>OY856391.1:10830833-12207916 GCA_963693495.1 Malacosoma neustria | reverse complement strand
CTGATGATTTTTAAAACAAAAATATTGCCAACATGTTGCTTCAATTAATATACTGACTATTTGATCCGTATAGTAGAGTTGGGAAACTAAAATGTGTAGAGAAGAATGTCACGTAATAAGGGAACTGCTAAAAATTTGAGTGAATGGATACACAGGGGTTGACCAAAAGATAAATGGATTGCGTTAAAGATTGTGTAACAAAAATGGGTGTGAATGTTGAGATGATGGCTAATAGAAGAGAGTGGAAGAAGTTATAAAGTTGAAAAACCTTATCTAGAAGCTCATTCCCAACCCGAACCGTAATCGACATAAACTTTATAAAGAACTAATAATGAGGAAAAACTCCAACGGGTAAAAATATATGGTAGTAAAAGAAGAAGCCACACACAAGACACAGGTGTTCCGATTTGCACAAGTGTTTTTTATTGCATCTTTTATTTTAGTAGGATATCAGACCACTGACGGCCCACTAGACAATAGTCTAGTGGGCCGTCAGCCTGTTAGCAGTTATCGTCGTCTATGGGTGTTTGCAATGCCAGTGGCATCGCGAACACGCTGCTGTCCCATAAGGGTACAGGAACTTGGGTCACTAATGCCGGAACACAACACAAGGCGCATATGCATATGCATTATGGCGGCATACTTAAGACCAAAGGTAGTCGCCATCCAGACGGGCTTGAGGCCCTACCACGTAGCTAGTGTGGGTTGTTTTGCCGCCTTTTACGACAGACCGACCCCGGCCGCAGAGGTTTGTATGTATTCTTTCTCCAACCCTGCACGGATAAAAGAAAATATTTGCAGCTCCAGCAGCACCGCTCACACGTTGCCATCCAGGGGGCATGGATCCCTACCACCTAGCTAGGGTGCTGTATTCTCCTCTGTCCTAGTACGGATTTACTATAATTTAGCCAAACTAGTTGAATTTAATTACTTCCAGTTCTTGAGAGTGGTCGCCCAAAGAGGCAATGCATCCCAAGCTGCCAGTGAACTTCATTCAGCCTTCGTAGACGCTGCCAGCAGATTCAGAGCGTAAACCTGATCATAGGATCAGTATGGACTTAAAAATATAGTATGCATATCTATTAATATATAAAACAATTATTTATACATGTATTTTATACATAATTCTAGAATATTCTGAGAGAAATAGTTTTTTATATTGTTAATATGTAAATATACGTTATTAATCAAAACAAACAACGGCATGGCTTTTCATTTCACGGATTGAGATTAATAAAGATGTATCCAAGTTAAGTACACACTTTTTGTTTTATTCGATCCCTGTAACATAAAGCATAGAGTGTACAGTAGTAAAGACTCACCGGTACCTAAAGAATTATATGATACCCCGTGATGTGGGAATTTCCTGTCCTGGAGCGCCGGATCTTCAACCGGGCGATACCATAGAGGTGTATGGGGAGACCATTCCCCACGCACGCCTCCATGGTATAGCCTCTCTCGCACACCCGGCAACCTGATTACCACGGCATTTGGCTACCGGTCCCTAGAAACTTAATATTACACTCTTGGGACCTGAAAGATGAGCAACTGAGTTCGCAAAATAACCAAGCTACAGACAAGCCAATAGAAACCACTGATGGTCATCAATAGCCTAAATTGGCCCACCGAGCCAAGAGGGGCCAACGTAGACCTGCGATGAAGCTACGCTATTAATTTCGTGCACTCCCGCTGCTCGAGCCACGTCACTGGGAGGTCTTTGCTCCCTGAGTTTATGCCAGGCTCCAAACCTTCCCAAGGAAATGTTGAGGGGAAGAACATCCAAAACAACAGACTCTTCACTAATAACCTTCTACGGCTATGATAGATATATTTTTCCTCGTTACACTTGAAATTATCTGATACGAATTTAAGTATCTGTTGTGACTACTCCTACTTACTACTTTTTCGACGTAGTCACCCTTAGCTAAAATTCCTTAAAAAAAAATCTTCTTCTTGATCCCTTAAAAAATCGTGTACCGCGGCGACTACTGCGTCATCATCTTCAAAATTATGGACCCTGAGATGTTCCTTTAACCGCAGAAATAGGTAGAAATCACTAGGAGCTAGGTCCGGTGAATATGGAGGATGTTCCATGAATTCGAAGCCAACTTCTTGGCAGCCATCGCAACTCTGAACATGCGGGGGCGTTATCTTGGTGAAACAAAACAACTTTAGCAAGCTTGCCAGGCCGTTGCTTGCGTATTTCCTCACGCAACTTTATTATTTGCCCTATATACAAAGTCCCCGTAATAGTGGTTCCATGATTAAGGTATTCGATCATTACCACCCCTTGGCTGTCCCATAAAAACAGCCCATAATCTTACCGGCGGATGGAATCGCCTTAAATTTCTTCGGAATTAGAGATGACGGTTTCTTCCAAATCATGGAATGTTTTTTCGTTTCCGGGTCATAGTGGTGAAGCTATGTTTCGTCCATAGTTATGAATCGAGACAAAAATCGGTCATACTCTTGTTGTATATGCTGTGATTAAGTGTATCACAATCTGTAAATAGGCTCTCAATAACTTTGGCATTAAATATGTACCACCCTATTGGAGTGCGTGATTATCCACCGATCAGCGAACGAGTTTCTGATGACCACATCTCGGAGATATAACCGAACTGAACTATCTGTGTATCTGTGTTCGAAAATACACTAATATATACTGCTAATCCGTGATACTAAACTTACTAACTCTTACACTTATTTAGTTACGGTAACACACTTATTACTTTAAGATTACAAGAATATGTATAACTCTTAATGCTTTTCACAATTTTACAATTCAACACAGTAGTTAGCTACTTAGCGAGAGAGCGCACTGTGCGAATGCTAAAAAAACGCTAAACTACCTTACGCTTTTCAAATTAAAATACTGCTATTGAAATGTACACCCGGCGAGGCAAGTTTCGATTTCGCCCGGTGCACTTGTGCAAAATATTAATTACACTATAACGAAAAATTTAACTGTCCATAAATGAAATAAATGATAATTACAAATTTTATATGGCTGTAGAATAGTAGACAGGCTGACGGCTCGCTTAGAATTTAGCAGTTACCGTCGCCTATGGGTGTTTGCAACGCCATTGGTTCGCGAATACGCTGCTGTCCCATAAGGGTACAGGAACTTGGGTCACTAATGCCGGAACACAACCCAAAGTTACTATGGCAGCATACTTAAGACCAAAGGTGGTCACCATCCAGATGGGCTTGAGGCCCTACCCCGTAGCTAGGGTGGGTTGTTTTGTCGCCTTTTACGATAGGCCGACCCCAGCCGCAGAGGTTAGTATTCTTTCTCCGCCCCTGCACGGATAAAATAATATACAATAAAGATTATGAAAATAAATGATAAACAAATGAGTAATATATTTGAGAAATAAATTAATATGCAGTACCTACAACTTAATTACCCTATATGAAGATGGAATGAATCTGATTGTTAATGCCGAGATGAAAGTCTTGCATCTGTGCTACGTTTGCTATATAGAAACTGGCAGACGGACAGTACTGAAAATTCTGATGGAACAATTTAACCAGTCTAACCACCCGTCCACGGGTCGTCATTGCCAGGCAATCATCATCTGAAAATATGCTTTTAAGTTTGCGCCACACATGCCAGTCCTGTGCTTTTCCTATTCAGCCCCGCCCATCGTAAGCCCATTATCTTTGTCAACGTGACACGTATTTCAACATTTATATTTACGCGCTATATGTATATCAGTTATTTTGGTTCTTTTTTATTGATGTAGGACAGCAGAAAGGCTGACGGTCCACTTAGAATTTAGCAGTTACCGTCGCTGATAGGTGTTTGCAACGCCAGCGGCATCGCGAACACGCTGGTGTCCCATAACGGTAGAAGAACTAGGATCACTCATGCCGGAACACAACACAAAGCTATTATGGCGGCATACTTAAGACCAAAGGTAGTCGCCATCCAGGCGGGCTTGGAGCCCTACTACGTAGCTAGGGTGGGTAGTTTTGTCACCTTTTACGACAGGCCGACCCCGGCCGCAAAGGCTGCACGGATAATTCGGTTCTCGTACGAATATCCTAATAGGAAGTTCATATGACAGACACCCAAGATATTATAATTCCTGGCTTACAAACATATAATTAACTGTTAATTAAAATTAAGACAAATATTGTGTTCTAAATAAGGACATAAAACGTAATTTAACAACGCATGATTGGTTTAAAGGAAATTTGAAATTATTATCCTTATAGCATTCAGTGTACATTAGTAATTCCGTAGCAACATAGTGTATTTTGTATCACATCATGAGCAAAAATATTTCATTATTTTTCTTATTATTTGTTTTACATTACATTAGCTGTTGTGACATCGACCCAATAACAAATATTCAATGTGACAAAGGTAGTATTTTAAGGTTTTAATCTTATGGACATACTCTCATTATTATCCCTTTTATTAGTTGAACTGTGTTTTTTTTTATTAATTTAGCCGCGAACGAAGAACCGCGTTGGCTTCCCGCGATATTTCAGTAGTGTTAATATTTCATTAACATAATCAGGGAATTTTTAATAGTGTTTAATTAAATTCTGTTTTTATATTTATTTTTTCAAAAGGCTCAGATAGTGTAACAGATAATAATACCAATAGGTCAGACACTCTCCATAACGAAGGACCATGTGTAACTTGCATAATTATGCAACAGATAACTCTGACACATTTAAACAGATCTAAAGATATTTCATAGTCAATAAAATAATTTAAAATGTACTGCCTGCATCAAAAACTTCGTAACCCTAAATTTTTCGCCATGACTTAGAATATTTTCAAATTCAAATATTGTTTGTTAGGTGCGATAAGTACGAGTAGGTGTGATTCTTCTTCTTCCTGCCCTTATTCCAAACTACTCGTATGTGGGGTCGGCACAACATATCCTGTCCTTCCACTCTCCTCCTGCGATAAGTAGGTGTGATTATTTTAAAAATTAATTATGCCAATACTAAGGACACATCGTTTTTTGTATGTAACGTTGACATTAAACTAACCAGAAAAAAATTTACGGGCTGTAGGAATGCTGAAAGCCGAGTCTATTGAACGTCATGTTGCTGAAGTAATAAGGTGGGAGGGAAATCATATTCTAATTAAACGTACTTAAAAAAGATTATTAAATAAAGTTTATTTTAATACGTATATGTCATTTTACTCAAAAACTAAAAACCGGGGTAGAAATCTACACTAATCAAATAAATATAAAAACCATATAAACTTATAACTGTTTCGAAGTTAGTCGTATAAGTGGAAATATCCGGATGACCTGATGACCGGATGAAGCTTTGCTCGGTATTTTTTTTATAAATTGTGGTTTTTGCAAATTAATAATTGATTTTCTTAGTCTAACCTCAAAGCAAACACTCATTGACTTCTTGTTACTTAACAACGCCATCTGCTGGAATAGCTTTAGTGTTGTGTCGTTAAAGCAATTTAAAAAAAATAGTATTATTATTCGCCGATAGAAGTCAGGAAGAGTCATTTTTCAGTTTAAATTATTCGCTGATAGATGTCAGGAAGAGTCACATTTTTGTTATTTTTCTTCCAATAAAAAAAGCGAATAAAATGACATTTTCTAGAAATGATTCCTAGCTAGATCGATTTATCGCCCCCGAAACCCCCCGTATACTAAATGAAAATTGTTGGAGCCGATTCCGAGATCCCAATTATATAAGTTTATATATATACAAGAATTGCTCGTTTAAAGATATAGGATAAGTTATTCACTAATGAAACCCTAAAAAATCATGACATAAAAATCAGATTACTGTTGTCAGAATAGTTTTTACGAAGACGTTCCTCCGGATAGGGGTAGAATATACAGGGTGACTTTGACAAAACCGTCCAAATTTTTTTACGCACTAAACATCATTTAAGGAACCCATTTTTGCAAAAAATTGTATGTCAAATTTTCACCATAAAATATTTCATATATGATCATTAATTCAATCGTACAGAATAGTGCTATGGTGCAACCTTCGTACGTTAACCTGTTATTACCTGTCTTTGTCTCTCCTGGGTAAATGAGTTGTGCGTATTCGCTCGCCCGTAGGTATGTAGCATTGTTTAAACGATTGGTGTTCTTCGTCTAACAATTACTTTTCTTTCAGCCATTTCTTATGTAAAAGACAATTATGTAGAAAAAGAACCAATTGTGGTTTTCAATCCACAAAATTTTTCAATACCAGAATTATTGTTTAGTGAAACCTGTGTTATTTATTTCTTAAATACGTGCCTGTATATGGAGGAAACAAGAATAGTTTCTGAGCAATTTCGGTAAGCTATCTAAAATTATTCTTAATCACCAGCGTGGTTCCAGAACTAAATAGCTAACTATAATAAATAAATATAAATCACTACTATGGAGGCGAGCAATCAATTGTCTTTGATAACTCACAAAGAAAGGGCGCTGAATGCACCGTTCAAGGTTGGGGGATCGAATGACAGACACCCAATCACAGCTGTCTGAGCCTCAAAGTGTATACAGAACATACGAGGCCCTCTCGCGCCGACTCCAAACTGCACCCTAGGAGTCAACTTGGTAAATCCATACGAGAAAAGCCAGTTTGCCTTCCCAGGTGATGGAAGAAAGTGAAGAAGAGAACTGCCGCCGAGTTCATACCATTTCTCCTCCAAAAAGACTTAACGAAACAAGCATTTAATGAGAAGGTGGATGCAGAATGTTTTACAGATATTGCATCTCCCATTTATACTTATCGTATGATCCTAATAGCCTGAATATTTTTACAGATACGTAATAAATTATCACGTCAAAGATTTCTACACATCTAATTTGGCAATGTATAACAGACTCATATTTGCTGGAAATAATACTGATAACAATAACGACGTTAATAGTGCTAAAGTAATTAGTGTCACAATTTGCGACGACTACCCATCACTTTGTGATACAATTTTAGGTAACAATAACATAAACACACAATTTGATGATAATTCTCATAATATTTTACACTGCAGTAATACTGAAATAGATATAGATCATAATTTCAATGTGAATATCATTAAATCGAATATTGATGATTGTGAAAAAGAGATGCATAAACATAAAATTGAAGCAATTCTTGCTCCAGAACCATTCTATTTGAACGCAGAAACAAAATCACCAACGGTATTTTATGAATGTATCACTGAGCCTGATGACAATGTGGCGTATTTTAAAAACGCAGCAATGAAATTTTGTCAAAATATGGAAGATGAATATTTAAAACTATTAAATATAGCATCATGGAGACGAGTCGCCATAATATCTGATTACTCTGAATATAGTACTCAATTCGAACTTAAATTAACTAGTCTTTTCGTTAATAATGGTATAATTTATGGACTAGAAAGGTGTACTGAAAGCGAGGAAGACTTAGAAAAGGTAAATTATATTTAAATTTTATCTAAGATAAGTGACAGAACCGAGCTACTTCTGACGGCGACTGATAGTCAATAATATTGATTGTATTTATAATCTTCTATTTAAATAAGCGAGACTCATTACGAAATCTCTAAGATTATAATATACCCGATTGAAATTTAGCATGGTTATTCATTTCGCGTCGTAGACGCTCACTAAGAAAGGATTTTACGGAAATCCGCTCCAAAAATATTAGCGGTCCGCTAATATTTTTTTTATTTATATGGCAGCACAACGTTTGCAGGGTCAGCTAGTACATCATATAACGAAATCATTCGACATTTAAATAAATTGTAGGCGATCTTAATATTTATTTATTGATATATATTGTAATATAATAATTATATTATTCATACTAATGTTTGTATCATAATATTTATTTATTTAGTAATATTATAGTATTCTAATCTATCTACCTATACATACTTATACGATATAACTTCGTTAGAAACAAATATTTAAACTGTGCGACGGCCGGCCCAGCGCACGAACCAAAACCGGTTTTAAATACGCGATCATATGAGATCGTTTTTATTGGCCGATGGCAGACCATTGGCAAACGCCAAGTGAATCGCTCGCCACCTTCGCATAAAACAAAATTATTTTTCTGTGTTCATAACCTTCTGTTATAACTACAATATTAAAGTGTTTTTTGTACATTTGGTTTTTAACTCGAACGTATTAATTATACTGGTTATATGCAACATAACCACAGCGTCGTTATCTATCGACAATCATCGACCATAAAACCACAAAATTTAAGTAAATCCTATAATTTGTAACTGTTAGCGAATAAACAATATTGGATTTCGTTTACCTAATTGATTTAAAAGTGGTTGAATAATGATAGCAACCCGTTTCCTTCAGCTTGGATTGAGCCTCTCCCTTGAGGGAACAAACAATTTACCCTTGTATAATGCTGATTGACGGGTTATATATGCCAGTGATCTCAGCGCGCAGATTTCTTCACGGTGTACCTAACCGTCGCGTCGCTACGTGGCAATTATGCCTGTTATGCGAGAAAAACTGGTTAATCTCTGAGTGTAATACTAATTATCAACATCTTCTTCGTAACGCTCTTGTCAGAGCGGTCATGGTAGACATGGTATTATTATTGAGGGGCTGTTGTGATTCGCCTCACGATATCTCGCCATCTAAAATGGTTGAATGCTCATGTTATCATCTCACACTAGCAATTTCTACTCAAACCAGTTCCTCATTTGTGCATGTCATTAACAATAAAACAGTCCACTTATGGAATTCGTTATTATCAGAAAAGCAAAAACAGTACATGCATTTAGAATATCAGTTTTTAATTACTACTTGGAGGAAGCATAATAGCAGTATTTGTTGACTTCTTGAATATATTATGTATATGTGTTTTTCCTTTTTTTCTCTTTTAATGGAATTTTTTATTTTACTAGATTAATCATATAGTATTTATTTAATGTAATATTATTTTCACATCACCGTATTATATCTATGTATTTTGTTACAATTTCCATACTAGCGGGTTGCCTGGAAAAGATCTTTGTATGCAATATTTATATGCAATAAATTTGTATGTAATAAAAAGTTTTTTGTTCATTCATGCTTTAATAAATATTAATTTCCATACCATTACAGGTTCTGAAAAAACTCATCAATGTAGATGCTAGTATAATAATATTAAACACAGATAAAACGACAACTAAAGCACTGTTCAAAGTAGCAAACGCTCCTAATAATAATAATATATTTAAAGACAATGTTTGGATCACGAAGAACTTCGTTTGGCCGCATGATATTGCAAAGGTTAAGAGAATTTTGATTATTTTCATTATAAATTCAATTAAACTTCGTAAACACTTTTGTCATATTTGTATTAAATTATGTACTAGTGTTTGTTCAATATTCCATTTGAAACTTGAACATTGGAGCCCTAAATATGCTGCTACGTATTATCAAGTACGTAGTATAGTATATCAAGATTGTCGGATTTTCATTTATTAAATACGGAGGAAGACAGGTTAGTTTATTACCACTTCAAGATCTAAAACACTAATTGTTAATTTAATAATTTCCTTTACAGACACTAATTGTTTTTAATATTTCGCCGAAGAGGCTTCATTCATTGCACTTGGCGAATTCTCAGAATGTTCTCAAGTAAGTTATCTTTACATAATTTTTTAATATGTATGAACTTGTTACTAAAACTCTTCCGAATTATATAATTTTATGTGGGCTTACAAGAGATGTAGTAGTTAACTGGTATCAACATTGAAGACCAACCAAGGTCACAGGTTCAATTCACGCAATGGTATGCAGCGCTTAGACAGTTTTTCTTACCTAATGATTATATTCTAACATAATTACCAAGTATCTATTGTCGTCTGCTGTAAACCTATCTGATGTCCCACAGCAGTCAGCAGACAGGCTTGCGGCCCACTTAGTGGTAAGCAGTTACCGTCGCCTAAGGGTGTTTGCGACGCCATCGGCACCGCAAACACGTCGCCGTCAACGTAGAGGCACTGAAACCTGGGTCACTTATGCCAAAACACAACACAAGGTTATTATAGCAGCATATTTAGACACCATGGTTGATAGCCATCAAGTCGGACTTTGAATCCTACCACTTAGCTACGGAGGTTTTGTCGCTTATTACGACCGGCAACCATGGCTCCATGAGTCAATATCTTTACCCCGCCCCTGCAGGGAGAAAAACTTTCTACATCCATGCAGGGGCGGAGAAAGAATACTAACTTCTGCGGCCGTAATTGTTTACATAATAGCAAGCAGTCACCGTCGCCTGTGAATGTTTGCGACAGGGGCATCGCTAAAATGCTATCATCCGCGTAGTTGTATTGAAACCTTATGCCATAACACAACACCATTATTACGGTATATTTAGAGACCATCCAATTCAATACCCGTACAGGGACGGAGAAAGAATACTGACCTCTGCGGCCGGGGTCGGCCTGTCGTAAAAGGCGACAAAACAACCCACCCTAGCTACGTGGTAGAGCCTCAAGCCCGTCTGGATGGCGACCACCCTTGGTCTTAAGTATGCCGTCATACCTTGTGTTGTGTTCCGGCATTAGTGACCCAAGTTTCTATACCCTTATGGAACAGCAGCGTATTCGCGATGCCACTGGCGTTGCAAACACCCATAAGCGACGGTCTGCTGTCCTACAGCATTAAAAAAAACATGGGAAACCGCCTCTGCTTGCTTTGAACTAGATATTGTTATGAGAATTATACACACTTTAAATTGAATGTTGTAGTAATCATCTCATTTTCAGACCAACTGCTGACGAGCTAGTCAAAGTATTAAACGAAAACACAGAATTCGTAATAGATACACCGCAGGAAAACGATATAAATATTCTAGAATATTTATTAAATAAACATACGCACATAACCGATATGATGTCATGCAGTATAAAAACTTCAAATTTTTACCACCCATGCAACGATAACGTGTTATTTATGATTCTGGGAATTCTTATAGTATTTTCGATAGCACTTCTTGTTGTTACCACATTCTTTATGGAAGTTGACATCCAGCCAGATCGAGAGAGGCTGATTTAAGGTGTCAAAACTACAATAAACACAGACCATAACCTCTTACTAATGGCACGTGTCTCAAAGAGAACGGGGAGTACCCCCCACGCTTTTCCAAGGCGGCCCGGCGCGCGGCGGTGCAATCGGGTTACAATCGATATGTATGCAAATTCCCTTACGATGTTTCACTTCATTGCCGCTAATGACAATTTATAATTATTTATTTGTAAAAGAAAAGTATAGAGGTATATAAGTAGTGTAGCCACTGTATATATTAATTTATTTGTTTATCCATTAATGTCACAATTTCTATCCTAATTAACGGTAATTCATTTATTTATACATTTATTTATTTTATTATTATTAAATAATTCATATTTTGCACGATTTGTGCATTTCAGTCGTAATGTTTTATTTGAAAAGCATCCGTACAGTGCGCTCTCGCGAATACGTTGCTAACGACTGTGTGAGTTGTGAAATTGTGAAAATCATCAAGAATTATGCATATTCTGTAATCATATAGTAATAAGTGAATTACTGTGTAGAAATAAGTATGAGAGTCTGAAAATAAAATCGCGATTCAACCGTAAGTCTCTTTTACTTCTTCAGTAGTATATCCGTTGTCTAATATCCATAACACAAGCACCCCGCTGCTTACGTTGGGACTAAATGGCGCTGTATACATTTTTAACCGAATCCTAAAACTTTGTGTGAAATGTTATTTGCTAATTTTATCGAAGTTTAGTAAGTATAGTGTAAAATGTTTGACACGGGCGGATCGGTAAGTGGGACTCTGGAAAAGCTGTTCGATGTCCATCTACCCTCTATAAACTCCCTGGCCGACCGTTTGCGCTAGGGGGTCAGAAATACCTCCTCCGGCATTCTCCTGTATCAGTCTTTGAGGAGTGCACGTGGAACAGAACGCGTGCCCTCCCCCTTGAGGAAACTTTTCTTTTCCCCAAGAGAGCTCTTCTCGCGTCTGCTGTATACTAAAAATATATTACATTAACTTATTATAACTTAATTGTAAATAAAATTTATTAAACCAATAAAAAAGTAAATAAAAACAAAAACATCATCCCAGGTTTTTAACTAATTCCTTCAGATACTTAATATCTTTTTTGTTGTTAATTTCATCTTCATCGAAATCAAAAGCAGTAGTGGAACGAGTTGTTCGTTCAGGAGCAGGTAGCTCGAATATGAACGACTTAATCTGACAACAAAATAATATTTAAAAAATATGACGTTAGATCAAAATAATTCAATATCCTCAGCATTTGTCAATTGGTAAAAAGCGCTACTTTTCAGTAGCTATAAAATCAATAATAATGAAAAGTACAAAGATAATGACTTTCAGGTTACACAATATAAATATTTATATTTATTGTGTAACCTGAAATTCATTAAAAAACTATGTTAAACAAGATAAGCTATTACTGTAAAACAGGTGAGAAAAGTAATATGTCATAAAGAATTATAGAGACGTGATAAAATAAGTATTTTTAATGCGGAAGAATAGCGCTGCTTCCATTTACAGCATTATAGATGAACTTAGTTTAAGACTTTTAGTCCTCCGTAGTACTTTGTGTAAATATTTCTATGATGTTATGTACTTGAGTTCTTTCTGCAAGTCAGAAAACAAAAATATTTTTCCTCCTTCAACTAATGAAGCCATGAAATCTGCATTCATTTAATTACTCATTTATTTGACAGATTATCTGAGTCTGTTAGCCTGGGTATTTATGTACAAGATAAATATATTTTATAGAAAAATAATAGTATGTATATACGTATTATAACAGTTGTCTAGTATTTTGGAGTAGATGGCGTTCTATTAATTAAAATAAATTATTCTATTTATATAAATTGTTCTATTCTATTAATATAAATTGTTCTAGTATATTGATTTATTTTATACTAGCTGTGCCCGCGACCCCGTCCGCGTGGAATAGTAACTGGGCAGCATTTTTTGGATATATCTTATGGTTTATTTTGGATTATAAATCCTATAAACCCTAAAATATAAATAAATGAAATATACAAACTGCATTCGACCCTACAAGGTACAGTCTAAGCTGAACCCTGTTTTATATGATTGATGATATAAATCTGAGATCAACTTAAATTGGTTTTTAAAATAATCCGAAACTGATCACTTTTAACTAAAACCATTTTTTTTTTCTAAAATAAAAGTAGCCTAAGTTACTCCTTGTTACATCAACTATCTGCCACTGAAAGTCCCGTGAAAATCGGTCCAGCAGTTTCAGAGATTAGCCGGAACAAAAAAACAGACGGACAGACAAAATTGTAAAAACTGTTGTTTTGGTATATATACCGTGTATACATCCAAATGCACTTAGTAAAAAGCGGTTATTTTAATGTTACAAACAGCCCCTCCAATTTTATTTATTTGTATAGATTTAAAGAATGATAATTGTACTAGTCACAAGAGAATGACGTTTAACGACTCTTGCAGTGATTCAAATAGTAGTACGCAAAGCACACAAACACACGTGCACTCACACTCACAACAATACACACGAACGCACGTGTGTGCGTTCGTGTGTATTGTTGTGTGTATTCGTGTGTATTGTGTAGTGTGTACTCTAACCCACACAAAAATGGTAGTGTATAAGGTATATATATCCAGTTATAGTTTTATATTTTATACTATATATATTTATATAACAAAGACCAGAGATGGTTGCCATTCAGTCGGGCCTGGAGCCTTACTACTCTGCATGGATTAACTTTCTCGCCTTTCGCGACAGGCCGCCTCTGGCCGCACGGGTCTGTATTCTTACTCTCCCCTCGCACGGAAAGAAGTAACAATACTGACCCCTGTGTTATTTATTTTTTTACATTACCTTTTGATTGACTACTCGCATATTTTGAAAGAGTTTCAAAGCTGCTCTCTTCTCAGTCGGATGAGAAAGCTGATACAACCGTAACGCCCTGTGAAACTGAAAATTTTAAAATATTATATGGGATAAATAATAATTTACAATATTGTAATGTGACGAAAACCAAATTGGACCTCCAAAACTTTGTACATAGATAGTAATTCAGAAAATTTTATATATATATATATATATATATATATATATATATATATATATATATATATATATATATATATATATATATATATATATATATATATATATATATATATATATATATATATATATATATATAGCACTTGCGATTTCTGCTTATAAAGTGAGACAACCACGCCGCTACCATAGACGCGGCGCTCCGCCAAAGTGAATTTAAAGTGAAGTCACTCTCGAGTTTTACGACCTTTCAAAAACAAGCAAGTGCGCGTCGTCATATAGATAAACGAGTTATCCGGTGATTAGGAGTTTATCAAGGGGGTACGTGGAACTCTGTAAGACTACCAACTATCCATTAAAAAATCCCGCTGTTCTCCTATCGTCTAGCACCTGGGCCGACGGACAACTTTCTTACCAGTGTTGTGACCTAGGCTGGAGGCCCACTCCTTGCGTCAAGGTTCTCTTCGTGACTAGATTATATCTTCTGCTAAGTCATAGGTAGTTAAGGAAGGAGAGTAACCGTATTATCCCCTAATCAATAGTTTTTCAACAGCTTTTCTTTTTTATTATTACTTTATTTAGGATTTAATATTTTCAATTTATTTTCATAATAAATGCATATCTTAAGATATTTCAGTTTAGGTTATATTTATTTTCGAAAAAAATACAAAAAAGCTGACCCAAGCCCTATGAATTGCGCTTCCATTGCGTCAAATTAATCATGTATACTGTATGTATGTATATATAAAACTCATCACTGGTTCTTGAGGTATTAATAATACGTCATTTTTGTTCGATATCTAGAAGCCGTTGACGATTTAAAAACTCAATTTAAACGCCATGTTTGATATAAACTATAGCGGCTCGTGGCCTTATATCGCGGCGTACATTGGCGGTATTCAAACGTTCGAAATGTAAACAAGACCCGGCTTAACGACGCATGGAGTAAGTTTTTTTAGGTATTAGTAATGAATTAATGAAAAAATAATACACGAAGAAGATACGTTACTCTCTCCAGGAGACACCACGTATCCCTATGCTGCTGGAGGAAGAGCAGAGGAGTTAGTGCACATGCATAGAAAGCCACCTCTCGGTCCAGTATGTCATCACCTTCCGACATCCCGTAAATAGTAGCTCGATATTTATGGAGAAATTCTCGGTTCGAATGGTCCTTGTCAAAACTGAAATAGACAGATTATCTGTTTTTACTTCAAAAATTAGCTACTTTTAGTCAACTGAATTACGACGGAAAAGGCTCCTTTCATTTTGAAGCTTAGGATCCACTATCATAAATATATTATCACAGGAATGTATTATTCCTGTAATATCTCCATTTTCTTTGTTCCAATAATAACAGTTTAAGGAAATATATAGAGAAAATGGCTTTATATTGAAAAAAAATGGAAGGATTACGCATAACACATACGCCTCTACTCGGAGCGATTGCTGCAAAGTAAGGTAAAAGTTAATAAATTCTATTTTCCGTATGCTTGGATACCAGTATATAGCGGCGTTCTAATATTTTTAGGGCCCCAATTTAACCAATTAACTGATGCAGAGTGCTAGATAATCTACAAGCTTCTTACAGCAGGTTTTTTTCGAAGATGTTCAGGTGACAGTCACTAATTTATGAATTAAATTAAGCTTCTTGTGGTGGTAATCTAAGCACAAAAAATATCCCAGGTAGGTTGATACCTACTCATGCGTACTATTTTTCGAAGTTATTGTTACTTGGAACTTGAACAATAGACCTTAAGTATTGTAGTGTATGCGATTTAGTCCATGGTGTGCGTTTGCAGCGTGCCTACGCTGTCTCGCGTGTCTATGTATAATTGTCAAAATGTCACTGTCACTGTCAGGATACGGGGGCCACGGGCGAGCTTTTCACATAGACATTGCCGGGCCTGTGAAACACCCATGGGATCGCTATATGGAATATACCCATACTACGTGACCCCTTTAGTGAGGAGAGGGAAGTCTTCAAATACCACGCTTAGTCACTTGCCTATCACGCAGTCAATACCCTCTGCAGGAAATGTGGAAAAAATTTAATTTTTACTTGAACATTTAGGTATGCATAACGTGACCATTTTTTTTTTCGTATCGAATTTCGTATATAAATAAATACATATATAGGATACGTCAGTGTAAGATGTATATTTAAGTGCAAAATAAAAATTATGGTTTAAAAAATGATTTGATATAATTTATTATGGTATCTTACCCTCACTGACATCTTAATTCTTACACCAACTTGCCCTAAAAATAATATTTATAAATAATTTCGTAACAAAAAACTACTTTGCTACAGCAAAATTAGAGTTACTTTAGTATGTATTTATTTGTATTATTTTTTTTATTATGTATTTATTTTACATTATTATTATTTATTATGTATTTATTTTACAATAAGGAGTTGGGATAAGTAAGTATTCGGTAAGTTTCTAATAAACACATGCACAACAGATAAATGAACTATCATTTTTCGTCTATCCCGTTCTCGCATGTCAGTCGCTCGCTCTCGCTTGTTCCTGACTGTCAACTGGCGTCTACGCTGCGCTGCCGTCTTTCGCGATATTAATGTAGGCAAGTAGTTAAGTGGGTATAAAGGTTTATTCGTAAAAGCAGGACATTTTTGTTCTCGTTGGGGACAGCGGGACGGACAGCCTGAAAGCGGGACAATCCCGCCCAAAGCGAGACGTATGGTCACGTTAGGTATGCATGCCTTTTGGCGTCACACGACAATTTTTATATTAATAAAGATAAGTATAAGACAAATATTTTTTTACTTTCTCAATGATTATTATAAACGTAATATGATTATTAAACACCATATTTGAAAATTACTACGGGAAAACTAGAGTGGGGTGTGGTGGGTAGAGGGCATCTTCTTATATACTACTGATGGTCACTATGCGAAGTGAGGGAAGCGAAAAATTCTCAAAAAATAGGTCATGTGATATGGGTATATTCCCATGGGTCTATAGACAATTTGTACGCAAGCTGGCTAAATGGGCTTCCATAAATAACATTCAAACTTATACTTACAACGGAAGTATAGCGTAGAATCGTCTCACAGTATCTCGTGCAGTGGGCTGAACTCGAGCACATGGAAGATCTGACACGTCGTCCTTTTTTGAACCTCTAAAGACCCACCTCTCTTCAGACATGTCAGAGTTAAAATCCATGTCAAAGGAAACAGGGGGACACTTAAAAAAATAGATTCAAACTGTTTTAAAGAGATATGGTAGACAAAGGTTATTTATTCTTTATTGTCCACCAAAAAATAATTTAAACTTATAACCAAAAGTGTACAAAAGGCGGCTTTATCGCTAAGAAGCGATCTCTTCCAGACAACCAGGATGGAATATATTCAAGAGCGTTTTGCTATAGTGCGCTATAAGTAATATGAAATTATTAACGTAAATAAAATGCGTTTCCATCCCTATTTATCTATGGCATACGCCCTAATGTGGCTCATTCATAAAAAGTCTCTGGACCCAAGGTAATAACGTAGAAAAACTTACCGATTTAGACTCAAAGCTTATACCTGATATTATTCTTACCAAAAATACTAAACAAAGCAGCACTTGAGATGCAATTGTTGTTCGCATCCTTGTAATACGCAATTATAACATTTGCAAATTAAAAAAATTATATAAAAATTAACATTATTATTTAATTATTATTAATCCCAATGATAAACTAAAAGCAATTTAATAAATTGATGGAAACTTTGATTCGACATAGAGATGAATAAACTTTGATTTGAAAACTTTGACAGATCAAAGACAAGAAGCTCTACAACAAAGAAAACCTTAGCCCGTTCAATGATAAAATCTAATTTACTAATAATTTATTAACAAAATTCTAATTATAATTATTTTCCAGCGTATTATAATTTTATAATAATTAATTCCGCCTCTTACATTCATAATTAACTTAATCTTAGTTTTAGCAAATCATAGGTTTTAATAAAACTTTTAATTGAATTTATAAGATACTATATCTTATCTGCGACTTACGTTCGAAATTTTTTCCGGCACAAATCATTTCTCATCAGCGCGGTCTGCGCCACCGCAACCAAAAAAAAAGGAATGTAATTTTAATAAAATAGTTTGATATTTGTGCCAATATTTTTGTGCATGTATTTGACGTAAAAAATCGTACAAAACGGTGCAATGATGATGATATTGAATGAGTTAGAGTTTAATGAAATTTGTGGCGGGTTGCGTGCGCCTCCTAACACTGCGCCCGGTAGCATCCACACTCCTTGAACCCCCGGATAAAGACGGCCCTGTCAATGACACATCTATGCCAGACTATAATTCAGCTCTGCGCTAAGCTTCATCACATTCTTTTAAGACTTCCAGAATGTTTTTATATGATATTGCACAGCTTTTGCTGTGGTACAGAATGTAAATAAATTGTAATAATGATCATATTATCTTTAACTTATCGCAAAAACTAGAACCGAGTAAAAATGAGACCGCTTCCCTCATAGTTCTCGATTATTCTCATTACTTCCTACAGTTACTATCAACTGCTGTTAAATAATTACACAAGGACAAAACCATAATTTATGGGGGAAGTCAATGCCAAAGTTGAGGCCAAATTATTAAAAGAAGTAGACCATAATTTAGATTCCGTACACTAAGCCTTATTATCTATCACCAACATGGTAAAATATGATGAAGTTATAGATTGAAAGCTATGAGCGATGATTAAAAGCTTAAGTAATGTTCATTAATAATAAAACTGGGGTTTGTCTGATCAAAGACAAATCTATATTCAATTTTATTTTCTTGTTATGTGGCTCCAATGCTTTATAGTTACTAATTTGCCAATTTCAAAGTATTTTATAATATATTACGACTAGAAAAAGCAGGTGGCGAAAGAGCTTAATAAAGCAAGGATCATGAATTAATTTTAATAGAATTTTTCACTAGCTAACTGCGTACCGGGAAAAAATTATAGTTTACAAAAAATACATATTTATTTTACATATTATTTTAAATATCTATATATGCTATTTGCCTTAAACGCTTATATTCAATTTACAATTGATGTAAACTTTTTAGTCATAAATAAAATTAATACAACTTTCAATGTCATTTCTAAACTATATTGTATTACACAAAATTCACAAGTAAAAATATGTAACAGTTCCTCATGTATAATCAAATAGTTGCTTAAGTTTAAGCAAAATCATCATTCAATCAAGATCAATCAAAAAATGGGAATATTCGGTGAGTATTTGACCATAGTTACGAAATTGCAACAAACCAAAAAAAAATCAATGTTCTCTAGCTAATGTCGTTCGGTTGCAAAAGTAGAGGATAAACCGGATTTGCATGAAGCGCGTGGATGCGTACGAGAGCCCGACGCTTTCCCACTTTGCAGAGTAGAAACGTCCATTTCACTCATCTGTGTGTCATACCACTTTAACGCTCTGCTGCGGCTAGATATTTTTTATCGCCATATTTGGAATGAGGTTTAAGCTGATGTTCCTCACTACGCTACATGAGTTATTTTAAAAAGGGAGTCGTAACATTCATACGAGTTTGGTAACGATAAAGACGTCAGTCTGCTGCTCCGTGGCTTTAAAAATACGTACCATATATACGTTGATATAATATTTATGACCATTTTTTACTTATATTTCGTATTAAGAAATGATTAATTAATACATAGAATTAACAGAAAAATAAAAGCAATCTATAATTTTATTTTGTTAGCAATATAATATGAATGCTCAATTTGATCTCATTATTTTTAGAATATTGAAAACACATGAATACCACCTGCCACGACACCCAAAAATTACGTCGAAGTAACTCAAACCACGTGTGCTGGATCGTCAGAAACGGCTGGAAACAAAACCCTCATAGCATAACTATAGATTATAAACTCCATTTTGAAACTCTGATTTATAATTTTCTTAATTCAAAAGCTACCTAAATTTTCTAAACATTTTATATTTATCACAATTTTCAGTTTGACTGTTATCTGGTATTCTAACATAGCATTATCATCTAAATTGATTATAATCTGGCTACATATGTTATTTGGAGTGACGTCATTCATCTTCACGTTGATCCCAAAAGGAAAACCCGTCTGCTAAATCAATTATTCCCTTCTTCCTAATCCCATAAATTCCTTTTATTTGATAGTTAAATTAGTTCTTTTATAACACGTAACAAACTAATTTTTCATTCATTCCTGTAAGACTATGAATGGTTTACATATGTGAATATTATTTTATTTAAAAAAACAAAATATTAAATACAATTCAAACGATTGCAAAATGGTAGATACATCTAACAATAAAAGTATATTTTCAAGTTGGATATATGATTCGTTAATACAATTTGTTTTTACATATACGCTCTTTTATCTGGTGAAAATATTTTACGACACTATCAGTCCCGATTCTCGTAACTGACACTACATTAAGAATATTCCACTTTTATTGTTAATGTAACATGTTCTGTGACATTATTCATTAAAAGCTTTTCAAGCAACATTTATTATAAACTCGATATTAGTATTTTTAGCATATTATACTTGTTGTTTACAGATTCAAAAGTATTTGTGATAAATTACGTATTAAGTAATATTTGTCATATTTTATATCAATAACAAATATCTGATATAAACGATTAATAAAATTCCTATTATTATTATTTTTCTGTGCTTTAATATTACAATAGATTTTAAAGTATAAGTTTGTTATAAAGTTGATTTTGTTATTATATGAGATCAGTTTTTTTTTGTAATCCATAATGCCAATAAATATGACTCAAATTGCATCAATATTAAATGTTGATATAGATGAAATGGAACTCTACAATTTAAGACCAGCTAATTTCAAATGTAAACGATGCTTGACCAAATCTTTTTTTACTATAGAAAACTTTGTACTTAGGTTATGTTTGGCGACAGCTCTTTATTATCTTGTATGGATGATTGTAACATATATACACGACTATTCTCTTTGTAGTCGCAACCGAGTTCAGCCTTCGGATCATCGAAGAGTTACAAGTCATAGAAGTCGGTCTCGTGCCCGTAATAAATGCGGGCGATGTTATTAAAATTCGTAAAGAACGTCTTTAGTGAGCTTTCAATTATGCATGAAATAAGATTACCTTGTTTCAATTTCATTCATTTGCATTAAAGCCTAAAATGAATTTATAAATCAGAACAGATCTTATAACTTGGCTCTAATAGTTTCCCTATGTTTTTCCTGTTGTTAATCCTTTTTTTCTTGAGAAAACTATTAACATCCGTGAAATTCTTCACGACAAAGGGCTAGGTGATAGTTATGTGGGACTCCCCTGGCAACTAGTACCTTGAAAATAGCGCTAATGCAATGCTCGCAGAGTTTATCGACTAAAAACCTGTTCTGTGTGTATTTTGAATTCTAGTATATATTTTGAAGTCTTACTAAATGATTGTAATACATATATAATGAAAAGGGTATTTTTATACAACACGCAATATGATACTAGTACCTAAACCTAGACCCTATATGGGTTCTATAATATTCCTTATTGTTCTAAATGGCAGAAATATACATATATGAAACCCGTACACTGCTGTTTTTTTTCTTTGCTAATTCAAGCCTGATAAAGACGTATTGTCATAAATTTTCCATATCCTTATGGATAGAAATTTTATATTTTGCCTTGATAAATACAAGGGTGTCTGTTGCAACCAATATGTAAAATATGGAGCCAGAATAATTTTTTTTTTACATTGAAGCATACAAAGTTATCTTACTTGCTTCCGTCAATATCTTTTTCCTGAACAAGAAATTAGACAGGTTACAAGTTATTACAGAAAGTTTAGAAGTTATTACAGGTACGAATGTCGCCTTATGACTCTAATCTGTAGTAATTAGTAAATCCATTTATTGATATATTTATCATTATCGATCGATCTTTTTACGATGATAGTTAAGTAAAGTGGATATGATATGACACATATTCTCATTTTCAAAAAGATACTACAATAGTAGTTTGATTTATAAATAATAAGACGGTATTTCCAAAACATGTTTTTTTTAAATTTTTATTACAAAGAAAAATTGTAATATGATATAATAATACATAATAATATAAATATATTTTTGATTATTGACATCTGCGTACGTGATGCGTTGTTACTGACTATATTAACTGTCAGATCCTGAAACTCTTCTGGATCAGGTGCTGTTCTAATAACTTTCGACATGGCGACTGGATCCATACGGTTCTTTGAAAAAAATTTTGTTTAATACACATTTCAAAATTATAAAATGTTAAGATAAATATGTCATTTGCTTAAGTCCTCACTTTATGTGCACAAAGCAAATCAGTCGTGTCCTACTCTCTTAATTTTATATATGAAGGTAGTCGTCAAAATTTATAATGTATCAATAACAACAATATTGCAGTTAGAAGGGACTAATGCCTAAAAGACAGGCTATGCCTAGTTTAGGTGTCTGCCTAGTTAGTACTAGCGTAAGTCTATATGTAAAAAAGATGTGTCAAAAAATAAAAAATGACAAATTTCTGGGCTTAGGCGTATGGACAATGGTGATGATGGGCAATGGACAGTATACAGTAGTAAACAGCAAATGTCACCACAATAATTAAATTAATATCGTCTGCGAAATTCTAAAATACAGTCTTGACTTTTAGGGTGAAATTTCTTTACTTCTATTACATTAAGACTTATATTAAAAAAGAAGTAGAAGACGGCCAACAATACTTTGGACACACACCATACAGGAGGCAACAAATACCACGCTACAGAATACCCTAAAGCTGGTTCAAAATAGGACATACTGAAAGAAAATTTCGCAAAAGAGTGAACACCTTAATCGCGTCCCTCAGTCATAAGGCTACGATAAAAGAGAGAGAGAGAGAGAGATGAAGACTGATAATATTAACCAATCCTGTCCTCATGAAATTTATTACTATTTATCATTATCGTTATGTAAAATTAGAATCCAGAGAGGCTGTTTTTTTAACTTAAAAGAAGTTTCTCTCCGTATATGGAGGACTTGGGAAGTCCTGTCGTAAAAGACAACTAAATAACACTAGCTAGATGATAAGGCTACAAGGCAGTCTAGATGGCAACCACCCCTGGTTTCTAAATACGCCACTACCACGACATCTTGTGTTGTGTTCCGGCAGAACTTCCAGTAAGTAGACGGCAGGGAGTTAGCGGTGCCCTTGGCGTCGCAAACATCCATAGGCGACAGTAACTACTAACTACAGTATGGTGGACCGTCAGCCTATCTGCTGTCCTACACTAATAACAAAATATCTTCGTTTGCTCCATCAGCTACGGGTCCAAGTTAGATTTCATGAAAAGTTTTTGGTTGTTCTATTGTAACATCTCACATTACTAAGAAAAACCTTTATCTGATAAATCTTGTTAAGAGAAATTCATAAAAATAAGCAATATAAAATACAATATTAAAAATAAAGTTTTTTTATAGCTAGAGATCAGCAGACAGGCTGACGGCCCACCCTGGCAGGTGGTCACCGTCGCCTATGGACGTTTGCAGCACCAGAGGCAATACCAACGCGCTGCTGGCCTCGCAGAAATTTTATAACGCCTTTTTTGAAGAACCCCATATCGTACCGCACTGAGAAAACTTCAGCCGAAGTATTGTAGAAATATAAAAAAAAACATTTGAAATCCACCAACCTGTGAAAATGATTTAACGGTCTTTGACTGTCGACTCCGATGTAATTTTTCCTCAAAATTCTCTTCTTTATTCTACATGAAGAAAATACGTGAAGTAATTGGGAAACTACGAACTAAGTGGTGGCACAGGTTTCAACTAGTATTATTTTATAATAACGTATCTAGATGTAATACTCAGCACTTAATTACAGCTTAGTAGATCTTCCCTTAGATCTTTCAAAGCACAAATGTCACGAACTAGTTGTGAAATCATCGATTAGATGTAAAATATCAGGATTTGGTTCATAGTTTTCCTTTTGATATTGAGAGGCAAACTGTACTCGTCCCCGTAAAAACCATACATTCAGAAGTATTATATTGACAGACTATATCAACACAGAGGCAAAATAGAAGAGAGTGGAAGAAGAGGATATGTTGTGCAAGTGTAATAAAAAAATAACCTTTCCAATAGTTGTCTTCTCGTATATAATGGGTGTCACATGTTGTATGAACTCATCCATCATGAAGCGAGTTCGACCTACAATTGAATCCAAGGCGTGTAAATGCAGCGCTATATTATTGGGTTTGGCTGACTTTACATATTTTGTTATCTGCAATTATAATTTAATATATTGAAAATATAATCGCAAACAAAACTATAAATTTTGAAGTGAATAGTTTTTATTTTCCTCCATGTAAACTAATCTTTACATGCCTTTAAATCGTTCGAATCATTGCACCAGTGGCGTAGCGAGCTTAACTCGCGCCCGGGGCGCCATAACTTTTTTGACAGAATTGATTTATATATGCATGTAGTAATTAGTAGATTATAGCCACATAAAATTATGTAATAAAAACTTTTTAACAAAAAATTAAACCACCAAAAAAACTGAAAAGCAAAAAATAATAAACCGTCTTTTTATTAAGCTTAATACTTAATTAAGTCCTTTAACTATGTAAGTATACCCAAAGTAATTTTGAGTCGGCGCCAAACAAGCAATTTAATTAATTACGTAAAGCGTGATGCCGGAAAATGCCGAGCCGTTTACGAAGTTAAAAGTTAGCAAGACAGCAATCCGAACTGGCACACACGTGAGGGCACTGGCGCCAACACAAAATTGCTTAGGTATACTTACATTAGTTAAAGAACTTAATTATTAAGGTTAATAAAAAAACGGTTTATTATTTTTTGCTTTTCAGTTTTTTCGACGGTTTAATTTTTTGTTAAAAAGTTTTTTCTATGTGAAATGTGAAAGAAATAATTCATAGGTTTTTATTATTTTTTATGTTGTCTTCATTTCTTACAATCTACAAAGTATGATCCTTTTTTGGCAAATTTTGTGTTCATTATGTATGTATACAAAATTGACATGTGTGATGTGCGTTGCGTATTGTTTAACACATTCAGTTTGTATTATTTGGAGATTAAATAAATTAAATTCAAATTAAAACGTGAACACCCAGATTCAGGACGGAAATCGAGCCCTTAGCCGGTGCGATGCACGAAAACTATCACGCTACGGAAGTCGTCAAATTCTTCAAATGTTTCATGTAAACCTTGATGTGTCTCCAAACTCTGATTGATTTAAAACATAAGAACCTTAGTGACTGGGCACCATCCGTACTTCCTTGTGGTCGTTGGATCTGTGATGATCATCCACATCATGGCCAAGATTCTTGGCAAGGTCACATGTGGCTGTCCCATCATGACGTCGGGCGTTTTAATCAACGCCTCAAGGTCAGGTTCAGCGTCCAACGTCGAGGTTTCCACCAGGATTTGAGCTTGAGCTAAGGATTGGACGAGGTTTGGGATGATGGTGCCGTTGTCGCCTTCCAAGCTTCTGGTGGGTTAAGTATAATTACTTATTAAAGTCCCACCGCCGGACTCGGGTCTCCCCTACAGGGAACGCTTGTCCAAGGCGGATAGGCGTGTCACATATACTGGTGATATCAGTATGCAGTGTCCTCACGAAGTTTTCCTTCATCGTTGGTACATGGTAATTATGCTATACTATGCACATTAGATGAGAAAAATAGTATATATGCGTGCCAGTGGGCTCACTACCAAGTGGAGTAGAAAAAGTCGGAAAGCGGTCCCCGGGCACCGAAACAAAAGTTTGGGTTGCAACCGGGACATAACGCTGGGATGATGATGATGATTAGATGAGAAAAATAGCTTAAGCGGTGCAGGCCCTTTAGGGTTCTAGCCCAGGACTTCTAGATTGGTTTTTGAACTAGAAAAAGAAGTACATTGATTGAGAACAAGACATTTTTCACATTTACGACAACTAATAAAATGGTGGGTAAAGCCCTGCTGTTCTCGTATCGCCTATTGCTTGGAACGACAGAAATTAGCCCGCCGACCTCGTGGCCCCGGCTGTAGCTTATTTTTGTCCAGCTTTAACAGTATTATTGTTGTTACAATTGAAAAATCCCAATTATATTTTTAATTACTTTGAAATATTAATATTTGTTTATTATTTGAAAATTAATAAAGTTTTATAGTATACGGTATACGCCATTTATATGGTGATTGAACTTTATAAATAAAATTAATATACTGGGACTATTCACACAACGCCATCTAATGTCAAAGTAATTAACATAGCACTTGTGTTATGGGTACTAGAGAGCTAATACTACACATATACTTTTCTGTTGTAAATAGATAAATATTATACTTAAATACCCAGACGCGGCAATCGAACCAGTGACCGCCGCAAGCGTACCGACGTACTATAGCCGTTCCGCCATGGAGGTCGCCAAGAAAACAAAATACGTACTTAAGCATTTCCAACATAAGCCTGGCAATCTTTCCAGAAGCGGGTCTCGCGTACGACATGCAATCGGAACCTAAAATATTTTGAGGCAGTGATGACTCAGTTTCAAAAACCTTCACCAGCTCCCTTTGTCTCTTGTCTTCGGTAGCCAGCCAGTCCAGGGTCAACGCGGACCTATACGCTACTAACCCGGACACTGTGGACCGGGACACGTTGTATGGATGGTAGTAATACTCTTTCGCGAAACACTGCAAACAATAAATTTGTTTCAAAATGTTATTTGATTTAGGTACTGTAATGGATCGTACTGTAATACGACTGTTTGTGGAACATTCTATCAGAAATGGGTGTACCCAGACACCTTGCGATCCTGATTAAGAACCTATATCTGAAGGGCAATACAGTTGTGAGAGTCAATGATGTAATATCCCAACTTTTTAAACCACAGAAAGGTGTCAAGCAGGATTGTATTTTGTCATCAATTCTGTTTAATATTTATAAAGAAAAAAATTGGGAAGTAGGCATTTCGGTATGGGGGAGGATGATAAGCAACTTACGGTATGCAGATGACACAACGCTGTTCGCTTCTACCGAATGAGAACTTGCTACTCTCTCTCTCCTTTTAAAGTTAAAGAAAAAAAACGAAGCTATCGTCTCAGCATAAATAACGTCTCGCGGTGGACTGTTTCGGTACTATGAGGCGCTCAAAGGAATTCAACGATCTAGAATTTGTAGATCAATCCCAGTATCTCGGCTCACTTGTCACAAATGAAGGAGGAAATGAAGCAGAAAACAATGATAAAACTCACCCGGATATGGAGTTCGTAATATATTTGATTTTGAATGCTTTAAAGGTTGCTGTTGCGGATACTGGTGTTCTCTATTTTGTTCAACGGTGCGGAATCCTGGACGATAAAGACAAGCAACAGCAAGAGAATTGACGCATTTGAGATGTGGTGTTGGCAGCGTAACATATGTTGCATATCCCATGGACGGCCGATAGAACCAACTAACGGATCTAACCAAAAGAGAATGGATCTTAGGTGGGTACCCGTGTCGCGTCGCTCAAAAGACGAGGACACGGCTCTCCACACCTTCCAAATGTACCAGATGTGCCTCCACATGGGCATTGGAGCACCGAGACTTCGTCGCCACCATCCGATTTGAACTCTCTCTACCTGCCATAATTGCGAGCCAAACCAAATGCGACGCCTCCTTCTGCGGGACAGTCATGTCTGCGAAGAAGGTGGCAGAGAGAGTGGTGGTGGGAGAGGAAGCGCCTCAGCTCCCCTTCTGCTCACGCAGGGCCACTCGTCGCCGGAAGTTGCGACCGACCTCTAGTCGCCGTAAAGGACGGTCACGGGCATACGGATAACTGAAAAAGGGACGCAGCCTACACACACATGGCCGAGAGAAGGACACGCGCGGGTGTTCCGCATGCCCATCGTAAGAAAGAAGATGCCGGGGCCCATTATACCCGGGCTTTGAAGAGACCAGCGAAAGCGGGCAGCAGCCTACCTAGTTTGTGCCGTCAGGTATTTACTACACTTCTACACATCAAAAAAAAAGATGTTGTAATGGATCATTGCATGGGCGGGCGTCACAAAGAAATAACCAAAAGTCCCTAGTTACGACTCAGGGTAAGGTTTGTCGGCATAATAGACGTCTTATTGTTTATTTTATCGACTCACAAATAAACTTTCTTTTGAGACGGCCTGTATGTTAATACAAATTACATTACTAATATTACAACATCTCAAATTTTTACAGTTCATAAAGTATACGAGTATTGGTATTAGGATGATGCATATTTAATAGAGATTTAAAACGCTCTTCGGACCCGGGAAATAGCAACTGAGCAGCACAACCAAGCCACAGACAGGCCAACGGAGGCCACTGATGGCCAATAATAGCCATAATTGATCCACCGAGCCAAGATGGGCCAACGTAGAGCAGTAAAGCCACGCCAATAATGTCAGTGTACTCTTGCTGCTCGAGCCATGTCACTGGGGGGTCGTAACTCCCTGAGTTTATCTCAGGCCCTAAATCTCCCAAGACAATGTTGTGAGGAAGAAGACCCAAAGTAACTTATTCAAAAATATTTTATCTTGATAAAATACAAGAATACGCATAAATAGGCATCAAACATATACTTGTTTCTGCGTAGGTGTTAAAAATAAGGCTCGAATAGCCTGTATAGTAGTCACACAGCTATTCAATATTCAGTACGCAGGGTCGTGATCCTAGAAACGCAATTAGCCTCGTTTACAGAATCAAGAACTAAACCCCTGAAGTTTATTGAGGTCTCACTGACGTGACTGAAATGAGGTGATCTTTAATGAAACAGTAAATTCGACTGAGTACAGTTTCATTGAGAATTTTTTCAATAGTTGAAGGATGTTTATTTCAGACATCATTCATTTTGATCATTCTAATACCGATAGAGGCCGGCCTTTTAGCACATTTCTGCGCTCTTGAAGGACCTTATCTAAGCTAAACGATGACCCATTAAAGATTGGATGATATTACAGCAAGTTTAAAGAGAAAGCTGATCTTAACTTCCAAAAAAATCCTGCAACACGCACGTCTTTTTATCAAGGAAAACCTCTTTTTCGAGTATGCGGGACTATGTGAGATTACTAAAAAGCCTACTGACTGACGGACAACTAGCCTACCGATCCCGTGGCCCAGGCTGACACCCCTTGTGTCAGGGTGGGCTCTTCCATAATGTTAATTGGGGGCTAATTTCAACCCCCGCGCGCTTTCCTGTGTAAATTCAGGATTGAGGGAGCATGCGGAATAGCTCGCGTGCCCCCTCCCTCAGACTAGTTTGAACTAATAGAAGTATCGGAGATATTTGTTATAATTACACCATATTTTAAAGTATGATTTTAATTAACGCTTCTATTACTGATTATATCACCGTCCAAATTCAAGGTTGAGTAAGGGTTTATTCTTTTTGCCATGGAATCACGGGTGCATATACTTTCGAGCATACGTTTACACATAATAATTTGAAAACATATTTTTTCACATTGCTTCTAGTTTTATTAAAACATAGAACATATCAGTTTTTTTTAAAGAATGACAGATTTTTCCCTCCAAATGGGTTAACGTCAGGCAGGCGGCCGGTTGTAAAAACTAAGCCAGAACTATTACAACATGTAAGTCAGGCCGCACACCGGCGCTACACGCTACACGCAACATACATTTACGTCGCTGCAATTACTGCGCTACAATTGTGCTTACAGCAAATGTATCGTGTATGCTCACATCGGAAGCATAGTTGTGGCGTGGTACCAGCAACTGAATGTCGACATCATCGTCCGACGACGACGATTTTTTGATGTGGTGATTAATGAGAAAAAAAAGACGTTGTTGGGTTCATCTGTTTAATAAAAATTGTACAGTTTCCGGAAATTTCAAAATTTCGCAAGAATTACGATCCGAATAAGAAAATTTTCATTTATATTATAGAATGTCTGAAAACACTTCAATGTTGTTTGTTGAAATTCAATGTTGTCTTTAATTTTTCTAGAGCGCGGCGCCACATAAAACCAACGTATTCGATCCTGAATTCCTGTGGCGCAACAAGAGTTTCGACACAATCTGCACCTACACTACAAATGTGTCCTTGGTGTGCGTGTTTATATACAAATATACGGGGACGACAAATGTGTCGCGTTTCAAATGTTGCGCCACAATTATCTTAATACAAACGTATCTCTGGTGTGCGGCCTCACTAACATGTGCCGACCCCATATAATATGGGATAAGGGTAGGTTAGCGGTCCACTTAATAGTAAGCAGTTACGATCGCCTATGGATGTTTGCGACGCTAGCACGCTGCTGTCCATAGGGTACGGAAACCTGGGTCACTAATGCCAGAACACAACACAAGTATTTTATGGTGGCATACTTATAGACCAAAGGTTGTTGCGATCCAGACGGGCTTGGGGCCTTACTACGAAGCGACGAATGAATTTATTATGAAATTAACTATATTGAAACTTTATTCTGAAGCCAATATAGTAATTTTGCTACTTCCTTGCGTGTGATTAGCTGGTCCAACGAAAAGTCCCAAACTGAAATAGGCCAATAATGTGGTCAAGGAAGGTTAGGAGCGCGCTAAACAAATTTTCATCGTAAAAGTAGTTAATGGCCCATCAGACCGTAATCGGCTTTTCGAGCGGACACTTTATTAACTCGAATAAAATTGGACCTCTATCTTTTACGATAGCACAGGGGACGATGTTTCATGCCTACTAAGAGATAGATAAATAAGGGGTATTTCATTAAGCGCTTCCTATATTTGTATTTAAATCTATACAAATAAATAAAATGGGAGGGTCTGTTTGTAATATTAAAATAACCGCTTTTTACTAAGTGCATTCGGACATATACACGGTACATATACCAAAACAACATTTTTTACAATTTTTGTCTGTCTGTCTGTTTGTTCCGGCTAATCTCTGAAATGGCTGCACCGATTTTGACGGGACTTTCACTGGCAGATATCTTATGTATCAAGGAGTAACTGGCTGTTTTTATTTTAGAAAAAAAAATTATGTTTTAGAAATTTTATATCCAATTTAAGTTGACCTCAGATTTATGTCATCAATCATATGAAATAGGGTTCCGCCAGGGGCACTCCACTATTGACGCGATCACGCGTCTTAAGAGCCAGGTGGAGGACGCGGTTGCTAGAGGCGGGGTGCTATTGGCGGTGTCACTCGACATCGCCAACGCCTTCAACACCCTGCCGTGGAGCTGCGTGCGGAAGGCGCTCAAATACCATCGAGTGCCTCCTTACCTCCGTTACATAGTCGGGGCATATTTGGACGATCGTGCCGTCGTCTACCCGGTCCAGGGTGGGCAAAGTCGGCGAGACGTCGTGTGCGGTGTTCCGCAGGGGTCGGTCCTGGGCCCCCTGCTGTGGAACATCGCATACGACTGGGTCCTGAGGGGGGCGCTCCTCCCCGGCGTCGGCGTCATCTGCTACGCCGACGACACGCTCGTCACAGCGCGCGGGAGGAGCCCCCGCCAGGCGTGCCTTCTGGGCACGGCTGGGGTGGCGCACACGGTGGCAAGAATCCGGCGACTAGGCCTGGAGGTGGCCTTGAACAAGACGGAGGCCGTAATATTCTACGGGCCCCGCCAGAGGCCGCCACCGGGCCTGAGCATAATGGTAGGAGGCGTCCGCATCGCCGTCGGGCCGTCCATGAATTATCTCGGACTAGTGCTCGACGGGCGATGGGACTTTGCGGCGCACTTCGAGCGCCTGGCGTCGAGGCTAGTTCGGACGGCGGCGGGACTTTCCCGTCTGCTGCCAAATATCGGTGGGCCAGGCGCAGTGTGCCGCAGGCTCTTCGAGGGAACCGTGCGGTCGATGGCCCTTTACGGGGCCCCAATCTGGGCGGATCGCCTGACGGCCAAAACGACAGCGCTGCTTCGCAGGCCGCAGCGCGTCCTGGCCGTCAGGGCGATAAGGGGATACCGCACAGTGTCCTTCTAAGCGGCCTCCCTGCTGGCCGGATCCCCACCATGGGACCTCAAGGCCCGAGTCCTGGCGCTATTATACCAGTGGCGCCGGGATGCGGCCGAGCGTGGCTCTCGACCCGCGCCTCGCGAAGTGGAGGTAAGGCGGGTGGAGCTGCGCGACGAGGTGCATATGGTGGAATGGAAGGAGCGCCTCGCGCACCCCAGCGCGGGCTTCGCCACCATCGAAGCGGTGAGGCCCGTCCTGGCTGAATGGCTGGAAAGGCGCCACGACGCCACGGCGCCCTGACCTTCCGCCTGACGCAGGTCCTCTCGGGGCACGGTTGCTTCGGGAGGTACCTGTGTCGTATAGGGCGGGAGATGACGTCAGGGTGCCACCACTGTGGCGCGGGCGACGAGGAGGACACGGTGAACCACACTGTCGCCGTGTGCCACGCATGGCGCGAGGAGCGCCGCGCCCTCGTCGCCCAAATCGGCGTGGACCTGTCGCTCCTGGCCCTGGTTCTGGCCATGGTCGGGGGCGATCCTGGATGGACGGCCGTCGCCTCCTTCTGCGAGGCAGTCATGTCCGCAAAGGAGGCGGCGGAGCGGGAGCGGGAGTGGACCACCACACTCCCCTCCCGCCAACGCAGGCCACGTCGGCGGCGCCGGAGGGCAAATAACGACCTCCGGCCGCCGTAAAAGCGGCCGCGGGCGGCCCCTCGGGGGAGGATCCGCCGCCCGCACTATTGCCGCGAGGGTGAGGGCTGCGTGCTGTTCCGCGGCCCCCCTCAACTCCTAGAGTTGTTAGGAGAGCGCCGGGGGGACGAAACCCGGACCCCCTGGCGCGAACACTTTAGAAGGGGCCCGCCTCAAGACAAAGGGCGGGCCGGCGCCGGCCCGGGCCACGAGATCGGCAGGCCATATATCCGTGGGCCCGGGCGTAGGCGATAGGAGAACAGCGGGGTTTTTTAGTGGGTAGTCGGAAAAATCCCGGAGTCCCACATATCCCTCGGTCCCCCCGGGCCGGGGGAACCCGTCAAGAGAGGTTTTTCCCCGAGACCAAAAAAAAAAAAAAAAAAAAACAAAGTTACATGACAATATAAGTAACTTAATAAGGTGTTACTAATAACTTTTGATAACTAATATATATGCACACATACAGGTACAAATAGATATAATGAAACTATACTTTCCTTAGTTTTGAATTTCCACGAGTCCCATGCTCCACACATCTTTATTTTAATATAAGAAGTTAGGATGTAAGAATTGATGTAGAGTGATGTATAAGTTTGTAACAATTATAGAGGAATAAAGCTCATGTGGCACAGCATGAAGATTTGGGAGAAAGTAATAGCAAGGCGACTACGAGAGGAGACCGAAATAGGTGAGAACCAATTTGGTTTCTTGCCCGGACCGGAGACAACAGATGCCATTCGCACTTCGCCAACTGTGCGAGAAATACAGAAGTGCACATAAGAACCTGCACATGGTATTTGTTGATCACGAAAATGTATATTTTTTTTATCTTTTTTTTTATTGTTCTCGGACAACAGACAGGGTGACGGCCTACTTAGAATCTAGCAGTTACCATCGCCTATGGATGTTTGCAACGCTAGTGGCATCGCGGACACGTTGCTGTCAAGGGTACAGGAACTTGGTTCACTAATGCCGGAACACAACACAAGGTTATTATGGCGGCATACTTAAGACCAAAGGTGGTCGCACTCCAGACGGGCTTGAGGCCCTACCACGTAGCTACGTAGCTTGTTTTGTCACCTTTTACGACAGGCCGACCCCGGCCGCAGAGGTTAATATTCTTTCTCCGCCCCTGCACGGATAAAAAATATAGGCAAAAATAGGCATATGACCGGGTGCAGGCGTACGAGGCAAATTCTCTTCTATTTCATCCACGTTGCTATTATCATTTTCTTTATCAATATCGACGTCTGCAGATGGATCAGATCTATCAGTGATAAATGATGATAGTAAATATTCATCTTAAAATATGTATTTGAGTTCAAGGAATGAATGCCTGTTTGGAGAAAGTTTTGTATGATATTATGAGGAATAAAAGCTAATAGATCTTTTACCAACTGTCCTACTTGATTAATCTGATAATAACTACTTACTACTAATTGGGCCGTCTGACAGTCTGATGTACCACAGGAAAAAAAAATGTTGTGCCAAAGTGCTCTTCTACTTCAAAAATAGGCTAAAATATCTACGAGTATTACTATGTATAAGAGAGAACAAAATAACACGTCTCCCAACTTTATGGCTATAGATTAGCCGTTAAAATCATTTTCCTTGGCATAAAACTTTAAGCTCCCATAAGCCCTTTATGGTGCACACCTGTGCCTGCTTTAATGAAAATTGCTTCTTTACATATTTTCGTTTAATATTAAATAATATCCATACTGAGAATACAGAACTGAGCGTGAAGATGGAAATAGTTTTGATTATGGTTTGTGTAAAATGCGTGATTAGGCTTAAAGTCCTTTTTGTTGTTATTAAATACATTTAAAAGAAAATCATTTTCTTATCAACCCCAATTGTTGGTGGAATAGTAATTATTTATATTGAAATTATTACTCGTAAATCTTAACAGGCGCTTTATAATATTTTTTCCAAATTTCATATGTCGATACTGTTGCCCAGTTTAAAATTTGTTACCAGACTTTCAAAACGATGTACACTTGCAATTGGTTCATTTTTAATGTAAGGGCGCCTTCAAATTAGCCGCAAAGTGTCGCGCCGCAGCAGCGCGTCTGCAGCGCTGCGGTCGCGCTGCTGTCGCTTGGTTCGAATATCATAGTGTTGTATATTTATTTTTACGATGAACTCTGACGAAGAAACACTGCTCTTAGTGTTACTATTAAAACGAAAAAGGAGGTTCAACAAAGAAAAGAAAACCTTGCCGTTATTTTGTTTAAGTCAACGGACTGAATTTGATAAAGTAAATCTTAATTACTTAAGATTATCAAGAAAACAATTCTACGAATTACTTCTCTGTTTAGAACAACATATTGGAAAACAAAATACAACATTACAAAATTCTTCAATCTGATTTTCGTTCATGTTACAAAAATTACGTGTGTACTGTCTCTAGTCGATTGATGAACTGATGCGCGGCTGCAGCGCTGCAGTCGCGCGTTTTTGATTTATATGAATTTAGAAAACAGCGCGGCCGCAGCGCTGCAGCCGCGCTGCTGCGGCGCGACACTTTGCGGCTAATTTGATGGCGCCCTTAGGCTGAATGTATGTTACCATTGTGTAATATTCATTTTAAAAAATAAACCTCAGCTGTACTTTTTTCAAATAATATATTTGGTTTACATGGCATTTTTTTAATTTTATTAGGAAAATCAGGCTTCTATTTGTTTCCGTTTCATTTATTTCCATTTCATTCAACATAATAATTAACGTCAAAGGAAGAAAGTGGTCCATTAAAATTATTTCATAACGTGAGTTATAATAATCGTCGTTTTATACTTTCATAATTATAAGATGTCGTAAAGGTATTTAATTAGGCATATTCTTGCATACTTTTCGACTCATAGTATTACGCTCTAATTGAAAATTTAACATAACATAATGGTGCGTGGCAACCAAGTTGTATCACACTCAAAGCTAGGGATTGCAGATTCGAAAGACGGCGTGTACCAATCAGGCAGTATCTCTCTAATTTGTATAAAAATTGCCACGGACGGTATGTGAAGGAAAATACTATAACGCATGACCGCGTCGTATCACCGGTATGTGGAACTCGCCATTTCACCTTTTTTTATTGCAATAGGACAATAGACAGGCTAACGGCCCGCTTAGAATTTAGCAGTTACCCTCGCCTATGGGTGTTTGCAACGCCAGTGGAATCGCGAATACGCTGCCGTCCCATAAGAGTACAGGAACTTGGGTCACTAATGCTGGAACACAACACAAGGTTATCATGGCGGCATACTTAAGACCAATGGTGGTTGCCATCCAGACGGGCTTGAGGCCCTACCACGTAGCTAGGGTGAGTTGTTTTGTCGCCTTTTACGACAGGCCGACCCCGGCCGCAGATGTTAGTATTCTTTCTCCGCCCCTGCACGGATAAAATTTACCTTAAACAAGCGTAGCGGATTTAATGTCAGTTTTCTCAAGGAGTAAACGCGAGCAACGCAATAAGACGATATCGACCTTTATTATTATTTACTTGAAAAATCATTCCATAACCTAATATTCTCAAATTATTGGACATTCTAACGTAGATCCTACTGTGATGAAGTACTTCGTAATTCGAGAGTACGGGTTCTTAAAGCTTTATGCGCCATAAAAGTGACATACAACTAACCGTTAGCCATAAAAGCGTGTGCAGTATCACCGGTGTGATCATTTCGGCTCCACTTCATTGTAATTTCATTGGAAAATCAGTAAAATGTATTATAGGTTAAAAGGGAAATTCTATGACGTGTAACGCTTGATTGAAGAGACGTTATTAACATTTGACTCTTTATTTGAATTTCCTCCTTTCTATAAGATAGCTCAAATGTAAGAATATTCCTTGTAAGTTTTGAGTAACAAATATTTATCGTTAATTTAAATAGTAGTTTCTTATAAAACTTTATCAGAAATCGACTAAATTTTTTTAAACATTTTCTATAAGTACTAAATCACCTAAAAACTTTAAGTGACTGGCAAAATATATAATAAAAATGAAGTGAAAATATGTTTTCGACTTAAAGAAATCGCCTATCGGTAAGACAGCTTATTCTCCGTGCAGAAGCGGAGTAGGACTCTGCAAACGCGGGCAGCCTGTAAAGAACGACAAAACATCCCTAACTAAATTCCGAGCCCGAACGGATAGTAACCAGGGATGTTGTCAAAATATGACACCATAATAACCTTATGTTATGTATTCACCGGCATAATTGGCCCAGGTTCCAACTCCCCTACATGGACGGCAGCATTTTAGCGGTGCTTTTTTTCCAGAGAAGTCTTCCCCTTATAGCGGTGATAGGTTGGAAAGAAGGGTGCACGCGTCTCCCACCTCTCCTTATCATTTATTTACTATACTCATGTTCGGAGACCAGGGAGTGACGCGAGCCTGTTACAAAAACCCTAGCCAATGTGACATTTGGCTATCGCAATATATGCAGCGACATCCTTGAATGATTGCTTTTTAAAGTGGCGGCCGTAATTTTTTTGTTCTTTCGGTGGAAATACGGTGGGATACCGTGCAACTCGCGTGGAATGCGCCTGTACGCCTCTTATAGTTGAAATGACGGTCACACATCGCTGATAAACCCACTAAAACCATCTAACGCCCTGGCGGGATATGCTATCCACCCAGCCAGACTGGGACGGCCAAGGCAACAGGGGCCGGCCTCTCTAGTGGTAATCACCTCGAACATAAAAAGAAAAACAGGACTCGTTCATTAGGAATATTTGTAGGGTAGAGCGGGGTTAGTTAAACATAGGGGTTGGGCAATCGAAATACGTCGAAAAGTATTCACCGCACACTAAAACATCAAATAGTAGAAAGAAGACGCGGGAGAACTCATAGCGCGATCGCAAGTGGTGACTAGTCGATCGAATGAAATATACGCGCGCATTGTTTTTTTTCTTACCAAAAAGTAAAATAATAGTAAACCGGAATATTTTATCTGTACCGGTCAAGTGTTATCTGTTTACAATCAGGTAAGTGTTAAACTTCTATAAATTTATTGTAATTTTGATATGCCTAAAGGTTCTGGTTATAATCCAGTTTTTTTATGCCCTCACCTTTGTTTTAAAATTTCGGATTGGGGTTAGTTGAGCAACTAGCTCAACTAACTCTAATACATAGAACAAAAGTAGGTAATATAATGGTTTTTAGTTTTTATACGATACGGACTTGTTATTAAAAGCAACTAAAACGAAAAGAAAAAGTCTGCTGTTATAACTACTAAAAAAGTTAAATAGCCAAGGAAGGGCATTGATAAAAAAGTGTCTCCTAAAGAAAAATTATGCGTATGTTGAGGATAAGTTGGACGCATAGAGTCACAAATGAGGAGGTTCTGCGGCGAGCTGGACGGAAAAGGGAACTTTTGTCTATCATCAAGAGACGAAAAACTGCATATCTCGGTCACGTGCTCAGGCACGATAGATATAGCCTCTTGCAACTTATAATGATGGGCAAGGTTGCCGGTAAACGTCGAGTTGGTCGGAGAAAGAAGTCGTGGCTCCGTAACATCCGAGAGTGGACTGGAATAGCGAGCGTATCCAAATTATTTCGACTCGCTAAGGACAGACAACAATTCCAGAAGTTGGTAGCCGACCTTCACTAGTTGGAGAGGCACTTGAAGAAGAAAGAAAAATTCCAGTCAACTAAGGACGATGACGATTTATGCCTGGCGATGCCTGGATTTGTTGCGAAGGCTATTCTGAAAGTTTACCAGGATAAACATGGATGGACAAAAAAACCACCAAACATACAAAATGTGCGCCAGGTACTGGTCTTACTTTCGTTCCAAGATCTTATTAATAATTATTTTATAATACATATATTGATTATTTAATAAATATTTACGTCTGATTTTGAACAGAAAAACTGAATCTACTCCTAAAGTTCAGCATAAGATACGTTAGAAAGAAAGAAAGAAGAAAAAAAAATACGTTAATGTTTTCTTAATTCTATTATCAGTTTATTATTCAAAGATTAGTTTTGTTGTTTTGTCAGTAACAGACTATAAATAAAAAGTTGGTTGTCAAACAGAAATCTTAATTAACATTCCAGTTAACATTCAACCCATGGTTTGGCTAGACCTTCTAAGTGCTCAGTTTGCCCCATACCTTTGCGCAACTTAGCATACCTGTGGGGTACGTTAAGCATACTTGACTTCCTGCATTCAAACAGCCGTAGCTCTTAAATTAGACTTGATAAATTAATATGGACATTTTTGCAATAGCATAAATTACTAATCCACCAGTATGCATAACATGCCACTAAGACTTCGTTAAGGAAACTATAACAGCTCATGTGAAAAATTGCTCAACTAGCCCCACCCTACCCTATCCCTTAACTGCGCTCTAGCAATCGTTAGTAATGAAGTAAAACAAAAATTATTTAAAATATAATTTATTCCATTATTACGCATAGTTAACACTTAACAACTAATGCAAAAAGCATTCGCTCCAATACACACTGTATATAGTCAAACGGTGCCAAAAATTGTACACACAACTACACAAAGGCACTATCGTAAGATATTTTGTATTTTAAAATTATTAAATTACGCAAACATAATTTTATATGTAATCATTTTAATTAATTAATGAGTACACATATATCAATGATGTTTTAGAAATCAATTATGGCTTCCGAAATGTAATGTTTCTTTTTGGACGCCATTTTGAATTCGACACAGACCATAGATTTCAACTACTTCTTAAAAAAACGGTAACGAAAACTAGATTTTAGTAGATGAAGTAAAACGCTAGAACCGATATTGCTCGGCGTTTCGAAGCGAAATACATCACCGAAGGCTGTTTGTAAAATATAATAAAATACAACTAAATTATCTAATAATTACCACGTTTGATGACAAACTTAGTCCCAAATACAAAATGGAGGATAGAAAGTGACATAAATAACATACACTAGAGCCTATCGTCATGTCGTAGAGTGTCGGTTTTGAAAAAATACGAATTTCACTTTTTAATATACTTGGATACTACATAGTCTATAGATTATAAATTATTGGTACATTAAAGAAAAAAATATATTTCTTTTGGATTTCAAATGAATCAGTCGGTACAATGAGGGATTTGATAGGCAGATAGGCGCACATAGTAAAATGACGCTTGTGCATTTGTGAAATGACTGCCCAATAAAATTTAATATATGTCCAATCCGTCACTATTCTACGACTATGACGAGATCATTGGATATGTAATATGAACTTTGTAAAAAATCCATTAAAAAATATTAAACTTCAGCATTATAAATATTTTATATAGTACTAATATTCCAAATAAAAATTATCCGTAAAAAAACATTTAAAGTACCTATATAAATCAAGGTTTAAAAACATTACCATTATTGATGTACTTACAATTTAATTTTTAACTACAAAATCAATACCAGTTATAGTTCCAATGATTATAAGTAGCATCACACGTGTTCTATTTTAACATATTATCGTGTTACATCATCAATGAATTTCGTTGTCGTGACGTCATGACTAAGGGACGTGACCATGGTGCGTGCGAATCTATACATCCATCTAAATCTATATTGGAAGCAGCTACCGTCATCTTTTAACATTTGCAATCCATTATTGATTAAAAACCACCAACATTAGAGAAAAATAGGAATGAAAAAGGGCGGACCAAGAGGGGGGGGGGGGTTGGAAGTTGATAAATAAATAAGTTAGATAGATAGATTATATAAGTGATATAGATGAGGGGAAACAGTATCACGTCGGTAAAACCGAGCCAACACGCTAAACTTAAATATTTCAACTAAAGCTATCTTTTTTGTTGTACTTTTATACATTGTATTCCACCATGCCTGAATTTTATTTTCATAACATCCTAAAATAAACACACAAGAGCCAATGTATTAAAAAAAATGTACTACCAGTCGTAAAAGATTATACTCAAACATTCATCAAATTTATTTTCATAAATGATAATTGAAAAAAAAACAATAGTCATTATTATAAACATTTCCTATTTATATATTATATAGTATATACAATGAGAGTAAACTTTCTATAATATAAAACGTGTAAAAAATGTGGGTAGATTTATTTATACATATTACACAAAACATTTAATAAAATATATATAAATATATCGTGCAAATAATTTTATCTTTTAATTAATGAAATATCAAATGTAATTTTAATAACTATCTACAATTTTGATTTCAATTATCCTATATATATTTATGTATCTATCTAATCTCTCAGTCATATACACCTGATTTGGCTAATTCCACAATTCTCACGACGGTTTCCAAGATTACATTCCGTTGTAGGCGGGGCCACCGCCACCTTCGGGCACCACCCAGTTGATGTTCTGAGATGGATCTTTGATATCACATGTTTTACCTGTTTTTAATAAATAATAAATAAGAACTAAGGCATAGTTTCTTAGTTTAAAAAAAATAGTTTACGTAATAATAATACTCGTTAGTCAGTTCTGCCAAATTATTTCATCTCAAAATCAAAATTGTTTTTTTTATTGCTGATGAACAGCAGACAGACCACTTAATAATAAGCAGCTACTGTCGCCTATGGATGTTTACGACGCTAGAGGCACCGCGAACACGCTGCTGATCCATAGGAGTACAGAAATCTGGATCACTAATGCCGGAACACAACACAAGGTTATTATGGCGGCATACTTATAAACCAGGAGGTAGGAGGCCCGTCTAAGACGGGCTTGGGACCCTCCTACCGCGTGGCTAGGGTTGTTTTGTCACCTTTTACGACAGCCCGACCCTGGCCGCAGCGGTAAGTATTCCGCCCATGCACGGAGATTTTAATGTACCATAGATAAAGAAAAATGTCCGTGACCAGTACACTCAGACTAGAAAAAATATCGAAACTATAGTCAACTTGCTGAGAATCAAACGCTATAGCATGAGTGGCTGGTAGTACACAATACACAGAATCAACAAGTATTAAAATAAATGTACTCAGCATATACTACGAAGCAAAGACTCAACATAGAGTGCATTTTATAAACTCGTACTAACTATGAATGAAACCATCGCGAACAGACCCTTTTTTATTGCTGAAGATCGTCCGACAGGCTGACGGTCCACTTAATAGTAAGCAGTTACCGTCGCCTATGGACGTTTGCGACAACAGAGGCATTGCTAACACGCTGCTGCGTAGGGGTATTGGAACATGAGTCACTTATGTCTAAATACAACGCTATTATGGCGGCATATTTAGACACGAGGGTTGCCATACGGACAGTATTGGAGGCCTACCACCTAGCTGGGGTTTTTTTTTAACGCCTTTTACGACAGACCGCAGGAATCAGTATTCGTACTCCGCCCCTGCACGGAGACTATATCATATGTAGGTATATACACAAGCATACAAGTAAATATATAATAATAATAAATATATTGGGACATTTGACACGCCATCTAGTACCAAACTAAGTTGTATAGTACTCGTATTATGGGTACTAGACAACTGAATCATCATCATCTTAAACTGACATTTTCTTCTCCAATAAGCTCTTGCGCGCCGTTAAGTTACGGCACGCTAGCCCTTATATGATCCCTCTTCCTTATCGTGTCTATAGATTTGCCTGGTTTTGACTTTTATGGGAGCGACTGCCATTTGATCCACCAACCACGAAGGGTAAGCCGCCGTTAGAGCCTCGTCCGTTTTTCAGCAGGGTGGCCAACTTGCAGGTGAGGTTGACTGGGGCCCCGAAGGTGTTGGTGGGGCCCCTTATACCCTTACTAGACAACTGAATACTATATATACACTCTTTTTTTGTGTAAGTAAACACATATCTATACAAATAAATAAAATTGGAGGGTCTGTTTGTAATATTAAAATAACCACTTTTTACTAAGTGCATTCGGATGTATACACGGTACATATACCAAAACAACATTTTTTACAATTTTTGTCTGTCTGTCTGTCTGTTTGTTCCGGCTAATCTCTGAAATGGTTGCACCGATTTTGACGGGACTACTTTGATTTTAGAAAAACAATGTAGTTTTAGTTAAAAATTATCATTTTCCGTAATTTTTATTTTCCAATGTAAGTTAACCTCAGATTTATGTCATCAATGATATGAAATAGGGTTTAAAGTTTTCAAAAGTCACTATCCCACGCGGATGGAGTCGCGGGCACAGCTAGTCATATATAAACACCCAGAAGTTGAACGGGAATGAAACCCGTGTCCTCCGCAGCGTAACGACGTGCGTTGCTGTTACACCAGCAGGTCGTCAAAGTATACAAAGCAGTTATATAGTATAGAAAGGAGAATATACTTACAATGTATGCAGTTTTGCGCATTGATCTGCAACCTCTGGCCATCACCAGTTTCCATTGGCACATACTCATACACACCTGGAATCGAATCAAAAATAATTTTGCGTGTTGGATTGCCTAAGTAATCGTACGTGGAAGAGGTCTTAGACATTTAGCTGATGCTGAACTAATCCATATACTATATACAACATATCTATACATATGCGGTCAACATACGGGTCGGCCTGTCATAAAAGGCGACAAAACAACCCACCCTAACTACTTGGTAGGGCCTCAAAACCCGTCTGTCTGTATGGCGATCACCTATGGTTTTAAGTATGCCGCCATAATAACCTTGTGTTGTGTTCCGACATTAGTGACCCAAGTTCCTGTAACCTTATGGTACAGCAGCGTCTTCGCGATGCGACTGGCGTTGCAAAAACCCATAGGCGACGGTAACTGCTAAATTTTAAGCGGACCGGCAGCCTGTCTGCTGTCCTACGGCAATAAAAAAAACATTATCGACCTAGTGTTAAGTCTCTAAACCCAACTAAACCTAAATCCTAGACTCCTGGGAGTTCCTACCGCGGTCATTCCGCGTCAATCCACATATCCACCGCAGCATATTCATATACGTGACACGCAGTTCCTGCTTGAGGGATCAAGCACCGGCCACGTTTCACAGCCGTTCAAAAGAACAAGAATGTGATAGTTTGATAAATTACGTTTTGCCCCTAATAAAGGATTTCTAGCGCTCAATAAGCGTGTTTAATGCTTTATGTATGACGATCACAAAAGTTCATCATCGGTCGCAGTGATACTAGGAGGAATAGATTTTTTTTTATTGCGTAGGACAGCAGACAGGCTGACAGCCCGCTTAGAATTTAGCAGTTACCGTCGCCTATAGGTGTTTGCAACGCCAGTGGCATCGCGAACACGCTGCTGTCCCATAAGGGTACAGGAACTTGGGTCACTAATGCCGGAACACAACACAAGGTTATTATAGCGGCATACTTAAGACCAAAGGTGGTCGCCATCCAGACGGGCTTGAGGCCCTACCACGTAGCTAGGGTGGGTTGTTTTGTCGCCTTTTACGACAGGCCGACCCCGGCCACAGAGGTTAGTATTCTTTCTCCGCCCCTGCACGGATAGCACTACTAATAAAGCATAACCTCTCCGGCTAGTATAGGGACATTGGAATGGTTGTCCATCAGGACACCAAGGGCAAACTGGCGACGCACAATCCCTTGTCAATTTTGGGGACGCACTACCCTGTACGAGCTCTCAAGTGGTTGGGTGTGTATCAAGTATTTCAACTTCAAAAATAATAAAAACACCATAGCCACTATACTTAAATAAATTCTTACCTGCTGGACAAAATCTCGCTTCTGGGCCTTCGAAAATCCCAAGGTTCCTCTTGACTGGCACAGTGTCGTCTTTCAGGGTTAAATGGGGCGGTTGATCTGCTTCGTGGTTTGTACCTAGAAAAAAGTTGTTATTATTTTTTAACGCTCATTTCAAAGCAATATAAATGGCATAGGAATAATTTTGGAAATTCTTAAAAGACTTGTTAGACTTAAAAGTCTAACAAGCTTTAGTTATCAGCCAATCATTGTTTAGTGATGTACGTGGGCCTCCCCAAATTTGCGCCTAGCTTTTTCCATTCAGCCCCGACCGGCAACCGTGCGCAGGTCATCCCTCCATCGGGCTGGGGAACCTCCTACGTTACGTTTGACGTCTCCACTCCAGAACACGGATGTTCCCACGCCCACCGGTCCTGCGACAGACATGACCAGCCCACTAACACTTCAGCTTGCATATTTTTCAAGCTACATCGGTTACTTTGGTTCTCCCACGGATATCCTCATTTCCGATTTTGTCCAAAGAGACAACATAGCCGTCTCTTAACAAGCTGAGGTGATATAAATTATTATTATTGTTTTTTCTTTCTATAAATCTTCAACGTTCTTTTCCTCTACTGCAATTTCTTCTAATCCTGCCTGAGGGCAGAACTCTCACAACCCTTCTGGTGTTGCAACCTAATAGTTATTCAGAATCTTCTTAGTACAAACGTTTTGTCCCTACAGGTTTGTGTACAGTCGACCCCCCATTTCTTTTTTCCAAATAAATCCTTAGCTAGTTTTTTTAATTCCTTATAAAAAAACATAAAAATATATTTATGCTTAATATTTACTATATTCATGTATTTTTCTGATGGCGAAATTTTATACAAGCTATATTTCTAATTAAACTTTAAAATTCTATTTGAAATTAGGATAATTTACAATATAATCAAGACCAACTTACAAATACTAGATTAATGAAATATATCTTGAGCGTACAGCTATATATAATAATTGTTATTAATCCCTAATCTGCCGCAATCTCCTTCTTGGGATCGAGCAGAATATCAGCACTGCTCCTTACGTTACATTAAATAGGTTATTAACACCGATTTCTATAATTACCTGTCAAAGCAACTGAAGACAGCAGGTCGAAAGTGACAACTCCATCCGGTTTTGGATACTCTATGGGCTGACATTCCTTCGCCGGCTTCAACTTCGAGTAATCCGCACCTGTATTAATCAATTTTAATTTAACAATCGTCGCAACACGTGTTTTTATCGATCATATTCAATTTTTTTTATACTGGGATAATTTTGGGCACACAACGACATCTATTCCGAATGTTGCATAGCACTTGTTATGGGTACTAGATAACTAATGCAATACATATATATTTGACGACCTCTGTGGCACAATGTATAACGCACTTCGGTACGCTTGCGGAGGTTATAGGTTTGATTCCCGTCTTGCGTTTGGGTGTTTATGTATAATATATATTTATTTACAAAAAAAAAGTATACAAGTAGTATATCAGTTGTCTATTACCCATAACACAAGTGCTATGCTACTTAGTTTGGGACTAGCCATCTAGTCTAGCTGTGTGAATTGTCACAAAATATTTATTATTATTATTTATATATACTTTTGTAAGGTAGGCGCACTATACCATGCATCATCAATGTAACCCGCCATGGACAAGGGTGACGCTACTTTGACATCTCATTAGGGGAGGCACAACCCCAGAAATGAGGCGAAAAGAACTGCCTAAGCGATGCACACGTGGTATTTGATACCAAGACATCCAGATTGGCTCCAAGTGTAATACCGTCTGTCATGCGACATAAGTTTTCGTTAATTCCTGTAATGCCTCTTCTACAATTTATGTTTCTTTCTTTACTACTTTAAAACTTATTGACAATATAATGTTTCTATGCAATCACTGTATTTTTGTTTTTTTTTTTTTTCTACAGGTTTAATTAATTAAATTATATTAACTTTCTAAGCGCCTACGAGTCGGTTCCTTTTCGTTACACTTTCCTTAAGCTAAAAACCCCATAGATATCTAGACGTAGCCAGTTTCGTTTTTACAGAAACGACTGCAAATTACAAACCTAATAAAATTGTATTTTAAACATAATGGACTATGTGTGTCAGCCTGTCAGCCAATTGGCGAATACAGATCAAAATATTTGGCAGTTAATGTGTTAAGGAAACTTACCACCGTGGCTGAAAGTCCAGGGTTCCTTACCCCGAACCAAAGTACTGAAGCCTGAGTACGCCAGACCACCGTATACGCCTAGTTTTGTATGGAAAGACGGCCGGCAGTTACGTACTTGCTGAAATAATGTTTCTAATGATAACGATAATCTTAACATTGATTCCGAATTCCCTATCACTAAAGGCTAAACTACGGGTAAATGAAGGGACGTTCGACAGTTGAGGCGACGCTCTTGTCCTGTTAAGAGGTTATATATACACGGATATACGACAACTCCTAAATAGAGTTTTGAGTTATTTACACAACACTAATATATGAAACTTATCGATACATTGTGAGGTTTTACAGAAATTGATAATCGAATCGATTGGAGACTTTTTTTAATCAAGTGGTAAAGTGGTTTGCTAGTATTGCAAACCTTCCTATACGGATCTCAACCCGATGCATGCGAAGCTCTGACTTCGGAGCCAGGGATTCATTATTCTGTTACAATAATCAAGCATATAATACTTTTTGCGCCGCTAATCTACCACAAATTTCTTATGCAAAGAAGCTCAATTAAGCAGATTGAACTTGCTGAAACGGAACGTAGGTTGTTCCTTGGCTAAAATACTAGCAAATATAAGCCTTTTCACTCAAATAGAACAAAATATATATAATATGCAAAGTATTGCTTCAAGTCTGGGTTGACGTGTTCGTACATTGTATCTGTTTGTTTAAAGACAATATTCGTATTAATAAAGACAATATTTTCATCTTTTTTACTAATGCTCCGATAGCCACGCCCCCAAAAATAATTATCGACAATTTTCTCCATTCAGGGGCGGAGAAACAATACTGACCTCTGCGGCCGGAGTCGGCCTGTTGTAAAAGGCAATGAAACAACTCTAGCTATGTGGTAGGGCCTCTGGTAAGTCTGGATTGCAACTTGGTCTATAAGCGTGCCGCCATAATAAACTTGTGTTGTGTTCCGGTATTAGTGACCCAGGTTCTTGTACCTCTATGAGACAGTAGTTTGTTCGCGGTGCCTATGGCGTCGCAAACATCCATAGATGAAGGTGACTGCTTATTATTAATTGGGCCGTCAGCCCCAGCACGGAGGAACACATAAAAATGATACTTACCTTCAATTCTTTGTAAACGTAGGAGTTTTGCAACTTGTCCTCGTACAATTGTGGCACGACGCCTTTATCGTGAGACGCCTCCCCCGATAGTATTAAGTCCATAGCAGTTTCGGCAGCCAACATTCCTGAATACATTAAACTGTTCAACATCTTTTATAATACCAGCTCATAACTACACAATACTGCTCAAAACAACAATTAATCCATGCATACAAAAACACACGCGTGCAACTAAACAAACACACACACATACACTCATTTGTTCTTTACTAGCTCTCTCCTTATGACAAGGGAAAGAGAGAAGTGATCAGGAAATCCACAGGACTGACTTCTACTCAGTGTGGACTCATTTCGCCCTCTACTTCATTGAGCTACTTATAGTACTTTTTATAATTAATCGTTTTTAATACTCTTTTAGTCCATTAGAGAAAATAAAGGTTTTTTTTTCATAACGTTCACGGCTGGACTTGGGCTATCAGTATCTCCGTGCGGGAGGGGAGTAAGAATACTAACCCCTGCAGCCGGGGTCGGCCTGTCGTAAAATGCGACAAAACAACCCTAGCTACGTGGTAAGGCCCCAAGACCGTCTGGATGGAAACCACTCTTAGTGTATAAGTATGCAGCCACAATAACTTGTGTTGTGTTCTAGCGTTAGTGACCCAAGTTTCTGTACCCATGGCAAACATCTATAGGCGATGATAACTGTCGCTGCTCCTCAGCAATAAAAAAATGTAATTTTATATAACATGTAATTCTAATTAATTGTAATTTTATCATTACAGAATCAGCGAAAACCATTTCCGAATAAAAAGTGCAAGTCTTACCACTCTTCATAGCATTGTGAGTTCCTTTAATCCTGGGTACGTTCAAGAAGCCGGCCGTATCTCCGGCTAGCATTCCTCCAGGGAACACGGGGACAGGCAGGCATTGCCAGCCGCCTTCCACTAGTGCACGGGCACCGTACGCTACACGAGTACCACCTAATAGAAAGATAAATTACTACATGTAGTATAATAAAGACTATTACTATATGTCGTATAAGACTAATGTTACCTACTACATTTTTATCCGTGCAGGGGCGGAGTAAGAATACTAACCTCTACGGCCAGTATCGGCCTGTCGTAAAAGGCAACAAAACAACCCACCCTAGCTACGTGGTAGGGCCTCAAGCCCGTCTGGATGGCGACCACATTTGGTCTTAAGTATGCCGCTATAATAACCTTGTTGTGTACCGGCATTAGCGACTCAAGTTCCTGTACCCTTATGGGACAGCAGCGTGTTCGCGATGCCACTGGCGTTGCAAACACCCATTGGGGCGACGGTAACTGCTAAATTTTAAGCGGGCCGGCAGCCTGTCTGCTGTCAGCCCGCTTAAAATTAAGCTGCTACAGCATTAAAAAAACTAGAATGAATGATTTACTTCTTCTATCAAATAAAACAAAATTACAAGCAAAAGACATATTTTATATATAAACTAGCTGATACCCGCGACTTCGTCTGCGTTGCTTTCGTCATGAAGCAGAGGTAGAAGAGACTTCCCCTCTCCTACGCATGAGCGCTACACCGCTTGTCCTACTTCTCCGCGGCAAGAAAACACACATCACTGAACACGTAGTGCTTATAAAAATCGTTGTTTCTTAAAAATTTAATTACTTTATATTAAATGAAGATATTGCAATATTTTTTTTTTTAGACAAGGTCCAAGTGTCTATGAAATAAAACTTAGAAAATGTAATTGAAATATATCTAGTAATTTTGCCGTGATGCGCGCAAAACTGCAGACCTCTATTATTTTATTTAAATAGATAAATATACTATGACCTTGGTATATACACCGAAATAAAATACAAAAACATGCCCGCACATAGGTTTTCAAAATGTCATTTAATATTAGAAGCACTTACCCTGAAACATGGGGTTCACATATGGGTGTAGTTTGAACCGTTGGAACTCCCTGAACGGACTCAAATACGGGTTGACGTAATCCAAACCGACCACGAATCCCACGGCCACTAAGGGCGCTTCGCCCTCCGCTACGTTCAAGTGATATATGAAGGAGCCTCCATAGGTATTCTTATCTAACGGCCACCCAATAGTGTGTTCCACTAAACCGGGTTTGTGTTGCTGAAATTATTTATTTACTTTATTTATGTATTAATTTACTTTTACGGGTGGTGTGATTTAGTAGAAATCGTCACGTGACTGTGTAAAATGCCGAATGCGTGTGTTTAAAATATAAAATCTCCGTAATACAAAATGAACTGTAATACATTTAAATAGAGTATAAAATTAATTGCAATGTAATATATTTCAAGACTTTTCCGTTGTCTAGCAACGGAGACGGAAGCCATATTGGTTCAATTTGAATTTCAACAAAATATAGAAGTAAATTTATATAATATATATCCTAGTGATTGATATTTATTAACAATTTATTGATTTAAAGATAATTTACTGTGATTATAAGTGATAATAGTGTTTTTTTACAATATATTGTCGAATTAAAATTGTATTTGTTGTTTTTACAATTCCACAGAAAAGTAAATTTTTAAAAAGCGACATGGTGTAGCTGATAACTATCTGTATTTTTTTATTGCTGTAGAACAGCAGACGTCTATGGGTGTTTCCAACACCTGTGGCATCGTGAACACGCCGCTGCCCCATAAGGGTACAGACAGAAACTTGGGTCACTAATGCCCCAACACAGCACAAAGTTACTATGGCAGTATACTTATGACCAAAGGTGGTCGCCATCCAGACGGGCTTGAGGCCCTACCAAGTAGCTAGGGTGGGTTGCTTTGTCGCCTTTTACGACAGGCCGACCGCAGAGAGGCCGTAGAGATCAGTATTCTTTCTCCGCCCCTGCACGGATAAAAATTTACTTTATTTAATATTAATATTTATTTATATATTTATACTTAATTTGGGAAACAAACAATATTCATAAAATATTTAAAATATATGAAATACATACATCAATTAAATTTCCACTTATAAGAAATAATAAATTAAATTAAAAATAATAATTTATTATTATTCCCTTTTTAAATAGCCTGCTTCAATGACCTATAGTAAGATTTAACCAAAAAAATATACCTGGCTATCATCAGAGCGCCATCTAGTCCCAAAGTGACTAGCATAGCACTTGTGTCATGCGTAGCTATATAAGTAATATATCGCCATATCGACGGCAGTAAGCGAAAATGTCGTATCTCGAAATATCCAATTGAACACCAGAACCGAAAAATTATTTCAAAAATTTATAACTCGTTAATTAGTAAAAATAGAAAGTTGGAACATATTTCTATCTTTTTTTATAGCAGACAGACAAACGGCCCACCCTGGCAGGTGGTCATCTATGTCACTATGGACGATTGCAACACCAAAGGAATGCCTCTGGTGGCCTCGAAGAAATTTAAAACGCCTTTTTTGAAGGACCCCATATCGTACCGCGACGAGAAAACCTCAGCCGGAAGCTCATTCAAAAACCTGAGAGTACGCAACATGAACGTTCTTGAGAACCGTTTCGTACAAGAAAGAAGAGGCTCCAAGAAATGGGGATGAACACTCAGCCGATGTAAGGCAATGCGGTGGTAGAAAGACGACGAAGGCACCATTCTAAATAGCTCTAAGGAGCATACTTCCCGTTGTACAAACAGTAGAATCTTTCATTACTAATTAACGAGTTATGAATTTTTGGAATAATTATTTGGCTCTGGTGTCCCATTGGATACTTCGAGATACGACATTTTCGCTTTCTGCTTTCGATATATACTTTTCTTTTATAAATGAATACATTTACATAAAAACCCAAACGTGAGACAGGAATCGAGCCCGTAACCTCAGCAAGCGTTACCGAAGTGTGATAGCCATTATGCCACGGAGGTCGTCAAAAGTGGGCAATAGAGCTCATCTAGACTGTAGGATCAAATGAAATAAACAACTATACTTGGACAATTCACAAATGCCATTAAAGCAAATTGAGCGGAGTGCTTGAATTTACTTAAAGCCTATGTATCAGATATATACAGGGACAATAATTATGCCAATATTTAATTACCTCTGGCTTAACTTCCCATAGTTCTTTCAATCCAATACCATAAGACTGGGGTTCACTTTTTGCTCTTAGATTGTATTTTGACGACACCATCTTCGTCAAATGACCGTGGCAACCTAAAAATTAGTGAATCTAGCTTGTCGTTATCATATCACTAGGTAGCAAAGTTTTTAAAAATCGTAGTTTTTTTTATGAGTGTAGGACAGCAGACAGGCTGACGGCCCACTTAGAAATTAGCAGTTACCGTCGTCTATGGGTGTTTGCAACGCCAGTGGCATCGCCAACACGCTACTGTCCCATAAGGATACAGGAACTTAGGTCACTAATGCCGGAACTCAACACAAAGTTATTATGGCAGTATACTTAAGACCAAAGGTGATCACCATCCAGACGGGTTTGGGGCTCTACCACGCAGCGAGGGTGAATTGTTTTGTCGCCTTTTACGACAGTCCGACCCCGGCCCCAGAGGTCAGTATTCTTTCTCCGCCCCTGCACGGATAAAGTTAAACTTAAAAATATTCTATAAAACATTATATATGACGGCGCCATCTTGAATGAAATTCGCTGTCAACGTCATGGGTCAGATTAGAGTGACGGGGCGTCGTTCGTTGGATGCGAGCCATTAGGTTCACTTTTTAAAGTGAGAAACGCCGGGGCACCGCGATCACCGACATCCGGCGTAATCATTGATTTAGTTTGTGTGGAATTAATTTTGAACAGATAATTTATAATTATTTCCTTATTTGAATTCTTTCTTTTGTTTAAAATTGATGTGATCCATTGATGACATTGACCATTCTGGGGTTATATAACATTTTAATTATCAAGTAATGATTGTTTATTTGAAACCATCGTGAGGAAACATGCATACGGAGATTACCGGTATGCCTAACCAGCCAATACCTCTCGGACAAGCGTGGCGGGTATACTATCCGTTCCCCCAAGGGGAAGGCCCGAGTCTAGCAGGGGGATGCAATGAACTGTTTTATTATACTAGTACTAATTAAAACTAAACATCCAAATCCACAGTTTACTTTTAAATGACACACCAGATTCTTAACGCCACATTGTCTAAGCAACTCACCCTCAGCAAATATAGTAATCTTGGAGTGGAACTCCATCCCTCGTTCGAACATATCTTTGGGGCTGCCGTCTTTGGCGATCCCCACATCTCCAGTAGCCACACCTTTTAACGATCCATCATCGCGGTACAGTACTTCTGCGCCAGCGCAACCAGGCCAAACCTTATAGACATCATATCCATTTCAATAATGGCGAAAAATATTGGAAATATTATTGCATTGAAATAAAAAAATATAAAAAAATCTTGACAAATTAAAGAAAAATAATGGTAAAGTACACCTAGGTCTTTTGCACCTAGCTCAGCAGTCAGGGACCTCAAACCAGCTATTGTCAACGTTTTTGTCATTAAAGACTGTCAATAAAGATTTACTATTATTATCAAATAGTTTTAACCTACCTAATAAAATAAATCTCTAAGGAAAATATAACTCAAAGTAAAGATAAAACTTTTATATAGAGGGCAGACTAAAATTATTGTATTTTTTTTTTGTCCATCTATTTTAGTTAGTGAAAACGGCTACTTTAAAAGTACCTGAATACCTGAATAATAAAATAATTAAAAAAAACAGACTTAGTAATTATGATTAAGTACTAATTAATATGAAAGTTTTCAACATTTGTTTTCTATAACTGAAGTTCAAAATGTTGAGCCTTGCGTTATGTTTGAAGCTTTTATTTCAGTAACTCACCTCAGCACCTGCAGCTTCCGCTTGCTCCCCAAGCCATCTCACCAGATGTCCTAATCTTACAACATAATTTCCGTGGTTGTAATTTGGTAAACCTGTAAAATAAATACAAGAATAATGGATATTTAATATGCAATTATTATCCATGCTGGAACGGAGTAATAATACTGACCCCTGGGATAAAACAACCCTAGGTAGGTAGCAGGACTTCAAGACCTTCTGAATACACATAATAACCTTGTAGTGTTTGGGCATAAGTGACCAGGTCCTAGTTTCCATACGACGTGGCCGGTAGCGAGTCAGAGGTGCCCCTGGCGCCACTAACATTAATAGGCGACAGTAACTTACTATTAGGTGAGCCGTCAGCCTATCTGCTGACCCACAGCATAAAATAAACATATACATATATAAATATTTCTTATTGTCTACAGTTTGTCTCACTTGAGATCATGTCATGTTCCAGTTGTATCTAAAGTCTGATTAATGCCTGTAACACTCAGATCCCTAACAAATTAGTGACAATTGTCCTTTAAGGTGATTTCTATTAGAAGGAAAGAAAGAAGAAAGAAAGTATTACTGTAATGCATTTATGTAAAGGTCCATACTAAATAGCAATCTGATATTAATGTGAAATTCTTCAATGACTCACCGAAAAATGGAACTTACCAGGAAATACAGGTAGTGGTATTCTCCCAGATTTCGTCAACAAGCCAAATTTATCAGATGTAACAGGGGTATTCATGGGAGCCCCTTTATCCTTCCAATCTGGTATCAACTCATTCAGGGCTATAGGGTCTACGCAGGCTCCTGAGAGTATATGTCCACCTGTTTCTGCAGCTTTTTCTAGTAAAGTGACTCTCACTTCCTGCAAAGTAAAATTCATACAGTATAGTATGAATATTTTCTCCGTGCAGGGGTGGAGTAAGAATACTAACTCCTGCAGCCGGGGAGGGCTTGTCGTAAAAGACGACAAAACAACCTTAGCTACGTGGTAGGGCCCCAAGCCTGTCTGGATGGCAACCTTCCTTGGTCTTAAGTATGCCGTCATAATAACCTTTTTTTTCTGGCATAAGTGACCTAAGTTCCTGTACACATATGGGAAACCAGCATGATCGCAGTGTCTCAGACTTCGCAAAAATTCATAGACGACGACAACTGCTTACTATTAAGTGGGCCGTCAGCCTGTTTGCTGCTGCTGAGCAATAATAAAAAAATATAATAATAAAAAAATGAGCATTAATAATAAAAAAATTGTTGGGTACTTTAAAAAAAAAGTACCCTCACTTGCTGAAAGCCTGTGTGCAAGGGTTGCATCATATAAATATTTTATCCTCTATGGATCAAATTTGTGAATGTGACCGTATCAGAATACTTTTGAACATTATATAAGTAGAATGAGGCTGAATTTTTTACAGAGGATTTGCTGTCTAACCTTGGAATTGTAAAAGGCAAAACTAAATGGGATACATGTGAGCTAGCAGAATTGGTCTACCATATTTATTGCCTTTTTCTTCGACGATACCTTCATTTCTCAAGGGATGAGATTCCAAATATGTACCACATGCCATTTGATTCAATCAGCTGAACAAATGAAGAGGATAGATGAATACATAATTAATATCCAAGTATATAATATACATCATAATAAATATTCAATATCAAGTCTAAAATGCTTTTTTTACTATTTCATTATGAGACCATTGATTGTGATTAGAATGTGTTGTATTATGACTTTATGGTGGTACAGCAAGATCAGCACACATGATATAATTGAAATAATTTATATTCACGATAATATAAACTGTGAAGCTATACACTGAATTTAAGATATTTAAACACCTTGGCAAACTTTGCCAATTATGATATGTTGGCATCACTGCCAATTTAGAACAATTAATATTGAAAGATAACTTACAGCCCCCTTTTCTTCTGCAATTTGACGTGCTCTGATAGCTGCAGACATGCCGGCTGGGCCACCTCCTATTATCAGTATGTCTGTCTCCTCTGCTACCCTTTCCATGTTTACTTCTGCAAAGTTGTAATGTAATATATTAGAAATATATACAAATATATTTAACTAACTCAGAAATTAAAATTATTGTAATAATATTTTCGCACTACATCCCTTAGTTACACAACACTAAGAATACCCTTACCATCCACATACAGTATCTTGTTCTAAAATAAGAGTACTTTAATTTAACGAACTCTGTGGCGTAGCGGATAACAGTACGTTGCGGTGCGCTTGCAGAGGTCATGGGTTCCATTCCCATATCACGTCTGGGTGTTTATATGTATGTATTTACAATAAAAAGTATAAAACTAGTATATCAGTTGTCTAGTACCCATAACACAAGTGCTACGAGGGCTGTTTGAAAAATCGTTTTAAAAAGTAAAAAATATATTTCTTTTTTAAACAATTTACATTTATTTCTCAACATAGTCTCCTTTGAGCGCCAGACATTTGTTCCAGCGAGTTTCTAATTTTTTTATCCCCTCCAAAAAATACGTTTTGTCGAGGTCTTCAAAATAGCCGTTTACACCTGCAATGCAGTCCTCATTTGTCACAAATTTTTGCCCTCCAAGCATCTTTTCAGATTTGGGAATAGGTAATAATCGCACGGAGCTAGGTCCGGCGAATACGAATCATGCGGAACCAGTCGAAGCCCAACCCGTGGATTTGGGCCATTGCAATAGCTGACGTGTGCACTGGGGCATTGTCTTGATGAAAGAGGACTTTCATGGGGGACAATTTTGGTCATTTTTCCAACAATTCGGCCTTAAAACGTTCCAATAACTCTGCGTAATAACGGTCAGTGATAGTCTTTCCCTTTTCCAAGTAATCAATCATAATGATTCGTTCGCCATCCCAGAAGACTGTCGCCATCACCTTTCCAGCCGACAAAACAGTCTTGGCCTCCTTTGGGGCACGTTCACCAGTCGCCATCCATTGTTTTGATTGCTGTTTTGATTCAGGTGTATAGTGATGGACCCAAGTTTCATTCACAGTGACAAATCGACTCAAAAAATTCAGAGGATTACGCTTCATCATATCCAAACACAGTTTTGAAATTAGCTTTCGTTCGATTGTCAACAAACGTGGCACCCATCGTGCAGACAGCTTTGTCATACCCAAATCTTCATGCAGGGTTTTATGTACTCGCTCAGTGGAGGTGCCTGTGTTCTCAGCTATTTCACGCACCTTCACTCGGCGGTCGTCGAGTACAATATGGACTTCTACAACAACATCCTCAGTAGGGACTTCGATTGGACGACCAGAGCATGGAGCATCAGATGTGCTTGACCGACCACCTTTAAAATCATTTATTCAGTTATAAACAGTCTGCAATGTTGGTGCATTAGTGCCATGAACAGAATCAAGTTCAGTTTTTATTGTGGCAGCACTGCAACCCTTCATAAAAAATGTTTTATAACGGCACGAAATTCAGATTTTTCCATAATGGTTGAAAATTTACAAGTGATCACAGTTAAACAATGGTTAAACTGACCAAAACTTGTTTTTGCTGAATTTTTGACAATCTTCATTTGAAAGATTGTGCCTGCCAGTGTTAATGCCATTTACCAGAAAAAAGGTTTTATATATAGTTTTTAAAAGGACTTATCAAACAGCCTAGGTATGCTACATACTTTGGGACTAAATGGTGCTGTGTGAATTATCATAAAATATTTATTATTTATTTACTTAAGAATATTAAGAGAAGTGTTTAAAATTTGGAAACTTTTAATTTGACCATTAAAGATAGATTCCAATAAAGGATTAAGTACCAAAATCACTTCACATAATAACCCCCACTTTGAAACCTGAAATAAAAGCCATTGCGCTAATGCCAAGTATGTTAGGAAGTAAAATATCCTATATTTTTTACACTAGATAAAAACCACTAAAGCTAGAAGCCAAATTTCATTTGACTAAAACAAGATGTTTTCTGTATATATTTTTCATTTAATTTGACTTTATTGTTGTTATTATTTCATAGGTCACATTGTGTCATTATGAAATAATAATCTAATCTTTATCATATTAATAATAAAGTTACAAACATTTATAGTTTCAATGTCACTATATTAAATTATATCATTTTATATACTCTGATAGTAAATCTTATAAAAATGTTTAACATAATGTACACATTATCACTGGCATAATAACTTATCTAATACAATTAATGTTCCCTTAATAAGGTCCATAATATTTCTATGAAGTAATTTAACCTGTTACAGAATAGGCATTATATATAAAAATTTGCTTTAAAAATTTCAGCAGGCATTTACCATACTTCACCTTTTTTTTTAATCCTTGGGATCCTAATCATGAAGATGAGATAATCTTATTGAATTATTGTATTGTCATCTGTCCTTGATAAGTCTAAAGTTTAAATGAAATCTGTTTAAAATGGATCAAAATCAAGTTCAAATGAGTTGGTTACAAACAAACATACAGGCAAACTAATAAAAGCATGTTAGAACCATAGTTGTATTTAATATAAAGTGAATAAACAAACGCAACAAGTACACATTATTTGTACAACTGTTTTAGTGATTTTGAGATACTGCAGAAGAACAATATGGCACAAATTTAGTGTGAATTTTATTAACACATCTTAATCAGGAAATCAATGAACATGTATTTCACATGCTAGTAGGAAAGTGAGGCAACATAATTTAAACGAGGAACATATGTATACGTAGGATCAAGCAGACAGTTTCTATGTACTAACTATTTTATCTATTGTCAAACAAAAGTAAAAAAAGTATCTGATTTCTTATGCATTTTTTGCATGATAGTAGGTACTATTAAACTGTAACTTATTAAATACAGTTTTTAGAAGTTGTATAGCACTAATGACAAGGCTTTTCTAGGATTTTCTTTGGGACGTAACACGTCATATTGGATTTTGCAATTGATAAAATTACTAACCACTCCAAATATCGAGAAATTAGGGGTAAATCAAATGTTCACATCTGCATATATTTGTTACTTATCTTGTTTATCAATTGTGGGTGTGTTATTTACATTTAATTAAAGATAAATGTCACTAACGAGTACTAGATTAATGTGACGTTTAATTTTTATACACATACAAGGTTATCAGAATGTTACCTTTCCATCTTGGGTCCTTATCTCTTGGATGTATGGTGTAATGTGTAGTTATTTTCGGATAAACATCGGAATACAATCTTCTGGCAGCGTTTGTTAGCCTCCCCACTGAAAAAAAAGAAAGTTTTCTTTCATGAAAACTAAATAAAAACAAATGAAGATTTAACACTGAACTTTGTACTCATAATTTATTTTAGCACTCAATTGCGTAACCTCGCTTAATTTAGAAGTGGTAAACTTTCCATGCATGCATAGTTATTGTTTTTAATAAATAATGTTTGAGAATTGTATACATTACGCTTTTTTTGTTAAAAAGTAACTTCTGAACAGCTGATTCGCAACGTCATACAATTTACTTTTTAAACTTTCAAAACTTCTTACATTGAGCACTTTATTAAATTATATTCACAATTTGAACACATTTTATACAGAAAAAAAACTTAATCATTTGTTTAAATAATAAAAATATTTTTATTTACCCTGACGAGCCGAACTAACAATTTTGGCCGCCATCTTTCAGTATTGCTTACATTCCAATGCACAGAATACAATTAAAATGAAATGTCAAAAGTGGGCCTGTCGCAATAAAAAATGACCTTCATTTATTTATTTGTCGTTATCATTTCAGTTAAAAAACAATTAATGTTAAATGTATTTAAATTTTTATTTGTGTGAATTGAACCCTATGAATGTAAACAAATGTATTTATTAAATAATAAGCTTTCCATAGATTCTACAATACTTGTATCGTAGTAGTAACGAAACGTTACATTCATAATTTTAGCGGCATATTCAAAAAATAATTTTCATTTTTAATTGAAATTACATTATGCCTATTTCTAAATGTTTTTATATAACATTCCTTTGCAATCATTTTTTACAGAAAAAATTAAGTGCTGCCACGGTTACGATGTGATTTTACATTGCATCATCATCATTCCAGTGTTGTATCCCGGTTGCAACCCAATCTTTCGTTTCGGTGCCCGGAGTCCGCTTTCCGACTTTTTCTACTCCACTTCGTACGGTCTTCAGCATCGCTGGTAGTGAGCCCATTGGCACGCATATCGTCCTTTACGACGTCAAGCCAGCATTTTTGGGTCTACCCCTCTTGCCAGGGCCCAGCGGAGGCGGCATGGCCAGACATTTGTTTCCTACGTAAGCATCCGGTTGCCGTAAAACGCGGCCGTACCAGAGGAGCCGACACTCCTGCAATTTATCCGCAATGTCACGGACATGAAGATCACCGCGAATACATAAGTTCCTAATGCGGTCCTTCCGCGTTATTCCACACATCCACCGCAGCATATTCATCTCCGTGACACGCAGTCCTTGCTTGTGTCGCTCTAACACTGGCCATGCTTCACAGCCGTATAAAAGGACAGGCCTAATGATGGTGTCATAGACCTGTCTCTTCAACTTTACCGGCATCTTGGGGTCACAAATGACACCAGTTATTTCAAGCCATTTGGCCCACGCGGCAGCAATGCGTGCCTTGAGGTTGCAATCGATGTCACCAGACGCGTGAAATACAAATCCCAGGTATTTCACTTGGTCCGTGCGCTCGACCGTGTCGCCGCCTATGAATACGGGTCTAGAATCGATGGAGTTACACGCCAAGTACTCGGTCTTCGCCACATTGAGCTTCAGACCACCGACCACCGATAGAAAAAGAAAAACTTCAGGTCGTTATTTAATTTCCAGATATTGTAGCGATATAGTTACCCTTTCTCCAGAAACGGAGTGAGCGGACAAAAAATTGATTAAGGCGAAATTACAACAGTAATCGAGCTGGGCCTTTTGATCCTTGTCTTACTAAAAAAAGTATACTTAAATATACGATGGCACTCATAGCCCCGGCCGAAAATAAAAATAGGGCTACTTCATTATTTTCCTAGGGAATGGTCAAGGGCGAGTACGTTAAACCTTTTCTTATTGCACAAACAATGAAATGTTACCGTTCGGTATTTCCTTTCAGAGGGCGAGACGACAGTCGACAATGTACAAACGAAACCTCATCTATTTCAACTACGAGTATCAGAAAAACTTTCAACCTATTTCTAGTGAATATTAGCTCATGAAAAAGTAATGACACAAAAGACCATCAGACCACCAGAAATTTGGCGCTGAGATAATTCTCAGTACTATACCGGTTACGAAGTATATGTACGAGTATGCTTATTAGGCGTAATATGTCAAAATCCAACGATCGTAGTAGTTGGTCTGTCAAATATCGCTAAAATATATTTATAGAATTTCAATAAAAATTTTAAGCATTAGGTTTTTAATGTTCTTTTATGTAAAGAAATTTTAAATGAGTGTTTAGTGTATCTGGCTATTAGACATGCCATCATCATACAATAGTTTTAAAGCCACTAACCGTTTAGCAGATAATATACTGGGTTAAAAAAAACCTCGATGACGTGTCATCGAGGTTTTTTTAACCCAGTGTATTAAATAATATTAATTAAAAATCGATGTCATCGAAATATTAATTAAAAAAATCGGAAAGAAAATATGTTTCGCAGCTTTTTGTCTAAATCAATTAGAAGTAAAAAATTATACATATTTTATCCGTGCAGGGACGGAAAAAGAATACTAACCTCTGCGGCCGGGGTTGGCCTGTCGTAAAAGGCGACAAAACAACCCACCCTAGCTACGTGGTAGGGTCTCAAGCCCGTCCGGATGGCGACTACCTTTGGTCTTAAATATGCCGCCCTATTAACCTTGTGTTGTGTTCCGGCATTAGTGACCCTGGTTCCCCGACCCTTATGGGACAGCAGCGTGTTCGCGATGCCACTGGTTGCAAACACCCATAGGCGACGGTACCGTCTGCTGTTCTACAGCAATAAAAAAAGACTATCAATAATTTCTATGCATTACTTATTACTGAAGTTTTTGAAATTAATAGACATATTTAAAATCACCAAAAAGATCTTTTCATTATTAATAAAAGCCGGGAAAAATAAAATATTAATGAATTTCTAAATGATGATAAATTGAGGGAAAGGATAAGTTTTTTATTATTATTTTAACTTTTTTAATTTTAATAATGTAAATAATAGGCCATATTTTTCGACAAATAAATAAATACTCGATGGCGCTTATACATATAATTGGTAGTCCTCGCACGAAACCGAATGTGCACAGCCTTCGGTTACCGACGCCCCACTTTCCTGGCTGCAATAACTATAGTCAGTGCTGGATAGGAAAAATTAAGCAGAGGTATACCTGGTAATTCGGAATGGTTTTGTTCCAGCAGTGGTCTACTTAGCTGATAAAACAATGAACTAATAGTACGCATGTATTGAGAACTTAGAAATAAATTATAAATAAAACATGGAAATTTGTAATGAATTTATTTCACTGGTTTCATCTGCCACAAGCCATCGTTGAGATAGTGGCAGTTTTCTATGCCCACTCCTTTGTTCACCTTGGCTCTGAAACAATACAAGAAATTTATATTTATTTAATCTTTATCTTCAGAAAAAGCGGAGGAAGAATACTGATACCTCGATCAGGGGTGATCTGTCTCTATTAGGGCCCTAAGCCCGTCTGGATAGCAACCTACTCCTGATCTCTATATAATATGCCGTCATAATAACCTTGTGTTGTGTTCCGGCATAAGTGAACCAGATTCCAGTAACAATACGCGGATGGCAACGCTTTTTGAAGTGAAAACTTCTTTAGCACTTTATTGTGATGGGTAAAAAATGTTAAACTCGCGTCAGTTCACGTGTCCTGATCGAAAATTCGTAAGACGGAGTTTTGCTCCAGTAATACCAACCTTATTAATAATGACTTAAGGTTTATTTTATAATGTAAATTTTAAATGATTGCATTGCATTACTTAAACATATTATCTATTCGAATTGCGACTTTATTACAATGAAATACAGTTGAGTTTTTGAAGTGAAAACTTATTTAGGCGCGTTGAGCACTTTTTGGGTAAACAATTTTTGGTTTGTAAAGAAATATTAATGACCAATTTAAACTTTAATCCTTGATCATAAACACTTCTTTATAAACCGAAAATAATAATCTAGTAGCTCGACGATACAATTCACAAGTTACTTAGTTTTCACTTCTATCGGCAGTCCCCAAAGACTGCCCCGCATGTTTTTTTTTATTCATTATTAATTTTACATTCATTGGTTCGCCCTTATTGCACTCTTCTATTAGGCACAGTTACTAACAAATTATTATGTATTATATTCGTAACAAAACTAAAGTTTATTTTTACATATATTCTCTATGTATAGTTTCCCGTGACGTCATTTAAATAAGGTTCAAGCGGAAGATCGGCGCTGGCCGTATTGACCAGCATATGCTGAGTTTGACCCTATTTTAGGACAAGCACATTTTGGGTCGCACATATTTTTATTGTTTTTTGTTTTCTTTATCCGAATTTGTTGTTGTTTATTTCTTAAATAACTATTTTTTATTGTATAGCTTGTTCTGAAATAAAATATTTCTTTCTTTCTTTCAACGTATCAGCTGGCGTCACCAACATCTATAGACGACGCTAACAGTCTACTATTAATTAAGCCGTGAGCCTGTCTACTGTTCCACAACAATACAAAAACAGTGTGCAACACAAGTTTGCTTAATATTCCATATGTTTTAACCGCTATGATTGATTATTTTAAAGTTTTGCGGACCAATTGTCCAAATAGACTGCTTCGAAGATACCTATAGCGATGGAGTTTTAATTTAGAAACAAAGAATATATATTATCCACTTATTCATTTTAAAAACAAAAATATAATTTCAGCTCCACAGAGTGTGCCATTCATCTCCGTAATAACTTAGCAGTTACTAGCTGCTTAGCAGTTACTGGATTTAGCTAGGCCATGCTATAAATAAAAAAACAAAAATTTTAACCCATTTTAAGGTTTATTATTATTTACTATCTCTCCCTGAGAAGAGCATCATAATTATACTACGAGGACAATGGGTATATTAGGGAAAGTTTTAAAAAATAGCACCAGCTATTTGCAACCTAATTTTTTTTTATTGCTGAGTGTAAATACTATGCAGTGTAAGTACACTTAATAGTAACTTGTTACAGTCGCCTTTGACTGTTTGCAACGCTAGGGGCACCGCGAACATGCTGCTGTCCCATAGGGGTACAGGAACCTGGGTCACTAATGCCGGAACACAACATAAGGTTATTATGACGGGTTTGGGGCCCTACCACCAAATAGCGTAGCAAATGGCCATATAACGTGAAAGAATAGCATTATCAAGGAAAATGTTAGAAATGAAAAAGGGTGGATACAAAAAAAGAAATAAGCAAAGAGAAGATGAGAGGATTGCGTAAAAGATAAAACGGCAAAAAAAGTTGTAAATGTTGAAATGACGGCTAACAAAGGAGAATGGAGGGAGAGAACATATAGAGCCCCCCATATAATGTAGGTTAAGAGGAGGAAGAAGGTAGAAAAGGGGACAAATGCAAAAATTATGCAGTACTTTGAAAGCTTAAAATTAAATTGAGAATCACTTGACTCATAAACATTTATCTTACATGTCATCGGTAGATAGAGCAGTATATCCGACAGCCAAAGCGTGTTCCTTCCCCTCCGCCATGACTGCGACAACCTGTCCTTTGTCCACAGAAGACATTTTAGCACCCGGCGAAGTAAGTCCAGGACACATGATGTTCGCACCACTCAGCACGAACCTGATAGCACCCTTGTCCACCTGCTGCATGGGCAGGAAGAATGGATCTGGAATGGAAATGAAAAATTTTAAAACGTTGGTCGCTTCATAAAAGCTCAAACTTGATTCGGCGGAGATCCATTGAAGATAAATGCCATAATTATTGCATCGTTCAAAATTTAAATCAGAGAACATCTTTATTAATCACTAGCCTACTGGAACCCATTATTTGACATAGACCCAAATATATCACTAAGTCTTCAGCCTGTCGTAAAAGGCGACAAAACAACCCACCCTAGCTACGTAGCTAGTGGTAGGTAGTAAGGTACCACGTGGTAAGGCCCCAAGCCCTTGTGGATGGCGACCACTTAAGTATGCCGCCCTAATAATTTCCTATACCTTTATGGCACAACAGCGTGTTCGCAATGACACTGGCGTTGCAAATACATAGGCAACGGTAACTGCTAAATTAAATTAATAATTAAATGAATTAAATTAAATTAACAGCAATAAAAAAATATTAAAATATAAACTATCAAGAATCTCTAAAGGTCTTACACTTGAAAATTTGTTATAATTAAAACACATTAATACATACACTTGTGAAGAAGTCTTAGAGTCGGCATCCAAGGACCTTCACGCTGACGGAAGAAGAGCAGCTCACCAGCGCTATTCACCATAATTTCGACGTGATCGTGACTGGAAAAAAATTGTTAAAAGATAAAGAGAATATTTTAACAATAAAAGAGCGACAGAAATCGCAAATTAAAACATATATAAAATGTTGACAAGCAGCAATTTTAATTGAACATAATATATAAAAGAGCAATAACTCAAATATTTTAAATTTGTAATGTACACTAAATATATAATTAATTGTATATTAATGTATAAATATTATATTGTATTAATTTATAATAAAATAATTAATATTCAACACTCTAAATTTATAGAATAACTCTATCCTAACTAATATTATAAATGCGACATTGAGTTTGTTTGTTACGCTTTCACGCCTAAGCCGCTGAACCTTTTGATGAATTTCGGTAGTCATAGATTGGACCTTGGAGAAGGACATAGGCTACTTGTTTTTTAAATTCATATGGCAGAACAACGTTTGCCAGGTCAACTAGTATTAAATAAACATCTTCTGGTCCTACTCTCTACTTAGCTATATAGCTACTTCTTTTTAATGGCAGAACAATGTTTGCCGGGTCAGCAACAAAATAATTGTTTTAGCCTTCACGAAAAAAAAAAACGAGCTAGTTTTCAAGTAATGTGAAGGAGAGTATTTTAACACAGTTAAAAGGACTGTACCATTTGACAATTCTAAATGTATCCTTCTTGGGTAGGACTTGATCGATGTAGTTCTCCAAGTGTGGGTACAGCTCCAGAAGCCGCGCCCTGATGCCCTTTTGGACCGAGGACTTCAGCTGTTGGACCCCAGAAATGCTCTCCTTCTCATCGAATCTGGAATTAAACAATGAGATTATTATTATCATTAATTACCACTGGTCAAAATAACCATCAAAACGCTAAGCTTTATTTTGCCACGCTTTCTTTAACTTATATATATCTATGTAACGGAATTTTCGGACGCGATCTTTACCCACTTTGAACGATCAAAAAAAATTCAAAATTTTGCACACTTGTCATGGCAATACACAAATTTAATCATTTTGTCCCAAAGTCCTTATCAAGATCATCAGGATTAACGCTTTCTTTTCCTTATGCCGGAAATCGCCGGCGTTATTTATAGAAACTAAGCCATTTTGCTTACGGTCACAGATAATAAATGTCATGTGACATTTGTCGCAGCGCCATCTTGTCTCAGAGTAAGTAGCGGAGCATTTGTGTTATGGGTACTAAACAACTGATATGTATGTGTAACCCGCCATTCCGCCTTGTACACATGTGGAGGGTACTGTCCGTCCCTTTTTGGCACAGCAGTGACATCTGTTATTGTAGTATTCTAGAGGTATTATAGACTTTTTTTATTGTTATCATACATCTAAGGTAACACGTGTATCCTATTAGATATTATATTAACTTGTTTTTAGATATAATAACAGCCCACACATAGCGTTTCACAGCTGGGCTCGCACCTCCCCGTAGAGGAAGCGGATTGGCGGGTTACACATACCGGTGATCTCGTCGGTACATGGCAATTATCTTCTAAATACATAAAATAATAGAAGTCTGCAGTTGTGCGCGCATCACTGCAAAACTACTGGATAGATTTCAATTACATTTTCTAAGTTTCATTTCATAAACCGCCGTTATCTAAAAAAATAATATTGCGATATCTTCATCTATACAAATAAATTAAATTAGAGTGTCTGTTTGCAATATTAAAATAACCGCTTTTAACTAAGTTCATTCGGATGTATATACGGTACATATACCAAAACATTTTTTACAATTTTTGTCTGTCTGTCTGTTTGTTCCGGCTAATCTCTGAAATGGATGGACCGATTTTGACGGGACTTTCACTGGCAGATAGCTGATGTAACAAGGAGTAAGATAGGCTACTTTTATTTTATAAAAAAAAATAGTTTTACTTAAAAATGATCAGTTTCGGAAATTTTAAAATCCAATTTAAGTAGACCTCACATATCCAAAAAATGCTGCCCAAAGTCACTATTCCACGCGGACGGAGTCGCGGGCACAGCTAGTTTAATATAAAGTTATTATAATTTTAAGATACAACAAAAGTTCTTATTCAACAAAATAATCTTTCTCAAAATATATTTCCCTAAAGCAAAGTCCAGACAAAATAAATATTGATATAAAACGATCGCTGCATGAACAGATCAAACGTTTCACATTCTTTCACGATTCATTTACTGAAACTTGGGAGTGGGCGATGAACGATCGACGTAAATGAAGACATCGATCGTAAAATCCAATTTAGTCTACTGTTGCCACACAATAAAGGACCAATCATTTTATTTTATGTCATCGTCGTCGTCAGTCCCCATCCAGCCCTGACCGGCAACCTTGCGCAGGTCATCGCCCCCTTGGGCTGGGTGGCGTCTTCTACTACGTTTGCCGAGACGCGGTCTCCACTCCAGGACTCGTTGCCCAACGCCCATCGGTTCTACAACAAAAGTGACCGGCCCATAGCCACTTCAGCTTACATATTTTGCGATCTATATCGGTTACTTTCGTTCTCTTACGGATTTCCGCATTCCGGATTTTATCCATAAGGGAAACACCCATAGCTCGCTCCATAGCCCGCTGAGACTTGAAATATATGACGGCCCGATTAGAATTTAGCAGTTACCGTCACCATCGCGATCACGCTGCTGTCCCGTAAGGTTACAGGAACTTGGGTCACTAATGCCGGAACACAACACAGTTATTATGGCGGCATATTTAAGTCCAAAGGTCGCCATCCAGACGGGCTTGGGGCCCTACCACGTAGCTAGGGTGGGTTGTTTTGTCGCCTTTTACGACAAGTCGATCCCGGCCGCAGAGGTCAGTATTCTTTCTCTGGCCCTGTACGGACAAAACTTGGCCCTTATCTAAAAAAAAAATTATTGCAATATCTTCATTTAATATAAAGTTCTAATATAAAATAATATAATATAAAGTAGATCGTAATAGACGTGTACCCAAGGGCTAATTTAAGTTCACTACCGAAAAAGGCGCTATTAGTATTTTCGTGTTCATACGACAATCCCCTATTTCAACAATCCAGGTTTATTTTATCTATTTTGAGGACTACGTCGGCATAAGAAATATAAGTTGTCACAGAGGCACGGTAATATCGCCCTGTAGTACTGTAGTATCAGTAATATAAAAACAACGGTAGCCGGTTTTGAAAATGATGTGAAAATATTGAGGTACTGCATCGTATTGAGGTGCAGCATTTTTTCTATAAAAAATCGTCATAAATAAAAAACTAATTTCACAGTAATAAGCACATACTGTATATATGTATATATACCAGGTATACGTTTGTAAGTGTGTTTAAGTATAAAGTTCGTTACACCTCGCGCTGGTATTGGAAATTGCGTGTTTAGCATATCGGAAGCCATTTTGGACACCATTTGTCAAATCAAACGTCATTAAATCATTTGGCACGGAGGAGGATTCCACGTATATACATTATTTTAAATGTAAACGTTTTTTTTTTCCATTTTAAGATTTTTGCTTTAATGTGACAATTCACATAGCGCCATCTAGTCTCAAAGTAGTATAGCACAGGTGTTATGGGTACTAGATCTATACATACTCATATACATATAAGGAAAATAGGGTTCCTTTGACGCACCATCACAACAAAACTACTGAACATATCGAGATGGGACTGCAACCATTCGACGCTGAATTTTTCGTGCATAATTAGGGTTTCACTGACCCTTTCTCATCTTTTTTGGATTCACTTTTTTCTGATAATCGCCCGGCGAAGCGGGCAGGAGCGGCTAGTATAAAATATAAATACTTTTATTTTGTAAATAAATACTTATTATACATAAACACCAAAACGCGAGATGGGAATCGAACAAGTGATAATAATACATGAAAAAAGATATTTTCGTTTTATCACAAAAATAATTATTTACGCAATGAGACAGTAACTAACGCCGGATGCAGCTAGCAATTTTATAAACTCCATCTTCGCTTTTACAACATCCTTCACTTAATTTGCACTAGCCGCAGCGGGAGTTGCCACATCGAGCTGTGCACCGCGCCGTGCCAGCCAGTAGGTCATTGCACTGGCCCAGTTTGCTGCCACATGCCACGTTCAGTGAATCGACACTTTCTAAGATTGTTCATCGCATTCTGTTCGAACCATATGGGATTCGAAGCTCATTGTTTCTCGAACGTCTCATATGAACATCTATGATTATAGATTAAGCTAAATATACTGCGACGTAAGTAAGCAGGGGGCTTGTATTATGGTTACTATACAACTGATATTTAATACTTGTCTATAGGACACAAATTTATATATGTCCATTCGTCACTGAGTAAGGAATTAACTTGCCCGACTCCGCAAGGGTTCCGTCGCGTTGTGCGGAATCCGTTGCTCCACGAAGGTAGTTAAAAGGAATCAAAACTAATAGTGAACTATCCTAAACAAACAAATCCAAAAGGTTTACTACATTTCGTGAAATACATTTTGTTCTAAAAAGACTAAATAGGAAACAGCCGATAGATAAGCTCTTCAGCGCATTAACTCTATTTGGAATATAACGACATAATATGTATATTGACGACCTTCGTAGAGTAACGGCTAAAACACTTCGGTACGTTGTTTATTACAATATGTATTTACCTAGTCAGGTCATAAGTATTGTCACACAGTAAACACTTTTCTTTTAGAATGCTGGCCACAAAAAAGTTTATTGAATTCGAATCTCGAATTGTTCATGAAAATAAAAATGTATACTTTTAGAATTTTACTCATTTTTTAAATATGGAGTGGACGCTTAAAGAAGACCGTGTTGCAGTTATTGCGTTGCATCGTTGCGGTTACGCGCCAATTCAAATTTTTAACATACTGAAAAATTTGAATATAACCAAAAGATTCATTTATCGTACCATCAAACGATACAATGAAGACTCTAGTGTAGATGACAGGTCAAGAAGTGGTCGCCCTCGGTCTGTTAGGACTCCAGCAGTGATAAAAGCTGTGAAGGCACGAATTTAAAGAAATCCCAAACGTAAGCAGAAACTGTTGGCCCTTCAGATGGGGTTAAGCAGAACCACGGTGAAAAGGGTGTTAAATGAAGACTTAGGGCTTCGGGCATATCGAAGAAAAACAGGACATCGTTTGAATGCTCGTCTAATGGACCTGAGACTGAAGAGATGCCGCGCTTTGTTGAAGCGGTACGCGGGAAAAAAATATCGGGAAATTCTTTTTTCGGATGAAAAAATGTTTACCGTAGAAGAGAGCTACAACAAACAAAATGATAAGGTGTACGCACACAGTAGTGAAGAAGCGAGCAACCGTATTCCGCGTGTCCAACGAGGGCATTTTCCATCCTCGCTCATGGTATGGTTGGGAGTTTCTTATTGGGGCTTAACAGAGGTACATTTTTGTGAGAAAGGTGTAAAAACGAATGCTGTTGTGTATCAAAATACAGTCCTGACAAACCTTGTGGAACCTGTTTCTCATACCATGTTCAATAACAGGCACTGGGTATTCCAACAAGATTCGGCGCCAGCTCATAGAGCGAAGAGCACACAAGACTGGCTGGCGGCGCGTGAAATCGACTTCATCCGGCACGAAGACTGGCCCTCCTCCAGTCCAGATTTGAATCCGTTAGATTACAAGATATGGCAACACTTGGAGGAAAAGGCGTGTTCAAAGCCTCATCCCAATTTGGAGTCACTCAAGACATCCTTGATTAAGGCAGCCGCCGATATTGACATGGACCTCGTTCGTGCTGCGATAGAGGACTGGCCGCGCAGATTGAAGGCTTGTATTCAAAATCACGGAGGTCATTTTGAATAAACTTTAATGTCATAAGAATCTATGTTTTGTTAAGTTCATTTTGGTATATAAATGGTTACATAATGAATAAACTTGTTACAATTATTTTACATTAAACATGTGACAGAATTTATGACCTGACTAGGTATTTACAAAATAAACGCATATATGTAGTATATTAGTTATCTAGTACCCATAACACAAGTGCTATGTGCTATACTTACTTAAGGACTAGATGGCGCTGTGTGAATTGTCCCAGTGTATTTATTTTACTTATTTATTTATAACATAAAAAAGATTATTCTAAACTGGATCTGTAAGAGACATAAAGATCAGCTTCTTTATTTATTTAAGAAGTCAGGCTCATACAAATCTATAACAGCGAAGATAAATCAGGGATAAAAAGGCACTTCACTCTGTTTTTTCTCCTATCATTCATTATCAGAAAAAATACCTACGATTATAAAGTAGACTTCTTAAACGCCAAAGACCTTCAGGGCCAAGTCTGGCACCTAGTATCTGAGTGGGTCTGTTTTTTTAGTTATTACTAAAAAGAGTTTGTTTGGGCGTTCGTTATCAGGTGTTGTCAGGATTTTTACTATTTATACTGATAATCTCCGCACAATCCACACTGAGCTCTAGATAACTACCATCAAAACATCAGTATTTCTTGAACGACATATATATTAAAAATAACAACTAGGAAGTTAAAATGACACTTGTTTACGCGTCGACCTGCGCCTACGCATAAACGACACGTCTCGAATTGTTCCAATTATTACGCATTATAAAATAGCAAACGGGTTCGTCCAAATCCAATTGACTTTTAATGCGAGACATGGTTCGACACCCATGTTCTTTTTTGCCATTTAGGCTAACTGTATAATTAGCTTCAATATACTCTCGAGGCTAACAGACTCCAAACAATACCAATAACTGGATTACTCCTTCAGCTAGAACAGGCAGCAAAAGAGCGCGCCATTGGGTTTTCTTGTTGCTATGGAACAGCAGAACGGCTGACAGCCCACTTAGGAGTTACCGTCGCCTATGGATGTGTGGGATGCCATAGGCACGGCTAAGAAGCTAGCGACCGTTATTTCTTTCGAGGTAGCCAATCGAACTTGTAGAAAACTAAATTAGGCCACATCTAACCCAGTTAGTTTCTTGTGCTTCTTTGGCGAAGAGAAGAAAGTGTACCGGAAGGGCATTGATGCAAAGATTTTTATTATACCTCAGGCTGCGAAGTGAAGAACTTCAATAGCGGGAAAAAGGGCCAGTAAGAAGAGAATGGCCTAAACAGCTTTGATTCTACATACTACTAGGTTATTCATTAATCACAGGTGAAACTTTTTCTCGAACGGTATTTCCTTTATTATTGACCACGAGTAAACGAAAGGTATACTGCGGTAGCCGATAGAAACCCCCTCCCTTGCTTCAAATAACAGGTACATAGGAGGAGTATTAAAAATTGTCATAAACATTATATTATCATAACATTACTCTCAGATCACTAATCCGCATTAAAAACATAAAATCAGCATGAAATGAAAATTCAAGATTAATTTTAAACGTGTATTATTGTTCAAGGCATTTTGACTACCTACCTGGTTATAGATACCTAGTTTTTGAACCAAAATTTAAAAAAAAATTGTTTCTAAATAATGTTATTTAATAACAAAATCCAGTGAACGTAATCATATTGACATATCTGTTTAAATTTTGATAATATATTTTGAAAAGTTCATATCTGCGGACAATTACACGTGGACAATATTCTTGACTTTTAATTATACAAATACTACGAATAAATAAAAAAATTTATTTATTCGTAGTACAAATACCATAATACATTATTCTTTTTTTATTGCTGTAGGACAGCAGATAGGCTGACGGTCCACTTAGATTTTAGCAGTGACCGTCGCCTATGGGCAAAGCAACGCCAGCGGCATCGCGAACTCACTGCTGTCCCATAAAGGTACAGGAACTTGGGTCACTAATGCCGGAATACAACACAAGGTTATTATGGCGGCATACTTAAACCTAAAGGGCTATTCAGACGGGCTTGAGGCCCCATAGGAGAGTTGTTTTGTCGCCTTTTACGACAGGCTGACCCCGGCAGCAGAGGTTAGTATTCTTTTTCTTTATATAACATCTTGATAATGCTTAGTTTCCACGATTTAAAGCAAATAATTGTTTACTTTATAATCGATGTTTCGATCTCTTTTAATATGTTATTAATTTAATATATTTTTAATATATTATTTTGATTTGAAATCATAATAAAGATATACCAGGTTCACTTATTAATAAAAGTTAAACAAACAGAACGACACGACAAACGACATGGAGCTAATCAAACATGCTCCACTAGTACGCTGAACACTATGAGAAAGTGTCAATTTTACAGTTGGATTCGAGTTCAAAATGGCTGACCAAAATGGTGGTTATGTAGGCGCAGCTAACGTTAAATACGTCGTCAATAGAATACAAATAGGCAGCCTGTAGGGTCTACAGCCAATTAACCGTCGTTAAACATCTACAGTATCGCAGAGTGCATTAACTTAAAGAAGCGTGCAGAAGTTTAACCCTGGGATTGTATGAAAAAACTGTGAACTGAAACTTTCAGTTTGAGACTGTGTGAGAAACGGAGGAAGAGAGGTAAACTCAGAGAACGTGAACTGAGCTATGACTATGAGCTATGACAATATGGCTAAAGAAGGCATGAGTGTTCAGGTTTTTGTCATTAAAGAGTAAATGAATCTGTAATTTACATACTTAATAACCTTAGATTGAACATAGCCATTCAATACGATCTCACGATGTAATATCTTGAAAAAATTACTAGTTCATTTATGCATGAATACATTTAGATCTTTTGAGTCATGTAATGCCAAAGTTATTTTATGAGTTATAATTGAAGTCATTCAATTCCAATCGATTCAGTCTTTATTGAGATAGGAATCTTCTTTATCGTAATCGTGTTGATAACATTGTAAATGTTTTATGATTCATTTTGAAATTTCTACGTAATTATTTAATCACTCAGTTATCTTATTTATGGAATACAATAGAACAAAGACAGATAGTTGACCGCCGGTTACAGCTGTCACTTGCACCAGTCAACACGGTCAAATCTATCCGACCGTGTATTGCGAAGTTCTGAACAATGTCAATGGCAGCCAGCATACTGCGAGACATAAATAGATTTCAGTTAAACTCAACACAAACAGAACGTCAGACAAGTAGCTATGTATAGATGTTGGCCGTGTGTTCTTGGCCTTAAGTAACATTAGAGCTACGCCATCACATTTCAAAAGAATCATAATCATAAATTCTCTATACACTAATTCACAGAAAAAAGTGTCCGTAAAGACAGCTATGACTGTATTATTACTGCACACTTATGAAACCGTTTAATGACATACCAACATCAAATTCTAACGTTTGTCAGGTGCCTTAATTCTTCAACGTTCAAATTTATCGTTTCCGCCTTTATAGAAATGGCCTTATGCCAATTATTGGATTCTGCACATTATTTCTGGCATTCTTCACCTGTCATTTGACAAACCCTCATTATCATGCACCACATATTCTTTCCATCGCTTTTTAGGTCTATCTACTTTCAGGTTTATTGTTCTTCTGGTTAGGTGGTCCTAATCTCTTCTTAATGTCATGCTGGTGTTACTTTATCCTCACATATAATATTTTTAATGAACTGTTCTTTTTCTATTATTTCTTTCGCACAAATTGGACAATATATCTACCCCTAAGACACATACAATCGATCAAGGAAACAACAGCAAAAATGAGAATCTTAGGCTGAATAACAAATAAAAAGGGCAAACTCGACCTTGAAGCAAGGTCAATATGGAAGGGGACGTCTCCTCAATAAATCAACAAACGAAAGCTTAGGTTATCCTTGAGATTCTGCGCAGTCATCAATGCTAAAGTACTCGCCTGGTTTAATCAGATCATACGTATCAAACTCAAACCCAATTTTTTTATTCAAATTAAGTTCCTATCTAGAATTTTTTTTAAAAAAGTCAAAATATCTATTGCAAAATAAACCACCGCTTCACAATGAGTTTGTATGTTACAAGGAGAGGAAGCGGCAAGGAACTCCGCAGCTACACGTCTAATTTTAATGTATACATATCCATCTATTTTTATCCGTGCAGGGGCGGAGAAAGAATACTAACCTCTGCGGCCGGGGTCGGCCTGTCGTAAAAGGCGACAAAACAACCCACCCTAGCTGCGTGGTAGGGCCTCAAGCCCGCTTGGATGGCGACCACCTTTGGTCTTGAGTATGCCGCCATAATAACCTTGTGTTGTGTTCCGGTATTAGTGACCCAAGTTCCTGTACCCTTATGGGATAGCAGCGTGTTCGCAATGTCACTGGCGTTGCAAACACTCATAGGCGACGGTAACTGCTAAATTATTATAAGCGGACCTGAATTTGGTTAAGGGCAGATCAATTCAGGTTTTATGGAAACATTTATGTCCTCACATAATGCCGAGCAAAAATATGTATTATCAAGTAAACAAGATATCAGCAATGTTGAAGGTTAACTTTATGATGAATTTGGAATGATATATTAAAACAATATTTTATATCAAAATCCGATAGAGAATTGTTAGTTTTTTTTAATTTCTGGGAAACAACAGACAGGCTGGCGACCCCTGACTTGGCGACCACTGAAAAAACAATTTACGTCTGAATCCGTCACTGGCCAGATTGCTTGCTGATAGAAAAACTGTGTATCCGATCGTTGACACACATACCTTTATGGATCGAAAAGATAATGTCTGGTATTGGCGTATCATTATCCGTTGAAAGTAAGGGATAGGCGTGTTTGTTTTGTAGATCAAGTTTCGTTAAAACAGCGGACGGATTAAAGGTATAATTTTACTTTTATTTGAAACTAAGGCTGGAAGGGTTAAGTATCCCATTAGCATTAAAGTTTTAGTCGATGATGCACACTACTAACTAATGAAAGGACGTGCTTTTCTGCTTTCGGGGTTGGGATTAGACCGAAATCACCGCTATAAGAATTGCTTTTTTTCTATACCGAGGATACTGCAGATTGCCAGTACCAAATTGGAGCTCCGGGAGGAAGCCAATGTGATTATGTGGGGTTTTCCGTATTAATCTTACTATGGCAAACAAATGACAGCCAGTGGTGGCCGCGAAGGCATACCCACTAAAACCCTGGTTGAGCCAGAGCCAACCATAAGAACATCGCAGGATCGATATATTCATTATTCTGCCACTACCCGGATAAATACTGAATCTAGAACAAGTTGCTGCAGCTTTGATGTTGGTGGTGTAGTTTTTTTTTCGATCGATCGATGAGAGAAAAATTATTGAATGTTGATTGGTGGTTTTGAACCAGAAAAAATAGCCCGTCCAATGAATAGTTAGAACATTGTTGTGAATCAATCAAACTCAAGGTACTGACTCGGTAACTCAGTGCTTTTATCTAATCTTGTAAATGACATCATCGGCTTCAGTGTCTAAGATGGGTATATACTGCTTGATTAGTAGACTATTTTAAATGTATACAATAGCATATTAACAGTAATAACACAGGGGCGGAATAAGAATGTTGACGCCTGAAGCCGGAGGTGGCCTGGCGTAAAAGACTAACTAAACTAAAAACAACCCTAACTAGCTTTCCAAGGCCGTTTGTCATAGGAAACAAGACCATAGGAAAATTGTATTGTGTTCGGGCATGGGTAACCCATGTTCCAGTTCCTCTGTGCGGAAGGCAGTGTGTTGGCGCTGTCCCTGGCGTCGATTAATAGGTAAATGTTTGCTGTTCTACAGCTAAAAATACAAAAACCTCTGAAAAAGATCTTAAAACGAAACACCTAGATATATTGAAATAAAATAGACAATTCCAAGAAGCGAATACTTTGACCCGAGCAGTTGGTAAAAATTTAATAATATTGTTTTCACCGAACGACAGACAGGTGAACGCATTCACAATACGTTATTCGCCTTACATTGATTTTGAATAAAAAAAACAACGAAAACCTCTATACTTGTCGAAGGTTGAAGGATGTATAAATCTTTCGATATTCGACCCTATTCTCCTTCTTATAAACGCTCGCCTTCTTATCAAAGATTTTGCGTATATTTTGTTGACCAAAGAGGTATATGAAAATAGAATGAACAGATGTGAGTAATTTTTTTGGGGAGTCTCCTTTCCTACACCTAGAGAGGAAGAACTGAATGGTACTCTTAAATTTGCTGTCTGTAAATTAGTAGGAGGGATCAATAATTTCGGACGTCGTACGAACGATATATAAATAGATAATATTAGCCCTTAACGTTCTACTGCTATGCTCAGTCTCGTTCTAAAAGGAGTCGACGGTATAACGGCGACCCTTGTCCAAAGCGAGTTACATATACCGCTACTCGGTATGCAGGTTTCCTTACATGTCGTTCATCGTCAGGATGTGGTGTAGGCATCGCAGACTACTAATTTATTTGTTAAACTTATAATCTGGATGGATGAAATGGCGACAGGTCTCAGGAACAATTTGTGACACAAGAGTACCACTTATACTCAAAGTTAAAATTTATAAATCCGTAATAAGGCCTTTCGTATTGCATGTATCGGAATGCTGGGCCACAAAGGGGATGGACGAAGGGTGTTGCATGCTGCGGAGATGAGAATGTTGAGATGGATGTATGGAGTTGTGGAGAAAGTGTGAAAACAGCGTCAGTTATTGAAAAACTTAATAGTAATAGACTAGCGTGGTTTGGCCATGTAATGCGCAGGGAAGAATGCCATATAACAAGGAAAATGATAGAAGTGAGAGCGGACGGATACATGAGTAGAGGTAGACCAAAAAAAGATGGATGAATTGCGTAAAAATGATATGGCAAAAAAGGGTGTGAATGTTATGATGATGGCTAACAAAGGAGTGTAGAAGGATAGAACATGTTGTGCCGACCCCATATAATGTTAGGCAAGAAGAAGTTAAACTTATAATCTATTTGTTTATCATTTATTGTCATTATCTTTATTTCATTTATTATTATTTAATTAATAATTCTGCACAAGTGCATCCGGCGGATAAACATAAATCGAAAACTTGAAACTTGTCTCGCCGGGTGTACATTTCACTAGCAATATTTATTTTCCAAAACGCTAGGTAGTTTGGTGTTTCAGCATGCGCACACTGTGCTCTCGGGAATGTGTTGCTTACTGTGTTGACTTGTATAAATCGTAAAATTCATTAAGAGTCGTGCATATTCTTATAATCGTAACGTAAAAAGTGTGTTACCGTATAGAAATAAATGTGTAAATAATTATAAACACGCGACTCAACCGTAAACCGTCTCTTTTACTTTATAATATGCACAATAGTCGAAAAACTGTCTCAGCAATGCATGCATGCCATCGTGTCATTTGAACCTATGATAATGATTCCACTCCTATACCTGCGTATCTACGAAAGATATGGGCTTATTATATTATCCAGAACCCAATGATTTGAAATTCAACTTTTTGTTCCCACTCAAAAAATATCCTTATACAAAATATATTAGTGACTCTAAGTGTTTTTTACATAACAAGTTCGGGGGACTAACAACTTCTAGTACATGCGATCAACGAATTAACCGATTATCAGTGTTTATTCGAATAAATGAGTCTATGAATTTTTTCTTACATTTGAAATAAGTATTCCTCTCATTCGCGGCTAGCAATTAGTTGAATGATAGTCTACATTGCCAAGTTTTGTTTGCAAGTGCTTCACAACATTTATTTTTCGTAAATTTATCAACATCAATCATCTTCAGCTTGATGCTCAGTTTATCGAACTTTCCTAGATCGCGAGTTTCTTAAGAAAGACTGAGGAAATCCTAGCCAAAATATATTTTTAATATACTAGCTGACCTGCCAAACGTTATTCTGCTATATAAATTTAAAAAAAAAAACAATAATAAAAGTAATAGTAAGGCTATGTTCTTCTTCAAGATTCACTCTATCTCTATACCGAATTCATCCAAATTGGTTCAGCCATCGCGGACTTTTTTATCGATCTTTTTAAGATATACTTACCGCAAGGTTTAGCCAGCGTTTGCGATTTATGCGTACAAAAATATATTTGTTACGACATTACATTACAAATCTTTGAATTTTTCGGCTTTTCTGTACTGTAATATGTATGTATTATTTATATAAACCTTACTCTTGAATTACATACTCTATCTATTAATAAAATTAAAAACCGCATCAAAATCCGTTGCGTAGTTTTAAAAATCTAAGCATACATAGGGACAGACAGCGGTAAGCGACTTTGTTTTATACTATGTAGTGATAGTGATTTAATATGGTGTAGCAACGTTTTCCGGATCGGCTAGTCAGATTCCCTCATCGCAATTTATAACTTTTTATCTTTCCCCAGTGCACTGCAGGAAGATATATCGGCTCCCGACACTAAAAGGGTATTTACCGGTTATAAAGACTTTTTGCTTGTAATTCAACAAACTTAATACCGACATAACTGTACAAAGAAATTGTCGTAACTGTAAAAACGATATCTAGTAAACATTCGTATCGCAAATTGTTATCTTTTTGACTGAATTACCTTTAATATATATCTTACAAATACCTACACCCACTTTATTTAACCATAATGACTCCACCGAGTCCCGGCAGGAGATGTATATTCAAAAAGTGCTGGCTTGACTTCGCAAAGGGTGATATGCGTGCCAATGGACTCACAACCAGGGATGCCGAAGACCGTGCGAAGTGGAGAAGAAAATATCGGAAAGCAGGAAGCGGAAGTTTGGGTTTTAACACTCGGATGAAGATCTTACAAAGATATCACTTATGGGTAAACGCTTCTCTAAAGAAAACGTGTGAGGTTATTGGTTGATTTGAAATGGTCTTCATGTACTAACTGTACAAAAAGACTGAAGACAGTACTGAAGGGAACTATAATGAATAACATTTTCCTTCTATTCGTGGCCATTATTTTAATAAGCGCTTAAGATCAGTGTGTCAACAGTGCATACCTTACGGAAATTTACACAAAGTAAAAAACAAAATTTAATCTGGCCAAAGAAGCATGGAGAAAAGTATTTTGAAAGGAGAAAACAAATACATGTGGATGAATACAAAAAGAGGAGTAGACCAAAGAGAAGATTGTAGCTGAGCTAATAGCTAAAAGCTGAGATAACGACTAATAGAGGAAGTGGAAGAAAAAGAAAACGACGCCATATGGGCTGGGCTAAGGGCACGAAGAATATGTGGCATGTAGTTGTTAAGTGGAAATACCAAGGTAATAGATCAGCTTGCCTAATTACTTATAATCGAAGGACACTCTGATTGTATAGTACGGCCTAAAGGGTGTAAAAGAGGGAGCCCAGTAACACGATGGTGGGATGACCTCTTAAAAACAATGGGTACAGTTGTTTTACAGTTGGCTTTATATTTCTTTAATGGAAATCGTCTGCGTGACTTTTTTCTGTAAACCGATACTTACACAAAATGGCTATGTATATTATAATTGCTGGAAAATAAGTGGTTAAAGTACGTCGACAAATGTTTGCAACATCAGGGTAATCACGCTGTCTATCATGAAGAAATACGATGATGCTATTTTAGAAAAACTCCATGTCGTACTGCTTTGATGACTAAGCTGGAAGGTCTTTGTAAATAAAAAGCAAGCGCAAAATAAAGGTTCTGGAGAATATTTTCATGTTGGACTGAAGAGGCTCAACGTAATTTGGATATTGAACCCTTGAGGCCGTAATCGGTTTCCGAATGGTTAGCGTAAAAGAAAACTGATTTTGTATGTTGACGAGGTTTAAAAATCGACCCCTATTAATTAACACAAGTTTCTATTTGAAACTTTCATGATACAGTATAAGTTGAGTTACGTGTACCAACTTACCAACTAGAATTTTTAAAGTAATTTGGCTATGGAGGACCTAAGATCAGTATATATTAGAAAAGGAGTGTCTTGCCCACAATAGTTTGAGAATCCCTGGCCTAAGACAAACACTGCAGTTGTAGAATGAGGATAAAGGTATCCCTCCAAAATGCTCCTCGGAACATTACCCAAACTAGAAAACGTAGAAAAGAAAAATCCGAAAGCCAACTTTCTAACTTGCATATAACCATCACCGTATACTAAATGTGAAATTTAGTATACGATAACCTTTAGAACAGCAAGTGCGCTTATCCCATTATAAACGGTAACCCTATCTGAATTGAACCCACGCACTTTGTGACGTAATACGTTCAATGCCGTTAGCAAACACGTGCGTTCCACAGTCACGTTTATGTCCAAGCGTTATCTACATTATATTATTCATTGTGTTGACGATATAGTTTTGATGTGTATGTTTGTATCAGACATTAAAATATCAGGGGAAGTTGAAGTAGCGCCTGTAAGTGTATGGCCATATAATACGAATAGAAGAATACCATGTAACAAGAAAATGCTAGAATGTATACAAAAGGAGGGGTAGAATAAAGCAGAATGAATTGTGTATTTTTTTTAATTACTGAGGAACAGTAGACAAGCTGACGGTAAACTTAATAGTAAGCAGTCACCGTCTCCTATGGATGTTTGCGACGCTAGGGGTACTGCGAACACGCTGCTGCTCTATAGGGATACAGGAACCTGGAACACTAATGCCAGAACACAACACAAGGTAATTATGGCGGCATACTTACAGATTTAAGGTGGTTGAAATCTAGACGTGCTTGGGGCCCTACCACGTCGCTAGGTTTATTTTGTCGTCTTGTACGACAGGCCGATCCCGGCCGCAGGGGTTAGTATTCTTACTCCGCCCCTGAACGGAGAGACGGTATAAAAGATGATAAGGTAAAAAAGGTATGAATGTTAAGATGATGACTTTATTAAGTGGAAGGAGAATACAAGTTGTGCCAACCCGACATAATTTGGGATAAGGGCAGGAAGAAGAATTAAACAAAATTGGATTAAGAAAAATAGACGTGTAATATCATATCTTACGAAAATTAGACAGAAAATTAGTCTAAAATAAAAATACTAGGTATAACAGTAGATGTATACAAAATAAAAATATACTGTGGCAATTCACACAACGCCACGTAGTCCTAAAGTAGGCAGAAGAACGCTTGTAAACGATTTTTTGTTATTGCTATAGGACAGCAGACAGGCTGATGGCCCACTTAGAATTTAACAGTTACCGTCGCCTATGGGTGTTTGCAATGCCAGTGGCATCGCGAACATGCTGCTGTCCCAAATGGTCCAGAAATTTGGGTCACTAATGCCGGAACACAACACCAGGTATTATGGCGGCACACTCAAGACCAAAGGTGGTCGCCATCCAGACGGGCTTGGGGCCCTACCGTAGCTAGGGTGGGTTGTTTTGTCGCCTTTTACGAGAGACCGACCCCGGCCGCAGAGGTCAGTATTCTTTCTCCGCCCTTGCACGGATAAAATATATACTAAAAAATACATACTAAACATTCAGACTCGAGACGGAATATGATTATGCAAAACTGTTGCGCCACGGAGGTTGACAGGAAATCAGAAAATCACCTTTAATATTTACTGTTATAAATAACTGATATGTAATCTATGATTAACCAACAGTGAATTCTATATAACCTGCTGAAACCTTGTCAAAAATATGGCAACCTAGATCAAAATAATAGTCGCCTAAATTTAAAAACGTTATCTCTGACGAACATCCGCTTTTTAAACTAAACACTGATAAAGTTTATTTCATTAATTCATTTCATTCATTTAAAGTTGGTAAATTTCATGTCACATACCTCCCTACACATTATTAAACTCGACTTGAGCGAGTATCATAAGCTTTATGGTTAAAGGGGATGGATTTATAATCTAGAGCCAATGGGTTTTCAACACACCATTGTTATGTGTTATAGAGTGTGATAACCATTGAACCCTATCAAGTTGAACCTATATAAGAGGCGGCCTGACAATATAAGACCATATTACTGTTAGCTCAGAAACATCGCAACAGAAAGAGAGCACAATATTTTAGTGAACAAACCTGAAAATTCAGTCATCACTCCCACGCGTTCGTAGGCTCCCGGAATAAAGGGATTTTTCCCAAGTTTTCAAGCTACCTCATATCTAACAGTCTCATTTTATATATGTATTTTATCATCTTTTTCTTCCATCACTAATCATCCGATCTCCTGTACACCATGTATACAAATCGGTAAATTTTGTATCTTATCTCTTTCACACTAATACGATTTCTTACATGAAGATTTTTCACCATTTCACACGCTCACAACACAAAGAAAATTGAAAAATTTTCCACTCATGAATATTCACAAAAGCCCTGAAAAGTAAAATACTTTATTCAAACGACCCTAAACAGTAGTACAAAACGATTACAAAAAAATGCCAAGGCCACGTATTCCGTTCAAGTTAAAAAAACAATTTATAATTAAACTTAAGTACACGTTGCCGTTATAGTCATTTTATTCATTTTAATCTGGCTACCTCAGTTTTACGAGGTCATGAAGGCAAATATGGCTCAGTCAATGGGGGTTTGTGACTATTCACCCAGGAATTGAAATAAAACAGCCGTGTAGAGCGCAATGTTTTCTGGTTTTCATAATTATTATAAACACTAATACCCAGTTTGCCTGGAATAGATCTCTCCGTGCGGGGGTGGAGTAAGAATACTAACCCCTGCGGCCGTGGTTGGCCTGTCGTAAAAGGCGCCAAAACAATCCTAGCTACGTGGTAGGGCCCCAAGCCCGCCTGAATGACAACCCCCCTTGGTGTATATGTATGCCACCATAATAACCTTGTTGTTGTATCGCATTGTGAGCCAGGTTCCAATACCCCTATTGCGGATAGCAGCGTGCTTGCGATGCCCCTAGCGTTGCAAACTTCTATAGGTGATAACTGCTTACTATTAAGTGCTAAATAAAAAAATTATCTATCGCATAAAAAAAAGAATTCGATGAATACTAATATGTAATGTTTAACAAGCTTCATCGGTGGCCATAGCTTCATTGAATTTCGATGCAAAGTAGCAAAAGTAAGTTTGTGCTTTATGCTTATGTCTCTTTTTTACACATTATTTGATTACTTTAACGTTTTATTATTTATCACTTAAATACGGGAGCTCACGCCCTTTAATATCTTGTCTGAGAATGTCACGAGTTAATAGAATCCGTATAAATAATGGAGAACGTAAGTCGCACGGGCAATACTAGTGCTACTACCAAGCCCTCACTACCATGTTTGGTCGGTGTGCGAGTGGCGGACCGATATTGTGACCGCACAGATAATCGGCTAAAATCGAAAAAATCAAAGATTTCTCCATACAGGGACGAAATAAGAACAGAAACCTCTGCAACCAGGGATTACCTGTCGTAAAAGACAAAAAAAAACAACTAGGTGCCCAGCCAATCATCCCTGGTTTCTAAGTATGCTGCCATAATAACTTTGTGTTGTGTTCCGGCATAAGTGACCCAGGTTCCCCTATGGCCTATGCGGCAGCGTGTTAGTGGTGCCCCTGGTATCGCAAACATCCACAAGCTTAGTATTAAGTGGGCCGTCAGTCTGTCTGCTGATCTAAAGTAAAAAAAAAAATAAAAAAAATTTAAATAGCTAGTTATCATTAATTCTCCTATTAAGACAATACTGTGGAAAATAATTAATGATGCATAAAATGACGTATTGTTTTGATGATTAAACTACGCATTGGCGTTTTCGCAAGTAGAACACATTCAAGTGGTTGTTAATAATTAATATAACTACAAAGATATAATTCGCTGTACAACCACAATTTGCTATAAATCTGGCCGTATTTTGCTTATTTGTATATAGGTTAAATAGGATAGAATTTCCATAAAATCCATTCTTAATGAGAGTCAATCGGGTTGTAGAGATGTCGTGATGGGTATTATTTCTCTTGCATAAATGCAACGACATAGAACAGATAAAAGAAACTATTTAAAAAAAATCCGTTTATAATGGTCTAAGTTCTACTGACAAGCAACTGAAGCTGTTACTGTTACTCCTAATTTAGGCCACTGTTTTGCTACTTTGCATCGAAATTCAATGAAACCAAGGCCACCAATCCCGCTTGTTATACATTAAATATTAGTTAATTAATTATACACCGAATTCTCTTTTTATGCGATAGATTTATAATTGTAAAATTTATAAGGTGTAAAAGGTAAATTAGTTTAATATAATGCTAAAAAAATTATTACACTTCACTTAAAAGTTTAATTACTTATCGTCTTTGTCAAACGAATATCTGCTACGTGCGAAACTTTGAGATCTGGAGTAAAGAAATTCTCATGTAAAATTTTATAAGAAACAATTTCTTTTAAAGTCATTAAAGTAATGTAATGATTAGAAGTTTGGGTGGCAAACTAGGCATAATAGTCAAAATTTTAAATCTCAAAAAAGTGCACACAGCAGAAATAGCTTTGACAACGACGTTATGTTTAAACATTTGAAGTCGTTAAATACATTTATTATAAAAAATAAATTATACTTTGAAGGAAAGAAATAATATCTGGAATACCAGATGTTATTTCTGGTAAATGAATGAATCCATTAATTTTAAAAAGTATATATAACCTAAACATAACACAACTTTATGCATTGTGACAATAAACGCATGCGTTTGCGCAAGACTTCAATCACTAGAATTATTTTGTTTATCATCTTGCGAAATTATGTCTGGATGATCATCTCTAGAATTCTGTGTTGATAATTCAATCAGAAAAAGACAATCAGTTATTGATATAAAGAATGTGTTTGGTTTCGTGATAAGCATGTTCTCACCTTCCACTCTCCTTTATTAGCCGTCATCTCAACATTTACACCCTTTTTCTCCATATCATCTTTTACGCAATCCATCCATCTTTTCTTTGATCTACCTCTCCTTCTGAATCCATCCACTCTCAATTCTATCATCTTCCTAGTTACATGGCATTCATCTATTCGCATTTCCAAAACACACTAGTCTGGTACTTTAAGTTTTTCAACCACGGATGCTACTTTCACGCTTCCACTTCTTCTTCCTGCCCTTATCTCAAACTGTGTGGGGTCGGCACAACATTTTCTCTCCTTTCACTCTCCTCTATTAGCCGTCATCTGAACATTCACACCTTTTTTAACCATATCATCTTTTACACAATCCATCCATCTTTTCTTTGGTCTACCTCTCCTCTTGTATCCATCCACTCTCATTTCTAGCATCATCCTTGTTACACGCTTCTTGTTGACGCTCCTCTAAGCATTATATGGGCATATCAGGCTAACCTATTACTTTTCAGTTTCTCAATCACTGGCGCTACTTTCAAACTTCCCATAATATACTCATTTCTTATTTTATCCATTTTTGTAACTCCGCTCATCCATCTCAACATTCGCATCTCTGCTGCATACAATATTAATATTTATAGGCTTATTCTATAGAGTAATTTTTAAATGATTGCATTGTATTACTCATATATCTATTTGAATTGCCACTTTATTACAATGAGATACAGTTGAGTTTTATTTTATTTTTCTCTCTTTATATGGAATCTACTTTGAGGAATGGTTTGATTTAATATAGTTTTGAAAGTTTTTTGGAAAAATTTGAAATTTGTAAACTTTAGTTAACTTTAACACTGATAATTTCACCTCAAAGTTCGAGCGATTTGTAGCTCTAAGTTGCATAACTCCATAAACTTTTACTTTTCTGTTTATGTTTTTTATTACATTGAGGTTTACATTTTTCAGGATTTCACTTCTATCATGTGTAAACTGCACACGTGTTATTGTGGTTATTGTGTTATTGTGTATATAATGTTAGTGGTGTCACTTAATGGCCCCAGCGGAAGATCAGCGCTGGTAAATTCCATCAGCAAATGCTGAGCTGGGACCAATTTGGGACAAATATATAGTATATAATTATAAATTGTAAATAATAACTTTAAGTCCTAAATAAATATATTTTCTTTCTTTCTTTTTTTCAATAACCTTTCATCTTTCCTCTTTGTGACTCAGCACTCTGATCCATACAATATGACAGATCTCATAACGGACTTATAAATTTTACTTTTATTTTTAAGTCTAAACGGAACTTGTGGATTGCAAATTGTTCCAGAGACCTGTCGCCATTTCTTCCATTCTACATTCACTCGTTTTTTGCATCTCGGACTATCTCACCGTCATTTTGGATTAATGATCAGAGGTACCGGAAGTTGGAGCAAGTTGGAAGAGACACGCTTCCTAAGGTAATCGGGGTGAAGGCGTAATTTCCACCAAAGTCGCAAAATAGATATTCAGTTTTGGTTCTACCTGTCCTCAATCCAACACCCTCCAATCTCTCCTGCCATTTAACGTTACGGATATACTCACCTAATATGTAATACTTCTTCATTCCACCACCAAAATTCTTTCTCAATTTTCTAGGATGTCCCAAAATTAACGCAAGATTTGAATTTGTCGCCATTTGTGCAGTAAAGTGTTGGCACCCTAAAAAAACAATTCGACAGCTGATAGTTTAGGGTTAGAAAAATGAGAGTGTTACACGATAGAACAATGTGTCTTCATTAATGAACAATATTTTAAAAATAATGAAAGCTTGGCGGCCGCAGTTCGAAAATTTCATACAAAATATGGTCGGAATAGTGTTTTAACTTCGTCAACTATGAAAAGATTAGTTACCATTTGATTTGATTTGAATTGAATTTGATGTGAAATTACCACAACAACTGAAACGTGATGACCATGCACAGCGAAGAGAGTTCGTTGAATGGATTATTGAACATCAACAAATGGATGCTGATTTTTCGAGCAAAATCATCCTAAGCGATGAAGCACATTTTCACCTTACAAGCTTTGTTAATCGCCAAAATTGCCGCTTTTGGGGTTCTGATAACCCATATGTGAGTGTCGAAAACCAAATGCATCCACAACGTGTCACTGTTTGGTGTGGATTTTGGGCTAGTGCCTCCAGCCCAAATTGGACCATAATTATTTTTTATGAGACTGGTCAAGCAGTGACTGTTACTGGTGCTCGATATCGAGACATGATAACACAGTTCTTTCTGCCGAAATTGGATGATATTGATATGGCCAATATGTAGTTTCAAAAATACGGAGCCACATGCCATACAGACCGTAAAACAATTCAATTACTGCATGAGACATTTCCAGGTTGTGTACTCTCTCGTTTCGGTGATCAGAATTGGTCCCCTAGATCGTGTGATTTAACACAATTAGATTTCTTTTTATGGAGTTATTTAAAATCACAGGTCTATGTCAACAAGCCCACATCCACCCGTGCATTAAAGGAGGAGATTCAACGCTGCATCAACGAAATTCAGCCACAATTATAAAAAATGGTCATAGTAAATTTCGACAACTGAGTGCGTATGTGCATGCAAAGCGGTGGAGGCCTGGTGGAGCGGAGGTTGCCTGATGTGTTATTCCATAAATAACCCTATCGTATGTACTTTATGATTCAATAAAAGAAATAACAATCAAAAGACTAATAACTGTGTTTTCTATTAATTCAAATCTTGCGTTAATTTTGGGACATCCTTTACCTTTCCCTTTCGTTTCTCCAAAAACTTCCTTTGCCACACCTCTAATGCATTCCGCTATTTTATTCCAACATTCATTTACAGATTTTCCAACCATTTCATCCATCTCTATCATTTTTGTCTACCACTCTTTGTTTAAATTTACTTGTATACTCTTTCTTTTCCATAAAATGCCATTTAATTTCGGGGGGTGACTTTGTTTTGTGTTTTAAAATTTTTGACGTTATGGTTACGTCTAAAATAAGGAGTCGGTGTTGAGAAACCATACTTTTACCGGGGATCACTTTGCAATCTTTAACTGATTTAATTTTATTTCTTCTTATAAGAAAATAGTCGATTTGTGCGTTGTTGTTTCCGCTGTTATACGTAATCAAATGTTAATCCCTTTTTAGAAAAATTTAAAATCACTATGGTCATATCGAATGCCATAGCAGCTTGTAATAAAGCTTTCCCTTCCTCGTTTCTATTCCTAAATCCCAGTCCCCCATGAACTCTCTTTCATATTCCCCATTCATTTTTCCCACATGTCCATTAAAATCACCACCCACATATACGACTTCCTGATCTGGGGTGTTGATCATGACTGTATCAAAATCCTCCCAAAATCTATCTTTCACTCTGTCGTCACATCCAGCCAGCGGGGCATAAACACTCACTATGTTTAACGCACAGTCGCCCACCAATAATTTTACCACTATCAGTCTATCATTTACCCTCTTAACATCCATCACACATTTTTTCAATTCGCTGTCTAATACTACACCCACACCGTTCCTCTTACCATCACTTCCACAATAGTAAAATTTATATCCCGCCCCAATCTCTCGAACTCTCGAACCCTTCCATTTCGTCTCTTGCAAGCAAACTATATTTATTTATTCTATTTATTCGTCTCCTTTCTTATACCTCTGCTGTCTCTCTTCCAGTCATCGTACCTAACATTTCAACTTACTAGTCTCATTTTCATTCCAAGTACTTGCGTTCCCTTTTATTTGCATAAATGCTGTACTAATTAATATACTAATAGTCGTGACTTGCTTTTTGTGAGCAGCTACCTTAAGAAAAATTCTTAGAATATTGAGAATAAAGTTAAAACAATGATTCATGTAAATAAAAGCACTTGTTTTCATTTTAAGGTCGTGTTAAATCGAATTCGTGTAAAAAGAGAATTAAGTGTGTATCGGACAATGATATTCGAAAGGCCTAGGTAGCCTAGTTCCTGATTTTCATATTAATTATAAATACTGCTACCCAGTTATAAAATACGCGACATAGCGTTGTGTACACAGCCGATAATCGGCTTAGTGGGCGGAATTTTTTGCTAAACGGTGTCCACTTACCCACCCTAAACGACGTCAGACGATTCAAAAAGGTTGTGGGGCGAACCTTCTAGATATATTATAAAAACTGTTAAAAAGTCCCTTTTAGTAAAGTGAAAAACTTGAAAAGGTGTAATAATGAAAATAAATGATTGAGGATGTAATTAAAATTTAATTAGATTATATACTTTTGCGTGCAATAAATCAGATAAATAATGAATTTGTAAACAGAAAGAACAAAGAAATAAATACTCCTTAAAATGGTTAAAATTACGCTTTACGAAATGTCTGTTTTTTTGTCATAGCTACTAGCGTTTGGATTAATTTTCAGCGACCATTTTTACCAAGTTTTAATTAAGAATATATGAGAAAACTTACTAATAAAATAATGCTATTACTTACTACTAGACTATTAATATATTAGAATAAATCTAGGTTATGATTATATCCGTGAAAAAGTATACTTAGCCACAAAAATATTGAAAAATAGTACTAAAATAATCGACTATTAGATACATTGGGCATAACATTTCGGGGCAACTCTCAACAATCTTGTCTTCTCCTCGACCGCCGATGGGACTTTTCAACACACTTCGACGGCTGGCCCCTCAACTCACGGAGGCGGCCAGGGCACTCACCCGACTGCTCCACATCTCCCCAACATCGGGAGATCGAACTCAGCGTGCCGGAAACTATACAAAGGGACCGTACGGTCAATGGCACATTACGGGGCCTATGTTTGGCGGAGCGCCTGCGGTCAAAAGCGCTGCGCTGCTGCGAAAACCGCGTGAGAAATTATCGACTTTCACCCAACTGTGGCCGCCATTAACACAATTATGTATTGTTCAGTACGACGAAGTAAATGAATAATAATCGATATCTGTGGACAAATATTGCTTTATAAAAAAATATATTCATTTTATTTTATTATTTAGTTATATTACATATGTACTTATTTAATTTAATGATTTTGTACTTCATGACTCAATGTATGGAACCTGGTTTCTGAAATAAATGATAATTATTATTAACAAAATTTCCCTGCGCTTGGTGAAAACCTTTTTTCTCACAATATACAATTGAAAGGCAAGTCTATCTAGACCATAGTAAATTATTTATAGATCATATATTGTGCTCCGTGGGTACAATGATAAAAAAAATTACAAGGTCACTTAGGTAACCTTCCGAATTATCCATTATTTTGTAATAGATGTAAGACTGTATAGGACTTTTTTTATTGCTATAGGATAGCAGACAGGCTGACGGACTACTTAGGATTTAGCAATTACCGTCGCCTATGGGTGTTTGCAACGCCAGTAGCATCGCGAACACGCTGCTGTCCTGTCCAATAAGGTTACAGGAACTTGTGTCACTAATGCCGGAACACAACACAAAGTTATTATGGCAGCATACTTAAGACCAAAGGTGGTCGGCATCCAGACGGGCTTGGGGCCCTACCACATAGTTAGGGTGGGTTGTTTTGTCGCCTTTTACGACAGGCCAACCCCGGCCGCAGAGTAGCTTCTCTTTTTGGATTCCATTGGCCCTTTCGCATTTATTTCGATTTACTTTTCTCTGTTATTCCCCCCAGCAAAGTGGGCGGAAACGGCTTGTACTTTAATACACTTATACACTTGTTGAAATATCATAGAAACAATTTTAAAGAGGATGTCAAATATGGATCGGATGTGACGTTTACAGATAATTGTGCAAATTCAATAGTTTTCAACTACTTGTTTGTGTTATCGACTACTCGCTCAATATATGAATTTGAGGGGCTCTGAATAGAGTCCCTGCTAATTTACAGGAGAAATGCCCTTTTCACTCCAACTAAACTGTTACCATATAAATACAACACGTTGCAATTTACAGCAGTTCGTATATTTGATAACTCAAATAATTACAAGAATTATAACACTTATTTAGTAGAAACATATGACTGGACGCTACACAAACAAAGCCTCTGATAAATCGATAATATTTAAGAATCGGTGGTTCGAGGTAATATCTTTTACTGACAATTCGCGTTGTTGCTTTTTGTTTTATATTTGTCACAAATTATCTCTATGCCAAAATGTCGTGCCTTCTGGATCTCGCATCATAAAAAGAGGTGCGTTATTAAACGCCACACCACCCCCCTACGGAGAAGGAGAATCCGCAGAAAAAAAGAAAAAGAATCATAGGTCGAAAGGTTTGGCGAAGTGGACTCTGCGACCTGACCGGGTGGTATACTGAGGTGTATGCGCAGGAGCAGCAGTTAAAGGTGCCGAAGGCACGAGTGGACATGAAGGGACATCAGTAGCATCCGGTTGCACTGTTTGGGGCACAGAAAGCCGCGGTGCTGGTGCCGGAACAAGATGTGCTAAAGAATGTTCGACGAAGACTGGCTTAATTCTGTCGACACTGACCATCACCTGTTTCCTTTTGATTTCTATCAACAACGTTTTTCCGTCCTCGGCTCTAGATATAACTCTATGAGGACCGGAGTAAGGTGGTTGCATTGAACGTCTAACCGAATCATCCCTGAGCATGACATGAGAGGCGGTGGAAAGATTTTTGAATATGAAAGGTGATGGTTTAGTATGTGAGGAAGCCGGAGTGGGACGCAATTTGGACATATGATGTCTTAACTTTACGACGAAATCCGTCGGCTCCTCAAAGCCAGATGGTCCGGGAGATACTAACAGTTCCCCTGGAAGCGTTAACGGTTCTCCGTAGAGCAATTCCGCTACTGTCGCTTGTAGATCTTCTTTAAAAGCAGAACGCATTCCTAATAAAACCAAAGGTAATGCATTCAGCCACGAACCATCGTAGCACATCAAAGAGGCCTTTAATTGTCTATGCATGCGCTCGACAAGCCCATTAGCGCAAGGATGGTAACTAGTAGTGCGTATACGTTTAGTACCACATAAATTAGTAAGGCGTTTGAAAAGGTCCGACTCGAACTGTCGTCCCTGGTCGGTTGTGATGACAGCAGGAACTCCGAATCGAGCAATCCAGCCGGAGACAAAGGTGTTCGCCACTTCTTCTGCTGTTATTCCATTCATAGGCCAAACTTCGGGCCATCGAGTGTAGCGATCTACAGCAGTCAGGCAGTATTGGAAGCCAGAACAAGATGGAAGAGGGCCAATGATGTCAACATGGACATGCTTGAGCCGAGATGTAGGACTGGAGATGTGTCCGAGTGGAGATTTTATATGCCGCGTCACCTTACTTCGCTGGCAAGCAACGCAGGTTTGACACCAATAACGGCAATCTTTGGCAATGCCAGGCCACACGAAACGGTCTGAGATCAATCGAATGGTTGATCTAGTACCAGGATGACTAAGATTATGTAACTGACCAAAAATCTTCTTTCGCATAGGTTCCGGTACAAATGGTCGTGGTCGTCCAGTGGACATGTCGCAGGCCAAAGTAGTGTTTGTGCCGGGAACTAAGACGTTCTCTAGTTTCAGAGAAGAATTCGCATCGTTACGATACTTTTTCAATTCATCGTCGAGTTCTTGGCAAGAAGAGAGAGCAGAATGGTCAGTTTCAAAACTAACAGCTTCGATGCGGGACATTGCGTCCGCCACCGTATTATCCACCCCTTTAATATGGACAATGTCCGTGGTAAACTGCGAAATAAAGGACAGTTGATTTAACTGTACCGGTGGAAGCTTCTCGCGACGTTGCGAGAACGCGTAAACCAATGGTTTATGGTCCGTATAAATCGTTACGTGCTGTGCGGCTAGGAAATGTCGATAATGCTGTACACTCTCGTATACTGCTAAAAGCTCACGGTAGTATGCTGGCCACTGACACTGACGGGGATTCAGCTTTTTACTAAAGAAACCCAAACCCCACCAGGTGTATAGCAATCGTACTCGATCACGTCGGGGTCACCAATTGAGGGGCTCTGAATAGAGTCCCTGCTAATTTACAGGAGAAATGCCCTTTTCACTCCAACTAAACTGTTACCATATAAATACAACACGTTGCAATTTACAGCAGTTCGTATATTTGATAACTCAAATAATTACAAGAATTATAACACTTATTTAGTAGAAACATATGACTGGACGCTACACAAACAAAGCCTCTGATAAATCGATAATATTTAAGAATCGGTGGTTCGAGGTAATATCTTTTACTGACAATTCGCGTTGTTGCTTTTTGTTTTATATTTGTCACAAATTATCTCTATGCCAAAATGTCGTGCCTTCTGGATCTCGCATCATAAAAAGAGGTGCGTTATTAAACGCCACAAATTCTAGGATATTTATATTTCCATATTACGACGTTTGAAATATGTAATATAAAGATGGCAATGTAGGTACTCGTAAATTAACAATTTAAAACATATTAATAATATCAACCAGTCATTTCTCGCCCAAATTACTCCACAAACTTATGTAATTGCTTACCACGAACTTTGTGAAAGTGAATATTTAGGTTAAACATGTGTTTAACAGAGTAAACAACATTCTCAGAACTCGGCATGTTTACCGATTACGTTCTTGATGTTTGAGATCTGTTTATAATATTCTATTTATTTTCCGTCATCATCAAAAGTATAAAAAAGTAGGTACAGTGGGTCAAAAGTGAATATTTAATGGTAAAATAAGTTAATAGAATTTACTTAATATCCTTTACTCCGTGCAGGGGCGGACTAAGAGTATCTACTAACCTTTGCAGCCGGGGTAGGCCTGTTGTAAAAGGCGACAATACAACCCTAGCTCCGTGGTAGGGCCCCAAACCCACCTGGATGGCAACCACCCCTGATGTAAAAGTATGCCGCAATAATTTCCTTGTGTTGTGTTCCGGAAATAGTGACCCAGGTTCCTGGGCCCCAAGTGTCGCAAACATCCATAGGCGATGGTAACTGCTTTCTTAAGTGGGCCATAAGATGTCTCATTGTCAACCTCAGCAATAAAAAAATATCTTAAAAACCTTCTCGAATTCATAGGGCGCATACATATAACATGTATAAAAATAGAACAAAATATAAAATAGATTAATCCTTTTATTGCCTTACAGTTAACAAAGGATAGTATATACCTAGTCAGGTCATAAGTATTGTCACACAGTAAAAACTTTTCTTTTAGAATGCTGGCCACAAAAAAGTTTATTGAATTCGAATCTCGAATTGTTCATGAAAATAAAAATGTATACTTTTAGAATTTTACTCATTTTTTAAATATGGAGTGGACGCTTAAAGAAGACCGTGTTGCAGTTATTGCGTTGCATCGTTGCGGTTACGCGCCAATTCAAATTTTTAACATACTGAAAAATTTGAATATAACCAAAAGATTCATTTATCGTACCATCAAACGATGCAATGAAGACTCTAGTGTAGATGACAGGTCAAGAAGTGGTCGCCCTCAGTCTGTTAGGACTCCAGCAGTGATAAAAGCTGTGAAGGCACGAATTCAAAGAAATCCCAAACGTAAGCAGAAACTGTTGGCCCTTCAGATGGGGTTAAGCAGAACTACGGTGAAAAGGGTGTTAAATGAAGACTTAGGGCTTCGGGCATATCGAAGAAAAACAGGACATCGTTTGAATGCTCGTCTAATAGACCTGAGACTGAAGAGATGCCGCGCTTTGTTGAAGCGGTACGCGGGAAAAAAATATCGGGAAATTCTTTTTTCGGATGAAAAAATGTTTACCGTAGAAGAGAGCTACAACAAACAAAATGATAAGGTGTACGCACACAGTAGTGAAGAAGCGAGCAACCGTATTCCGCGTGTCCAACGAGGTCATTTTCCATCCTCGCTCATGGTATTGTTGGGAGTTTCTTATTGGGGCTTAACAGAGGTACATTTTTGTGAGAAAGGTGTAAAAACGAATGCTGTTGTGTATCAAAATACAGTCCTGACGAACCTTGTGGAACCTGTTTCTCATACCATGTTCAATAACAGGCACTGGGTATTCCAACAAGATTCGGCGCCAGCTCATAGAGCGAAGAGCACACAAGACTGGCTGGCGGCGCGTGAAATCGACTTCATCCGGCACGAAGACTGGCCCTCCTCCAGTCCAGATTTGAATCCGTTAGATTACAAGATATGGCAACACTTGGAGGAAAAGGCGTGTTCAAAGCCTCATCCCAATTTGGAGTCACTCAAGACATCCTTGATTAAGGCAGCCGCCGATATTGACATGGACCTCGTTCGTGCTGCGATAGAGGACTGGCCGCGCAGATTGAAGGCTTGTATTCAAAATCACGGAGGTCATTTTGAATAAACTTTAATGTCATAAGAATCTATGTTTTGTTAAGTTCATTTTGGTATATAAATGGTTACATAATGAATAAACTTGTTACAATTATTTTACATTAAACATGTGACAGAATTTATGACCTGACTAGGTACATATTATTAGGTGGGTTTTCTTTCGGTTAATAAAGGACACAAGTTTTCAGCCGATGTCCGCTATGACCAGATTCCACAGTGAAACTGAAAGTCTTGGACGCATCCTGGACAAAAGTGAGGCGACTTTTTTGTGTGCATATCACTGAATGTGAAGATTTTTAAGAACCGTTTGGAACAGTAAAAAAGAGGCTGCAGGTAACGGAGATGAACGCCTAGCCAATGGCGAGCAGTGCAGTGGTAGAAAGAGGACGAAGATACCATTCTCTCATTAGCTCCTCAGAGCAAACTCGCTGTACAGGTACAATACGTAAAGAGATGCAGTCTCTCCGGAGGCCAAGCGTGTCTGTGAGTATGGGATCGTCGACAACACGAACTGTTTGCCGTTAGTAAAGTTAGGGGGGGGGGGGGGTCACACTGAAGGGCAGGTACTCCAGCCCATATATGTGAGCAGTAGCGGTGGTGTAAGATACTCCTAGCACCAGTTAACATACCCAGCTTTTTGGAGGCATCTTATCTTAATCCGCCAGTTGCACTCTTTCAATCATCTAAACATATAATTGGCGATGTCGACTACAAGGACCTCAATACTCTTTAACATAGTGAGAGGAGTCTTTGAAACTGTGGTGCAGGTGCGAATGGAGCTTTCTGAGCGGGAAATGCGCAGACATACATCTTCGAAAGATTGAAAGGAACAAGTTTTTTGTCATCTCCATTCAGACTCGCTAGTGAGTTCTGTACTTTATGCAAATCTGACCCGACTTTCTTCCAAGGTTTACACTACATAGTAATGTCCTGTGCATCGCCCATACTGTCATTTGCATAGCAATGAATGCAATCTAATAGCATGATAATAATAATAGCAATAATATGCTACATACAAAAAAAAATTATACGTAAATATTTAAGACTCGCACATAGACGGGAATCGAGCTCGTAACCTCCGTATACGTTGCGCCCCGAAAGACATTAAACATAACAGAACTAAAAACTTCTAAAAGAATAATAGTAACATGTTACTGGATTACGTAAAGTAGAAAACAATATCAGTTACACTAAACAGACATTTTTCTTCGAAATACGACGTGCCGGGAAAATAGCAAGAATAAAGCCAAGGACAAACTACCGGACGCGTTCGTAAGCCGCGTCAGAAAATCGGTCGATAAGTGTACACATCGTTTGGGGCGTCTGAGACTTATATTTGATATTTACACAGAGCACAATTAAACAACTTATGAACGATTCTGACAAGTTGTCTGCTGTTTCACTATGCTCCCTTAAAGATATGCGACCCTCAATCTCTCAACCCACTCATCGGGTTTTCTAGTTAGGTTTCAGGTTTAGTCGGTACTTTGACGCGCCACCGCTGGCCAGTGACATAGAAGAGCAATCACTGAAGGGTAGATAGATGGTGAACCCGAGATAACCACGTCAGCTTTCACCCAGCGTTCCAACAAATCGCCTTGGAAAAAAAGATTATAATGATTGAATGAATTCTTTGTTGCTCAACGCACACACAGAAGACAAAGGAACAGCAAAGATTGTACAATTTGTGGCTTTATCGCTAAAAATTCCAGACAACCAACTAACAGGTGATTTAATATAAAGATATAATAAACATAAAAAGCGATACTGCTGATTCGATTTCAAGCGTATCACAGCGTGGTCTAGCGGTCTAAGTCACTAATTTAAGTTCTTCACTTCTTCGTTGGTGTGAGTACGAAACCCACTGCCAAGTTAATTAAAACTTACCTAATCCACAAAACTAAGACATAAACTTATAATGGAATATATTTCTAAAGTACACACGTGTTTAATATCAGAGTTGTTATGAATATGAAATTTCGGATCTTGTTATTATTATAGCGGTTTCGGATACAGTTACAAATATAGAATTATTTCGGATTATCCGTTAGTTTCGGATAATTTATATAACGGATATTAGATATTTAAGAAACGGTAAAAGTAGAATACAAATGAATAACTACCTATGTCTAAACCTCAGGTTTCCAAACTGTCCAAAGAAGAGTATGGTTGGTAAAGTTGCAGTGAAGGGTTGTGCGTTTATCTTCTATTTATCTTTGTGACTCAGCATTCTCAACGTACGCGTATAATAAAAAAAACAGGTACATGAGGAATATTTCTGAGTCTAGTGATTTGAGGATAAAATTAACTTCCCATAATCATAAACAAAATAATGAAAAATTTATGTAGTAGTTTCATTCGTCACATAATTTGCATTGCTATTCTTATTTTCTTTAAACCGTTTTTAGGCTACCCGTACAGCGAAATATTTTTCACCGATAAGGTTGCTGCGAAATATTTTTTCATTGAGAATTAAGTACGCGATGAAAAAAAATTTGAAAACCAAGTTTAAACACAAGAAATAATAAACAGAGCATGGAAGTATACGCGGCTCGTGTGTCGCTTCAGCCGGACAAAAATATAAATCTATTATAACTTATATAATTTAGGTTCTACGGAAGACTCGATGGGGGGTCTAAGTTGGCGTGACAAAAAAATTGGGCTTCACAATTCGCAAGCAGGGGTCCACAAAAATTTATTTGCTTTTGGTAGTGAAGAACTAAAATGTTGCCTTGACTTCACCTATCAATGCAGGCAGATAATATTTTAAGAAGCTCAGTGACTGTTACTTGTAAAAACTAGCATACTCCATAATCAGTACAACGTGTCGAAACTTGCAAAGCGCCGCCACTGCTGTTGCCGCCGCCGTTGCTGTCGCCGCCGCCGTCCGCAACGCTTGTTTACACGTGCAAAGTGACGAAATACGACTTGTGGTGTGTGTGTCAGGAAAGGAAATTTTTACCTGCCTTTTTTTCATACATATTTTTATTTTATGTTGTATTAAGTATATTTAATTTTGTAATGTTTGCATGTGGTAGATACGTATTAAAAATTAAACACTGAACAGTCATTATTAGATACTTCCATAAAATAATAGAGAGTCGAGAAAATAAGTAAACTTTTAGTCCCTACTTTATTAGTATTTTTTTTTACCCGACTGTGTGATGGTTCACTAAAGGAGAGATATATTATGATTGACATGTATAATTGTAAATATTTCAGGTTCCTAATGCTAAATGACTTAATTAAATATATTTTCATAAATTGTACGCATCTTTACGTACCCGAAAAGTGCATCAAAGTAATAAATAAATAATTAAAATCGGGGAGTTTTCATATCAAAATATTATAAAGTATTATTCACAGAAATATATCCAAATATAGTTATGAAACTAGCTGTGCCCGCGACTCCGTCCGCGGGGAATAGTGACTTTGGGCAACATTTTTTGGATATATCTTATGGTTTATTTCGGATTACAAACCCTATAAACCCTAAAATATAAATAAATGAAATATACAAACTGCGTTCGAACCTACAATTTCCAGCATAAGATGAACCCTATTTTATATGATTGATGATATAAATCTGAGGTCAACTTAAATTGGATGATAAAAATCCGAAACTGACCACTTTTAACTAAAATCATTTTTTTTTCTAAAATAAAAGTAGCCTAAGTTACCCCTTGTTACATCAGCTATCTGCCAGTGAAAGTCCCGTCAAAATCATTCCAGCTGTTTCAGAGATTAGCCGGAACAAACAGACAGACAGACAAAAATTGTAAAAAATGTTGTTTTGGTATATGTACCGTGTATACGTCCGAATGCACTTAGTAAAAAGCGGTTATTTTAATATTACAAACAGACCCTCCAATTTTATTTATTTGTATAGAAAATGTTTTACATAACATTAACATCGGTTCAGCTGTATTCATAAATACTCTGTTATGGATTAAGATCCATAATAGTTTTGAAGCGATTTATTGCTTTTAACAATTAGAATCAGTTTGCCGTCGGTACTTTGTTTATTTCATTGCAATAATTAAATAGGTAATCCGTTAAGACCGCCTTATGATTACTAAAACAAAGTTGTTGTTTTTTATTTACAGGTCATTTACAGAATCTAAGAAGAAATGTCGACAGTATAGTTTTATATTACAATACAGTATAATGATTATTGAAAATTTGGTTTTCTTCCATCAAAGGCAGACAAGCGATTTCCCATTGCTTTTTATGCAACAAAGTTTGAGCAATAACTCTATGAAACCATCGAAGCTCGAAGATCATCTAAGAAGGTGTCATCCTGATAAAATAGGTAAAGATTTGAAATATTTTCAAGCAATGAAGGAAAAATATGAGATGAGGCCCACCGTGCACAGTATATCCACAAAGACGTATTGATGAAATGAGCTCTGATATTGAAAGTTTCTAGTGTAATTATCTGCAAACAATTCATTTTTTCATTCAACTGGACGAAACCACTTTACCTAGTAATGAAGCATTATTATTGGCATATGTTCGATTTGTTATGGACGAAGAAATTCATGAAGAGCGAAAACTTTGGAGATTACACTAAAGGTGAATCAATATTTTAATGTTTGGAGTGATTTTTTTAAGGAAAAATCGATTCCATTCACAAACTTTATTTCGGTGGCAACAGATGGAGCTCCTGCCATGGTCAGGCGATATCGTGGGTTTATAAGCCATCTTAAATGAATTATACTTAAGAGCGAAAAATTTGAGTGATGGATTGCACTAATCGCTTCAATCTACGATTCATGCAATTAACAAAATAAGAAGCAATGCGTTGAATACGCGTTCATTTGCACAATTGTGAAATGAAAATAATGAAGACTTCCAACTATTGCTCTTGCATACTGAAGTACGTTGGTTGTCGAAAGATGAATGTTCAACAAGATTTTATTCACTTTTTGAATCAGTTTTAGAGTTTCTGGAAAGTGAAGATCCAGATTTAAAAGAAAACCTGATCAATTTGAATTGACAGATTTGTTAAAAAAATTTAATGACATTACTCTCAATTATAAGGGGACAGCCTCAATTTAATAAAAAAAAGGGTGTAATATCAGCTTTTCTTGGAATAAATTGAAATTTATGAAGCAAAATATTAGTCGGCGCGAATTTTCCCAGCTTTCATACTTGTCACAGGTAGTATGCCTATTTCAAAATCAGATTTGAAGACATTTGATGATGACGAATACCACCATGGATCATAAATCCATTTGATGAAACGGAAGTAGAGAATGTGATATTACAAGAGGAGCTACTCGAGCTTAGCACTAATGGGGAGCTGAAGGTGAAATTTATAAGAGGTTATCACACATTTTGGCTGCTGGCAGAAATACCCGAAAAATAAATACAAGACAAAAATATTAACCATTTTTCTTTTTACCACTCCGAATGGGGAGTTTTCTAAATGAACTAAGTAAGAATTGATTGGTTCCTTGTGCTGTAAGTGAATGTCAAAAAAGTAAAGTTGGATGGAATCACTTTTTTTATTGGCCAACTTTACTTTTTTGACATCCGTTCACAGCACAAACAATTAATTAACCAATCAATTCTCACTTTTTTCGAAAACTATTAATTCGTGGTTGGAACTCAAACGCAACGCAAATTTCCATAGTAAAATCTAATCTTTACATTTTTGTCGAGTTTTGGGAATATGGTACAAATGTAGCTTCACTGGAACCAGCTAAATTTTGAAAGTAGTCTATGAGAAAAAAAGTCTGGGAACCTCTGATTTAGATAGACTCTGCTCTATTTGAAATGTTATATCAGATTCGTTTAGGAATGGAATTTTATTTCGAATATCCGTTAGTTTCGGATGAGGATATCCATAACGTCCCAGTTTTACATATCACGTATTTGCATTTAATTCATTAACAACTGTAACATGCATTGACATAAGATACCCAGACGTTCAAAGTACAATACATCAGACGTTAATTAATATTTGACCTTATCTCGATGTTAGCATCAATAAATATTTGTTTATTTTGTGAAAGAATGTTATTTTGCAAAACAATGTAATTTGAGATGTAAATACCTAGGCTGTTTGATAAGTCCTTTTAAAAACTATATATAAAACCTTTTTTCTGGTAAATGGCATTAACACTGGCAGGACTGTCAAAAATTCAGCAAAAAAAAAAATTTTTGGTCAGTTTAACCACTGTTTAACTGTGATCACTCGTTTTCAACAATCTCGTTTTCAAAATCAATTTTCAACAACTATGGAAAAATCTGAATTGTGTGCTGTTATAAAACATTTTTTATGAAGGGTTGCAGTGCTGCCACAATAAAAACTGAACTTGATTCTGTTCATGGCACTAACGCACCAACGTTGCAGACTGTTTATAACTGGATAAATGATTTTAAACGTGGTCGGTCAAACACATCTGATGCTCCACGCTCTGGTCGCCCAATCGAAGTCACTACTGAGGATGTTGTTGAAGAAGTCCATAATATTATACTCGACGACCGCCGAGTGAAGGTGCGTGAAATAGCTGAGAACACAGGCATCTCCACTGAACGAGTACATAAAATCCTGCGTGAAGATTTGTGTATAACAAAGCTGTCTGCACGATGGGTGCCACGTTTGTTGACAATCGAACAAAAACGCGAACGAAAGCGAATTTCAAAACTGTGTTTGGATATGATGAAGCGTAATCCTCGGAATTTTTTCACTGTGGACGAAACTTGGGTCCATCATTATACACCTGAATCAAAACAGCAATCAAAACAATGGATGGCGACTGGTGAACGTGCCCCAAAGAAGGCCAAGACTGTTTTGTCGGCTGGGAAGGTGATGGCGACAGTCTTCTGGGATGGCGAAGGAATCATTATGATTGACTACTTGGAAAAGGAAAAGACTATCACTGGCCGTTATTACGCAGATTTATTGGACCGTTTTAAGGCCGAATTGTTGGAAAAACGACCAAAATTGTCCCCCAAGAAAGTCCTCTTTCATCAAGACAATGCCCCAGTGCACACGTCAGCTATTGAAAGGCCTAAATCCACGAGTTGGGCTTAGAGCTGGTTCCGCATGCTCCGTATTCGCTGGACCTAGCTCCGTGTGATTATTACCTATTCCCAAATCTGAAAAAATGACTTGGAGGGCAATAATTTTTGACAAATGAGAACTGCATCGCATGTGTGTTTACACATGCGATGCAGTTCTCATTTGTCAAAAATTAGCCGTTAAATTAAACGTTAAATAGCCGTTTGGCTATTTTGAAGACCTCGACAAACCGTATTTTTGGAGGGGATAAAAAAATTGGAAACTCGCTGGAACTAGTGTTTGGCCCTCAAAGGAGACTATGTTGAGACATAAATGTAAATTGTTTAAAAAAAATATTTTTTTTTACTTTTTAAAACGACTTTTCAAACAGTCCTCATATATAGGTATATAATACAAATTAATACATCGATTGTATTGTACTGCTGTGTGAATTGTCCCAGAATTATTATACGAGTATGTAATGTTGGGCCACTAAAATAGAAAACTAGAAGCATCTCCATTCGGCTGAGATGAGAATGTTAAGATGGATGTGCGGAGTTACAAGAATAGGTAAGGTGAAAAATTAGTACATAAGGGTATCTCTGAACCTATAAATGATAAATTGAGAGGAAGAACACTGGCATGGTACCGGGCATGTAATGAGAAGTGATGCCGACACCATTACTAGAAAAATGATGAACCTGAAAATAGATGATACAAGAGTAAGTGTAGACCTAAAAAGCATTGAAAAAAAGTGTGATGAAAGGTTTGCAAAAATGACATATGGAGAAAGAATGCCTGGATAGAATAGAATGGAAAAAAGACATATTGTGCCGACCCCAAACGATTTTTTTTTTATTGCTGTAGAACAGCAGACAGGCTGACGGCCCGCTTAGAATTTAGCAGTTACCGTCGCCTATGGGTGTTTGCAACGCCAGTGGCATCGCGAACACGCTGCTGTCCCATAAGGGTACAGGAACTTGGGTCACTAATGCCGGAACACAACACAAGGTTATTATGGCGGCATACTTAAGACCGAAGGTGGTCGCCATCCAGACGGGCTTGAGGCCCTACCACGTAGCTAGGGTAGGTTGTTTTGTCGCGGCTTTTACGACAGGCCGACCCCGGCCGCAGAGGTTAGTATTCTTTCTCCGCCCCTGCACGGATAAAATAAACGATTTGGGTAAGGCCTAGCTAATGATAATGATTTGTATTATATACATATTATAAATGTAATAATAATAGTTGGTATACACACCATATCCTAAATATACGTCTATCCCTAAATTACGCAAACATTCAAACTCAATTTTTTTATTCAAAATAAGTTCCTAGCCAGAACATTTTTGTAAGTCAAATATGTATTGAATGTATTATTATTAGTAATATACTATCACCACTTGAAAACGTGAATTTTATAAAAGACTTGGGAATTTTTCTTGACAATAAATTACATTTGAACTTACATATAGATAATATTATTATAGTAAATGCTTTAAAATGTACAGATTTGTTGTGCGTTCTAGTGTAAATTTTACCCGACCATCAACATACATTTACCTTTATAAAGCCTTGATTCGGTCTCAATTAGATTACGCTATCGCAATATGGAACTCCGTCTACCAAAAATATAACGATGCTTTAGAATCAGTCCAAAAGAAATTTCTTCGTTGTGTACAATACAAATGTTTTCATAACCGCCTATCGTATGATAATTTACTTAAAAATTTAATTTGATTAAACTAGAACATAGACGATTACATCTTTCGGCTATGTTATTGTACGACCTTTGTCATAATAGATATGACTGTATTCCCTTTGTTAATAAATTATGTTATAGGATCCCTAGCAGGACGCATTGTCGAGGACTTTGTCGTCTTTTCATGACCACGCACACTCGAACTAATGCTGGTAAACGATCGCCACTTTATCGAATAGTAAATTCTTATAATTTCCTTTTTCACACCGTTGATATAGCAGCGACGAGTCCCAGTAATTATAAAAGAAGTGTGTTGAAGTGTCTCCAAGACAAATAACTGACTTTTCATAGCTGCAACGAACGCACTGAGTATCTCACTCTGAATTAATGTATAAATATAATGTGTAATATATAGTATTCTATTTCCATCCTGGCTAAATTATTATCACAATTTATTTCTTTATAGTTTTTATTAAATAGTCAAATTTTTGTTGCTAGTTCTAGTTGCTAGTTATGTTAAACGTTTTTTTTTGTGTAACCTGTGACTAATGTTGTTGGGTTTATATTAGTACTAACATAAGATAATTTACTAATCCTCATATAAATACAGTCTGTCTGTCCAATAAATGAAAAAAAAAATAAAAAAAATATATATATATATATATATACCTAGTCAGGTCATAAGTATTGTCACACAGTAAAAACTTTTCTTTTAGAATGCTGGCCACAAAAAAGTTTATTGGATTCGAATTGTTCATGAAAATAAAAAAGGTATACTTTTAGAATTTTACTCATTTTTAAATATGGAGTGGACGCTTAAATAAGACCGTGTTGCAGTTATTGCGTTGCATCGTTGCAGTTACGCGCCAATTCAAATTTTTAACATACTGAAAAATTTGAATATAACCAAAAGATTCGTTTATCGTACCATCAAACGATACAATGAAGACTAGAAGTGTAGATGACAGGTCAAGAAGTGGTCGCCCTCGGTCTGTTAGGACTCCAGCAGTGATAAAAGCTGTGAAGGCACGAATTCAAAGAAATCCCAAACGTAAGCAGAAACTGTTGGCCCTTCAGATGGGGTTAAGCAGAACCACGGTGAAAAGGGTGTTAAATGAAGACTTAGGGCTTCGGGCATATCGAAGAAAAACAGGACATCGTTTGAATGCTAGTCTAATGGACCTGAGACTGAAGAGATGCCGCGCTTTGTTGAAGCGGTACGCGAGAAAAAAATATCGGGAAATTCTTTTTTCAGATGAAAAAATGTTTACCGTAGAAGAGAGCTACAACAAACAAAATGATAAGGTGTACGCACACAGTAGTGAAGAAGCGAGCAACCGTATTCCGCGTGTCCAACGAGGTCATTTTCCATCCTCGCTCATGGTATGGTTGGGAGTTTCTTATTGGGGCTTAACAGAGGTACATTTTTGTGAGAAAGGTGTAAAAACGAATGCTGTTGTGTATCAAAATACAGTCCTGATGAACCTTGTGGAACCTGTTTCTCATACCATGTTCAATAACAGGCACTGGGTATTCCAACAAGATTCGGCGCCAGCTTATAGAGCGAAGAGCACACAAGACTGGCTGGCGGCGCGTGAAATCGACTTCATCCGGCACGAAGACTGGCCCTCCTCCAGTCCAGATTTGAATCCGTTAGATTACAAGATATGGCAACACTTGGAGGAAAAGGCGTGCTCAAAGCCTCATCCCAATTTGGAGTCACGCAAGACATCCTTGATTAAGGCAGCCGCCGATATTGACATGGACCTCGTTCGTGCTGCGATAGACGACTGGCCGCGCAGATTGAAGGCCTGTATTCAAAATCACGGAGGTCATTTTGAATAAACTTTAATGTCATAAGAATCTATGTTTTGTTAAGTTCATTTTGGTATATGAATGGTTACATAATGAATAAACTTATTACAATTATTTTACATTAAACATGTGACAGAATTTATGACCTGACTAGGTGTGTATATATATATATATATATATATATATATATATATATATATATATATATATATATATATATATATATATATATATATATATATATATATATATAAACACATCAAAAAAGTCTAAGCAACATGCATGATAATATTACAAATTTACCATTTAAATACTAATTAATTTCTAAGTCTTAACTCACTCAAAGTGCGTAGATATGTAAACTTTTTTGTTATTGATGACATACTAGCTGGTTGTAAAAAAAATTTCGATTACGTTTTGTTTTTTTCATAAAATTAAATGAAAGGGAATTTGTTTGAATTTAAGTGCGTTTTTATTGCTACGTTTAGTCTTGATTATATAATTTTACCAACCATTTAGCGACAAAATCGAATTGTTAGATATTCTTTACGTCATGGAGCGACGTCATTTGACGGCAAATGAAATGCAAAGAACTGTAGGGATGTTGCAAGCGGGAAGTAATCAATCTCAGGGATCTCGGCATTTTGGCATTCATTAGAAGTGTTATTTGTCGTCTTTGGCAGCGCTACAATAATACAAGGGAACCCGCTGAACAGCATCCAGGCCGTAAAAGGAGTACAACCACTCGGCAAGACCGGTACATACAACTGACTGCAAGACGCCAGCCGATGTTAACCGCTCGAGAGATAAGTTTGAGGCTACAAAATTCAAGTGGTGTTGATGTAAGTCCCCAAACTGTGCGAAATCGACTGCATAAGTACGGCCTACGAGCTCGACGCCCCATTAGGTGCCCACCGATACGTCGCGGGAATCGCGCTCGTCGAAATGAATGGTATAGAGAACGCAGAACATGGACCCAGGAACAATGGGATAAAATTATGTTTTCCGATGAGTCGCGATTCGGGTTTAGGCCTGATACAAGAAGCGAATGTACCGTCGGCCCGGTAATACTGAAAGGCTCAGGTGCATTCAGGAAGTTCATCCATACAGCGGCTCAACAGTTATGGTATGGGCGCGTATTATGAAGAACAGGCGAACTGAGCTCGTTTTAGTAAATGGAAACATGAACGCTGAAAATTACGTTGAGGATATTCTCAGGCCTTATGTCCATCCATTTGCACAAACCTTTGGCTCCGATTTTGCGTTAATGCATGACAATGCGCGTTCACATACAGCTCGGCGAACTAGTCAATACTTGGCAACGGAGAACATCCGGGTATTGCCCTGGCCTGCACAATTGCCAGACCTCAACCCCATCGAGCACGCATGGGACATGCTCCAGAGACGTGTTTTGAAGGACTTGGACGGAGTGACAACAACGCAACAGCTGAAGGATTTGCTACAATTCCATTGGGAGCGAATACCGCAAGATGACATAAACAGTCTCATTAATTCAATGAATAATCGTTGCCGACAAGTTCTGAATAGCAGAGGAGGCCATACTTTGTATTAAATTATCCTATTCTTTCACAATAATTTCATTTTCTTTAGAAATTTCATTTTGTAAAAAAAATGTTTAGTTGCTTATGTACCTTAGTTTCTACAGTATATTCTAATGTTGTTAATTTCTGTTATTAAAAGAACTTATAAAAACAACAGCTGTTATTTTTACATCATAGGACCCTAAAAATATTATTTTAAAATAAAATACAACGTTATAATGTGAAAAACCATCCTAAAATTTAAATTAGTACATGTTGCTTAGACTTTTTTGATGTGTGTACAACGGCAAATCTCTAGGATCTAATCCCAGAAACTTTACATATGACATTTTGTAAAGCTCATAGATCTAGTCCATCCTTTTCTGGAATCTTCTTTGTCAACCAAATAAAGCATCTCCATGAAGAATTGACGCGAAAATCGCGCTGTAGTCCTGCGACTCTAATCATCAGTGAAACCCGAACTCCGATATCCTTTTACTTTACTTTTTCATCCACTAGTAAGGGCAACAACAACCTTCACATTATCGACCAAACACGCTTTATTTCTCTTTAACAACCAATTATAATCACGCCAGACATTTGACATACCTACATCATTGCTAAACGCGATAACTTTCTAACGTACAACGATTTCAACTAACTATACATTCATTGCGTACTCATTTCATTATCGCTTGTTTGAAGTAAATTTTACTTAGAATTCGAATAATACTAATATGTTGAAATGCATATGCAGTACTATGTAATAGCTGTTTGATAACGAAGCTATATTATATAAACATGTATATATTATTGATAACTGGGTGAAGAACGATTGTTTTCGTTGCCAAATGCATGTTCTACAACAGTTAGGCCAATAACGTTACTTTGTGACAGCCAAAATTCGTAGGGTGGGTCGACTCACTTGACATGCTGACACAATTTCCTCACAATATGATCTGTGCTCACAAGAGTATTTTAAATATTTATACCTCCTTGCAAAGGTGAATCGATTTGCTAACCAAACTAGATTAAAGTTATTTCACGAAAGAATGCACGCTACAAAACACCGTTGCGGTAGATATATATCTAGATAGACATAATCATTGGACATTATCTTCACCCTCCAGCTGCACTCCCGCCCTTCCCTAAACTGGGAGGACTATAGAGGCCAGGGGTGGTTGCCATCCAGATGGGCTCGGAACTATACCACCTAGCTAGGGTTAGTACGTCGCCTTTTAAAAAGGATCTCAGCGTTTAATAATTACATTATTTCCAATTCATATTAATATTAAATTATAGCGTCAGTAGCCATTTTAGGTACAACATAAGGCAGGTCACGTGCAGGCGGCCCAGTGCGACAAAATAAAATACGTCGTTAAATCGTTATTATCGTTTGCGATAGCTTATCAGTATACTTTGTTTCGATCATTATTCATTATAATAATTTTAAATCTGCAAGACTTATTCACGTGTCTGTGATTTTGCAACCGGAAGATGATTTGTCCTTGAAAATGATTTTAAGTGATCTTTTTGATTTAAGTATAATATATTTTTGCTAACAACGCATTAGTTTAAAAAATAAGCTGAGATATTCCTGCTTGTTTTCCGAGCGTTTCGCAACTTTCAAGTTGCACTCAACTTCAACGTGGTAACCAAGTGTTACACTCGAATAGAGCTAAAGGTCTTTGGTTCGAATCTTACGATAACATGGACCGCTTAGGCAGTTTTGTCATGTAACCGAGATCACTGATATGTTTAACCCCGCAATCTGCCTTGCACAAAAGTTGCAGATATACTGTCATAATTATGTAGGGGGACATAATAAGAATTGTTATTATTATTTAACAAGTATAAACTTCCTCGAAAGGAAAAACCTTTAAGTCAGAACTACGTCTTTTAACAGGAACAAGAGCTGTCAGTTGAGCTTGACATGAATCCCGAACATTTTGGTGGGATATCTTACACCCCGATTTATGACGATACAGATATAAACTGAATGACGTAACTTAGTACAACCCTAAATAACGCGGCTGAAAGGGCATAAAAACCAGCGATAAGAAACGACTACCGAATATTAATAAGACCCAAAATATTTTGTATACGTAAGATATTACATAAAAGTGTGGGTCGGTCTAAGGGATATGGGCCCTATTAAGAGTCAGCAAGTATACGACGACCTCGTCATACTTATTACTTTGGCACTAAATGGCGCTGTGTGTATTGTTCCAATATATTTAATAGCGGACTAGTTAACTGGGTCTCTTTTCGGGGTATAAGGCATGCAGGTATCGGGCCAAAAAATACATATTCAACGCCAAAAAATACACGAATTACACAAACAGACCTAAGGCTCCGATTATTCTATAACACATTAAGTGGTTTTCACCACTGGTACTAAACTGTGACCAAAACCCCATTCTAGGAAAAAACGACTAAGTAACAGGACTACTTCGTGCTACACTTTTTACTGTTAGTAATTTAGTAACCACTAAGTCAATGATACCAATTGGAGGGAAGAAAATATTTTATACATGCATTCTATCACGCATGAACAACGGATATCAGACATGGAGTTGTACTAGGAAAAACATCAAATCACTAGAAACTTGCCAACACCGAATGGAAATACCATACTCAACATAAAATCAAAAGACAAAATTAGGTTAAAAACAATCAGTAAACAAACCAAGATTATAGATATAAAATACCAAATCAAACAACTGAAATGGAAATGGCAGGATACCTAACAAGAAATAAGACAGAGAAGTAAAGGCAGGCAGTACCGAAGATGAAAGGATAATATCAAAGCGGTGGCAGAACCATGTTGGATGAGGATAGCAAGGGATATATCGTTGTGGAGAACACTTGGTGAGGCCTATGCCAAAGAGCAAGATAATCACGGAACCGGTGCCTAATACAAATAATAACATTTAATTGCGTTGCTTTCATAAACAACCATATTTAATATTAGGTCTTTAACTATGAAATTGCCGTTTTGTATGAAAAAATTTAAACGAATTTTTTTCATGTATTTTTTTATTTGTATTAATCGAAGTAATCACCCATGCAATCAATGCATCTTTGCCAACGCAGTGGCAGTTTATTGATGCCCTTCTTAAAGAAATCAGCTGGACGGGAGGCAACAAATTCTTCAAAGGCATTTTGTACTGCCTCTCGGGTATTGAATTTTTTCCCGCCAAGAAGTTATCCAAATTCTGAAAAAAGTAGTAGTCTGTAGGCGTAAGGTCTAGTGAGTAGGGCGGATGACGGAAAACTTCCAACCCCAGTTCTTGCAACTTGGAGACCGTCTGCTGTGCAGTATGAGGTCGCGCGTTGTTTGCAGGAGCAGCCGAGACGAGCGATTGACCAATGCTGGTTGGAGATGTGCCAGCTTCTCCATCATTGTGTTCAGTTCTTCACAGTAAAAATCTACAGTAATGCTCACCCCGTTTGGTAAGAATCTGTGATGAATCACACCGGCGCTAGACCACCAAACAGTGACCATCACTTTTCTAGGGGTAAGTTTTCATTTAGGGCATTGTTTAGGTACTGAACCAGGATCCAACCAACTTGCTGAGCGCTTGCGGTTATCAAACAGAATCCATTTTTCATCGCAGGTAACAATGCGGTTCAAAATTCCTTCATTTGTGTCTGTTGAACAGTGCAAGGCAAGTCTCGACGCGTACTTCGCGCTGGCGATCATTGAGTTCGTGGGGCACCCATTTGTCAAGCTTTTTTACCTTGCCAATTTGACGCAAATGGACCAATATTATTTTGACGCTAACGTCGAAAGCTGCTGCTAATTCAGCCATAGATTGTGTATCATCAGCTTCCACAATCACCTTTAACTCGTCATTGTCGACCAGTCTTCAGACGACCGCGAGGTTCATTTTTCAGGTCGAAATTCCCAGAACGGAAGCGAGCAAACCAATAACAGGTGGTGCGTTGGTTTGTAGTGTTGACTCCGTAAACGTCGTTGATGTTGCATGCCGCTTGTACCGCGTTGCTGCCACGACGGTACTCATATTCCATAATTACTCGAATTTTTAACGTATCCATGATGACGAAAAAGATTGAAATGCGATGAAAATGTAACACTAATCAATAAACAAATGACTACTTTTGGAAAAAGAATTCCATGTTTTTAAAATAAAATTAATTTGAAATTAGAATTCTTAGCCAAACAAAAATTATTTTGATTTGAAATGGCCAGTACTGCAGAACGGCAATTATTGGTAGTTACACAAGTAGTTTTATGATGAAATGTAACATATTGTTAATAAAGGCTTTTATTATTATTATAAGTCAATGGTGAACTATTAAATAAAATTGCTTAAGATAACTGCTTACGACACTCGAAAAAGTATTATTTCTTTCCATGAGTAAGGTTTTAAAATTGTAGAGGAAGTTATTATAATTAACTAGTATTTATCTAGAACCACCAGAAAAGACCATTATTCTGTTTAACTCTTTTTATTCTATATTCATCTATTAAAAAGACGCAGAGTGGATACAATACTCCCGCCCGAACTGTTTGTTAAATTTCGTTGCTCCAATTCGCCAAGTGATCCGAAGGTTTATTCTTAATCTTTTAGTTTTCTGTGATACCAACAAATACAATTGCCTCCACCCGTGCCATAAACATTCCACTATTAAATAGAACGTTTTACTTAAGTAGTTACCAAATTAACCGAAACTAATATTCAATTATATCCATTATTTCCCTTATGGCATGGGTTCTTCTTCTTCCTGCATTTATCCCACATTATTCAGCCAGCACATGTTCGCTCCTTCCACTTTCCTCTGATAGCCGTCATTTCAACAGGCCGTGGCATTGTGGAAAAATTGTATGCCAGATAGAAATAAAAAAAAAACTAATTTGAAAAATACCGTACTGGAATTATGAATATACTGTGAAAATTCTGACATAGGCAACTGATATACTACTATATTGGATGCAATGAAAACCTAATTTTAAGACAGTTACTAAAGTACTGGATAAAAAATATTAACCCCACAATAGGATTTCAACTCATGACCCCACGATCGATACTCACTTTCTATATTTAATTGTATTCAACATTTTCGACCCACGAGTTAGACTTCTAGGTACATAAGACTGTAATGATTGACGACCTGCCATATTGTATGAATTGGAATGATGGGCCACAAAGGGGAAATATGAAAGCTTAGATGCAGCATATATGGAAATGTTAAGATTAGAAATATATCAGGAGAAATTTGAAAGTAGTGATTAAGAAGCCTAAAAGTAATTGGCTAGTCTGATATGGTCATGTAATGCAAAGATAAGAATGACATATAACAAGGAAAATGCTAGAAATGAGAGTGTGTAGATACAAAAGGAGGGTTAGGCCAAAGAAAAGTTTTGTATATTGTGTAAAAGATAATATAGCGTAAAGCAAAAAAAGGTGTGAATGATCAGATGACGACTAATAGAAGATGTCATAATTATGCGGTATGCACCATTTCTCATATTTCATAGGTATTTATGTATTGACAACTCGTTCTATCGATTGAATAAATATGCCCTTGACACCGAGTATTCAATATCCAAGAAGGAAAGGTGAAAACTGGGCGCGGTGTCGATGAACTCCCCCGATATGATTTTACGTAGTAGGTTGTGGAGGTTACTGAAAAATATCAAAAGAAAGTCTTCTTCTTCTTGCTTTTATCCCAGATATGTGGGGTCGGCACATGTTCTCTCTTTCCACTCTCCTCCACTTTTTCGTCAAATCATCTGTTATTTTATGTATCCATCTCTTCTTTGGTCTACCCCTTCTTCTCCACTCTAGTTTCTAGCATTTTCCTAGTTAAATAGCATTTTTCTCTTCGTATAATAATCATGCTATTTGATGCTAGGCAATCACTTTAATTTTTCAATCCCAGACGCTACTTTCAAACTTCCTAAGATGGTGATGAAGAGAAAAAAGGTTCGAATATTGAGATGATATCATTAGATCTACGTCTTCATCTTACTATCATCATGTATTAAAACGAAGTAGAACAAGAGAACATACTGTGCGAACCCCCATAATGTGGAATAAGGAAAAAGAATAATGCATAGTGGAATCGATTTCAACCATTATGACATTACTATTGAGCATTGTAACCTTTATCAAGTTTTGTTTACATTTTAACATCTGCCAGGATCGATACAATATCCCAGATCAAATTCCATCCATACTCACTCACATACAAACGAACGCACACAAAAATAATAATATATAAGGTAATATGATATAATATTATCTTAATTATATATCTATTTATAATTTCATACTACATATATCAAAATCTAAATAAGAAAACTACTACTTTTCATTTTGTTACTTAATTCAAACACCGAAATTACTCCACTACCCTCCACCACACAGGCTCTTAGGAGACCTGGTGCGGGCGGGTAACAGGACTTCTTCATAGGTACGCTAGGGAAACATTCATCTTATTGTAATTAACTTTGTAACTCGTACGAATGTTTAGGTATGCAATAAATTTTCATTTCATTTCCTTACATAAATAACCCATATTTCACCATTTTTATTCTACATACTAATTTTATCTATAATAATTCGTTCCAGTCAGAAACAAGAAAATGGCTACCCTATCACGTGATAACGTACTTAAAAATATTTAGGAAGCTGCAAAAGGTCACTGTTCAGTTTCTGTTTACACGGCGTAAAACCAGATTGAGCCCTATCTAGTCCACTTTTTGGTCAAGAAACAAAGGATGCGCCAGTCATTTGGGATTAAACGTTTTGAATATTTATAATAAGATGAACGTTAGTTCTATCTCTTAATCTACGAATCAGAGCTTTCGGGGGTTACAGGTTCCATGTCTGTCAGTCTGGGTGTTTGTGTATAATATGAATTTAATTACAAAAGAATACAAGAAGTATTTCAGTTATCTAGTATCCATAACACAAACGCTCTTGTTTTTTTTTGAGACTGAGGCCCAGTGTGAAGTGAATTGTCACAGCATATTAATTTACAAAGAATAATACCCACTACCATAGACAAATATTCCACTAACAAAAAAAATCTAATTTTATGTTATAGCAGCCGTTTCACACATTAGTTAAATTTCAGGAAATCGAAATCTCATAAACCTCCAAATGTACTAGGATTATTTTAAAAGAAAATTACAGCACACACCTTAAACATAATATAACATCAGTCTTAGCGGAGAGATAATTAAAAGATTTTTTTTTGTTTTATTATAATTTTAATGCATAATTTTTATTCCACAAAAAACAATGTACACATCAACAAATTTTAAGAGAACAGAGAAACTACCAAATCTAGTTAAAAACCACTTAAGACAGCAAATTTAGACCAAGGCCTTGTAGATTAGACCAAACATTACATATTGTAAACTCCTTGTCAATTATAAGCAATTAAAATTTTAAGAAAAAATACCCAAGCCATAATAAACTTTATAACATTATGATAGGCAAACTTATTTTCTTAACCATAATATTATTTGTCAATTATAAAATTGATTTACAATCCATTAATGTGGCAGTTTACCAAAACTTTATAGACAATAAGTAATCCAAAGAGAATAGTTACAAACTTGCAAGTAGAAAACTAACAGAAAGTACAATGGACAAAACAATCAGTTAAATCCAGCCTTTCCAAAACAACTTAAACTTTACCAATATATTTATATCTATTATTGACTTATTCCTATTTTACTCAGAGGTGCCATTAATCACTTAACTACTTTGAGGGATTATTCAACAATGATTGACATGCATTTAAAATCCTTAAAAAGTAGTTTTAAGGTGATAGACTTATTTTAGATTACCAACTTTTTTTCCAACATTCTAAAGTAATTTAATATACACCTCTTCATCTCTTTTTTGCATTTTCTTTCCCATATTTTTTTTATACATAAGAACACGTAAATAATTTAGAATATATAGATATATTTTTTATTCTTTTTACAACAGCATACAAACCATGTTTCCTGTTCAACATAAAATTTGTACATTTTTTTATAAATATCAAGTATATAATGATAATGATGGAATGTTAAACATTGGCAAAATAGGATTTAAGGTAATCAAGCTGATAACCAGTTAATATAAAAAGCTGTTTTGACACATTTAACAAAGCAACTAAAAGAGCAGTTACACTATTATTAGTTGTACATTCTCTGATTTTTGTTTCAGTAAACACTCTATGACTCACTATGTATCCTTTTAAAGTTTAATTTATTTACTACAATAAATATTAAACATCAAATTGAGTTAATTTACCAAATTGATGTAAGAAATTAATGTATTAATGAAATATATGAAATCCACATTACACATGATTAACACAGAAATATGATTTGCAAATTTTGAAATGGAAGATTATCACCAATACTCATGACACTGGTCAAATATTTAAACATGGAACATTATTTTAAAATTAAGTACAATTGAATTTTTTTTTATCTGATACACATCAAGGGTTGTGCAGATTGTTATAATTTTTAAAACCTTATAACTAAAGGCTCTGTATGTCATGTGCCAACATAAAGAAACATTAAAGGTAATTGAGAAAAGACTGCAAATGTATCAGATTTATTGAAATATTCTAGTATGAATAGGAAACAACAAATTGCACTTTAATTGTGATTTATAATCAACTAAAAAGAAAAGTGCTAATTTTTAAAAATAAATAAATAACTATAACATAAAAATCTAAAGATTATGTAAAAACAGCAATTTGTCATACTTCTTTTCATCAATACCATATTTTAAGTGACATGTGATTAAAAATTATACAAAATTTCATATTATTTAACATTTTAATTATTTTTAAAGGTTTCCACCTTTTTAGTAAATGTATGGTGAAGTTTTCTACTTAAATTTATCTATGGTCTACTATCACATTTGGTAAAGAGGGGGCTAGAATGCAATTGATGAGGGGGGCATGGAGCACTCTCCTACAGTCACTCTGTACGAGGCCAACTCACTAATACCATGGTAATGCACGAAGGCTGCTACAATCACAAGCACATGGAATATCTGGTGTGACTGGAACCATATGTCACATTTGCCAGGGAACCAGCGTTCTGGTACTCTCAGAGCATAGAACATAGCTCCTAAAATATACAACAGTCCCATCAGCACCAGCCAACCAAGGGAGGCTTTGCTCACTTGACTGAACCAACCCTCTGTAATTCCATAGTGAATTGCAGGCACGATACCTGAAAGGCCAAAGCCCATAAACACACCTGCTCGAAGAGGTCTTAGGCGAGGCTCCGAAAACTTATCCCACAGGGATACAATTATAGACAGCATTCCTAAAACTACCACTACAGATAAATAAATTATCTTCGGTCTGTAATGGCAGTAGAAACTGTAATACAACCATGGAACAAATGAGCCCATAATCAACAGGGCTATGCCGCAATAGTCCAGCTTCGAAAACAACTTTCCAACCATCTCTGAGTGGCAATACAGTGTGTGGTAGGCAAATGAGAACCCGAGGCAAACAATGGCACCAATAAAAAACACACCAAAAATCATTTTCTCTTGCATCTGAATTTCAATAGATGGCCGAGACAAGAAGTAAACAGCTACACCAATAAAAGCTATGCAGCCTAGCAGGTGGGTCCAAATATTACCAGTTTCAGTGTGAATGCGGAATATTGATGCGAAACACGCGCTAAAAGACGGCAGGGGAGGCCTATGACCCTTGTGCAGGTAATCATTGTCTTGCAACCAGCGCGGCAGGTGACGGAAGTGGCACACGTTCCACGATGCTTCCCAAACTTTGCGCACGAATTCTTCAGCTTGTTCAGCAGCATTGTGAGCCAAAGCGCCCAGGTCGATCTCATCTGACAACACTCCAGCTTTCAGAACCTCAGCCATTTCCGCGTCAAGCAAATGTTGGTCTTCTGGAGTCGAAGGAAGCGCGCATCCCTCTTCTTCTTCAGCCAGTACTTCATCAAGTTCATCCATTTGCGAAGCCAAACTCTCGGCTTCTGGGTCCCATCCCTGCCTGTGGCGCAGCCCGTCGGACGACGCGCTGTGGGACCCAATATCCGAATCGACTTCCCACATTGTTGCGCTTAACAGTGTCGAAAGTATATGATGTATAAGAGCGCAGCGACCATTGGTCGCAATGGTCGCTCACGACCTTTGTTAACTACACACAGATAGTTAAAAATCCAGTTACGTCACGCCATACACACAAATCAAATAATAATCCTGGTGATATAAAACTTTCGAAACGCACGTCACAAAAGTGTGTATCCTAAGTCTGATACTATTTCGAATTAAATTTAGAAATTACAAAAATAAAATAATCGAAAAAGACACGTACACGACGCGTAGTCACAAACAGCAGACAGGTGAACCGAATGAATGAGACTGAATGATCTGAATGAGTATTAGGAGAGTTTAGAGAGTGGTAACCAGTGTTGCCAGGTTGGATTGAAAAAAATACAGTGTTTCACATGTAAAATTACAGTAGATCGGTAGGAAAATACAGTAAATAATAAAACTCATTAGTGTTTTTACAGTGAAAAAAAAAACATACTTTTATTGAAATTATCAATGTATTTAATAATCACTATTATAAATTATATATAATTTGTCAATCAATATCTGTATCACTGTCACTTAAGGATTCATTTTTATATATTTTGTCCGTAAAAGTCTTAATTTTTTTTAGGTTATAATTAATACAATTAGCAGAATTTCTTAAAATGGACTGGCGCGCTAATTTGTTACCCTTGATGGTATTTGTGATTAATCTATTTCATCTAATCTATTTCGTCGCTTTCACGAGCCGAAGTTTTTAATGAGAGTTTCAAAAGTGATACTAATTATAATACACAATTAATCCGAACAATGTATGTAGCCACCATTTCAAAATGAACACTTCATTGTAAGGTTATAAACTTACCTACTATTATCCGCAACATTACAGGGGTAGCTTACAGTAAACAAAGAATATGCTAAATATAAACATCTCAATTTTGTCAAATAATAGTTATCTATAATCTATTCCCCGTTCTGTGGGAATTCTCCGGCCCAAGAGGTAATGCTTACTTGAAGTAGAACACAGTGCGGTTCGTTTCACGCAATGAATTGTGAATCTACTTTTTTTTTGGTGGTTATTATTAAAAGTAACTACGTTTTTCGCTGTTCACTGTATACTGTATAGCTGGAATACAGTGTAAAGCAAAAGCAGTAAAATTACAGTAAATCTACTGTAATTACAGTGCACCTGGCACCACTGGTGGTAACTGGTAATAGACAATTATGACGAAATGAATGAAATGACCTATAGTTAACATATGAGACGAATTGTATCTTATAACGAATTAATGATGACCGTTTAAAAATCTCCAAATTCTTATAATTCCCGGTAAAAATTAGCAGTATTCATCATTTGTAATATTAGCCGTGTGGGCTCGGTCAATGAGAAAAGGATCACCCTATTTCATTCCAGGGCGTCGTAAAATGCGGCTGCTGGATGGACTGCTCCTTCCTATAAAGGATGGAACAGGAAGCATGTAACACATGATATTTTAATTTGTAATTTGCATTATGTAAAAGAAAATAAACTTTATGTTAAGAAACACACGAACAAGTGTCAAGGAAACGAGTATCAATAATTTATTAATTCAAGTGTTCGATCCCGGTTTCATCGAAGACTTTCTAAGGTACCCGGGGATCATTATTGAGTGCTATCACAGGGATAAAATCATGCGTGCTTTATTTGATTGTTCGCATGCTTATTCGAAAATTTCAGAAATAGACGAAATAATATCTATTTCGTGTCACTTGTTTTTTTTTAAGAGAAACTGCATTCTAAACCCTACATCCCCAACCCGAAAAGAAATATCACGCATTAGCGTCTCTTTCAAAGTTTAGAATGCACCGAGTGTAAAGTATATACATACATACATATAATCACGCTTCTTTCCCGTAAGGGTAGGCAGAGACCACTTCTTTCCACTTGCTACGATCCTTACATAATTGTTTCGCTTCATCCACTTTCATTATTCCCTTCATACATGCCCTGGCTTTAGGGTACTCTTGACCTGGCCTTTTTTCAAGACGTCCCTGATCTGGTCTCGAAACGTCCGCCTAGGTCTACCCCTTCCAACACTTCCATTCACACTCGGCTTATACACTGTGTAAAGTATATTTTATTCTTAAATTGCCTTACAGCCCAGTATTTTAAAATATACCTACTTTACATTTATGATCAAACTCTAATCAATTTTAGGCTGTATGGACCAAGTCCTTTGCCTGCCAGATTGGCAAATTAAAACAACAACAACAACTAATCAATTTCTATATACCATAGACAAGAAATATTGCCCGAACCGAACGATAACTTATCTGTTGAAGTTAATCAATATGATCTCCAAAACGTCAAAATAAAAATATAACCTCTATAACCTTAAAATAAACAATCTATTTAGTGTATTGCCGACTTAGTTCTAAAATAAATTTGTAAAATTATGATCTAACACTTACTTTTTGAACATATTGCAATAATTTCGGGAACAAAGTTTCAATATTACAAAGACTATTATCCAGAACAAATATGTCACTATCACGTCACTTCACGTCACGTCAGTACTGCTGTTTGACTGTTCTACTTTTATGCCATACAATTACCAATAAAAACAGTGTGATTGCACTCAACTTGTTATTATTGGTCAATATAATATTCAATCAATAATTCTACTGGATGACGAAATTCCTGACATAGACTAGACATAGAACAATTTTGTCCTCCATAGACATTGACATTTTGATTGATAATATAAAATAAGCAATAAAGAAAAAAAATCGAACATCAAATCGGGATGTTCGATGTTAGAAAAACATCGATGTTAACATCGATGTAAACATCGACTTCAAAGTATCGATGTACGATAAACATCGATAGCAAAACATCGATGTTTTGGGTAAGAAATAAAACTGTCTATTTTATTTATTAAGCGCGTTAATTAATTTAAACTGCGCTTTACGGATTATAAGCGGGCGTTTAATTATTGGACTTGAGTCTGGCATTTCGGTTGGTTTTCAGCAGTATATTCACGGAAAAACTCAGATTACAAATGTCACTAAGAACATTACAATTACATCTACCCTCAACTTATTTAACTGCTATTTTAATTTATTTTGTTGATGGTTACAATTAACTCTATGGGGACCTAGACGATTATATAGCCATCCTCATACCGTATATTTGTACGATGTGGAGAAAAAGACTGGCAGAGAATCTTCACTACACGGTCCCTAACCTAATACTTTATACAGGGTGATTTTGACAAATCCGACCAAATTCACACAGAAGAATCTTTAGTAAGAGTTATGAGAAACATGTATTTTAGTTTAGTATCTCATAGTACAAAAATGTTGAGTAATCTAGTAATGTTAAGAACTCGCAATTTATGTACAAAGTCATTCAAAGAACTCGCAATTTATGTATTACGGCGCGAGAGTGTCAATAACCTCTCTATCGGTACAACAAAAAACTGGCAATAACTTATTAAGCAGCCGAGGACGGCGGCCATTGCACCGGGCAAGCGAATATGCACTACTCATTTACGCGGGAGCGACAGAGACAGGTAATAACAGGTTAACGCACGGAGTTTGCATCATATGACTATTCTGTACGACTGAATTAGTGATCATATTTTCCTTGGAATGAAATATTTTATTTTGAAAATTTTACATATAATTATTTTTTTACAAAAATGGGTTCCTTAAATGATGTTTTGTACGTTAAAAAAATTTGGACGGGTTTGTCAAAGTCACTCTGTATAATGTCAAGAGTGGGATCAAAATATTAAGTGAAAGCAAAAACTATTAAAATGAAAAGGAAAAAACTAAGATATGTTCCGGCTCACGCAGAAGGCACTCACGATGTCTCTCGGTCTGGTACCTATTGTTCGCTAGGCTTGAGACTTAATAGTTTTGATTATGGGGCCCCAAACTTGAGGTACTTGCCAACCATCTTCACATCTTCTCTATTTAAATTTGGGTATTTTCTGATTTCAATAGCCTCGCGTAATCTTTTTAGTGTGAACGATTCTCTTTCGCGAGGATTTGCGGTTATGTAGTACGGCTTACTTCGATTACGTTAACCAGTGTCATCTAGTTAAAAATAGTTTTACTACCTAGGGACTCAATAGCTAGAAAGTACATCCACTGTTAGATGGCCCTAAAAGATATATGGACGTTTCGATACTTCGATATTTTGTTCTGATAAAATCGATGTGTCGATGTTATCGAAACCAAAACATCGATGTGTCGATGTTATCGAAAACAAAACATCGATGTAAAAACATCGATGTTTTCCAGCTAAACATCGATGTTTATTCAACATCGATGTATATCGATCATCCCTAGTCCACAACCACATGGTAAAGAAATACGAGAGTAGTTCAAGTTGTTTTTAATATATTTTAGACAGTTTCCATGAAATAAACATTATGTCAGAATTATTAGAAGTGCTTGTGACGTGTGATTCAAACAATCCATTATGGACTTGCTGCGTTTGGGATCCTCATACCGGCACAAATCTGATGACTTACAAAGGCGGTGGTATATGTGAATTCAGAACTCTTTCATTCATAGGAGATGACTATTTAGCAGCTGTTGAAAAATTCAAACCGGTGCTACATATATGGCCGTTGAATTCTCATCAGACCGTTCAAGGAATGCGATTTATTTTGCCCGGGAAAAGTACTGCGTTGGCCATATCCCGCGATGGAGCGTTTATAGTAGCGGGAATAGAAGAAAAAGTCTACATTTGGCAAACTAGTTCTGGTAACCTTGTTACTATACTAAATCGTCATTACCAGAAGGTAGTTTTGTTACAATTCACGCCAGATGGACGGTATTTTATATCTGGTGCTGAAGATGGTATGGTTATGGTGTGGTCGTTGGCTATAGTTGCTGCGCACCCTGAGGTAGACTTAGTTACACAAACTACAGCTGGCCAGCATGACCCAATATATATTTTCTCAGATCACTCGTTACCCGTCACTGATATGTGTGTGAGTAGAACTGGAATGCATGGTCGACTTTGTACAGTATCAAGTGATAGAAGCTGTAAAATATATGACCTAAGTTCTGGTGAAATCCTACTTAATTTAGTATTTGATCTACCATTATCGGCAGTTTCTTTGGATGTTCTAGAGTTGAATTTATTTATTGGGACAGCTGAAGGTCACATTTATCAATACAGCCTAACAAACCCCCCAAGGAATAGAGATATTCTAGTAAACACTGAAAATGATTGTAATGTTTTTACTTCCCATACAAAATCTGTAACATGTCTATCAGTGTCCCTTGACGGAGACACTTTAATGTCTGGATCTAATGATGAGCAAGTGATCTTATGGCATATACCTAGTAGACAACCTGTTAGAACTATTAAGCACAAGGGTCCTATTACCAATGCATTTTTCACTGTTAACTATCCAGCTATATTTAAATCTGAATTTTCACCTAATATAATATTGCATAGTTTAGAAAGGACCCTTGAAAAAGATGCTGACAATATTACAGAAATAGATATTATGATTAATAAAAAAAATAATTTCTGGCCAAATATAAAGGAGATTGAATTTGAAACGATGTCTTCTATTGAAAATGATCAATTTAAAGATAGAGAGAATGAGCTAAAGGCAGAATTAGATGCATTGAAGTCTATAAATTCTAACCTGTATACAATTGCAATAGAGAAAGCTCTAGATGAAGTTCTAGTAAATCAGCCTGTGGAGAATGCTCATAGAATTAAGAAGAAAATAAAGTCAAAGTAATTTAATAAATTGCATTAGAATTAAACTGGATTTTTAATCTGTTCCTATTAGGGATACCTAACCATGGTCTTTCTTAAAAAAAAAATTTGGGTTAGAAAGACAGTAACTCCTGTAAAATCAACTTCAGATAGAAGGGATATTCTCTTCCATCCTTTTACAGATCTTTACACAAGGCATGGAAGAAAAATAGGTGTGTAGCATAACTACAGCTGAACTCTGATTTGGAAATGAACACATTTGATGCGACTAAGATAATCCATGAAACAATTCATTAAATCATTCAAAAAATACCAAATGACTATAATGGTTACAGAGACAATTTGTAAGAAATTTCACACCGGGCCCTTTAGTGAATGTTAGAATAGAAACTGGATTTCATGCTAAAATACATTAATAAGATCCTTCCTGCATGTAGTGTAGACAATATTTTTGAAAATAATATTTTCTCTTAGTTCAATATCATCATAACTCAAAAATTGAAAATTTCAAGCAAATGTTTACTTCAGAGTAAACACCTGCACAATGTTTACTCTGATTACATTGCAGTAGCCATTATCAGCTACTGAGCTACTGATAAAAGTCGACAGTTGTAAGAATATTATGTTATAAAATGTAGAAGGGGTCACTTGAGAATAGTGAATAGCAGCTTAATTTGAATTGGCCTATGAAATCATTACAAGCTTTGTTTTTTATTCAGGGTCAATATAGATGTTTAAAAAAATTCACATATGTAGAAAGCCTGTATGAGCTCTTAAGACATGGTCATGCTTTATGGAGAAGCTTTGGTAGGAGGAGCTAAATGTCACTAAGTCGATACTAATGCTCTAAAAGATAATTAAAAATGTAAACCTGTGAATCCTTAAGTTGTTATCAGTAATTTATGTTAGCTAATGTTGACTAATTATTAAGCAATGGTCGCGACAAAAAACGAGAATAAGGTTACTTTATTAGAGTTATGAAAGACTTAATTACTCCTTTTGCTAGTTTACAAAAGAAAGATCGGGCAATGTTTTGCTTTCTTCCAGAATGTCCGATGACAGTGGAGAGTGAGTGGCTCCTTTTAAATCCAAATTTAGCTACATTAACTATACTTGATTTATACCTTGATCATAAAAAGCTACAATATAAAAGGTGTGGTGCTAAAGCATCTTGTGATGTTACAAAACAACTGAGATGAAACACATAATATTGATACAATTTGAATGTTGAAATTATAACATATAGTCGATTCCTTATGGTGCCTAGTAGCTCAGTGATATTAAACTCTGAGATAATATAAAGGTCTCGGGTTCAAATCCCATGGTGGCATTTCCTGCTGAGGCAGGTTTTTTCGCATCTTGTAGCATAATTGCCATGTACCGATGGTGAAGGAAAATATCGTGAGGAAACCTGCATACCGAGATCACCGGTATAATATGTAATCCGCCTTGGACTAGCGTGGTGTGTATACTGTCCGTTACCTCTAGGAGGAGGCCCGAGCCCAGCTGTGGGACGTTATGGACTGTTAATATTTTCTAATCGATTAAATTGGTGGAAATATGATTGAGATGAAGGTGGCGACTGGCGGCATTACCACGACCGTCTGCACACTAGACGACTAGACATGCGCGGGTGAGTCGATGGATGATGGATCCTTAGCCGACCCGAAACACAATTCGGGCGTAACAACATGGAATTAATTGGAATTGTTCCAAAACGTATTATTATTAGGAATAGGAAACATTTGGGCACTCGAATCAGTCAGTGTTGCCAACTCAGTATCAGGTTTAAGGGCTAAATCGAACCTCAAAAAGGGCTAGATTTGCCAAAAAATTTAAAATAAGGGCTAAATTGGTAAATAATTAATAAAAGTTAATAGAAATAGTTGATTTTTAGTATAATTTATTACCTACTGTGTACAAATATTATATAAACATATTAATATTTGGTAAACTCCATTATTTATGCCTACCATGACACTAGCATTGTCGGTTCCCAGCCCTACCATATTCTGAAGTTTTAAACCAATGTCTTCAATTGTTTTCACTATTGCACTGACAATACCTCTCACATCAGTAGTTTCTAACTCCGAAATTGCAAGAAAAGTTGTCATTATTTTATTCATGGAAGTACTAAATTATCTGATAACTATACCCAAATATTTTTGAACTGAAATATCTGTTGACTCGTCGATTTCGAGATTATAGCTGGTATCACCAATATCCTCTCTCAACGTAGTTTTGAAATGGGGTCCTAACACATTTCTTATTATTTCACCACATTTGGTGCGATGAAGTTGCAAACCGCATGCAACCTTTTGCACACATTTGACTAAGATGATCAACTTGCGATACAGCTGTATGTTCTGCAATGAAGAGCGAAAGCAGTGCTTCTGCATTATGTACTACATCGCCTTTGCTTTCTAGTTTATAAACAGAAATCGTTCTCTGGCCCAACGAAAAGGGCCTTAATTTTTCAATATGCTTTTTCGACTTAATTCATATAATTTTGCTGTGAATTCTATTTTTATAGCGGCCGGGAGATACCCGAAGCGCGCCACGCGTGGCAGGCCGCCCTCGCGATACTCGCCACCCGGGACTCTCCTGCAGTCCTACTCTGCCGTTGGCAGTAGGCAGTCGCTTTATGACCGCACGCGATCGAGAACGTAATTTAATAAAATGTCCTTTTAATGTTGTAAACGTTTCATCGATATTTCAAATAAATCATTTTAAAATGCACCCGTCGTTTAACATACGCAAACCCGGAACCATACACCACATTTTGCAATAAATGCACATTGCTTTTGTATCGTTTCCAATAACTGGTTTTAACCATTTTTTAAATGATGCCTCTTTCTCCCATTCTGCTCTATAATGTTGTGCGTACTTAGTTTTCTTTTTTGCTGGAACGTCCATTGTCACTAACATAAAAATTTACTTTCACATAAATTCTCATAATATAACACAATCAAAATTCCAAATAGAATGAAACCAAATACTGAATGAATGAAATAGATGTAAAACAGGAGACTAGAACGATATAGTAGATACGGGGAATCCCCATATATAATGAAAGTAAGCGCGTTTAGTTTTTGTTACGCTTTTCTGTTAAAATTTCATTTCGTTTCGTTCTTAGGCGTGTCTATGATTATGTTTATTGCGATATGATAATTTAGGGCTAAATTTGGGGCTAGGGGCTAAATCATAATTATGGAGGCTAAACAGACAGAAAAAGAGCTAGATCTAGCCCCGAAAGGGCTAAGTTGGCAACACTGGAATCAGTGTCGCCAACACTTGAAATTTTTCCCATAAGACTAAATTCAAAAACCCCCTAATTGACAATTTGAAAAATAGGTTTTTAAAATGTTTATTTTTTTTATTTTTAATGATTACAAAGAACATAAAAAACTTAAACAAGATAAAAACTTTAGAAATTAAAAGATCTCATACAATTACTGTTATCATGTACAAAAAAAGTCTTTTTGAAACAATAACGAGAAAAAACAAAAACTCAACACATACAAATCTGTAAATTTTTATAGAAAAAAAAATCAGACACTGTTGTGGAGGTCGCAGACACCTCCGGGTCGTATTGTCGGAGATAAATAAAATCCGGGTAGCGTGGATGCGTAACAGCCGTTTATTCCAAAGGCAGAAGTATATTGTACAAGGCTTATGATTATAAAAATGATAATTGTATTTACATTTTGTCGGGAAGGAAAACCAACGCTGAGTAGCTGTCAAAATCTAACAACCTTATTTTTTATCGTGGTTAGTAATGTGACGTGCAACTAATGCCGCCACACCGTTGTTTCTCAATCATTTCCCCCTAAAAAAAACCCTGGTGGAATTTAACCCCTAAATTTGGGGTAAATCCCCTAAGTTGGCTACACTGACTCGAATGTGACGTCTGTAATTCAGGCACGCCGCCAGTGTGACCATATGTGGCAGTTTCCTGCCATTTTGGCAGGATTGAGCCCTTATTTTAGGCTGTGGCAGGATGTGTGGCAGTTTTTAAAAATTCGGCAGTATTTGGCAGTATTGGGAAAAATGTTAATTATGGCAATACTACATCTTTAGTTACAGGTATTCCCTTAAACCTCTCTTAGAATTTTTGTGTGATACTTTATTGTGAACTCTAATGATTCATCTATACGGTCTATATATGTATATATAAACTATAAAACAGATATTAGAGTGTAAATTCTTTTTGCAATGTTGTTTGTACATTTCAATCAAATCAACCATATAATTCATATAACTTTTGCCTTTTATTCTGAGTATACGACTTTAAGGAGTATAAATATATAATTTGAGTGTGTTTTGGTAAAATGAAGCGAAAGTATGAAAGAGCGTACAGGGCAGAGTGGGAGCAAGACCCATTACTGTCATCGTGGCTTACTAAAGCTAAAGACAATCCTGACAGGGCATTTTGTAACGCATGCAATTGTAAATTGCCACCGCGTCTATCTGCCCTAAAAAACATGCCTGTATATCAAAACATAAGAAAAATATGGAAGAGTATCACTATAGGGGGTAGGCAGTCACCAGTGAAATATCTTTTAATTAATTAATTTTATCGTATCAAACTAAAAAAAATATTCTTTGCGTTATGTGTATCTAATGTATGTTTAATAGTTGCTAAAATAAAGTAATACCAGCAACTTCTAACTAAAATACTCTTACTATTGCGAGACTATACCTGTTTTTTCATATAGTAATGTTGTTGTAGGTTACAAAATTTTTCAAGAATTGTGTTTCGTTTCAACCAACCAAAAAATGGTCAAACGGATGACTAAAGACATGTAGCGATGAATATAATCTTAATTGTAATGTATGATCGACATTTCTTATTAACAATATCAATAAAAAAATATAATTAATAAACTGGCATTATTTTGGCATTTTTATTATAAACTTTGGCAGGATTTGGCAGGATTCTATTCAAGCTAAGGCAGGATTACAAATTTTGAGATGGTCACACTGCACGCCGCGTCCATAATTATTAAAAAACACGTCATTAAATAGAATATGAGCATGGAGTTAATAAGTACAACAGAGTTTCAGCAATCTTATTACGTAAGGAAAGGTTCAGTTGTATAAGACTATTTATTAACTCTGTAATTTAATACTAACTCTATGAATACGAGTAATTTCTATAAATTCTATACATAAACCTCTTCAAAGGTCATCGATTATAAGCCCGTAATTTTGTCCGGAGTTTTTAACGTTTTCGTGATGATGATTGTGATTTAGCTAAACGGAGGTGAGAAGGCGAATCGGCATGGCCAAGGGTGCCATGGCTCAGCTCCACAAAGTTTGGAAGAACAGAGGAATCTCTTTGAGAACGAAGACAAGGCTTGTCCGCACACTCATATTCTCAATCTTTCTGTATGGGGCTGAGACATGGACCCTACTGGCAGCTGACCGGAGGCGAATCGATGCGTTCGAGATGTGGTGCTGGAGACGCATGCTCCGAATACCCTGGACAGCTTTCCGAACCAATGTGTCCATACTCCAGAAACTAAAGATAGGGACGAGGCTTTCCACCATCTGTCTCAAGCGGATACTGGAGTACTTCGGCCACACTGCCCGAAAAGACAATGACAACTTGGAAAAGTTAGTTATAACCGGTAAAGTCGAGGGCAGCCGATCGCGTGGCCGTAGTCCGACGCGTTGGTCGGATCAAGTTCGCACCGCACTAGACACATCCGTCTACGAGGCGTTGCACGGTGCTGAGAATAGGAAGCAGTGGAAAACTACCATAAGTGATAGACTGGAGGGTGTTGGTCACTACCCTCAGACATGAGGACTACGAGAGGAGGAGGATTTAGCTAAATAAAAATTGTTAATTGAACAAAAATTAGACACATAAACGTAAAAACCCACGCATTTTATAACAGAAAATCCGTAAAAGAATATTTATCGATTTATAAAATATTATTATTAATTAGTATTTGGGGGGGCTAAGTTAAGAGTGCATTTTTATTTATTTTTCATTAATAAGGTACAAAAAAACAATTATTTATTACGAACAATTAAAAACAAACGTTAAGTACGAATACAAATTCCAAAAAAATATTTTTCCCTGCAGATCTATCCATGTCACGTCGTCAAGTGTCAATCTACAAATGACATAACACAGCTGTCAAAGTCAAAAACGTCATCCGAGATTCTTCCATCGTATTTTCTGTTAATTTACCTACAAAAACATATCTAATTTGTTTTGTGTCCTGTTATTCTAGAAAAATTTGTAAATTGTTATTTAATTTTAAACGTACAATCACGTTTTAATCACAAGATTTACTGTTCAGGCGTAGCATACTTTCGATACAATAAACTGGGACTGCGTCACAAACAAAACTCGCTAATGTATAGCATTTTTAGGTGATATGTCGAAAACTGTTATAATTGCTGAGTGTAAAGACGTAGGAGGAGTGAAGGAAGGGCTATCTACGTCTCCCAATGAAAAGAAAGACGGTGCTATAAGTTTGTTAGGTAGACTGCTTCGTTTTGATGGCCTTGGAAAGAAACATGATTTACCGGACAGTCCTACGTCTTTGGAGTCACCTACAGTCTACTATGGAGTTTATATACCTTGTGAGATTAAGAAGGGACCAGATGAAGGTATATGATAAACTTTTTATGATGTATTTAATAATTTAATATTTTGCAATTAATTTTACATTTAAAACTAAATGGTTGCTAATTTAAAGTTTGTGAAGAATTCTTTGATGAGATATAAGCAGTATAAAAGTTTGTCTTAAAATAATAAAGGCATTATTAAAAAAAAGTTTTTAAAATGCAAAGCATGCTTTTGGACATATCTAAAGATCTCACATGGCCGATAAGAGTTGTTTTTGTGAGTTTTATTTATTGTTTATAGATTATGTCTATATGTGGGAGTCATTCTTACTATATCTATCTTCATATCAGACTGATAACAGTATGTAGGTCAATAGAACCAATTTACATTTCCTGGCTTTAATTTTAACCTTTCATTTTATCATAATATTTATTTATTTCTTATTTTTTTTTTAATATAGATAGTCCCAAAATAGCACTTGTGTCATGGGTACTTGGTAACTAATATAATGTGGTGTCCTTCTGCATACGACGTCAGATAGGAGAGTGTTTGGAACGGTAGTGGATTGTCTTACTGATGTTAGATATGTCAAAATAAAAAAATAAAAATGGAAATCAGATCACTCTCAATCTGCCGTGTCTGAATACATTTGTAGTTCTGCTTGTTTCCGTACGAAAAATTGTGGCGCTGTCATCATTGTTCTACACATTCATTGCTAGCCGTGTGTGACCTCCAATGAAAGTTCAAAATGCGACATGTTGCCATGCCGTCTAAATTCATAGAACATTGTTCGATGTTATGCAGTTTTAATTGTTTAGTTATTGTAAGAACTTATATACATTCACTTGATATGATATCGAAGTAAAAAGATGTTCAAATTAATTCTGTAGAAAAGGACAGACCTTATCTTATCTTATTTTGGGGCGAGAAATATCTCAGATACTTCGACCCGATGGGATCTTTTGTGTTCCCCTAGATAGCAATCACTCTTCTCCAATCTCATTGAAAATTTGCTTCATGAGCCTAACAATGAGGTATGGAGATAGGAGCCTGTAGTCTTCCGGTGTTGGATATCCTATCCCCAAAAGATTCATTCGCCTCCTGGCCAATGCATCACATGTACACAGTAGGTGTTCCATGCTTTCTGTATGTTCCCCACACAACCTGCACATGGGTGTCACGGTTAGACCCATCTTCATGAGCATGTTATTGGTTCCAAAGTGGCCAGTAAAGGCTCCAAGCAAGTAGCGTATTTGCCCCCGGCTCATGTTCCAGATGGATCCTCGTGCTTTGTACGTGGATCCCAAAAATTTTTTGGAGTGTTCCAGACCGATTCTAGTCAGCCAGTGTTGTTGTTGACTGCGGTCTGCAAAATCCCTGAATGTGGCTTTCACGAGGCTAGTCGGAATGCCTACACATGGTTCCGGACCCATAAAATCATTAGTTGAGCCCTCTTGCCAGTTCATCTGCCGTTTCATTGCCATGAATTCCTTCGTGTCCCGGGACCCATATTAATCTTACCCTGTTATGCCTTCCAAGCCTATTTAAGGTTTGAATGGCATCCAGGACAAGTCTGGAGTCAACTTTGAAGGAGGCGATGGCCTTGATTGCAGCTTGACTGTCACTGAGAATATATATAGATTTGCCTTTGGTGCCCCTATCTATGTTCTCCTGAGCACAGGTTATTATGGCATATGTTTCAGCCTGGAATACACTTGCCATTTTTCCCAAGCTTTTACTACATTTGTAGTCTTTCGCGTATACTCCCGCCCCTGTACCTGATTCCATTTTGGATCCACCAGTGTACCATACCAGACTATTATGTTCCGGTGGATCTGGTCCCTTTGTCCATTCCATTCTTGTTGGAATTTGGACCCTGAAAAGCCTTTCAAATATAAACCTGGTTTGCATTTTATCGGATATCATATGTTATCCGATCCAGGTCCTCATTTCCATCTAATTTTGTATGGTTGGTTTTTGGCTTGGTGGCATCCCATAGGCCAGCTACAGCAAGGCGATATAGTGCCCTCCTTGCCTCGAGTTCAACCATAATATGCAGAGGAGGAATGTTAAGATATCTCTCCATAGCTGCCGTAGGTGTTGTTCTAAAAGCACCGGTAATTCTAAGACACACCGTTCTTTGTAGCCTATTGAGTGTCTCTTTGCACGTAGTAAGTTTTACTCTGGGCCACCATACTACGCTGCCATACATAATGATGGGTATTATCATTATCTGATAAAGCCATCGTATCACTTTGGGTTTTAGTCCCCAGGTTTTGCCATAAGTGGAATGACACATGCCAAATACTCTCAGAGCCTTCGCCATTGTCTTTTCCACATGAGTCTTCCACCTGAGTTCCTTATTGAGGGTTATGCCTAGATATTTGACCTCGGTGGACTACAGCAGTTTGGTTCCATTAAGGGAGTGAATCCCTAGACTTGCTAGTGTCCTTCTCCTTGTAAATGGTACTATAACTGCTTTATTTGGATTAATGGAGAGGTGGTTCTCCATGCACCATTTCTCTGTTATCTTCAAAGCCTAAAGGACAGACCTAATGATGGTCTTACAGACCTGTCCCTTCAACATAACTGGCATCTTTGGGTCACACGAAGAAGTCACTTCACGCCATTGCGGCAGCAATCCTTGCCTTGACGTCGCAATTGATGTCACCAGACGTATGAAATACAGATCCCAGCTATTTTACCCAATCCGTGCGGTCGACCGTGTCATCGCCTATGTGCATGGATGTGGATATGTAGAGTTACAGGCCAAGTACTCAGTGTTCGTTACATTGATCTTCAAACCACCGTTCTCTAGTGACTTCATCCACACCTTCACACTCCACACCAACCTACCCCTGTCTGAATCCGCCAGCCCGATATCATCAGCATACATGAGCAGTCACGAGGGCTGCTCATGTGCTTCTCTAATGCTGTTTGATATGACCTCTAATATCACGCTGATCAGAAACAGACTAAGGACGAATCCTTGGTGAACCGCAACGGTGATGGGAAAGAAACACCTCTGAAACACCTTTAGAACCCATATTGATACTCTGAGACAGTGCACTTCTGTCGAATCCGAGAGTCGGTAACTCTCTCGAAGAGCTTCATGGTATGGGACATGACTTTTATTCCTCGGTACTTACCGCACTCCTGCACCAACCTCTTGCTTTTGAAGACTGGAGTTATGGTACTCAGTCTCCATTGGCTCGGGATTGAACCGGTGAAGAGTGTACGGTTAAAAAAGTCGGTTAATATGCCCACACCATGAGAGCACATCGCCTTCCAGGCTTCGATGGGGACTCCAACAGCTTTCTTATTCTTCATACGGCGAAGTCAATTTTGGACTTGTGCATGCATTATCGGAGCACTAGAACTTGATTTGGAGGAGGATTTGGCGGCTGTACCTCTGTGCTGCTTGTTTAGGAGCTCGTGGAAATATGAGCGCCATCTCTCCTTTACCGCGTGGTCCTCGCATAGCAAGTCCTATGAAGTACTTCTCCGAGTTGTTTCCAAAACGCTATTTTATCAGTGTTACTACAACCGACCTGTGGCACGTAGGCGCTTATCAAGTGGGTAACTACCCCACCAATAAGCACCCTCACACCTTCTATTAGAAGATGTGGAGACTCCATAATGTTGGAGGTACGGTTTTCCCCAAAAAGCCGTGAGACGTGTCCTCCGATTCTACTACTAAATATTAATTCCTTTAATATTATAAGTAACAATTATTATTAAGACGAATTTAGCCTAATTAAAGTTCTTGCTCGAAGTGACTTCCCCTATTGAGTATGCAAAGTCGCATTTATTTTTCTGAGTCGTGACAACTATCAAAGTAGTCAGATTATTCCGTATCGCATTTGCTGCGTTTATAATTCTTGTTTTGAGTTCTTCCGCGGATGACGCAGGTGAGACTGACAGAATCTGCAAGACGAGTTCATAAGCAGAGTTTTTATTGTTTTTAAGGCATTTTAGTGGAAGAAAATCTCAAAAAAATATAGAAATAATATCTTTTTCATTTCGCATTTTCAAATCTGGATCGATATTGTTGTTTTAATGCGATTTAAATTGAATGAATGAATGAAACTCTTTATTGCATACAGATACTTAAAACTAATTTAAAATAGGTATACAGAAATATAAGCTGTATGACAATGGGCGACCTTATTGCTTAAAGCGATCTCTTCCAGGCAATCAAAGAGAGATTTAAATTGATATTTTTTTAAACTAAATTTTTGATGTTGTATTTACTTATTTTGAAAAAAACTAATAAACATTATAACTCAAAAATGTTCACTTTTGCATAATGCATATGGGAGTTAAATTTATTGCAAGTAGTCACCCCTATGACTTCCTAACGGGTATATGTCGAATTACCAATAACCCTGTATAGGTCTAAATTTTTTCGCTGTATGTCCACCGGCTATTTACGTGGGAAACAAATGTCCAGCCATGCCGCCTCCGCCAGGCCCCGACTGGGAGTTTGGACCTAAAAAATGCTGACTTGACATTGAATAGGTGATTGCGTGCCAATGGGCTGACTACTAGGGATGCTGAAGATCGTGCAGAATATAGAAGAAAAATTCTGAAAGCAGACCCCGGACACTGCAGCAAAGGTTTGGGTTGCAATCAAGATTTGTCGCTAAGATCATGTTGATGGCATAGGTCTACATTTACCTGTGTCGGATATGGCGCGAGATGACGTCGGGGTGCCACCATTGTGGCGCGGGTGACGAGGAGGACACGGTGGACCACACTGTCGCCGTGTGTCCTGCGTGGCGCGAGGAGCGCCGCGCCCTCGTCGCCCAAATCAGCGCGGACCTGTCGCTCCCGGCCCTGGTTCTGTCCATGGTCGGCGGTGATCCTGGATGAAAGGCCGTCGCCTCCTTTGGCGAGGCAGTCATGTCCGCAAACGAGGTGGCGGAGCGGGAGCGGGAGTCCACCGCCACACTCCCCTCCCGCCAACGCAGGCCACGTCGTCGGCGCCGGAGGACAAGCAATGACCTCCAGCCGCCGTAGAGAGCGGCCGCGGGCGGCCCCTCGGGGGAGGATCCGCCGCCCGCACTATTGCCACGAGGGAGAGGGCCGCGTGCTGTTCCGCGCCCCCCCCCCCCCATCTCCTACAATACAGGAGAGCGCCGGGGGGACGAAACCCTGACCCCCTGGCGCCAACACTTTTGAAGAGGCCCGCCTTGAAACAAAGGGCGGGCCCGCGCCGGCCCGTGTCATGAGATCGGTAGGCCCGGGCGTACGCGATAGGAGAACAGCGGGGTTTTTAGTGGGTCCCGAAGTCCCACATATCCTTTGGTCCCCCTGGGCCGGGGGAACCCGTCAAGAGAGGTTTTTCCCCGATACAAAAAAAAATAAATTTTTTTGCATACTTGAATATGACAAATAACTGCTCCAGTAAGCCAGTCCTTGTACAAAATTCTATAACCATAAACATTGTTAAAGTTTATTTGATTCTTTCATTTTACATATATTAATTTCTTTTACAGAAGGTCTACATGTTTACAAGAATAAATCAGAAGCATTGGAGCTTGTACGTAAATACAAATTGGCTCGATTCAAGGCATTCAGAACTCAGAAAGATGCTTTAGCATTCGCATTAAGAGGTGCTGAACCTGTGGATACCACTGATGGGAATGATAGCTGTAAGTTTTTTTTTAATTAATGTGTTTGAAGGTGGAAATATCAGGTGACAAAAGATCACCAGAGCAAATTGCTGTGCTGAATTTGAACCCTCTGACTACTTAGTTCCTTCTAGTTCAAAAGACCCTTCTGGATGCACACTGGAATGCACACATTATGTAAGAGTAAGGTTGTATATAAAATTTAACTTGGTTAACATTTGACCAATCCAATTTTTTATAGCTGGACTTTCAGTAGATGGCTCACCCAATAGTAGGTGGTCACCATCACCTATGGACGTTTGCAACACCGAAGCATTTCCAATGCGATGCCAGCTTCTAAGAAATTATATAAAGCCTTTCTTAATCCCATATCATACTACAATAGAAAAACCTTATTGGGAAGTTCATTTAAAATCCAGAGTATGCAACATGAAAGTTTTTGAGAACTGTCTAGTACAAAATAGAAGAGGTTCTGGGAAATGGGGAGGAATGCTAATACATATTTTTATGTACAGGCGCGTAAGCCGTAAGCAATGGGATATGGGATGTTATTAATTATTGGCATTAACCAAAATATAAGGGTAACTAAGTGCTATTGTTGATAATTTACTAGTGTGACAATCTTATAAAAGGCGTAAAAGATTGGTTACCTATGCTATATTCATATCCTGACTTGTGCAATTGTGCTTATTTAATATTAGGGGTTAAAATTGAAACTTGTTTCATTCTAAGATGTAATATATTTAATTAAAGGGGTAGATAGTCACAAATGTAAAAACGTCCATTTTCAATAAAAGATTTTTAATAGTAATTATTGTTTATTTTATAAAACTGATTATACAGAGGTTTTTATTAATGCTTTAACTAAAATTTCCACTAAATATAAATTATAATTATTTATTAAAATATCGCCTTATTTGTAAAATCAGAACAGACTTCTGGATCACCTGAATAAAAAAAAATTAAATCCAACTAAGTAGCAAATCAAGACTCTGGATAAGAATGCACATTCTTATCGAGATAAGAAACAGATTGTGTATGTTTCCTATAGGTGCTTTTAAAACTATTATTAAAAAACTTGCTCTCTTAAATAAGTTTTATGGTACATATTTATTTACAAATTAAAACAAATTAGATATTAGTGATGTAAATTGTACAAACAAGTAAAAAAAATCCTTTGATTTGAGCAATATGCAATTATCCTTTTGTTTTTGTCCTGACACTGTTTGAACCAGGTCAGTAAGCATTCATCTAAATCAGGAAACTGGTAATTTTTTAAAAGACAAATTAAAACTTGGTTGTTTTCCATCAATAGGCCATCCTATTGCTCTGAGTGATCTCTTCCAGACAAACGATTAATATTTAGAATTTGAAGACAGTTATCTGGGTATGTAGGTTATGCGGACAATCACAGCGAATTACACTACTAATATATTATACTTCTTATAATAATCAATACAAGTATGTATTGATTGTATTTTTTTATTTTATATAGAAAGAAATTAAAAAAATTAATTGATAAGTAATAAAAACCTTCAGAAAATTGTATTTTTTTATATTATATAGAAAGAAATAAAAAAAATTAATTGCTAAGTAATAAAAACCTTCAGAAAATTAGCCTAAGAGAGAATGAGATAAATATAGAGTCAGTAGTATCAGGAGAGCGCCGGGGGGACGAAACCCTGACCACCTGGCGCCAACACTTTAGAAGGGGCCCGCCTCAAGACAAAGGGCGGGCCGGCGCCGGCCCGGGCCACGAGATCGGCAGGCCATATATCCGTGGGCCCGGGCGTAGGCGATAGGAGAACAGCGGGGTTTTTTAGTGGGTAGTCGGAAAAATCCCGGAGTCCCACATATCCCTCGGTCCCCCCGGGCCGGGGGAACCCGTCAAGAGAGGTTTTTCCCCGAGACCAAAAAAAAAAAAAAAAAAAGGATAATTATAAGATTTATTATTATTTTTTAATAATTTTTATATTTTATATTTTAATGCAAAATGTTACATATTTATATTAGTGTATAAAAGCTACAAAAGCGTGAACAAAAAGGAGACGAATATTATAGGAAACACTGTATACTTGTATTCTATCTCATTCTCTCGCAGACTAAATACTGTTTATGAATATGTTTGTCTCTTTTTAGTGTCGCCTTTTCGTTTCACTTCAAAAATAAAAGTAAACTATTGTTTCGGGTTTTACAGCTGTAATGGGAGAAAAGCCGTATCCCTTCAAAGCACCATCGCCGCAGGACATGGTGGCGTTGAGGAAGGCCATCGAAGCAGGCCTCACGACCTCTGTCCGCGACAGGGTCTGGGATAATCCTAGGTTCCTCGTCAGCAGCGGGAACACGCCTTCTATTATGCAAGTAAGTATAATATTTCCCATACCACACACAAAAATTTTAGTGTTTGTATTTTACATTTAAGCAAATATATTTATTGGTGACCCACGTGACCTATTTTTGTCTATTTTACCCGCCTCCCTTCCTTTGGTGACCATCGTGACATATGAGCAGAACTCGATCTCTTCTAGTTTTCACGTCTTAATTCATAAATACGCTTTTTAATATTTCTTTTTTGCATACAGAGAGTTTTTGATCATATTTGTCTTTATTAAAACAGCGCTAAACGTTGCGCACCATAATTGAATACGGCACGAAAAAGCGTGAGATTTTAGAGCATATTGACTACGTGATGAAAACAAATGTATGGAGCAAAGAGGTATTTTGAGGATGTTCCCCACTCCCCCCTTTACGGATCACGTAGTTTGGGTACGTAGTATATGTCAACTTGGTATCGAATACGAGAAACAAGATTCCATTAATTGTGTAAACCAATCTAATCATCTAAATTGGGTGTGTAGTTAGTCAAAAATAAGACACTACAAAATAGAGAGGACAATATCGGAAAGCGGAACCCTTGGCGTCGATGCGGAACATTGGATTGTCATCGGAATTTAACGCTTAATGGTCATCAATCGTTCCGCTTCGGTTCCTGGGGTCCGTTTTATGACTTTTTCTTTTCCACTTTGAAGTCAAGACAGCACTTTTTTTGGTTTATAAATGTCAACAAATGTTCCCCACAATAGCCAGCGATCACATATCATCTATACTACTATTATAAAGAGGAAAGATTTGATTGTATGTTTGTTTGTTTGTTTGTTTGTTTGTTTGTTTGTTTGTTTGTTTGTTTGTTTGTTTGCTTTGAATAGGCTCCGAAACTACTGACCCGATTTAAAAAATTCTTTCATTGTTGGGAAGCTACACTATCCCCGGGTGACATAGGCTATATTATATTTTCAAAAAAATTAGGGATCCTTACTAAAACTCCAATAATGTAACCCAAAGTGTAAAAAAATTACCTAAAATATTATTTAAATCGCGTGCGTTGCGAAAACTATTGATGATAGAATAAAATAATGTACTACAACTTTGCAGAACACATCATTATTTACAAAAAGTGTCGCGACAGCATATGTCTAACTATTATAGTTATGCCACAATAAGTGTTCTTTTATTTTAAAAATTTAATTGAAATGCCGCCCCTAGAAAAGACTCTTTATTTGGATCTTGGTATTAATCCTTATCAAAATAAATTACTTCATATTCAGAACTGTTTCAATACCTTTATATAACTTTTTGAATTATTCAATTCGGATATTCCATTCGAAAGATATCACGAGTTTAAAAATGTAAGTATTAGAAAAATGTTGCGTGGTAGCCGCTCACCCTGTTCGGCTAGCTAGGCAGCACCTTATGCAATGTAGGCGTGCGTCACTGGGGTTTTTACAAAAATTCGAATACTTATTAAAAAATAACGAAAAATAAATAAAAAGTAATAACAAAAAAAATCATTAAAATAAAAGCTCATAGAAATAATAATATTCAAACTTTCTTTATAATTTTATTTTTTTAGTAACCTGACGAAAATAGAAGGGTTTGCCTCTGTCCGAGGAGTGCACGGGTGTGCGTACCCGAGGTGCCCGAGCATCCGTCGCTTCACTCCCCTCTCCGTTCGAGGCGACAGAGTCCTTCCTACCTTTCTTTCCGTCTACCTCTTACATCCTTTCCAACTTAGCTCTCTGTTCGTGGCGTGGTCCCCGGTGGGATGATTGCGAATACTGATTGGGGTCCCGGGTTCTACCCTGGGACCTGATTTGGTAGTCGAAACCATGCCTATTTCGACTGCGCCTGCACAGAGTGTTCCCGGGGCGGGAATTGCATCCTCGCTGTCGGTTGGTCTTGCTGGGCCGGCTACGACGTCAGGCGACTCTGCTTTTTCTGGAGTGTCGTCTGGTAGTCGTACCCACGCCTGACTAGCACGCGACGGGGATGCGAGTTCCGTCCGGAATTGGCCGCGGACCTGTCACTCCCGGCCCTGGTTCTGTCCATGGTCGGGGACGATCCTGGATGGACGGCCGTCGCCTCCTTTTGCGAGGCAGTAGTGTCTGCAAGGGAGGCGGCGGAACGGGAGCGGGAGTCCGCCACCGCACTCCCCTCCCGCCAACGTAGGCCGCGTCGTCGGCGCCGGAGGGTGGGCAACGATCTCCGGCCGCCGTAGAAAACGGCCGCGGGCGGCCCCTCGGGGGAGGATCCGCCGCCCGCACTATTGCCGCGAGGGAGAAGGCCGCGTGCTGTTCCACAGCCCTCCTCAACTCCTAGAGTTGTTACAAGAGAGCGCCGGGGGGACGAAACCCTGACCCCCTGGCGCCAGCACTTTAGAAGGGGCCCGCTTTAAGACAAAGCGTGGGTCGGCGCCGGCCCGGGCCACGAGATCGGCAGGCCATATATCCGTGGGCCCGGGCGTAGACGATAGGAGAACAGCGGGGTTTTTTAGTGGGTCGAACATCTTTTCCGGAGTCCCTTATATCCCTCGGTCCCCCCGGGCCGGGATAACCCGTCAAGAGAGGTTTTTCCCCGAGACCGAAAAAAAATAGAAGGGTTTAATTTTTTATTTTTTATTAAATACCCGTGCGAAGCTGGGACGGGCTGCTAGTCATTAATAAAATCAATATGTTTGCAGGAAGGTTCTCGTTACAACGCTCTACACGTAGCCGCGAAAGCTCTCAATGCGGAGATATGTAATATTGTATTAAACACGGTTGGAGATCCGGCATTCATACAAAGGTTGTATGGCATGGACGCGGACCCTGAATCTTGTAAGGTCAGTATGAAAATATGTTCATATCTGAAGAGAAAATTTCCTTAAGCGAGCTGAGTAGTTTTTCTTTTTCTACTCACCCATCAACGGATGCATCTATTTGCAGATATTGTGTTCTTTGACGGATCTATGAAAAGCCCTGTATTTCTTTCTTTTCACCTAGTGCGCTAAAATATGCCTAAAAAAATCTGGGCAGCGATAGATTCGAATAATATATTTACCGTCGTCTATTTTTATGCGGGGACAACAGTAATAAGAAACAAATTCCATCTACATGGTTCATAATCAGTGTTTTGCAAGCAATATTAATTGTATTTCTGGTATTGTCCTACTTGTAGGAGTTCGCAGCGATCCTAGTGGACCTTTACCTGAACACGCCGGACAAGGCGATGAACGAGACCCCCCTCCACTTTGCGGCCAAATTCGGTGCGGAGGGCGTCGTTGACGTGTTGACATCGTTTCCGCAGTGCAATCGTAATGCTGTTAACAAGTTTGGCGAAACACCTAAAGATGTGAGTGTTCTATATTTTTTTTATATAACAACGCAAAACAGGAACTTATAAATTAAAGTCATATTAAAGGCGCTGGTTCGGGAGAGTTTTCAGGTGTATTTTTCTCCGAAAAATACCTTATTGAGAGAAGACAGGAATAAATGTGGTTAACTGTACTCTAGGGTTTCTTCTCTGGCGTACTGCCGTTGCCTACAGTTGTTTCTTCTGACACTCGCATGTACTCAATTGAGTAAGGTGACCAATTATTTTTTGTTCAAAAAGAGTACACTTTGCAAGTATTTCATAGGTGAAAAAAAAGAAGAAAAAACGATAAAAACTTTATTTTCTTTTAAAAACATATTTTACTTCGAGTGGATTTTTTTTGCTAAATGAGGATCATCATCATCTCAGCGATGAATCCCGGTTGCAGCCCAAACTCTCGCTTCGGCGCCTGGGGTCCGCTTTCCGACTTTTTCTTCTCCACTTCGCACGGTCTTCAGCATCCCTGGTAGTGAGACCATTGGCACGCATATCACCCTTTACGACGTCAAGCCAGCACTTTTTGGGTCTACCCCTCCTGCCGGGGCCCGGCGGAAGCGGCCAGACATTTGTTTCCCACGTAAGCATCCGGTTGCCGTAAAACGTGGCCGTACCATCGGAGCCGACACTCCTGCAATTTATCCGCAATGTCACGGACATGAAGGCTGCCGCAAATGCGGGAATTCCTAACGCGGTCCTTCCGCGTCACTCCACACATCCACCGCAGCATATTCATCTCCGTGACACGCAGTTCTTGCTTGTGTCGCTCTAACACCGGCCACGCTTCACATCCGTATAAAAGGACAGGCCTAATGATGGTCTTATAGACCTGTACCTTCAACTTTACCGGCATCTTTGCTAAATGAGGATGTTCGTCTAATAATGTAGCCACATCTGAACAACTTTCATTTTGCATATTAAATTTCACTGTTAAGACGGCAGATAATGTTTTTACAGAAAGTTGCGACTTCTCACTGCTCCAATAATCATTCCCTAGTGAAAATACCCTTTCAACAGCCTTTTAAATTATACAAATGAGTACTTTCAGAGTACAGGATTTGAAAAGAGTACGGTTTGCGAAAAAAGAGTACAAAACTCAGTAAATGAGTATAGTTGGTCACCTTAAATTTAGGTTACAACTATAACAATTTAACACAGGACAATATACTGCTTTTAACTATAATATTTTTGATGCGCACACACACATACACACTGAAATACGTTAGGGCTACGATTACATCTTGTGGCGAGAAAGATAGGAGGAAGGCGTCATAGGGCGCGTCCTCGCATGACTACGTTTAATTGATGTGGAACAGCAGGCAAGCTGACTGGCTACTGTACAGTAGTTAACAGCTACCGTCGCCTATGGGTGTTTGCAACGCCAAGGGCACCGGTAATACTTTGCTGTCCGCGTAGGAAAACTGGAACACAAGGTTGCATATTTAGAAACCAAGGGTGGTTACCATAGAGACAGACTTGGAGCCCTAGCAAAAAAAGTATTACTTTTATGAATAATAAAGAAACGACCCTGTAATTATGGGCTATTTGTGTTGTGAGTGGGTGTATGTTGGTTGTTTCTCTTATGAAATCTGTAATTTACAGGTGATTTGCAAGCGTTCTCAATCCACCGATTCTAAACTGTCCGAACGAATCGCAGAGATGCTCCGCGAGAGGTACTACGTTCCAGTGCTGCACACTGAAGACGGAAGTGCTGCCCCCACTATTGGAAAACCGTTTACGCCGGCTTCACCGCCGGTGAGTTTTCCGTTACATTCATTTGAAATGGTTTTGAAGTATGTTGAACCTGAAAGTGTCTGATGAGTGCAAGGACAGGGATAGACCAAAAAAGCGATGAAAAGAATGTGTGGTGCATGTTATGCGGGTTTATGAATGGTAAGAAATGATTCATTTGGGTCATAATAACACTTATAACCATATAAATTTTGTAATACATTTAGTATATAATGAAACGACGACGTATCGACGCTTTTGAGATGTGGTGCTGGCGGCGAATGTTGTGCATTCCATGGACGGCTCGCAGGACAAACATCTCGATCCTGCAAGAACTTAAAATAGCACAGAGATTGTCTAGCATTTGCCTTGCCTCCAGAGAGTGCTACTATATTTCGGCCATATTGTCCGAAAACCCTCCGATAACTTGGAGAAATTAATAGTTACGGGAAAAGTGGAGGGGATAAGACCCCGAGGTCGCAGCCCTACAAGATGGTCCGACCAAGTGGCCAAAAAGCTGGGCACACGAATCATAGACGCCCCAAACCGTGCCAAAGACAGAGAGCAGTGGAAGCGGTGCTGTCGTGATATTGGACGGGAACATCACGACGCTCAGCAGTGAGCAAACGATTGGACGAGGATATAATGAAATGAAAATAAGACATACTGCGCCGACCCCAAGTAATTCGGATAAGGCCAAACTAATTAGTTATACAGGGTTATTGGTAATTATGCATTATGCAAAAGTGAACTATTTTTGAGTTATGTTTTTTTTAGCTATTTTCAAAATAAGTCAAAAATGCAACATCAGAAATGGAATTTTAGATTAAAACTTTTTTGCTGTTCCTCACCAATAAAAAAAATATATATATTCGATAACACTTCGAATTACTTTTTCAGGATTACTTTTCGAGGTTGAGGGATCTTAAAAGCCTTAACTATTTCAGATGCTAGCTGGTGTATCCTATAGGATATGTATTATAATACAACTACTGACATAAGGCTTTATATGGAGATTGTAAAGTTTAAATACTACTTATTCTCTTCTGATTTATATTAAAATTAAAAAAGTTTGGAAGAGTGATTTTGAACATTCGCCAGAGTGAAATATATAAAATTTTTATTATCTTTCGTTTTAGGTAATAAACCCAGACCCACTCGGTCCCCGTTACGAGATACGTGCGTACGCGGGCCCTATGGAGGTTGCCGATGCAGAAGTATTCAGGAAACGATGGAAAACACCACCCAGGAGTAGTGTGGGGTGTAAAGTAACGCAAGGTTCATTCAGATTACGGGAGATGACAAAGGGTCTGGAAAGTGTTGGCAGGTAAGTTATTTCAAAATTTATCAAATCTATATCTAAAAAGTAACAGACTAGCGTGATATGGTCATATAATGTGAAAGAAGGAATGCCAAATAACAAGGAAAATGATAGTAATTAGAGTGGGACGGATATAAGAGGAGAAGTAGACCAAAGAAAAGAAATAGATACTCTTCTCCGTGCAGGGGCTGAGTAAAAAAACTGACCCCTGCGGCCGGAGTTGGCCTATCCTAAAAGGTGACAAAACAACCCGTCCGGATGGAAACTACCCTCGGTCTATAAGTATGCCGCCATAATAATCTTGTGTTGTGTTCTGGCCTTAGTGACCCAGGTACCCCTATGGGACGGCATGGCAGCGTGTTCGCGGCGTAGCATCTCAAACATCCGTTGGCGACGGTAACTGCTTATTGTTAAGTGGACCGTCACAGCCTGTCGTTTATTCCTCAGCAATAAAAAAGTGGAAGGAGAGAACATATTGTGCCGACCCCACATAATGTGAGATAAGGGCAGGAAAATGAAGATATGTAATGATTTTTTTTTGTTTGACTTATAATGATTAACTGTCAGCAGTGTTTAGGTAGGTGGTAGTAAAGTGGAATCATGGTTAGAGACCAAGGATCGCTAAAAAAGTTGATGGCTCCTAATGTACATATTTATTATAGTACGTACATAATTACGATAAAGGTAAACATAGTAAGGAAGCCAAATCACCGAGATCAAATACAGATACAATACGGAATAGCTGTGTACACATACATGTGTACATAGCTATTCCGTTTTTGATCAATCTGGCGCAGTCTTGAGCTTTATTGATAAAAAAAGACAGTCTCATGAAAGGGTCTCACCTCCCATCTCTTTTACTTCGTAACAAAATTTTGAGCTGCAAAGTTAAAGATTCAGCTGCAACAGATATTTCGCTTATGGTCTATCGACTGATTGCAAATGGTTATAAATAAAAAAACTAGCTGTGCCTGCGACTCCGTCCGCGTGGAATAGTGACTTTGGGCAGCATTTTTTGTGGATATATCTTATGGTTTATTTTGGATTTTTTTATTGCTGTAGAACAGCGGACAGGCTGACGGCCCGCTTAGAATTTAGCAGTTACCGTCGCCTATGGGTGTTTGCAACGCCAGTGGCATCGCGAACACGCTGCTGTCCCATAAGGGTACAGGAACTTGGGTCACTAATGCCGGAACACAACACAAGGTTATTATGGCGGCATACTTAAGACCGAAGGTGGTCGCCATCCAGACGGGCTTGAGGCCCTACCACGTAGCTAGGTGGGTTGTTTTGTCGGCTTTTACGACAGGCCGACCCCGGCCGCAGAGGTTAGTATTCTTTCTCCTCCCCTGCACGGATACAAACCCTATATAAACCCTAAAATATAAATAAATGAAATATGCAAATAGTCAGTGTTATCGAATGCAACCACGCTATGCGTCTCCGGAATAAGTGCGTTCGAACTTAATAGTCCAACCTAAGCTGAACCCTATTTCATATGATTGATGATATAAATGTGAGGTCAACTTAAATTGGAAACATACATACATTTCTGAAACTTACATTTTTAACAAAAACTATTTTTTTTTTCTAAAATAAAAATGGCCTAAGTTACTCCTTGTTAAATCAGCTATCTGCTAGTGAAACTCCCGTCAAAATCGGTGCAGCCATTTCAGAGATTAGCTGGAACAAACAGGCAGACAGACAAAAATTTTACAAATGTTGTTTTGGTATATGTACCGTGTATACGTCCGAATGGACTTAATAAAAAGTGGTTATTTTAATATTACAAACAGACACTCCAATTTTATTTATTTGTATAGAAAAGGTGGCGTTAAGTGAAGTTTCATTTATATTAATTAGTATTTAAAAATCTGAAAAACACATTTTTTTATAATTAATCAAACTAAAAAGTAAAAAATAATTCTTAACATATAATAAGTATAAAATTACTGACGAGAAACAGTGACATTAATTTTCTCGTCAGTAATTTTCTCTTCTGAGTCGGACACTTGTTAAGAGTGGTCGTGATTGCGTTGAGGCACTCGGAGTGGAGTTTGCGAGGTCCATCATCATATTCCCGAAGATCGCCTTCTTGGCGGTTTGAAGCATTCCCAGTGCACTGGACCATGGTGGCCTCCGTCGTTTTAGTAATTATGTCAGTCCAGCGTGTTGGTGATCGCCCACGTGATCTCTTGCCTTCGACCTGACCCTGAATCACCAGTCTCTCCATCGAGTCTGCCTTTCTGGAGATGTGATCAAAGAACTTCAATATTCGCAGTTGCACAGTTGACGAATGTGTCTTTGATCCATATCAAAGTCCATAGTTCTTTGAGGATGGATGCATTGGTGCGGAATGTCTTCCACGGGATCTTAAGGAGGCGTCTCCAGCATCACATCTCCAGAGCATCGATTTTACGCCGATCCTACAGTCTCAGGGACCAACTTTGGGCTCCATAGATAAAGACTAGAAATACAAGACATCAATCTGACCTTTGTCTTCTTGGTGATCCTCCTGTCTTTCCAAATCTTTTCTAGCCGTTCCACTGCTGACCTGTTAGTGACACACCGTCATCTGATCTCACTATATAATATAATTTCCATGTCTTCTCTAGTATGTGCGAGAGGGTAATGTCATCAGCGTATCTTAGGTTATTTATCACGTGTCCTCCGCGCCTTCCACTCATATACTTCTGTCCCAATCTTCCAAGACAATGTGCATTATGTACTCTGTATAAGTGTTGAAGAGCAACGGCAATAAGATGCATCCTTGTCGGACCCCGGCCTCGGTCTTGAAGTTGCTCGAAAGGGTGTCATCCACTCGTACCGCTGCAGTACCGTCTTCATACAGGCTCCTCAAAAGCATTATTAAATGGGGTGGCACACCCGTTTCCGCAAGTATCTTTCACAGGTGTGCCCATATGACTGTATCGAATGCTTTGCGGAAGTCTACAAAGTAGATGTATAAAGTCGAATTAAATGCTCTGCCCTTCTCAATAATCTGACGCAATATAAGAATTTGTTCATGAGTCCCTCTACCCTTTACAAAACCGGCTTGTTCAGGTGCGATTTGCCTTGAAAGGTAGGCCGACAGACTAGTGTTAATTATGTGGAGCATCACCTTACTTGCATGCGATATTAGGGATATGAGTAGTTTTATTGTTATGTCAAGAATTATATCTTATTTTTTAGTTTTATTAATTATAAAAGCGTGTTTTAGATTAATTTTTAAACTATAATTTATTTTTATCTTTTTAGTACGATTAAGCGTGTTTTATTTTTTTTAAACTATAATTTATTTGTTGTCAATTCCCAATCGGTAAATGTTTTTATTAATTCAACGCCATCTTTCGGCAGTTTTATCAATTAAATGCCATCTTCCGGCAAAAGGAAAAGTAAGCGTTAATGCTGATAAGGACTATGGGACAAAATTATTAAATATTATAATGTCATCAAAGTAGAGTCCAAGAATTCGGTTACATAGATACATACATACATACATACAGGTCAAGTTAATAAAAGCGTGGTAATATTGATTTTTGTTATTCTCTTTATTTTACCTATTTAAAACAACAAATATAGCTACAAGATTTACATTCTTAATTTATAGTGGTTAACAAAGTTCTGTTCTTATTTCAGAACTCTAGCTGAGCAAATGAAGGTTGCGTGGAAAGAATATTGGCCGTTTCTAGATACGTTTACAGATCTGCGCTCTCTAGAGGGCATGTCCCTGTTAGAGAACTATTTGCGTCTAAAATATCAGAGCGCGTGTTCGTTAGTGTATAACGAAAGTTTTGCACAGTCTCAACAAAATCCTGAACTGTCATTGTCAAGGATTAGCTTAGGATCGTCTCCGAAAACCCAAAGCCCATTGGTCGAAGCCTTGAGTCCTATGTCAGAATTATGCGTAGCTATGAATTCGTGTAAAATAACAGATAGACCGCCTCACTGGAAGAAAACAGACCCAATCAGACAAAGAATGTGCAGACAACCGACTAAACCAGTTGTCAACGGAGACACCAATCCGATATCAAACCATACGGTTAGCCAACTATTATGTATAGAGAGAACCTGTCAAGTATTCGCTAAACGAATAGCAGATTCTTTGACATTTGCATTGACAGCAGAAATGGACGTTGCCGGAGAATCGTTGAAGTCTGAAGCGAATCATTTACAAAACACTATCAACACATACATGGACGATGAGAGATTTCAGAAAATAGACTTTGCGCTTACTCATTCGAGATTAGCTCAATTAGTTGTGTACATATTAAAGCAGCAAACGAAAGAAATGGACGATATTAACAGTTTAGTGGAATTTCTGATTAAATTACGATGTCCCAATGATGATATATTTAGTTCAGACGATGAGAAGAAAGTTAGCAACAGAGGGGGACGGGTCAGAATTGGCCAAGTTATTGAGAATCATGTTAGGTGTTTAGCTAGTTTTATATGTGAGGAGTTAACGGAATCTAATGTAGCGAAAGGACCAGCGAAGTCTGAAGTTGAATGTAAAGAAATATGGGATAAAGCGTCTAAATGCGGGTGCGATTGGAAAGTGACCTTTGAAAGAAATAGCAAAAGGAATTCATCGTTTAGGAAGAATAGATCGATATTGTCAACAAGTCCGAAGAATGAGAGTTACATACGAAGATTGACGTTCGATGAGGATATTGGTGAGTAATATTTTTTTGTTTATTTCTTCTGTATTTATCCCCTTAAGCTTTTGGAGGTTAAATAAAACTTAGCGCTGTTCTCACACATTCTAATTGATGTAATAGTTGGATTTTTAATATAACCGTTTTGGAAGATACATAATTTTTTTAGCGATTTCTTTTAGGTAACCTATAAATTACGCTTTTTATTAGTTCACAAGCAGTAAAGGGAAGCTAGCATTCGGTTTTTTCATTCGTAACTGGTATTTAGAGGAGAGTCGCCCTTATTAAACCAAATTTAGCTAAACTTTTTATCCGTGCAGGGGCGGAGAACGAATACTAACCTCTGCGGCCGAGATCGACCTGTCGTAAAAGGCAACAAAACAACCCACCCTAGCTACTTGGTAGGGCCCCAAGCCCGTCTGGATGGCGACCACGTTCCGGCATTAGTGACCCAAAGTTCCTGTACTTTTATGGGATAGCAGCGTGTTCGCGATGCCACTGGCGTTGCAAACACCCATAGACGACGGTAACTGCTAAATTCTAAGCGGGTCGTCAGCCAGTCTGCTGACCCACAGCAATAAAAGAACTATACCAGAAAAACCGCATCTAATGCAAGAAAGGCGAGAAGTTGACCGAAGTAATACTTATAATTAAATCCTGATAAAAAAATAACTAAGTCGATGAGTATTAGTACAAATCGCTTGATAAAATCCAAAGTATAACAGAAATAAGTAAGATATTATATTGATGAATTATTAGGATTTTATTATTATTTCGAAAAGTGGCTCTACTGTTATAGTTAGTCTATTTAACCTAGTAACACTGCGTCCAATTTAATGAGCTCTTGTGATCGCCACACTCAGCTCATTTTTTGACACGAGCTGCTCGCACCTAATATGGTTCCAGCATATGCTTTCCTAGAATGAAGTTTTTTTATACATCAGGGGACAGCAATAGCAGGTGTAATGGCGTTTCATCTGCCTTACTACAGAATCTGCTGGCTTTGCTATCTGAAATCTTTAGGATGTTGAGGTGCTTGTTTAGGCAGTAATGCGGCTAGCGCCCTCGTTAGGACTATCACGATGTAAAACGCATACAAAATAATAATAATAATATGATTTGCTGAGCGATATTTCTGATTATGAATATTCTACTTCTTATAATTATTGTACTTCTAGGTGATAGTAATACAAAAGAAAACGAAAAAATTGAGAAGCCCGTGAATGTAAATACGCCGTCGGGCGATGGCTCACCGACCCTATTTACTGTAGATATGGCGAAGTGTCAAGTCGTTGAAGCAGAGGTAAGCGACATTTTAGTTATTGTTTTCTTTTTATCTGGCTGGAAGGACCATTTAAAATACTACTATTAGGGGACATGCTTTGGAATGTATTGAATTAATATTGAAAATAATTTCTATATCTAAATGGCGTAGAGATGTTACGAGTGTAATCAAAATATTATATAGTATTGGTAACATTATTAATGTTAAAAATATCTTTAATCAACTTTTTGTATCTCTTTTACTATTACACGCTTGTAATGGCAACGTTTACGGCATTTATGGTACCTGGAAGCTCAGTGGTATTACACTGTGAGACTAATGTAAAGATCCTAGGTTAAATACCACGGTGGCGAGCATCGCTTCATCGTTCGTCATCGCTTAGGAAAACATCGTGAGGAAATCTGCATTCCAATATCATCGGTATGTGTAACCGTCCAAGTCACTTTGGGCAAGTGTGGCGGGTATGGGAGGTCAGCAGCGTCCCAGCAGTGGGACGCTTTGGGCCATCATTATAGCAACATGTTCAATTGCAATTAATAGAGCGTAGATCCAATTCAATCTCACACGAAATGCTCTTGATATATTAATTGTGTATTATAACACAATTGTCACGCATTGATTGACTGCGCAGAAAATCATCACGGGGAGAAATACACATGAATACACCGGATGTGTGATCCGATAATTCGCCTTCATAAAACATGGCGAGTGGTCGTCTCTTCTAATGACGAAGTAATTATCATCATTAGCTTGGCCTTGTCCCAATCATTTGGGATCGGCACTATGTCTTTTTCTTCCATTTTATTCTATCTTTTGTATCCTGTTTAATCTAAAGATTAGTAGTAGTATGTATTTATATAATTCAGTTTTTTTATTGTTGCGGAACTGCGCACAGGCTGATAGCCTACGTTAGCAGTTATCGTTGCATATTATTGTTAGTGGCACCAGAGGTACACTAACACGCTGACATTCGCGTAGATTCACAGTAACCCGAGTCACTTGTACCGGAATACAACTCAAGGTTGTAGGTTGGCAGCTCACTTAAACGCTTAATTAATAATTTTGACTTGTGGATGACAATGTACGTCAAATCGAACGAGTAATATTTATTTTTTATAATATCAAAAAGCATTAGCTAAACCTTTTTTGTAAAATATAATTAACATTAAGGTTACACTACAAGGTTATTATGACGACATAGAGACCTTGGAGACCAGGAATGGTTGTCATCCAGATGAGCTTCGAGCCCTGTCACCTGGGGTTGTTTTGTCACCTTTTTAGACAGGCCGCACTCTGCTGTAGCGGTCACTATTCTTACTCCGCTTTAAAGTTATCTTTAATATTAATAATAAAGTTTTGATTCCCAATGACCAGATATCTGATGATGGATCGATAGCATCGTGTAATTCTGATGATGATAACTTCGAAACAGCGTCTGAAAACAGCGAGCGAATGGAGGACGCTAGTGATAAGGCCCTAGCAGAACCATTCATATACGGGTATGTAGAGATAAAATTGCCCATGTTGTTTTTTAAAAATACAAAATGTTTATTTGTAAGTAAGATGGCAATAATACAGGTGATTATAAAATTTTATAAATGTTGAACATGTTTCGCCATTTCTGGCATACAACTTTGTTTTTTATTTTTTTATTGCTGAGGAAGACAAGTTGACGGCGCACTTAATAGTAAGCAGTTACTGTCGCCTATGGATGTTTGCGACGCCAGGGGCACCGCAAACACGTTACAGTCCCATAGAACTGGAACCTGGGTCACTAATGCCGGGTACAACACAAGGTTATTATGACGGCATACTTTTAGACCAAGGGTGGTTGCCATCCAGGCGGGCTTGGGACCCTACCGCGTAGCTAGGGTTGTTTTGTCGCCTGGTAAGTATTCTTCCGTTCCTGCAAGGAGAGGAAAAATGGTTGTAATAAAATCTTTTTGAGAATCTAACCATAAGAATTAGCTTATTTGACAATTTGAATGTGTTATTTTACCTGTAAATGTGTAGCCTGGAATTAGTCGTGTTTCGTACGACGAGACCGTGCTGGCACCGACTCAGTAATATGAATGTATATTTGTTTTAAAAGCTTCCTAAAAGTAAATAAATTGTGAAATTCGGCTAATATCGGATGTTATCGGCTGTTTTTGAAAACGCCCACCCACCCAGGTGTTTCTGTATAGCATGTGGAAATAATAGGAGCGCTCTGATGCCTACTTGGGACGAGATGCGCTGTGTGAATTGTGGCAATATATTTAGTACATTACATGTGCCAGGCATGCCATGCTCACAGTTCTTTCCGTTTTGCAGGGAGGAGCCCACGAAAATCGACAGGTTAGTGTTCGACGCGATATGCCAGTGCGAGATCAGCCCTGTGCAATTCCCCTACGTGTACCGCTGGCGGCACACCGTCGCCCTCTACTCGCCCACCGAGAGAAACAAGTAATTATCACTATTCATATTTTATCATTATATTAATATTCAGAAACTTGGGTGGGGGTTGGTTGTGTAGAATCATCATTTTTTGTTATGAGGTTGAAATACTCAATGCACACCCCTACGACTTAAAGGCTCGCCGCGGATTAGTATGGGACTGCCGCATAATGCGCCCGTACACCCCCACAGTTGACAAGGGGACGCATTGCATTGGTTTACCCACAAATACCCTAGTCTTCCCATATAGCCTGATGCCCGTGGATATAATTATCCGGTCTACAGAACTCTACTAAACATAGATTATGGTTAAAATTTATAAAAAGTACTTAGACTTTTATTACGAGGCAATTTTAATGATTTCATAGCTAAATCCAGAGGAAAGACACAGTATCGAAAGTCCGTGAGAGTATACCAGGGTCTATGTATAAAATATAGAAAGTTCGAATGTCCAGGTGGATCAGCCAAAATCCAGTTGAAATGCGTCGTGTATCAGAAATCCGTAAGAATATGCCAGAGTCAACGTAAAAAGTATTTAATTGCTAATAAATCTCGCGTAACCGCAAACAACAACAGAACTAAATAGGTTTGACATTGACATATCATTTGTCAAGTCAAATAATCTTATCGTTCCGTATTACTGATAATTATTATGCTTATAAATACCAAGAAGATAGGATGTGAATAGAAACGTTTATGAGACTTTGCCTGAGCTCTTGCTTGACATGCACTCAGTAAATTCTTAGCTCAAGAATTATAAATTCGAACCCTGAGATCACACTGAGCAAAAGCTCATTTAAGTTCAGCGTAAGCAAAATATGAGCAAGTCCAAGTGCGCTATATAAATTTCAGCCATAGACTTTAATTCCTGGCGTACGTCTACTACAAATTCCATGTCATATCACCTCTGTTTGATTCCGTTTGAAGCAGTAATGAAAATTTGATGTTAATATGAAGATCACGACTTATTGATACATAGATTAGCCTCTCATTTACTAAATACAAGAGATATTGTAAAGTGAATTGTTGCTATGCATCGATTTACACGCAACACATGTCAATAGGTACTATCTTATAGATAGATTTCAGTCTGGACAGTCAAAAACTGTCTTTGGATCGAAGAACTCAGGGAGGTTATCGATCAGGCTTGAAGGAACGACGAGGAAGATTTATGGCACAAACTTGGGAAAGGTTTTCTGAGGAAAACTGAACCGGGAAGACGACGGGGGTATGGGCCAGTGCAGCTAAATCGTGTGTACAATGACCCCCCACTCTATCAAATAGAAAGAAATAATGCCCCTACTAGTGGGAGTACTGGGTACCAGAAGTTGAATTCGGTTTTCCTCGGCTACATACGGGTTTTTCGACACACCACGATCCCATTAGTTTGTTGCACTAATGGTAATAGTGGGTTTCCATGTCCTGCGACCACTTGGCTAGCTAGCAAACGATAGCCAGAGTGTGGTCGCAGCAGTATTTGACATTCAAGCTCTTGTCGCTTTTATAAGGAGTCGCGAAATCGGCCTCTGGTCACTTTTGCGAGACATAATTAGAGAAGCCTAACATCAATCAAGCCGTGACTGACAAATGTAAAACTAGTTCTGTTTTTGTGTTAGTTGGCCACCGGCGCCGTTGGCCGGCGAATCCGACTCGTCGTTGTCTTCTTGGAACATATCCACCGAGTGCACGAGGACGCCGAAGGCGACGCGTGCGAGGCTGGTCGCGTCGCCTCTCGCGCAGTGCTGCTCCACGCCCAAGGAGGCGCGCGACGAGAACAACAGATCTCTGTCTCTGCAGGTATTTTCAAAATGTTGTTATTGTATTTCTAGTACAACTCACTGCATTTACTCTAAACTTCATCTATAGTACATTTGTACGATGCAAACGAACGTTTACATAATATCAATTGTTTAGTACCAGTAGCAAAAGTGCTTTGTACTCGCTTTGGGACTAGATGGTTTTTTTTTTTTTTAATCTTGCGATCAGTCTTTCGACTATGAGCAGATGGGATGAGTCAGTGTATTTTCTATGTCCAATGGTGAGTCTCCAGCGAGGACTAGATGGTGCTGTGTCAATTGTCACAGTGTGTTAACTGTTAAGTACGACAATTAACAGTGAGTCTGTGATTTTATCGTTTACTAACTAAAAAATCATAAAAACAAAACTTGTACGGCTGAATTTAGTTCTTACAAGAGCTATTGCGTTAGTGAGAAAACATTAGTGATTTTTAAGACTCCCTTGGCAAGTTATGGGGCTCTCCGTGCAGAGGCGAAGTGAAACAATCCTAGCTACGTGATAGGGCCCCAAGTCGGTCTAGATAGCAACCTTGGCCTTAAGTATGCTGCCATAATAACCTTGTGTTGTGCTCCGACATTAGTGACCGAGGTTCCTATACTCCTATAGAACAGCAGCGTGTTCGCGATGCTCCTAGAGTCGTAAACATCCATAGGCGACAGTAACTGCTTACTATTAAATGGGCCCTCAGCCTGTCTGCGGTTCTCAACAATAAAAAATACCATTATAATAGGGATAGCCCTTAAATTTCATTCGAAAACAACAAAAAATTTTTCAGGTATCAAATTGGCTTCGAGTCACCGGTCCGAATTCGCCACGATCTGCCTTATCCACTAAAAATGTAAGCCATAATGTCAGTTTTGGTTTTTAAGACATGCTCTATGAGTGACAATTTTAAATGACATTAAAAAATAAATATTGCATATTATTTTTTCTTCTATTTTGTATGTGGGATTATTTTAATCAATAATACGATTTATCTTATTAACTATAATTAAAAAGCTCACGCGCATCGGTTTTTGAAGTGAAACTTCTTTAGCAACGTTGTGATTTGAAAATTGTATGGGAGGAAAAAGAGAAACAATAGGATTAAGCCTGCGGGAGAATGAGATGCAATACGAGTATCTTTGTTCGGGCTTTTGTAGCTTTTATACACTAATATATGGAATGTAATCTATTTTTCTGAAGTTTCACTTCTGCCGTTTGTGAATTGCACATGCACTTTTTTAACTACCCACAGTTGGGGGTAGATAGAAATTATTTTAATACACAATGACGGTTTATTGGAATACGATCTCTGAAAAAGGTTCGAAGGGATGACAAAATACACCCATAAAATCCGTTGAACTTTTCATGGTAACCATGAATATATAAGAAAAATAAATTTTCAATTCAATCATGACATTTTAATTTTAAACACATTTTCTTATATACTTGTAATATACCAGTGATTGATGATTTTGTAAAAAAAATATCAATTCGGTAATATTTTAATGCATTCGCTTTGGCACGAGGTGTCTCCCTTTAGGCATTTTTACAGGACGAAGCTCTTGAACGTTAAGCGAAGATAAATCAAAATGATGTGGATACACATAAATTTGATATTTTTAGGGACACGATTATCGTCTTATATCGTGGATCTGTCCCAAATTTATTCCTTTTTAAGACTCCCTAAAAATGTGATGGGAACACTATTACTGATTAGACAAACAGTATGCGTATCTGTATTGACAGTGATGGCCACCATATCAAGAGCTTCGGACCCCAAGTAGACATAACGGAACCACCTTCGTAGCCTATGAGAGAACGCATAGCAACGGTTGTACCTAACTGCGCGACTCCTCAGCCGTTGACTGGGTTTCAATGCTTGGATATTGAAATCTTTATTTCAGAGATGCCTAATATTCTATATTTAGGAATAAATAAGTCGATTTTAGCAAATTCTAAGATATACTTAAAAGTTCGCATCTCAAAAAATATTTCATTGCAGTTTTTCGGAAACAGTATTTACTACATCAGTTTTAAATTAATTTTATATTAAAATAAAAAGTTTTAACATCGCTTAGACATCATCTGGGTTTAACACCTCCTTTATTGTAAAACTATATTCTGAGTTTCATAGTTTCGAATGGAACCACGTTCACAAAAAAAGGCAAGAATTCAACGAATTTTGTAACTCAAATAAGTAAAATAAATAATAAAAAATACCAAAAATCTCAATATTTTGTATAATGTAGATGTGTATTGTATAAATGTTGTATGTTATATAAAGTAATTTTTTTTAATTTGTATATTATATTATGTTTTTGTAGAAGTAAAAAATAATTTGTCTTGTCTTTATTCATTAATTAATTTAATTCAATAATAAGTCAATAATTATAGCTATCCTTGTTTTAAAAGCTTTATAACATAGACACACATGCCTCTAGTGTTGCAAACGTCCATAGACGATAGTGATCAGCTGCTATTGCGTGGGTTGTGTGTACTTGTCTGCTGAACTCTGAAAAAATTATGTTACCTAAACAGATAATGATTGTTTTATGGTAAATGTTTAATTAAATCGATACTGGTTCTTCCAACCCAGCATGGAATATAACGTTCATTTTGCCGGAAATCGAAACGAATACCTCGAGGTCGTGGCAACTCAACTGAACGCTCCAACACGTTGTCGAAGCTAAGGTGCTATATTTTAATATGTAGAATTTATAACGTAGGCATTAAAAACTTAAAATATTCCAACGATTTATGACCTAGATTCGATATATCCCTTTTTTATCTATCACTGAGATGTGACGTTTGTTCTATTTGTCTATGCCAAATGTCAAACTTTAATTTATGATGAAGTTAAAATTAAACATTGGTAATATAATTCCAAAGTGAATAAAGACAGTGTCAAAGTAATCATTTGTATTGTGTCTTTTTATGTAATAATTGAAAAATGACAATTTCACTGCGTTTTTAGCATTTATGACCAGTTTAGTTAAATTTTTGATGTTAGCATGTCATAATGCTCAAACTTATGGAAGTTGTTTGTTTTGAATCGTTTGTCCAATCGTTTTCTTGTGATTTTAAACAAAATATTGTAATAAAAAAAAAACACTTTATTTTTACTATAATACGTGATTTTACACGCTTTATATTAACTTGACCTGTATCTATGTAACAGATTTTTCGGACTCCATTTTTATTTGAAAGATCAAAAAATTCAAAATTTTGCACACTTGTCAAAGACCTAATACACAAATTTAATAATTTTGAATTGAAAGATTATTATTATTAAATGTCAAAAAGGTACCGGTAGGTAGGTACAGGTAGGTAAAAGGTATAAAATTACTTTCTCTCCAATTTATTGTATAGTGTTATAAAAGTTGACAATAATACAAATTTGTAGCTAAAAACCATTTTGGTTTTTACGTAACTACGAATAATTTTTGATTTGTCCATGATGGCGTTCCCTTACGTATGTATAAGAAAAAGTCGAGAATAGATTTGACTGACTCGCTATCAAAGTGATGGGGTAGCCCTTTTCTGTATATCGGGGCGACATGGATCAACGATGTTAGAGTTAATCTGAGTATATTTTCATGGTGTTTAAAATCAATCTGATTGAGTAATCGAATGGACAAGCATCTGAACGATAGTTATTTGTATTTTTATAGACCACTTGAATAAACAGTATGTATGTCAATATATATGTAGACAGCTAGAAAATAAACGACTGGTTCTTTTAACGTGTTTTATTTGACATAATAATTACTATAAAACAACACACAGTACTGTACTAAAATAAGTTTTATGAGAAATTATCTGAAGAAATCCATTTTAAGACATTTTTATGCTTTTATTATTTTAATTAGCAAATATTATTTTTGCAGCTCCAAGTTCTAATAACATTATTAGGAAATACGCATAAACATCCTCAAAGATAAAGATAACTTGGTAAATTATCATAATTTGAATATCTTGCTTATCAAGGTCCCCAGAAATTCTCATCGTCTGATGTCATAAGTACAGAAACTGGAGAATGTATATCGTTCTCGTATTCCGATCTACTATTATAATAATCTACATCAGCTGAAAAATCGTCTAAATCTACTTTATCGACGTCACTGACAGAATTTTCTAGATTATTTGACAAACGTTCTTCGTCTTCCTTATTAGAAATGGCATCTAATACGTTTAGAGTTAATTTCACCGCCTGTTCTGATATACTCTGAGATTTCAGAGAATTCATACTGTTTTTAGGACTGACAAGAGGTAGCTCTACATGCAATTCCTTATTTATTTCTGTATCAGAGATTGAATCCTTTGCTAACAGTCCTTCATTTACCGAATCATCAACTAAATTAGTTTTCTTGTCAATATCGACTTTTAAAATATCTGTATCTACTCGAATGATTGATTTTAGAGGTTCTATATTTTCTTTATCTGTTAGAAATTCTTTACCACGTTCATCTATTTGCTTATTACTTTCATTTGGTATTTTTAAATTTTCTTGAGATTTCATAGACTCTTCTATGAGGGGTTCAGAATTTTCAAAACTAAAAATTTCATGGTGTACAGATTGTGCTGAAGAATTATCAATTGCATCGATGTAAGGTTTTTCTTTACAATCTTCTGTTTCATCATTTTCTTGAGGTTTCAAATTTGATTCTTTGTTATTTATTTTTACATTGTCACAATGCTTATTGGGTGATAATGAAGTCAAGACTTTGTCTTTATTCAGATTATCAACATTAGATTCTCCCGTGTAATGTGTTATATTTATATTTGTAGAATCATCTAATTTAAAATTTTGCAAATGTTTTAAGTTTGATTGTTCTACGTGATTTATTTTCAAATTATCCTCACGTTGGGACACTGGTGTTAGCAAACGGTTTTCAGTCGAATCCGTATTAGATTCCTCAAAGTTGTGTATTTTACTAGTATTTTCTTTAAAATTCTTAAATTCTGTCCTTTTAATTTCCGATTGGAATTTTATTTCACCATTTGGTGATCGAACGCCATTCTGGAAATTTTCCGACGGAGCACAATTTATGAACAGCTCTTTAGTTTTATTACAATTTGATCTATCTTCAACGCTATTACGCCTTTTGTCAGAATTATAAAATTTTCTAAACTCATTTAGCGGTGTTTCTAAATAATTATTCTTATCAATAACATTATCAAAGTTTCTGTAACATTCTGGTATAGGTTTGATTAGTGCAGCAGCTGTATTTTTGTTCTTGTAATATATTTCTCCGATATCTAAATTTGTTTCATAGTTTTTAAGGTATTTTTCGAAATCTTTCTCCGTTGTTTGGTCTAAGTTTTTATACCTGAACTTAATCGCATTCTCTTTAAGTTTTTGAATGGATTTGCTTTGCACTGCATCTAAAATAAGTACGTATACAGGCTTATTGGTAAATCAACCTCTCAGCACAAGGAAGAAGAAAGATCCACCATATATCAGTATATAAAATTATAATAGAAAACGTGTGTCTACAAAGTTTTAGTAAAAACATAAAAAATACAATTGTACAAAAAATTTACTATTGTGCAATCAGAGGAATGATATATTTTTTAAATGTGCAAATAACATGATCACTGGTAAAATTAGTTATGCTTAATCTACCACAACTAATAAGCTTTTACAAAAACCAGCTTGAAGGACCCAAATTGTTCCATAAGATTGTAGTCCGGTCAAATTAAATAATATATAATAGAATAATAACTTATTTTGTTAACTAACCAATTTCTCCAACAATATTGTCTGTTACACTTTCTTTCAATTGGCGTATACTACTTTTCTCTTTTAATTGTGCTTGCCGCTTTCTAAACTCCATGTACGACTGCTCCACAGCTTCGGCTTCGATTTCCAACTTGCGAAGCCGAAGTTTTGCTTCTTTTAATACCGTATTTGGGTTTTTATCTCTCGATTCATCTCCTTTTGTTTCTTTACTGGAAATAAAATATAAACTTGTGAGGTGCTGTGTACTGTCAACGGGTTGCCAAATTAATTAAACTAAGATTCTTGATAACTACCCTACCCTACCCTACCGAAGCTCTATGCCGAGTATCCGTATAAAAGCAGGGCGATGCGATGCCAAAGATTCCGGCTCGAGCGGCCGCTCCGCGCAGACTTGCCTACTTCCGCAACCTACGGCACTGCCCCGAGCCCCCGCACCTCGCCGCGCCCGACCACCGTCGCGCAATTTGTTCAGTGGCCCATTGTTTATGGTTCATTGTTCGGTGAACTCACTGTTCCGGCGCATCACCACGGTGTTTTGATACTATTTATTACTGTTTCAACTAAACGGGCGATCGCAATTTTTATTGCGAGGTAACATCGCAATTCTGATTACGCTCTGTTACCAAGGGCTTAGGATTGATTGATCGATCAACAGTTTTTGGAAATCCACGTCTGCGTGGTCAACCAAGGGATACCTAACAATGCGTTACACATGTCTGTGGCGTGCCTCGAGCGCCTGCCAGCCAGAAGTTCGCGCGCTTGATATCAACAACAACAAACCATTCGCTGTATTTATAAAAATAATTGTGATAATAATTTTTAGTATCTATTATGTTATGGTGAATCAATTATAATAGTAGTGATCACGAATTGTATTTTTATTTGTCCTGCACTAAATACCGATTACCTGAATCGAGATACATTGGAAAGTAGTTCACGATTAAATGTGAGGTGGGTACTGGCATATTTATTTTTCCAACATCCCCAACATTTCTGGACGAACCCGATGAATTCGGCCAGGGAGGGGTTTTGATCTTTATTATATGTGTGGTTATAGCTGTCTGACCTTTGATTCGCTGTTGGCTCGGTCCATTCATCGATAGTAGTATATCACTTAACAAGGCTGTTATTAATTTTCTATTTTTATTTGAATATTTAAAATAATGTTCTATGAAGATTCATTAAATGTCTCCCTCTTTAGCCTGATGTACAATATTAATAGACCGTCGCTGTAGCTTTGTTCCAGGGATGTTATGGATATATTTCGGATCTGGATACGGATATCCGAAACCGATATAATTTTATTCCTATATCCATATGGATATAGGAATAAATTTATATCGGTTTCGGATAAGGTTACGGATATGCAATTATTTCGAATTATCCGTTAGTTTCGGATAGTTTCGGTTACGGATATTAGATTGAAGTAAAATATAAACACAAAATGACACAAATATATCAAAACATGTCGTTTTATTTAGACTCCGCCCTTATACGAAACTATCCGAAACTTGTGAAACGGATACGGATATAATTTTATTTCGGATATCCGATAGTTTCGGTTACGGTTACGGAACTCCATAACATCTCTGCTTTGTTCCTTCGTCGTGTGGTCTCGGCGAAAACTTAGAGTAATAGATTCGATACAGTTTTTCTTTGGAAATTTTTAATAAACACATTTTAATAAAATTACAATAATTACTCACTTTTTCAACCTCTGTTTTGCTTCTTTTAGAGAAGATTTTGAGCATTTCTCAACAATTTTGTTGCATCCGCGTTTGTTGTGATCAGGTGTACTCCCTGAAGCAAGGGGCTGTTCCAGAGGTTGCCTTTGGCTGGAGTCGAAAAGTCAATTTGAAGTAAGCAATTTTAAATTAGTAAACCACTTTAGAATTTATAATAATTAATTTATATTGCAATAATTTACACAGCGCTAAAATAAAGAGCACATTATTTGTATTATGGGTACTAAACAACTGAATTGAATACTTTTATTTGTAATTAAAATTGTTATTACATAAACATTCATTCTTGGGACCGAAATCGAACCCTCGACGCAGCAAATAAATAAATAAATATTTTCTGACAATTTACACAACGCCATCTAGTCCAAACTAAGTTGCATAGCACTTGTATTATGGGTACTAGAGATTTACTACTTATATACTTTTTTTTTGTAAATAAATACATATTATACATAAACACCCAGACGCTGGACGGGAATCGAGCCCGTGAACTCCGAAAGCGTACCGACGTGCGTTAACCGTTACGCCAGGATGTCGTCAAGTTAAATAGATTATGGTCAGTGGTTGTGCGAGAAATTAATCGATTACTCACTTGCCACTGGAACGACAGAGACTGTCGTGCACTGGTTCGTATCGGAAGCGGGTACTACGGGATCTTCCTCCCCTTTTTGATATAAGTCAAGGCCGGGGGGCAGAGGTTGCCTCTACGCGCGATTCGAAGTGCACTGTGACTCGGGGGAACGATCGTCGCGAGAGCCGGGCCGCGCTCCTCGCCAGCGGCATGTTATACGTGCCTTTCATACCGGGTGTGTTGGTAAGGGATGGATAATATGGCAATCGGGGCGTAGAAGCAGTGTGGGAGCGGATTGCGGAAGCGGGGTGTGGGAGCAGGGAGGAATATATATATATATATATATATATATATATATATATATATATATTAGAAATCTACTATAGACAACAACAATATTGCAACTGAACATTTTATTAATATGCAAAATTAAGTAGTGGTAAGTTATATTTTATGAAAAGTAATTTGGCCGCTTTTGCACCTAACAATATGTTCCGGTGCTCTTCGTATATAAGACCAGCTCCGCTAAATAATTGCATCTAGCTTTTGCATCGTCAATCTCAACGAAGTAGCTCCAAATAAGACTTGTTTTTGGTTTCATAATTGCACTAAAGTTACACACACGACACAAAAGTATTGACACAAACAGCAGCAGAAAATATTACGCTCTTACATTCACGAAAAAGTACGTAAACAAACAAATGCGACAAGTGCCGAAAGGCCGTGCACGGTCTGCGCGGCTTGCTGGCTGACCCCTCCCCCGCGCGCTCAACCGTCCAGCGACTCGCACGCGCCACGCATGCGTAACTCTCAGCCGTCGTAAGCTTCCGATTGTATCTCCGTTATAAAAGTATCGGAAACAGCAGCAGAAACGAATGTTGAAAAGCGCGCGGAACTTCCGCACTTGCGGAAACAGAGATCCGTTGCATCACTACTCAACGCTTGGCGCATACAGCCAGGATTAATTGACGAATTGATATGGGGCGTAAGAGGTTCCACTAGGACCCAATCAAACTAACAACATCAAACGTAGGATTTTTCTATTTGTCATTGCACAGCGTACCCCAGGATGCGATCAGACTGATGTTCAGAGAATTTATTCTCTTTTGAGAGAACGAGATGTCATGTTTCAAACGAATATAATTTACTCACTCAGTTATTTGTTGGTTCTCGTTATGTGAAGCACTGATATTGTCATCTTGAATTTCAACAGAAATCGGCAAATTGTTTACCTCTAAAAAAAGAAAAAAAAAAAGAAATGGCTATCATAAGCGTGTTTATTTTGATTATAATAACACCCGTAGCGTCCCACCGATGGACTCTCGCTTGACCAAGGCGGATTGGTTTCTTCATACCAAGTACAAATTAGGCGAACTGCCCAAGCGATGCATGCTACTGTGGGATTTAAACTCTTGATTGGATTGAGCTGCGAATAGAAAACCACTGAGCTACCGACCGGGTACCATATTTTCATTATTGTCTATATAATAACACGCACCAAACCAATTGTGGGGCTCCGGGCAACTCCATTGGTGTGTGACCGTCTTTGATGGCGACAGAAAACCCATAGTAGAAAGGCAAAAGCTCAACCTTCAGATTTCCTCGGCTTGCAGTGAGTCACGCAATGTTAATTTCGCTCGTGGGAATTTTTCTACGTGGCAGGGCCCTAAGCCCGTAAAATACCGCTATAATAACCTTGTTTTGTGTTTCGGCATTAGTGATCCAGATCCTGTAAATTCCTATGGGACAGCTGCGTGTTCGCGGTGCCTCTAGCGTCGCAAACATCCATAGGCGACGGTAACTGCTTACTATTAAATGGGCCGCTAGCCTAGGTGTTCCTCGGCAATAAAAAAAACAACATCTACTTGAAGGTAGTCGGTAAACTTCGTGCAGGGGCGGACTAAGAATACTAACCCCTGCGTCCGGGGACGGGGGACGGTCTGTCGTAAAAGCTGAAAAACAAACTTAGCTAGGTGGTAGAGCTCCAAACTCGTCTGGATGGCAATAAAGAAAAAGGCATACCCTTAACTTCCCCCAAGGTATCCCTACCCTGGTGGATCGGAGAATGGCTCCTGGCTTTTACATTTACGGGTGAAATATGTCGACGGAGTGTACGCCTTTGATTGCCTGCGTGTCTGAGGGATGGATAAAGATTATTACTAATTCCTTCCTAAACGTTCCTAACGTTGCCATTTCGGTATAATTGTTTGTAATTTTTGCGTTAAATCCCAAATTTGTATTCATTCCCGATGTGTATTCCATTACACAAACACACACACTAATAATTCCTTCTGCCAAGTCATAGGCAATGGAGAGAAGAGAGAGAGAGAAATTTCTGTCCGTGCAGGGACGGAAAAAGAATACTGATCTCTGGCGGTTAGGGTCGGCCTGTTTTAAAAGGCGATAAAACATCCCACCCCTAGCTACGTGGTAGGGCCCCAAGCCCGTTGGATGGCGACCACCTTTGGTCTTAAATATGCCGCCTTAATAATAAATTAATAACCTTGTGTATGTAAATGTAATGACAGCGTTTGAAATAGTGGGATCGGATTTGCCTTCATTATGTAAAACAACGCTGGCAAAACGCACTTCAATGCTAATTTGTCGTGCTTTTCCCATTTTATAAATACGTTTTCACTCTGCTCTAAGTATTCACTGTAGAAACCATAAGTTTAGACTAATTGAGATTGTTTGTGAACAAACCCATGTAAACTCAGGTAATTAATAAATCAGAAACACTTGTTTTTACACGCTAAATAATCCTAATTATTGACCAATGGGAAACAAAAGCAAAACAATTAGTTATTAGCACATCATAAAAATATTATTACGACTCTACCACCTGGCTCTAACGCAGCGTTTATCAGTGTTTGAAAACAATACATGTTTGTTGTCCAATAGCTTGAAAGTAAATAAAAGAATAACTCCTTTGGACATTCTATATTAACAATAGAATATGCAGGTGTACATTTATTTTATTTATCTAATGGGATTTCCTTACAATTGATAGATATCTATATTGTTTAAGTGTGGTCTTAAACTTTGTTTTACTGCATATCTCGATATTTACATTCTTAAGTTTTAATAAAAAAAAAAAATAATAATATCACCTTTTGGTATCATTATATGCATTCCTAAAAATTCCGATAAATGGCATCAAGTGTCCCGGAACGAGTATTTTCGGTTGTGCGTTGGAGAATGCAGAGAATTGTTGTGCCGTGGTCTTCTGCCAGGTTTGGCTTAAGCGCAGACTTGGACTTACATTTAGCCTGTCAAGATATTAAGTATGTAACATGCGTCTTATCCTGACATATTTTCCATCCCGGTTGCATCTGGATATCGGATATACGGCTATGCAATATTACAAGACTTTTTTTATTGCTGTAGGACAGCAGACAGGCTGACGGCCCACTTAGAATTTAGCAGTTACCGTCGCCTATGGGCGTTTACAATACCAGTGGCATCTCCAATACGCTACTGTCCCTTATGGGTACAGGAACTTGGGTCACTAATGCCGGAACACAACACAAGGTTATTATGGCGGCATACATAAGACCAAAGGTGGTCGCCATCCAGACGGGCTTGGGGCCCTACCATGTATAGCTAGGGTTGTTTTGTCGCCTTTTAGGACCTACCCCGGCCGCAAAGGTCAGTATTCTTTCTCCGTCCCTGCACCGATAAAATATTTCATATATATACAATGATATACAATATATATATATATACTTTTCTTGTGTAAATAAATACATATTATACATAAACCCAGACGCTGGACAAGAATCGAAACCGTAACCTACAAGCGTACCGATTAACAATCACGCCAGGAGGTCGTCTGCCAAAATGCCACGTACTTTTGCTCACCAATATAGCACAAAATAGATGAGATTTTTATATAAAATCTAGTTTTATTCAGGAACTGCCATCAGATTTAGTTTACCCTCATATTTTACCCCACCTTGTCCCTTTTCCTCGTTGGGCAGGGAATTCCGCATCGCAACACACAATAGACTTACCCAGTGACATTATGAGGCGGCGCAACAGTGGGAGCAGTTCTTGGTCTCCACTGCACTTCGGGTTGGTTCGACTGGAACTTCGTGGCAGTAAGCTCCGCTTGGAGGCGAGCTTGTTGGCTTCTCAGTTCGTCTATATGATCGCGTTGCTAAAATAAAATGTGTCAATACACAGCGTTATCTAGTTGTAAAATAAGTATCAGAGCGCTTGTGTTATTGGCCAACTGATATTTAGGATCAGATGATTAATTAAAAAAAAATACATAATGACTTATTAACTAGGTAATTATTAACTAAATTAAATAACAAAATGCAAAATCACTACACAGACAAAAATTACAGTCCCTAAGACAATTCCATTGAATTGCACCGAGTACGCAACGGCGTCCCTTCTACCTGGTACGTCATCGCAACCACGTGATGCTCTCGCCACCTCGGCTGACAAGTCCTATATATATATATATATATATATATATATATATATATATATATATATATATATATATATATATATATATATATATATATATATATATATATATATATATATATCATCATCATCATTTCAGCCGGAAGACGCCCACTGCTGGACAAAGGTCTCCCCCCAAAGATCTCCAAGATGATCGGTCCTGCTCTACCCTCATCCAACCTATTCCGGCGATCTTGACCAGATCATCGGTCCATCTTGTGGGAGGCCTACGAACATTGCGTCTTCCGGTACGCGGTCGCCATTCGAGGACTTTTTTGCCCCAACGGCCATCAGTCCTTCGAGCTATGTGCCCAGCCCACTGCCACTTCAGTTTTGCAATCATCCGGGCTATGTCGGTGACTTTGGTTCTCCTGCGAATCTCCTCATTTCTGATTCGATCTCGCAGGGAAACTCCGCGCATAGCCCTCTCCATTGCCCTCTGAGCGACCATGAGCTTTCTCATAAGGCCCATAGTTAGCGACCACGTCTGCGTTCCGTATGTCATCACTGGCAACACTATACTATACTATATATATATATATATATATATATATACCTAGTCAGGTCATAAGTATTGTCACACAGTAAAAACTTTTCTTTTAGAATGCTGGCCACAAAAAAGTTTATTGAATTAGAATTTCGAATTGTTCATGAAAATAAAAATGTATAAATTTTAGAATTTCACTCATTTTTAAATATGGAGTGGACGCTTAAAGAAGACCGTGTTGCAGTTATTGCGTTGCATCGTTGCGGTTACGCGCCAATTCAAATTTTTAACATACTGAAAAATTTGAATATTACCAAAAGATTCGTTTATCGTACCATCAAACGATACAATGAAGACTCTAGTGTAGATGACAGGTCAAGAAGTGGTCGCCCTCGGTCTGTTAGGACTCCAGCAGTGATAAAAGCTGTGAAGGCACGAATTCAAAGAAATCCCAAACGTAAGCAGAAACTGTTGGCCCTTCAGATGGGGTTAAGCAGAACCACGGTGAAAAGGGTGTTAAATGAAGACTTAGGGCTTCGGGCATATCGAAGAAAAACAGGACATCGTTTGAATGCTCGTCTAATGGACCTGAGACTGAAGAGATGCCGCGCTTTGTTGAAGCGGTACGCGGGAAAAAAATATCGGGAAATTCTTTTTTCGGATGAAAAAATGTTTACCGTAGAAGAGAGCTACAACAAACAAAATGATAAGGTGTACGCACACAGTAGTGAAGAAGCGAGCAACCGTATTCCGCGTGTCCAACGAGGTCATTTTCCATCCTCGCTCATGGTATGGTTGGGAGTTTCTTATTGGGGCTTAACAGAGGTACATTTTTGTGAGAAAGGTGTAAAAACGAATGCTGTTGTGTATCAAAATACAGTCCTGACGAACCTTGTGGAACCTGTTTCTCATACCATGTTCAATAACAGGCACTGGGTATTCCAACAAGATTCGGCGCCAGCTCATAGAGCGAAGAGCACACAAGACTGGCTGACGGCGCGTGAAATCGACTTCATCCGGCACGAAGACTGGCCCTCCTCCAGTCCAGATTTGAATCCGTTAGATTACAAGATATGGCAACACTTGGAGGAAAAGGCGTGCTCAAAGCCTCATCCCAATTTGGAGTCACTCAAGACATCCTTGATTAAGGCAGCCGCCGATATTGACATGGACCTCGTTCGTGTTGCGATAGACAACTGGCCGCGCAGATTGAAGGCTTTTATTCAAAATCACGGAGGTCATTTTGAATAAACTTTAATGTCATAAGAATCTATGTTTTGTTAAGTTCATTTTGGTATATGAATGGTTACATAATGAATAAACTTGTTACAATTATTTTACATTAAACATGTGACAGAATTTATGATGACAGATGATAGGTATATATATATATATATATATATATATATATATATATATATATATATATATATATATATATATATATATATATATATATATATATATATATATATATGTATGTATGTATGTATGTATGTATGTATGTGTGTATATATACCACCACCACCACCTTTGGTCTTAAGTGTGCCGCCATAATAACCTTGTGTTGTGTTCCGGTGACCTTATGAGACAGCAGCGTGTTCGCGATGCCACTGGCGTTGCAAACACCCATAGGCGACGGTAACTGCTAAATTCTATGCGGGCCGTCAGCCTGTCTGCTGTCCTACATACAGCAGTAAAACAAATCTTCAATTCATTAAACAATACCTGTCTAGAAAACGTTTCCAATCTCTCATTCTCCTTCCTTAGACATTTTATAATTTCTCCTTCGTGGGTATAATTCGCGCGCCCGGCTTCACTCGAAGCGGACGAAGCACTGCGCTCTCGGTATTCATCGATGTTTGACTAAAATAATTCATATTATTTATACTTACTATTATTTTATTAACACAAGCGTAACGTTTAGCTCTTTGTTAGGTTACACCAAAGAAGTATAACTTACGTGCGTACTTAAGTACACACACACACACAAGTTTTATTTCACTTAAATATTCGATTCTCTTTTTGTAACGTTTCATTCCGAAGAAGTGAAGTACCCTTGAGAACCCGAGCTATTCAGCACACTATTGCCACATAGACTAAAAATTTCAACGTAACTACCTATTAAACGTTAGTGTTTTTTCTGACAATTTCTCGAAAGCTTCGGATGAAACTAAAATAAAATACCTAAAGATACTATTTATTTATAATTTATTTATTTATTTATACATGAGATACAAATTTTAAAAATAAAAAGATCATGTACAACAACTAATTTGGCTAAAGAAAATCACACTGGCCCCTGAACTAGTGAATACTGTATCTCAGTGGGCTAGTATTTTTAACTTAAGTACTAATATATTATAATAATTAAAGAAGACTATAATAGTCAATAAATAGATTTTAGTAAACTTTTATATCATTTTATTTACTGGACTAGAAAGTATTTGAACAAACGATCTCCTAATTTGTAGCTAGAAGTAGTCACAACACCCATAGACGCTTCTAGAGATTATGTCATTCGCTGTTGAACACCGGCGCTAATGCATCAATGGAAGCAGGACACGCGAGAAAAGTTTTTTTTTATTATTAATGAGGAACAGCAGACTAGCTGACGACCCACTTAATAGTAAGCAGTTACCGTCGCATATGAATGTTTGCGACGCCAGGGGCACCGCAAACTGTCCCATAAGGACCCGTACTGGGTCACTAACACCGGAACACAACACAAGGTTACTATGGCGATATACTCAGATTTGCAGAGGGGTTTGGGGCTCTACCAAGATGATTTGGATTGTTTTATCGCCTTTTACAACAGGCCAACCCAGGCCTCAGAGATCAGTATTTTTAAACCGCCCTTATACAGGACTAAAATATTTATAATTTAATTTATTTATAATAATATGCTGAGATGGTTTGGCCATGTCGAGAGAATGAATGAATGAAGAACGATTGACGAAAAAAGTGTATGAGGCGAGTGTGAATGGAAGTGTTGGAAGGGGTAGACCTAGGCGGACGTTTCGAGAACAGACCAGGGACGTCTTGAAAAAAGGCCAGGTCAAGAGTACCCTAAACCGAAGGGCATGTATGAAGGGAATAATGAAAGTGGACGAAGCGAAACAAGTATGTAAGGATCGTAGCAAGTGAAAAGAAGTGGTCTCTGCCAACCCCTACGGGAAAGAGGCGTGATTATATGTATGTATGTAAAATATTTACTCCTTAGATACTTACCCGATTAAAATTAACGTTCTTAGATTTCTTCAAATCGTTAACAACTTGCTTACTCTTTAATTGATCATCATTTATAACGTGTTTATTGTTTAAAGTGACATTAGAATCAGTCAAAGTGGCCCTTTCAATCACACATTTGGGCTCAAATTTCGTCGCTTCCACATATTTCTTGAGTATGGCAAACTCATCTTTAAGCAGTTCGTGATGTTTATTAATTTCGCGTTCAATGTTTGTTTGTAAAAGTTTATTATCTGTGACACTTTTTAATTGTTCCAATTCGACGCGTTCCTTGTTTATATTGTCGCGTTCATTTCTCATCGATTCTAAATGTTGTTCTAGAATGATCAGTTCGTTTGATATCTGCAGACGCATGTCTTCGCCGCGTTCTCTTAATAGTTGTTCGGCTTCAGCTATTTGGCTTTTTAGACTTTCTTCCTATTTTGGAAAAAAATACAATATAATCATCATGACTGTTGTCATATACTGATTCAACATATGTATTGGTTGATTCTCGACCTGAGTCTGGATATTTATGTCCAATATTTATATATTTATAAAAGAAAAGTATATAAGTGAAACCTGTTGTCTAATACCCATAACGAAAACGCTGTACTGCTTACTTCGGGACTGGATGGCGCTGTAAGTTGTCACAGTATATTTATTTATTATATTCTTGCACCATACCATCCCATCCAGTCCTTTTGATGACTTAATAGGTACGCTACGCCACGGAGGTCTCCGGCATAGTCCTACTTGTTCCAATATACCTTAGCAGCAAGCCGCTCCGTCTCAGCCCTGACGTCGTCCATAGCTTTGGCCATGTGAGCGTGCTGTTCGCGCAGCGCACGGGCCAGTCCCCACAGGAACCTCTTCTTTTGTTGCACATTCTTCTCTGATTCCTGCTCGCGTATTTTGAATTGTTCTTCTAACTAAAAATTATGTATGATGTTTTATTGTAATTATGTATATTAAATAGACAACACTTTATTGTAAACCCAATAACATACAAAACTATAGAAATTATTAACATAATCGATATCTGCTTTGACTTACCATGGACGGCCCTACAGAGCGATCTCTTCCTGGCAACCCGGGCTACAGGACATTATAACTACGTTTTATATTGATGTAGAAGATAAGAATTCATCATACCAGCGTTGTATCTCGGTTGCAACCCAAACTTTCGTCTCGGTGCCCGGGGTCCGCTTTCAGACTTTTCTACTCGACTTCGCACGGTCTTCAGCATCCTTGGTCCATTGACATTGTTTGTGACATTGGTCAGTCCATTGACACGCATATCACCGTTTGCGACGTCAAACCAACACTTATTGGGTCTACCCCTCCTGCCGGGGCCTGTCCGGGCCAGTAACCTCACGTCATTTGGCCCACGCGGCATAATATATGAAGAATTATGTACATTTAAACAATACATTTTCCCAGAATTGATAAATTGCAGAGCTTTATTCACAGAAAAACATCCGTCTATTTCAAAATTCTTAGATAAATAATATTTAATTAGAATAAGTTCTTCAATTCCAGAAATCGTTTTTAGCGATGAGGTCGCCATTTGTACAATCTTGATATTTGTTTCTCTCCTGTGCTGACTTTTTTTGTGTTGTACAATAAAGAATATTCATTCATTCATACTGCCCACCTTGTGACGTAATTAAAAATAAATCTATAAATTACCTCGTCCCGTCTTCTTTGCAAGCGTGAAGCGTACTCTTCGACGGCCTTTTTAGCCCGGCTGTGTTCTTCTGCTTTAACCATACCGAGTTCCGCTTCGTACACTGTTTTCAATTGTTCGAACATCTGAGATGCAATAATATATAGATAATTATATTAATAATATATATAGATAATTATTATTATAATAAAATAGATCTTATGAAAAATCATGAATGGTTGGAAAATCGTTACATTATAACAATAAAAAAAAAACAACTTTCAATAGTATGTTCGAAGTATTTGTTTACTTTTCATATAACCTTTTGAAAATTTTTGCTCGTGCAGGGACGGAGTAAGAAAACTGACCACTGCGGTCGGGGGTGGCCTGTTGTAAAAGGCGAAAAAGCGACCCTAACTAGGTGGTAGAGTTCCAAGCCTGTCTGGATGGCAACCACCCCTGTTCTCAAAATATGCCGTCACAATAACCCTGTGTTATGTCTCTTGCATACATGATATTCCAGCTCCCCTATGCAGAGAGCAGCGTGTTAGTTGTGACACTGGCGTCGAAACAATTCAACGACTGTAAGTGCTTACTGTTAAATGGGCCGTCACCCTGTCCGCTGGTCCACAGCGATAAGAAAGTATAAGAGTTTATTTTGGAGTTTACTCCTTAAGAATCGATTTTCATATATAAGGCGCCCGCTATGAGAAAAATTTGAGGAGTAAAATCTACTAATGAATGACCTCGTTACGTTTTTGGTGCGCGTGCACCGGAACACACTAAACAAAACAAAACGATGTATCTCTCAAGGCAATAACGGGAAAAAATTACTTTATTTGTTACAACTTAAGGTTGATTTCACATTATATGACGAATGATCGTAAGTATTAGATAATGTTTTGGAGATTTGTGACTTTATTACTAGGTGCCATAGTTGTAATTAGGTTGAACTTAAAGCTGTTTTAAAACTTTTTTTATATATGTATATTATTTTCATTAATTTGTTAATTTACCCTTTCATATGGTATTAATCTTTTTTTAGTTAAATAAACTCTTTTTGCGTATGTTTAGACAATCGTACTTAACTAGTAAACTACAGTCGTGCGTCGGAGCTGACACACACAGTTTTTTAACTATGTTGTGTTCCCGCATAAATGACAGCGATGCTGTCGCAAATACCTATCCACAGAAATGACGGTAACGGCTAACTATGAGTACTATGTGGGTTGTCGTTGTCAGCCTGCCTGCTTCACACTTCACAGCAATAAATAAGCTAGATTGAGAGAGATGGTTGATCTAGAAAACGTTTAGTCTTTCAAAGACCATTCGAAACGGTGAAAAAAATAAGGGTAACTCTTATAAACTCAACACAATAAATATAACAAAAATACAAAATGCTCAATGAATGAATGGAATGAATGATTAATGAAAGTTTAAACGCCAACTGAACATATCCACTGTACTCACTTCAAAGAAATCCTTCTTTTTCCTTCTATATTTTTCTTTTAACCTTGTTATTTTATATTGACACAATCCACAATGAACATAATGCTTACAATTATCTTGAAACGCGGTGTTTTTGTGGGCACTATCATAATGTTTATGGCCGAGCGAACTTTTTACGCTTGATGATGTACTTGCTTCCGATAAATTTACTGTAATAATAATAATAATATTTCATAACAATAATATATATGTATATGACGGCGGAATAGCTAGCGCCATCTATAGGATTAACACTGTGGTGAAATACTAGCGCCATCTACAGGATTGATACTGTAATACTTCGGCAGAGATACAGGAAAGGGGTTCTCACCGGATGGCGACGTTTTGACGTTTACAAAAAGGATAGCGGCCATGTTGAGTAACAACCGGCGAATGGTGTGTGTGTTCGTGTGCAAGTATCGTAAATTACAGATATAAAAAGTAGTGCGCGGTACGTTTCTTGCAAGAATACCGATTAAGAGGTGAAATGGCAGACAACGAGAGCAACAAGGATAAAGGTACGCCTTTATCAGAAGTGGGATCCCCCGTGCCGGGCCCGGATGAAAGCACGCTTCGGTTACGCAATATGGAGACGCTTATTACTCGCATGTTAACTACGACGCAAACGCAGCCATTAGTAGCCGGTACTAGTTTCCAAACGGGTTCAGTGCAGCTGATACAGTTTAATCCAGAAGATATTGACGCAGATATAGAAAGCTGGTGTCAGGTTACCGAGCTCATTGTTAAGAGTAAACACCTAGAGGGTGTCGATTTGTTAGTGGCTTTATCAAGTGCACTGAAAGGACAGGCAGCCTCTTGTCTCACTAAGTTAAATTTAAACGATTTGTCATGGGATTCTGTGAAGCAAAGCCTAATAGCGAGATTCTGCCGGCCAAAGTCGTTACAAGATTACTTTGATGAAATTTTACATTTTCGCATTGATAACAAAGAAACCGCATCCCAGTGTGCTCTTCGGGTATGGAATATGATTGAACGAATACCAAAAACACAAATGCACGAGGATGCTATAGCTGGTTTTGTGACGTCACTATTGTGTAAAAAAGACAGTACGATACGCCGCGAGTTATCTTCACGTGTTATCACTAATAAAGCACAATTATTTAGATGTTTAAATGGTCTGTCCCTAAAACGTGAAATGGATTTTACTGAAACCCAAGAACCCGAATTTAAAAGACCTCGAGTGATGAATACTAAATTTACTGGTAAATGTCATCTTTGCGGAATAATTGGACATCGTTCTGCTGAATGCAAAGCACGCAGAGAGGATTTTTCCAAAATTCGACCAAAACAGGGAGACAGTGCACTTAATAACTCACGGATTCCTGAAAGAAGTACGTCTGTGATTTGTTACATTTGTGGTAATACCGGACATGTAGCAGCATATTGTAAAGAGAGGAAAAGTGGTGGTGGAATGGTTTCAAAAAAAGAAGTAAACCTCTGTGAAATGCGATCTTCGAGAGGCACCTTAAAGACATCATCCGGTGAGAACCCCTTTCCTGTATCTCTGCCGAAGTATTACAGTATCAATCCTGTAGATGGCGCTAGTATTTCACCACAGTGTTAATCCTATAGATGGCGCTAGCTATTCCGCCGTCATATATATCCCGAAAGGATTCGTTTCCGGAACGGCAGCGCCACCTGGTGGCAGTCGATGGAGTTATTGACGCGCCCGCCAGACTTGTGTGATTTTCTGACTTCAGACTACAGATCTCTCGCGGCGAGCGGTGGGTGCGTTCGTCACTGAACGCGTCCTATCTAAGACACGTGTCTATAAGCTGTGTAACACTGTTTAGAATTATAATGTAATTTTGTATAAAATTATTTTCTTCATCCGACACTACCACCGATGAAGCGCACAGAATATTCAAGATGTCTGCGAACGCCAACGCCGTTCACCATCCGTCATATGCAATAACTGATTATAACGTCCGGCTGCCGGGCTCGGAACGTCCGTAGAGGGAAAATACAGTACACCCGCCACGCTTGTCCAAGGCGAATTGGCGGGTTACGATGTTTTCCTTCGCGTGGCACATGCACTGATAATTGGCAATTTAGTTATAATATGCATATTAGACGAGATAACTTTCTAAACAATGCATACCATTCATATACAGGGTGATAATAGTAATGAGCATTTTCTGGGAAAAATAGATTTTACGATCCGATTGGTACAAATTGTTAAAATTCTTCGAAATAGTCCCTCCCGTGCTCTGGCACCCCTCAACTGGAATGCCTCTCAGGAACCTCGTAACATGAACTTGGACGTTCTCCACTGGCGCCGAGTGATTTTCCTTCAACTCTCTCTTCAGTTGGGGCACAAAAAAAGTCACACGGAGCCAAGTTTGGGCAGTAAGGAGGCTGGAGCACCACGGGGGTCTTACTCTGGGTCAGTAGTTGGTAATGACGAAGGCCGAGTGGCTTGGGTGATTGTTGTGATGGAGCTTGCAATAATCTATATATCTTGCAATAATAAATAATCTTTGATGTCAGGCCTGAAGCGCGCGACCCTGTGTCTCAATCTCTTGAGCACCTCCAGGAAAAAGTCTGCGCTAACAGTTTGTACTTGCGACACCAACTTGATGTAATTACTTTGTGCGAATACACGTCCGACCTCTCCTACTGCTCGTAGCAAACTGAGAATACGTACGCGTGTTTTGAAGAGCAGACTCGCTACGAGGGATAGTTAGGTCGCAAAAATTCATACGCATACTACATTACATTCAAAATGCAGCCTGTATATGTATATACTATATTGGGATATATTTTATAAATACATATTAATTTGACCTATACGTGTATATGGAACAGAATCTTTAAACGTAATTTTCATTAATTTCCAAGCGTCTGATTAACTTGAACACGAACACACATCAATGGCAAATAACAATACTATATCATAACTTTGTTCCATTATCCTGTCTATGATCATCAGTATATATCATGATTATCACATAAGTTTGCAGGTCAAATGTATTGCATCCAAGAGTAAATTTCATTATTCTTTACAACCTACTTAATTTTTTTAGTCAAAACAACATTTGTAATACATTACATCATCATCACCAGCTTTACATCGCCCACTAGTGGACAAAGGCCTCCCCAATATCACATCATAATTTCTATTTTTATATTCGCAATAGGTTTTAAAAGGTAAACATACCTGGACTTATGTTTATAGCTTCCCTATTATTCATAGACATGCATTTAAGCAAACAGAGTAGCAACGGTGAATTTTCTTCTCTTTTATACATTTCTCTTACATTTAACGCGTGTTCCGAATCACATTTTATACCTGAAATTCGATTTAGTAGATATTTACAATACTATAACAATACATACAGCACTATCTAGTTTAAAAATTCTTCAGCAAAGCGTTTGTTATGGATACCAGACAACTTATTACTAATATTTTTCTTTTATAAATAAATACATATATTGTGACAATTTACATAGTGCGGCCGGAGTTGGCCTGTCGTAAAAGGCGACAAAACTACCCACCCTAGCTACGTGGTAGGGCCCCAAGTCCGCCTGGATGGCGACCACCTTTGGTCTTAGTATGCCGCCATAATAACTTTGTGTTGTGTTCCGGCATTAGTGACCCTTCTTTCCAAAAAATTACGACGAAACGAAAGCTTTAAAAAATTTTTCAACAATAAACAATATTACTAACGATAATATATAAATAAAATTTCGATCAATGCCAACTTAAAGAAAAAAACACTTGTTAATTTTCTGCTACTGAGTTGGTATTCGATTGCACGCATCACTTATGAGAGTGCTCTACTGTGCGAAGCGTTGCTGTAGAGTGTAGTTGAAACATCAACGTTGAGCATTATGTCGCATAATGCGCTCTAGTGCTGTAATTGGAAAACATACAAAGATATAGTGCTTAAACAGTGCATATCATTAGCGGGATTCTAACCCAGGACCATAGTAGCTTTAGCTACCACTTCCCTACCTTATGACGTCATAATAATAATCAATGAATAACTTTACCTAAATAATTAAGTATACACCAGATGTCATTGTCTGTAAACCTGAATTTCTCATAATCGTTCTCTGCATTCCGCACTATAAGAGTTTTAGCAAATTCAAACACCATGTTCGCCAACGGTATTTCTGATACGAAAACTGATAAACTGAAGCTGAATTCCTGAAAACATGACATAAGAATATCTGTATATATATATATATATAATTCTTCTGTGCATGTGTATGTGTTTGAACTTCTCCTAAACAGCTGGGCTTTACTGGCTCCCAAACGAGTGGATTTGAAAATAGTTTACATTCACAATTTGTCCCTAAATTAAATAAAACACTTTTCTGAATTGTATTTGCTATGTAGTATTTTGACAATATGTGTGACACTCACATTAATTGATATTATTATTTAATAATGTGAAATAGTAAAGTACCTACCTACAAAGCTAAACAAAGGAATATCATATATGACATATCTTCCCCCTAAGTATGATATAAAAATCTACATAATTATATATTATAATTAAATAATACAATATATATTTATGCTAAGTAAATATTATCTTTCTGTCTCTGATAAGGTTTTCTATAATGTTAATCCAGTTTATTTTTAATCTTTCCTGGCGAGTCAGAAGACCTCTCCACTGGTGGTATCCCTAGCATATCAGCCCATGTGCTAGAATCAGGAATTTCAAGTATCTCGTCTGATTCTTGACTATTCTGCATCTCACTGTTATGGTTGATCATTCCTCTCTGCTTGAACATATTCCTCGGGTAGACCATCTTCGACAACTTCCTCTCGCTTTTACTATTTGATTGATATGTCAGTTAAACTATTCCATTTTCTGTTTCAATGCTATAGCTAGATGGCCTACTCTTTTCACATACTTTACCAGGTAACCACTTCTTACCCCCTGTGCTGTAATTTCGATACATCACTCTTTGACCCACTTTTGTCTCTCTGCCCTTAATGTCCATAATCCTTCAATTTGTTTTTCAGTCATCTTGTGTTTGATGTTAGCTGGATTGCATCCAATAATGTGCGTAGACCTCTATTGATTAGTAACTCTGCAGGGGTTTTATTTGTTGTAGTACATGGTGTCGCCCGCAGTCCTAGTAAAAGATTTGGAATTCTAGTATCCCATAGCAAGTAATCAATTTTTTGCTATTTGTCTTTAATGGTCTGTACCATTCTTTCTGCCAATTCATATGTAGATGGATGATATGGTGCTGTAGTCACATGGCGTATGTTATCAGCAATGAAAAACTGCTGAATATCCTGTGATGTAAAACTCGTGCCATTATATGATACAAGCACATCACACAGTCCATGTGTGGCAAAAACCATTCTCAATTTTTTTACTACTAGGGCTGCAGTAGTATTATTTACAATAGACCTCAGGCCAGCAAGAATAAGCATCCACAATTATCAGGAAATTCTTGTTGTGAAAGGGTGCAGCAAAATCAACATGGATCCTTGACCAAGGTCTGGCCGGTGTAATCCACTCATAGGAAATTCTTGGAGGCATGTGTCGGTGTTCAAGACATTTATCGCAAGCACCTACTAAAGCTTCAATGTCTTCATTTAGTCGCCACCTAGACCCAAACTATAGCACTTGTGTTATGGGTACTAGACAACTGATATACTACTTGTAATTTTTTTTTGTATATTAAAAAAAATACAAATGTACATATATAAAACACCCAGACGCGAGACGAGAATCGAACCCGTGACCTCCGCAAGCGTACCGAAGTGTGTTATCCATTACGCCACAGAGGTCGTCTAGGTCTAATGATAATGGTATATTACACCCCACTGCTTAGCTGGCTTCTCATTAATGGAACATACAGTACTAGTTGACCCAACAAACGTTGTTCTGCAATATGTATAAAAAAAAAGGTCCAATCTGTGACTATACCGGATTCATCAAAATTGGTTATTCAGTTTAGGCGTCGAAGCGTAAAAAAAACTCACTTCCGCATTTATAATATCAGTTAGGATAGCCATAATCATTGATAATCAGCAATGATTAGTTGGTCACAAATAAAGGTGATATTGTTAGGCTTCCTTACAACACTTTCTGTCATATATTGAGGGTATTTTGGAAACAAGTCAGTCTAGATTTTCCTAACAGACAATGTGGTTTTTGCTCCCAAATGTAGTATTTATGACTTTTCTTCGTCAATAGTATGTGGCAATCATGTTAAAATATGTTTTTAAAAGTCAAAATTGCTTATACAATGTAAGTGATCTTAGAATTTAAACCTAAAACTATACACAACTATAGACAATTTAATCAAATTCATATATTTTTGGTAATCTGTAAGTAGGAGAGTAAAATATATATTCAATGTAGGTACTCGGTAGGCAGCACAATAACAACATATACTGACATGGTGTTTAATTATACATAAATTTTCTGTGGTAGGGGCCCAAGCCCGTCTGAATGGCAACCATCCTTGGTCTTAAGTACCACCATACCTTGTTGTGTTCCGGCATTAGTGATCTGTACCCCTATGGGATAGTAGTGTTCGCATTGCCATTAGCATCGCAAACAACCATAGGCGACGGTAACTGGTTCACTGTTAGGGTCATCAGTCTATCTGCTATTCCTCAGCAATAAAAAATACAAATAAACCAATTCCCCGTTATTGAATACAAAAACCTTTCATGGGGCCCAAAAAAAGAATGGATGTCACTTTAGGGTCTATTTTAACTTTAATACATAGAACAAACAGTAATTATTATTCCAGTTAAAACCAAAACCATCCCCTAATTAATTGAGTACTGCAACACTGTATTCTTAGTCAAAGCCAGTCAGTTTAGTTAAGAATGCAATTAAACTTTTCCATTAAAACAATAAAGTTAAGCTTAAATATAAAAAAGGCAACTTACCATGCACAACAAGTACTCAACAATAAGGATATTTAACGCTTGAAATGCATGTTCTAAACGTTGAGTGAAGTGTTTCTGGCAAGGGAGTAAGTCTCCTAAATAGAAAAAAAAAAACAATATGTACCAATGCAAAGCAAGAATCCAAACCCAAAAATTCATAATACGGTTTGGATTACTACTTTACACCCATGTCATAATACAATAGAAATTGTTGATCAATGATGTTTCATGATGGTGATAAATTTATTTGATATATACTGCATAAAACTATGGCCAAAAAGGTTAAAACTATCCGTGCAGGGGCGGAGAAAGAATGTTGACCTCTGCAGCCAGGGTCGGCCTGTCGTAAAGGGCGACAAAACAACCCACCTCAAGCCCGTCTGGATGGCGAACATCTTTGGTCTTAATGCCGCCATAATAACTTTGTGTTGTGTTCTGCTACTAGTGACCCAAGTTCCTGTTCTGTTTTGGGACAGCAGCGTGCTCGCGATGCCACTGGCGTTGCAAACACTCATATGCGACGGTAACTGCTAAATTCTAAGTGAGCCATCAGCCTATCTGCTGTCCTACAGCAATAAAAAAAACTGACCATAAAGGTTGAATTATAGGCAACAAAGCTAATTCAAATTTTCCTCTTTCTTTAAACAAAACCAAATTCATACATGTATTCTTTTTGTTGTTTATGACAAAGATATAGATGAAGGGTATCAACACAGAACAGTCTTTGCTATTAAAGAATGACTAGGCTTTCGAAAGCATGTTTGAAATGCAATCAACATTAAATATTTGAAAAAAGAAGCTTCTTATAATATTTTTCTTGATTTAAAAATATATATATAAAACGAAATACTGGACGCTTTACATTTGGAAGTAGAGAGAATTACAAAGTGTTATGGTAGTGTTATGAAGTATATATAATACACTGTAGACAATGAAAAATGGTAACTGGACTAAAACATTTAGATTGTAACAGAAATGAAATACCTGTTTGTGCATTTTTCAACAGATTCACTATATGACCACGTAGGTAAGCTCTTAAATCATTCAGTATTCCATTCTTATCGAACAATTCGTGTATAAATCTTTGAAAATTTTCAGAAGTTTCGCTTTTTTTTTGTTCAGCGTTTTCAATGAGACACGGGGTTCCCTCAGCAACAGTTCTTTCCATTTTTTTTGATATCAATCTTTTTTATTTTAATCTGATAATTTATCCTAAATAATTATTTGTTTACAGTTTCACTGGAATTTCAAACTTCCCAAACACAATTTTGACGTTTAGCCATATGTTGACATTTCCGGTTGTCGCCATTATATCACAATCAAATTTATTCCTTATTTTTATATATAATTAAACAAATAATAATTGAACTCGCAATAATTTTTATTTTTATTTATTTTTATTTTTCTTATATATATTAAAAGTTGTTATTAACTATATATAATACGTTCCATAATAATGTATTGTAACTACTTTGATTTGTGACTTAAATTATGTTATTTTGATATGTCATATAACAGTCCCTGTGGCGCAGAGGATAGCGCGTTGGACTTCTAATCCAAAGGTCGTGGGTTCGATCCCCACCAGGGATGCTTCTGTTTTTCTCTGAAAAAACTATTTGTTCAATTTTTATGGAAATAATAATAATATGAAATTAATTCCTTCTTCGATTTTAATTATTGTTAAAATTTGAACTGTACAAAAAAGAAGTTTCTATAATTTTATAGAAATATTTGTTCCATAAAATTCCCGTATATTTTGTAAACTACGATGGCATAAAAACAGTATCATCATCTTTGCGTTAAATCCCGGTTGCAGCCCAAACTCTCGCTTCAGCGCCCGGGGTCTACTTTCCGACTTTTTCTTCTCCACTTCGCACGGTCTTCAGTATCCCTGGTAGTGAATCTATTGGCACGCATATCACCCTTTACGACGTCAAGCCAGCACTTTTTGGGTCTACCCCTCCTGCCGGGGCCCAGCGGAGGCGGCATGGCCAGACATTTGTTTCCCACGTAAGCATCTGGTTGCCGTAAAACGTGGCCGGACCATCGGAGCCGACACTCCTGTAATTTATCCGCAATGTCACGGACATGAAGGCTGCCGCGAATGCGGGAGTTCCTAACGCGGTCTTTCCGCGTCACTCCACACATCCACCGCAGCATATTCATCTCCGTGACACGCAGTTCTTGCTTGTGTCGCTCTAACACCGGCCACGCTTCACATCCGTATAAAAGGACAGGCCTAATGATGGTCTTAAAGACCTCTCCCTTCAACTTTACCGGCATCTTGGGGTCACAAATGACACCAGTTACCTCACGCCATTTGGCCCACGCGGCAGCAATGCGTGCCTTGACGTCGCAATCGATATCACCAGACGCATGAAATACAGATCCCAGGTATTTGACTTGGTCCGTGCGCTCGACCGTGTTGCCGCCTATGCGTACGGGTCTGGAATCTGTGGTGTTACAGGCCAAGTACTCGATCTTCGCCACATTAACCTGCAGACCACCGTTCTCAAGCGAATTCCTTCCACGCTTTCACGCGTCGCACCTGCCTACCCCTGTCCGAATCTACTAGCGCGTAATCATCAGCACACATGAGCATTAAAACAGTTTAAGCAAAACTAATTGTTAAAAAAAACTTTTTATTGGATTTAAAAGTTACGGCACATATGGGTACATACATATATAACTAATTTCTTTTTGTAATTTAAAATTATCGACATACCTAGCTTCTGTTTATTTGGAGAGTAGTATCTTGATATTTATTTTTTAAATTAGTAAATAAACTAACGTAATGAAAGTAATTAAGTGCTGTAGTTTTAGTAATCGTTTGCTATTTGAAATTAAATTAAAATTTATTTGTTATATGAAAAATTTTTGTAAAGTACAAAGTTGTTAAAATTATAATATATACAGAAATATTAGTAAATAAATCTGTCTCCTTACTAGATCTTGTAAAAGCCTGTAGCGGAGGGCAGTGGATTTTTATTATATTTTATGTTGCATAAATCAAAATAGGTCAAAATCTTCCAGAGTTTCCCCAATTGCTAGTAAACTGGCTGATATTTAAAACTTTATTACATTTACATACTTAAAAGTATGAAAATTGAGGTATTTTAGACATTATAAAATGACTTGATTAAATTCATCCTTAGTTTCCGTATTATTAAGAAGATTTTAATTCTTTATATTTTCTGTGTTTTTGCTATTAGATAGCAGGAGATAAACTGAAATTTTAGATTTGGCACGCGCATGCATCGCAGATTTATGGCAACATTTCTTTTTAATCTTTTCAAAGACTAGTTTAAAGGAGTCCCGTGTAAATACCGCCGTAGTTCCCTTGTGGTCAGCAATGTACATACAACACCTTGTTTTCCAATTACAGCACTAGAGCGCATTAAGCGACATAATTAATGCTAAACGTTGATGTTTCAACTGCTGCAATCGCATAATCGAGTACTCTCAAAAGTGATGCGTGCAATCTAATACCAACTCAGTGACAGAAAATTAACAAGTGCTTTTTCTTTAAATTGGCATTGATCGAAATTTTATTTATATATTATTGTTAGTAATATTGTTTAATGTTGAAAAAATTTACAAAGCTTTCGTTTCGTCGTAGTTTTTTGGAAATAATCAAAGTTGATTCAAACTGTGTTAAAAAAAAATATAAGTATGGATGAAGGTAAAAACATTGACTTTTTTATATTCCACATTTAAAATGTGAATACAATTTCATTTTAGAATTCGAATCTACATGCACATATTCCAGATATTTTTTTATTTCAATGATTTCAACACTGAACTTAGCGCACTCTGCTGGTGCATTTGAAAACTAATTCACGTTCCAATTATCCATTCGGCATTGTGCGTAACTGAGGCGCATTATGCTCTGTAATTGGAAAACAAGGTTATAGGGTTTTCTTACGATTTAAGATGATATAGCTTCACATCATAGACTACAGCTGAAAATGCGAAAAGGCCATAATAAAGAATATTTAATACCAATAAATTACTTTTGCACGTAACGTTTAATGTTTTTTCAAAGCCTTAATTACACTACGAATTCCTTCCAAAAATGACCATGTTTATCTCACTTCGTGCTATTTAAGCTTAGGACTCCCGCTGTTGTTGATTGCCAATTTTCTGTTGAGTCAAGAATCAATAAGTAAGAGTTCATGAATACAATAAATTGTTATGGATTGTTTATGTAACGGTTACGTAGTCAACGAAGTATAGAGATAGTAACAAATTAATAATATAATACTTTTATATTTTGCTACTTTTGTTATCATCTTACCTTAAATATGACGTTGATTAATTAAATGCTTTCAAATGATGTAGCCATAATCTAAAAACTACTGTACTTGACATTTTGTTATAATGTTGCACAATGCTTGCACACACACACAGGCACTGACAGGCAGGCTGAGGCAGGCCACAGGCTTCAGGCAGGTCTATGTTCAGCGTTGCCAGATGGGGGGGATTCCCTGCAAATTCGGGGATTTTTTGGACGTTGGGTGGGAAATTCGGGCGGAAAGATTCTTTGGGGGGACCTACGGGGGGAAAAATTAAATTGGGAGAAATTTTGGAGATTTTTTAAGTGCCAATAATTCATCCATAGACACAGTTACCATCACTACAATTATTATCTAATACGATATATTTTTATCTTATAATTAATTATATGTTTATCTATACATAAACTTCAATTCAATCGTTCATTAATAATTCAATTCATTCGTTCGTTCGTTGATATGCCACCTCTGTCTTTTTCTTTTTACTCATGTTGCCGATTGACGATGCGATAGCAAGAGCCGAGCCGAGAGAGCCTATGAGTTTCGTTATTTCGTTCGTGTTGGGTTGGTAATGGTTTGTTATTGTTTCTTGTTGTTAGTTGATTTTGATGTCGTGTCGTTGTCGTGTTGTTCATTTAATTTTCCAAGATTTCTTCTTACGAATTGTTTAAAACGCAAGCAAAATGTCGAAATCTAACAAGTCATATGTCAGAACATTCCGAAAAGAATGTGAAGACGAAGCGCTATTTTCAGGTTAGTAAACAATGTTTTTACATAATATTATCGTAGGTATTAGTATCGTATTTTACCATAAGTAGGTACATATGTTCTTCGAAAGGCAGCTGGCAGGAAGTGGATGAAAGAGACGAAGATCGGGCTCAGTGGCATGCTTTGGCAGAGGCCTATGTCCAGCATTGGACTTCAATAGGCTGATGATGATGATAATGATGATGAGGTATGTTCTGTTGAGTACCAGGTTATTATTATAGAAACTTTACTCGGAATAAAACATAAGTAATCGTTAATATCATAATTATTGGACTTCAGAATATTTAAAAAAATAATAGTGTCCTTGTTTAGACATACTACGATTATATATATATATATATATATATATATATATATATATATATATATATATATATATATATATATATATATATATATATATATATATATATATATATATATATATATATATATAATCGTAGTATGTCTAAACAAGGACACTATTATTTTTTTAAATATTCTGAAGTCCAATAATTATGATATACTTTATTATGATAACGATTACTTATGTTTTATTCCATATATATATAGCTATATATATATAGCTACTTACTCAGTACATTAACATTTTATTTTTATGAAACAGATCGTCCTGTTCATGATGATGTCCATCATATGTTTATAAAATAAAGATATACCATGTCCTATCAAAAAGTTACGTAAGTAAAGATGAAGTTGGTGGAGGCAAATTAAAAACTACGTTTGCATTGCATTATTTTCTTTTGTGATTTGATTATTGTGTGAATGGGTATTGATGTTGGCCGATGGGTGGTGGTACAATCTTAATTCACTGGAATGCACTAACTAATCGAGTATTGGTGTTGTTTAAATAAGACGAGTAAACTAACTAGGGTTTGGGTGAGCCATATCAGTCGTTTCATTGTCTGTCTGGCTTTCTGCTCTGCCGCCTCCTGCAGGAAAAAATAGCAGAGCAGGTTTAGTGGCTGTTTTGTACATATGTCACTTGAGTTTATGCGGCATTTTATTTTACATACATACATATAATCACGCCTCTTTCCCGTAGGGGTAGGCAGAGATCATATGTATGAATGTAAGTATTTATTTATTTTATTTTATATCTCAATTAACTCTAAAAATGAGGTAAACAATAAAGAATTATCTATCTATCTACTTTTGCTTTTTTATTTCTCTTTTTAAAATAAGTAAAAACTGTTCTGGGGGTTTTTTTTTCCAAAAAGCTTATTTTCGGGGGTGTTTCGAAAAAAGTTGGGGGAAATTCACATGGCCATCTGGCAACACTGTCTATGTTGCACACATAGACACATATGACATATACATTTTGGTTTTTAAGAATAACATTTTGTTGTAGAATACCTGTTTTAGTAAAACTTATCAAACATGAGACGCAGAGCAGGAGTAGGTGCTATTCAAAAGCAGCGCCTCGAGCAAGAGAAATATAGAGAAAAAGGTTCCGAGATACAAGAAAATCAGTTTCAACAGCTATCAAAACAACTGGAGGTTTTCCGGGAAAATTTGGAAGAATTCGCTACAAAACACAAAAATGAAATAAAAAAGAACGCTCAGTTTCGAAGACAATTTCAGGAGATGTGTGCTGCTATTGGAGTTGATCCTTTAGCGTCTGGGAAAGGATTTTGGTCTGTGCTTGGTGAGTAATATTTTAGCTTGAAAATTGAGGAGTAGTCATTGTGGTGTACTCATTTACTGTACTAGGCTTGGTAAAGTATTTTGGATTCTAGGTACTAGGCTATTCTTGCTTTAAAAGGTGTAATTATGTTTCTTTTCAACACCAGTACTGCTAACACTTGTAATACACCACACTTTTTATGACTGAGTGACTGATGACAGTAATGCTTTCAGCAGTGAGTAGTGCACAAACTCTACATGCAGGGGTGGAGTAAGAATACTAACCCCTGCGGCTGGGGTCGACATGTAAAAAGGGACAAAACAACCTTAGCTAAGTGGTAGGGTCCCAAGCCTGTTTGAATAGCAATCACCTTTGGTACCATAATAATCTTGTGTTCTGGTATTGGTGGCCCAATTCTTGGTGCTTTTAGTGTTGCAAATATCCATAGGGGATGGTAACTGCTTACTATTAGTGGGCCTTCAGTTAGTGTGCTGTTCATCAGCTTTAAAAAAACTGCTACTCACATACATCAACAGCACGGTAGTGCTGTCACTACATTTAAAACTAAGGTAACTAGGGGAAAATGTTTTTGGCTTAAGAACATCACCTGTTATTTGTGCTGTAGTCAGCCAAAAATACCAACAGCTTATTTCAAGATTGCATAATTATTCATCTGTCACTTTTGTGTAAAAATTGATCACCTGAAGTGTGGTGGCAGTTCATCCAAAAATATGGAGGGTATTATGTGTTAATTTGCAAAGTTGTGAGAGAGTGTCTATATCTAAAAGTATAGTTTATGTATTGCTGTAGTTCTGCTTCAGATGGTTCGCGTGAATACATGTTCCACACTGTACTCCTTAAAAATCATTCTATTCTGTTTTGTGTGTATTAATTTTCACAACTTAATATTATGCTTAAGCCTTTCGTCTCCATTTACTCTCTTCATGATTATGTAATAGCAGTTGTGTATAGTAAAATACTAAATATGTATTATATACAATTCATTGATTTCAAGTCTGTTACTCTCTATTTGTATGATGAAATAACACTGTGCTGTTCATTGTTGGAAAACGGACCCTGGGCACCAAAACATAAGTTTGATTTGCAACTGGGATTTACCGCTAAGATGATGTAGACACCATTCTGTTCATGTGCATTTAAGGGAGCATTAAAAAATTAATCATATTGAGTTTTCTAATATATATTTAGGTATTGGTGATTTTTACTATGAGCTTGGAGTTCAGATTGTTGAAGTATGCTTGGCAACAAATTACAAAAATGGTGGGCTAATAACATTAGAAGAGTTGAGGACAAGACTAATAGCAGCAAGGGGTAAAGCGAAGAAGCACCAGGAGATAACCAATGAGGATCTATTAGCGGCTGTTAAGAAGTTGAAGATATTTGGTAATGGGTGAGTTTACCAATGTTTACAGCTCATTACATCCCACTGCTCAAGCCCAGTTCTAGTGTGGACAGACAGTATACCCACCATGCTATAAGTTATAATGCGCAAAGTAGAGGGAGAAAACCTGCTAGAGCAGTGAGTGCCATAGTGGGATTTGTACCTGGGTTAGTCTTCTAATCTGATACCACTTGGTTACCACATACCTCCTGTAGACGATGTGCCAAGCCAAAATATAAAATAAAATAAATTAAAAATGTACATATATAATATAAAAAAAATTATAAATAAATACCCTATATTTGAGATATATTCGGCTCGGATATTTCCAAAAACTACCGTCGGTGCCAGTTTTTTCGGAACAACCGCGCCGCGAACATTGTACTTGCCCTAATCAGTAAAAAGTGTTAAAAAATTGTGATAATCACGCCGCGCATTACCAGCATCGTGTACAAAAGTGGTCCTTGAGCCGAATAATCGTAGTGAAGTGATAATACGTGATCTATATCGCAATGTTTAACACGCCACCGCCATCGTGTAGCAACCGTTTGCCCGAAAAAACGGTTTGCACCCGCGGCGCATACAAACGGAATTTAGAGTTAGCAATACTCAATTGCGTTACAGCTTTCCATTCTGCAATAATTAGATGCCAGTATAATTGAATGGAACTATTTGCACTAAAGACAAGTTGTGTTTACTATAAGAACCTAATGGTTCTTACAGGTAATCCTGTTTAGCACAATTACTTGTGGATGTTTTAGAGTCTTTACCCAATATTATATTATAACAAAAGATAGAAAATGAAACAAAGGAATTACTGATGGGTGCACAGTATTGTCCAGATTCAGTCCCGCCTAATGGCAGTGGATGATGCCTGTCCCCAACATTACAATCTCAACCAAATGTGATGGCGAGCAATGTAAACCGATGCACACCGCAAACTATTAATAAATTCTTTGCTGACAAATAAAATATGGAAAGTTTAAATATTTAATGTGTGTTTTCAGTTTCACTGTAGTACCAATAAGTAAAGGAAAGTGGCTAGTTCAATCGGTTCCTGGAGAATTAAACTTGGATCAGACTCAAGTGCTGCAGAAAGCCAGTGCTCTGGGCACAGCTTGGGTGTCCGCTAGTATTCTTATTAGTGATTTGGGGTAAGTGTAGTTAATTACATCCATAGGTATAAATAAATATAAATACACTGGCATAATTCACAAAGCACCATCTAGTCTCAAAATACTGTAGCACTTATCTTATGGGTACTAGACAACTAATAAACTACATATGTATTATATACTCACATTACTTGATAGTACAGGCACTCTCAATCCATTGGTATGTTTAAATTAAACTTTTCTAACCTGCATGTCTACACTTTAGTATTTATTTTAGTACATATTTATTAATTTATTAGTAATATTTATTTCACAATCATTAATTAATAATTATTGCCCATTGTTATTATTCTATGGTTTATTTATTTAATTAATTATTACTAGCTACATCTGAATCTAGATAGTGTAGATGTTGGTGGTGAAATTGACAAGGCTCTTTTATTGCGCCTTCCAATAGCAGTTGCAGGTAAAGCTATGTCCTGTGGTCCTGCTGCACCAATTATCTATACTACTATTATAAAGAGGAAAGATTTGATTGTTTGTTTGTTTGTTTGCATTGAATAGACTCCGAAACTACTGACCTGATTTAAAAAAATTATTTCACTGTTGGGAAGCTACACTATCCCCAGGTGACATACGCTATATTATATTTTCAAAAAAATTAGGGATCCTTACTAAAACTCCAATAATGTAACCCAAGGTGTAAAAAAATTACCTAAAATATTATTTAAATCGTGTGCGCTGCGAAATCTATTGATGATAGAATAAATTAATGTACTACAACTTTGCAGAACACATCATTATTTACAAAAAGTGTCTACACTGGGGTTTTTACAAAAATTAGAAAAAATAAACTTATTAAAAAATAACGAAAAATAAATAAAAAATAATAACAAAAAAAATCATTAAAATAAAAGTTCATAGAAATAATAATATTCAAACTTTCTTTATAATTTTATTTTTTTAGTAACCTGACGCAAATATAGAAGGGTTTATGTGTGTGTATCTAATTTTTTAAATTTGGAAACTTTTGTTAAGTTCCCGTGCGAAGCTGGGGCGGGCCGCTAGTATCTGCCTATTTTTGTGATTAGGGTATAGTAATTCCTGTCATCATCATCATCATCTTAGCAATGAATCCCGGTTGCCGCCCAAACTCTCGCTTCGGCACCTGGAGTCCACTTTCTAACTTTTTCTTCTCCACTTTGCATGATCTTCTGCATCTCTGGTGGTCAGTCCATTGTATAGTAATTCCTTTATTGTCAACAATGTATTTCCATTTTTTATTTGCCTAGCTTTTGTGATTAAGTTGGTTGTTTGTACTTTCATGAGGCTTTCCATCCATGAGGCATCTGATTGATATGCCTTAACAGCAGTTTCCCTTTCCACTGCACCAAGTATTTGCACACTCCAATTTTCTTTTCTACCAGACCTTGTAACCATTTAGGTCCCTTATAATTTCGAACATAGAACTACTGCCCAATATTAAATGTCCTTACTTTTATTTTCCTATTTTCTTCTTTTTCTAATTCTAATCTATTTTTACATGATAAGGGGTTTAAGTAATTAAATTTTGTTAAATATTACATACACCCTTGAGATACATTAAACTCGTTGAATTTAACACCCATCTTATTTATAAGCATATCAATATATCTTCAATATTATATACTCACATTACATATAGCACTCACACTATCACTCAATCTAGGTCCATTGGTATGTTTAAACTAAACGTTTCTAAACTATCTACACCTCAGTACATAACCGTTTGTACATGACAATTATTGTATATGCACATTAGGCGAGAAAATACTGCCTAAGCATTTGTGCCACCACGGAGCTACCAGGTTACCTTTTAGTTTATTAAATATGTTACTATGGTATTTTATAATTATACTATGATTACTTTTTATCATTACAGATGGAATGAAACAAGAGCAGAAAACGCTCTAAACCATATGGTCAAAGAAGGCCTGGCTTGGATCGATACTCAAGACGCAAAGGAGACTTTGTACTGGTTCCCCAGTATGTTCACCGAGTGTGTACAGGCTGGATAATATCAATATGACTCATTGTTGTCCAAGTGATCATTTACAATTGCTAATTTAAGTTGTTATGTTTTATGAAAAACTAGCTGTGCCCGTGACTCCGTCCGCGTGGAATAGTGACTTTGGGCAGCATTTTTTGGATATATTATGGTTTATTTTGGATCACAAACCCTATAAACCGTAAAATATAAATAAATGAAATATACAACTGCGTTCGAACCTACAAAGTCCAGCCTAAGCTGAACCCTTAAAATCTTATATGATTGATGATATATCTCTGAGGTCAACTTAAAGTCCCGTCAAAATCGGTCCAGCCGTTTCAGAGATTAGCCGGAACAAACAGACAGACAATCAAAAATTGTAAAAAATGTTGTTTCGGTATATGTACCGTGTATACATCCAAATGCACTTAGTAAAAAGCGGTTATATTAATATTACAAACAGACCCTCCAATTTTATTTATTTGTATAGATTGATTCCATGTTGTGACAATCCCTACAGCATTGTATTTTGAAAGAGTGTGTGCGAATGGTCTTTGTTGTTAAGGGCGTCACACACGGCGAAGATACTATAATATTTTATCTTAACATATTATGCCAACAAGAATGTACTACTCAGCTTTTTTATCCCATTTCAATCTTCTTTCATTGGGTATGTGAGCCATTACCAGGCTTCCAAACAAACGAATGTGACTTACATCTGTTTTCTTTTTCTACCACGTTTCATGTGGTGTCATGTTTTCATGACTTGTAGTTGTTGAGCAGTTTTTAAGATATACAGCAGTGTTTGCTGCTCCTGCCCAGAACTGTTTTCCAAGCTTTGCATCAAACATGTATCTTGCTTTCTCAATAATCGTTCGATTTGCTCTTTTGCAAATAACATTTTGTTCTGGCGTGTAAGTAACGGTTTTTTGGTGAATGATACCATTTGTTATCAAATAATTCTTCATTTCTTTATTACAAAATTTACCACGATTAGTACATATATTCTTTATTTTTTTTTTATTCTGTTGATTTTAAACCATCATTCTGAATTCTTTGAATTTACTGAATACTTCATCTTTATTCTTCAAAAAATATATGAAAGTCATACAACTATAATCATTCACAATCAACAGAAAATACTGGGCTCCAATGGATTTTGTTTTCATAGCACCACATACACACATCAAATAAAGTTTGAGATCACTAGCAAAAATGGATTTTTTTAAATTTTACCTTTTTAAAAGAATGTTGCTTACGTAACACCTTTTTATAAAAAATATACACTTGTTGAAATAAAATAAATAAATTTAATTTAATTTTTTATTAACTAAAGTTTAATTTAAAAGTCCTAGTGCAATTTTGATAATAAATAATTGAAAGAAAAAGAGGATTTAACTAAATGTTATCAACATTTATTATTGACGGTTCCAAACAGCTCGCTTGACAGCAATCCACGCGTGTCCTATCGGGTTCAAGTCAGGCGAGCCGGCAGGCCAGTCTAACCTGGTAATGTATTCACGCAGAGCAGCGTTGATTCATTGAGCTCACAGAATAACTCAGACTATCATTAATTACTTACACCAGGTTGGATTACGAGCGAGGAGATACTGGCGAGCATCCCTGAACTCACATACCTAGTTGTTTCTCGATTCTCTCGCGGAGGCATGTGGGAATTTTTTTTTGTTTTCTAGAATGCAGGTGTTCGTAAATCATTGATACTTTCAAATTACGAATGAATTCTGTTCTTTTGATCGTAACGTTTTTATTTGCTTGATAAATAATGCAAGCATTTATAGCTGCCATGTTCAAGACACCAGAGAATAAAGTCATAGGCCATCGTTTACAGTTGCGAGAAACGTTGTAATTTGCACTTAACTCATCAACCACACCAACGCCAGCTTTAGTCGAATTATAAAATGTTATAATTTTAGGTTTCTGTTTCTCACCAGTAGATTTATGTATTTTCTCTTTTCGTCCCAAATACCGCAGTGTCTCAAGACGAAGGTTTTTAACCAATGTGTGTTGCCAGTGATGACATACGGAACGCAGACGTGGTCGCTAACTATGGGCCTTATAAGAAAGCTCATGGTCGCTCAGAGAGCAATGGAGAGGGCTATGCTCGGAGTTTCCCTGCGAGATCGAATCAGAAATGAGGAGATTCGCAGGAGAACCAAAGTAACCGACATAGCCCAGATGATTGCAAAACTGAAGTGGCAGTGGGCTGGGCACATAGCTCGAAGGACTGATGGCCGTTGGGGCAGAAAAGTCCTCGAATGGCGACCGCGTACCGGAAGACGCAGTGTTGGTAGGCCCCCCACAAGATGGACCGATGATCTGGTCAAGATCGCCGGGATAGGTTGGATGAGGGCAGCGCAGGACCGATCATCGTGGAGATCTTTGGGGGAGGCCTTTGTCCAGCAGTGGGCGTCTTCCGGCTGAAATGATGATGATGAGATTTATGTATGGAATTATCATGGTATAAGGTGGACATAAGAACAACCACCTTGTTCTTTTTTGCCGCATAGGAAACAGGTGTGATATCTTTTTGAAACCCAAAGATTGAACTGTTAGGTTGTCTGTCAGTACCAATGAAAGATTCAGGAATCTGTCTCTTGTTCTTTCGTACAGTTCCAACCGACGTGAGTCCATACTCATTTAGCAGATGCAGTATTAGCTTATATCCGGTGAACCAATTATCGAATGTCACGTTACGGTGTGATCGTGCCGTGTGGTCCCGGCCGAAGAAAGAATAGGGCCACCCCAAATCATCCCAAGGGAGTCGTAAAAGCCGACTGATGGGTCACTCCCTCTGCCAGCTTGCATGCGGCGAGGGAAGGACACCTCTAGGTTTCCCTTTAGAGGTTGGGAGGTCGGACGGCAGTCGCTCCCGTAAAAACCAAAACAAGCCAAACAAAAATGGTGAGCAGCCACCGTGGCTGCTCATGTATGCTGATGATATCGCGCTGGCAGATTCGGACAGGGGTAGGCTGGTGCGACGTGTGAAGGTGTGGAAGGAATCGCTTGAGAACGGTGGTCTGAAGCTCAATGTGGCGAAGACCGAGTACTTGGCCTGTAACTCCACAGATCTCACACCCGTACGCATAGACGGCAACACGGTCGAGCGCACGGACCATGTGAAATACCTGGGATCTGTGTTTCATGCGTCTGGTGACATCGATTGCGACGTCAAGGCACGCATTGCTGCCGCGTGGGCCAAATGGCGTGAGGTAACTGGTGTCATTTGTGACCCCAAGATGCCGGTAAAGTTGAAGGGACAGGTCTATAAGACCATCATTAGGCCTGTCCTTTTATACGGCTGTGAAGCGTGGCCGGTGTTAGAGCGACACAAGCAGGAACTGCGTGTCACGGAGATGAATATGCTGCGGTGGATGTGTGGAGTGACGCGGAAGGACCGCGTTAGGAACTCCCGCATTCGCGGTAGTCTTCGTGTCCGTGACATTGCAGATAAATTGCAGGAGTGTCGGCTCCGTTGGTATGGCCATGTTTTACGGCAACCGGATGCTTACGTGGGAAACAAATGTCTGGCCATGCCTCCTCCGCCGGGCCCCGGCAGGAGGGGTAGACCCAAAAAGTGCTGGCTTGACGTCATAAAGGGTGATATGCGTGCCAATGGGCTCACTACCAGGGATGCTGAAGATCGCGTGAAGTGGAGTAGAAAAAGTCGGAAAGCGGACCCCGGGCACCGAAACGAAAGTTTGGGTGGCAACCGGGACTAACGCTAGGATGATGATGATGATGATGACGTTACGGTGTGATCGTGCAACTGGTTGAATTAGTCTCTCCACTACTTTAAAATGTTTATTACTGGCTGCATATGGTTCCCGACGGCTCCCGACGGTTGTTTTCCTGCGTACACTTCCAAATTCAAAACATAAAAGCTTTTTGCATCGACTAGGGCCAAAATTTTAATACCGTACTTAGCTGGTTTATTTGGTATGTAGACAAGAAACAGGCATCGACCTCTAAATGATAGTAGCATCTCGTCGATAGTCAGAAACTCACTTGGGGAGAACGATTCATTTTTCTATAATCAACTCCTTATAGCCTTCTTAGAATGATGACATCATAAAAATAGAAAACATTTCATCTTTTTCAATTTTTATTTCTTTTGTGTGTAACTTTTATCTTTAAATTATTTTATAATTATTTAAATTTACTTTTATCTTTGAATTTTTTTCTATTCATTATATTTTTTTCCAATTTTTCTGTGCTATAAAAGTCAGTCTTCTGCATTTTCTAAACTTGTAAAGGTTTTCTTTTTTTACTATTTTTAATAATATCTATAATATTCTTCGGCTGTATGATGTTTAAGAGCCATTTCAATTTTTGAAAAATCTGTATCCTTAGGTAAAATCGTATGTCCTGGCTCAAGAAACCGAAAAGATATTGTTTTTAAAGTATGATGAGAGTTTAAGATTGCTTTCATCATGAGAACAATTTTAATATTCCGGTTCTGACCACCGCAGCTATCGCTCTATAGAATAAGGTATACAACAGTGGGACTTAGCTTCATTTCTATATACTTCTTATGGCATGAACCTACTTTCTGCGCACCTCGTCCTGCTTCTCGCTCTACCCAAACATAACAGTGCCCAGTGTCATCGGATGCACTGTGGATATCACAATTATAGAACCACAATTGTCTTTTATAGAAGGCCATATTCGTCGATATGCGAGGTAATGGTAATGTTTTTTCTAAATCAAATGTTAAGCATTCAACAGTAGGTAAGTTTTGTGCTTCTTTAAAATCGCAGTTCATCCGGTTCCTCAGATTTTCAGCCCTTTGTATATGTCGTGTCTTCTCTGCTTTAGCTTGCTCTTTTTGTTCTAGGCTTTGGGCATTCTGAATTTTTACAGCAAACATGTCGCACTTATTGCTTCAGGTTAAATTTAGCGTAATTTTTTTTACTGTCTCGAAGGAAGCACACTTGCGCTCTTCACCATTCTTTTCCGCGTATTCTCGCCGATATATATCATAAATTTTGCCTAATGTCATTCCCGGTTGTAAATATAATGTGTCGTTATTAGTTTCCCTTCTATAATGGGATTCATATTTTGGAAGTTTATTAAACGTGTCAACGATAAAGTTATAGTCCTCATCCGTTAATTTATTCATACCTCCTCTATGAACTCCCTACCATTCTTTATCAGCCCACCATTTCTAAGTTTTTTTAGAGTTACAGTGACTCTGAGTCGTAATTTCTAAAGTATTTAAAAACATGTCACGGCATACGTTTACGCCATTTATTGAATAGACGCGATGGAATTGTTTAGGCTTTTTTTCAGCAGGAACATCAGCATGGTGTAGCTTCGTTTTTTATTTTGTTCCTTGATACACGATCCTATGTATATAATTGAACATTGTTATAATTGAACATTGTAAGACCCTGAATAAATAATTTTTCAAATTCTTCTTTTCTTTTATCTACTGTAATCAAACTAGCATAATTTTTCAAACATGTACATTTATAGTCAATGAAATCTTTAGGCTTTACTTTTTTTATTTTTAGTTGTATATTCCAAATTATTATATTTATTGTATTTTATCTCAGGTCTAAGCTGACGCGTACACGACACGCTTACGTCCCTTTTTTGGTTTTTCAGTTCCCAAGTCAGATCGTACATCTTCTTTATCTATGTTTATTTCTTCGTCTGTAGTTATAAGCCGTACTGGTGCTGTTAATTTTTCATTAGTTATAGCGGTATCTAAATGTGTCCCTAATTTTACTCCGTTGTTATTGGATGGCTCTTTATTGGGTATTGAATTCTCATTTTTATCTTCATTATCACCAAAAGATGAACAAGAGATCGCCGACTCTTCTATGTTTATTACCATGTTAGGTATGATAAAATTTGAATCCCTTACACTGTTATCGTTATTACAATACTCAGGTACGTTTTCATGATTTGAAAGGTCACTTTCTTCAATAATATCATTATTTTTCTCGTCCTCGGTTAACATATTAATAAGCTCTTGAGTTTTTGGTGACATTGATGGAAGAGGTGATGACGCTGGTGTTTCGTTGTTCATCAACAGTGAGAGATCTGAAACAACATTGTAAAGTGCCTAGCCTCTAGCATGTGCCTGAAATACCGTATCCCTTCATAAATCGCCAAAAGCTCCCTGTCGTACGGGGAGTATTTCTGTTGCGATGGGCTGAATTTTTGGCTGAAGAAGGCGAGCGGCTCCTAGGCGCTATTTTTGTACTGTTGGAGGGCTGCGCCCATTGCTGTGTCTGACGCATCTGTGACTTGCTATTTTTGCATCTAGGTCTGGATGTGCCAGAAGTGTAGCTGCCATAAGCTCTCTTTAAATTTTTCGAAGGCCATTAGTATGTCTCCTTCAATGCTTACAGGATGAGAGCCTTTTACAGAGTCTGTCAACAATGCATTCAGTGGGGCCTGAATTCCCGCGGCGCCAGGGATAAATTTTCTGTAAAAATTCAACATCCCCAGAAAGCGCCTCAACTCTTTTACAGTCTTCGGAACTGGGAACTCTGATCGCTTCAACTTTTTCGTCTAGTGGTTTGATTCCGGCAGAAGACATTTGGATGTATTAATTACCATCCCATAATCTTGAAGTTTGGTAAAAAGTTGGCGAAGGGGGTTTTCGTGCGCCTCTTCGTCTTTTGAAAACACCAGAAAGTCGCCTAGGTAAGCGTAACAGAAATCCAGGCCTCGGGTTACTTCATCTACGAATCTCTGGAACGTTTGATCAGCGTTGCGCAGACCAAACGTCATGAATGGAAACTCGTACAGGCCGAACGGTGTGGTAATTGCTGTTTTTGGTATGTCGCTCTCGTTCACTGGTATCTGGTTGTATGCTTTTACTAGATCGATCGTCGAGAATACGTGGCAATCAGTTATATTGTGTATAAAATCTTGAATATGGCGAATGGAGTATATCTTCTTATCTTATTTCGGAGCCGAGAAATATCTCGGACACTTCGACCCAATGGGATCTTTTGTGTTCCCCTAGATGGCAATCACACCTCTCCAATCTCATTGAAGATTTGCTTCATGGGCCTAACAATGAGGTATGGAGATAGGAGCCTGTAGTCTTCCGGTGTCGGATATCCTACCTCCAAAAGATTCATTCGCCTCCTGGCCAATGGATCGCATGTACACAGTAGGTGTTCCATGCGTTCTGTATGTTCCCCACACAACCTGCACATGGGTGTCGCGGTTAGATCCATCTTCATGAGCATGTTATTGGTTCCAAAGTGCCCAGTAAAGACTCCAAGCAAGTAGCGTATTTGCCCCCTGCTCATGTTCCAGATGGATCCTCGTGCTTTGTACGTGGATCCCAAAATTTTTTTGGAGTGTTCCAGACCAATTCTAGTCAGCCAGTGTTGTTGTTGACTGTGGTCTGCAAAATCCCTGAATGTGGCTTTCACGAGGCTAGTCGGAATGCCTACACATGGTTCCGGACCCATAAAATCATTAGTTGAGCCCTCTCTTGCCAGTTCATCTGCCAATTCATTGCCATGAATTCCTTCGTGTCCCGGGACCCACATTAATCTTACCCTGTTATGCCTTCCAAGCCCATTTAAGGTTTGAATGGCATCCAGGACAAGTCTGGAGTCAACTTTGAAGGATGCGATGGCCTTGATTGCAGCTTGACTGTCACTGAGAATATATATAGATTTGCCTTTGGTGCCTCTATCTATGTTCTCCTGAGCACAGGTTATTATGGCATACGTTTCAGCCTGGAATACACTTGCCATTTTTCCCAAGCTTCTACTACATTAAATTTTGTAGTCTTTCGCGTATACTCCCGCCCCTGTACCTGATTCCATTTTGGATCCATCAGTGTACCATACCGGACTATTATGTTCCGGTGGATCTGTTCCCTTTGTCCATTCCATTCTTGTTGCATCCACATGAGTCTTCCACTTGAGTTCCTTATCGAGGGTTATGCCTAGATATTTGACCTCGGTGGACCACGGCAGTTTGGTTCCATTAAGGGAGGGATTCCTTAGACTTGCTAGTATCCTTCTTCTGGTAACGCTTCGATGGAAGTGCATTGCTTTCGCCAAGTTCTTTTAGCCTTGCGTATCGCCGTACTGTACCTCGTCAACATGCTAGAGTAGTCAGAAAAGTCTTTTCTAGCTTTTGCATTGTTGAAGGCCTGTCGTGTTTCCCGGCGTAATTTCGCCAACTCAGGGGACCACCAAGGTTCCTTTTTGCAAAAAGCCCTTTTCACTGGGCAGTTATCCTCCCATGCGCCTAATATGGCCTTCTTAATCCTGTCAGCTTCAAATTCTATATCTAGTATTCGTATTTCTTGGGTTTCTTCTTCGTATAGTTTCGGCTGTACTCGCCGTCCTATACCTAAAGCATATGTAATTATGGTCAGACAAGGAACATTCGTCCGATACATGCCAATTTTCAATATGTACACTAGCTCTGTTAGAGGCCAGTGTCAGATCGATGACTTCAGCTCTCGCTGAGTTCCTGAAGGTGGGTTTATTACCTATGTTAAGGATTTGTAAAGAAGAGCTTACCGCAAAATCCAACAGATCCTCTCCTCGTTTGTTGACATCTGAACTGGCCCAAACGATGTGATGAGCATTAGCATCGCAGCCAAGTATGAGGTCTAAGTTTCTTTGACTGCCATAGTCAACTAGTCTTCTAATTAGTGGGGTTACTGGTTCCTTTTCTTCGTAAGGGAGATAGGCGGAGGCTAGGATAATTTTCCTTTTCTCCGTACCCGTCTCCACGTGGATCATGGTTGTCGTTAGATCCCTGCAACAGTAAGTACGCAAAGGCATTGCCGCTATACTGCCCCTGATATAGATGCAAGTCTTTGCGTCATTAGTTGGATAATCATAGAGAATTGTTCCCCCTGTCCCACCTAAGCCTTTCAAAGTCCCCTTATATAGATAAGGTTCCTGTATCAAGGCAATATCATACATATTAAGTTTTAATTGCCGAGCCAAAAGGGCAGTGGCAGCTCTGCAATGATGCAGGTTGATTTGAACACACCTTAGTCCCTCCATCTTTAAATCTTGATGAGTTCGCGTAGTTGTAGGAGGTCCTCAATGTTTAGGATCCTCCTTTATTGCCTGGCCCTCTTCAGAGTGGCCGGCGAGCATAAGCCCAGGGCATGGAGGTCCTCCAAAATGCCATCGGAGTCCGCTTCTGAATGCCTGGTCCCGTCCTCCGATTCCTACTCCACGCTTTGAGCCAGATCTTCTTCCATGGCCACCCCATCTTGCGGTCCATCCTCGGAGGGTGCCTTGCTCTGCTCCGTGTCAGGTCCTTCTCCCTTATCTTCTTCCAGGAGTTTGAACGAGTATTGTTCAATTCCTCCTGGAAAAGAATAACCCGAGGCCTTGATCACCTCAGCCGATGCTCTGTCCATGAGGACGATACGTCGGATGCCAGATTATCCGGTCATCGTGTTCACGACCTTCCAGCCGTCCGTCCTCAAGTCTGGATTCAACCGCTGAAGCAGTCGAAGGGCTCGAGCACAATCTTTCAGGGCCAGGTTCCTGCTCTTCCATGCCATCTTCACTGGCTTTGGAAGGTCCCTGGCATCTTTAACTTTGAGCTTCAGTTGTCCCAGTTCCACATTTTGGATGGCATCCCGAAGCCACTGGGCTGCATCAGAGTTGCTGCAGTTTCTCAATTATGAGCTCCTGAATTGGCACCAGATCCCTCACCGTCTGGTACTCTTTCGGGTACTTGATGGTAACGATGGCAAGTTTCACAGCCGCCACCGCGACCCTAAAGGATCCGGTTGGGGGTAACGGCCCTTGGGCCTTCACCCTCTTGGCAGTCATGTCCTCACCATCGCCACTGAGAGCAGCGCGCGGCCTTTTGGATGGTCCTATCATTGGAGTCCCATCCAAGGCAGCCTGCTGTCTGAGCTTCCGGCGCTTCTTCTTCTGCGCCCCAGAGCGCCAAGAAGTGCCGCCTCCACCGGGTGCTTGTTGCCCGATGGACTGTGTTGCGCTCCCGTCTCTCAACGGCCTCGCAGCAGTCCCACCCTTTGACAGTTCTTTGACGGTCCCGCCACGTGACGGTCCCTCCTCATCCCTGTCTCGTGATGGTCCCGCTGCGGGCCCGCTTATTGACGGTCCCGCTATTGAGGGTGTGGTTCCTGCTTACGCCTGTCCCACCTTGCGAGGTGCGGGCCCGGCTTTCACCGGTTCCGCTTTGTGGGGTGCGGTCCCGGCTTTCGCCGGTTCCGCCTTGCGGGGTGCAGGCCCAGCTTTCGCTGGTCCCGCCTTGTGGTTAGAATTTTTAGGTTTATCCATAAAGGATCCCGATTAATTATTTCGTCTCTCAACTGCCCCACCCGCCATGGAGTGCTCAAACGGCGATGCTACGATAGCACCAAGGTTCCATTGAGAGATATAGCCCCCCTCTATCAGTTGCCCACGAGACCGCTCAGCACCAACCCCCACCGCTACTACTAGCAATGTGAGCGAGCACTGCCGTCTGCGGGTCCTGATAGAAGTGAGCTAGCCTGGGGTCGTCTGACCGTACCCCGCAGCCGATTGACTGTAGCCGGCTCAGCTACAGCCTCCCGTGTAAGAGGAAATCCAGAGCACCAAGTAGTGTGTTGCCTCAGAGACGTTAAACCGCCTACGGTCATCGGCTCAACCACCAGGACTCCTTCATCCCCCCGTACGGGGCCCCGCGCACGGTACAAACACGCGGGTGGTTGCATTGTATCTTGCTGCTGCAGTCCGTCACGAACAGGCGACCAGGTGTTGATGGATAGTCGTTTGTCGCCGTTATCGATTGTCTTGGAAGTTTCCCTGTTTGAAGTCGCAAGGTTTGACGCATTTCGTGGCCTTATCCCCAAATCTGTAGTGGAACCAGCAGGTTGGGAATCTTCTATAGTTAGACTCTGACCTGGTGGTGTTGCTGCTGCGGTTGTTCCTAGATTTTGCTCGGGAACTGCGGCCGCGTGTTAAGAGCGCTTCGACTTGCTGGGTTAGAGCTTCCAGTTGTTTCGCCATCGTCTCAAGAGGTGTTGCAGGAACAATGTCGAAAACCTTATCTGCTAAGTCCCCTAAGTCTTGTAGGCTCATCTCGGGTTGTGATGCAATCACGGTTTGTATGTTGCTTGGCAGACGGCTCGTCCACATAGCGAGGATAAATTCCTCGGGTACTTTAGGTCCTGCTAGATTTTATAAATTATTCAATTATGTCAGAAATTATTCAACTGATCGGTTTATGTTAGGCACTCAATAAAATTAGGGTGCTGTTTGGTGATATTGCAAGATGTAGCTAACAGATTATCTCATTTTGTAGGTATAAGCATGGGCTACCAACCCATACAAGCTATATTTAATACTAAAAAGCATGCTCATTCTCGTTCGCACAATATTACTCGAACTTTTACGATGCCGACCGATTGACACCCGAACATATTCAATATAGTACAGTACTTAGGACAGAACGCAACGGACGTATAGATATGAACCGATCTTTATATAATATTATGTTCTGTGGATATGAACGTCATGTTTAGTGTTATGTGACATGCTAAATTTTGCCGGGTAATAGGTACTGTTACAGTACGCGCTACGCGGTCGTGCTATATTATGCGTACTGCATGGCACACAGTACTTACACATGTCTACCTGAGTGTTCAATCGCCATTATCATTGGAGAATATTTTTCTGGCAAACCTGCTAGCAATAATGACCCGATCCACTCATCCGTAATAGCAAAAACTATGCCTTTTTATTCTCTGCGCTGTCTCAATTACTTGCGTTACATACGAAGTCATTGTATCGCAATTTTCTTGTAAGTATTGAGATTAAATGTCGTAGTAGGGTTATCTTTCTTGCAAAACCCGAGTCATCAAACATATTCTTGAGCTTTTCCCATAACTCTTCCGAACTTGATGTCTCTTCGATATGCACATACAATCCGCTATCTATTGTCAAAACCAGTTTCGCCCTTGTCTGTGCATCTTCTTCTGGTTTTCTTTCGATCGTCGCCCTCGGTTTGATGTGATGATTGTATGATTCCTTCTAGCACCAACAAGTTTTCTGCCGCAAAACTCCACTCATCATAATTTTCCCGTCCTTTTAGTTTGGTAACACTTTGTATGTAATTCATAGTCATTTTTACACAAAGATTCTGCATTTTTCTTAAACGGTAAACTAAAATTACTTAAGAAATCAGGACATACGCCCGTAACCTATTAAAACGTGCTCTTTTGATTCATCTGACTTTATTGACATTGATACATTACTTTTTAAAAGGTACAATAGCTGGCGTTATTAGTAATAATTTGTTACTAAAATTTAACAGAGGGTAGAGTGAAATATTTTTTCACAAATATAGTTTGCCGCGGCAAAAAAAAAGAGAACCTATGTCGTAGATAATTTTAAATGTAGAAATTAAATTCATAAGCATTAATTTTGTGAAAAGTCCTAATTGTATTTTAAAGCTGGCGTCTAACCCAGGTTTTAAACTGGGTTCCAAAGGTACACTTGGTCATGGACCTTGTTTGTTATTTAGCATCGAACATTTGACCCATGCCATTTAAGCGGACAAAGGTCCCGACAGATTTATGATTCAACAGATGTTGATATAAGTTAAAAATCTACTATTCAATTGTTTAAATATCAGATCTAGATAAATAAAAACAATAAAGAATAATTGTAAATAAATCTATTTAATGTATATATTATTGCATATCTGTTATATAAATATTAAAATATTGCACATGTTTTTAAATTTTAAATAAATTATATTTTTATGAACTAGTGCTGTTTTCTTGATTCGAATCCATATTATGAAGTGATTTCAACTTCGATTTAAGTTCTTTATTTTCTTTGTTTAGTTCTTCTAATCTTCTTTTTAGTTTTTCTGTCATTTCTAAATACGATTCTTTCCACCTGCAAAATATTTAAATATATTTTCGTTAGTGAATGTGAATTTGATAACTTTGGTCCCAAGCCCGTCGGGATAGCAACCACCTCTGGTCTATATAAGTATGCCGCCGTAATACTCTTGTGCTGCGTTCCGGCATAAGTGACCAGGTTCCAATAACCCTACGCGACCGGCAGCGTGTTAACGGTGCCCCTGGCGTCGCTAACATCTATAAACGACTGTAACTACAAATTATACTGGGCTGTCCCACAGCAATAAAAAAATCTACCGTGCCTTTAAAATAATGATATATTCGATATATCATTATAGCTTTTGAAACTTACAACCTTGAAAATAAGAAAGTAAATTGGCTATTTCAAAATGCTCATAAATTTCATGATTGATATGGTAGGTAAACAAAATAATTTTTGGTTTTAAGTTTATTTTAAATATTTTTTTTCTAAGTAAATTATTTCTTGGTTTGGGGATACACCTTGTTTTCCTATTACAGCACTAGAGCGCATTATGCGACATAATGCTCAACGTTGATGTTTCAACTACACTCTACAGCAACGCTTCGCACAATCGTGCACTCTCAAAAGTGATCCGCGCAATCGAATACCAACTCAGTGACAGAAAATTAACAAGTGTTTTTTTTTTAAGTTTGCATTTATCGTAATTTTATTTATATATTATCGTTAGTAATATTGTTTATGATTTGGCCATGTTGAGAGAATGAATGAAGAACGATTGACGAAAAAAGTGTATAAGGCGAGTGTGAATGGAAGTGTTGGAAGGGGTAGACCTAGGCGGACGTTTCGAGACCAGATCAGGGACGTCTTGAAAACAGGCCAGATCAAGAGTACCCTAAACCGAAGGGCATGTATGAAGGGAATAATGAAAGTGGACGAAGCGAAACAAGTATGTAAGGATCGTAGCAAGTGGAAAGAAGTGGTCTCTGCCTACCACTACGGGAAAGAGGCGTGATTATATGTATGTATGTTAATATTGTTTATTGCTGAAAACTTTTTTAAAGCTTTCGTTTCGTCATAGTTTTTTTAGAAATAATCAAAATTGAATCAAATTGTGTTAAAAAAATAAATATAAGTATGGCTGGTGCACTCTGGTGGTGCATTTGAAAACTAATTCACGTTCCAATTAACCATAGGCATAATTCGGCATTGTGCGCCACTGAGTCGCATTATGCTCAGTAATTGGAAAACAAGGACAAAAACGGAAATATGGGCGGTCATATTTAAAAGTCACTTGGACTACCTACATCTTATACAATTCAAAAACGTATTTTTTTACTGTATTACTACGTTATAATTTTCAAATGTCAGGTGAATAAGATTTTTTAAAAGTTATTGCTTGACTAAAACCGTTAGTATCCAAATTTAAATCTGATTTGAGCATGCGTATAATCAAAGTATCACTTACTTTTTACTTAATTCCATTTGATTTTCTAAATGTTTATTCAATTCTATCAACTCTTCCTCCTTTGTTGAGACCATTCTAAAATAATAATAAAAATATCATAATTTTATAAAGGACACCCAATAAATTTTATCTTTATTAAAATAAAACACTGAACTCACTTTTGATTTAATTCTGTTCTAGACGCAAGCATGTTCTGCAACTTGCTTACCATATTATGAGTCTCGTCTAAAGATTTCTGTAGGTGGTCCACTTGTAACCTGCGAATTTTGTATGGATTTAGTCCTATCATTGCCTATCAAAACTTGTGTCGCCTTGTTTCGGCCTCAGTTGGATTAAAAATGAACCGATACATTTAATCAGCGTAAACGCTATTATTGACATACGCTATCGATGAAATTGGGAACCAATTGTAATATTCCAAAGTTTTCTTATATCATTCAGTGATCTCGTTTGATAAAATTACTGGGTCCAATACGATCTTTGATGTGTCATACATCCAAACAGACATTTTAACAGTATAAACATTACGTTCCTTACGGTATTTAACGACGTCATACGTCCAATACAACACTTGCGCAACGATTTTTATAAGCACCACGTGTTCAGTGATGTGTGAATTCTTGCTGCAGCCGTGGGGCAAGCGGTGTAGCGCGCATGCGTAAGAGAGGGGAAGTATCTTCTACCTCTGCCTCATGACGAAGACTTTTTTGTTAAACGTTTAACGCAAATAGATTTCATTTCATATAACAAATACCCCGCCTCGGAGTAAAGTTAAATGTACATGAGCGCCGCCATCTTAAGCATATTCTGCCCCGGGATGCGGGGCGGTCCAACCAAAATAACGCAATGTAATTTTAATAAAATAAAATAATAATGGAGCAAAAGTGTATAAAACAGTGCAATGACATTAATATTGAATGAATATTAATGAAATATCGAAATTTCTAGCGCTTTGCTTGAGTGCGCCTCCTAGGATTCTGCGCTTGGGTGCACCCGCAACCTTTAAACGACCTTGTTTATAAGCAAATGCAGCGTGAGTTATTTAAATGTATGCATTTGGGTAGACTCTAGTGTGGTTAAGACATCTAGCGATTTTCAGATAACTAATATGGCGAGACTAATTTGTTATATATGTATGTGTCTGTCTGTCTGTCTATATATATTTTGCTTTGTATTTAGAAAATACAATTTTAGACACAAAGTATGTTTAAACCCAAAATAAAAATACCTAAGTTCTTCGCATTGTGTTTTTAATAATTGTTCCTCCCAATCCCTCCTTTTTGCCTCCCTTGCCTGTATATCTTGGATCCTTTGAATATCTATCGCCAGACATTGTTTCTCACACACTAATTGTATGTTACGTCTCTCAGATGACACCTATTAAATATATTATAAAATTTGATTACTAGTCAATTATCATCATTATCTAAGCAGTTATTTCCGGTTGCATCCACCGTTCCATTCTGGAACCCATGATCCGTTGTGAGTTTTGCCATATGATCGCCATCGGGTGGACGTTCCATCTTCATTTCCTGGAGCCTCTTCTCCCTTGTACGAGATGTTTCTTGAGAACGTTCATTTTGCGTACTCTCCGGATTTGGAATGCACTTCCGACTAAGGTTTTCCTATCGTAGTACGATATGGGGGTATTAAAAAAGGGCGTTATATAATTTCTTAGTGACTGGTAGCGCGTTAGCAATACCTGTGGTGTTGCAAACGTTCATAGACGACGGTAACCATCTGCTATCGGATGGGCCGTTTGCCTGTCTGCTGAACTCTAGATATAAAAAAAAAAATTATGAATATATTGCTACTGCCAAAATTTGGCTTTCTCATGGACGACTGTTAAAGCAATGAAATACTTGGTGACTCAGTGGTATTACACTCATAGACCAATCTAGAGGTCCCAGATTCGTACTCCACGGTAGTATGTACTGCATTTGCAGATTTTCTCGCCTGTGAAGGAAAACGTGAGTAAGCCTACATTTGCCAAGATTACCGGTATGTGTGATCCGTGATCCGTATCTGCCTTGGAAAAGCTATAGGCGGGTATACGGCCCGTTCATATTCACCAACTTCAAAAGAAAAACTCGTCTACCGTTAAAAAGGTATACCAGAATAAACGAGGAACATATCAATTAAGAATCATACCAGTTCTTGAAACATAGCTTCGAGCCTTTGTTCAGCGATCGCCAGCTTCGGATTTACAGCTTTAAGGTCCTCTTGCTGTTTTCTTACATGATTCTCATTCGTTTCTTGTAAGATTTTATTTTCTCTGTAATTGATTAATATAATTGAATATAATGTCAATTTAAAAATACACCAGTTAATTGTAATTGTGCAAACGATTTGCAGTTAAAACTTTCGCCATAACTAAAGTTCCAATTAAGTTTTCCCTTATGAACAACGGTTTACGAATACTTTACACTTAGAAAGCCTTTTTGATTCCTGTCTGTCATATCATGTATAGTGAAATGTAGGCGTTAAGGCTTTTAGATAACATTTTAGCTAGGCATACAAAAAATACCTTGAGACTTACAGAAATAATAGTAAAAAATAGCATTATCACAGATCAAAGATTTTAATTCAATAACTTTTTTTATAAATCTTATCTGTAATAGGTTAAAAAAGGATGTGTCTAAAATTCACTAATATAATAATAATATACTAGAAAGTTACCTCAAAACCTTGATAAGCAACATTCCCTTTTCTACCAATTCCGAATCCAAATTCCTAATATGTAAAAGCATATCCGCCACTTTTTCATTGTACTTTTCTTTTGTTTCTTCCAGTTCTTTTCTACATGAGTTTTCAGTATCGCGTCTTACATTTACTATTCCTTGTCTCAGTTCCGCTAATTCTTCTGAAATTTATTTTTAAGTGACAATACAGTAAAAATTTACCTGTTAATGTGGGGGATGTATGTGCATAATAGGGAGTAACAGGAATTACTAACTAGATCCAGGTATCTAAATAAACGGCGAGGACATGAATATGCTGGTGTTGCATTGGGCCTAAATAAATAAAGTATCTTGACTTTGTGAGTACCATGGACAGTGGTGAGTACGCTTTATGAAACAATGTATAACTTGACAATTAATTCCGAATTCAAAATGGCCTCCAAAATGTTGGTCACGTGGCCAACTGTCGATTGAAACTGCCTTTCAACAAACAAATTTAAATTTAAAAAGGTATTATGAAACGTATGTGTGGGAAATTACACCATTAATTATATTGACGACCGCACAGACTGGGATCAAAAATAATTATGTTGCCATTATGCTCATACTATACTATGCTCATAACTCATTTTCTTTCCTCCAATTTCATTTTAATTTTGTAATTAAAGTTGTACAGAATAAAAAATGACAATTATAAAATAAGACTGAAAAAACAATCGCCAGGGAGTTCGTTTCGCAGTTTCTTCTCTAGCCAGCGGTTTGTATTGGAAACGGTAATAGATTGTTGACAATCAATAAGTGATCTGTAAGATGTTATATTGTAATAAATGATTTTGATTTGATTGCAATCACCACGATTTTGTTCACAGTGGAAATGAAAGAGCAGTGAACAACTCAACCAGACAACCAATTTTTTTTTATTGCGTAGGACAGCAGACAGGCTGACAGCCCGCTTAGAATTTAGCAGTTACCGTCGCCTATAGGTGTTTGCAACGCCAGTGGCATCGCGAACACGCTGCTGTCCCATTAGGGTACAGGAACTTGGGTCACTAATGCCGGAACACAACACAAGGTTATTATGGCGGCATACTTAAGACCAAAGGTGGTCGCCATCCAGACGAGCTTGAGGCCCTACCACGTAGCTAGGGTGGGTTGTTTAGTCGCCTTTTACAACAGGCCGACCCCGGCCGCAGAGATTAGTATTCTTTCTCCGCCCCTGCACGGATAAAATATTTATTTAAATAAATTATTAAATTATATAATTAATTTAATATAAAAAAATATTTATTAAATTTATACGCTTATAATATGTATTATGTATACTTTTTTAACATTCGTCAATAATGGGCGATTGCAGTGTATCCTTTCTCATCTCATCTCTCAAATAAAGTAATGTTAGCTATTTAGATTTATACCTACTTGTTAATTCTTGTATAGTTTTATATGCTTCGTTCTTTTGTGCTGATACGACATCGTAAAGTTGTAAGGCTTCTGCCACCTGAAATATGAAAAGTCGTAATGTAACACCTAACAACATTTTTATTATTGGTTTCTTCTATCTTATTTGAATCTTGGCTAGACACTCTGATCCTAAGCTTACTTTGGTTTTCGCTTCTGCTTCTTTTTTAATTTTATCTACACATTCCTTCTGACACAGCACAACTTGGTCTCGTAAGACTTCATTATTTTTTTTCTCTACTGCTAAATTGATTCTCTGTTCTTCTGCAAGTTTTTCAGTTTCCTTCAACTTCTCTTCCAATTCTTTACCTCTCTCTTTATACGAAGTTATTTCTTTAGTTTTATGTTTATTCTCTTCTTTAAGAACATTATAGTTCCTTTGTAGTTCTTTGTATTTAGTTTCTAGTTCCAAATAGTCCGCAAGTGCTGTTTCTATTTTTAAGTCTAGATTTCTTTTATCTTCGATATTATTCTGGAAGTAATATGAAAGTGGTTATTAGATGCAATATGATTTTACTTAATTTTACTGTACATGTTACTTGTATTATGCCAATATAACGCAGTACTGGCAATTTTTGTAAACTCTTCAATTATTTTGGAAAGTTATTGAACTAAAGATTCAAATTTAAATTAAAACTAGTACATAGAATTAATTTTTATGCTATATTGTCCAAAACTTAATCTATAAGGCAGAATTGGTAATACATTTTTCATTATTTTCGATATTAAAGTTTAGGTATGTGGTAGCCATAGTAGCCATATAGTAGGATATGGCAGGACCGAAGGACAGAAACATCACTTGCTGTACAAAAGTTAACAGTGTTCGTACACTGGTCTTTTTCATATTCCTCCATGGTTCCGAACCCTGGATGCAAAAAGACACAGATAGACAAAGGATAGATGCGTTTGAGATGTGGTGTTGGCGTCGCATGCTGTGAATTCCTTGGACAGCTCACGGCACCATTATTTCCATCCTAAAACAGCTGAAGCTAGATGATTCTCAGCGACTTTCCAGTGTCTGCCTGCACCAAATACTCAAATAATTCGGACATATTGCTCGAAGGAATCCCGGTAACCTGGAGAAATTGATGGTGACAGGAAAGATGAAGGCTAGATCAGGTATCCGAACACCTAAAATACCTGCCAGCGCGGTACTACATCAGGCCAAGGACCGCAACAAGTGCAGGGATACGGTCGGGAAATTGCAGCAACGGAGTCACGATCCTCAGCTCTGAGGGACCTACTGAAGAGAGATATGTGGTAGCCAAGTGGTATCACATCTGTAGACCGTCTTTAAGGTCATAGGTTCGATACTCAGGTACGATGGCATGCACGCGATTAGGCAGTTCTTTGCCTAATGAGCATTTAATAAATTACCGCGCACCGACACGGTGAAGATAAACGTAAGGTAAACGTAAGTTGAACATCAATATTATTGGGATTGAGAAAAATAAAAAAGGTAAAAATGCATTGAAAAGCAGAACAACTAATGCGTAACTGGTAACCTCGCCAACTCGCTATGGGCATGGCGGGTATACTGTCTGTCCTCTCTATGGACACTGACAACCACAGCAGCGGGACATTATGCGCTATTTAAGAGTTCCTACCAAGACTTAACAGGCCCTCGTAAATCTTGTAGCTAGTAAAGCTGGTACTTCCCTGCTGAACCACTTACAAGGTTTTGGCGCAGATTTTAGACTTTGCTATTCAATTTTCTTTTAATTATTTAACTTGATTTAATACTTACATTGGAACTACGGTTATCAAAACTTTGATAAGTTTTTAGCTCACTCTCCAAAGCGTCTATAGTTTTCTGCGAAGTTTGCCATAGCACGTGTAATGAATCTCTTTCCTGAAATAAATCCAAGATGTAAACAAAGATGACGGTGATATTAGATATTTGAGAGAGAAAAAAAGTTCAAGGTTCCAAGTAATTACGTTCTAACTGGGAAGCAAGGAATGAGCCTTCAGCCCTCGCAAATTAAAAACAAAATTTAGTCAAGATGCATCTTTACTAGACGGACTATATCGACTTAAAAGGAATAGTTATAGGACTGCACCAACGTGAATAGACGTCATTGAGACCCCTATTTTCAAAATATAAGCTTTCCTTATTATTAACCATTTGGATAATATAAGAAGTTCAATTATAATTAGATATATTTGTTGATAAGTGGTCTAATGTTGCAATACATTGTATGAAATACTGCGAGATGGATGGAAGGACATGTTCAGTATCTTTTTTTTTGTCTCGGGGAAAAACCCTAATGCCCCCTCCCCCACGGCCCGGGGGACCGAGGGATATGTGGGACTCCGATGTTTTCTTATCGTCTACGCCCGGGCTCACGGATATATGGCCTGCTGATCGCGTCGCCCGGGCTGACGCCAGCCCGCTCTTTATGTCATGGTGGGCCTCTTCTGATTTTGTACCGCCAGGGGGTCAGGGTTTCGTCTCCCGGCGCTCTCCTTTGCCCTAAGGAATTGATGGGGGCCGCGGAACATCACACAGCCCTCACCTTCGCGGTAATGGTGCGGGCGGCTGATCCTCCCCCGTGGGGCTGCCCCCTGCCGCTTTCTACGGCAGCCAGAAGTCCTTGGACGTATTCCAGCGCCGTCGACGTAGCCTGCGTTGGCGGGAGGGGAGTGTCCTAGTTAGTTCCCACTCCCGCTCCGCCGCTTCCTTTGCGAATATAACTATCTTGCAGAAGGAGGCGACGGCCGTTCATCCAGGATCGATTCCGACCATAGACAGCACCAGGGCTCGGAGTGATAGGTCCACATCGATTTGGGCGACGAGAGCCGCGCTCGGCCGCATTCCGGCGCCACCAGCCAGCCAGCATGGAGGCGGTTTCGAAGGACACCGTGCGATATTCCTTTATCACTCGGACGGCAAAGACACGCTGCACCCTGCGTAGCAGTGTCGTCGTTTTGGCCGTTAGGCGATTCGCCTATATGGGGGCCCTGTAAAGGGCCATCGACTGCACAATCCCCTCAAAGTCTCGCCGCCGCCCGAACTAGTTTCGGCGCCAGACTCTCGAAGTGCGCCACAAAGTCCCATCGCCCGTCGAGCACCAGTCCAAGGTATTTCATGGTCCGCCCGACGGCGATGCGTACGCCTCCCACTAAGCTCAGTATCTAAGCTAAACCTCTTACTGCATATTTATTGAATTTAGTCATAATTACCTTATTAATTACAAATACTTGTTTTCTTAGCTCTTGTATTTCGGCACTTTCATCGCCTTCATTGCTTTGCCGAGCATTATCTAACTTGTCTTTTAGCAGCATGCCAACTTGTTGTGATAAGTTTTGATTGTCAGCTATTAGATTTTTTATTTCTTCTTCCACCATTGTTTGATTTTGCTGAAAGAAAATTGTATGTGTCTAATACCTTATTTCATTGTATTTAAGTAAAATAATAAATTATTAAATACTTTTTCACTTTTATATTATTACGAAGTGATGATAGATTTTATTAAACAGATTTCTGGCCTTACCCTATAAAAATCTACTTCAGTTTGCAGAGCATCGAGGTTTGTGTCGTCCATAATTTAGTTTCTATAAAAACTATATTCTTATGTTGCTAATAATTGATGGTTAGAAGAAAGATGATGTTTCCTCATTTTATTTGTTTACATTTCGCGCCCTTATTCGTTGCTAGGCAACATGATTAGCTTTTTAGAAGATTTTGTTTTAAAATTATGCGCTTGGGCTTTTTGATGTCTTACTTCTAATAATGAATCAATGAATAAAGTTTATTTATTGCATTAATAAAAGAAAACAAGCGAATACACAAAAGTATAAAATAAAACAATCGGCGACCTTATTGCTAAAAGTAATACATACATTTGATCTGGGATATAATTTTAATCGTACAACGTCTAAAAGAATTAAAATAGTGAAAAACTATTCTATTTGATGTACAATGTACATTGTATACACACATGAATACTTTTAAATTGTTTAATGTCAAAATTTCTGAACGAAAACAGTTTGTCCTCAAGAACCATCTTGACGTTTGCGCGAAAATCGAAATTTTCTTCGCATTAGTTTTGTGAATCTGAATACTCGAAAAAATATTGTTACAATCTATGAAAAATGCTTACACATTAATTTCTTGTGTGTAAAAATGAGCAAGTAAGTAATTACAACCGTTGATCTCTATTATAATTTGTATAGTTGCAATTAAAAAATGTTACCTGAGAAATTGGTATATAAAAATGAGATATATTTTCTTTTAGTCTATACTTCGATATCAGACATGATCAGTGGCCTCTTGTTTATGATGATAAGTACAATGTCTCGTTTGGAGGACTCGAAAGGTTTCATTTATTTGATGCTAAGAAATGGCGTAACATTGTTCAGGTATCAGTATTATTGTGCAGGTATTCTGACAAGTAATTGTAATAAAAATAATACCGTTAATAAAGTCTTTTTCAATCATAAATATGTAGAATGAAATTCACATGATTTTTTTTATTGCTCTAGGACAGTAGACAGGCTGACAGCCCGCTTACAATTTAGTAGTTATCGTCGCATAAGGGTGTTTGCAACGCCAGTGGCATCGTGAAAACGCTGCTGTCCCATAAAGGTACAGGAACTTGGGTCACTAATGCCGGAACACAACAAAAGGTTATTATGGCGGCATACTTAAGACCAAAGGTGGTCGCCATCCAGACGTTCTTGAGACCCTACCACGTAGCTAGGGTGGGGTTGTTTTGTCGGCTTTTACGACAGGCTGACCCCGGCCGCAGAGGTTAGTATTCTTTCTCCGCCCCAGCACGGATAAAAATCAAATAATATGACTTAACAAAATCAAATAAATATGTAGAAAATATAAGAATGCCAATAAGTGTGTATATTAATGAGCTCTCATGTTTAAAGTAGATTTTATTTTACTTCTTTTGTCTCATATCGTGTGCATTTAAAACCTGCACACTCATTATAAAAATCTTTTCATGTGATTGTCTGGAAGAAATTTGTTGAAATGTTTGGAAGAAGAATATACACAAAACTATGTTTGCACTGGATATATTTATACATTTACAGAAATATATACAATTATAAAATATTAACAAAATGTATCATGACAATGTAAGGAATTGCAAAAGGTTGAGAGAAGACAAGTCACCGACATAGCCCGGATGATTGCAAAACTGAAGTGGCAGTAGGCTGGGCACATAGCTCGAAGGACAGATGGCCGTTGGGGCAGTAAAGTCCTCGAATGGGGACCGCATACTGGAAGACGCAATGATGGTAGGCCCCCCACAAGATGGACTGAAGATCTGGTCAAGATCGCCAGAATAGGTTGGATGAGGGCAGCTCAGGACCGATCGTCGTGGAGATCTTTGGGGGAGGCCTTTATCCAGCAGTGGGCGTCTTCCGGCTGAAATGATGATGATGATGAGAGAAGACAAAAGTATGTCATATAATGGTATATACACCAAGAGAAACCAAGTGCTCTATGACTGGGTTTTCCAAGTACAGCACAAGCAAATAGGTTTTCTAACAATTATTATCAGGAACTCATTACAGAATCAGATATAAGACTGCTGACTCTACTAACTTTATTTCTAATATTATCATTGTAAAATTAATTTATTGAGTGTATTTTTTCTTCTTCTCCCTTTTAGTCAAGAAATGGAAGTAAACGAGAGGCAACACAAAAAGACACACTTAAGTTTTGTTTTGTGACCATACTACTCAACAGTATTCACAAGGGCAGGTTTTGGTGCAGGGTCAATACACTACATAGATGATGATGATCTTGAATGCATTTTGTAGTAAAAAATGAAAAAAAAAATTACTGTGTGGCCCAGGGTTTTCATATTTATTCAAATAATACCTTGTATACACAATAATAAATTTTATATTTCAGTATTTAAAAGATGCAGAGTTGATCACCGATGATTGTATTGTCAATCCAATTGAGGCAAAGAAATCGGATTTACTTGTGGTACATACCAAGAAATATCTTAAATCGCTAAAAGTAAGTAAAATAATTTTTAAAATAAGGTAGCTTATTGAACCTGCACACCAGTATGATAATATGCTCTACGGAAATTTTTGTAGACCTTTCCATTGAGTGAATTGTCACCCATGCTCCTTTATTCTTAAATATTCAAATTGGTAACACAGTTTCCTTTGAGGTTTGAGAATCGCTCAAAAAGACATTATGAAGGATTCCGAAGACTGTGGAAGTAAAGAAGAAAATTTCTGTGAGCAGATCCCAGATACTGAAGCAGGAGTTTGGGTTGCATCTGGATTTTAATGCTAGCTACGCCAGCTTAAATTTCAGCAGTAGTTTAATGCATCTCGCTTAAAAACAGAAGAAGTGCCTATTTTATTCAAACCACCTCAACACTGAAAATGTTAGTTGTTAGGTTGAATCTAAAGCTCTAATTAGACTAGTAATGCATTCAGCGATTCACTGCTGAAATTATGTTGATGAAAGATGGGTTTGCCAGGAAGAAATTTGAAGGACAAGTTTCTAAATTACGGGCAAATTATTATGGAATTGACATAAAAATTTTGATACATATTATTTTATTAATTTGATAAATTATAAATATAATATGACAATTTTTTTCTTATTTGTTAAAATTTAATTTAATTCTATACTTTTTGTGTTTTAAATTAATAAAAATACGTTTATAAATATTGTACGCCTTAAAAAGGCAAACTTGATACAAAATGTACTTACCAACATATAATGTACTTACCAATATATAATGTACACAGTTCTAACAATAAATAAATAAATAAAAAATCACTTAAAGCGATAAGGCATATTGTTTTCAATATTTAGAATATTCTCTTTTACTATTTGTAATAGACTATTAAGTTAAGTTGGTGACAATCAAGTATTTTCTATCAATGTTGATGACTTTTGTTCTATATGTTGTACACATTTTTCAGTGGAGTGCCAATGTGGCGATGATTTCAGAGGTCCCTTGCCTAGCATGCCTACCAAATATGCTAGTGCAATATGCATATTTGAAACCTATGAGGTGTGTATAGATAGAATCAATTTAATGAAGTAATTTTTTTTTTCAATCTCAAGAAAACTGATTTCAATAGCAAATTGAATTTTTGTTTTTGATTAAATGTTGAAAGTTTGCCTTAAAACTTTTGATTTATTTGATTTTAGTAATCTAGTAATCATAATTGTAGTATTTTAGTAATCATAATTGTATTAGTATACATAATTGTGACAAACATCGGCCCATATTAAGAAAAATAGAATGTTCTAGAAACTGAAGTTTTCCCATTTATAACTAACTTAAAATTGTTTTCGTTCTGATCTTCAGTCTGTGAGCTGTTTTTTATGTCAACATGCTTTATCTTGAGTGAAGTCGGAAAGCGGACCCCGGGCTCCAAAGCCAGAGTTTGGGCTGCAACCGGGTTCATCGCTAAGATGATGATGATGATGAGCGGATGTATTATTATTATTATTTCGAAAGGTGGCTATGCTAGTTTGTTCTAACCTAGTATCACTGCATCCAATTTAATGAACTATTGTGATCGCCACATTTACTATAGCTCATTGGCAAGGCCTGCCTCATTGATGTAACGAAGCAGTTTTTTGGCAGGAGCTGCTGGTATCTCATCCGGTTCCAGCATGTGTTTTCCTAATATGAGATTACGTTTATGCATCAGGGAACAGCAGTAGCACAGCAGGTGCAGAGGCGTTTCATTCGCCTCGTTACAGAATCTGCAGGCTTTGCTATCCCTGATCCTTATGATACTGAGGTGCTTGTTTAGACAACAATGTCCGGTAAGCGCCCTCGTTAGGGTGCATAGCTGATTCCTGTTTAGTGCTAGTGCTTCAGATGCAAGTTTGCGGTTGTAGGCTTTTACTAGCACCTTGGAGTGATTTAGGCCTGGAATTGTGTTCCAGCGCTTAAGAGATTCACTGGTACATTAATCCCTGAGGGTAAGCCGGATCTGGCTTTTGGGTATGCCGCAGCACGGTTCAGGTCCGTACTGCGCCCCCTTGGCCCCAATCCGGGCGAGTTCATCGGCTTTTTCATTGCCTATGATACCCGCATACCCGAGGATCCAGCGAAGGATTACTTTATTTTTCTCACCTAAAGTATTTAAGTAGTCCATGCAGTTTTTGACGAGTTTCGAGGCTATTAAGTCTGAATTCAACGCCAAAAGTGCTGCTTGACTGTCAGAGTGAATGTATATCACATGATTGATGTAGTCTCTTTGCAGATTCACTTCCGGGCATTCTAAAATGGCGTAAACCTCTGCTTGGAAGATGGAGGCATATTTTCCCAGGCTCAGACTGGTCTTGAAGCTTGGTCGCTCTCCAAACACACCACAGCCTACATCATGTCCAATTTTGGAGCCATCGGTATACCATAAAAGGCTACTGCTCTTCCAGGAGATTTTCTTTAGGAACCAGTCCTCTCTGGAAGGAAATTCCACAATGTAGTTTCTTGATCCTACAAACTGTGGAAGCATATTGTCCAATGGCATGCCTAAGATGGAGTGCGTGACTACTGAGTCTTTTAGAGTCCTCAGCGTATGTGAGAGCCAATTTTTCGACTCCTGTGCGTTTATCCTGTGCATGCTGGCCATCGCCTCATACTGAATGAACAGCGAGAGAGGCGGTAGGCTGAGCGATGCATCAAGGGCCGCTCCAGGAGTTGTTATCATGGCCCCCGTTACCACCATGCTTGCCGTACGTTGCAGACTGTTTAGCCTGTCAAAAGTTGTCCTTTGGTTGGCTTTTCTACACCACACAACGGAGGCGTACGCAATTGTCGGCCTGACAATGGCAGTGTATAGCCAGAGGAGAAGTTTAGGATGTGATCCCCACCTTCTCCCGACCAGACGACGGCCGATTCCTAAGGCTATTTTAGTCTTTTGACCTGCCTTTTCCATATGTTGATTCCACGTGAGTTTTTGATCCATAGTAACCCCCAGGTATTTTACCTCCGTGGAAAACTCTCCCAGGTATTTTAACTCTGTGGAAAAAAGCGGATGTGTTAAATATATGTTTAATATAAAAAATACATGTTTAGTGGTTCCGAGACATGCTGAGATTATATTCAACTAGCTGACCCGGCAAACGTTGTTCTGCCATAAAAATAATAAAATGTCAAAAAATAAAAAATAACATTTAGGGGGATGAAAAATAGATGTTGGCCGATTCTCATAGATACCGGATAAGCACAAAAAATCACTAACTCAATTTAGTTATCTGCCTACTGCCTACCCCCTAAGAACGATGGCGTGATTATTTATAGCCTATGACCATTTCTAGGTTATCATCTATCACCATACCAAATTTCATCAAAATCCGTTCAGCCGTTTAGGCGTGAAAGAGGAACAGACAGACAGACAGACAGAGTTACTTTCGCATTTATAATATTAGTATGGATATTTACTCAATTAGATAATCTCTGTGGCCCAACGTCTTTTGTATGTTGGTACACCTGGAGGGGTTACGTGTTCGAATACCAACCCGAGTATATTTCTGTATTTATTTACAAAAGAAGTGTGTAACACAAGAGTTCCGCGGCTTATTTTGAGCCTAGATGGCGCTGGTGAATTGTCACAGTGTATTTTTTTAATCAATTCTAATGGGATTAAAAAATTCCAGATTACAAACAGGGGGATCGATTCTTGCTGGTAAATTGGCTTTGGAACGTGGTTGGGCGATAAACATTGGCGGTGGTTTCCACCACTGCAGCGCGGAGAAGGGCGGGGGGTTCTGTCCATATGCTGATATAACGCTGCTCATCAAATTCCTCGTGAACAGTGATAAGATACAGAATGCAATGATTGTGGATTTGGATGCGCATCAGGTAATTTTATAGAAATCAAAAAAGAAGTTTATTTTAGGACATACTAGCTGTGTCCGTGACTCCGTCCGCGTGGAAAAGTGACTGGGCAGAATTTTTTGAATATATCTTATGGTTTATTTTGGATTACAAACCATATAAACCCTAAAATATAAATAAATGAAATATTTCATTTATTATATATGTTTGCATATGCAAACTACGTTCGAACCTACAAAGTCCAGCCTAAGCTGAACCCTATTTTATTTGAAGATGATATAAATCTGAGGTCAACTTAAATTGGATTAATAAAAATCCGAAACTGATCACTTTTAACTAAAACAATTTTTTTTTCTAAAATAAAAGTACCCTAAGTTACTCCTTGTTACATCAGCTATCTGCCAGTGAAAGTCCCGTCAAAATCGGTGCAGCCATTTCAAAGATTAGCCGGAACAAACAGACAGACAGACAAAAATTGTAAAAAATGTTGTTTTGGTATATGTACCATGTATACATCCAAATGCACTTACTAAAAAGCGGTTATTTTAATATTACAAACAGACCCTCCAATTTTATTTATTTGTATAGATATATTTTAGTGTTAAATGTTCAGAACTCGTGGTCTTCTTCCTTGAAGTCCTAGATACTGGGATGGTTTAATATTAAATGGTACCTTTGTGATATTTTTCTCTTAAGTAGAAATGCTTGATGCACACCCCAGCGTTAGAGTTAGTGTGTGTCGCTTGTACATACATATTATGTACTATACCCACCAAGGTGTTCTTCTGCCTGACGCCCAGAGAGAGGGAATTATTTCGAGTGCGTTCGGCCCGCGGCGGCTTGGGCCAGACGTGGAAACAAGCTCGGCCTCTCTTGTGTGTCAGCCGGAATGTTTGTAGATAGGGTTGTTTTGTCGCCTTTTACGACAGGCCTCCCCCGGCCACAGACGTTAGTATTCTTACCTCCGCCCCTGCACGGAGTAAAATTATCTTTGTTATACCCATTATATTATTGTAATTTATTATTATTATAGTATGGCGTGAGTTAATAATAATGACTTCCAGGGGAATGGATACCAACGCGACTTTCTGGGGGTTCCAGAAGTGTACATAATGGATATGTATAATCGCCTGATATATCCCAGAGACAAAGTGGCCAAGCAGGCCATTCGGAAGAAGGTGGAAATCACCAGCAGGATCGAAGACTTGGAGTACATGTTGAAACTGAGGCAGTAAGTAAATAATCTTATTTATTTTTAAAATTCGGATTAATGCCTTACACTTGAGTTTTGTTTTTAAACACTAAGGAATCAGGATGTGGCCAAGGGTTTGATAATTATATAAGTTTGTTTAGTTTGTATAGCTAAATTTCTTTAAATGACACTTTATACTTTTTAAAGTCACGATAAAGTAAGTTTGTCTTTAAATGCTGGGCTTTTTAAAGTAGACGAGGAAATTTTTGATACGAATTTCTTTCTTTAAAAAAGTTTGAGATGAAAGGAAGATAATTGGATAAGTTACATTAAAATAGTGAGCTTGATCTGATAGCGAGTTTCTCCTTAAATATTATTCAGAAAACACATCCTATCCGTGCAGGGCCAGATAAAGAATACTGACAAAACAACCTACCTTAGCTACGTGATAAGGCCCCAAGCTCGTCTGGATGGCGATCACCTTTGGTCTTAAGTATGCCTATGCATTAGTAACCCCAGTTCCTGTACCCTTATGGGGCAGCAACGTGTTCGCGATGCCACTGGCGTTGCAAACACTCATAGGCGACGGTAACTGCTAAATTCTAAGTGGGCCGTCAGCCTGTCTACTGTCCTACAGCAATTAAAAAAAAGGTATAGTATTAATAATAGTGACTAATGGAGAGGTTTTTCTTGGAATTCTGAAAATTAAGAATATCACCACCTCACCACCTTGATACATAATTATCTACTCAATCCGAAACATCCTGTATTAGGTCAGGTTGTGAAATGGCAGTCCTATAATACATACATACATACATGCATATAATCACGCCTCTTTCCCGTAGGGGTAGGCAGAGACCACTTCTTTCCACTTGCTACGATCCTTACATACATGTTTCGCTTCGTCCACTTTCATTATTCCCTTCATACATGCCCGTTTAGGGTACTCTTGACCTGGCCTTTAATAATAATACAGGTAATAATATCATTTATCGACAATTTTCTAATGAATTGGGGCTTTCATGCTTTGGTCTGGCATGCACACCGAAACACTGAAGATGAACGATTTGACGCTTTTGCCATTGTTCTTTCTATCCGGGGCAAACCGTGCAAAAAAGCAACAGCTTGTGCTATACAAAGCACAGGTCAGATCGCATATGAAGTACTGCTCACATTTATAGGCTGAAGCACCCGCCTGTCAGCTCAATCCTCTAGACTCCATCTAACGGCGCGCATTTCGTGTTGTCGGCGATCCCATTCTTACAGACGGTCTAGACACGCTTGGACTTCGGAGAGATTGCGTCTCTGCGTATTCTACCGTCTGTACAACGGGGAGTTTTCTGAAGAACTATTTAGAATGGTTCCCTCGTCATCTTTCTACTACCACACTGTCCGCCATCGGCTGGGTATTCATCCCCAGTCCTTGAGCCTCTTCTTTCTTGTACGGAACGGTTCTCAAGAACGTTTATGTTGCGTACTCTCAGGATCTGTAACGAGCTTCCGACTGCGGGCTTTCTCAGCGCGGTACGATTCCCACGACGAACCCCATTTCTTCAAAAAAGGCGTTATAAAATTTCTTTGAGGCCGGCAGCGCGTTGGTAATGCCTCTGGTGTTGCAAATGTCCATAGGCGATGGTGACCACCTGCCAGGATGGGCCTTTTGCCTGTCTGCTGAACTCTAGCTATAAAAAAAAACTTCTGTTAGCCGCCATTTGAATATTCACATCCTCTTTTAGCCATATCGTTATTTAGGCAATTCATCCACCTTTTCTCTGCTCTACCCCTTTTGTATTCCGTTCACTGTCATTCCTACTATTTTCCTTATCACATGGATGGTGCACTGTTACTGAAACATAAAAGTTCCATCCATATTTTTGCTAGTGTAGCAAAGTGAGGAAACCGTTCGGCTTCTCCTTCCTTTCCAAATAGATCAGGCTGAAATCGCCTCTGTATATCATAAATTTACTTTCAGGAATTTAAAAGCAGCATTAAAAGAATTCAAACCAGATATATTGGTTTACAACGCTGGTACTGATATTCTGGATACTGATCCCCTGGGAGCCATGAGGATAAGTGAAATGGTGATTTATTCATTATCTTAATTTATAACACTGTTCTCTGTTTTACTAGGCGGTAGGCCCCAAGCCCGTCTGGATGGCAACCACCTCTGATCTGTAAATATGCCGCCAAAATAATCCTGTGTTGTGTTTCGGCATTAGCGACCCAGGTACCTCTATGCGGGCAACAGCGTGTTCGCAGTGCCCCTGGCGTCGCACACATCCATAGGCGAAGGTAACTGTGTACTATTAAGTGGGCCGTCAGTTTTGCTGCTGTTCCTATATAAGACGACATTTTCATTTAATGACGACCTCCTTAACGGCTTTCGCATTTCGGAACGCCCACGTGGGTCATGTGATCTATTTCCTCCCCGAGTTACTGTGTTTATGTTTAAAATGTATTTATTTGAAAAATAAAAAAGTATATATGCAGTATATACGATATTCACAATATGACACTCAATGCATTCTATAAAATAATGTTTTAGAAACCGATTGCATTAGTTTTGGTTTTGTTTTTGTTCGCTTTCTTGCTACCATTGTTTAATTAACAGAAATAAAAATAATTTTAATACCAATTTTTATAGATTGTCATTTTCATCAGTATATAAATTTTACTTGTTTTTTGTTATTAATGTTTGACTTATTTGATATTGCATTTTATAGATTTAATGTTAAACAACTACTATGTTGGCAAATGTTGTGTACACCTATAATTGGCATACATATATGAATTTTATTATTGTAAATGTTGTGTAAATTGAATCTTTTGTATGCTGTTGGTGTACCGTATTAAATAAATAAATAAAAATATATCAGTTATCTAGTACCCATAACAAAAACGCTCTGTTGCTTACTTTGAGAATAGATTGCGCTGTGTGAACTGTCACAATATATTTATTTGTTTATTAATATACGGATTTTTCATTCTAATCTTTTAAAAATTGATTTCGTAGTATTTTCTTTTGTTTAGCACATCCCCGTCGCATGTGGGGAACGCGCGGGATATTGTAAGACTTCCGTCTAATGCGCCCGTCGCTCCCATTTTTGACAAGGGGAAAAATGGGTCGCCATTTGTGTTCTTACGGTTCCGACTGGTGCCGGTCTGCTTTCATACTTAGTCGACCTCTTCAAGGTGTTATATTTATTTTAGACAAATAAAGCGGAAAAATAAAGGTTATTATAAAATCTTAAATTGGAGTCGCTCTAAACACTATTACAACGAACTCTAGCTTTTTCTATATTTTATTATATTAATATAATTTTATTTTACAGGGCATAATAAAAAGAGATGAATTTGTCTTTGAAATGTGCAAAGAAAACAAAATTCCTATAGTGATGCTCACTAGTGGAGGGTATTTGCGTAAATCCGCAAGAGTGATCGCGGACTCGATCATAAATTTACACAGGAAGGGACTGATCAAAGGTGAAATCAAATTGGAGAAATGAATGTGATGTGAGAAATGTGATTGGAATATTATTTTTTCTAAGATAATCTCAGAGTTTATGGTTTGATCGCAAGAGCCGCAATGTTCGAAATAGGGACGTGCGGTAGATGCGGATGTGATGCGTATATTATGAAGTAGAAGTGCGGATATATTGTACGATGGGATAATGCTGGGAACGCGCCTCCGTCTAAATGGAACTAACAGTATAACCACCACGCTTATCCAAGGATAGGCGGGTTATACATATCGGCCATCTCTAGATGCAGGTTCAACGTGGAAATACGAGTAATGTTTTAACATGGAGATAAAGCGAGAAAACTGTCTAAGCGTACAGGGGCGGAGAAATAATACTAACCTCTGCGGCCGGCGTCGGCTTGTCGTGGTAGGACCCCAAGCCCGTCTGGATGGCGACCACCTTTATTAGTCTTAAGTATGCCGCCATAATAACCTTGTGTTGTGTTCCGGGATTAGTGACCCAAGTTCCTGTACCATTATGGGACAGCAGCGTGTTCGCGATACCATTGGCGTTGCAAACAGCCATAGGCGACGGTACACACACCATAGACTAAATCGCATACACATATATTATCATTGATCATACAACTATATATTTGTAATGTTGTAGTGTACCTTTTTATAAATCTCCATTAAACTTGTCACATCTTACTTGGGCATTGGCAAAATCAATGACAAAGGTGTTGGAGTTATCTACGTGGTCCGATTCCGCCTGGATGGCAGCCACCCTTTGTCTAAAGTATGTCGCCATAATAACCTTGTGTTGTGTTCCGCCATTAGTGACCCAGGTTCCTATATCCCTATCGGAGAGCAGTCTGTCCCTAGCGTTACAAACATCCGTAGGCGACGGTAACTGCTTACTATTAAGTGGGCCGTCAGCCTGTCTGCATACTTGTACGCAACGTACGGCTCTTGCGATATTATTTTTACATTTCATCTATATATACAATACTTTATGTATAGGGTGTTGCAATGGAAACGGCACGAGTTGATGTATTATAGTATAACTGATCTCAGTCATTATTCAAATTGTGGCAAAATTATCAATTTGGTCTTTGAAAAATATAATGTATTTTAACTATTTATTCATTCATAATTCAGATTGAGATGTATATATTTTGTACTGTATACCTGTTATCATTTTTTGTTAAATTTATTCATTAAAATAGATTCCAAATCTATGCAGACTTTTTATTATAATACAATATCTTTTTTATAGCTGGAGATCAAGAGATAGGTAAACGGCCCCTCTGACTGCAATCGTAAATCGTCGCCTATGAACGTTTGCAACACAAGGGGGATTTGACTAGTCGCTATCCGCCTCCTACATAGTTTATAACGCCTTATTTAAAAACTGAAATCGTACCGCGATAGGAAAACCTCTGCGGGAATTTACTTCCACTTCTGAAGACGCAACATAAACTTACTTGAGAATCGAAATAGGGATGAATGAAATCGATATTGGGATGAAGGTACACCACGCAATCATCAAGTTTTGATGATTACATGATTTTTTTCTCTTGGTAAGTTTTCTTGCTAATTTCAAAGGTCGTAATTTTTGTCTTTAGATATATATTTTAATGTACTGATTATCGCATTCCAAATCGTAAAAAAATAATCATGCAAAGCTATGGTTATGAAGCCATTGTGGATATCATGGTGAAACTAATACGAATCGTTTGTATGGTTGACTCTTCTTGAGTTTAGATAGTGAGTCACTACTCCGAAAAGAAAGCTTTCCATTAGAGTCTCGTCAATTATTTAGCAGGACGCACTATCAAACAGTTGATGATGCAGACGATGAGTTTGAATACGCAAACCCCTCAATTCCCAGTTTAATAATACCATCGTCTTTAAGTTGTTCGCTGCTGTAATAAGACCTCAATGGCTGTCGGTCGTGCGAAACACATGTCTAGCCCTTCGCCACTTCAGCAAGCATATTTTACGAGCTATGTCCGTTACATTAGTTTTATTTCGTATCTCCTCACTTCTGATTCTACCTTAGGGAAACTGAAGGAACTCTGAAAGGACTCTGAAATTGTGGATTAAGCCAGTCTAGACACCATACGTCTACAGACAGGAAGCATTGCTCGAAGACTTCTATTTTCAAGCATTATGGTATGGTAGATGAATTCTTATTCACCAATAATAAATCCAAAATAAAACTATAAATAACAATATTTGAAATTTATTTCACTAAAAAACAAAACAGTGCCAAAAAGCATGGATCAACCGTGTGGTGATGAAATGTTGTAACGCCTATAGACCCAAACTACTAAGCGGTGATTCAATGTTCATCGAAAGCGACAAGAGAACTACGTAAAAGATATCAATTAACACGCGTTTAATGCATTATTTAACATTATTTGAATTGGTATTCACATATTCAATATAAGAAATAATTTTAGTTTTTCTGAATGTTTTCACGCTTTTTAAGATCAAGAAAGCAGATTGAAATATTTAAATTATTTTTTCGGTAATTACTGTAGAGTGTTGATACTCGTAAATATGTAAGTACATATATATTTATCTACATATTCAAATATGTAGGTAGATACGATTTCATATACTAAAAATATAATAAAAATAAATCGGTCATGATCGACCTGACTCTTTTTATTACAACTACGATGATTAGGACGCATGCAAATTTAAATTCTTAATAGAAAACCATAAACAATTTCCATAAACGTAGTTTGGTTCTTCGAATTGTATCTATTGTTTGATTCACATTTCTCTACAACATACTATATAATAATAAACATGAATATGATGAAGAGTAATTTTATCTTGTAGTAGTATTGAACTGAGAATAATAGTCGTCCGTCGGTGTGTTGTTGTACACGACATCTTTGAAATATTTCTCCTTTTCCTTCTGTTGTAATGCCATCAGTTGATTTTCTTCCATCAATTGGCGAGCAATTTCCCTGTTCATTCATAATCATTAATTACTTGATTGAAATGTCTTAGTCCATATTCTAAAATATCTGCATTATAGAAGAAGAGAAACTGATTTTAAATTACTATTACTTCCTAAATATTATAAAGTGACAATTCACACAGCGCCCTTTAGCCTCGAAGTGAGCAGCAGAGCGCTTGTTTTATGGGTACTAGATACCTAATATATTTATATACTTTTGTAAAAAATACATACTATAAATAAAAACCTAGCTCGGGACGGAAATCGTACCCGTAAACGCGGCAAGTATTCCGACATTTAAAAGCTGTTACGCCATGGTAACAATGTATTTGGAGCCCAAGATATGCCGTTCCCTTCTCTAGTATCCGAGTCCGTGGCTTGCATCAGCATTTTGTCGGTTGTTTAGCAGGGGAGTTGGTGTCTGGAATTTCTTGGTAGGCCTCCTTGCACTGAAATATTACTAATACTTAATCTTGTTAGCAAAATTCTTGACTACCTTCTCTTCCTCTTATCAGCAATATCCTGCCTCTCGACTTCCCGCTGAATGGATTTTGCCAGCGCTTGCCATTCCGCTTCCATCTTCTCCAGGGCTTCTCGTTTAGCCTGATCATTAGAAATTTCGATTAAATATAATCTTAAGATCATTATAATCATTATTAATTAATCTACCCTGTTGTTTGTAATATGGTTCAGTTTTCGCCAGCGGAATTTGACGAGCGATTAAAAAATACATGTTCCACGTTCCACTATTGAAACTATAACGACTGAAAGTAAATACGAAAATACTATACAAATAAAGATAAAACATTAATATTTTTTTTCTTGGGAGGCGGAAATGCCTCATACTCAACTCGTAGGAACAGGCGGTGTGGGAGGCGTTAACACTACCTAAGTTATTGTTATGGGAATAGAAAACTCTTCTTTATAGACAAAGATGGCAAATGAAAAAAATAATAATTATAAACATACAATACATTCTTACATTTCAAAGTAATATAGATAATAGTATATGTTAATAGTATATGTTAGTATATGTACCTATAAGTGGAAACTTTACTGATTTGTTAATTTTTATGTTTTCTTTATATTGTGATGTATTGTAATTGTTTGTTTCCCAAATAAATAAAAATAAAATAAAATAAAAAAATGTTATTATACCAAATTTATCAAGATCTTTTTATTGGTAATATCCCATTACCAATAAATATGAATAAATAATTTTTATTGTGCAATACCTATGTATAAGTATGGATTTTACCTTCGCAGCTATCATTTGTTCCTTCTGCGCCGCATAGAACTTCTTCAGCTCTTCTTGGTTCATTCCTTTATACATGAAACCTATAGCTCTGCAATATAGTACATATGTATATAGAAATTAACACATGATTATTCAACTGTGAATTTCAATGGGCACCATCTTACAAAAAGAATTTGAATGGTTTGGATAGTTTCGTATGACGGAGTCTTAATCGTGGATCTTAATTCCCGGTTGTGATTTAGATAATTTTCATATATAAAAGTTGCGAAGAAGAATATTATTATATAAACAAGTTTATTTCTTCTTCCTCTCCTTATCCCAAATCATATTCTCTCTTGCAACGCAACATGTTCTCTCTTTCCACTTCTCCTCTGTTAGGGCCTACGCAGACCGGGACGGCATGGCAAGGGATTTCGCCGTCAGTCAGCGCACATTAGCCGCTTAGATACAGCGGCATTCCAGCGCCTTGCCACGGCATGCCGCGGCGCGACAAAGTACGCCTCGGCAGCTCCTGCTGCCCGATACACTTTTAGTCTTCAGTTGCGTTTGATCAAGTCAAAACGAGCGCCGGCGGCCTTGGCATACCGTTGCCTACCCGCAGTATGCCACGGCATCCCGCCGCGGGAGCCTGTGGCGCGTCTTTCAATGCCGTGCAATGAAATCCATTTCGATGCCACGGCATCATTTTAAAGCATAGCAATTTATGTAGTATTTCTATATCGATACGTTTGAATGTCCATTAGTAAAAAATTAAATCCCTTGCCATGCCATCCCGGTCTGCGTAGGCCCTTAGCCGTCATCTCAACACTCACACCTCGGCATATCCCTTCTTTCATGAATCATCATTATCTTTGGTCGACCCCTTTTTTCTATCCATCCAATCTGATTTTTAATATTTTCTTTGTCACGATTATAATATATATACTATGCTAATCTGTTACTTTTAGTTTGTCAATCACTGCTGCTACTTTTGAACTGCCTCAATTAATAATGTATCTTTGCTTACTCCACCATACAAATATCCGTTTTAATTACAGCACGAATTATAATAATAATAAATAAATAAATACATTGAGACATTTCACACAACGCCATCTAGTCCCAAACTAAGTTGCATAGCACTTGTATTATGGGTACTAGACAACTAGAAGGGGCCCGCTTTGAGACAAAGGGCGGGCCGGCGCCGGCCCGGGCCACGAGATCGACAGGCCATATATCCGTGGGCCCGGGCGTAGGCGATAGGAGAACAGCGGGGTTTTTAGTGGGTAGTCGGAAAAATCCCGGAGTCCCACATATCCCTCGGTCCCCCCGGGCCGGGGGAACTCGTCAAGAGAGATTTTTCCCCGAGACCAAAAAAAAAATGGGTACTAGACAATTGATATACTACATATATACTTATTTTTTGTAAATATTTTTTTGGAAATAAATACATAATAATATTATACATAAACACATAAATTATATTTCTAAACTTAAAATTTAAAGCAAACAATATTGGTTTATTTTTCGTATTCTGCGTTTTGAGGGTATAAAAAATAAATATTAAAAAGTTACAAGCCATGAAGAAGTAATACTTATATTAAAGAATATTCTACGTCAAATTTGGGTATTTGTGACTCCATAACATATTGTAATTAAAACAAACATATGCTAGTCGGAGCTTACTTAATTAAAAACAACTAAGTGGGATTTGAATAATTCAACACATTTCTGCTAATTTTATAAGCCTCAATTATGCAAACATAAAATGAGTTTGTATTACCCTAACTTATACAATATCCTGCTAAATCTAATTTAACCATAGATATAAACTTAAAAGTGATGAACACGTACAAAAACTACTTGAAAATAATTAAAAAACATTTTAACCGTCGTGGGTGGTTACGGCAGAACCAGCCGTCTCGTGAAAATTCATTTAACATAATTATGTACAGTAAAAGCAAGTGATATGATCGGACGATAAAAATGTTCCTTATAACATATTTACATAGTATAAAATGCATACATAGTATAAAATGAAGTCGCTTCCGCAGTCTGTTCACTTAGATCTTTTAAACTATTCCACGGATTTTAATGCAGTTTGTATTGCAGTGTGTTGCATCAATAGATAGTGAGTCAAGAGGAAGGTTTATAAGTATACTAAATAGTAGAGAAATTATAGTACATATTATAGTAGAGAAAAACCGAATAATTCAAAGATTTATAATGTCGTAACAAACATATTTTTATGCACTTAAATCGCAAACGCTGCCTAAACCTTACGAGATAGATCAAATTAACGTACTACGGAATTGTATGTCTTAAAAAGATCGTTAAAGAAGTCCTCGATCACTGAACCAATTTTATTGAATTTCGGTATAGAGAACCTTGTAGAAGAACATAGGCTACTTTTGTTATTGTTTTTATTATTTATATGGCAGAACAACGTTCGCCGGGTCATTTAGTTATTATATATTACACACTTATTTGACTACTAATTACGAACTGTCGCTTCATACCGGTCTTTCCCTAAAGCGCTCTTGGCCACATCGGGATTTTCTGTGAGCATATCCGAAGTAAGGTTGTTGTATATCTCGGCTGTGTTATCTGCTTCCTCTTGTTCCTTCAATATTTGTTCAAGTTGCTTCTTTTCAGCCGCCTGAAAGATTCATAATAAAATAATAAAAATGTAAATACAAAAAAATTGTTGAAAAGAAAATTGTCATTAGATCTATATAGATACGTTTAAATTCTAATAATATAAAAAATAAAGATACCGTGACAATTTATACGGCTACATCTATGTTAGTTCCAAAATAAGTAGCAGAGCGCTTGCGACTAATCGAACCCGTGACTCCCGCAGGCGCTCCGACGTTGTTTTTATTGCTGTGGAATAGCAGACAAGTTGACGGTCCACGTAAACACACACACACACACACATACACGCTATTGTCACTTAAGGGACTGGAACCTAAGTCAGTAATACCGGAACACAACACAAGGCGCCATATTTAAAGACCAAGGGGGTGGTTGCCATCTCCAGGGGCTTGGAGTCGCTACCATGTTGCTAGGATTATTTTGTCGCCTTTTACGACAGGCCGACCCCGGCTGCAGGGGTTTCTATTCTTACCCATCCCTGCACGGTATAGGTAAACGTGCGAAAGTTACGCTACAGATGTTGTCGAATCAATGTATCATTTTGGATATGAATCATAATATTATTATGAATCCGCCCGTTGCATCGCTGCAACTTATTCTATATTATTTATCATTTATATAGTTATGGTAAACAATAATTTTTATTCATTCAATTAATTCTACACAATGCAAACAGAAGTGCATAAGAGAAAAGATAAATAGATTGTCATGGCGTACGAAGCAGTTTCAACGTGTAAACCTTAGTGGCCCGCCTTAAGCCTTGTTTCATTCCTTCACCAGGTTTTTATCTAGTGTAGGAAAATTGTACTAAAGACAACTATAGAATGCTTTTTTTTTTAAATAAATAAAAGACGGGAATACTTAATTTATACAAATATATAAAATTGGAGGGTCTGTTTATAATATTAAAATAACCGATTTTTACTAAGTGCATTCGGTTGTATACACGGTACATATACCAAAACAACATTTTTTACAATTTTTGTCTGTCTGTCAATTTGTTCCGGCTAATCTCTGAAACGGCTGCACCTATTTTGACGGGACTTTCACTGGCAGATAGCTGATTTATCAAGGAGTAACTTAGGCTGCTATTTTTATTTTAGAAAAAAAAAAGTTGTTAAAAATGATAAGATTCGGAAATTTATTTTCCAATTTAAGTTGACCTCAGATTTATATCAATCATATGAAATAGGGTTCAGCTTAGGCTGGACTTTGTAGGTTCGAACGTATAAATTCCGGAGGCGCATGGCGTAACAGTTACATTCGATAATACTGACTGTTTGCATATTTCATTTATATTTTAGGGTTTATAGGGTTTATAATTCAAAATAAACCATAAGATATATCCGAAAAATTCTGCCCAAAGTCATTATTCCACGCGGACGGAGTCGCGGGCACAGCTAGTATAATAATAAAATTAAACTAAATGTGATTTTATTATTCGGTATTGAAAGGAGATAATGCTATGTAACTACTACTGTTTAATAGGAATAACCTGGAGAGATTTTCTCTTTAAACAGCAAACGCATCCAGTAACAAAGATTAAGGTGTCCCAAAAGTATTGCAACCTCGTGGATACGACTTACCTACTCGTGATAAAAACGATGATTTGGAATATTTAACGCTAATAGCACCTGCTTACCAAAGCTTCGTTGTATCGCAAGTTGGCTTGTCCCAGTCTGTATCGGCACTCCCTCTCCAGCTTGTCCAGTTCGGAAGCTCGTGCATCGCGTGCTTTTATTGCCATCTATCACATAGTTTTTGGAAAAGAACTATATTCTATAAGGTTTACAAAACACAAATAAGGAATACGATTAGCCCGCCTTCTTTCAGTAAAACATTGATTGCTAATTTATTTAATTTGTAATTCAACTTTTATTATACATAATATATACGAGCAGGTAAACCAGATAACACGGAGGTGTGAATCTATTCATATATAGCTTGCCTGACAACTTGAAACTAGATCAGAATATTGAAAAGCAGAATATTTCTCATCAAACGGGAAAAGCGACGATATATTTGAATCTCGTGGCCTACATTGGTTGGCCTCATCTTCAAAATTAGTCAGGATACACTGACAAATAAACAACCCTAAAGTTATAACACTCTGCCGTTATTGCATTGAACGTTATAAATGTATTGGAAATAGTATTACGATCATACTGGTATTTTGTACTAGTTCAAAAACTGCCTACCATGTAAGCTGCTTCAGCTTTCTTTCGCTCCTCCTCAGCAGCTGTTCTCTCTTGAACCTGTTGCTCGAGCCAAGAGTTCTTTTGAGTTGCCATTATTTTCTTGCGCTCTTCATATTCTAAATCTTCGCCCTCAAACCTATTTAACCAGTCAAAATAATCTATATATTATTGAGTTATATAATAAATTGAATAATATAATATATGGTAAAGGTAGCTGAAAAGTCCATCAAACTTAGTCCATCATTAGCTGCATTTAAGCCGAATATATGGCAGTGTACGCTACCCATTCTCGTAACACGTCACCGAGTGTCGTTGCGTACGGAGATCATACATGAGTAAATGTGTCAACTGGTAAAGATTCGAACCTCCCCAACGATAGTTAGGGAGGTTTGAATTGACAGACGTGAAGAAGAAATTATTTTGCAGATACTTGCAAAAAATTCGAAATTGTTTATTTAGCACCAGTGATGGACGAGGTTTATGTATTTTTTAAAACAGCTAACACGACAGTCGAATAAAGGGAATCTCATACTTTTGTGCACTGGACATGCCTACAGGATCTCCGTCTGACGCTCTTGGAGGCAGTTGCTTCTTTAGAACATCTGGATCGTTCAGATCATATTCGCGACGATCTTCAGGCCGTTGGTACTTCGATCGAAACTGGTCGATTTCTGCACCGATGCGACGGCGTTCCTGTGTTCGTAATAATACTTGTAGAATTCCAAATACCACAAGTCGGGTTATAAATATCCTTGTTTTTTTGGATTTGATAAGAGAGTATAAATCCATGGTTTCACTGTTGTTATTATGATTGAACAATTTTTGTAAAACTACTCATATCTACTGATTAATAAAGAAACGATGAAATAAGCTTTAGAATAGATTTTCCCTCTCTTAATAATTATTTAAAGGTTTAAGATACAATTTTTATCCGTGCAGGGGCGGAGAAAGAATACTAACCTCTGCGACCGGGGTCGCCCTGTCGTAAAAGGCGACAAAACAACTCACTCTAACTACGTGGTAGGGCCTCAAGCCCGTCTAGATGGCGACCACCTTTGGTCTTAAGTATGCCGCCATAATAACAAAACTGTGTTGTGTTCCGGCATTAGTGACCCAAGTTCCTATACTCTTATGGGTCAGCAGCGTGTTCGCAATGCCACTGGCGTTGAAAACACCCATAGGCGACGGTAACTGCTAAATTCTAAGCGGGCCGTCAGCCTGTCTGCTGTCCTACAGCATTAAAAAAAAGTGTCAGCTGCGAACAGGGGCGGAGTAAGTATACTGTCCTCTGCGGCCGGGGTCGACCTGTATGCCGTCATAATAACCATGTGTTGTGTTGACCCAGGTTCCAATACATCTATGCGAACAACAAACATCCATAGGTGACTGTAACAGCTTACTATTAAGTTTGCCGTCAGCCTGTCTCCTGTTCTTCAGCAATAAAAAAAGTAGTATTGCCCTTGACAACACCCAATAGAGATCCTGGCTCCTAAAACGAAGACTCACCACGAATGAGTGTAGAAGTGTAGCGAAAGATTACCTTTGAAAAAGTGTATATGTATACTATATAAGTAAGATATAATGGACGCTGATATCTTAACGTGAACCCTTCACTTCATTTATCTATATCTATACTACTATTATAAAGAGGAAAGATTTGATTGTTTGTTTGTTTGTTTGTTTGTTTGCTTTGAATAGGCTCCGAAACTACTGACCCGATTTAAAAAATTCTTTCATTGTTGGGAAGCTACACTATCCCCGGGTGACATAGGCTATAATATATTTTCAAAAAAATTAGGGATCCTTACTAAAACTCCAATAATGTAACCCAAAGTGTAAAAAAATTACCTAAAATATTATTTAAATCGCGTGCGTTGCGAAAACTATTGATGATAGAATAAAATAATGTACTACAACTTTGCAGAACACATCATTATTTACAAAAAGTGTCGCGACAGCATATGTCTAACTATTATAGTTATGCCACAATAAGTGTTTTTTTATTTTAAAAATTTAATTGAAATGCCGGCCCTAGAAAAGGCTCTTTATTTGGATCTTGGTATTAATCCTTATCAAAATAAATTACTTCAAATTCAAAACGGCTTCACTACCTTTATATAACTTTTTGATTTATTCAATTCGGATATTCCATTCGAAAGATATCACGAGTTTAAAAATGTAAGTATTAGAAAAATGTTGCGTGGTAGCCGCTCACCCTGTTCGGCTAGCTAGACAGCACCTTATGCAATGTAGGCGTACGTCACTGGGGTTTTTACAAAAATTAGAATACTTATTAAAAAATAACGAAAAATAAATAAAAAGTAACAACAAAAAAATCATTAAAATAAAAGCTCATAGAAATAATAATATTCAAATTTTCTTTATAATTCTATTTTTTTTTAACCTGACGCAAATAGAAGGGTTTGCCCTCAGGGGCGCTCCTCTGTCCGAGGAGTGCACGGGTGTGCGTACCGGAGGTGCCCGAGCATCCGTCGCTTCACTCCCCTCTCCGTTCGAGGCGACAGAGTCCTCCTACCTTTCTTTCCGTCTACCTCTTACACCTTTTCCAACTTAGCTCTCTGTTCGTGGCGTGTTCCCCGGTGGGATGGTTGCGAATACTGATTGGGGTCCCGGGTTCTACCCTGGGACCTGATTTGGTAGTCGAAACCATTCCTATTTCGACTGCGCCTGCACAGAGAGTGTTCCCGGGGCGGGAATAGCATCCTCGCTGTCGGTTGGTCTTGCTGGGCCGGCTACGACGTCAGGCGACTCTGCTTTTTCTGGAGTGTCGTCTGGTAGTCGTACCCACGCCTGACTAGCACGCGACGGGGATGTGAGTCCCGTCCGGAATTGGCCGCGGACCTGTCGCTCCCGGCCCTGGTTCTGTCCATGGTCGGGGGCGATCCTGGATGGACGGCCGTCACCTCCTTTTGCGAGGCAGTAGTGTCTGCAAGAGAGGCGGCGGAACGGGAGCGAGAGTCTGCCAGCGCACTCCCCTCCCGCCAACGTAGGCCGAGTCGTCGGCGCCGGAGGGCGGGCAACGATCTCCGGCCGCCGTAGAAAGCGGCCGCGGGCGGCCCCTCGGGGGAGGATCCGCCGCCCGCACTATTGCCGCGAGGGAGAAGGCCGCGTGCTGTTCCGCAGCCCCCCTCAACTCCTAGAGTTGTTACAAGAGAGCGCCGGGGGGACGAAACCCTGACCCCTTGGCGCCAGCACTTTAGAAGGGGCCCGCTTTAAGACAAAACGTGGGCCGGCGGCGGCCCGGGCCACGAGATCGGCAGGCCATATATCCGTGGGCCCGGGCGTAGGCGATAGGAGAACAGCGGGGTTTTTTAGTGGGTAGTCGGATGGTCGAACATCTTTTCCGGAGTCCCTTACATCCCTCGATCCCCCCGGGCCGGGGGAACCCGTCAAGAGAGGTTTTTCCCCGAGACCGAAAAAAATAGAAGGGTTTAATTTTTAATTTTTTGTTAAATACCCGTGCGAAGCTGGGACGGGCTGCTAGTGTACCTATAAAGAATGATCACAAAACCAATAAATCACCTATCTACAACCACCTTCGGTCTTAAGTATGCCGCCATAATAACATAATTTTGTGTTGTGTTCCGGCATTAGTGACCCAAGTTCCTGTACCCATATGGGATAGCAGCGTGTTCGCGATGCCACTAGCGTTGCAAACACCTATAGGTGACGATAACTGCTAAATTCTAAGCAGGCCTGTCTGATGTCCTGCAGCAATAAAAAAAAACACACAAAGTAACATGTATACGACGAAGTAACACGAATTGATTCGCGTCCCGAGCCTTGGTGCTGGTACATAACGCTCTGCTGCTTCCTTTGAGGTCAAACAACGCTGTGTGTTTCATATTTATACATACTTCCATTTCTCTCTCCTGCAAAATAACTGCCAAGTTGCTGTCCTTGATCATCTGTTTGGCAAAGGCCAGATTTTTGCGTTCCTGCTCATCGCGTTCTGCTTGTTTCTCAGCAACTTGCCTTTCTAAGAACGGAAGGTCAACCTAAAAAACGGTAAGTAGAAAATGGGCTATTTTATGTAATTCAGGGAAGTAATAAAAAAATGAGTTTTTATTACAGCCTTACAGCCTTATGTTCAGGGCAGCATTGCTTCGTCCAGTGTTGGAGTAAGAATACTAACCTCTACGGCCGGAGTCGGTCTGCCTTATTATAAAAGACGACAAAACAACAACTCAGTGGTAGAGCCCCAAGCCCGTCTGGATGGCAACCATCATTGGTCTATAACTATGCCGCCAAAATAACCTTTTATTCTGATATAGGTATTAGTGACCTAAGTTGAGAGACCCAAGTTGTTGTATCTCTCACTTTGCTATGCATAATTTTATGCAACTATTTAACTACTAAACGATTTCGTTTAGTAACTATGTACATATATATTGACAGTATAATTTATTTTTATAAAATTATCTCAGTAATACTCTCCAAATAGTTGTAGTATTATTTTTTATCCCGTGGATAACTGTTACTTATTAGTTATTAGTATCATGTGTGAACTCTGGGGAAGCCGTCACAGCTGCATGGGCAATTAGCAACTCATAGTCACAACAATTAAATAATCATTGCACGTAGTTTGAACTTACACCAATCTTTCTATTCCTGGCATTGAAAATTCTAGACCGTCTTTCAAGCTCACACTGGCGTCTCCTCTCCCTGTTCTGAGCCTCCTTCCGGTCCTGCTCGTTTGCTATTTGTAATTTCAGCATTTTAAAATACTTCCAAAAATGTGGTCCGCGGAAACTCGAGTAGAAAATTGAATAAACAAAATAACGTTGCTATGGCTACTAAGGTTTCAATATTACTCGTGGACGTAACACATTATTATTATTGTTAAAACCTGCGTGTTTTTATGTTTATATAATAAAAGCACTGGCATGTTTTAAAAGTATACTTTAAAATACTTTATTGATTTTTACATCGTAACTTGGTGTTTGTCTTACTTCTGTCATGCTTTCTTATTAATAAATACACACATTTATCGGCATCTTACAAATTTATTTATTTTAAAGAATTGCTTTTCGGGACGCTGCCTCTACACGCCATTGGCTCAGCACGTTTCCACTGCGTAATTTCGCTGATGAAGAATCTGATGAATTTCAACGCAACGACGCATAAGTGAGCACCTTTACCCCTTAGTCATGACGGCCAAAACATCAAAAGAAACTTGTAACTGTCCTTGAGTGCTATGCTGACAGTGGATTGGCACGGCACTTAAAACTCACGAAGAAATTGCTCAATATCAAACTTGAAACTTACTCGAATGTAGTAGTCTACGTAAATGACATAGGTCACGTTCAATAGCAGCTGATCGGCATTCAAGCCGGCCTAGACGATGAATGAACTTGTTGGTTTAATTCTGCTAGCAGGACACACCGACACCTACAGCCCGATGGTGATGGCTATAGACCACTCCGGCACCCGAGTGATTATGGACGCAATCGCATCAATCTTGCTTGAAGAGGAATGTCGAGATGCAACAGCCACGTCTAGTTCTTTATTATGTGGTGTCATCATCATCATCATCTTTGCGTTAAATCCCGGTTGCAGCCCAAACTCTCGCTTCGGCGCCCGGGGTCCGCTTTCCGACTTTTTCTTCTCCACTTCGCACGGTCTTCAGCATCCCTGGTAGTGAGCCCATTGGTACTCATATCACCCTTTACGACGTCAAGCCAGCACTTTTTGGGTCTACCTCTCCTGCCGGGGCCCGGCAGAGGCGGCATGGCCAGACATTTTTTTCCCACGTAAGCATCCGGTTGCCGTACCAACGGAGCCGACACTCCTGCAGTTTATCCGCAATGTCACGGACATGAAGACTGCCGCGAATGCGGGAGTTCCTAATGCGATCCTTCCGCGTCACTCCACACATCCACCGCAGCATCTCCGTGACACGCAGTTCTTGCTTGTGTCGCTCTAACACCGGCCACGCTTCACAGCCGTATAAAAGGACAGGCTTAATGATGGTCTTCTAGACCTGTCCCTTCAACTTTAGCGGAATCTTGGGGTCACAAATGACACCAGTTACCTCACGCCATTTGGCCCACGTTGCTGCAATGCATGCCTTGACGTCGCAATCGATGTCACCAGACGCATGAAATACAGATCCCAGGAATACCTGGGATCAGCACGGACCAGGTGAAATATCACCTGGTCCGTACGCTGACCGTGTCGTCGCCTATGCGTCCGGGTGTGGAATCTGTGGAGTTACAGGCCAAGTACTCGGTCTTCGCCACATAGAGTTTCAGACCACCGTTCTCAAGCGACTCCTTCCACGCCTTCACGCGTCGCAGCCACGGGGGCTGCTCATGTGAGTTTCTGATGCTGTCTGACAATACGTGTAATACCACGCTAAACAGAAACGGAGGACGGAGCCTTGGTGCACCCTGACGGTGATGGGGAAAGGTTTTGTGTCGCCAACAGTGGTCCGAACTACGGAATCGGAGTCACGGTACATGTCTCGGATGATCTCAATATAGGCCTCTGGAATCCCTTTGGACCGCAATGCCCACCAGATTATCGCGCGAGGAATACAGTCGAAGGCCTTCTGCAAGTCAAGAAACAGGCAATGCAGAGGCGTATTCTTCGTCCTGTATTTCTCCGCGACAGTCCTTAGGGTAAAAATAGGGTCTATTGTCCCGGGACCAGGGCGAAACCCATATTGACATTCCGAGACAGTGCACTCCTGCCGAATCCGAGAGTCGATAACCCTTTCGAAGAGCTTCATGGTGTGGTACATGACCTTAACCCCTCGGTAACTACCGCACTCCTGCACCGACCCCTTGCCTTTGAAGACTGGAGTAATGATACTCAGTCTCCATTGGCTCGGGATCGTACCGGTGAGGAGTGTACGGTTGAAAAGGTCGGTTAAGACGCCGACACCACGAGAGCCCATCGCCTTCCAAGCTTCGATGGGGACTCCATCGGATCCAACAGCTTTCTGATTCTTCATGCGGTGAAGACAATTCTGGACCTCTGCAGGCGTTATCAGTGGGACTAGTCCTTGATTCGGAGGAAGATCTGGCGGCTGCACCTCTTTGTGCTGCGTGTTCAGTAGCTCGTGGAACTATGAGCGCCATCTGTCCTTCACCGCGAGGTCCTCGCATAGCAGGTTGCCCACAGGGTGTTTTACACAGCGGCACTTGGAAATGTCCTGTGCTGCTTTGACCCTGGAGCGCGCCAACTTATAGATGGGCTTCTGCCCCTCAGATGATTCCAGCTTATCGTAAAGTGGTTGTAAGTGGTGTCGTCTGGCTCTGGTAACAGCTCTCTTAGCGGCGCGCTTTGCCACCCGGTATGCGTCGCGATCTTCAGGAGATCTGGACGCCTGCCACTTCTTAAAGAGGGCTTTCTTCGCTCCAGTCTCCCTCTGGACTGTGTCGTTCCACCACCATGTCTCCTTGTCACACTTGCGACCACCCTTAGACACCTCAAGCACCTCCTTCACCGACCCAAGGATAGCCGCCTGAATCTTGTCCCAGTAAGCCTGAACTGGTTCGCACATACCACCGGCGCACTTGTCACCGACGTGACTTCATCAAGCAGCCACCACCTGATTCGACGCTGAACGCGCTTGGTATGCGTGTCTTTAGGCTTAGCGCAGAGGTCCATGACAAGAAGACGATGTTATGCAGTGAGACTCTTACCGGGTATGACCTTGCAGTTGGCCACTTTGCTGATGTGGTGTCTCCTAGTGAGTATGAAGTCAATTTGGGTAGCATTCCTCCCGCTCTTGTAGGTGACAAGATGCTCGGGTCTCTTTTTGATGTACGTGTTCACGATGGTAAGGTCGGCAGCCGCACACGTATTGAGGATGTCCTCCCCTTCTGCGTTGTGGCTACCGTACCCAAATCCACCGTGAACACGCTCAAATTCCCCACATTCATCACCCTATTTATTGATCTTTCAAGATATTTCGGTTTCGGTTTTATTAATATTCTTAAAACTAGTTTCTACCGTACCGAGAAAGAATTATTTTTCAAGCCTGGTAACACTAAATGCGGATTATATGCTGCGTCAGTTGACAGGCTTCATTCAACTTCGTATTCGTATTGTAAAAGCGCTTGCCGCCACCAGTAGTACATGAATCGCTGATCGAGTAGGTGTTTTGTCAGTTGAAGCGATCGCGAGCGTGTTTACAAAATTTAACTCATTACGTGTGCTGAATGTTGAATTTTATTTTAACAAAACTGTGTAGTGCAATTTGATTGTAATAATTGTGTAATGTGATCATGACAAGTGTTCTGAAAAAATCTAGAGGAACAAAGGGCAAGTCGGAGTCCATGCAGGAAGACTTACCTTCGAGATGGGGAGTTTCTCATGATGATCAAGGCGAAGATGCTGGGAATCTTACAAAATACATCGATGATAATGTTATTGGTAAAGGAAACTCATTCTGTGGACCATTTGGCAGGAGAAAAGGTGAGTTTCTTTTGACATCACTTCTAAAAGTAGATATTGGCTGATATTTTAGCTATTGCTCTAATTTGTATTTAGGAAAAATATTTTTTGCGAATAGTACAAGTATTTACATAATTTATGCCTTATCATGAAAATTAAATAACAAAACGAGATGTGTATGTTTATGTTTTATGTAGGTCAAATTATAAAAAAAAATACCTTCAATAATTTCGGTAGTGATTTCATAGGTTTGAGTATGTCAGTTTAGAAAATTGATAATACTTCATTATTTGAATAGAATAGACAGCACCGGTTTTGTATAAACAAAACATAACTTTTTTATGGCTGTGGATATAATAATAATATAACAGACTGAGGGACCACTTAATTGTAAGCAGTTACCGCCGCATGTGAATTATTGTGATGCCAAGGGCACCAGTAACACCGCCGCGCGCCGTCAGAGGAGAAGACCTGGATCACTTTTGTCGGAAAAAATCACAAGGTTATTATGGCGGCATATTAATATTTATAAACCAGTGCAGGTTGCCATCCAGACTGTCTTAGAGCCCTTCCATCTAGCTGGGGTTATTTTGTCGGCCGCAAGAGTATTCTTACTCCGCCTTTGCAAATTTTCCAAAATTGCATTAAAAATAAAAAAGTTACCTGCACTATGAGAAAACCTGTATCGCAGGGCTTTTACACGAACAAACTTTTTAAAGCGTACACATTTTGTCCTTCGTGGGAGTCGATCCCACAGACAGGTCCCAGATCACTCGTTGCCATTCAGCCAGATATGTCATAAAAACTAAATTTGCTGAAATTAATTTTACGAGGAGTATTGTATATTGCCATGATGTGAAAAAATTGTGCTCACCCTATCGCTCAAGGTTTGTGCATCAAAACAACGCGGTGTTTCATAACCCACACGTTGTCTGAAAAGAACGACATGCCTGTCACGTACATACTTTATTCCCGGTTTACCTCATTTCTTATGGGGCATTTTTGTTGCGGAATTTCAATCAAACATAATTCCGTTTCCAAAAAACTTTTCATTCCGACTAAATCACGTTATCCACGTATACATATAAGATATAAAACGAAAAGGTTGAGGACTTTCAAAACTAAGACGCTTGTCTTTTGTTTATCCATTCAAATTCATGGTAATCGTAGATCTATACCCACAAAAATAATTCTTTAATCTTCCAAGATAAGATAGTCCACGTGTGGCGGCCTCTAATGTTCTAATTTTCAATGGCAGATAATTTTGCGTACTTTAAATGGATAAAGTAAGTATTAATACCTACTCAATTCAATATTGTTTAAATACAACATTAATCGCGAAACTTTTTAGATGTTGTTGTTTCGAGCTCTAACCCTTGACCTGAGTAAATTATTACAATTCATTTCACCTAGTTCTGACATTGGAGTAAAAGTAATTGGAATATTGTATCAAAATATTCATTACAAAGGCAAATAATTCAAGTTTTAGCAAATGTATTTATATCATGCACCATAAATATCAATTTTGGAGATGCAGGTCTACTGTTGGCTACTGTCTATGTAGCGGGTGATATGTACTTATGGAAGCGCGTCATTTCGAGTCAATGCCCGTTTGACATTTCAATTGTTTTTAAATAATGTTAAAGTAACACAAATTTATCTATGGCTTGTCCTGGCAGGATTAATTCTTAATATTTTGATATGACATAAAAGATGAAATATCCATATTTCGATTTTATTAATGACAGTTTAGGGAATGTCACTAAATACACCAGGTGAATACTTTGTATTGTAGCGTGACCGGTGCTGGAGCGACATAAGCAGGCACTGCGAGTCACACTGATGAATGAAATGAAATGCTGCGGTGGATGTGTGGAGTAACGCGGAAGGACCGCGTTGGGAACTCTCGCATTCGAGGCAGCCTTCATGTCCGTGACATTGTGAATAAATTGCAGGAGTGTCGCCTTCGCTGGTATGGCCACGTTTTACGGCAACCGGCTGCATAATATGTGGGGAACAAATGTCTGACCATGCCGCCAACGCCAAGTCCCGGCAGGAGGGGGTAGGGGTTGATATGCGTGTCAATGGACTGACCACCAGAGATGCTGAAGATCGTGCGAAGTGGAGAAGAAAAAGTCGGAAAGCGGACCCCGGGCACCGAAGCGAGAGTTTGGGCTGCAACTGGGATTCAACGCTAAGATTATGATGAATACTTGTAGGTTGTTTTTTTAAATTGAGAGTCACTCAGACAATTTTACACGTGTATTGGCATATATTACTGATAACGTGGCATTGGATCTAGGCGGCGATTGCGCGACCATGTTACATCGGCCAGCCATGACCTTCGTTGCCATTTAAAACACATGTTTAGTAGTAGCGGCGGTCAAACGTTTAGTAGCGGTGGTCATGTGTGATGGAGTTTTCGAAATTCGCTTGTTTTCTTTAAACAAAATTTATGGTCTTGATTAGATTTTCTTCTCCGTTTTTTTTATATTTTAATACCTTCAGCTGAACTTGGTTCTCCCCAAAAAGTGAACGTGCAGTATACCCGCCACGCTTGTCCAAGGCGGATTGTCGGGTACACACTTTAATACTTTTAATACTAACCTCTGTGGCCGGGGTCGGCCTGTCGTAAAAGGCGACAAAACAATCCACCCTAGCTACGTGGTAGGGCCTCAAGCCCGTCTGGATGGCGACCACCTTTGGTCTTAAATATGCCGCCATAATAACCTTGTGTTGTGTTCCGGCATTAGTGACCCAAGTTCCTGTACCCTTATAGGACAGCAGCGTGGTCGCGATGCCAATGGCGTTGCAAACACCTATAGGCGACGGTAACTGCAAAATTCTAAGCGGGCCGTCAGCCTGTCTGCTGCCTACAGCAATAAAATAAATACACACACCGGTAATCTTGTATTCAGCTTTCCTTACGATGTTTTTATTCACCGTCGGTTCATGGCAACCATGTTGTAATGTGCGTTCAGTGTGGAAAGCCTGCGTAATAAATATCTAGTCATAGAATCAAAGCTGTGACCTCTAGGTTGATCTTCTAGTTAATTCTAGTTACTTTAATATATTTTCATTAAAATCTAGCACATAATTTCTTCTCGGTTGCGTCTTACTCTTGTACCATAAGACGAGTGCATTGCTCAATAGAGCATTGTTACTGACCGAAACTATTATACGCCTTTTCGAAGATGTTATTCAATATCACTTTTGTGCAAACACACATAAAATAGGCAAGTAGTATCAGTAGTAGACACTTTGCCGCCTATAAAATTAAGTTCGTAATTTATCATCTATTTTTTTTATTACAATACTGAAATGCCATATATTAAATACAGAATCTTGATAGATTGACTGCTTATATCATATCAAAGCATATTTATTTGTAATAAAACATAGTGAAATTACACATATGTCCGTATAATTTCCTTAACATGGCATACAAATATTTGCTTGCATAATTAATTACTCTTAATATTAAACTCGAAAAATAAATAATACTAGGTTATTATTATCTTTAATTTACTTAACTACAGTAATACCCCGGACTTACGCCATAGGAGGTGTAATGCAGGTGCCTCAAATATTTATAAAATATTAATTAGAAAATCAGTCGTATGTTAATGTCATCTGTCTGCCATTAAAAAGGCAATACGGTGAAGTCTTGTTGGTTTTATTTACAGAGAATAAATCCTATAATGCATTAGGTGGGACTGACCTTGTTAGTCGTATTCGCGTAAAACTGGTTACCGTAAGTGGGGTTATTACTAATGATAATTAAACTATGCCCAGAAAGCACGTCAGAATGGTACATGCGGGCGCTAAAATAGCAACCCGCTGGCACCGTCGCCCAACCACATTTGGCAGGGCCAATTGTATTTGATTAATAATAATTGTCGCGGCATTAAACGGAATATCTCAGATACGTATATTTAGCACGCGTATCGCTACCCATTGTTTGCGGAAAACTTTTAATAATTTAAATAACTAGGTACGTAATTGAATAAATTAACTATTCGGTTTTGAACGGTATTTTTTCAAATAATGGCGGAGTTTGTTTTTATTTTTGATGGACCTTTGTAAGGAAGTGGCACGTCAGAATGCTTCCACGGTTTCCATTCCTGTCTCGAGTCTGGGTATGTATTTATTTACAAAAGAAAAGTAAAATAGGGTTGCAGGTTAAATCGTCCTAGGTACTTTGGGAGGTTGTACTTTCCATCATTACTGACTGATTTGCCTATGAAATACCATATCCATAATTTAACCGTTCTCAAAATATTGGACTTCAAAGGTTTTTTTTATAAAAATGCCGATTTCTGTCTAATAGATTTTTTCTGATTTAAGTGTCCAATTTTTTAATTAGTAGATAAGTTGTTTTATAATTATCATCATGATAAAATAAGGTGACTTAGCAACTGGGTTGAATTTGATGATTGTTTGTCAAACAAAGAAATAAAATTGTACAGAGTTTTTTTTCTTTGGGGAAGATTTAAAAAAATGCATAGCAGCTATTTTGCAGATATGTCCTGAAAATATCTAGGCACTTCTAGCTATACAAAAAGGTATAATGAGATGCGTATAATGTCTAAGATGTTATGAGAATTAATAGAAAAATTTGATTGCAAGACTTCGAGTAGTAGACAAGCTTGTGTCCCTTGGTCCTAGAACGCAAAATAAAGCAATACAAATATCTATTTCAAGTTTCATAAGTTATTTTATAGTGATCATAATTATAAAGCAACTTATCTACTACCTACATAAAAACCCTTAAAAACATTGAACACATAAATCATAAAAACAATCTAATAGACGTAAATCCGCAATTTTTTAAAAAAACCATAGAAGTCCTATATCTTGAGAACAGTTCTATTTAGGATATGGTGTTTCATAGGCAAATCAGTCAGTAATGATAAAAAGTACAATCTGTTAAAGTACATAAGGTCGACTAATCCTGTAACCCTGTAGTATTCATTATATGCGGCTCTGCTGTATAATGTGGAAATAGATGGCGTTGTGTGAATTATATTAATATATTTTTATTTAAGTGGTTATAAAATTTAAGGTTTAAATTTAATCTCGTCTAGAGCATATAATACAATTCGTCACAGTTGGTTCATAAGTGCCCTTGAACGTTTGGGTTCTTGGGCTCAATCTCCAAATACTAAACAACTGCATATTTTTTTTCTTCCATGCAGGGACGGACTAAGAATCCCCTTGCGGCCAGGGTCGGCCTGTTGTAAAAGGTGACAAAACACCCTAGCTACGTGGTAGGCCCGTCTGGATGGCGACCACCCGTGGTCTTAAATATGCCGCTATGTTAACCTTGTGTTGTGTTCCGGCATTAGTGACCCAATTTCCTGTACCCCTATAGTACAGACTATGTTATGTGGGCCGTCTGCTATTCCTAAGCAATAAAATAAATAATTAAATATATTGGGACATTTCACACAATGCCATCTTGTCCCAAACTAAGTTGCATAGTACTTGTGTTATGGGTACTAGATAACTGATATCGAGGGTGAGGGCTGCGTGCTGTTCCGCGGCCCCCCTCAACTCCTAGAGTTGTTACAGGAGAGCGCCGGGGGGACGAAACCCTGACCCCCTGGCGCCAACACTTTAGAACGGGCCCGCCTTAAGACAAAGGGCGGACCGGCGTCGGCTCAGGCCACGAGATCGGCAGGCCATATATCTGTGGGCCCGGGCGTAGGCGATAGGAGAACAGCGGGTAGTCGGATGGTTGAACATCTTTCCCGGAGTCCCACATATCCCTCGGTCCCCCCGGGCCGGGGGAACCCGTCTAGGGAGGTTCTCCCCGAGACCAAAAAAAAAAAATGGGTACTAGATACTACTGAACTGATATACTACATATATAATTTTTCTTTTTTAAATAAATACATATTATTCATAAACATCCAGACGCGAGATGGGAATCAAACCCGTGACCTCCGCAAGTGTACCAACGTGCGTTAGCCGTTACGCCAGGAAGTCGTCATTAAAAAAAATTATCTTGGTGTAAATTAATTGTATGTATGAAAATTAAAAAAAATTTATACTTCAAAATGTGACAATGCTCAGTAGATTATCTAGCAGATCAATTTTTGGATACAATTAAGACGACATATTTGTAAGAAACAAACATTATTTGTAAGTTCGAGATAACAAAACTTGGAACTGTTCGTGTGTTACATCATCATCTTTGCGTTGTATCCCGGTTGCAGCCCAAACTCTCGCTTCGGCGCCCGGGGTCCGCTTTCCGACTTTTTCTTCTCCACTTCGCACGATCTTCAGCATCCCTGGTAGTGAGCCCATTGGCACGCACCCTTTACGACGTCGAGCCAGCACTTTTTGGGTCTACCCCTCCTGCCGGGGCCCGGCGGAAGCGGCATGGCCAGACATTTGTTTCCCACGTAAGCATCCGGTTGCCGTAAAACGTGGCCGTACCATCGGAGCCGACACTCCTGCAATTTATCCGCAATGTCACGGACATGAAGGCTTCGTGTGTTACATGGCTAAAATAAACAAATTTTATTATATATATCATAAATTGAATAATAATTATAATAGCAATCCAATAATAAGGAAATATTGCATTACAAGCTTTGACCCAGATACATTTTGATAAAATCGGTTTTTAAGGCTAGTGCGTAACCAATCTAGTATTTTTATAAACAGGTTTAAGTAATATTTTGTATCTTTTAGACTGACCCTATTAATAGTGTATTTAATTTCTAAACCAATAGAGATATGCTAAACTTTCGCGTGCCATTTTGTTGTTTGGGCTTCAGTGAAACATTTTCCTGATTAAGGGTCACAAGAAAATGGATGTGCCTAATGGGTTTAACAGGGGCCATTATCATCTGGACTCCTGTTAAAAACTTTCACAGTATCTTGATAGTTGTGGTGCAACAGGTTTTCACCGTTATTATATTAAAAACCATATAAAAAATTTATTATTCACTTAATAAAAGTTATATAAAGTATATCAGTTGTCTAGTACCCGTATCACAAGCGCTATGTTGCTTTCTTTGGAACTGGATGGCGCGCTGTTAATTCTCATAATATATTTATTATTATTAACTATGTACCTGCGATTTAAATTCATATTTCAGTTCTTATATCGTTATACCATAGTTTGTACCAATCAATTTAAGTAACAATATATTTGTCGTCTATGCGTTTAACTATTAATAAGCAACGTTTAAACTATTGAACAGAATGTGACGGAACTTTGGTAGAGTGTTCTGAGGACGTACGAAAATTTTTGACCAGAAAAACTTTTTTTATTGCTGTGGGACAGCAAACAGGCTGGCGGACCACTTAGAATTTAGCAGTTATCGTTGCCTATGGGTGTTTGAGTTCCAAGGGCATCACGAACACGCTGCTATCCCTTAAAGGTACAGGAACTTGGGTCACTAAAGCCGGAACACAACGTAAAGTTATTATGGCGGTATACTAAGACCAGTGGTCGCCATCCAGACGGGTTTGGGGCCCTACTACGTAGCTAGGGTGGGTTGTTTTGTCGCCTTTTACGACAGGCTGACCCCGGCCACAGAGGAGGTCAGTATTCTTTCTCCGCCCCTGCCCGGATAAAAAAACTATATAAATGGATTGAAAAGTAGTTATTTTTAATACAATCGAGTATATATTTTTATTACATGGGCTTGCAATTATTCATGCTGCGACCAGCTAAATTATTTTATTGTAAATTTACTACAATTAAAGTTACGAATTGGCTGAATGTACTAAGGAAATCACTGCTGATTTTATCGTCCTCCGCCAGCTCTTGTTTCCTTGTAATATTTCGCCAAATCTACATTCAGTGAACCAGGAACCGGTTTAGAGGTCATTCGGAAGAAGCGGCCGTGTGTTGCCAGCTCCTTAAAGTATTTTTACAGTATTTCCTTTTTAAATTTCAGATTAAAAAAGAACATGTTACAAATTATATTATGTTCTATACAAATATATTCTGGAGAAAAAGCTATCCAATCTATTTACTCGTATGTTACGAAAGGGCACTAATACGTGGAGATGTAAACTGACCATAGGTCATAGTATTATAGACTTAGAGTACAGTATGGATACTATACTAACAATGGACCCTATCTCCGACGGATAAGATTTATATGCGATCAGAATGAAACATTATATTTAAGTATTTACTAAAAGTCACATCTAAAAGGGACCCGAAAAGCTCTCACTTGGTCCCTGACTGAATGGTCACATACAAAAAGCGGCCCTTTTGGATATGGCACATAGTGTATGGATGTTACTCACTCTGTCGCCATGACCCCCGATTTTAAATTTGCAAGGTGTTGGTGGAAAACGATTTTTTTATATCAGGACATTTTATTACAGTAGTTTTTTTTATCAAAGTAATTGGAAAATTTATTAAATTTGGGAAATAAAGAAACTTATTGGGATTCATCAGCATTGCTTTGGCCAGGCCAGAAAATGAATAGAACCATTAGAGAGAGAGAGAGAGAGTCGCAAAAATAAACTCTTTTGTTACATCACTTAACTTAAAGCAATGAACATTATCCGAAATTTGGCAACACTATGAGACCAAAAACCTGGCCACTACTTTTTTATGGGTAATTGTGCTTTACGATGCTTTCTTTTATGGCTGTTTCGATCGTATTTTTATTAAAGTTGTGCAATGTTTTCATGTGTTGTGATTCGGAATTATTTTATACATGTACTATGTTTTAAAACGAGGTTGTAAAAAAAGTGAAATCATAATATTTGTATCCGGCTTTGTACATTTAATGTGATTTACATTTATTATGCAGTTTAATAATAAGTTTTATTACTGATGGAAATAACCTAACCTAACCTTCCTTCAGTACCTATACTCGTATATGATATACGAGTATAGATACTGAAGGAAGGTTAGATCAAAAGATGGAGTGGATTGCCTAAAAAATAGATATTGCGAAAAATGGCGTGCTAATGGAGAATGAAGGCGAGGCGCGACATAATGTGACCATGAAAAAAAAGAATTTTTTTCTGACTTAATCGCCATATGGATCAGATAACTTGTTACGTCAGCTTTAGTTGCTTTTTTAAAATTTTGTTACCACTATTTTTCGCTTAGATATCGGACTTTGAAGGGCAAAGAATCATTTCATCTTTGACCATCGATATCTCAGCAACCGAAGATGGCACAGAAATTTTAAAGTGAGTTTTAAAATTTTAAATACATTTCCTGAAAGAATTTGTTATTGTTGTTTCAAAACAATTTTTTTCACACTATATGAATTTGACAATTCATTAAAAAGAGCTTTTGGTACCTGAAAATGGAGAACACTATTAATGTTAACCGTGCCTTTCACAGTTCATGTTTATTGTTGTTTCATATATTTATTACTAGCTGACCCGGCAAACGTTGTTCTGCCATATAAATAACAAAATGTCAAAAAATTAAAAAAAAAATTTGGGGGTGGGTCACCCCTAACATTTAGGGGGATGAAAAATAGATGTTGGCCGATTCTCAGACCTACTCAATATGCTCACAAAATTTCAGGAGAATCGGTCAAGCCGTTTCGGAGGAGTATGGCAACGAAAACTGTGACACGAGAATTTTATATATTAGATATATTGCGCTTGCCTTAATAGTAATCTATTGTTTTGATCGATGATTAATACACACCATTGTTTAACCATGTTGTATTAGGCCTTATTTGGTTCAATAACAAAGTTTATAGTCCTTCGGGAACTATAGAAGCGACACAATGATTCGAAGGTTAGTCGCAGGCGCTTTTTCCTTCGCGTTTGTGGTTCAATTAGCAATCGCTCCTGTAAAAATGTATTTTATTATAGGGAGCGGTCAAGTATTACGTGACGCATTTTTTTGGATTATGATTGTTGGGGGTCGCCAATTTTCACATTTTTTAGTCCATTTAGCAACTCGTAATACACCACCACCTCCTGATTCCACCAAATACAGAGCATACAGTCGATGTTGACGTCGATGGCACCGGTTGACCAGGGTTTCTTCTCAATGTCCAATGACCCCTAGACGGGGCAGAGGGCGTCCACAGTGCTCTAGGTAGGAACTTGGGTCACTAATGCTGGAACACAACATAATTTTATTATGGCGGCATACTTTAGAGACTTTAGACCCAAGGTGGTCGCCATTCAGTCGGGCTTGGGGCTCTACCACGTAGCTAGGGTGGGTTGTATTGTCGCCTTTTACGACCGGCCGGCGGCTGTCCCCGGCCGCAGAGGTTAGTATCCTTACTCCGCCCCTGCACGGATAAAATAAATAAATATCCCCTTTATTCACCAGCATACATACGCAAGTTGTAAATCTAATAAGATTACGTAGAGCAACTTGGCACCGATTCGCGTTATTTTATTTTCACATCGGAAAACTTTGGGTTTCGTGTTTGTTTTGTAATTTATTAATGTGATATTATTTTGGGTCGTACGCCGTAGAGTATTTTGAGTCATACGGATCGTAGTGGCCCTCTGGCTAATATAGAGTAGTTCCCGCCAATCTGTCTTGGAAAAGCGGGTGTACTGCGTTTTCTTTCCACGAGCACATTTGAATTTACCATTGAGAAGTTTTAGACTGTTAATATATTTATGCTGTACTAGCCGATCACGTCCGCTCCGCTGGGCGATTAACAGGCTAAATTAAATTTAAAAAAAAATTAGAAAGAGTTAGTATCTTCGTAAAAAAATAATTCTTTTCAATAAAAAGTATCCTATGTTACTTCTAATACCTCCAAGAATATGTGTACAAAGTTTCATGAAAGCGTAACAAACAAACCTACTTTCACATTTATAATATTAAGTAAGTATGATATACTTTAACATCTCTACGAACTATTATCAGCATTCATGATTGTGAACTATATCCATCCATGCATTAGTCAACTTAACCATTCCCAACGATTGTAATATGGTCTAAAATAATTATAGCTGAAAAGGTCTAGGGCCGAAATCCTAATACTCCCTGACTTTTTTTTTGAGGAACAGAAGACAGGCTGATAACCCACTTACCGTTTCCGTCGCCTATAGATGTTTGCGTTGCGACGGGGTACAGGAACCTAATTCCAGAATACAACGGTTGCCATTCAGACAGGCTTGGGGCCCTACCACGTAGCTAGGGTTGTTTTGTCGCATTTTACGACAGGCCGACCCCAGCCGCAGAGGTAGTATTCTACTCCGCCCCTGCACGGAGTTGAGAAGAGTTGTCTCTCTTTCCAGATTAGAGGTATTTGACTACCCCCTCCCTGTAACCAAGCGTGGTATTTGGAAAAGACCTCCCTGAACGGGTTATTATCAGAATTTTTTTTTCATAAATGGTGTTTGCCTTGCAACGGAATTAAATAAATTTAATTATGTAATAAGATCTGGAATATTTTAATAAATTATACAATAAATTATCAATTATTTCTGCACAATCGACGTGTACACATTCCAACCTTATCTGTCGAAACATGGCCTTGCGTGCGCACTTGCAATGCAATAGAAACAAGACCTTTTGCTGATTATAAAATTGCTTCCCACCTGTTTTCATCAATGTACCTATGTAAATGAATCGCTGTTTATATGTATATTTATTAGTTACCCTCAGAAAACGTTACACAGCCGGACTACGTAAAAAAGTTTCTTAGTATTACAATCGCAAAAACTTTTTATTAATATACTAGCTGACCTGGCAAAGGCTGATCTATATAAATTAAAAAAAGTAGCCTATGTTCTTATTCAAGGTCCAATCTATCTATATCGATATTCATCAAAATTGGTTCAGCGGTTTAGGCGTGAAAACGTAACAGATAATTAAGTATGGATATATTGCTTTTATTAGTATGGATTACACTGTTTATTAATTATAGCACTTGTATATTTTTTCCTTTTGGTCCTCGCATAGCAGCTTGCTCACAGGATCTTTTACACAGTGACACTTGGAAAAGTCCTGTGCCGCTTTGGCCCTGGAGCGCGCCAACTTATAGATGAGCTTCTGCCCCTCAGACGATTCCAGCTTATCGTAAAGTGGTTGTAAGTGATCTCGTCTAGCTCTGGCAACAGCTCTCTTAGTGGCACACTTTGCCACCCGGTATGCGTCGTGATCTTCAGGAGATCTTGACGCTTGCCACTTCTTAAAGAGGGCTTTCTACGTTCTAAGAAACAACGATTTTTATAAGCACAACGTATTCAGTGATGTGTGTTTTCTTGCCGCGGAGAAGTGGGGCAAGTGCATATACGTACCAAAACTTCTCATATTATTTCGATTTACTTTTTTCTTTTAACGTATAAAATAACAAGTCCGATTTTGGTATGTAAAACCATATCAAACTAAATAAACTCTCAATTCAGTCACTTATTTGAGTAAAATAAAATTATTTAATTTCCAATCAGTGTAAATGCAAAATAGTGTAAAACGTGTACATCGTGAGAAGATGTGTAAGCCATGTCCTATTTATGACTATAATCAATCTCTGTGCCACATTTCATCCAACTCCGATCAGACGTTCTGACGTGATTAGGTATTGAAAACGCCAAGGCAGATTAGCGGGTTACAGATCCTTTTGATGTCTTCTCCACTGTTGGAATGTAGCACATGCACATTAGGTGAGAATAACAGCCAAAGGCCGTATACAGAAAGAAAGCTGGAAGCCTACCAGCGCTTATCGGCGCCGGTCCACGCAGGTAACCGGCGCTGCCATTTATATGAACAAGCGCCGATAAGCGCCGAACGTCGCCGACAAGTTCCGACACGCGCTGGTCAACGCTGGCGCCGCCCGCCATGTAAAATATAATAATAATACATTATTATATATTACTAGCTGTGCCCGCGACTCCGTCCGCTTCGAATAGTGACTTTGGGCAGCATTTTTTGGATATATCTTTTGGTTTATTTTTTATTACAAACCCTATAAACCCTAAAATATAAATAAATGAAATATGCAAACAGTCAGTGTTATCGAATGCAAGTGATACGCTATGCGCTTCCGGAATACGTGCGTTCGAACCTACAAAACTAGCCTAAGCTAAACCCTATTTCATATGATTGATGATATAAATCTGAGGTCAACTTAAATTGGATTATAAAATTTCCGAAATTTATCATTTTTAATAAAACTATTTTTTTTTTCTAAAATAAAAATAGCCTAAGTCACTCCTTGTTACATCAGCTATCTGCCAGTGAAAGTCCCGTCAAAATCGGTGCAGCCATTTCAGAGATTAGCCAGAACAAGCAGACAGACAGACAGATAGAAATTGTAAAAATGTTGTTTTGGTATATGTACCGTGTATACGTCCGAATGCACTTAGTAAAAAGCGGTTATTTGAATATTACAAACAGACTCAAATTTTATTTATTTGTGTAGATTATTATATTTTTTGTTAAATAAAGAAATGTAATAAAATGTTTTGAGTCATTTTTGTATATCTATAAAATTTTTGATCATCAAGTTTTTATTGTTTTACAAATAAATGATGGTATTCTCCGAAACGTTTCCTTTCTCTATTAATAGGATGTATAGCTCGTTATTGCATTTTTAAATACACATTTTCTAACAAAACCAAATCGTCGTCCGATGAGTCCGACATTTTGCTCGCTCTGCTTCAATCTGCTTGCTATAAGTAGAATGGACCGGCGCCGATATACGCTGGTAATCGGCGCCGATTACCAGCTTTCTTTCTGTATACGGCCAAAGCGTTGCAAGCTATCGTTGTATTCGAACCCGTGGGTTAGTTCGTGTGATACAATTTAGCTACCATGTACATGATATTTATAAGCCGGTGACAAAACGTGCCCTTCGTCCACTTACAGCTGATCAATTCGCACGTATTCTCATTATGTTTGTCCCGTCGACGTAGGATATACATACAGCTGTGGAATATTTTCAATTGCCACACGCGTAAATAAAACACACGCGTGCTCCGTATCGTGTTTTCGCATATTATCGGGACATAACCATTCCACAAAATATACTATCTCGGATGGATTAGACACAGTGAAGTATCGGTGTTTAATATTTAAAAATGTAAACCAACTTGACACTTAAAATATAATTCATTAGTTTTTTTAAATAATTATTATACATAATTAAATACTTTTTGTAATTAAAATTTCGTATACAATATATTCGGTTCATAAAGTTTTTATTTAAAATTCTAATATTGTAAATTACCACCGCTTCACGTTATTATGAAGTAGCAAAAAACATGATTGCTATTTATTTAACAAGTATTCTTAAGGAGACGTAATCATGCTACGTTACCCGTCCATGGAAATACCTTCTTATATGCTAAGGATGGTCTTCAAGAGTAGGGAGTACGTTTCGTTCTGGGTAAGTGATAGTAACCACACTAGTCAATTAGTGTTAGCTCACTCGAAATACATCATACAATTCAATTTGTTATTGCTGTGGAAAAGCTCACTGGCTGACGGCTTTATTTATTTATTTATTTCGAAAGGTGGCTATACTAATTAATTCAACCTAGTATCACTGCGTCCAATTTAATGAACTATTGTAATCGCCACATTTACTATAGCTCACTGGTAAAGCCTGCTTCGTTAACGTAATGAAGCAGTTTTTTGACAGGAGCTGCTCGTATCTCATCTGGTTCCAGCATATGTTTCCCTAGTATGAGGTTACGTTTATGCATCAGGGAACTGCAGTGGCACAGCAGGTGCAGAGGCGTTTCATCTGCCTCGTTACAAAATCTGCAGGCTTTGCTATCCCTGATCCTTATGATACTGAGGTGCTTGTTTAGGCAGCAACGTCCGGTTAACGCCCTTGTTAAGGTGCATAGCTGATTCCTGTTTAGTGCTAGTGATTCGACCGCAAGTTTGCGGTTGTAGGCTTTTACTAGCATTTTGGAGTGATTTAAGGCTGGAATTGTATTCCAGCGCTTAATAGATTCACTGGTACATTGATACCCAAGGGTGAGCCGGATCAGGCATTTAGGTACGCCGCAGCAGGGTTCAGGTCCGTGATGTGCTACCTTGGCCCCTATCCAGGCATGTTCACCGGCCTTTTCATTGCCTATGATACCCGCATGCCCGGGGATCCAGCGAAGAATTACTTTATTTTCTCACCTAAAGTATTTAGGTAGTCCATGCAGTTTTTGACGGCTTACTCAATAGCAAGAAGATACCATCGCCTATAGATGTATGCGACACCGGGCTCATTGAGGAGGCTCAGGAGAAAACACCTCAAGGTTATTATGGCGGCATAATTCGAGACCAGAGTTGGTTGCCATCCAGACAGACCTGGGGCTCTCAAGCTCCCTGCATAGGGTTGTTTTGTCGCCTTTTACGACAGGCCGACCCCAACTACAGGGTATACTTACTCCGCCTCGAATGACCGAAAAAAAACAAAATTAAATATTGTTTGTGACTATGATCTGTAGATAGTGTATGTGACGTTAATTGACGTGAAGCAATATCGCCATTCGTTTTTGTTTACATTTTTTTAATTTTGTTTTCACAGTATATTTAGATGATGGTTTGTATGGGTTTTGTTTTTATATTTCGTCATAATATATAAAAGTAGATTTATTTATGTGCTCTTTTAACGAAATAATTGGAAAGGAATGCCATTTTTATTATTAATATACGAAAACAAATAATCACCAAGTTTCGTAAGCGTGTTCACGGAAACAAGTTCGCCAAGGCGTTTTAATGTAAAAATGTCATAAGTCAGTGTTAACACACAAGGCTTGTTGACTTTATTGAAATTATATCATATGCGAGATTAAGTCGACACCGCAACAAAAAGATCCGCTAAATATTTATCAGTCTTATCAGAGTCGTCATGTTGTCTGTACAGTCAAGTGTCTAATTAAAATACAGCTCTTATTTAATTTTACTCTGTGCAGGGGCGGAGTAAGAATATAAACCCCTGCGGCCGTGGTTGGCCTGCCGTAAAAGGCGACAAAGCAATCCTAGCTACATGGTAGGGCCCCAAGCCCATCTGGATGGCAACCACACTGGGTCCATAAGTATATCGCCATAATAACCTTATTTTGTGTTCCGCCGTTAGTGACCCAGGTTCCTGTACCTGACAGCAGCGTGCTCGCGGTGCCCCTAGCGTCGTAAATATCCATAAGCGACGGTAACTGCTTATTGTTAAGTGGGCCGTCAGCCTGTCTGCTGTTCCCGAGCTAAACAAAATTCAAATATAATAAAAAAATAAACTAAATTCACATTTTTAACTTGCGTTTTTTCTTTTATCAAAGAAAAGTAGTAAACTTTAGCGTATTTTCTTTTTGCTGGTGTCCATGTAAGACTCGCGCTCAAACAATGAATTAACCAATCACAAAACTGTCAGTGAAGATTTTTGTACGATATCTCATCTTTTTAACGCCACCTAGCGTGAATCGAAACGAACTTCTACAGCGCGAGATATCATAGAATACATAGTACATACTAGTATTCTATATCTATGCGAGATACAGATTACTAAAGCCATCTATTAGAAAAATAATGGATTTTTTTTACTACATCTAATATTACATGAAACAAGACACTTAGTACCTATTTTTACCAAAGGAGGAGTATCATATTTGGTACAGAATAAATTTCTAAAGAGAGAAAGAGTGCTTAAAAATTCAATAAGAAAAAAAAACAATTACACACACTACATGGTAAAATATATTCTTTTTTGTTTGTGGTTTGTATGTTGATCCTGCGATGTTCCCATACCTACATGGTTCTGGGTGGTGACCGGGGTTTCATAGAGTATGCCGTCGCAGCCATCACTAGCTATCACTTCCTATTCAGCCCGGGTGGATGTAGTAAGATTAGGATGGAGAACCCCATATAACCACGTTGGCTTCTCCCGGGGCTCTACTGGGTACTGATAAACTGCAGTTTCCACGGTATAGAAAATAAAATAGATACTTGATATTAAGTAAATGCGTGACTTAGTGAATATTTAAGAATTTACTTAAATCTTGGTCGTGAGTACACTCCGTTATCAGCAAAACGAGTTGCGCAAGAGTGCCGTGACCTTGGTTACATGTAAACAACAATTGCGATAGTATCCAATAGTATCGCTGTGCTCGGGTGGTCTGCTTTAAATTATACATTAATATCAATCAATTCATTGCAATAATGATATCATGGTGATTTAAACTTAAAAAATACGTGTAATTAAATTTCGTATTTCATCAAATATTTTTTAATTTCTACGTTTGAAGGAACAAGATAAAAAAGATCCATAACACAATGGGTCGTCTTCCCCATACCATTTCCTTAAGAAGGTTTGGGGCCTCGAGTGCTCCTGAGTCTGAGTTACTCTCTATAATAAATAAAACGTGGTTGGTTGCATAATTATTATTCCGATTCTTATAATATAGTTAACTACCCTCTACTCTTCATTATAGTTTATTTATTTATTTATTTATGGCACACCAACAGTACACACATTATTAAGTCACATTACAATAAATCACTTAATATAAAAGTTCTGATGTGTGGACCCATTATAGGAGTGCACAGCATTTACAATACAAATGTCGTCAATAGAGTAATAATTTAATTAATGTCGATAACATACATAGTCACAATTATTATTTCAAGTATTAACACAGTCAAACATGAATCAATTTGGTATTATCAAGATTAATAAAATTAATAAAAACAAAACAAAAAGAGTGTAAAAAGAATCAAGGCAATGAAATAAATTAAAATACAAATTATAAGCGGAAACATTAACCAGCATAACAATCATTTTACAGTCGCAACTGAGCTCAACACTTTACCCCTAAACCAATCATAAGATTTGTGAAAGATATCGAGATCTTCGAAATTAGAGTTAAGACGATTGTAAGTATTGCACATTCTTGTGATAGGGCAGCTGAGGCCTAAGTTGGTTTTAACCGGGGGGATGTAAAAGATTTTCGTTATAGCATGCCGTGGAATCAGACGAGGCACGTTTATTTTTATGTTTTGGACAAGATTTGTACACTTTATGCTATTGTTGAGAAGCTTATGCAAAAAACAAACATCAAACATCATGCGGCGTTTGCTAAGCGTCTGCATTCTAAAATATGACAACCGCATAAAGTAGGGACAACGATGTGAGATTCCAGACGAGACATATGCTAAGTGTTTTGTAAAGGATCTTTGAATTTTTTCCACTCTTTGAGAATGGACACTATAGAATGGACTCCAGATACATGCACAATATTCTAAATGGCAACGTACTAAAGTGTTATATAATATAATTTTAGTGAGTGGTTGTTTGAAATCTTTCGTATTTCTTATTAAAAATCCCAACATCTTTGCTGCTTTCTGCACAATAGAGTCAATATGAAGATTAAACGTAAGACAGCTGTCAAACAGAATACCTAAATCCTTTATCGAGTTAGTGGTATGTACTTTAGAGTTATCAAGTACATAAGCAAAATTTGTGGGTCGTTTCTTTTTGGTAAACTTGATGTGGTAGCATTTTGAAATGTTTAGTTTCATGTGGTTATCTATACACCATTTCTCAACTCTTCCTAAATCTTCTTGCAATAGTGCAGAATCTGCAGCACAATGTACAGTTTTGTATATTTTCATATCATCAGCAAACAGTAGAACCTGAGAGTGAATAATTTTAGAAACGACATCATTGATGAAGATAGAAAATAGCACAGGGCCAAGATGAGAACCCTGCGGTACACCGGATGAAGCGATGTATGGCTGCGATTCGCTACCATTAACGACCACAATTTGAAGTCTTTTTGCTAAATATGACCGGAACCAGTGCAGAAGTGAACCATGCACACCGAAATGCCCTAATTTCTGTAATAAGATGTTGTGATTTACCTTGTCAAAGGCGCTGGAAAAATCTGTGTAAATAGCATCGACCTCGTAACCCTGGTCAAGCTGTCTAGTAAGATAGGAAGTATAGTCAACTAAATTGGTTTGTGTTGAGCATCCGGGACGAAAACCATGTTGATGTGGTGACAGCATGGGTTCAACATGTCTTGTTAAAAATGGGACGACAAGAGACTCAAACAATTTTGAGAAACAGGACAATATTGCAATGGGACGATAATTCCTAACGTTTTTCAAGTCATTCTTTTTATGAAGCGGAATGATGCGCGTCCTTTTCCATTCCTCTGGGAAACATCCGTCGCGCAGTGAACGATTAAAAATCATACACAATGGCAAGGCAATGTAATATCCACATCGCTTCACAAAAACAGCAGGAATACAATCAGGACCAGCACCCTTGAAAATGTCCAAATATTTAATTTTATTGTAAACCTCCGATTCAGTGAAACGTAGTGTAGATATGAATCCGCTGTTCGGCATTAAGTTAGGGTAGGATGAATCAAGTGTGCCTTCCGAATTACTGTAAGTCGAAGAGAACTGATTTGCAAAGAGATTAGCTATTGCGGGACTAGTGTTTGCAGTTTTAGTATCGTCATGCATTTCGGTAGGTATATTTGAATTATTGTTCTTTTTATCTTTTATGTATCTCCAAAATGCTTTAGGATTTTTCCTAATACCAGTTTCTATGCTCTGTTTGTATTGCAACAGGCAGGTCTGGTATATCTTGTGACAGTGACTGCGCAGAACATTAAATGTAAGTAAGTCCCTGGGGTTTCTGTACTTCTGATATTTTAACCTCAGCCTATCTTTTTCATGGAGACGCTTTATGAGAGCATGACTAAACCATGGTGGAAATCTAGATTTAGCAATCTTGCGCTTGGGAACACAGTCACTTATTATTTGGTTCAATGTAGTGTAAAGTGCTGAGACCATCTGATTGACATCATATGAGGTTGAAAAGATTTCATTCCAATCTATCGATTTGAGTTGGGAGTTAATGTCATTATAATTGGCTTTAAAGTAGTTGTACACATTACTATTCTTTGATTTCATAAACTGGAAAGGCTCGATAAACGAAAACGTAATCAACAGGTTAGGATGTTTCATATCCAATTTACTTATCGGATCCGGAGAGTTAACAACTGATAAGCTAAGCACATTACTGAAAACTAGGTCCAATGTCCTCTCATCACTATTTAAAACACAGTTAAACTGAAACAGATTATTAAGCGACATGAAATCAACAATTGAATGACCCAGTGCATTGTTATAATTAGAAGGCAAGGTATAAGTATTGTTATGACTTTTTGACCATTTGATGAAATTTAAGTTAAAGTCACCCAACAAAACCACGTCGTCCACTTCATACGTCACCTTATCAATACTATCCAAATATTCATTGAGGCGTTCCAATCTAAGAGGCGGAGGTAGGTAAACAGCGCTGATAGCTATTTTTTTAATAGTGTTGTTCATACTTAAGCTGACAATGACCCACAAGTCCTCGCAGCTAGTTTCCCAAGATTCGAGTCTATAAGAAGGTAGGTCGCGAGAAATAGCTACCATCACACCACCACCATCTTTTTTGGATCCACCTTTACAGTCACGATCTCTTCGATAAACACTATATCTAGAGTCAATAAATTCATTACTATTAATACTTGAATTTAGCCATGTCTCTGTAAATACTATAATATGATAATTTGATAGCAAAATGTTTTTATAAATTTCATTTGTTTTAGTTCTAATTCCGCGTACATTCTGGTAGTAAATATTTAAATGATTGAATTTTAAAAAATAACAACCAAATCGTTGATCAATTTAACCAAAATATGTTGAGAATCAGCATTAATTAATCATTCTTAAGCTGTCTAGGTTTCGTATGAATATAGCCTGGTGGGTTTCATCTTTTCTAACATAGATTCTACCATTACGAACCCATACAAATTTATAATTCAGTTCCTTGCATTTAATTCGTGTGGCTGCGTGGATACGCTTATTTTCAAGAGTAAGATGCTCAGCTACGAAGACGGCTTTGCGAGAACCACCTATACCCAGATGGTGGGAGTTAAGTTTGTTAGTAGTGTTCTTCTTGTTAAACTTAGCAACAGCGGCCAGAACAGAATCACGACTACGTTGACTACGGAGCCTGACGATCACAGTACGGGGTTTATCATTATCTCTTGACGCTTTCGCTACTCTAGTAATATGGATCATCTCATTGTCATCAATTTGATAGTCAATAGTTTTCGTAAGCTGCATAAATACACTGTTTAAGTTCTCAGAACGATTTTCAGGAATTCCATTAATTTCAAGGTTGTTTTCTCTCATCTGTTGCTCTGTTGTGCTCAAACGGGATGAAACCTCCTTTAACATAGTACGCAGGGATTCATTATCAGATTCTAGCTTGGATATAGTGTCGACTTTATCTTCTAATTTATTTTTTAATTCTTCATATTTGTCGTTAAAGAAATTTAATGAATCCTTTATGGCCTGTAGCTCCTGAGTCACTTCTTTACGTACTATTTCAGAAACTTCTTCTTTGAATAAACGTCTTATATCGTCCAAGGTGATATGAGAATCCATGCTAGGCGCCATCTGTTGCTGAGGTTGGGGTTTAGTTGTCGCGATAACGCTGGTTGTTGCAACACACGGTCTGTCGTTAATATTGTCAGTGGGCGAGTTAGGACGCGTCGGTCGTACAGGCGTATTGGTATTGTCTCCTTTGGGTAGCTTGTTAAGACATTCAGGACACTGCCAGTTACGTTTTAGATCAGCGTTCATGCGACCAAAGCGCCTCTCACTCAGATTAATGCAAATCAAGTCATACTTCGCTTTGCACAAAAAACACTTAAGAAATTCTTTGCCTATAATTGTATTATTGCATCCTCCACATTTGTTAATAGTCGGCATTGTTGATTAAAAAACAAATATATTTTAATCAGAGTACGCCGTGACTCGAACCATACCATTATGCGTCACATACACAATTAACTTATGTGTAGTTACCTTCAAAAGTTAAAATTAGAGAATAACTAAGTATGTTTATTTATATAAATATTGCTTATGTGATTATGTTTTTACAATGTTATAGTAACTCTAATGAGCCCTAGAATGATTTAAGTCTATGGATAAAGGATACTTTAAGAAATAACGGGTTCCCAACGAGCACTATTATAGCTTTTATATGTCTAGAACTGAACGAACTGTTTTGATAACGATACCACTTGCAAATCACACTATAAAGCACACAACTATAACACTAATAATACTGATTATTAGGTAGAATATTTTAAATTAACTAATTATTACGAGCGTACAATTGACGCGCTTGGCGCGGGTAGATACCGCGGTAGGTATAGTTATCCTTAAGACGCCCACATACTATTACATCTTCCCCTTTAAAAATAATGTTTATTAAACTGGTTTTAATTTAACTTTTAAGAACATATAAATACTAAAAATATAACTGAAATAACAAAGCAGTATAACAGTAATAGACAACTAAAAAATTAAATCGATGACATTATTTATTGAAAAATAACACAAGATTCTCTTGGGCCTTAATGCCGCTTCTTTTGTTATCTTAAGTAGCGGGTTTGTGTTATGTATAAGATTCAAAATAATAGCCGTAGAACTAAAATAGGACCATATTGCTAGGAAAATATACAGGCTGAAGGAACAGTAGATGATAGAGTATTTGAGATCACGTATCACCATATTAAGGGCTTTAGCGTAATAAAACGTACCTGAAGATCGTCAACCATCTAAGTGTGGTTGGAGAGGAAAAACACAAGGAACTGAGATGTGGGCCACCCGGGTAATTCTGCGTTCAACAGTAACGAATTCATGACCGCGCCAAAGTTTACAGCTGGCCATTGGCTGTAGTTTAAAGTGAGAGAGGCCTTTATTTTATGTCACTTATCTCTAATGTTTGTAGGCGAAGGGTCCTCAAAATTTTGGACTGTTAAGACAAAATGCAGACATTGTGGAAAATTTTATTGTGGAAAAAGCAATAGAGAATGGCGATTAATGCCCTGTACATTCATTATATAGGAGGCGGCAAGAACAAAATACTCTAATATTAGCCCAGAATTGGACATATTGGAAAAAAATCACATAAGAATGGGACACCTTAATCTCGACCTTTAGTCTTGATATAAGGACGAAATAAATATATCTGTTCTAAATACCGAGAGGAGAAAGAAAAAGATTCATACGTAAATGGACACAATACCGTGAAAGCGTGCGAGAGAAACCAAACAGATGGAGAAGCAGATGATGTCTTCATTCAAGCGTGTTCTTTTAATTTTTAAATTAAACCGGTAAACAAATTTACTACAAAACTTAATAACTGAAGGATGTTGAGATGAATAAATGTTAAGACTGCTATTATACATAATTGTTTCGTAGAGGAACTGCAACTATAAACTTTGCCATTTTCCTCCGACTCGTTATGATTTTCTACTTCCTGTGGTATAATTATATCGTTATATAAATTTGTTTTTGTCTATATGTGGTTTGCGCTTAAGTTTGTGTAAACATATTGAAAGGTCGTCAAAGAAAAATAATAGCCTGATTTACATTTAAGACTATGGTCTAGAAGTAATGAAAGGCCTAACATCTCATCACTTGCCATTGCAGTTGCAGTGATATAAGATAAGATATAGAATTCATCCTTAATTCACAGGTAACATAAAAAGTGCACTCTTCGTTTTTTTTCCTTTGAAAGTTCATCTTTCGTTCATTTACATCTGTTCCGTCTATATTCTTATTGTAATGAAAAACACTTATCTGTGACACATTCGAATTCGAGCAGTGACGCAAAAATAACGTCCAATTATTACGGTTGAAATATTGTGACAATACTTTACAAATAACTCCGGGCTTCCAAGAAAATGCTTCAGAAGGTTTAAAGACCTATTAAGACTAACTAATACATTAGAGGTAAACAAAAACAGAGACATTGAGATGCAATTTACAATCATTGCAATAAAATACTTCGTAATTAAATTTAATACCAGTTTAGAAGGCTAGACTAGTTTGAAACCAATTTATTCGGCCTCAGTTTTGATCATGTTGGTCCTATCGGTAACCTTGATCTTGTCCTAAAATACGTCTGCTAGATAGGCGTTCCATACTTGTTTCATATCTATTGTTAAAACCAGTTCCTCGCAATAATGCACAGCAGGCGGAAACGTTCTTGATATAAGACCTTTCAAAATGGCATATAAGAAAGGTTGTTGGTAATGACAATGGTGTCGTCATATTTATAACGTGGGACGATTTGTTGGCTGTACACGGCCAGGCCATTCGTTAAGATTACATCTGTGTTTGCAAGGGTATGACGTCATGGTCGAAACTGTCTGCGTTTATAAATTGATATAAGTTCATGAAGGTGATCTGATTTCTTATTGTAAAAATGAATTAACGATGTTATTTCTATGTAAGCGGCTTTAAATAAAGCACACCAGTCAGGTGCATAGATTAATAAAAATAGATCAGCTTCTGACATATGCTTCATAGATCAGACTGCAGTCACTTTGGAAAAACATTATTCTATGATTGCTAAATAAAAAATATACAATATATTACGCACGTTAGATAAACTTTAGAAAAAATTCAAATTAGTCTATTAAACTCACATTTGTAATAAATGGGCACAATATATAACATTTCCAGGAGAACCCTACAACTTAGTTGAGCGATTGAGGTTGGAAGCTTGTGCGGTTACTGGTCTTGATAACTTAAAAAAAAACGCATGTACCTTATAGATAATTTTTACTTAGTGATGTGGTATTTTAATACTCTACGTAATCTTCTGTAGCTCCTTACAAAATTCGAAAGCCTGCTGGATTAATTTTATAACTATCCTCCCCCAAAAAAGCATATAAGTCATCGAGTTCTGTAAACGCCTCCAAGAACAAGAATGGCGTCGTATTTTAGTTTTATTTAGCTTAATTATTTCCCAATTACTTGGGGTGAGTCCTTAAAATTCATTTCTTTTTAATTCTGGCGTGAATTCTACCAAAACTATGTTTATAATGCTCACGCATCATGCAACTGACCGATTACGATTTAGGTCTAAAGTGAGATAATATAGCGGGCAGCATTGTATCGACGCGCTCTATCGGCCAAACTAAGATTTATTTCGATTTCTCTTTCCCACACTGAGTTGCCCGCTATTTAGTTATAAGTCAATATATGGGATGTCGTAAATGAAAAAAACGTTTTTTGCGATTTCCCAAAAAACAGGTTTTTTGAGTTAGATCAGTTTATGATTAAGCATGTAGATATGTATTCATTTCTTACCTTAAAAATTCTTGTGACTTCCATCACAATATGTTGATCTTGGACAGAATTAAAATGATTTTAAGCCCTGAGGATTCCCAAGAATAAGAATTCTTCTCTCGTCTTTATCTTGAGAAATTAAAAGAGGGCTTAAATTGTATTTAAATACAGTTTAGTAAGAACATCCGACGTGTACCTTTCGAAACTCGATAAATTAGCTCAGAGACACTTCTGTTCCACTATGTGCCTATTACTAATAAACCATTTTGAAATACGATCTTCATTCAAAACATGTCAGACGTTAACCTAAATAAAGATTTTACAACTCGTCTCATTTGTAAGGGCCATTTGTTTAGTTCCGCTTGGCGACTCGTTTCTTTTCCTTTGAAAAGCGTTAATATCAACAGTGTTAATATGATATTTAAGAATTTCCGTCTGTTCATCCACCTATGCCCCACTTAGCCACGTCAACAGATAATTAGTGTTAAGTCAGAAATTTCTGTCACGCTTAGCAATTCGCAAAAATTGTTTCTTGAAATTGTATGAGGAAAATGTTTGTTATTTCGTAAAGCAAATTGGTTTGGGTATATTACCGTATTATCCAATTAAAATTTAGAGAGTATTTAAAAGGTTAGATTATTGAGGTTAACGTTCCAATTAATGGTCTTACTATTCAAGATATTTGTATCAACTAGTGACGTTAGTTTGCAATTTGGGTCTTTCATTATTAATTCTATGAAATGAAATGAAATTTATTTTACGTATGACATTGTACAAAATATATAGTTCTAGGCTAACAATAAGTTCATCTGTTCATCATGTCATTATCGACAGGGCGCGCAAATATTAACAGGGATATTATGAATTATTTGTACAATTTTATTAAGCTAATTAAAATAGGGATCACAACGATGTCATTGATATATATTTTACTATTGCTGTAGGACAGCAGACAGGCTGACAGCCCGCTTAGAATTTAGCAGTTACCGTCGCCTATGGGTGTTTGCAACGCCAGTGGCATCGCAAACACGCTGTTGTCCCATAAGGTTACAGGAACTTAGGTCACTAATGCCGAAACACTACACAAATTTATTATGGCGGCATAGACCAAAGGTGGTCCAAAGGGGTTGTTTTGTCGCCTTTTCATCTGTCTCATGCCGCGCCACGCCCTTTCATGTCCATATTTCTCTCTCAGTGTAGCATTAAGCTCCGAAAGTACGTGAACACTTGTGTGAACTTCCAGCGATCTGTCAGACTTAAATAAATCTCATTTGTCGTCTTACTGATGATTTCCGGTTGTATGTTCCTACGTAGCCCGAAATTCACAGTTTGTGATTAAGTATTCGTAGGATGTTTTCTTACTTATCTATAAACTACAAATCTCCTCAAGAACGAACCGAGAAAGCTAAGCTACAGCTTTGTCCATTGCTCAATAGGGATTCCGTTGACTTGACATCGGAAACTCTTTAATGACTTTCATTAGTTCTCTTCTTTTTTCTTTAGTTTTGTAGAATCTTATAATACACATTATTCTCAAGAATTATTTGATAGCTCTCTGTCTCGTTTTTAGTAGTAACATTTATTAGTCACTTGATATATCTAATATATAAAATTCTCGTGTCACAGTTTTCGTTGCCATACTCCTCCGAAACAGCTTGACCGATTCTCATGAAATTTTGTGAGCATATTGAGTAGGTCTGAGAATCGGCCAACACCTATTTTTCATCCCCCTAAATGTTAGGGGTGACCCACCCCCAAAATTTTTTTTTAATTTTTTGACATTTTATTATTTATATGGCAGAACAACGTTTGCCGGGTCAGCTAGTTTTATTATAAATAAGTGTGGTTAGTAGTAACATTGTCTTTGTCAGCATTAATTTCACTTAGGTGCTTTGAATCTTCGATACACGGAAAGTGTGTTTTTGTTTTACTAATTTTGTTATTATTTGAATTAAAGATTTATCTTTTTAAAGAGTTTTTTTTTTGGAATAAAAATAATTAAGACGTTGGACAACTGTCGAATGGCTAGGCATCTGTGTTTTGTTGTAATCCAATAACCAACAACTTTCAACAACAACTTTTGAGTACTGTCATTTATTTTTGATTATAATAATTTCTAAAATCCAGTATAAACTAAGTTATAAAATGCTTTGTTTTAAAATTATTCAATATATTGTAGTACGCAAACGGTGAATCACTGCGTGTGGCCTGCTTTTTAGGTCTCTGATATAGGTTAAGCAATGTTTATTGATAAAACAATGGTTAGGCAATTTAGACTAAACCATGGTTTCGACAAAGAAACCACAAAGGGCCTTAAAATTTTACTTCTCTCAATAGGGCTACCTAATCTCTTCTCTTTGGAGTTGTAAATATCTGTAGATTTCTCTTGCTAGCTCAGAGTAGTAAAAGTGAGTCTTAATTTGGTTTTCCTTTCGTCTTTAGAAGCTGGCTTTGACCCAGTAACAAAGAATTTAGCCATGTCTGATTCATTTATTTTTTGTGACTCTTTGTTCATAAAAAGTACGCGACATGGAAGGAGATCGACGTAAATAACTACATATGTAGAAGATTAGCTTGTGACATAACGTAGTAACGCACTGCGAATAGATTCAGCATTAAAATATTTTCTTCAAAATACTTTTTTATTGCATAGGTCATTAATCAAAATGATGTGTCTCCGCCCTTCTATCACACAGGATGTGAATTGGAGGGCATTAACCGAACAATTGACGAAATTGCTGAACTGAGACAAACCGTATTACTATTGCTAGTGAAGTGATCCAATTGATAAGTTCGAAATCTATGCCGAATAGTCGATATTTCGTTAGAGAGATACTGGACATTTGCGTTTATCGTGGTGCTAGGGATACCACAAAGAGCTTCAGAGCCCGATTTAACCGCACCTGTCTAGTGATTCGGAGTAGTGACGTTTGACTACAGCCGCCTCTGTAGATAGATTTTTGTATTGATAATCACGGTATAAGGAAAATATATATTAATAACTCCTCTCTGCAATTATTATTATACTGTACGTGCTTTATCAGCTTCTTACAGTTTTTGATAACCTTAAATGTCATTAGCACGTATATACTTATGAGGATACCTTTTTAGTACCACATTGAAGTTTTGGGGAAAGTAAATATAGTTAGGCTCGTCTGTGGCGGCTTCTGTATGCTAGCTAGTGATGTTGTTGATGGATTCTAGCAATGATATACCCACTAAAACCTCGACCGTGAAATATCATTATCACTGTCGGTGTCACATACCTGAACCTCCAAGTATTTATTTATTTTAATTCCACGAACACGTCACAGTGCCCATTAGCCAACTCTCGATGGCTATGCTTAGATTTTCTGCCTCTCTATCTCTCTCTCTCCTATGGCTAAATAGCGTTATTGATTATATAGACTATATGTTTTCACTTTTCATCTATTTAAATAATTTTGAATTCATGTTTCTGCTACTTTTACATTCTACTGATTTTCAATATTTTCGAAACCGAATTTCGGTATCGCATCTATCTTTAGCTTCACTATTAAACTAGTTCGTTATCCTGTCTTTTGATGAAGCCGCAGTGACACATTATACATCCCACCAGGGCTTGTCATTTTTAATTATCCCCGTGTGTTTTTTGTTGGCAAAATTACAATTTGTTATTGTAACTGGCAAACAGACGGCATGACGCCTTAAGTTTAACGAACTTGTAAACTGATATTAATGATTTTTTGTTGTATTTTTTCATCGATGTATGCTAACAAATTTGAACTCCATATGTTTATGTAATTTTATTATAATTACCGAACCACATTGTTTGTGCTTTTATTATTACATTTAAAAACTTTTTTTTTTGTTTAGTATTTAAATAACATTTATGAAAATTAATACTTAGGTGAGGTATTAATCTTACCAAAGTACCTGAAATAGCCACGTGGTCAGCTGTTCAATAAGATTATGGCTTCCATGGGGTAGTTATGGAATATCTTATAATATGTAGTAGTTGTGACAAAAGACGCATTTTTTCCTCATTTCGGTCACTCGCTATTCTTATATGTTATATCTGTGCAAGGGCGGAGAAAGAATACTGACCTCTGCGGCCGGGGTCGGCCTGTCGTAAAAGGCGACTAAACACCCCAAGCCAGTTGCTAAGGCTTCAATCCCATCTGGATGATAACCACCCCTGGTTTATAAATTTGCCGCCATAAAAACTTTGTGTTGTGTTCCGTTGTAAGTGACCAGGTTCCAGTACTACGTGGATGGCAGCGTGGCAGCTGCTGTCCTAAAGCATTTAAATTACGCATAATATAGAGAAACAGAATTTGTCTTCCCATCTAATGATAAAACATGAAAAATATATACTAAATATAAATATATAACACGGTTTAAGTCTCTAACTAATATGGTCTTTAAGAAGTTTCTAAAAATAATTGGCCCTCCTAATAGTAATCGATGAATCCATAAATTTTGTGTACCGTTGCATCATACGATGTTGAACAAGATTTTTTTTTGGCACCCAAAAACTAGTTGTTGACAAGCAGACTGCCTGCCGCCCGTGAAAGTTCATCGACTTAATGTTACCGGTTGTTTAAGTTTAATATTTAATCACATTAATGGCTGTGGAAAGTAGTTTTATTGCCAATATTCAGTTTCATATTCCACTTTTATAATGATGCTACATATATTGATAAATAAGAAAGAAAAAGTTTAAATGTAAAGGAATATGAAATGGCTTTATCACACTGAAGCTGTAAAAATCACTGTTAGTTGGGAGCGAGCACTAGATGGCGCAGTGTGAATTGTCACAGTGTATTCATTTATTATGGTATTACTTTTCAATTCAGCACTGGCGAGGTAAACGAGAGTAGATGAATCCAGGAGGGGTATATCAAAGAAAAGATCGTGTAATAATAGGGCAGTAAGGCGTTGAACCCCACATACCCGCGTCGGTTTCCCCCCGGAACTATGACGCAACACAGTTAAGGCTCAGTTTTCCTCGGAATAAAAAAAACTAATACATTTGTCACAATATATTTATTTATTTATCAGTGAATTCGTATAAATGGTAACTAATTTATCATCTATGAAGAATCTATAGGAAAACCTTAGGGGCACTGCTATTCTAGCCGTGACCACACGGCTAATCATGAAACCTGAGAATCCCAATTCCTATGATTTATATTAATAACGGCTAGTTATTAAACTAGCCATTCCCCGCCGCTTCGCTGGTCGAATATCAGAAAAATGTAAATCGAAAATATATGAGAAGTTTTCATACGCATGCGCGCTACACCGCTTGCCGCACTTCACCGCGGCAAGAGAACACACATCACTGAACACGTAGTACTTATAAAAATTGTGGTTTCTTAAAACTTTATATTAAATGAAGATATCGCAATATTTTTTTAGATAAGGGCCAAGAAGAAAAAACTTAGAAAAATTAATTGAAATCTACCCAGTAGTTTTGCTTGGTGCGCGCACTACTGCAGACCTCTGTCATTTTATTTATATAGATTATTTTTAAAACAAATAAATTCTAAGTGGCTATCACGTTACTACAAACACTGTCCTAAATCCGTTTGGACACGTTTCACAGAAATGCAGTGGTCCATTCCTTATAAATGGGTCACTACTGTTTACAAGTGACCGCGGTATCGTGGAAAAATACTGTTCGCTCAGAAATTTCCAATTTATCGGAAGGAGGTTAATTATCTTTTACCTACTTATAAAGCATAACTTGTTGTAAAATAAAAATTATATCGTGGGTTGTAAAGGTTCGAATACCTTTTTATGACAAGGAGTTGCAAAAAGCTGGACACACGATTTGATCGCAAAACCAGCGTCATCCACTCATTAAAACCAAACTCAAAGGCTCCTACTCCGCTCGTTTACCTACGGATGCTAAGAAACGGTGCCAATCGGCTACCGCCACTCCATAAAGCGGCAAAGGCTACAATTAGTTACTATTCTGATGTGGAATTTCCTAGTGACTAGGAAAAAGTTGATTTAAATTAAAATTAAATTGCTTTTTATTGCACCAAACATTACAATGGTGAAACTTAAATACAACAAACATATAAAATGACTAAAAGGAGATAAAATAAAATAATAATATAAGGAGATAAAATAATATCTCTGGGTCAAGTTTCTTCTCCCACTTTTAATTAACTAATTCTGAATAAATGAAACTTATATCTTTTACAATGTGATTTATTATGCGTGAGTATTATGATGAGTTGATGAGATGTTCTGGTTGCTTTTGAAGTACGTGTTCACGATGGCCAGGTCAGCGTCCACACACGTACTGAGGATGTCCGTTCATTCCGAATCTATCTTTGGATCTAACTTGAACTCGCTCAAATTCCCCACATCCTTCACCGGTTTCGATGTGCAGTTTTAATCTTGATGATATTTTTACTGTACTTGACAATTATAAAAAAATCACTTGAAGGGCTTGCGAATAGAATTCCGTGACTTCGGGATTACGCCATTTTTTGGTTTTGGTGAAAAACTGCACTTAAAGAGTTCCCCCGGCCCGGGGGGACCGAGAGATATGTGGGACTCCGGGATAGGAGGTCGTCACCGAGTATCCACTAAAAAAATCCTGCTGTCGTCCTATCGTCCGTGTCTGGGCCCACGAACAAACATAGCCTGCCGATCACGTGGCATGTGGGGGCGCCAGGAGTTCAGAATTTTGTCCCCCCGGCGCTCTCCTGTAACAACTGAGGAGTTGAGGGGCGTGAAACAGCACATGGTCCTCACCATCGCGGCAATCGTGCGGGCGGCAAATCCTCCTGGATTAAGTAATTAAATTAATTATAAGTTTCTTATCATTTCAACTGTAAACAACTGTTAGTCGTATAGACGCACTAGACCTTTTGGCATATCGAATGAACTATATTAGACGCTGTCACCCCGCAATCTCGGATGCCAAGATCGTTATATAACTACTGTTTTGATCTTGACATTTACTAGGATAATCTTTCATAAAGGTAAACCTGAAATAACTGGTCTAAGTTTTGCCATAGAACTAGTATATAATCACTTCATGAATAGCCAAAACATATATAAAAATCGTTTCGTAAAATAGGAAAATTAGCTAATAGTTCTAGCATGATTCATCTTAGACGAAACCGGATACAATAATAGTTCTATGATAAATTCTTAGTGGATCTCTTTATTTTCTCACTCGTATAAAAAATGTTTGGAATATTTCGAAATTGAACTTTTATGATCAATTTAAAACTGAACTTGTTGGAAATGAGATAGAGAAATGTCTATTAATTCATTCAAAACATTACAAGATCATTATATCGAGGGGTGAAAGGCTAATTGTTTAGGCGATATTTTATAAATATTACTGGATAGCAATGTAAAGTTTATCAGAAAAAATCGCTAATTCCGAATATATATTACTCAATATCGCCCAAAATGTCGCTTGAACCAATTAGCCTTTCGAGGGGATATATAGTTACTAGCTGTGCCCGCGACTCCGTCCGCGTGGAATAGTGACCTTATCACTAAGGGGTATGAAAAATACATGTTGGCCGATTCTCAGACCTACTCAATATGCTCACAAAATTTCATGAGAATCGGTCAAGCCGTTTCGGAGAAGTACGGGAACGAACATTGTGACATGAGAATTTTATATATAAGATAATACATAAATACGCATATTTCCTTAATTTTGTATTTATTCCTAATTAATTCTATTTTGTTCCAGGTAATTTAAGCCGATTTTTCAATTTGTCTTCGCATGTAAGTTTGATAATATTTAATTTGATAATAATAATTTTTTTTTATTGCTGTAGGACAGCAGACAGGCATAGAATTTAGCAGTTACCGGCCGTCTATGAGTGTTTGCAACGCCAGTGGCATTTTGAACATCCTGCTGTCCCATAAGGGTACAGGATCTTGGGTCACTAATGCCGGAACACAACACAAAGTTATTATGGCGGCCAACTTAAGACCAAAGGTGGTCGTTACCCAGACGGGCTTGAGGCCCTACTACGTAGCTACACGTGGGTTGTTTGGTCGCCTTTAACGACAGGCAGACCCCGGCCACAGAGGTCAGTATTCTTTCTCCGCACGGATAGAATTAGTACTAATTCAAAGTACATTTAGTAACGAGACGCCTTAGTCTGAATTCTACCTTTTATATTTAAGTCACGAATCCAAAAAACAAAACGGGACAAATATACCAGAATAAAATAGTATAAATATAACTGAGGACAATACATTGATGTTGATGTAACAAGGAATAACTTAGGCTACTTTTATTTTAGAAAAAAAAAATAGTTTTAGTTAAAAATGATCACTTTTGGAATTATTTTAAATCCAATTTAAGTTGACCTCAGATTTATATAATTAATCATATGAAATAGGGTTTAGCCTAAGCTGGACTGGAATGTAAGTTCGAACGCAAGTATACCGGTGGCGCATGGCGTAGTTGCATTCTATAACACTGACTGCATATTTTATTTATTTATATTTTAGGGTTTATAGGGTTTGTAATCCAAAATAAACCATAAGATATATCCAGAAAAAAAACGCTTAGTCACTATTCCACGGGGACGGAGTCGCGGGCACAGCTAGTCATTAGACTAGTCATTAGAGGTATATTAATAAATCATATGACTAACTCTATTTTTATAAAACCGTATCTATATATCAACCGTATCTACATATCTATATATGCGATATCTTTTTACATAATATTATGTATATCGCAATAATTTTTTTTTCAGATAAGGAAAATCTAACCAGTAATTTTGCGTGGATTATTCCACGCACAACTGCAGACCTCTATCATTTATATAGATTAGTTTGTATAGGAAAATAAAATGAATAAACATTTATTTCCGAGAATGGGTGAGCTGCGGCCGCCGCTGGCCAGTATCGCAAAGGTGGCCCCTGTAGGGTTTGAACGGTGAGGCCGACATAACCACGTCGACTTCCACCGGAGTTCTGGCGTGGTACTTGGACATACGGTTTCCCCGGTATACAAAAAAGGGTGATAAGAGAGTTAAATATCAACTAAGAATAGATAAAGAAAATAATAAACCTTGTGCGTTCGTGACCGTGGATTGAAAACAAAATGTAATATGAAAGTATTTTGTTATTTTTTCTGTAAGTATTTGACGACTTCCGCATCGCAGTGGATAACCCATATCGGTACGTTTGCGTAAGTCACGGTTTCCATTAGATGTATAATATGTAGAATATTAGTTGTCTAGTAACCATAACACAAGTGCTATTATTATAAGTGCTACTTATAATACTTTGGGACTAGATGGCGCTGTGTGAGTTGTCTAAGTATATTTATTTAGTGTGTTGGATAGATGTATATTTGTAAAAAAGCCCTGTGATGCATGTTTCTTTTATGCGTTTCATCTAATGCAGATATATCTGCTAAAAATACAGTGTGTCGGTTTATGAAAAATTTTCATGAATTTTCCAAATGATACAAAACTTACTAGCTTCTAGATACAACAGTGAATAAATCCTGCAATTACTGAGCAGAATGACGTCAAGTGACTGCGATAATTATGATGGCAGTCGGCACCACAAAGGCATTAATCAATGTGTATTTAAAACATAAACCAAGAAGTAAACGTTTAACATGCTTTGTGTTAGATACCAGGATATATGAACATTATAAATATGGCAACATATGACTTATTCATATTATTTATATATAATAAAGTATGGTTTCAACATTGTAAGATAATATTTATAAGATAGTCTTGCTTACTTAATTTGAGTTAAGTAAAGAAATTAAAAATAACTATATGTCTTTATATAATAGTTATGATACATACGTGTAAAATTCTTGATTTGCTCACTAGCACTTCATGATACATTTTTTTATAAATAACTCATATTTTTACATTAAGGGTATTGCTAATATACTGCCCAGATTTAGATAATGGTTAAATATAATTTTTATAACGTGTTTTTGTTCTTGTGATGGAAATTTTTCATGCATATATGCATCATACCGCTTGGACATTCGCAAAATAACCTAGAAAATAATAAATTTACAATAAAACGTCAAATGAAAATCGTGATTAGTATTTAATCCTATATCTTTAAACGAGCAATTCTTGTATATATATACTATATATACATATATAATTGGAATCTCGGAATCGGCTCCAACAATTTTCATGAAATTTAGTATACGGGGGGTTTCGGTGGTGATAAATCGATCTAGCTAGGAATCATTTCTAGAAAATGTCATTTTATTCGCTTTTTTTTATTGGAAGAAAAATAACAAAAATGTGACTTTTCCTGACATCTATCGGCGAATAATAATACTATTTTTTTTTAATTGCTTTAACGACACAACAACACTAAAGCTATTCCAGCAGATGGCGTTGTTAAGTAACACGAAGTCAGTGAGGTTAGACTAAGAAAATCAATTGTTAACTTCCAAAAAACACAATTTATAAAAACAAAATACCGAGCAAAGCTCGGTCATCCAGCTGGTTATTATTATTAGAAATTATAGTTTATAAAACTAAAAATCACGCTTTTATATTTAATCAAACTAAAAGATAAAAAAACAATTCTTAACTTAGGAATAAAATTATTGACGAGAAAATTAATGTCACTGTTCTAAAAAGAATGGGGTTCTCGATATCAATCGTTATAATTTTTTTTTTACTAGTTTTATTCCTAAATGCAGAGTTAGTTTAAAAATATCGTACAAAGCACCCCACGCTTTTAGAACAGTGACATTAATTTTCTCGTCAGTAATTTTATTCTTATGTTAAGAATTACTTTTAATTCTTAGTTTGATTAACTATAAAAGAGTGTTTTTTAGTTTATTTAACTATTATTTATTTGTTGTCAATTCCCAGTCAGTAAATGTTTTTATTAATTTAACGCTATCTTCCGATATAAGGAAAAATTTAACGCCATCTTCGGGCAGAAGGAAAAGAAAGCGTTAATCCTGATGATCCTGACTTTGGGACAAAATGATTTTTGTGTATTGTCATCAGGTCTTGACAAGTGTGCAAAATTTTGAATTTTTTTAATTCGTTCAGTGGGTAAAAATCGAGTGAAAATTTCGTTACATAGATACACACAGGTCAAGTTAATAAAAACGTGGTAAAAAGTATACAAGTAGTATATCAGTTATCTAGTATCCATAACACAAGCGCTCTGCTGCTTACTATGGGATTAGATGGTGCTTTGTGAATTGTTAAATTATATTAATCAAATTTGAATCGGTTCAATCACTGTGTCACAAAGATACAATTAATTTCCTTAAGTTAAATACTTCACCGATTTAGGTCGCTATGGAAAATGCCACCATGTGTTACAGAGAGGCGGATCTTTTACCAATGATGACAGCTGTCCGTGCATCAACAAAATTTAAAAAAAGAAACAAGTCAATTTTTTTTTAATAATAACTTCTTAACGATTCTTCTGTGAGCTAACGGCAAATGGGGTATTTGAAAAAAAAATTGTTGCTTTTTTATGTATTTTAAAACTTTATTATTAATAACATTGATATTTAATGCAAAAAACTTAAAAAAAGTTTTTTTAAATTAATTATAAACAATTAAAAATTGATGAAATTTAAATAAAAATCACGTGACTATAAACGCGCCATGATTGGTCACCATAGTTGTGACGTCATAATAGCTATTCAACAACAGTACAGCGTTAAAGGCTACACGTGACTAGACAAAAATATTGAAAATTTATTGCTAAAATACGAGTTGTTAGTTCCGATTAACTATGTGTGATAAAGGATCTATTAAGGCAAAGTCTGATAATATTCCTGATGTTGATATATTTATGATAACCAATTTTTTTTTAAATGACGTTCGGTTTAATTCTGCTGAAGTTCGAGGTGCCAAGGCATCAAGGTAAGTCTGTTAAAAAATAATATAATAAATGAAAACATTTAAGTATTTATTATATTATTTTGTTTTGGGACTATCACGGTGCACTGCTTGAAATCATTTATTTCGACATTTGTCATCTTGGAGAACATTTAAAAACATTTTGTCAGGAGTTGTTTTTGTAGTATTTGTACATAATGGTACAAAACAAGAACGATAACTTTTTAGGTTCGACATTTTTAATATAAATTTTAATATTTAACAATGACAACAAAATTAAATAGATCAAAACACTGTATTTATTATTTTTCTATCAACTGCAATGAGTGAAAACTAATATTATGACGTCACACGCGCTCGGGTTTGTTCGGGAGTTGTTGGATTCAAAAATTAATTTTTATTTTGAAATAACTTTTGAATTATTGCGAAATAAAATAAAATAAAAATAGTTTTGTCATAAAACTTATATACGATCTTTTCATTTATCACAAAAAAAATTTCAAAAGCCCAATTAAGGTCCGTAGTAATATAGCGACTCCGTGGAGACATCAAGGAAATAAATGTTTTTATAATTATTTTATAAATTATTAATTTTGCAACTAGGAAACTGCATATGATAGCAAGAGCATATTATAAATATTTATTGTATAAATTGTACTACGATTGTCATTAGCTGTAATTGTTTTTATTCATCTAAGCGGAGCACAATTTAAAAATATAGCATCATAGTCATCAGCTTACCAAAGGCTGCTGGACGTATAAAATTCTCCCAAAACATGCCATTTAGCCCGATCTTTGGGTATCCACATTCTGCCATTCGGTTTTCGCAGATGGTCTTCCTACATATATTACCGGTGGGCGATGAACCATAAATTATAGGTACTGCAGTAAAAACTTTATCAAACTTCTGTATACACTAATACAATCATTAAATAATTCAGAATAATATTTATTCTTGTAATCATCTGGAACGATGTCGACGACGGTACGCTGACACGGAACTAAAAGAGGTGCGTCGCCACAGTACTGCGACATTTGCTATTTATATTCCGATTTAAGACCTTTTTACAAAATGAAGTTTTTAGTACAAAGTAATAATTTATTCTAAGAAAATATATTGCTTCAATATACACAAATTAGTTGTTATTCGGTACTTCTTTCGTGTGAAAATGGTTTGTGTATTTTTTGAGATCAATAATAGTCCTGTGCATAATATAACGAAACTACCATAGAATGACGACAAACGAAATTATCGCGAAATACTTATACACTGCGGTCAGCCAAGCTTACTAAAAAAAGTGTGGCGGGTATACTTTTCGGTCATTAACTTAAGTCTAAAACTAGAATGTTAGAGGCAGCTCTCATCTAAATCTAAGAAAAATCTTCGGATTTAATTACTAATTCATAAGTTGTGTGTAATATACATAAACACCGATATACTAAAACTGAAAGCATACTTCAGATAACACATACTCTTTATTGAAAGACAAGATTCTGATACATTTTTTAGTTAGATAAGTATCGCAATTTTATCAGACATCAAATGTAAAGCAGTAGTTGACAATTGACAATAGAGGTCATGATACTTTTGAATGTTTTCATAAGCAAACATATTTAACAAGAGTTTCAATAAGTACAATAACATATTGAAATGATTTGAATATTATTATTCGGTATTTGATATTAAAATATCAGGGATAAAGACTTTTTGAGGAATATTGTATTGAATTATAAAATTAAGGATATTATATAGGTATATACCGATCGTTAATATATTCAATACTCATACCAAACAACTATTAAATCAGAGATAATGGAAACAGACATAAATAAAGTCAACTGGGATCTCATTTGTGATGGATGGTTGAGCGATAGTGTGTTTGCGACGACTCGGTAAGGTTTATCCGATATTTTTTTTTATTGCGTAGGACAGCAGACAGGCTGACAGTCCGTTTAGAATTTAGCAGTTACCGTCGCCTATACGTGTTCGCGATGCCAGTGGCATCGCGAACACGCTGTTGTCCCATAAGGGTACAGGAACTTGGGTCACTAATGCCGGAACACAACACAAGGTTATTATGGCGGCATACTTAAGACCAAAGGTGGTCGCCATCCAAACGGGCTTGAGGCCCTACCACGTAGCTAGGGTGGGTTGTTTTGTCGCCTTTTACGACAGGCCGACCCCGGCCATAGAGGTTAGTATTCTTTCTCCGCCCCTGCACGGATAATGATGTCTCAAATATCAAAATTACTAAAGAGGTTCTTTTTTGTAGAAAATAATTTTAGATTATAACATAATTTCCCCTAATGTGAACAGATTACATCCACCGCGGATTGGAAATTACTGTGTTTAACATAGTTTTCTTTCATGGTCGCTACTTAGCAATTATAATTTGTATGTATATTTGACAGAAATTTGTCTTCGTGCAGGCCACCCCTGCAGGTTACAGGGAGGGGGTAGTCAAATACCTCTAATCTCGAAAGAGAGACAACTCTTCTCAACTCCGTGCAGGGGCGGAATAAGAATACTAACCTCTGCGGCCGGGGTCGGCCTGTCGTAAGAGGTGACAAAACAACCCTAGCTATGTGGTAGGGCCCCAAGCTCGTCTGAATGGCAATCACCATTGGTCTCTAAGTATGTCGTCATAATAACCCTGTGTTGTGTTACTGCATTAGTGACTTAGGTTCCTGTACTCCTATGGTCCAACATCCATAGGCGACGGTAACTGCTTACTATTACGTGGGCCGCCAGCCTGCCTGCTGTTCTTCGCAATAAAAAAGAAAATCTCCTCAAGTGGTACATGTCTTCCTGCGAAATGATGCTTCGATTGTGCAATCACTTGATGGTTTTACTTTTTGGTTATAAAATAATTTTAAAATAGTCATTTAGATAACATCTTAATAAAATAATGACTAAAAAGCTGATTTTCAGAGAATAAAGTTACTCAGATGCGTGTCTGTCATCAATTGATGATGTTCGTGCCATCAAAGGTGAGCTTCAAGACCTCAAGAAATGTTGTGAATACAATAGTAACATGGTCGATGACTTTGCCGCGAAACTTGGTGAGTTCGCATCCAAGATCGTGGAGGTTGAAAATTCTCAGGATATGTTGCAGGCGCAAGAGACTACAATAAATAAACTGAAAGCTGAGATTTCAGCATATGATCAACGATCCCGACTCAATAATGTTGAAATAAAGGGTGTGCCCGTTAAAAAAGACGAAAATCTCTTCAAAATTATAGAAAAAATTAGTCACGCAATGAACTTCGTCATCCCGGTTAACCAAATCAACTATATTTCAAGGGTTCCTATATTTAATTCAAATGAAAAATCAATCATAGTAAGTTTCCTGAACAGATATATTAAGGAAGATTTTGTTGCTGCTGCACGAGGAAAGAAGACTATTTCGACTGCTGATATTGGTCTCTTAGGCACTAATTCTCGAATCTATATCAACGATCATCTTAATGCTGATTCTAAGCAACTACTGAATAAGACTAGATCATTGGCAAAAGAGAAAAATATCAAGTATGTTTGGATAAAGCACGGCAAAATCCATCTACGCAAAGATGATATTTCTAAAGTCATGATAATTTCTCGGGAATCTGATTTAAACAAATTAGCTTAGCCTATTTCATATTACATAGTTGTGTATTATTTCATTTTAATTTAGCAAATGTACGCACTAAAATAAGTTTAATTATTATTAAGCTGTCAAATATCAAAACATTATTGTTACATCAATATAAATTAATATTTGTACTTTATATTTTTAGTTTGTTCATAATAATATTGCACTATGAACGACACTTCACTTTAACTCATGCCTTGTTCGTTTTAACGACACCGCTTGGCTACCCGCTTTATCTACACTTATTGTTTGCATTTACTATTTTCGCGGCTTGCACTCGAATTTATTCATATTATGCTAGTTGTGTCTTTGTTGCACGTACATGTACTTCATATTGCTTACTTTCTCGAAACTATAACGCGTATTCTATGCCATGTTTTTATTGCATCGGTGGTAAACTACTAGCGATTTTTCATATAATAATATTTATTCATTCTTTACTTTTTTATAAATTAGCATTTCATAGTAGTTATATATTAATGATTCCATTATCACGCTACGTATACAGATACATTTTAAACTTTTACAGTGTTACCAATTAATAAAACCTGTAACCTTAACATATTCTATCAAAATGTACGAGGCCTACGAACAAAAAGTAATTCATTTTATCATCAAGTATGTATTAATTCATATGATATCATAATCTTAACGGAGACGTGGTTATTAGACGGTATTTCTAGTTCCGAATTTTTTGATGATAGGTATATAGTGTGGCGGCGAGATCGAGACTATGACTTGACTAAGCAATCGAGGGGTGGGGGTGTTTTAATCGCTACGCATAAGAACTTATCGGTTAGTTCCCAGTATAGATATCAATCCACTGCTGAAGATCTTTGGTTAAGTGTTCAGGTAAACAAAACCGATACTACTCAAATTACAAACTTATATATCTGCGTTATCTATTTATGTCAGCAAAGTAAAGGTTTCTCTTTCTCTACTCAATTACATAATTTTTTGGATAAAGTTAATGAAGCTATTTTAAATCATCCATCGAATATGTTTTTAATAATTGGTGATTTTAACATGAGTGGAATTACTTGGTTGCCTGCCGATGATAACTCAGCTTTACAAACGACTAACTTATCAAGCACAGATGAGGTTTCGTTTACAGACGAATTACTACTTCTTAATTTATGCCAATATAATGGGGTTATGAATAAGTACGGTAAAATTCTTGACTTAGTTTTGTCGAATGAAAGTGTTGCGGTGGCCGAATGTCCGGATCCTTTAGTTCCTATAGATCATTATCATCCTGCACTTTTGATTAGTACAAACTTCATCGACTTCAAAAAGCTTGATACCGCACCGAGGACCAAATATTTATTTGATAAAGGTGACTTTGACTCTATTAACACGGATATTTCAAATGTAGATTGGAATAATACCTTCTCGAAATTATCAGTTGATGAAGCAGTAACATTCTTCAATAAATTTGTTCATGACGCTCAAAATAAATACGTACCTACTAAATCTATTAATAATAAATATTACCCGATATGGTATAATAACTCTCTTAAAAGGGTAATAAAAGAAAAATATAAATATTTAAGAAAATATAAAACATATGGTAACAAGTCTGATGAACTATCTTTCAAAGTTTTGCGTGAACGAGTCAAAGTCTTGGAATCTAACTGTTATCAAAGCTACTTAAATCTAACCGAAAAATCTATCACGACTAATCCCAAATACTTTTGGAGCTTTGTGAAGAATCGCTCTAAATCAAATGCTATGCCTAGCTGTTTAAAATATAATGAAAATTATTTTGATTGTGGCGAATCTATTTGTAATGCTTTTTCGTCCTACTTTCAGTCAACTTTTCTTAGTAGTTCATCTAACAATTATAACTCCTTCAATGATTCTACAAATATGAATAGCCCTATTTCTGAAGTTACAGGAGACATCAATACCATTTATATAAACCCCAATGAGGTAAAATTTTTATTACAAAAATTAGATGTCTGTAAATCGGCTGGTCCTGATAATATTTCCCCTAGATTTCTTACCAGATGTGCGACATTTGTTGCTCTGCCATTATCTCTTTTATTTACAAAGTCAATATCATCTGGGATTGTGCCACAGCTATGGAAATCTGCATTTATAACTCCTGTACATAAAAAAGGCTCTAAGTCTGAAATAACAAACTACAGACCTATATCAAAGCTCTGTATTGTGGCCAAAGTCTTTGAAAAAATAATATACAATCAGGTCTATCGTTCTTTATCCAACACCTTTAGTCCTTATCAACACGGTTTTTTGAGAGGTAGATCAACTGTTACTAATTTAGTTTTGCTCAATGACTATATAACCCTAAATATGGACAGGGGAAAACAAGTCGACGTCATATACACAGATTACAGCAAGGCATTTGATCGTATTAAGCACAGTACCCTTCTTTGTAAGCTTGAGAATATGGGCATTCGCGGAGATCTGCTGAGATGGTTTTCTTCTTATATTGAAAATAGATCGCAGGCTGTCGTCTTGAATAGTTATATATCGAGTTGGGTGAAGATTCCAAGTGGAGTTCCACAGGGCTCCTTGCTCGGACCTCTTCTTTTTATCATTTATGTCAATGACATTGAGCACTGCCTGCGAACATCTAAGCTATTGTGCTTTGCAGACGACATGAAAATCTTTACCACCATATCTTCTGTCGATGATATGTATGCTCTTCGGGATGACTTACTGCGTCTTGAACACTATTGCTCTATCAACCAACTAGATCTAAATCCTCTTAAATGCTCCCTCGTAACTTTCACACGAAAAGAGAATTTCATTTTTACTAATTATACACTATCTGGTCAGGTCTTACCAAGGTCTAACGGCATCCGTGACTTAGGTGTGTATCATGATAATAAGCTAGCGTTCGACGTCCACATTGATAATATCGTCAAGAAAGCCTCTCAGACCCTGGGTTTTATTATGCGAATTTCGAATTGTTTTAATGAGATTAAAACTTTAAAAATTTTATACTGCACTTATGTCAGAAGTCACTTAGAATACGCATCTCAAATATGGAACCCTCGATATCACAAATACATTGACCGCATAGAAAGTATACAAAAGCGTTTCGTCCGGTATTTATGCTTTAGAATAAAGACCCACTATTCTAGCGAATTATATTTGGACCTCTGTAAGAAGTTTCATCTTTTACCACTTAAGGATCGACGAGATATAGCTGACTGTACACTTCTTTTAAAAATCATTTCGTCTGATATAGATTGCCCAGATTTATTAAGCAAAATCAACTTTAACGTTCCGGCCAAGTCTGTGCGTGTCAATTTTCCAATAAATATACCTTTCAGTTCTACCAACTATAGGCAAAATGCATTCCTAGTGCGAGCAAGTAACTATTTAAATAATGTCAGTAAGCAGCATAATGTTGACCCATTTGGGATCAGTATTTCGGGAGCCAAGCGGTGTCTAAGTAATAAATTTTTCTGTGACTAGTTCTATAGTGTAATGCAGATTTGCATATCTGCGTGTTAGTTATTCAAGATATTATTCGTGAAAACCTGTAATTGGCTGTCTGATAATAATTTCAAGTATTTTTTCATGTGTATTAGCTGTAGGTTTTCCATCATTAAATAAATAAATAAATAAATTAACGTCCGCTAATGTAAATATTTGGTGATGTATGACGTAAATGTCTCCTGTGCTCATTTGAGCAGTACATGCAATATTTTATATTTTGTTTCATTGATCACATAACTTAATATGGTTGTATTATTTTAAACCAAGACAAAGAAGCAAATTCTATTAGAGCTTTCTTGATGTCAGAATACAGGCAGATAATTATTTGTATACAGGGTGACTGACAAACCCGTCCAAATTTTTTTATGCACTAAACATCATTTAAGGAACCCATTTTTGCAAAAAAATTGTATGTAAAATTTTCAAAATAAAATATTTCATTCCAAGGAAAATATGATCACTAATTCAATCATACATAATAGTCATAGGGTGCAAACTCCGTACGTTAACCTTTTTTTTTTTTTTTTTTTTACGGGGTGGGGAAATCCTCATGGACTACCTCCGCCTGGGGAAAGGCGGAGGGGCGTGCCGGATTCTTACCGGCTAAAACCACCACCCCGGTGTCTCCTCACACGTGCGCGCGGGGCCGCGGGAATCCAAATTCTTCCGCAGCCCCACACTAGTGCTGGCCCGGTGTGTCCGGGCCTCGTCTCCTGCACGGGGTAGTGAGGTGTTTAACTACCCCGTGCATCGCCTCAGAGGCGCGCGCCGACACCCGCGCGCGCCTCCACCTCGGGTCCATCGAATAGGGGGCGGGAACTTCCCCAAGTCCCTCGCCCCTGGACCTATTCATGGGGGCTGGAAAAGGGCGTTGTCCGCCCTTCTCCTGCGCCCGGTGCGCCTTCTGCGGCCGGGGAAGGGAGTCGAGATCTCCCTCTCCCGTTCCGCAGTTTCCTTCTGCGACATCACGTCCTCACAGAAGGACACCACTGCGTCCCACGACTCTGCGCTACCGACCATCCTCCGCACTACGGCCGGCAGCGACAGATCGTCTCCCACTTCATTTATGAGGACACGGCGCTGCTCCTCCCAAGCTACACACTCGGCGAGCGTGTGTTGCGCCGTATCCTCCCCGCAATGGACGCAGTGGTGGCACCGAGCGTCCGGCTCCCTGTCTATGCGGCACAGGTACTTGCCGAAGCAGCCGTGCCCCGACAGCACCTGCGTCACCCTAAACGACAGGGAGCCGTGCCTTCTCCCGAGCCAGTCGTCGAGTACTGGCCGGATCGCCTCGACGGTAGCGAGGCCGGCGGTAGGGCGCAGAAGCCTTTGCCGCCATTCCGCCACCAAGACCTGACGGAGCTCCTCTCGGCGCAGCGCGATCTGCCGCTGCGCCGGCTTCGAGCCCCGTGCCCGCTCTTCCTCGCGCCATCGATATAATGACGCGAGTACTTTCGCCTCTAGGTCCCAGGGCGGGGATCCGGCCAGGACGCAAGCCGCCTCGTAGGAAATCGTGCGATACCCGCGGACGACTCTGACGGCCATCGCCCTCTGCGGTTTACGCAGAATGGCGAGAGTGCTGGCCGTCATGTCCAACGCCCAAACAGGGGCCCCGTACAGGGCCATGGACCGCACGATTCCCACGTACAACCGCCTACAGGCGGCGCTCGGGCCCCCCAAGTTGGGAAGCAACGTCGAAAGCGCGCCCGCTGCACCCATCAGCTTGGGCGCCAGCCGCCGGAAGTGGGGCCCGAATTCCCATCGGCTGTCGAGCACCAGTCCCAGATACTTCATGGTGGACTCGACAGCTATCCGGGCCCCGCTGACCACGATGTGTGATCCCGGCGCCGGCGCACGTCGGGGGCCATGAAACACCATGGCCTCCGACTTGTTTAGGGCCACCTCCAGGCCCAGGCGCCGGATGCGGTTCACCACCTGTGACACCGCAGCCGTGGCTATCAACGTCGCCTCCTTGTGCGAGCTCCCCCGGGCAGTGACAAGCGTGTCGTCCGCGTAACACGTCAAGTCGGCGCCCGACGGGAGTTCGCCTCTCAGCACCCAGTCGTAGCCGATGTTCCACAGGAGCGGTCCCAAGACCGATCCCTGTGGAACACCGCACGACATGAAGTGCCGACCGGCACCGTCACGTCCCCGATAGGTGACGCATCTACCCTCCAGATAAGCCCCTACCGTACGGCGGAGGTAGGGAGGCACGCGATGGTATTTCAGAGCCTCCCGAATACAACTCCAGGGTAGGGTGTTGAATGCGTTGGAGATGTCTAAAGACACCGCCAGCACCACCCCACCCCGGGATACCGTCTCCTCCGCCAGGGCCCTCACGCGCATGATGGCGTCTATGGTGGAGCGCCCCCGACGAAAACCAAATTGGTTGTCGTCCAGGTCCGGCCCCTCTCTGCACAAGTGGCTGACGAGGCGATCTGCGATAATGCGCTCAAAAAGTTTGCCCGCCTCATCGAGCAGCACTATGGGCCGATACGCGGACGGCGAGTCCGCGGGGCGCCCCTCCTTCCTGAGCAGGACCAGCCTCCCCTCCTTCCACACACTGGGAAACTGACCCCGCTCGAGACATGCCGTGAAGAGCCCCCTCAGCTGGGGCTCTAGCTTCTTCAGAGACAGGACGAGAGCTCGACCAGGAACTCCGTCGGGTCCGGGCGCTGTGTTCTTAGCCCGGAGTCGCGACACGGCCGCTCTCATCTCTGCTTGCGTCACCTCGGGGACATCGGTGCTCTCCTCTTCTGGAGATTCTGTGGCTGAGGGCGAAGCCATCGCCGGGGGAACGTGTCCCACTCGCTCAGGGAAGAGGGCCGATACCACCGCCTCTAGCAACTGGGGTTGCATACTTTGTACCAGTGGAGGCGCCCAGGGACGCAACTTGCCCCGTACCCAACGGTAGGGGCGCCCCCACGGATCCCGATCTAGGGACCCCAGCAGCTCCTCCCTGGCACGCGACTTAGAGTCGCCGATGGCCAGCCACAGAGTCTCCTTGGACGCGCGGTACACCTCATACAGCGCGTCTTCCTCGACGGAATCCCGTCGACGTCGTCTCCGGTATCGCGTGTACTGGCGGCGAGCCGCAACGCACTCAACGCGCAGCCGGGCGATCTCGTCCGTCCACCAGTACACCTGGCGCCTTGCGGACTGTTGGCGGACACGGGGCATGGACGCGTCGCAGATCTGCATCATCGCCCCGCGAAACCACAGCGCCACCGCTTCGACGTCGACGGGGCCGTCCGTCGCCGACTCCCAAATCCAGGACTGAACTAAGGCAGCTTCCTCGAGTAGTTCCTTGTCGATGCGCTTAAGCGCCCAACGCGGGCCGTCGTTAATCGGGGCTGTTGGATGGCGGCCGCTCGCGGTCTGGGCAGAGACGTCGAACCGGATATACCGATGGTCCGACAGCGTCTCCACCTCCACGGCGACACGCCAGTCGCGGACTCGGCTAGCGACAGAGGGGCTAGCGAACGAGACGTCCACTATCGACCCGCCCCGCTGCCGCACGCACGTGTATTCCGAACCCCGATTCAGGACGACCAGACCAGTCGTCACCGCCCACTCTTCCAGCACCTCGCCCCGAGGGTCAGTGACCGGAGATCCCCACGCTGATGACTTAGCGTTGAGATCCCCGAGCACCAGAACGGGACGAGGGTGATAGCGGCCTACTACGGCGCCCAACTCGACAAGAAAACTCTCAAAGTCGGCGAGACTCTTGTTGGGGGAGAAATACGCCCCCACAATGACGATGCCGCCCGAGACCGCAGCAACCCAGCCGCGGCCACGAGACGGGTCGATCAGAGCCTCGCCAATAATGGCCACCAAACCGTCAGCGCACCCCAGCCAGTTGTCACGGGCGGGGATGAAGTACGGCTCGGCGACCACAGCCACGTGGATCGACCACTCTGCCATGCTCTGGAGTAAAAGATCCTGAGCTCTGGCACAGTGGTTGATGTTGCCCTGGAGGAAATGGAGTTGTGCCATTATTGACATTCCATTCCCTCGGCAACGGTCCTGGGCCGGGAGTCGGCCGCGGAGCTACTAGCCTGCCGGGGCCGCGAGGTTTCCCCGGCAGGTTTAGAGCTCCTCTTCTTCTTCTTCTTGGCCTTGCTGGCAGGCGCGCCACAGGCCCCTCCGCCCACTTTATGTCCCGCTGGCTTCCCTGCAGCCGAACATAAGCTGCAGTTGAGCGCTGCGGAACACTGGGACGCCTTGTGGCCGGGCTGACCGCAGCGATAACAAAGGTCACTACGGTCAACCTCAGCGGTGCACTTAGCCCGAACGTGCCCCTTCTCCAGGCACCGGAAGCAACGCAAAGCCCGGGGCTGCAGGAGTTTCACCCTCGCCGCAACCCAGCCAACCAGCAATCTGCCGCTTAAGGCGATCTTCTTCGCCGATGCTATAGGGCACCGAACCCAGACCACGCCGAGTCCGGTGGCGTCGGTGCGTATATCACCGGCCCGCACTTTGTCCGGCGGACACTCTCCGCTTCGGGCAACGGCTGCCGCCACCTCCTCAGAGGTCACGGAGTCGTCCAGACCAGCAATCCGCATCTCTGCGGTTTTCATTGGCCTGGAGACCCGGACGTCCTCAGGGTTGAGGACCTCCCTCATCTTGGCGGCCAGAGCGTCCGCCTTTTCGGCACTGCCACTCGCAGCACCAGCCACCTCGAACAGCCGCGCGCCCGTGGCAGCCTGCCTGAGGGTGACGGACTGAAGACCAAGATCTGATAATTTGATCTTGGCCTTGGCCTCGGCAATGACCGACTGGTACGTTACACCACGCTCCGCAGCTCCGGGCTGTAGCGTGAGCGTCACAGCCTCGGAACGTGGAGCACGTACCGCCGGCCCTTTGCGACCGCCTTTGGCAGTCCGCCGCGCAGGCTGTGCAACCGCCTTTGCGGCTCGGCCGGGGGCGCGCGCTGTTGCTGAGGCCGTCTTGGCGGCTTTGCGGGCCTTCTTGCGGCTCACGACTGTCGCCCAGGTCTCACCCTTAGACCCGGCAGTCGTGGGCTGATCACTCGATGCGGCTCCCTCCACGGGCTTTTTAACACCCTCCGCGGGCTTCCCCTTCTGAGGCGTAGGTCTCGGCGGGCCCTCAGCCCTCCGCCGTGTATCGGCCGCTAGGGGAGGACGGAGGATTTCCGCAGGGAGGCGCCGAGAAATAGCCTCTATACGAGCATTGACCATGCTCCCGCACTGGAGCATGCAGAGCCGGACAATGCGCTCGACCTCGTCGTCGGTATTAGTGTTTGCCGGTCTCGGTGCGGGAGCTGGGGCCACTACCGATGCGGCATTAGGGGACGTACGTCGCTGCTGTTGCTCGCTCAGCGCAGCAACCTGTCGCCGGAGGTCCTCCAAATCATTTCGGAGACGACTGTTTTCCTCCTGCAACTTCGCGACCTCGTCTGAGGCCGTCCTGTTGAGGAGGATGCCAATCGCCTCCTTAATGTCCGCGGCAGCTTCCTTTAGACCGCGAGTGAACGTCCCCTTTAGGCTGCCGGATTTGGTGGCAACCTTCAGGACTAAGTCCACCCCGTCCAGGGCAAGCTGGCTTAGGGCCACCGCAGATGGTTCCCCCCCTTCCGACGCTAGAACAGCGCGTCGCTCACGTGCGCGTCGGGCCATTTGCGACACTTCGTCGGCCGCGACGGCTTTGCGTTGCTCTCTTTTGGTGGCGCTGAGCTCAGCCTTTGAGCTCCCTAGCGAGACACAACTCTCGCCACCAGGGTCCTCAGTGGTGACTCCCATGTCACTCTCTGCTTCTCTGGCCGCCGGAGTGTTGGAGCGCACGAACCTACCCTGTGCGTCCCTCCGCGGCCGTGTAGCACTCAGCCCTCTCGAAGCCTGCCGACCTCTCCTCGCGGTCGGCAACTTCGGGGCCAGCAGGCCTTCCTCATCTGAGGACAGGTCCACTGACCCACTTCCCACCAGAGCAGGGTCGCGTGGACGTTTCCTAACGGAAGACGGACCACGCGGCCCTCCGTCATTATTTATTTTATGACAGATTCCAGTAATACTATCAGCAACAGGGGCCTGGTCGCCTACCCCTGTGCGTCCGTCGGTAACCAATTTATCACTCGCAGGCCCGGGTACCTGCGAGCGCCGGGCGTCAACCGGATCGCATGACAAATCTCTCGAGGTCACCACAGGTGACCTCTCTCGCAGAATGTGGGCCCCCCCAGAATACGCTGGGCCCGTGCCTGCACCCGAAGGCGCAGGGGAGGATTCTCCACCCTGTTGGGTGGTACCTCCCTGGGGTAGTACTTTCTCATTCTGCATTTTCATTTTGGTCTATGGTGTGGCGCTTGGGACCAGGTTTTTCCCCCTGGCCATGCAGCCCATCGGCGCACCACGGAACCTTAGGCTTCGGGTGGGCTGTTATAGGTCCCCCAGCCCCAGCCCACAAAGCTGGGGGATTCCGGACGGGACTCGCATCCACGCCGCGTGCCAGTCAGGCGTGGGTACGACTACCAGACGACACTCCAGAAAAAACCAGGGGGTCGCCTAACGTCGTAGCCGGCCCAGCAAGACCAACCGACAGCGAGGATGCGGTTCCCGCCCCAGGAACACTCTCTATACAAGCGCAGCCGAAATGGGCATGGTTTCGACTGCCAAATCAGGTCCCGGGACAAAACCCGGGACTCCAACTAGCATTCGCAACCATCCCACCGGGGACCGCGCCACGCATATAGAGCGAAGTTGGAAAGGATGTGGGTAGTAGACGGGAAAAAAGGTAGGACTCCGCCGCCTCGGACGGAAGGGGAATGAGGCGGTGGATGCTCGGGCACCTCGGGTACGCACACCCGTGCACTCCTTGGACAGAGGAGCGCCCGTTAACCTATTATTACCTGTCTCTGTCACTCCCGCGTAAATGAGTAGTCCGTATTTGCTCGCCCGGTGCAATGACCGCCGTCCTCGCCCGCTTACTAGGTCATTGCCAGTTTTTTGCTGTACCGATGGAGAGGTCATTGACACTCTCACGCCGTATTATGTAAATTGCGAGTTCTTTGAATGACTTTGTGATGCTGATTACTCAACATTTTTGTACTATGCGATACTAAACTAAAATACACGTTTCTCAAACTTTTACTAAAGATTCTTCTGCGTGAATTTGGACAGGTTTGTCAAAGTCACCCTGTATAGATAGCAGAAGTACTCGTAGATAGTTCAAACACATAAAACAGATAACGCAGATCATAAAAGCAATGGAGATCAGACAGCTGTTAGAAGCCTTCTTAATCATTGAAACAATAAGGAAAATGACAGCGTAGTGTGCTAAACCATTTATTTGGTAGAGATATGAGATCTCCATGGGAACTAGTAAAACAATCTCACAAGACTTCGTCATTTCCTTATAATTGTTTACTCCTCTTTAAAGCGTGTGGGTATCGGTTTACTATTGTGTATGCCTTTGCAGTAGTATTGTTGTTGTTTTACTTGATAAATAACATGCGATGGGCCAGTATAAAATTTATTAATTCTTCCATACGGCATTTTTTGATCCATTTTGGCGTAGTTCGCTTAGTCTATTTTCTATCCCGTGGTCCGCGATAATTTTATTGCGTTAAATTCCATGAAACTCCGACGTAGCGTTCAAGGACGTAAAGGACAAAAAATGCCGTAACATTTTTTGTCCTCTTCGATGCTCCAAAACTTTGTTTCGCTGCAATGAGAATTTGATTTATCAATATTTATTATTCCAAATTTTAATTTGCGCTGTAACTGACAGGATTCAATTTCCTGCACTTCTTTGTCATTCCCGATAGTGAAATTGGTTTTATTTATTAAAACTGTCCTTCATGCCCTTGTCCCACACTACGTAAGGTCGGCTCAACATGTTATCTACTCCCACTCTCCACTGTAAGTTGCCATCTCAACATCTTTATGCAATCCATCCATTTTTATTTTGGATTCATTTCGGGTATTTTTATTGTGACAGCATTTTTACCTTAACACTAAATGGCCATACCATGTTAGTAGTCTGTTAGTTTTTGCTTTGTCAATAACTGGTGATACTTTTAAACTTTCTTGATTATAATCGTTTCTAATTTTATACATTTTTGTTACTCCACAAATCCATTTTAGTATTCGCATCTTTGGAGGATGTGATATCCTTTCAGCATTGAACTTTATTTATTTATATTTTTTTTTGCCCAGAATTCCGACTCATACAATGAGGGTGGCTATATTACGGATAGTAATATGCATATTAAGTGATTTTAGATTCAAATAATTTACCCGTAACAAAAATTTAATTACGACGGTAAACATTGATTAACGACTAAATTGCAAATATGTAGTTGCTTATTGATTTCGGAATCCAATACAAGTTTGTGTTTAAAATGGGGAAGAAGATTTAAAAGGCCTGCAAAGAAATTTGGCATCAAATTGTCTCTCTAAGTTTGAAGAAAAAACTTGAATTATTTTTTATTTAGAAAATTTGACTCAACCGTTAAACGTATTTATTGCAAACGTACTCGTACCTAACGATCTCCAATCTGGAAAACCGTGTGCAGTATTGGATGACAGGTACTCGTTGCACGTGTCGCCGATAAGTTGATGTTATACTAACAAGAGGTGTTTACGCAAGTTTATGCAAGTAAAATGCGACGCAGTTTAGGGTGTTCAATTACGCGTGGCAATAGCGCTTTGCATATTTGTTTACGTATTTCAGTTCGTAGAAATGGTGAAAAAATCTTAGCAATTTTAACAAATTCATAATAAACGCTCTAAAGAAAAATATTTTGTCTCTTCTTTTTTTCTAACAAGAGAGATATGATATGAGATTTTTCGAAAATAGTTCCCACAACTATTTGCAGACCTTTATTAAAGGTCTATTTCCAAGTGACGTGATAGTAAAATGTTGTGTAGAAATCGATCCCAAGACGCAACGGGCGCTAACTTAGCTACTGGTCAATCGTGTTAGAAAACTAGATTTGTTCGCATTTATTCCACGGCATCGAGATCACCGCTATATGAAACCCACCAATCCCCTTTGGACAAGCGTGACGTGTATACTGTTCGTCACATCTAGAGCCAGCGGCCAACAGTGGGAAGTTGAGGGCCGTTATTATTTGGATAGATTAGTATAAAAACGATACCTCTCTTTAAATTGAATGCACGTTTTTCACACGTTTATTTCTTTTTAGTGTTCTGGTAAGCGCTACTGTATTAGACACTAGTAGTTTCTGTATAACACCATCCATCTTGCGTCGCTCATTGTTTTTTCAGAATATATTATATTTAAAATTCTTATAAATACTGAAAAAATAAACGTAAATAACCGTAAAATACACGCCCAGCGCATTTCATTATCTTTCGCAACGATTTTATGAATTTAAAACAATAACTCCTTATCCTCGCTGACCTATTTAAAACTTTTCCACTGAGAACCGTGTATAAAACAAATGCGAATCCGTGTGTATAATGCAAATAATATTTGCCTAGTTTGTTGAAACTTTAAAGTGGATTGTTTATTCTGTATCTTCTACCTTTTCTGTCTTTCGTGGTCGAAAAATAGATTTCTACCTTGGTTAGTTCATTATAGTTGATTTCCGTTTTTTTTTGATCGAGAATGAATACTAAGGTACACCGACGCTAAAAGGTGTTCTTAAGATTTTTCCTATTATCACAACAGATGTACCCGAGAAGGAGGGTAAAGATTAAATACAGTATAAAAAACATTCCATCATTCACTTTTTTTTGGCCTCTGGGAGAAACCTTCTTGACGGGTCCCACGGCCTGGGGGGACCGAGGGATATGTGGGACTCCGGGAAAGATGTTTGGCCATCCTACTACCCACTAAAAAACCCTCTGTTCTATGGCCTACGCCTGGGCCCACAGATATGTGGCTTCCCGATCTCATGGCCTGTGTCGGTGCCCTGTCTCTTCCATGTGTTTAGCGCCAGTGGGTCAGGATTTGAGGGGGGCCACGGGACAGCACGCGGCTATAATGCGGGCGGCGGATTTCATCATTCAATATCTTAACTATAATAAATGCTATAATGTAACTAGTGATTCCCGTCGCCGCTAGGGTCGCTATTTAATATTTTATTATATTTTACGTTACGAATAAAGACTCTTTTATCAAATGTAAAGTACTTTGTCGTAAAGGTAAATAAAGTAGTGAATCATGTTCTTTGGCCTTGTAAATAGTATTTCTTTGTCTATTAATTAATTGTATGTGACAATTATTGCGTGTATCACGAATCATGAGCAGGAAACTAATTTACTTAATTATAAAAAAAATATTATACCGTTATGAGGTTATGACTGAATAAAAATATAGCTTTTTTGTTTTAGTGGGGAGATATAGCTGATATTCAAATGATTGGCAGTGTGCTAACGAGGAGAGCATTCCGTGCTTAGGGTGTTGAAAGTATTGATAAACGCGAAAAATATTGGGAAGGAAACCATTCGGTTTTATCCTATAGCTTACCTACCTATAGCTTTTAGAACAGATGACGCAATAAAAACTAAACTTAAGTCACTAATATGCTTGTATACATATCACAGAAGAGTAACACACAAAAAGCTGCGTAATTTGGTCCTGTGACAGTACTCAACCGCAGACAGCTGAGATGGACTTTCAGACCCGCCGAACAGAGATCGGCACCACACGATTGTGCGTGCGTGAAACCGAACTAGTACTACGACGGATTCGGAGGGGAAACCGAAGTGGCGGCCGCCTTTGTTCTGCTGGTCGAGATGTAATGGCCAGTTGCGGCCGCAGTTGCATACTGTTTACAACCCCACTCACCGCTCGTGCTCGACCAAGCATCCCTGGTTCGTGCAGTACCTGGACTCCCAGACCCTATACACCGCGCGCACGTCGCACTCAACATAACCGACCTACCGTGTGTGTATTAAGCCGAAAGGCTGTCGGTCGTTTACGCGTTCATTTTACTCACGATCTGGCTGCACTGGTCGGGTGACATTTTTCCCGAACCAGTGCTGGGCGGAGGTGGAACAACCCTCCGCACCACTGTTTACGACGAGCGGGCCAGATATGCATGTAAGGTCTTGTGCTGATTTCGCTCTGCGAAGTAAACCCGAGTGAATGAGTTCATATATTTTACATATGTACACTTACGTGAATGAATTATTCTTCATGAATGTGACAAGTCAACATGAAAGTGTTGTGAAATGTGTGTAACACAACCTCTTTAATTACTTGAATTGTTATTGTTTTTATTAAATAATACTTATTGTGCATTTCTACAGACACGTGGACTGAACTCGTAAATAAGTGTCAAATTGTTTGAAATTTACTTCAATCTTTTCAGTTAGTTAGTATAATGAATTTTTGAAATAACATTGCTTTAACCTTAGCCAGGCTATTTTCAATAGCTGACTAATTATTATTGTTTACTTCACAGTTCACGTTTTATTTAGTTCTTTATAAAACGATTGAAACATGTTTTATAGATGGTTGGGCCCCAAGCCCGTCTGGATGGCAACCACCTCTCTAAATATGCCGCCCTTGTGTTGTGTTCCGACATCAGCGATTTAGATTCCAGTTTCGCTTGATGGACGGCAGCGTGTCAGCGGAGCCCTTGCAGTCCCAAAAATCCATGGGCGCTGGTAACTGCTTACTATTAAATGGGCCGCTAGATTCTTTAGTGTTCCGCAGTATTAAAAATGTTGATAACGTTGAACGTAATATATTGATAGTTACTGGACTTGTTCTCATATCATTAATAATGACTTAATTCTTAAAGTTTTAGTTCAACATTGCGAAAATACTGTTTGGAATATTTGATGAGTCGAATAAAATATATTGTTTACATTTAAACAGCGGAAACGCAATATGATTTCTCAAATTGAATTTTATGTTGACACTTATATTTTAGTTTATTATTGAGCAAATAACCTAATCATAGAATATACAAGTACAGAAACTCAACTACATTCACTGCGCTCTCAAGCAATTGACATAATCAGGCTGTTGTAATTTGTGTAAATTTTATACTCTTGATTTAAATATATTTACGTATAACGCTATCTATTGACAAGTATTAGAAAGTGTCAATGTAAATGTCCCAAAATCTGTCGTGGCGTTACTTCCTTTTATTTTGTTATACGTAGTACAAGATGTAAAAATATGTTTAAGTCTTTAGAGAATAAATAGTAAATAAAGCAATGAATTTAGTTTTTCTTCATGAAGAGTCCATCATTCCAACACAACATCAAAGTCAACATTTCCAAATGTGTGTAGATAGATCAAGTGCCAGATCCGTTCCGTCACCTGATGTAAACAGGCTATTTGTTGTGTTTTTTGCTATAATGGAGCAATTAAATCTTAACCAATATTATAAATGCGAAAGTGAGTCCGTTTGTTACGCTTTCACGTCTAAACCGCTGAACCAATTTTAATAAATTTCGGTATAGTCATAGATTGGACCTTGGAAAAGGACATAGGCATACTTTTCATATGGCAGAACAACGTTTGCCGGGTCAACTAGTACTGATATAAACATATATCCTTTGGGTACTAGGGAGGGGTGTGGTATCGATTATGTAGCTAGGAAACTTGTGCAGTACCGCCATATACTAAACTAAATATGTTTTTTTATTGCTATAGGACAGTAGACAAGCTGACGGTCCACTTAGAATTTAGCAGTTACCGTCGTCTTTGGGTGTTTGCAACGCCAGTGGCATTGCGAACACGCTGCTGTCCCATAAGAGTACAGGAACTTGGGTCACTAATGCCACAACACAAAGTTATTATGGCGGCATATTTAAGACCAAAGGTGGTCGCCATCCAGATGGGCTTGGGGCCTTACCACGTAGCTAGGATGGGTTGTTTTTGTCGCCTTTTACGACAGGTCGACGCCGGCTGCAGAGGTCAGTATTCTTTCTCCGCCCCTCCTCCTCCTCGAGTCGTAGTCCTCATATCTGAGGGTCGTGACCAACACCTTTCAGTCTATCACGTATGGTTGTTTTCCATTGCTTCCTGTTCTCAGCGCCGTGTAGTGTTTCGTAGACGGATGTGTCTAGTGCGGTGCGAACTTGATCCGACCAATGTGTCGGACTACGGCCACGCGATCGACTGCCCTCGACTTTACCGGTGACAACTAACTTTTCCAAGTTGTCATTGCTTTTCGGGCAATGTGGCCGAGGTACTCCAGTATCCGCTTGATACAGATGGTGGAAAGCCTCGTCCTTATCTTTAGTTGCTGGAGTATGGACACATTGGTTCGGAAAGCTGTCCAGGGTATTCGGAGCATGCGCCTCCAGCACCAGCACTCTCCGTCCCTGCATGGATATAAATACACGGATAATATGTAGTCTTTATTACTCAACATGTCCAGTATATTTTCAAAACTCTTCGCTTGCCCTCAGTGGCTTTCTTATTATTATGGGGCTAGAGGACTAGAAGCATTTAGTGACAGTTTCCTAGACATTGAGGCATAATGTGTGGATTAATTTTACATTGCAACTAATATTTTAAATGTCCCTTGACTCCAAGCTTAGTATTTGCCGAATGGAAGCAGGTATAAAAATGAATAACACAACTCGAACTTTACTTCTGTAATGCCAGCCTTTTGTGCCTTGACGCAAGTGTTGATCACATAACTTATTGAGAAAGAGGACACGACCGTAAAGACTGTCATTTGGAATAATAAGAAACATTGATAACTTTCCTTTGATATATGGGAAATTGGGTAATGGTGACCTAATTACGGTGTACGATTCTCGATTGTTCGATAAAAGAAATACAGTGGTAGTATTATTAGCGATATTAATACTACAATGCTGAATTAAGAAGAAACAGAAGAAAGACTAGAAATATAGCATAGCATAACATAAGATAGCGAATAAATAAAAAGGTAACCGAAAAATTCAGAGGAAATTAATACAACATTACAGAAAATTCATTATTAATACAACAGATCTCAAAAATATTTATCATGCGAAGATTTTGATGTGCATAAGGATAATTCTCGTTGCGCGTGTTTTTATAGTTGATAGGTTTCTCCAAATTTGGCATTTGCGGGATTTTCAGATTATATTCCAGGATGGATTTGCAGATTGTGATGGGTGCCCTTTATATGTTACCTATGAGCGGTTTCACGACACTCAAGAGATGTGTATTCAAGTGTTCCAATTGACACAATACCTATTTTTGTGTGTGTGTGTTATATACTAATAACATAATCAGTCCCTGATCCCTGAACTGATGAGTTATGTGTTTTTTAGCTTGAGAGTGCGGTTCCAGCGAGGTCATCTACTCGTTGGTTTTACAGCCCGATTGCACGTTTTCTAGTCTTAGGATACGGTATTACTTCAGGCGGAGCACATAATTTATTTGCCTTAACTAGTCGCTCTAGTGACGACCTCGGTGGCGTAGCGGCTAACGCACCTCGGTACGCAGGCGGAGGTCACGGGGTCGATTCCCGTCTCGCGTCTAGGTCTTTATGTATAATATGTATTTATTTACAAAAGAAAAGTATATATGCAGTTTATCAGTGGTCTATATAGTACCCATAACAAATGCTATGCTTACTTACTTTGGGACTAGGTGGCGCTGTGTGAGTTGTGCCAGTACATTCATTTATTTGTATCTTTCTGCTATATTTCTTATTCAACTCGTAGATGTTTGAAGAAGAAGTAGCTGAAGGATTTTGTCATTTGTGCAAAATTTGTGAACCACGCGAGCGATGACACACGTTCCACTATTCACAAAATACAACAATGAATCATTTCCTAAACAAAGTTCAAATGTTGAATAAAAATAAACGTATCTGAAAGTATAATTTGAAAAGAAGCCAAACTGTATTGTTTCATAGTAGTAACCTTGAGTGAAATCGAACACGTTTGATTCCTGTGTTGATTTGGAATTACTTTAGATTTCTTTTAATTAATGGCATTATATAATACAGTTATGAGGTGTTATAAAAATATTTTACAATTTCGTATGTTTCTTTGAATTATAACTAACTGACCCGATAAATGTTGTTTTACCATATAAATTAAATTAGAGTGTGGGTGTGTGTATGTGTGTGTAGTGTGAAATTACCGAAATATCGCAAAATCACTAACTATGATAATTTTTAAGTCAATCGGGTGTAGAGTTTTAGAGATTTCGTGATGAGTGGTATTAATATTTACCTCGTACCTACTTAGTCTTTCCACCTTTAATAGTAGATGCGTTGAGCATTATATTCGAACGTTATAAGCAAAAAATATATTTAAATAATATAGGCATTAAAATAGCTTAGGTTTTAGGACATTTTGTTAATTATTACTAAATCACTATATCAATAAATAGTGTAGTCCTGGTAAGGTAAAATAATTTGACTTCTTCACTTCAAGGTGATCGTCATTATTACAGTATTAAATCCCTTTTGCAACCGTTCCGTTTTCGTTTTCTAATCCACTTCGCACGGCCTGGCAAATCTGTTAGGGTATTCATGGTACCGCTTACAGGCAGATGAAAGGGCATCATCGGTGGTTTTTTTTTTTTTTTCGAGGCAACGATCTGACGATAGTCACCTTTGTACAAACCAAACACATCATTTATTCTCTCTCGTCTCTTTCTTAACTAAAAGAATAAGAATGATTATTGACTATATTATTCAAGGATTAATCGGTATTTAACTGAAATATTCTGTAGATTAACTTACGGCAAGGTTTTGGAAAAAATGATGACATTTAACATAGCATTTCACGTTCTGTTAAATAAAGTAATATTTTTTCTTAAAATTTAACTTTGTAAATGCAAAGAGCCTTTTATAACCACCTTAAAGTTTTCTTAAGAGGGTACCCGATTTCGAGACTCGTTGAAGCCGTGACTTGTTGAGAGGTTATGAGTGCCCTCTAAAGATACCTATCTCATTTAGATGAAGTATTCTTTTTTGGTATGCTATATTTTGCTAAAGCGTAAGGTGGGTATAAATTACGTATAATAATAACTGAAATTCCAATTGTGTTGTATTCCAATGTATTCACTAGAAGGATCGAACATTTCAAAAATTTATTTGTCTGCTCCATTTTAACTTTGTATTTAACTTAAAAATTATTACACACGTGTTATGTAAAATGACAATGCGGTAATCACCGAATTCAACCTATTCACAATTTATTTATTTATCAACAATACAAAACTCCATTCATAATTCTGCTTGACAATTGACAGTGACATCTTGAATAAATAGATGACACATGAGACAGCATGCATGCTGTTAATGCGTACCATACACTTTATTGCATATCTACAGAAGAAATTTACAGAAAGAAGACTGGAATTACCAACAAATTTTGAACCTGAAAGTATATGGATACAAGGGCGGAGGTAGACCTAAAAAAAGATGGAAAGAAAGTGTGACGCTATGATGGTGTGTGCAGTGATAGTTGAAGAATTCCAGGATAAAAAAGAAGAAAAAGACATATTGTGCCGACCCCAAATGATTGGGGAAATGTCAAGCTAATGATGGTTGCATAAACTATTGTATATTATTTGGTGTGCTGGTTTATACCTGGCAATTGTAAATTAATGTAAATTTTATTGCTGAGAAACACCAGACAGGCTGGCCGCCCACTTTATAGTAACCAGTTCCTGTTCTCTATGGATGTTTGCGACGCTAGGGGCATCGCGAATACGCTACTGTCCCATAGAGGTACAGGAACCTGGGTCACTAATGCCGGAACAAAACACAAGGTTCTTATAGCGGCATACTTATAGACCACAGGTGGTTGCCATCCAGACAGCTAATAGTCCACGCAGCTAGGGTTGTTTTGTCGCCTTTTACGTCAGGCCGACCCCGGCCGCAGGGTTAGTGTTTTAACTCCGCCCCTGCACGGAGAGAAGGTGCATGTAGGTACATGCGCAGTAAGTGGATAAAATGCTTTTGTAATACACATTACGGTGGGAAACGACCCCATGACCTCTAGGTGATGCCTCAAACGTGATGCCACTTGTTTACCATATACATACATGTTATAACTCATTTAAATATATAATTTTTAAATTGTCAAACAACTAAAACAAAGTTTTAAAGTATGTAGGTCAAATTTTTCAATGAATCATATTTTTAATGTTACATTGTTTTTGTTAATATTGAAATATTTTTACGTCATATGTAGTCACATATCACATTTTAGTAGGCATTAATCCAGAGGTCCTGGGTTAGAATGCGATTAAGAGTAGCACCACCAAAATGAACATAAAACATTAGGTCGTATATACGAATGTTTTATGTGTATATTATAATTATTATTCTCTAGGGATCATTAGTGTGTAACCCGCTGATTAATCTTGGATATGGCGGTTATATTCATTATTCCCTTGACTTCCCTATAGAGGGAGAAGTATCGGAGTAGAAAAAAGTCGTTATGGGCTATTTTTAAATTACTTGATTTCTACCTACTCTTTTGTATTTGCTGTATCTACAACTATAGTATCGGTAGGTAAAATTAGCTTACTATTGCATATATTGTAACGACGACTGTTTTAATCATTTGTCTAGTCCAGAGTTCCCCAAACTTTTTTGTGTCGTAGACCCCTTGCCATGTTTTTCCGTGTTGGGTAGACCCCCTACTTACCTGATATTGATTTACTGTAAATTTCTAACTGTAGTGAAGTTTAGTGTTAAAAACTTAAAGTAAAAACACATGTTAATTTATACATTTATTAATTGAATTTAAATTAAAACTACTCCAAATAAAATTTTGTATCTGTTATGTAAAATATACGTAACATTAAATAAACATAAAATAAATTTTTTACTTCATAGGTACTTTTATAAATAATGTATACGTTTTGATATTATAAGATAGTAAATAGGTACTATCAGTGTATGTGTTGAGATCCACTATCGTGGACCCGCATTTTCATTTCATGGACCCCTAAATTTTTTTTCGCTGACGTAGATCCCTTGCAGTTTGTCATAGACCCCTAGGTGTCGATATAGACCACTTTGGGATTTACTGGTCTAGTCCAATATTAATGTAGAGTGTGTGTATGTTGGAGAAACATGATACTCTATTTATTGTTATCTCCTATACGGCACCGTGTTTAATGCAATAAATCATTATTACGTTTCTAAAGTTTGTGTTTCCCGAAATGTTCGTAGCATTTCAGTTTATGAAACATCACGGGCCTATGCCAATGGCTTGCAGATGTTTTTTTAATTATTTTGCAGATGTTTATAATACTGCTTTGCATAATGATGTATGTATTTTTTGGAATGTTCACTAGTTTGAGAGAATGGAGAAGATAGCGTACAATACTTACCCGTACAAGATATATAGGTATAACTCTGTCCGTATTCCATACTCTGATTATTTCTTCCCTGAGTTCTGTATTGTTTATTTTATCTGTAATAATTATTTCATACATTATGAGTATTAGGTATAATTATATCAATTATGTAAACAGTTTGAATAAATGAAAATATTATTTCTTTGTTGCATTTATAATATAAAAGAAAACAAACAGAAAAAAGTGCAAAAGAAAATGATGGCCTTATTGCTAATAGCAATGTCTACCAGGCAACCTATGTTTTATATTTAAAATAAAAAAACTCGTAACTTTTAAAACTCGACACTAATATCGACGCGTGAAAACCAACCTTTACAAACTAAAAAAGAATATTGTAACTCACCTAATTGTTGGGCTGAAATATTTTTTTTTTTGATCATTTCAATCCAATAATTGGGTGAGTTATAATATTTTTTTTTCTAAATATTTGAACTTTAAATCACTTTACTAGAAAGTTCACGCAATCAACCTTTAAAGCGTCGATATGGAACCTACTTTCTCATAACGGCTAACTTTGATCGTTAGCCAAATAATTACGCATGTTTATATTAATCTATAAATTAATCGGCGAATTGGATCGCAAAGCGGAAAATCACCAATGGTCCATGCGCCGGTCTCCGGCTGGCATCAAGCCAGGCTTTCACTATAATATCATTGTAACAATGCATGCCATTAATATTAAAATTACTGACCTATGTAACACAAAACACTGCCGAGACAAACGTTTTTTTTTCCTCAAAAAGTTATCTATTCCATACAATTTACCTTTTTAGTTACATGGCTTTTTTGGTATTTAAATACATTTTTATATCTGAAAAAAGAGAAATAGAGAGCATAGAAAGAAGATGGGCTACCAGTGATCCGCGGTGGTCATCATGTAGCCGGCGGCAATACGTCAGGTCTTGGGGGCCACGCGGATACTGCATGCCCTCGATCATTATAGAATTTATTAATGCATCTACGTATAACTTTTTCGCTAATTGTACTACTCATTTAGGGCCTATAATAGGGCTATAATATGCAATAACACTCCAATAACTTTTAGACAGTTTTGGATACGGCTCTGAAGGAAAGTATGCTATCGGACACGCGATGTCTATCATGTCGTCTAACGTGTTAAGTAAACTAGGTATACAACGTTTAATTAGGCTCATACATTAGCTTACTCCTTACTCCCAGTTTTATTTTTTAAATTGCTGAGGAACTACAGACAGGCTGACGGCCTACTTAATAGTAAGCAGTTACCGTCGCCTATGTATGTTTGAAACTCTAGGAGCACCACGAACACGCCGCTGTCATATAAAGGTAACCTGGGTCACCAATGCCGAAACACCACACAAGGTTATTTAAGGTATTATTGCGGCATGTTTATAGACCAAGGGTGGTTGCCATTTAGACGGGCTTGGGGCCCTACCACGTAGATAGGGTTGTTTTGTCGCATTTTACGACAGGCCGACCCCGGCCGCAGGGGTTAGTATTCTTACCCGCCTCTGCACGGAGAAACAGTTTTAAGTTAAACTAGTTTTAAGAGATATAAATATTGTCTTGTACGGGGTTACCTTGGGGTAGATCTTGAATGGAGAACATGATCGGCAAACGTAATGAAATACTCGTCAGCCCGATGGACCGGTAACCCGCTCAGGTCTGTCCGTCGGAGCTTGATGGAAAAATCAAGGGACCGGGATTTGTGACTTAGGGAGGCCTGGTCCAGCAGTGGGCAACGATTGGCTGATGACGAGAGATTACATTAATATACAATTAATTTTTGTCGTGATTTGTTGCAGTTTTAAAAGTATTAATAGGGGTTGATTGTTTCGACTGACTTAAGTGTAAATAAATAAAGTCTGAGATCTACTCTCTTAATAGTCATGAAATCAGTTAAACATGATCGTGACAATGTCCATTTAGATGCTTCGACATCTGTACTTAAATATCAAAAAATACCTTTACATAAGATATACATAAATTAAAAATATATTAGGACAATTCACACAGAGCGTCATATATAACAATAGTAAAGCACTTGTGTTATGGGTATTTGACAACTAATTAAGCTAATTTACTTTTGTAAATGAATAGATATTACATATACATTAACACCCAGACCCGGGACGGAAACCGAACCCGTGACCTCCGCAAGCGTAACGATATGCACTAAAAAAATAGGGAAACGCAAAACATTTTATTTATAAAAGTATTTTAAATATTCTTGCTGTTTTCAAATAACGTTACAGGAGCGCTATGCACCACGATTGTCGGCGACCTATTTAAATACGATAAAAAAACTCATTACAGCAAGTATAAAGCAAACTTAAGCTACAATTCAATAATGAACTCACAAAGAGGCTATTAAAACGGTAAAATGTAGGACTTTAAATGAAATTATATAATTAGGTGGAACGCAGTTGGCGCCAAAGCGACGCGGACCATTCCTTTGTCCCGGTTCTCGTATTGATCGCACGAGGGTACCGATGTTTGTGAATGCCCCAAGATACTGTTTAAATTATGTACGCATAGAATGGCATAGATGAACACAATTTCCAAATATAATGTGTATTTACTAAACAAGTAATATTTTAGAGAAATGTATTTCTAAAATTTATTAAGGATAAAATATTTTTTTTATTGCTGTAGGACAGTAGACACTTAAAATTTAGCAGTTACCATCGCCTATGGATATTTGCAACGCAAGTGGCATTGCAAACACGCTGCTCTCCCATAAGGGTTACAGGAACTTGGTCACTAATGCCGGAACACAACACAAGGTTATTATGACGGCATACTTAAGACCAAAGGTGGGGTCGCCATCCAGACGGGCTTGGGGCCCTACCACGTAGCTAGGGTAGGTTTTTTTTGTTGCTTTTACTACAGGCTGACCCCGACCGCAGAGGTCAATATTTTTTCTCCGCCCTTGCACGGATAAAATTGAAAAAAAAAAATGAAAAATGAATGAGTATAATTGAATCAAATTATTACAAATTTTAGATATAATTCTTCATTTATCTTAATCTAATATTTGTAATTTGTAGATGACAAGTATTAATAAATATGTATAATTAAATAAAAGTTCTCACATGTACCGTATAGGGTACTAATTGTTATTATTTAATATAGAATATATTATTATAGTATTTGTAGACAGTATAAATCCGGTAAATGTCGGTTTTCATGAAGTAGCATAAATTTTAAAACACATGTTGGTTTTGATAATTGTTGAAGTTTCGGCTCTTTATTAACATAATAATGTTTTCACTAACTGCGTTTATAATGTTTAATAATGGTTAAAAGACGTGAAAATTTAAGGGATTTATTTTTATTTCTTCCAATATTCGCCTGAAATACTCCTTTGTCCCTCTAAAATGAAGGTCACCGGTGATCCGGGAGTAGGCTACGAGGGCTACGTTCAGGGTCACTTATGTTTTCATTCGGTCCTTTTCTGATTCATAGCGGTGTCCCTCGCCAACGTCCTTGGCATCGAGCGCCCTAAGCCAGGAAATTCGGAGTAAGTTTATTAACAGTGGAGTGAAAACGGAGAACATTTCCTGCGTAATTTTATGACTGTCGTAAAATTTGATGTACTAAGTATAATAATATTTAAGTATAATTATGTTAGTACGTATTGCATAGTACTGATAGCATAATGTAATATTGAATACATATGTATTGATAAAAGACGTGATAGATAATGGATATCCATTATCTATGAATTAATCGCGAAAAATACTATGTACACATTTTGTATTGACAAAGCTTTTATTCTAGCTATAAAATTATACCTATATTCATGTAATATATATAATATACATCCTAAGTAGCCAAAGTTTCCCAAATCAACACTTTTATCTTGGTAGACGTGCTTGAATTCATAAAAAGTAATGCGTGCTGCACTGTACTAACACTGCACAAGGATGATGAATAAATAAATACATTTGTTAACAGTGAGTGTAAATCTATGGGATATACAGTGGAGCAGAAAACAATTATGTTAAGATATATGTAGTAATTAATTCTCCGAAAAAGTAATAACAAAATATAATTGTAGGGATGGAATAAGAATACTGACACTGCAGTCGAGGGCGGCCTGTCGTAAAAGGCGAGAAAGCAACCCTAGCTTTTGTATGGGCCATGCTATTTGCTCGTCAAGGCATTAGGCGATAGGGGTTTGGTAGTGGGCAGGTGCGTACAATCCCCACTCCCCCGTAGTTAGAGGGCAGTTGCCAAATGAGTTTATTTTCGAGAAAAAAATACTTAGTAATAATAAAATATTAAATAAACTAAGGTAGGAGCTCTGATGGTCTATAGTCAAAGGGTTTTATAAAATGATCAATAAAAAGCGGTGAATTTTATGATTGATATACCATAATATTCGAGAGCAGTAACAATATATGTAGAATGAAATCTGGTAAATAAATTGTAACATTTGCAAAAATAGAAAATAATAACTTTATTAAAAAGGAAAGTTTCAATGTCCAAACATTCAAAAATTTATGTAAGTACGTGAGGGGCTCTGGATAGAGTCCCTGCTAATTTACAGGAGAAATACCCTTTTCACTCCAACTAAACTGTTACCATATATATACAACACGTTGCAATTTACAGCAGTTCGTATATTTGATAACTCATATAATTACAAGAATTATAACACTTATTTATAGAAATATATGACTGAACGCTACACAAACAAAGCCTCTGATAAATCGATAATATTTTAGAATCGGTGGTTCGAGGTAATATCTTTTACTGACAATTGGCATTGTTGCTTTTTGTTTTATTCTTGTCACAAATTATCTCTATGCCAAAATGTCGTGCCTTCTGGATCTCGCATCATAAAAAGAGGTGCGTTATTAAACGCCACACCACCCCCCTACGGAGAAGGAGAAACCGCAGAAAAAGAGAAAAAGAATCATAGGTCGAAAGGTTTGGCGAAGTGGACTCTGCGACCTGACCGGGTGGTATACTGAGGTGTATGCGCAGGAGCAGCAGTTAAAGGTGCCGAAGGCACGAGTGGACATGAAGGGACATCAGTAGCATCCGGTTGCACTGTTTGGGGCACAGAAAGCTGCGGTGCTGGTGCCGGAGCAAGATGTGCTAAAGAATGTTCGACGAAGACTGGCTTAATTCTGTCGAGACTGACCATCACCTGTTTCCCTTTGATTTCTATCAACAACGTTTTTCCGTCCTCAGCTCTAGATATAACTCTATGAGGACCGGAGTAAGGTGGTTGCATTGAACGTCTAACCGAATCATCCCTGAGCATGACATGAGAGGCGGTGGAAAGATTTTTGAATATGAAAGGTGATGGTTTAGTATGTGAGGAAGCCGGAGTGGGACGCAATTTGGACATATGATGTCTTAACTTTACGACGAAATCCGTCGGCTCCTCAAAGCCAGATGGTCCGGGAGATACTAACAGTTCCCCTGGAAGCGTTAACGGTTCTCCGTAGAGCAATTCCGCTACTGTCGCTTGTAGATCTTCTTTAAAAGCAGAACGCATTCCTAATAAAACCAAAGGTAATGCATTCAGCCACGAACCATCGTAGCACATCAAAGAGGCCTTTAATTGTCTATGCATGCGCTCGACGAGCCCATTAGCGCAAGGATGGTAACTAGTAGTGCGTATACGTTTAGTACCACATAAATTAGTAAGGCGTCTGAAAAGGTCCGACTCGAACTGTCGTCCCTGGTCTGTTGTGATGACACCAGGAACTCCGAATCGAGCAATCCAGCCGGAGACAAAGGTGTTCGCCACTTCTTCTGCTGTTATTCCATTCATAGGCCAAACTTCGGGCCACCGAGTGTAGCGATCTACAGCAGTCAGGCAGTATTGGAAGCCAGAACAAGATGGAAGAGGGCCAATGATGTCAACATGGACATGCTTGAGCCGAGATGTAGGACTGGAGATGTGTCCGAGTGGAGATTTTATATGCCGCGTCACCTTACTTCGCTGGCAAGCAACGCAGGTTTGACACCAATAACGGCAATCTTTGGCAATGCCAGGCCACACGAAACGGTCTGAGATCAATCGAATGGTTGATCTAGTACCAGGATGACTAAGATTATGTAACTGACCAAAAATCTTCTTTCGCATAGGTTCCGGTACAAATGGTCGTGGTCGTCCAGTGGACATGTCGCAGACCAAAGTAGTGTTTGTGCCGGGAACTAAGACGTTCTCTAGTTTCAGAGAAGAATTCGCATCGTTACGATACTTTTTCAATTCGTCGTCGAGTTTTTGGCAAGAAGAGAGAGCAGAATGGTCAGTTTCAAAACTAACAGCTTCGATGCGGGACATTGCGTCCGCCACCGTATTATCCACCCCTTTAATATGGACAATGTCCGTGGTAAACTGCGAGATAAAGGACAGTTGATTTAACTGTACCGGTGGAAGCTTCTCGCGACGTTGCGAGAACGCGTAAACCAATGGTTTATGGTCCGTATAAATCGTTACGTGCTGTGCGGCTAGGAAATGTCGATAATGCTGTACACTCTCGTATACTGCTAAAAGCTCACGGTAGTATGCTGGCCACTGACACTGACGGGGATTCAGCTTTTTACTAAAGAAACCCAAGGGTTGCCAAGCATCACCAACTTTCTGCTGAAGGCAGGCGCCAACGTGAGAACTGGAAGCGTCGGTGAAAAGCCCTAGTTCAGCGTTTGGCAAAGGGTGTGCTAACAGAGCTGCAGATGACAAGCTATCTTTACAGGCATTAAAACATTCCTCGAGCTCAGGTGTCCAATTGACCGGTGTAAGACCTTTACCTTTGGCGGTCACGATCGCGTTGACTAGCGGTGCTTGTAACTTGGCCGCATTGGGCAAAAATCGGCGATAGTAATTGACCATCCCAATGAAACGGCGGAGTCCTTGTACGGTCTTTGGTAGAGGAAAATCTTTTAGAACCTGAATGCGTTCTGCTGGTGGTTGTGTTCCGTCAGCAGATATGCAGTTTCCGAGAAAGGTAACCTTAGGAACACCAAATACGCATTTTGCGGGGTTGATAACAATTCCGTAATCTTCAAATCGCTTGAAAAGAGTACGGAGGTGTACAGCATGTTGGCGAGCATCACGGGAGTACACTAATATGTCATCAACGTACGCAAAGCAAAAGTCGAGACCTTGGACAACTTCGTCTATAAATCTTTGAAACGTTTGGCTTGCGTTGCGCAAACCAAAAGTCATGTAATTAAATTCATAAAGTCCGAAGGGTGTTATGATGGCAGTTTTACAAATATCCTCGGGCGCAACAGGAATTTGCTGGTATGCCTTAACGAGGTCGATTGTACTAAATATACTACAACCGGATATGTTGTGGCCAACATCACCAATATGGCGGACAGGGTACCTGTCGGGTATTGTACGCGAATTCAACGCACGATAATCGCCGCAGGGTCGCCAAGTGCCGTCGCGTTTAGGGACCATATGAAGTGGGGAAGACCACGAACTTTTCGAAGGTCTGGCTGTCCCGCACTGTACCATATCATCAAAAACCTTTTTAGCCTCTTGAAGCTTTTGAGGCGCCAGACGTCTAGGACGACAAGAGACTGGGGCGCCCTCAGTGGTCAGAATATGATGAACTGTGCTATGCTTCGGCTTGCGAAGAAGTCCCGGTGGCTTCGTAATGGACGGAAATTCCGCAAGAAGTGCACTAAATTGGGATGACGGAGCACAGACGACTTTGACGCTGGTCTGATCTAAAACAGCAACGGCAGCAACGCATGACAAACCGGTACTGCTATCGACGAGTCTCTTACTGGCGCAATCCGGCAACAGCCGATAGTGCGCCAGAAAGTCGGAGCCGATGATGGCGGTGTTGACGTCAGCAATAATAAATTGCCACTGAAATGTGCGACGTAGCCCTAAATTAAGCGTCATTTGTATGTGGCCAAAAGTGCGTATATCACTACCATTGGCAGCCGCCAATGTATAGTTTGAACGTTTCGGATTGTTTGCTAACCATTGATAAGGGTAACAGGAGAGGTCGGAGCCTGTGTCTATTAAAAAACGGCGCTTGGTTGTGCTTTCGGTGACAAATAATCGGCGACTCTCCTTTAAACAGTCAGACGTCGCCATCATTGACTGTTTTTGTCGTTTTCCGAAGGTGGTGGCGGCGTCCAGGTACATGGTTGAATACACTTAATAGCTTTGGTTTTAAATTTCCTATGGTAAAAACACATTTTAGGTTTACCAGGTGTTTGTGAGCGTCGTCGCTGATTTGAGAAATCCCGGGTCCTATTCCTACCGCGTTCAGCAGTAAGTACAGCAAGCTGACGCGTGACCTCATCCAGGCGCCGTATTATACCTTCTAACCAAGAAGATGAAACGGCAGACGTGCTCGCTGAGAAAACAGCTGATGAATGAGGTGCGGCCATACCAGGCGAATCTTCCAGAATTCTGTCCGCTAACTCAGCGACTTTGTTTATCTCCATCACTAAACTTTAATATTTACAATTATATAAAAAAAAAATTTTGGTAAAAGATATTAACACAAACTGAGGCAAAGCGAGACGCAGTAAAACAATGTGATAAAATTATAGTAACAAGAAATAAGAAATTAGGTATTCTAATACAAATGTTATGAATGTGATTCACGTAAATAAGACTTAAAATTGTAATTATTTTAAAAAACACTTCACCGAGTTAATCAGAAAACCCAAAAAAAAAGGTTCTATGTTGTGGGATGCTGCACCAACCCCACGGCTTGTACTCGATTACGTCTGGATGCTGCACCAACTGTATATGGCTTGAACTCGATCACGTCTGGATGCTGCATCAGGTGTATGTAGCTTGTACTCGATCACGTCAGGATGCTGCACCAGGTGTATAGCAATCGTACTCGATCACGTCGGGGTCACCAATTGAGGGGCTCTGGATAGAGTCCCTGCTAATTTACAGGAGAAATACCCTTTTCACTCCAACTAAACTGTTACCATATATATACAACACGTTGCAATTTACAGCAGTTCGTATATTTGATAACTCATATAATTACAAGAATTATAACACTTATTTATAGAAATATATGACTGAACGCTACACAAACAAAGCCTCTGATAAATCGATAATATTTTAGAATCGGTGGTTCGAGGTAATATCTTTTACTGACAATTGGCGTTGTTGCTTTTTGTTTTATTCTTGTCACAAATTATCTCTATGCCAAAATGTCGTGCCTTCTGGATCTCGCATCATAAAAAGAGGTGCGTTATTAAACGCCACATACGTTTGATAAAAAACAAGTCTATTGACCAAATTCTAAATTTTAATAAATATAATGCGAATTAGTATGACGTGTTACGTTCCCTATAACTATGCTACTATTGACTTTCTTAATTGGCTTAAATTGATAAAATTTTGTTTTCGCATCGTTCATTCATACTCGTAAAGTTAACTGAATTGTTTGTTTTGATGATATTATGTCATTTACTAGCCTACAATGTGTTCAATGCTTGGTAATTTAGCGTTTAGAAAGAAAGAATGAATTACAATTTTTTAAATGATATAATCTATAGTATCTCAAATTAGACCTGACTCAGCATAATGCTGGCTTATTAAAAAACAGCACTCATCTTCCGTCAGGCCCATGCAGTGACGTAATACTGAAAACATAAATTAAAAAAAAAAACGAGCTTACAACTAAAATATATACAATTTACTAAAACAATAAGTGCTAATAATATATAATAGGGGTTAAAGTATGAAATCGCCGGTGTATAGTAATATATATATATATATATATATATATATATATATATATATATATATATATATATATATATATATATATATATATATATATATATATATATATATATATTTTTTTTTTTTGAATTATATATTAATATGCCTAGTTGACCGACAACTTGCGAAAAAGAAAAAACAATATTATCGTCATAAAATTACATATAAATAACCGTTACGTTGCCTTCTAGTGGTCCAGTGTCCACGTATATCACTCTCATACATCCGGATCTTCTTCCCACAGTCTATTGTTGAGGAGGTGTGGGGCTTGGAGTTAACATTCTTTACCCCGGCGTAAACTCAGGCAGAAACGGATCACCCGGTGACGTTGCTCGATCCGCGGTAGCACACACCCACATGATTGGCGAGGCAGTTGTATGCTAGCCCATCTTGGCTTGGTGAACCAATCCTGGTTATTGGTGGCCATCAGTGGCCGACCTTAGTTACCCATCTCCCATATCGCTTTCGAATGTTGCTGTATGTACGCACGCACACACTCGCCAGTGGCTCTTGTGTCTTGACTTGACTAAATCGCATACACTACAGCATTAGTTATCATAAAATCATTGATTATGTTGTCATTAAATTTGTTTTATATTTCTTTAATAATCATTTAAATATTGGCAATTAATTTATTAGGAAGCGCAAAATATGTTATTTTTTTATATTATGTAATTATAAGCTGACATTTAAAATTTCAATATCCTGTAATTTTTATACCAATTGAATTTTTTTATGTATATACTTAGGTAAATTATTTTTATACGTTCACGGATGAATAATATAAAATATCATGTATTTCTTCAAATAGACTTGATTTGATATCTTCTTAATCTTTCAGAGTTCAAATTGATGTTTTATAGTCAAAATCACATTAAAAATTATGTTGATTCGGCTGCTATCTTACAGAGCCTCTCGGTCGATTGTCAACAGCGCCATAATCGGTCGGCACGTGTCTGGCATAAATACCTCTGTTCAAGGTTATGCAACTTGTTTTTAAACATAATACTGGCTTGCAAAATTTACAACTAAATAATGGAAATTTATAAACACGTGGATTTCAATATGTACAATTTAAAAAAAGAATTTTTAATTAAGTTAATAATATATCGATTTTTGACACTGTTAAAAGCTAGTTACAACGTAGGTAAGATTGTAATGTGCACATGTTTTCTCGCCTACCAGGTTTGGCTAGTTTTTGTGATTATCGAAGTGAATTCTCCGCCGAGTAACTTTGTTTAGTTTAGACGTATATTATTCAAATAATCGTATTATTCAAAACAAAAATTATCAGCTGTTTCAGAATTATCTGGAAACAGCTGATACTGAAACTAAACAATACATTAGTATTGTTTAGTTTCTTTTACATCCAAGACAAGCAGTAGGAGAGTTAATAAGGTCACACAATACTAAAGGTAGGAAGAATCTTACAAATTATTAATTAATAATAATAATATTAATTAATATTAAAAAAAGAAAAATAACCGCGTGAACTCGATGATAAAAATAGCAACACAGCCAGCGTGTAGAGATGGATGCTTGTAATTCGGAATTTAAGAAAAAAATTACAATCATTATAATGATTACTTTAAACTAGCTCTGTATTCGCAGGTGCGCCCCTATTTGTCTCCGTTTTTTTTTCTTTGTTTGGATTTTTTTTTTTTTCTCTTGTACTAATAAATTAAACAATGTATGTAATGGGAATAGACTTTAGTTGACAAATAAATAAATATTATTGCACCGTTAAATCCCGGATTATATCCGATACGTGTGCTTGTTTTCCTATTTTACTTCTTCGCACATTTTTGGCTTCGTCTGCAGTGAATTCATTGGCAAGCATGTCACATACGGCTAGACAATTATGCATATGTATGACGCAAACCAGTATCATAAGAAATAGTTTATCAAAAATTTATAATAAAATATTGAAGAATCTAAATAACGAAAATAGAGTTGCCAAAATACGGTCTCGTGCGTACCACGTGAGTCTATTAATAAATTGCAGAACCGAGATGCCAGATTCTAGAATTATAAAATGAGTTTACTTGAAATTTTCCAAGTTTAGATATTAATGAATTTGTATTTTGTTGTTGTTGTTTTGTGTTAGGGTTACCTAAATTGAAAAATACTGATATTGTAAGCGAGAGAATATACATTATTTAAAGTGTCTCTGAAACTTTATTTTCGTGAAAGAGTGGAGTAAAAAAGACACTGACTCCTACGGCCGAGGGCGGCTTGTCGTAAAAGGCGAAAAAACAACCCTAGCTGGGTGGTAGAGTCCGTCTGGATGACAAACCTAATCTCTAAATATGCCGCCATAATAACCCTGTGCTATGTTCCGGTATAAGTGATCCAAGTTCCAGTTCCTCTACGTTGACGACAGCGTGATAGTGGTGCCCCTGGTGTCGCAAACGTCCATAGGAGACGATAACTGCTTACTATTAAATGGGCCGTCAGCCTGCTTGCTGTTAAATAGCATTAAAAGATGCTCGGTTATGTAACGCTTGATCAGGCAAATTCATGAAAAGTAGCTCTGAAATTACAGCTTTAAATATAAATGGGTTTCAACTCTGGTAAGACAGTAAAGTATTCCAAGGAAGAGATTATGGATTGGAATCCTAATGAATGACGTAAATCCACTCCTGGTACCAGCTTTATGGAGGATTTAGCAGGACTTATTTAGTTATGTGTTTGAGAAACCAGGCGTTCAAATCTAAAAAAAAATATATTCATTACGAGTTGTCAAGAGGAAGTAAATATATAAAAAATACTTAGCAACTAAACTAATATATAGCAACTTAAAAACCTGTTTGAAAACAGTTATTGCGAAAACTGCTATCAAATAATTCAAAACAAAGCCAGCAAAATTAAAAACAAGTTATTTTTAGCAGTGACTCAATTTGCCAAATTATATATGAAAAAAATATTGACATACATTTGATGAAGTATGTTTGTCTATTGTACTTTCTGTTAATAGGGTATTATTTATTGGAATATATAAAATATTTTTTTAATTTTTCATCAATAGTTAGTCTGTTTCAATGTCATACATATATCATGCGTGTTATTGATTGGTCATCCAGGGCTATGGAGAGTGGTAAGCTTGTGGCGGAGTGCTCTAGATGGCAGCACCTATGAGAACTCCCGTTACCTAGATGTAACTAGTTAGTTTTTAAAGGCTAGAAGTGATTGGAATCTATACTGTACTATAAAACTCCTACTGGTAAACATATGGATAATTGGAAAAGTTTTTTTATGTCTGCATTAAAACTTCTGTTATATTACGAATCATGGCCAACTTGATTCAACACAAATATTTAAAAATGAGAATTAAATAACGCGCGTCACGAATTATTTTAATTTAATTATACAAATTAACTGCTAAATACACTACTACTACTGTATCGCCCCACAAACGCCTTTCCATTCCTTTCTATCCTTTATGACGGGCAACTTTACCCCACTTGGTAAACGATTTACAATTTTACAATATTTCATATTTTGACATTGAATTAATAAACAAAGCATGCGAATATGAGAGCCTTATCAGAATTCCGTCACCGCACATTATTTTATTAAAACAATAAGTTTATTAATGAATAATTATTGTCTAAACTTATTATCATAACAATAAAGTTGTCATATAGATTAAACACATTATATTATCTTTATTATATTATTATTGCCCATAAGAGCATAATTTTTTAATTATTCAACTCCAGATATACAAAGCTATTACAAAACTTTTGACGATATTTACAACGTTGATATAAAGTATTTTTCTCGTATTTCCTGCTTTCTCTTTCTGGTATCAATCGTAAAAGATCCAAACGAAAAATATACCACCTCTAATACAAGCATTATTTTTTTAGCATTAATTTCCATTTTGAATCTGAACATTTATACCTAATATTTAAATACAATATAATTATTAACACGTTTTTATTAGTTTCATCTGTATGTTTGTTTGTGACTCCTTTAAACTCGATTTTACCCACTTTAAACGGACAGATTTCATTGAAACTTTGTAGATTTATCAAGGACCGCTTATAATACAATACTTCGATAAGATTATCTCATTATCCTGATTAAGATCGCCAGGATATAAAAAAAATGGTGACGTAAATTATAACAATAATTTACGCCTGGTGAAATATTTTTTCAACTCCCGGTAAATCTTTTTCATTACTATTTTTATAGACAATAATAGTATAAGTTGTTTAAGTAATGTATCAGTTGTCGAGTATAATTAACACAAGTGTTCTGCTACTTATATGGGGACTAGGTGGCGTTGTATGAATTGTTAAAGTACTATTATTATTATTTTGAATTCACGATTTGGTTGTTGTGCGTTTAAGAGCTTGATGATCTGTCACACAGACATCTTTCATAGCTAAGAATTCTCTTATTGTAGACAAATATGGTGATATATCTGAGTACGGGAATGTTAAACAATACCCTAATTTGAACAAAACATCTTGACGTAATGGATCCAAATTAAACCGAATGGATATACATGTAATTACACATGTAAGGCTTTGTTCTGGTATTACATGTGGTAATTGATTTATTTCGTCCATCTCATGTGTAGCTTCACCAAACTGTTTAGAATTTATTGTAATATAAAATGTGTATGAATTTAATATTAGATGCGTATTTAGAGTGTGTACGGGAACCTATATTAGTGATTATGATATTGGTTCATGTAATAATTTAGTGTTTCCCTAATAATACAGAACAAGGTGTTGTTAAAGATGTAAAAAAAAACTTTAAAACGTAAAGAAGATCACTATTACTTTGATTGCTAAATATATGCAAAAATGTTACGTTATGATATAAATAGAAATATATCAGTAAGATATTACACCACGACATTTTCGAGTTTATGCGATCAAGGTTAATCCTTCTATTTCGGTTCGCGAAATGTGTTGTTTTCCAACACATGGCCCGAGACTACTGGCTTCCGTGTAAAATAGTTCGTTTTAATCGATACTATTAACTGGTTTTACGTAAATAATCGGTTATTTATCATTCTAAATCGGTTTGCGATGAATGACACAAAATCGGGTGTAGAAGACTTTCAGCTCCGTTATATTCTTTCGATAATAGAAGCAGCGAAGTGCATGTTTGAATTGCAACCAAGTCCTGTGAGTTTCTGGAGTCACTCAACTCTGTCAATCTGATGAAACCACTGCGATGTAGTTCTATGATTTGATATATTACGTACAACATGAATATGGGCAGGTCACCTTACAGATGGCCCCAGTTGCGACTTTTTGGTTTGGTTTTACTTATTATCAGCCAGTTTTGCTAGTATACTTAGTATGCTTTGTGAGTATACTTCAACAAGGTTGCATCTATGTTCCTGTCGCGAACTTCCTTGTTGGTCTTTATAGTCTCAGATCATATTACAAGTTATCGAGTAGGTCACGATTGGTTGTACGACTCCGGCCAACGAGAAAATTAGGTATAATGTTTCTATGAGTGCCTTACTGGCTCGCTAATGTCTACATATGTCACTCTTGAATGTACCCCTGTACGTCGCACACACTCGCCCGTGGCTCTTGTCTTGATGACAGTGACATCTTGATCAGACACACCAAAGAGCGTAGGTGTACTGTAAATGCATATTAAAGACTAAATCGAATCTCCCCATATCGTTTCTAAGGTATCGTAAAAGGTGATGGAATTATTTTTGCTAGCTAAATTATAAGTGATGGCACTGGCCAATTACTAGGATCAGATTGCTAGCACCGTAAAAACCACATCATATTTAATTCTATTATATTTTTGTCCCTCAAAAAGGAGATTTGAGAAATATATTAATATCATTGACAGTAGAAATTTTGTCTTGAGATCTCAACAGCGTACTTAGAGCAAAAATATCAGATGAAACCGTTTACAGTTCACGTCACATATCCGCATTGTAGTCTCGGACAGAATTTTTCGATCTTGAGGGTCACGGAGTGTATGCCTCTTTAGTGGCTGGTCTGGAACAGGCAGAGGCTTCCGTCTTGGTCACTTCAGTTCAGTTTTTGAAGGTATGGCTCCGACGCGTTTGGCATTGATTTTGCCAATGTTCATCTTGCCTCATAGTGACATTGACGCTTTGGTTTGACGTTGACATTTTGTGTAGCGATATTTAGCGTTTTAGTGGCATACAGGCGACGGTAACTGCTTACTTATAAGTGAGTTGTCAGCCTGTCTGCTGTTATGCAGCTATAATAAAAGTTACCATAATCACATAAATATCAAACATGTTATGCATAGATAACTGTTCTTTGTAAATATTTGCGTTACGTGAGGATATTGCTAGTGCTATAATAATGTATATAAATCATGTATATTACATATAGTTATGTATACGTTTATCTTTACATAACAGTCCTTGACTTTGTTGTGAAGTCGTAATAAAATCATCATCGCATTTTTGTGGTTTTAGTTGTTGGTGTGCTGTGCTTTTTGTATAATATACCGACATACATGAACGTAACTGAATCTTATCTATAATTGAATACTCCTAATATTTTTTAAAAAGTATATTATTATCTATATGTATAAATAAAATGATAGAGGTCTGCAGTTGTGCGCGCATTATGGCAAAACTATTGGATAGATTTCAAATAAATTTTCTTAGTTTTACTTCTTAGGGATTTGGCCCTTATCTAAAAAAACATTGCGATATCTTCATTTAATATAAAGTAATTTAATTTAAAAAAACATGTGTTTTCTTGCCGCGGAGAAGTGGGGCAAGCGGTGTAGTGCGCACGAATACTTCGGACGGGAACGGCTAGTGTCAAAACAAACGGAGTAATAGATATATTTATCAATGAATGGGTTTGCAAGTGTAAATATAAATAAAATAGACTATGAAGCCTCGTACGGACTTTGCGTTCCAGGGTACCCGTAGCTTGGTTACGCGTACCCTAGAACGCACAATCCGGACGTGTTGCTACACGTATACATTCGCAGTCGGTGTTTAGTCGCGAGTCAAAGAAGTTGTCATGCGTTATTTGGACGGCACAATGGCAAGCCACGCGTTACCGTGTTTCAATAATGAAACCTCTATATATTTTTTAACAGGTTCGATTAGTTTCAGAAGATAATCGAAATCAGACACAGACATTCTAGTAAAATTAATTACTGAATTTTCAGTTTCATGACTTAAATCGTACATATGTAAGTCTGTTTCCATATTGCTGTCGATCGCGATATAATTTTTTAATCCAGTATCGCGGTTTCTTCTTTTTCTTTATATTATAGAATATATATATAAACGCGGTAAACGCCGTAGCCGTTCTCTTCGTCAGCGTTACACAAGAGTCGCGCGCGCACTGGGTTCTTTCGGCTTCTTCGGCTCGCACTGATTACGCGTATGTTGACTCGTGTCGCTTTATGTACGTACGCGTACGCGTTCCTTTTTATACGCGTAGCTTGGGTACGTGTTCCTTGGAACGCAAAGTCCGTACAAGGCTTGACAACTCAGACCGCGCCATCTAGTCCCAAAGTAAACAGCAGATCGTTTATGTTGTTATTCAATTGATACACAACTTATATATCATACTTATCCTTTTTAAATAAATACATTTTGTACATAAACACCCAGATTTGAGACGTGAGTCGAACCCGTGACCCCTGCAAGGTTCGATTTGAGAAAGCCGTTGCGCCAAGGAGGTCGTCAAATTATATAAGTCAATGATGCAAGTCCATGTTAAATGTTCAAAATGTGATTATTTTATGAAAAGATTTTAAACAAATTGAAATTGAAAAAGTGAGAGAAGGTGTGAAGAAAAGTGATGTTGCAAGATAATTTACGATTAAATTACTCAATAGTCGATCTTTCATATATTTTCTTTTGAAAATTTCGTACCATTTGATATATCAAACTCTCGATAATTCGTAATATTTTAAGTCCTTCGAGTTTCAAATTAATGAGAGTCGACTGTGTGTATTAAAATTTGTGGTGCGTCGAGCTGACTTGAATTGCTGTAGAATTTATTGTTTCATTCTTATCTATGGTAGCCGTTTAATATATGTTGGTACTCTATTATCTATGGGCTCTGACTTCTTCTAGAACAGACAGTTTACCCGTCATTTTATATGACACTTGTGTATGTGACATTATGTGACAAATCTTTACAGGGAAAAAATTTGCCTTAGCCGTGGGTTCGAATGTGATACCACTTGATTATGGAATTTTTTTTATATAAAATATTTTTTACATATTTATTTCATTAATATATGTTATTATATAAGATTAAAATATGTAAATTAGGCTCATTATGAGTGTTTTTGTTTCCCAAACACCATTAACATAATATAACAGTTGATGCAAAGCAGTTATACAATAACATCACAAGGTTAAACATTGAATATTTGCAAAATAGCTATAATAATTTTAACAAATACATTAAGTTGACAGGAAATTTATTTAACGCGATAATCTTTACGACAAAATACATAATGATAGGTGGAGTTTGCTAAAACTGTTTGCTCTGTAAATACCTTAGAGCTGTATATACTGTGTCAGCCTGAAACGGCGTGATTTAGTTTTGAATGGATATTGATGGTTTTGACATATACATTTTTTGTTAGGGGATAGGACCAAAGCCCGCCTGGATGGCAGCCACCCTTGGTCACCAAATATGTCGCCATAATAACCTTGTGCTATGTTCCGGGATAAGTGACTCAGTTACCCTACGCGGATTGCGTATTAGTGGTAACCCTAGCGTCGCATCTATAGGTGTCAGTAACTGCTTACTACTAATTCTCCGTACAGCCTGGCGGCTGTTCCATAGTAGCAAATAATGTTATTAATTAACTTAAAAAAATTAAACTACACATACCCGGCCGACCAACTTAAGGTACAAAATAATAGGCTAGATCAATTTACAACTAGAATTACGCTGTACGGGGTTTTATTAAAACCTCGTATGAACTTCTAGGTTTACAATTTTCTTATTTTGTAGGTCGTTATAATGCGAAGAATCAGCAGTTCATGGGGAACCAATCATACCCATCAAGTATCTATAGACGCCTATTCCAATGTAAAAAATTCTTAACACCTTTTTCAAGTATAGTAGTGTTGTTGCGATATTGTATGTTCAGTAGAAGATATGTCTTTGTAACTGGGCTTCGGATTCTAGAGGCGGTGGATAGTGTATATAACACCTATATCTACAGTTGATTAGCTTGGTTATGTTGTATTTACTATTCACTATAATACTTTTCACACCTAAACTAAATAAAAGGAAATGTAACCTCCGTAAATAGGACAAACACAAGCACTTACAATAATAACATAAATAGGAAATTTTATAAATAGGAAATTAAAGATTAAATCTATACAAATAAATAAAATATACATAGTATGAAATATATACCTATAAGTGGAAACTTTACTGATTTGTTAATTTTTAGGTTTTCTTTATATTATGATGTATTGTAATTGTATGTTTCCCAAATAAATAAAAATAAAATAAAACAATGAACCTAAAAGTAAAAATCTTAAAAAATATAATAATGAATGCTCTTCCGTCTCCTGTGATGTCGACTAACCTCTTTGCTATTTCCTTAAAAAGCCTTATGCGTTAGGACCCCACGGACCAAGGGTCTCGACACCGAATGTAACAATATCATATTCGGAGCTTAGACCTCTGTATTTGCATGCTTTAAATTATACCTCTGTAAATTGTGAAAAACTGAATTGCGATTCAAAACTTTTCTCCCAACGTACAAATTGTAGGACGAGTAGAAGAACTATGTTGCGAGCTATGTTAGTCAATTTTTGGACTGTAAGAGAATTTCCGGCCTTGTTCACACGGAGAAATAAGCTTACTAACTACTAACTTAGTCCGTTGAATGATTTGAAATTTATGAGCCAGTTCCTCCATGAGAGTACGTTATATAAAAACAAATACAATACATAAGTCTACTATTTAACATATTTTATATCATGATGACCTTCGCGTCGGTTTTCGCACGAAGGTCATCACGCAAGCACGCCTCTAGGGAACATTTTAATTCCCGTCCTATTATGTTAGACTTCTGACAAATTATTGTGTCAGTTGTTTAGAATCAATAACAAAAATGCTCTGCTGTTTAAATTACAACTAGATGGCGTTGTAACAATTTTTATTGCTGTGGAACAGCAGATATGCTGGCGGCCCACTTAACAGTAAATAGTTACCGTCGCCTATAGATGTTTACGACGCTAGAAATACCGCGAACACGCCGCTGTTATTATGGCGGCATACTTAAAACCAAGGGTGGTTGCCATCCAGACGGACTTGAGGCCCTATCACGTAGCTGGGGTGGGTTGTTTTGTCGCCTGTTACGACAGAACGACCCCGGGCGCACGGGTTAGTATTTTTACTCCGCCCTTACACGGAGAACAAGAATTGTCATTGTATATTTGTTTTATTATTTTCAATTGACATTGCAAAATGTATTTTAAATTTATACTACGAAAGGTTACACAACAGATAAGAACAAATTAGAGCACAATAATTAGGTTACCTAGCTCAGACAATAATCAGCACGTTGCTTCTCGTATCTCGAAACAAATACAGCGAGCAAATTAATAATGCAAATATTATGTCTGATAATGTAATGTGTTGCTAATGCAAAATTAAATAATTAAGTATAATTGCTAATAATATGCGTATAATGTTACAGTAAACAACTCACCTGGCTACTTTAAAGCGGTTTATTTTCCGCTACCTATATCCCTGCGAAAATATTTATCATTTATAACAGCTGTCGGTTATTTGTTCAGACTGGGTCCTAAAAAGTCATTTAAAGCCTTAATCGAAATCATTAGTCATTTAAAGCCTTAATCGAATCTGACGTCCTACTGGACATGAACTTCAACCTAGAAGGAACGGACTGTGTACAAAGCAGATTTGCTGGTTACACATACCGGTGACCTAGGTATGTCGGTTTCTTCACGATTTTATCCTTCATCGTTCTTCTTCTTGCATTCATCCCACATTATTTGGGGTTGGCACAACATGTCCTCCAACTCTCCTCTGTTAGCCGTATCTCAACATTCACTCCCTTTTAATTGGTCTACTTCTCCATTCGATACAATAGACGAGAACTACTGCCCAAGCGGTGAGTTTTATTAGCCTCTATTCTCCTACCTAACCTATTATCGTAACTACCTGCATTCCGTGCAGGGGCAAAGTTAAAATACTATCCCTTGCGGCCGGGGTCGGCCTGACGTATAAGGTGACAAAACAACCCTAGCTATGTGCTAAGGCTCCATGCCCGTCTGGATGGCAACCACCCTTGGTGTTGTCAGCATTAGTGACCCAGGTTCCTGTACCCCTATGAGACAGTAGTGTTCGCGGTGCCCCTGGCGTCCCAAACATTCATAGGTGACGGTAATTGCTTACTATTGAGTCGGCCGTCAGCCAAAAAAACCTAAATATTCCCTTAAATAAGATTAAATCTATAATTTTTGTAGTTTTTGCTTGGTTACATGAAAATTAAGTTTCAAATAATGTCTAAGACGTGTACAGTAATGTATCCCAAGTTCCGAGGTGTAATTTAGAACTGGGATGAAACACTTATAAGAACAAAACTTTTTCAGTCATTCTTTTCTAAACGTCTCCATATTCCCTTGATCGGAACATAGACTCAGGAGAGAAAACTTTTTGCATGTAATCATATTGCGCTCAGTGAGAATCGACCTTACAGACATGTACCATATACATACATAGACATACATGATAGTGGTTACTACAGGTGTCTCGAAAATCTAAAAGTTAACTTCACAATTTTCGATTAATGGTGTACCAAGGACCATTATTCTATGACTTATATTTCCTAGCTATTTGCATATGCGTATATATTAAATGGCTTTATCCTTGTGCTAGTGCATTTTAATTAATAACACAGTCACGTGTATTTTTTGCTATCAGCCATGCCTATAACTAGAATTGTTTTTCTAGTGTGGCCAAACAATAGAGTACGATTAATATTATTACCAAATTATTATTATTATAAGTATTATTTACGTTAATGCGTTTTAGCATACGACATGTTTCATAAAAAAATGGTTGAACGGTTTATAGTCAAATTCATTTGGGGATTCGTGCAGGGGCGAAATAAGAATACTAACCCCTGCTGCCGGGGTTTCCCTCTCTTAAAAGGCAACAAAATACTATCTAGGTGACAGGGTCACAAGCCCGTCTGAATGGCCTCTGGTCTATTAGTATATCGCCATAAAAACCTTGTATGAGTGACCCAGGTTCCAATTACGCGAAGAGCAGCGTGTTCTCAGTGTCGCAAACATCTATAGGCGACGGTAACTGCGTATTATTAAGTGGGCCGTCAGCTTGTCTGCTGTCCCTCAGAAAAAAAAATCTATAATAAAATGTGATGTGATTTTGATCACCACGGAAAACTAAATATTTGTATGATTTGTAAATAGTTTCTTGTCTTCGTGTCATGTCACGTACCCAACGTGTCCATTTGGTTGTTTTTTATAAACCATATATATATTCTTTTCTTGTAATGTGAACGTATATAAAAGCATGTTAAAACTTTAGGCAGGCGGCGAAGGAGCTAAATGAAGCAAACATTAGGAATTGATTTAGATGGTAATTTTTACGACTTAACTACGAACCAGGAGAAAATGGCAGTTTGAAAGTGGAATATTATTTACTATGTTATTTGAATTTAAAAATAGAATGATAGGTACAATTTTATAAATTCTTATTTCATGTTTTCTTAAATATTTATTTATTAATTTTTTTAAATGTATGAACTACCACTGTCAAAGTCGAGGATGTTCCCAAAAGTAACATATCCAAATATGGATGATAAGTACGTCATCGATGATCGATTCGCTGTAATATGGAATCGCTATCCCGTTTTGGCTATCAAAAATACAATCTTCACCGCTAACACATTGCGAAAATTTAAATAGTTGCCATCATTTTTACACGTCAATGACCGGTGGCTGATGTTGCTAGCTTTGACAAAGTGGAGCTCACCTTTTTTTTAAAATTACAGCTATGTACTTGTTTAAAGCTACTACTTGTCTATTAGAAAAATTCATTTGAAAATTTCTGCAAGACTTTTCGTGAATTGTGAATGACTAGAAGAAGTCAACCATCACAACTAGAAAGCATCAGTTCGGGCAACAAATTCCCCTTTCTAGTTTTCTTCATTAACTTCATTTAGTCAACTTTACATCGATATTGTAATTTTCTAATGTTCACCTTTCATTTCAAATAATACCTTCAGCCAAGGCTTGTATTCAAGGCTCATTAGTCCCGCGATGGTTTGACAGTGTGTTAGTTAGATTATGACGGTTACGTTATTAAAATCTAGTAATAAGGCCATCTAGTCAAATCGCCATCAAAGTAAGAAACATAGCACTTATGCTATAGGTAATATTCGTAGACAACTAATTTACTCCATATAACTATACTTATATTTTGTAAATAAATACATTTTCATTTGCAACCGTATTGAAGTGCGTTAGATGTTATACCATAGAGATCGTTAATATGTAAATTCACAAGTTCTAGATTATCAACGTTTTAGTATTAATAAAGTTAATGATGAATGATAAGGTAAAGGTAATTTTAAACGAACAAATTGTAGCTTACGGGTACTTGATAGAGACACATCCTAATACAACAATAATGGCTAATGGAATGCAGATATATAATTAAAATAATGAAGTTGTTGTTTTGTATTATCTTACTCTGAACCTCACAGACTATCTGTCGGCTTCAATTAATTACAAGTTGAATTACGTGACCAACAATTATGAATGAATTATAAAAATGATATTATTCATATAATTACATAACTATTTGGTAAAATATATAGTCGAGAAAAATAAACTGCGTTAATTGAATCGATTGTTTATATATTATAGTAGATTAAAAGTAAAAATATTTTTTTATTGCGGAGGAACAGCAGACAGGCTGCCGGACCACTCAATAGTAAGCTGTTGCCGTCGCCTATGGATGTTTACCGCACTAGAGGCACCACGAACACGCTGCTGTCCCATAGGTGTACAGGAAGCTGGGTCACGAATACCGGCATACTTATAGACCAAGGGTAGTGGATGCCATCCAGACAGGCTTGGGGCCCTACCACGTAGCTCAAGGAGCTAGGGTTGTTTTGTAGCCTTGTTCGGCAGGCCGACTCTGGTCGCAGGGGTTAGTATTCTTACTCCGCCCCTGCACGGAGAGAAAGTATAGATTAAAAAATGCATGTACTCGTAATGGTGATTGACGTGACTGGTTGACGTGGTTTTTAAATTAATGATTTTAATAAAATAATTTACCACCTCCTTAGACGTATATAATTATAAAATAAATTAACCTTTATAGTCCTTCATTAAATCAAAATTTTGGCACTAGCAACACCAATAAAAAGTTTGACAAACTCGCAACTATAATTACAACCCTATTGATCGGTAATAAGGATGTCGTACTGTCAGTGATAATTATCGATAGTCCGTACAAACTTCTAGATAACGTAACAATGCTTCTATTTATCGATTGTATTAGCATTCAAGCGGACTCGCTTGATAATATCTATGGTTGTGTTCGCGTCAAATTGTCTGACATTGGACTTGAGGGTGATTGAACTTGAGCTTTCAGCGATATTATGCATTGATTAAGCATTAACAATGGCGAAAGTTTTTTTCTAGAATACTTGATATTCATACATTAAACTTTGTCTCATGTATATATTTATTGTAAATGTATTTTCAACCGATTTTTAAATTGTAGTATGTTAATCAATCCTTGCAGAATTTAAGGGAGAGATATATTACACTAGAGACACTTTAAATTTAACTAAACATTCAGTAATTTCGTGACACTAAATATGGTGCGTCTAATGTGCTTTGAAATCATTGTCATAATTCTAGTGTAATGTAATGTTGACTCAATAAATATATAAGGTGTCCCGGTAGTGTCTTATTTTGCTTAGTATTCCTTAGATTCGGGAGAGATTCCTTTAGGTCAAGGAATATCTATCTATTGGATAGCTACAAAAGAAATACATCTAGACATCTTACGAATTCCTCTTTTATGTACTATACCAAAAAATAGTATTCGATTTTAATTTTATATGCAATTATTAATTAGTTTATTTTTAAAGTAAAACTAACGTAAGTATAGTATATTTTGGTGCAATATTAAAACAATAAAAATAAATTCTTAAGTATATGAAACTGCTAATATACCAACGAGATCTCGGGGTTAGATGTAAGTTGCTCGTGTAAAAACCAAATTATTAATTTTGTTCTCATGGTGATGGGCAATGGGCGATGGAAATGTCGACTCTAAATAAGCAGCAGAGTGCTTCTGGCAAGGAAACTAGACAACTGATAGACTTCTTTATATCGTTTTCTTTTGTAAATAAATTCACATTATATATAAATGCAAAACAGCATTTGCGCAAAAATTCGCGGATTATCTGGGCCCTAAATTATATAACGAAATTAGTAAAGTAATTAAATTAAACAAACTTCCCATTGGTAGGTGTAAGAAAGTTTTGAGTGATATTTGTATGAGCTGAATTATCAAGAGACCATCAAAGCAATTATTTAAATATAATATTACATTTTACTTATATATAACTTACATACATTATATTCACATACAATCATTGTTTCAGTTAATATATGTATCATATATATTTTTCTTTCCCTTCTTCTTTCATTAATATTTTATTTTAAATTATTATTTATTTTTACTACTATATCTCATTTAACTACTATATATTATTTAATTATTAATATAATGGTAATTATTATATATTAGTACTTATGTTAAAAATACTGGCCCACTGAGATACAGTATTCACTAGTTCAGGGGCCAATGTGATTTTCTCGAGTCAAATTAGTTGTTGTACATGAACTGCTGTGATATGTATCTTTTATTTTTTGAAATTTGTATGTCATGTATAAATAATTAAATAAATAAAGAAATACTCGAAGGTTGTTAGGTCGTCGACGTGCTCTTCTTTACCCTGTCACAGTTCTCAATGGTAGGTAGGTCCAAGTTAAATGTGAATGATGTTGATTCATAGCGAAGTATAAAAGAAATCAGTATGACTAATAAGAAAATGTTTCGTTACAGTGGTGTACTGCGACTACAGCGGGTCTGGTCGCGCTCTCCATTGGATTGAAGAATACGTGGCAAGAGATGTGCTTCCGACACATGCCACGAGATGTACGGCCCTCTCTTACACTTCTGGACAATGCGGTATATACAGGTACGTTAAAGGTTTCTTCTAAAGTAAGCTCTTGCTATATATATTTCTTTTTTCTATAGATGATCATAAAGAGCCGTGATGATGCAGTATTATAGAAAAAAATTAATCAGAAAGATAATTCCGGGTTCTGCCGGAAGACCAGCGCTGGTTTATTCTAACCAGTTTATGCTTAGAAACCTTTTAGGGCTAGTTTTAAGTTAACTTAGTTTTTTATTTTGTACATATAAGTGTTATAGTCCTAAATAAATAGTTTTCTTTCTTTCTAATAGCGCGATTACAATATTGGCAGCCATTTCGTGTGTTAAACTGTCATGTCTATCTTTTGACTCATGGGGTATAATGGAAATTGTATAATAATGTGGGGTCGGCACAACATGTCCTCTCCTTCCACCTTCCTCTATTAGTCGTCCTCTTAACATTAACACCTTTTTACCTTTCTATCTTTTACACAATGCACCCATCTTTTCTTTGGTCTAAAACTACGTCTTAGAAAGTGTAAATTTAAACATAGTACGCTTAACCATAAGATCAATATATAATACATAAATAAATATATTGGGACATTTCGTACAACGCCATCTAGTCTCTAACTAAGTTAGCACTTGTGTTATGGGTACTAGAGAATTGATATACTACATATATACATTTCTTTTGTAAATAAATACATATTATACATGAACACCCAGACGAGTTGGAAATCTATCTCCTAAAACACCCAGAGGCGTACCGTCGTGAGTTAGCCGTTACGCCAGGAGGTCGTCGGATAGTTTTAGAAAAAAAAAATAGAGCGGTTTTTATGGGTACTAGAATTGATACACTAATTATATACTTTTCTTTTGTAACGTGTTGCTGGAGAGTTTCTTGTCGCTTCATCTTGTAACAGTCACATCCTACGTTTTGTAGTGGTGGCAATTTCTGTTTATATTATATAACGATTAATAATTATATAAAAGATATGTCACTTTCAAAAATGTTATAGCTCTGAACTTATCTTGAATAAAAAAAATAGTTTTAGTGAATAAACTAATCGTAAATAGCTATTAAAAAGGATAATATTTTCATCCTGCAGGTTGGAGTCGAAATCAATAATACGCAATGCAGTTGGCGCCTGCTCTGAAGATGTGGTTATGCTCGGGGTCTCCCTGCCAAGGTTCCTGCGGGCGCTCAGGCCGCAGAGAGTGGCGGTGTTCGTGTCCTCGAGGGAAACCGAGAGACAATTGGCTCCATGGAAGGAGTTCAATGCTGAGGTAATTGACCATTTTTATTTAACTATAGGATAATTAACTTCAAAATTTAATATTATGTTGATAGCTCTTTATAAGAGAGATTTTAAAGAACCGCCTTTTTTAAACAAAAGGAAGAATATCTTTTGTTTAAAAAATAGGTATGATAAGATTTTTTGTCCTTTACTGTTTCGTTTAAATAAATAAAATAAAAAATAGTTTATTGACATATATATATGTTTAACTCCAACTCTTTAGATATTGGTCCTATTTTTCTAATTCTGGTGTATTCCGGCGATTTGGAACGGTCGAGTTCGCTTATCGGGCACCATTAACTTTTTTAAATATTGTTCTTCCTTTGATATTATCTGGTATTGTGATTCAGAAGCAGAAGCGGTATCGACAAAACTGGACGTGCAGAGGTTTAGTTTATATACAAAAGTGTAGTTCAAGGTCTGAACTTTAACTTTTGGACGCAAGAGAGAAGAAATGCTTCTAATAAAGATTATTTGCGCTACATACATAAAACGTAAATCTCTTAGATTATATACAATTAAGGGACTTCGAATGATAGAAGCTAAATCTCCACCAATGAAATACTGTTTTGTTCTTCTAAAGACTCAGACTACACAAACGCAAATTATTTTGACAAATAGTGAACAGAGCTCGTGGCTTGTTTGTCTGTCTTCTTGTTTAAAATCCCTTTGTTTTCGCTATTATTAGTTACACTATAATTACTATTGTAGCTTCTGTATTAGCATGGCGTTGTGTATACAGTTTTTTCGTTCATCATTCTAGTATATATCTATCTACATACACCTTTGTCTATTTTGTCTGATTAATATATTAGAATCGAAGTATATTTTCAAAGTAGAAGATTTAATAGCCTTCGCTTACGGAGAAACATTTTTCTTATGAACTATTTCTATTTTCTATTTAATGTTATTCTTAAAAAAATTAGTCACCTTCGGTTAAATTGTATACTTGAATAACAACTCGTTCGCCACAAGGTCACGTCCTTGGTTGCCTCGCAGTTACGTAATGCAACGCGCATACATACTGCACTTAGGGAAGTAGGGCTTTGCATAGATTTATTAACTTGTTAAAAACTTAAATGTTCTTCCTTTGGTATAAAGTTCATTTTAGCATGTCTTATATTATTATGATACGTTATGCTAACCTTCAATTCCAGTTGAATAGCTTCCATTTTGGAACTTTTTGTAATGACGAGAGACTGTCTCTATGTCTCATTGACGTAACAGCGATACCATGTCACCCCACGAGGGGGGGAGGCACAACCAGTGGCAGCGGTATTCAAGGAGACATAAGCACGTGTTTTTGTACATGCCAAATACTAAAACAGCTGTGGAAAAATTCTCAGAAATTAATATGACATAATATTGTAATAGACGAATATAACAAAGGAGTTTTATTAAGGGAAAATAAAAAAAAACTATATTAATGATACCACACACACAGCAGTTTAGTAGTGGTATTCCGTTTCAACGTTTACCCACCCTTATTGACAAACCTTTTACATTATCCAGTGTTCAAAATTACAAATACCACACGATATGTGTCACTGTCATATCATATGCTATCGTATCATATATATCATTAGACTTTGCTAGCGATTACAGAGTGCTCCCAACATAATAGTATTTACCCTCGGGAACACCGTAGTACTCGTACATTCTTTCATTGTGTATAGGTCTACCCCTACCTTGTACTCGTCGCGATCTGCATTCCTTCTCATTTTATATCTTTTCTCCTTTCTCCTTAATTTGCTTCTAATAGATGCTATTTTCAATTACCTTAGTTTAAGTTTAATGAAAGTGGACGAAGCGAAACAATTATGTAAGGATCGTAGCAAGTGGAAAAAAGTGGTCTCTGCCTACCCCTACGGGATAGAGGCGTGATTATATGTATGTATGTATTAGTTTAAAATTTTCTAGATTAAATAATTATTATTCAAGTTAGTTGCCAGCCCTAAGTGACTCATATTGCAACGCCATTTTACTATCGGCAAATTCCGTAAGTCACGTTATCTAAACCGTGTTTGAATATGTTCATAAAGTAAATAATATTATCGGCACACAATATAAAGGAGTTAAGGAATATCTATGGGACCTTTCCTAGAAAATACATAATAATGGCAAGAAAGATGGCTATCGTAGACAAAGATTGAACCACTCGACCAAAGTGGTCATTAAAACACACGTTATAGTTTTGTCATAAAGAAGAAACAAGTTATGATCATTTTTTTATTTGATAATTTTTGCAAAATGAGCAAGTTAATTTGACCAAGTTGACAGAGACACGCTTCATAAGGTGAGCGGGTTGAAGGCGGAATTTCCACCAAAGTCGCAAAATAGATTAGTTTTCTACTATCTTTCTTTCTTCGTTTCTACTTATCTTCAACCCAAAACCTTCCAACCTCTCCTGCCAATTAGCCAATCTGCTCTGAACCTGGTGAGCATTTTCTCCAGCTAGCACAATGTCATTGGCAAAGAGCATACACCAATGTGCCTCCTCCTGTACTCCGGATGTTACTGCATCTACCACCAGGAGGAACAGATAAGGGCTAAGAGCCGACCCTTGGTGTAAACCCACCACAACATTGAACTTGTCTGTGACGCCAGCTAGGGACCCGACGTATGTACTTTAAATGTATATAAATAAAATAATATAATAAATTTCGTTTTTCCGTGTATTCCGGCCAATATCCAAAATGGTTGGCTTAATTTTATGAGTTAATAACTAACGTGTTGATGTACATATCTATAAAACAAGTGACCTATAAAAACAATTATAATTCAAAGAGAATTTAAAATTATATCAAGTAGCTGACGTTTTAAGCACGTGTAAATAAGTTATGTCAAATGTATTTTTATTTCGCATTTGTTTAAACAAACTTTATTTTTGCGTTGGACTCATCGGTGAATAATTTCTGGCTTATTGCGGCGATTAAGTGGAAGCCGTAAATGGGTATGGCAATGAAAATATTTATTTCGAGTCCATTTTATTGGTATGCGGATTTAAGTGTGGAGTGTTAAGTATCCCACAATTCGGGAGTCCAAGTGAACTTTTTTACGTTTGAGCGTTCACGGACTAGGTTTTTCTTTTTGACGATGATCCGAATAGTTTGGGCTCTCTGAGTGACCTTATTATGTTTACAAAGGACAAATATTTATATAATTGGCTCTGTGGGTTTATTAAAAATTTATGTGAAAACATGCCTGTCGCCGCGTTTCTAATAAATAAAGTTTAAAAAAATTAAAATGACATTTTAGCGGTCATTTAATAAGCCGTGCATTTATTCGTGCAGGGGCGGAGAAAGAATACTAACCTCTGCGGCCGGGGTCGGCCTGTCGTTAAAGGCGACAAAATAACCCACCCTAGCTACGTGGTAGGGCCCCAAGCCCGTCTGGATGGTGACCACCTTTGGTCTTAAGTATGCCGCCATAATAACCTTGTGTTGTGTTCCGGCATTAGTGACCCAAGTTCCTGTACCCTTATGGGACAGCAGCGTGTTCGCAATGCCACTGGCGTTGCAAACACCCATAGGCGAGGGTAACTGCTAAATTCTAAGCCGTCAGACTGTCTACTGTCCTACAGAAATTTAAATAAAAAAAGCCGTGCCATTGTTAAATACATTAATTTTTTTTTCTTAATTAATGGCGATCTCATTAAGTCGAAAACATATTTATAACCCCGAAGGTTTTTTATTGCAGGGAAATGCCTTTAAAATGCTGTATTTTAAGGTATATCCTAAAGCGGGATACTCGTATTCTTCTTATCTTTATGCAGGACATAATATGAACAATATATTATCAATTCGCCGTATAAAAACAATAAGTTCCATTGTTGAAGGAATTACGCCATATTTTTTCGATATTTTGCTACATTACACATAGCGTGTGAAGGTGCTGTATAGGCGACCCTTGTTTCCCGTGGCCCCCGAGTCTAGGATGACGTAATGTTTTGCTCGTTTAGTGCGTAGTTGGAGGATTTATGGATTGGTTTGTGTCAGTGGTATTCAACTTTTTTTTCAAAAGGGCCGCAAACACGTGTTTGTTAGTCATGGTGTCGCGGGCCGCAAAAAAATTAGATAATAATTTCCTAGGTTTTCACGATTGTTACAAATTGTATTAAATAACTTTTATCATTTCCTGACGTTTCAAACACGTTGCAGAGTCCGTGGTCACAAGCAGCAATTATTTAATTCAGATTAGTAATGTTGTTAATAAATAAAAATTAATGAACTCTACTATTTTATTAATAACTATTTATTATTTCTTTCTTCTTCTTTCTTTTTCTAATGAAAAACCTTTGGACCTGATCCATTTATTAACCTGGTTTAGTATCAACTCCATTTATTTATTTATTATTACGAACAGAAGGCAAGTGTTGTATGTGTTATTGCTGTTTCGCGTGTAAGGTGCTTCATTCCCCTCGAGTTGCCCACTTGTCTCGGTTTCGGTTTCCCTCGGCTCCATTCGGCTTTCCGACACACTTCGTTTACACGTGTGTCACGCGCGCGTGACTAGAGAGGGGGTAAGAAAATGATCTGGCTGCACTGGCACATGGACCTATTTACTCAGCGCGCTCTCAATTTTTCTAATGGGCGCGAAATTCAAAATAGTTTAATTAACACCAGATGGGCCAACAACATAAGCCCGGAAGGTTACATGAGGCCCGCGGACCGCAGGTTGAGTATAGCTGGTTTATTTGTGGTGTTTTAATTCCATAGTCTAAAAGCTTAGATTATAAACCACAAGTATATAATCAAAGTCTAAAAGCTTGTTTCAACTTAACACTCAAATTATAAATACGATTCATTTTTTTTATTGCAGTGGAACAGCAGACGAGCTGGTGACCCACTTAATAATAAGCAGTTACCGTCGCCTATAGATGTTTGCGACGCTAGGGGCACCACAAACACGCTTCTGTCCCATAGGGGAACAGGAACCTGGATCAGTAATGTTGGAATACAACACTAAGTTATTATGGCGGCATACTTATAGACCAAGGTTTGTTGACATCCAGACGGGCTTCGGGCCTTCGTTTTGTCGCCTTTTACGACAGGCGGACCTCAGCCATAGAGGTTTGTATTCTTAATCTACTACAAATTCATCAGGAGTCATCATTATTGTTACTGTTGTTTAAGAGATCGAAAGAATTGTTTGCTTGTTAATTTTGTGTTCCTGTGCAAACTGTTAATAGTTATTATGTTAATAGTAATTCATTAAGTTTGTTTCTTTAGGGATCAACATTTGCTCCAGAATTCGATCTGTTGTTGCACTTGTTATAGCTGATACGTAATTATATTATATATGTAAATATTCTATAAGTTGGCGCTATGCCGTGACACTTACTCTTTATGCAACGTGGCATAATTTGGTTTATATAAATAAATATGTGAACACAAAGCTCAAAAGAAAGAAATTTATATAATACAAATTAATAAAAGCCATTCAGGTAATGGCTAACTAAAAAACTAGTTGGGGAGGCACAATGAAAACAACAATATAAACCATTTGGTATAAGAACAAAAATATAAGTTATTATTCTGGTTAAATATATTATACTATATAAATATATTATAATATAGCTAAATATGAACAACGTTTGAAAGGATGAACTCAAGAGAGTGATTTCTTTGTTTACTTTATGGCTAGGAATTATTATAAATGAATTAATTTATCTTAGTCTGGAATCAGATGGTATTGCATGGAATTAATAATCTAAGACAACAACAACCGCTATTAAGCACCACACGCCCCAGTATACCGGAATTGTAATCAAACTCTTTAATCCCCCCCTTTCTTGTATTCCAAACACGTCGTTTAATACCGCACACACAAAGTTATGATGAAGGAAAGTCCCGCGAGGATGTTTCACCATCAGTGAAAAGATTGGTAGCCTCCGCACCGTTGGTGATATGTTCCCGAGTAGAATCAGCTCTTTACACCGTTAAAAATTATATCGGCGACTGCAAAGACTGGGCATAAGAATAATTAATTATGTTGCCCAATAGCATTTGAATTTGAAAATTTGCTTGAATTTATTCAAGTATTTGATTAGCTGCTGACGCTTTAAGAATTTATACTTCGAATATTTTACAATGATGTTAGAAAAAATATGTTCAGCATGCGAAAATTGAAGGAGTGTTATACGAATAAACTGGTCTTTCTATATCTATATATCATGATGACCTTCGTGTCACACGACGGTTATCGCACGACGGTACACCTGTGGGGACCATTTTCATTCCCGTCCTATTATGTCAGTCACCTAACCGACAGACTATTATGTCAGACTTCTGAGAGATTATTGTGTCAGTTGTTTAGAATTAATAACAAAAACGCTCTGCTGCTTAAATTAGAACTAGATGGCGTTGTGATAATTTTTTTTGTTGCTGTGGAACAGCAGACCGGACAGGACAGTCGCCTATGGGTGTTTTCAACGCCAGTGGCATCGCGAACACGCTGCTATCCCATAAGGGTACAGGAACTTGGGTCACTAATGCCGGTAAACACAACACAAAGTTATTATGGCATCATGCTTAAGACCAAAGGTGGTCGCCATCCAGGCGAGCTTGAGGGGCCCCACCACTTAGCTGGGGTGGGTTTTGTAGCCTTTTACGACAACGACCGCAGAGGTCAGTAGTATTCTTTCATAAAAACTTTGTGTTGTGTTCCGGCATTTGTGACCGAAGTTCCTGCACCCTTATGAGACAGCAACGTGTTCGCGATGCCACTGGCGTTGCAAACACTCATAGGCGACGGTAACTGCTAAATTCTACGTGGACTGTCAGCGTGTCTGCTGTCTTGCAGCAATAAAAAAATGCAGTCGAAAGATATATGAAGGAGTAAATTAAAACAGATATAGTACAATAAAGATAGATCTAGGTAGGTTGCGTGCGTGCGTGCGTGCGTACATGCGTGCGTCCGTGCAAGCATGCGTGTTTGTTGTAACTGATCTAAACTAATCTTTCAGTTATTTGAATTTTATATTTCTTTCCAGATAATCAAAGTGCCAGAAACTAAAGAAGGCTTCATAGACTTGAACAATCTTGAACTGAGACTCCAAGAAAATACTGGAACAGGCAAAAGAATGATTGGCTTCTTCCCAGCAGCCTCTAAACTGACTGGTGTGCTAGCTGATGATGTAGCTACCACCTTGCTTCTTCATCAATACGGAGCGTTGTCTTTCTGGGATTATACATTAGTAGCTCCATCTTGTGGCGTTGATATGAATCCAACATTCCCAGGAGTTGAAGAGGAGATGGTGAAGAAGGATGCCGTGTTTTTTGACTGTGAGAAGTTTGTTGGCGGTGTCCAAGGTCCATATGTAGCTGTCGTGAAGAAAGATGTGTTTAGGAGTACTCCGCTATACTGCGATGATGTTGAGGTAAGGTATTTAAAACTAATAAGACAGGCATACTCTTCGTGCAAGAACAGAGTAAGAATACTGACCTCTGCTGACGAGTGCGATCTGTCATAAAAGGTGACAAAACAACCAGCTAAGTAGTGGAGTCGAAGCCCGTCTGGATGGCAATACTCCGCCATAATAACCTTGAGTTGTTCCGGCATGAGTGACCCATGTTCTAGTTCTCCTACGCAGACGGCAGTGTGTTAGCGATGTCTCTGGCGCTACTTACTATTTAGTGGGCCGTCAGCCTGTCTGCTGCATGCCTGTCACTACATTGTCTGAATCTTACTTTCGCTCTATTCAAGACAAGTTTACATGTTCACAAGATTATATCCAACTTCGCAACTTGATTGAAAACAAGCAGAGTTTGAAGAAAAGTTTCAGAGCTTGTTTAAAATTATTACAATTTTACTCGATCTCTGAACTTTTAATAAAAATGAATAAAAACTAAATAATGTTATTAAAGAAACTGACAATTCTTCAAGCTCGTTTATATTTGCTCTTATGTTGCTAACCTTTGCTTAAGCCTCCGATATCTTAAAGGTAAGGAATTCTACCTAGACCTTCGCGTCAAAATTTGCCAACGCGTGCAACGCCTGCCTCACCTACCTGACAAAAGGGCTTCTCTTTCTCTAACAAACCAGGGTACTGTAAACATCTACTTATGCCAAATCTGATCCAATTTTTATGTAGTAATGAAAATTTCGACAGAAAAAATTAAGTGACGTACATAACTGACGCGCATTATTTTCAACCCCATTCTTTAAATTGCATGTTTAGAATGCAACCGGGATAAAAATTTATGATATGATGATTCTTCTCGAAACTTGGCATATTCCATAATTCAATCGAATATTTCAAAATATTAACAACAATAATTAAATGATCCTAATCATTTCACGAGGAATACGCGGTCAACCCCAAACATTTGGAAGATTTCATGCTACACTAACGCTTGTAGTGATGATAATGTTGAATTATTGTGATAATTATTTCGTCGACCACCTGGCGCAACGGCTAACGCACGTCGGTACGCTTGCGGAGGTCACGGGTTCGATTCCTGTACAGCGTCTTGGTGTTTATGAATAATATGTACAGTAATTGGTTATACGAGGGCCTGAAATCGCGTAATATGAAAATGCGTTATAAGAGTACCCTGTAATAAGGGGGAATTCGCCATGGGGGAATATCCATATATTCCCCCATATAACGCGGTGATTTTTTAACACGTTATATTTCTGTGCGTACTGTGACATTTATAATGATTTGTACAGTTCATAATTAATTTTGCGTACCTTAAAATATTCTTAGTTTGATTTTAATAAAACACACATATTACGTTCATAATATTCCATTTAAATCCCTTTTAACGAGAAAAGTTAAACGTGAATCGTTTGTACTTAACGCGTTATACGGGGATCATAAAAGCGCGTCATAAGAGTGCTCCTACAACGCGTTTCCTGTAACGCGGAATCAATCTACCGTGTAATAGGGGGGTTTACTGTACTTATTTACAAAAAAAGTATATATGTTATATATCAGTTGTCTATTACCCATAATATATATGAGAGGTAACATAACTAAATTAGATTTTATTTTAATATTTATTACTTAAATAATTAGTATCGGAAATATTTAAATATTATGGAGAAGAAACGAGTATAAGCTTTAAAAGTTACTCGTTTTGCAGGTGTTAGGCGAGAGAGTTGAAGAACTGAAGTCTACTGAAGCAGTCAGAGCTGCTATCGTCATGCAGCTATGTAGCGCAGTTGGGCGACAGAACATTGCAGAACGACAAGACAATATTACCAGGTAAGATTCAGATAAATACAGTTTTCAGTCAAGGGTTAATAAAAACAGTTTTCTATTTTTTTTTAATGACGTGGGACGGCAGTCAGTATTCTTACTCATACATGGGTAAAATTACTTTGTTATTGGAGTTTAGTGAGATTTGCTATAGCGACACCTGCTTTATTGTCTATTACATGGAATATCATGCTGAACAGAAATCTAAAGACCTTCATTTGTAAGAATGGTAAAGGCAATGCAGAGGTGTATTAGATATTTAAGTCAATGGAAACCAAATTTAACGGTCGCTGTATTAACCTATTTTTCAAAGTATGACATAAATTGCTCGTAGCTAAGAAAGGCTGTAAATTCAAAGGCCATAATAATTCACTGAAATCGTCAACCTGGACACGTTTTGTGCTAACAACTTGTTTTCCTTTTAACAACTTAGCTAGAAAATTATAGACTATCGGGCTGGCTTTGGGATGGCTTCCAATGATGCTGAAAATTAGTTTAGTTTGAAATTAGTTTAACTATTTTGTGTAACACATCGAGTTACTACATAATTGAGGCGTGTAGTTGCAAAACTTGCTAAAACGTTTTTTGACAAATTGACGGTATATTGTTATAAAACACTAAACTATCTACATAGATAGCTGTCAACTTTTTATTGCACAAAAACTTTCCCCACTTCGCACGGTCTTGATATCCCTGGTAGTGAATCCATTGATTTATCCTTAAATACGGCAAATCACCAACAACATTAACATGGTTCATTTCATAGTGTCAACTTCGATATCTGTTAACTTTCGAATATAAATAGGGCTCTTTGAACAGGAGCTTATTGAAGCGTTTGGAAAACATATTCCAGGGTTAGGATGTTTGTGTTACGCGTTTGACGGAGTTTGTTTTTTGGATTTTGGAAGCAATTTAGGGGTTCTCTGCCTATATGTATGTAAAGTTAGCGACTGTTAATACGCAATCAATCGAGCTACGTAATAAATCGTGCGTGCGTGCGTGTTTGTGTGTGTGTGTGTGTCATAAAGGCGACAGCACTACTCTCTCTAGCTACGTGGTAGGGCTCCAAGCCCTGGATAGCAACCACCCTTGGTCTTTAAGTATGCTGCCATAATAACCTTGTGTTATGTTAAGGCATTAGTGACCCAGTTTCCTGTACCCCTATGGGACAGCAGCGTGTTCGTGGTGCCCCTGCCGTCTATCTTCTGCTGATGTTTCAAAGAAATAAAAAAATACTAAATTTAAAATTTGGTGGTGAAAAAGCGTTTTGCTAGTGACGTACGTTATATAAATAGCCCCAAGAACCCGAAGCCCGTCTAGGGGGCAATAAATAATATAGCCAGGTAGGGCTCTACCACCTTGTAAAATTTTGTAATATGTTTGAGAAATAGTTTTGTTGTAATAAATATTAAGCAAACAGCCATAATGGCAACGTACCGAATTATTTTTTTCACGTCGTTAACGGAATTTGGCAAACAGCCCAATGTAAACTTTAATAAAACGCAACGATTACGATAGAGATTTGTTTCAGACAAAACAATGCGGTGTCCATGCTACTACTTACTACTGTATTTTTCCTCTTTATTTGACATAACACGAATAAAATTTAACAATAAATAAAACACCATATTATTAACATAGCTCAATTACGCATAATTTGGTTATACGAAATATTAAATGATAACGTATTTAAGAAGTGGTCATCATCATCATCTAAGCGTAGTATCCCGGTTGCAACCTAAACTTTCGTTTCGGTGCCCGGGGTCTGCTTTCCGACTTTTTCTACTCCACTTCGCACGGTCTTCAGCATCCCTGGTAGTGAGCCCATTGGCACGCATATCACCCCTTACGACGTCAAGCCAGCACTTTTTGGGTCTACCCCTCCTGCCGGGGCCCGGCGGAGGCGGCATGGCCAGACATTTGTTTCCCACGTAATCATCCGGTTGCCGTAAAACGTGGCCATACCAACGGAGCCGACACTCCTGCAGTTTATCCGCAAGAAGTGGTATGGCTCCAGAATACACGAATTAGCCAAGTGGTACACTCGGAGACATGTATAGCTTAGGTATTTTTCTCATCTAATGTGCCTATAATAACAACAGCCCGTAGCTTCCACAGCTGGACGGACTCGGGTCTTCACCTAGGGGGAATAGATACTATACCCGCCACGCTTGTCCAAAGCGGATAGACATATTTGCCTCCTACCATGGGCGTAGGAAAACATCGTGAGGAAACTGGCATAATGATATCATCGGAACACTCCTCACTATAATTTTTAGATTCCACTCTTTACCAGTTGTTCTGTGCAACATATACTTTTTTCCCCTACGTTTTTTTTAAATGTAGAAATTCTTTAATATAATAATATTTTCTCTCAAAACCTTGTGAAATCGTAATGTGATCGTATTTATCCAATTAATTATTTGTTATTAGGCAAATTTGACTTATATGATGTATGAGAATTTTTGCAATAATTTGAAAATGTACATTCGACCAAAACAACATATACAATCAAAATTATCCGGTTGACCCAAAAATATACCGTTGTCATCTGGCATTACCATATTATACAGCCACTCACGTCTTGCCACTCTTAAATGGTTTTTGAGGTTAAGCTGATTCTCGATTTTATGGCAAACCTTTGACCTTTAACTCGAAAGCTTTATTGATTTACTCCCGTAATAGAGTTATCTCGCGGTTCTTCACAAGGCCGTGCTGGGGGGAGTATCTGTATACGTTGAGTCAATTCTTATTTATAACCTTATTTTACTATATCTATACAAATAAATAAAATTGGACTGTCTGTTTATACATATACCAAAACAACATTTTTTACAATTTTTGTCTGTCTGTGTCGGCTAATCTCTGAAATGGCTGGACCGATTTTGACGGGACTTTCACTGGGAGATAGCTGATGTAACAAGGAGTAACTTAGGCTTTTATATTACAAAAAATAGGATCTCACGATTTTTTTTCCTGTTATTTGACCAGCAAAGCGGGCGGGAACGGCTAGTTTTTTATAAAATTAATAAATATACAATTAACACAGTGCCTTCTACAGTTGGATATAAAGGGAGGGATAAATCAAAGATAAGATGAATGGGTTGCGTAAAAGATGATATGGCAAAAAATGTGAATGTTCAGATGACGACTAATTGAGGAGAGTGGAAGGACAGAACATGTTGTGCCGACCCCACATAGCTGGGATAAGGAAGATATATCCCTAAATATATATTGTGTATGTATTAGAATATAGTTGAAAGGTAAGTCTATCGCAGTACAACAAATGCATGGAAAATCTTTTCGAAGCTTAACATTACAATATTGCAAACATATGTATTGTTTCTATTTAAAATGATATGGCAAAAAAGGTATTCACACCTTCAGTTCGGTTGACGACTGATAGAAGAGAGTGGAAGGAGAGAAGATGTGCTAACCCCACATAGTTGGGATAAGGGCAGGAAGAAGAAGATATATTTTAATATAAAATTACGAATCGTTTAATCGATGTATCTCAATGAGGAAAGATGTTGTTGTATCAATAATTCACCATTCTATTTCAATGTATAGAAAGCAGCAAGCTACAGAAAACATATTTCAAATAACCTACTTTTAAAAGTAATGGTTTAATATTTTTCGTAATATTTAAATTATATCAAGAATGTCACATAAATCTATGTTTATTACATCCTTTCATCAATCTATTTTAAAATAAACACGGATGTGGCATTAACATTCATCTAAACTTTTGGTATTTATATCCGTATCTACTATTCAACTGAGTATCTGTATTCATTTGATACGTTTGCGGGAAGTATTAAATTATTTCTTTTCTCAATTTCCTTTAAAGAACGCGTCTTGCCAAGTCGGTCACTTATTTTGTTCTATTTTAAACTTGGCTATTACTTACAGAAATTATTTATCTAACATTCTACTTTTATTCCTAACACACAGAAGCATGTATTAATTCATTTTGACGACCTCCCTGGCGTAGCGGCTAACGCACTTCGGTACGCTCGCGGAGGTCATGGATTCGATTCCCGTCTCGCCTCTGGGTGTTTATGTATAATATGTATTTATTTACAAAAAAGTAAATATGTAGTATATTAGTTGTCTAGTACCCATAAAACAAGTGCTATGTAACTTAGTTTGAGACTAGGTGGCGCTGTATGTTTTGTACCAGAATATTTATCATTATTATTTTAGCACGAGTTAAATAAGATAAAATACTAAACTCGCACTCAGGCAACAACAAGTAATATTTATTGTACTCAAATTATTAAAGAAATCGACAGGCACTCATATTCTTTATTTTCTTGTATGCCACTGAAATCTGGACATTAAAATCTAGAAGACGTATGAGGATTGACGCGTTGGAAAGGCTGTTGAGAATATTCTAGACGGAATTCTCCTGGGGAGTTTGTTTCGCCGTTTCTTTTCTAGCCATTGTTTTGTATTGGAAACGGTAATAGATTCTTGACATTCAATAAGTGATCTGCAAGATCTTATATTGAAATAAATGATTTTGATTTATTTTAACATCGCATAAACGAGTCGGTCTTCAAACTACAACACAGCTCTCAACAATCTGTGGGTATAGAGTCCTCAAATTCTTCGTCGGGGCGTCTTGAGAGGCTGATAATTGCTATCAATCAGTGGAAGAAAAGAAAGACAGAAGGCGCTCTCTAATAAGACACAGCTCAGAAAGCTAGAGTAGCCACCATGCAATCGTAGGTTTGATCCAAAGTCAGGTACCTCAGTCATGACGTCACAACAAAGAAGAAGAACAAGAATTATTATGTATGTTTGTGCGTAGTCACTGAAATACTTCCAGACCAAGCTTCAACTATATTATGTAACCTATTTAAATCGTTTGCAATTTTTCAAATATCGTATGATGGCTACGTTCCAAATTTTTGGTAGTTGTAATTTTCGAGGTCTTGTTTTATAACAGCCATTGATAAATAAGCGATGTCAATGTTTGTGTTCTGTTTATTTGACTAAATTAGCACGCAGGCGCCGGTGTACATGCGTTTGGCGGGTGAAGTGAGTTTTGAGTCAGAGCATGTAGCGTTTTATTCGTATTCTTTTTTGGTTTTATTTACTATCAAGACTTGATTTCCTACGTAAAAGTAGTGGTAAAATATCTTTGAATACCTCTATGCTGCGATGGCTTTCGCATGTCACAACGCCTACGGGTGTCTTTGTTTGATTTCCGTCCCGAATCTGAGTATATGTGTAAAATATGTATATATTTACAAAACCAATAGTATATAAGTAATATATAAGATGTCTAGTACCCGGAACACAAGCGCTCTACTACTTACTTTGGGATGAGATGGCGCCGTGTGAATGTATATTTATAAAAAAAACGCGCAAAGTTTAGTATGGAAGAAGAAGAGAGAAATAAGAACTGTTAAGTCAAATTAAGACAGTATTTCCAATAGTTAAATTTCTGAAAACATCTGATAACACTACTGTAAAAAGTCTCGTACTAAATATATTTAGCAGAAACTTCTGAAGCACCATAGAGTATAGAACTTTATATGTTTTGAAATTAAGTTTTCCGAGGCAACCCTATTTCAAATTGAGTAACCAGGTCATAGTTCTTTTGGTAATGTGTTTGTTAGATCATTTCGTTAATGTAATTATCTAAGCGCTTCATAACACTCGTGATACCGGGCGTGTGCCAAATGCCTTCTTTGAAATATAAGCCAATGATGTTCTGAATTTAAAAATGGAAGTATCTAATCTATGGTATATATTTAGAAAGTAATATAGGTTTTAATAACTTTGCAATTAATGGAGAATATCATGTTAGTAAAGAGAATATTTACCCAGTAGTAAAGAGAGGTACAGTGAAAATGGACAAATCATTGGGGTTCAGGGGTCATACGGCAGTTACGTGAGTAAAAACAAAAACAGGTGATATATATGTAAATGCTAAACCAGAGTTCCCCAAACTTTTTTGTGTCGTAGACCCCTTGCCATGTTTTTCCGTGTTGGGTAGACCCCCTACTTACCTGATATTGATTTCCTGTAAATTTGTAACTGTAGTGAAGTTTAGTGTTAAAAACTTAAAGTAAAAACACATGTTAATTTATACATTTATTAATTGAATTTAAATTAAAACTACTCTAAATAAAATTTTGTATCTGTTATGTAAAATATACGTAACGTTAAATAAACATAAAATAATTTTTTTACTTCATAGGTACATTTGTAAATAATGTATATGTTTTGATATTATAAGATAGTATAATGTAAGTAAATAGGTACTATCAGTGTATGTGTTGAGATCCACTATCGTGGACCCCCATTTTCGTTTCATGGACCCCCAAATTTTTTTTCGCGTACGTAGACCCCTTGCAGGTTGTTATAGACCCCTAGGGGTCGATATAGACCACTTTGGGAATCACTGTGCTAAACTATAATAATAATGTAGTTTTAAATCGTGCCCTAAATTTATTATTCATTCATGTAACTACTATCATTCTCTAACGTTTAAGCTCATTCTTTCAGCTTTTGGACAGTGTTTATGTATCAAATGCTGAAATTACATCTTAATTTGAGTCATATAAAATATTCAATCAATTATATATCCATATCCAATAGATATTCTGACCGACGCGGCAGTTTTGAAGGAACTAATGCTTTCACGGCACGGTTATATTAGTAAGTTTTCATGCACGTTACATGGAATCTAATTATTTAAAATTTTACGCTCATTAAAAAAGGGCAATAAATAAATAAAAGTACTAAAATTCTCTGTTTTAATGTATCTGCAGGAGTAACCTATTTTTTGAAACCAAATCTACGTTTATTTAATGAATTATTAGTTAAACTATACGGCTTGTATTCAAACCGTGAAATTACCATTTCATCCATTTCGTTCAGAAATAGTTTCGATATGGTTTCTCGATGCCACAGTGGGCGGTACGGATCCGTTTACAAATATTGCCACTTGTGCCCCCGCTTTTTATATTGATGCTAACACTTCCTGGTGTTACGATATATTGCTGGAGTATTTTGAATCTTACGTAAGATCATGTGGAAAGTTTTAGTTTTAGATGAGGAGTGCTTGGTAAATGTAATGAGACAATAATACTAATGTTTACTAGTATTAATGCTGTTTTATTTTCAATACAGTTAGCAAAACATTTGCTTATTTGCAGACTGTTGTAATAGAATTCTTTTGTTTGTTTAATTTTTAAATGTTGATATTTTGTTTCCATGAATTAATATTTATTCTGTCTGTCTGTGTCTGTATTCGTAATTTTATTCAAGGTATTGTTTAGTTAAATTATTATTATGAATCTTTTAGTATATAGTTTAAATAAAAAAAAAATAAACTTTAAAATATAGTAAGGTTGGTTTAGAATCTTTCGTCGAGTCTTCATGCCATTGTTTATTTTATTCAAGCCTTTGTTTATGATAGAAGTAAACTATACAATAAGAAAGAATATTTGCTCGCAGTTGATATCTAATGAAGGGAGATACATCCGATCAAGAGTCATCCGATTACGATTCAGTTCTATTGTTTACGACCGGTATTAATTACAGTCTCATTTACAGTTGTAAAATTACTCTTACAATGTTTATATCCATTATTGTCTTTTCATTACCAGCTGATAGCGGCGATCTTGGACCCTCACTTTGTTTCTAGTTATTTAATTGTGTCAATTTGAAGCATTATATCAAAATAATCGGATTTGCTTGGTTTTAAATAAATTCACAAGTAAACTGAAGTGATATTTCGAACAGATAATATTTTCACAGTCTGTCAGTAAAATAGATCATAGCAACGAATATATTGTGCGAATGTTAGGAGAGGTCATACGGTCAAGTAGGTCGCGCGAATTGACCGGGCGCCAAAACAGAGCACTCTTGTGAGTTTAGAGGTATTATGATAGGCTAGACGTCTGTTTCAGTTCCTGATAACTAGTTTCAAGTGGTTTCTTTTAATCACTTATTTTATTTGCAAAGAGATAATTATGACAAACAGAGATAATGACGACGCCGGAGGGGGTTACGGGCTCTATCCTCGTTTCGAGTATTTCGTTTTTCTGCGGAATATGTATTTTATATTTGCAAGAGAAGTATATAGGTGTGTATTATGAATATAATATTATATATTATTATTATTATTATAAAATTAATCTGAACGGTCTGTACCGGGCTATAAATTCTTCTAAAAAAGCGTAAGGTATGTATGTATATATTGTGTATTATTCGAGCAGTATTATGTGTAATGTTTATTTTAATTAATTTAATGTATTTATAAAAATAGTGACGTGAACAAACCAAATTAATCTCTGTAAATGATAAAACGATGATACAAGTTGAAGAATGATTATTTTTTTAATAAAAACAGAAAATCAAGCAACCAGAAAGAAATAGGTAATAGAACAGACAACGTCAAAAAAGCCAAGAATAAAAAACCACATCAGCTTTCAAAATAGTAAAGAGGTCCGCAACATCTAGCTTTCTGCACTTCTACTCCATATAAACTTCAACTGTGCCAAATTTCATACTCCTCCGTCTGCGCAATTTTCGTAAAAGTATATACATAGTACATAGTTTTTATTTCGCGTATTAAAGATAATAATTATATTGTTTGTCTATTCACAAGTAGGTAGTAATCTTACAAAATCGTTTTTAACTAAAATGTTTCGGTAAAATACGAAATTAAGCGGAAACGAAATAGAACAACAAAATTATTTGAGCGTGGAAATCGTAAATGGGAAAAACAATTTATTTGTTTGATTTAGAAGTGACTGAAGCAATTTTACGCACGAAAATATTATATTTTATTGAAATGGCAATCTTGTTTCCTGAATTTTATTTGCGTTTATTTAGGGCACAATTTAATTTAGATTTTGTAACATTTTCTTAAAAGTCATCAACAGCTACGTCTACACGCTTTACATTCTGCTAAGATCTTGTCCGTCAACCTATACTCGCATTTCTCGTCCAGCAACTATCGGTTACGTTTTTAAACTCACCAGGTAGCTGAAGTTGAGACGAGCTTTTCAAGATGCGTTCTCTCTCCACTTGCTTACTCTAACTGCTATCAGTCATAGTCATCTGGTTCTTCTGCCCCTTATACAGGAGAGTGGGGCGTCGAGGCGAAACTCTTAACCTATATCTCAGTCGTAGTCGTGTGACATACGACACCTGCTCATCACTTCTATGAGATTATTTTTGATCCCTTTCGGAGATAATAATTCAATATTTTATCTTGATGAAAGATTCTGAGCATAGTTTGCTACGCGACGCTGGATTTGTGGCTTAATTCAGCCATTAGGGTTTTTGTCTAAGTGCCATTGTGGGTTGGACAGTACTTGCAAGCAAGAAAATAAGTTATGTAAGTTAACTTTCAATTTTTCAAACAATTATGTCTTATTAAAAAGCAAAGTTACTTTTACCATGCCGCCTTGATAGGAATTTAACAAAGGGGTGACTTCGGTTCATTCTAATGACGATATTTAACTTTTAAAAAATCATAAATTCAATTGTTGAAATGTAAAAATTCTTAACGCGGATATTCTCATCAACAACAAAAGCTTCTAATTATAACTGAGTGAAAACATATTTCCTCATTGCAATTTTGCGTATGACACATACAAGGAATCGAATCCAGGTCATTGCAGCTGCGTGCGCCCTCTAAACAGTAAATGGGTCAGTGGAAATTGACTGCACGATAGATATAAATTGAGTTGCTATACTCGCGAACATGCGCTACCTATTTATAGAAGTTTAGACGTTGTGTTTAATTGTTATTATTCGTTAATGAAATATTCTACTACCCCTCCCCTATGCGAACCGGTAACTGCTTACTATTAGGCCGTCAACCTATCTGCTGTTCTATTTAAACTTTTTACATATATTTTTATGCAAAAACACCCGAGACGGGAAACCTGTGACCCCGCAAGCGTTCCGACGTGAAAAGATGTTGTGTCGCCGAGGTTGTCAAAATACATCGGGTATTTTTTCCTTTATTAAAATATTACGAAATCAAATAGCTGCTCCCAAAACGCACTATTCATAATGTCTCCTAACTCATATTTTTTATCCGTATTATCTAAGCTAATAGGTGACACAATTCCGTCAGAAATGGAACGGTATATTTCTTAGAACCGGTTTAGCGCAATAAATGTGTCGCCAAACGAATTGGCAATTCTTCACGACTATTTTCTTAGGAAAGCATTGTGTTTTTTATGAGGATTCGGAGTAACATAACTTTTATTGCGTATAAAACATTATTTATTGTACTTAGTTTTCTTGTAATCATTTCAATTATAATAATAACTCAAAACCACAAAATTGTCAGATGATTTATTTTTGAATAAATATGAACATTAATTCTAATGATATTTCATATATATTCATATATAAAATCATTGATTAATTCATATTTATACAGTGTGCCAAAATCTTATTTAATTAACTAATCAATAATATTTATTTTCAAATTATAAAACAAATTTACCCGCATTTAAATGTTATTGTAAATACGATAGACAAACAGAAATGTTTTCTCAAAATCTTTTAAATTATAGTGTTTGTTAAAGGTACCACCCACGTTTAATTTTTTTAAATAGGGTTAATTAATTATATACCTATTTTTATCGATTTGAGCTTTAATGAAAATTAAAATATTATTATGCTAATATCGTTTTCACAGTACTCACAAAATTCACACAGGGTCATTTAGTTACTAAATAAGCTGTGTGACAGATGCTAGACCGGCCTGGGCCATGACATGATATGGTGAGCAGACCAGTTGCCCATCGGCCCAGGCATGAGGTAATAAGAGGACAGCGGGGGTTTTAGTGGGTCATGGATTCCTACGTATTTTTAGACTCTCTTCTGGTTTGGGAGACTTAGAAATGTTTTCCCTGAGTAAAGAATATGGGTTCAAAAACCCATACCCAACTCACATACATATATTTTCTATTCCAAGTAGATACATCTTTACCTGTATATTATAATTCTTATGTGCGTGTGTATGTCACTGAACTCCTCCTAAACGGGTGAACCAATTTTGTTGAAATTTTTTGTGTGTGTTCAAGTGGATTTGAGAATGGTTTAGATTCGACAATTGGGACCAGGTAGGTGGCGCTGCGATCGATTCTGGGATATTTATTTTTCGCATATAAGAACATAACCCCAAAATTTTAAACAGTTTATTTTCTTTGTTCTAAAGAAAGTGAGCATGCGTACTAAAACTTCATATTTTTGGATTCTGTTATCGGACCAGCGAAGCGGGCGGGATCGGCTAGTATTATATATACATCCAAACTTGAGATGGGATGCGTACCCATGATTCTTGAGAAGTCATCATAGTTGCTATTCTTATGTGTACTAACGTATAGTGGAGCTGTGTAAATAGTATAGTCCCACTATGTGCACGGTTTCTTTTGTTACTCACGCGTCCTAAAACATTTCTATCACAAAGCATAACACCCTTTTCCGGGATCGTCTAAACATAGTTTATTTGTTTTGGTAACGTGTACAAAGCGTTCGCATCTTCAAACGTTTGTTTAATTTCGTTTCGTAATTGGTTTCGTGAATGAATTGCAAATCCAATGGGATTTTCCTGGAGTACAAGTTGTGTAGTGGCTGTGTAATCTCGTTGCATGTTATTTTAGTTTTAAATTCCAGTTGCAATCTATACTTGCAGTATCGGCTAGGTTTAAAGGCAAGATGGTGCCATATACGAGTCTCATATAACTGGATTGTTATATGAGATATTTGATATTTGATGCCAGAATATGACTGCTAGTTTGTCTGCTAGCTCACGGGCTTTCAAGAATGAGAGACAAATGAGTTTACGTGGTCAGTTTCCATGCCCTCTCAATACATCCATCGCAATATATTTTTCTACATATCATACAATATATGTATCTTTATATATAGTTCTAACTTCCCGCTGTCTGCCTGTCTGCTGTTCTACAGCAATAAAAATAACCATTCCACGTATTACTTCTTCACTAAATAATATTTTGCATCTTTTTTTTTTTCAGACTCTAGGCAAAAACCTAATTAAGTACTTTATTATACATATAAAATGTTCTAGGTTAGAAATAAATTGAATTGCTTTCGAGAATATTTCATCAATATCCACTGAGATTTGAGTTTATTAAAAAATATTTTAAAATCTATATAAAGTTAAAAATTTCATTTGGCTAATTTAAAATTGATATTTATTTTAAACTGCATATGGTTATATGGACACTAGAACAATAAATAAAATATATGGTATTCGGAATTGAACTCTATAATAAGTAATGTAGATATTGCTCGTTACTGTCATGTTAAAACAAACACTAATGATCCATAATATCACGGATAAATAACAGCTTGATGACATTGACACCTGATATTCAAGGCATCGGACATTTGTTTGTTATAATAAAAACATGAAGTGTATCTGGCAAAATCAATGCCTAAAGCGTTGGGGCCAAATAGTTAAAAGAAAAAGAAGAATAAGTGTATGGTTTTGACAGAAATCCGTAGACAAGTTTTATAGTTTTATTATTACAAAATAGGGACTAGGTTCTTAGTGTGTTGACAAATCTATCTGGTATCAATTGTCACAAAAGAAAGTCACCATTTACATTACCGTAACAAACGTTAGTTTCTCTTTAAAATGTGCGCCAGCGAATTCTGTATTTAGATAGACCCCGGATAGTGTCTAATCCGGGGGTGGTTGATGATAAATTTCCAGTTTGAGTTATTTATCAAAATACGGATAGTCTGGAAGGATCTGTCTTATTTGCGATAAGACTGCCCGTACATGAATACAATATTAACTGGCCTGACAAACGTTGTTCTGCCTCATAAATTAAAAAAAAAACATTTTCGTGAGAAAAAGCCTAGGTCCTTCTTCAAGGTCCAATCTATCTCTATACCGTAATTCATCAAAATGGGTTCAGAGGTTTAGGCGTGAAAACATAATAGACAGACAGACGGAGTTACTTTCACATTTAAAATGTTACTAGCCGATCACGCTGGACGAATAAAAAGCAAAAGTAAATCGAGAAAAATTTAGAGAGGGTCGATGGAATCCAAAAAATAAATAGCCTATTTAACTATGTACGAAAAATTCCGCGTCGAATATCGTCGCTATCCCAATATATTCAGTAGTTTATACATACATATATATATATATATATATATATATATATATATATATATATATATATATATATATATATATATATATATATATATATATATATATATATATATATATATATATATATATATATATATATATATATACCTAGTCAGGTCATATATATATATATATATACCTAGTAAGTATTGTCACACAGTAAAAACTTTTCTTTTAGAATGCTGGCCACAAAAAAGTTTATCGAATTAGAATTTCGAATTGTTCATGAAAATAAAAATGTATAACTTTTAGAATTTTACTCATTTTTAAATATGGAGTGGACGCTTAAAGAAGACCGTGTTGCAGTTATTGCATTGCATCGTTGCGGTTACGCGCCAATTCAAATTTTTAACATACTGAAAAATTTGAATATTACCAAAAGATTCGTTTATCGTACCATCAAACGATACAATGAAGACTCTAGTGTAGATGACAGGTCAAGAAGTGGTCGCCCTCGGTCTGTTAGGACTCCAGCAGTGATAAAAGCTGTGAAGGCACGAATTCAAAGAAATCCCAAACGTAAGCAGAAACTGTTGGCCCTTCAGATGGGGTTAAGCAGAACCACGGTGAAAAGGGTGTTAAATGAAGACTTAGGGTTTCGGGCATATCGAAGAAAAACAGGACATCGTTTGAATGCTCGTCTAATGGACCTGAGACTGAAGAGATGCCGCGCTTTGTTGAAGCGGTACGCGGGAAAAAAATATCGGGAAATTCTTTTTTCGGATGAAAAAATGTTTACCGTAGAAGAGAGCTACAACAAACAAAATGATAAGGTGTACGCACACAGTAGTGAAGAAGCGAGCAACCGTATTCCGCGTGTCCAACGAGGTCATTTTCCATCCTCGCTCATGGTATGGTTGGGTGTTTCTTATTGGGGCTTAACAGAGGTACATTTTTGTGAGAAAGGTGTAAAAACGAATGCTGTTGTGTATCAAAATACAGTCCTGACGAACCTTGTGGAACCTGTTTCTCATACCATGTTCAATAACAGGCACTGGGTATTCCAACAAGATTCGGCGCCAGCTCATAGAGCGAAGAGCACACAAGACTGGCTGGCGGCGCGTGAAATCGACTTCATCCGGCACGAAGACTGGCCCTCCTCCAGTCCAGATTTGAATCCGTTAGATTACAAGATATGGCAACACTTGGAGGAAAAGGCGTGCTCAAACCCTCATCCCAATTTGGAGTCACTCAAGACATCCTTGATTAAGGCAGCCGCCGATATTGACATGGACCTCGTTCGTGCTGCGATAGACAACTGGCCGCGCAGATTGAAGGCTTGTATTCAAAATCACGGAGGTCATTTTGAATAAACTTTAATGTCATAAGAATCTATGTTTTGTTAAGTTCATTTTGGTATATGAATGGTTACATAATTAATAAACTTGTTACAATTATTTTACATTAAACATGTGACAGAATTTATGACCTGACTAGGTATATATATATATATATATATATATATATATATATATATATATATATATATATATATATATATATATATATATATATATATATATATATATATATAGTATGGATATAGTATGGATTATTATACTAAAATGTTTGTATAGAATAAAGAATTATCTATCTAAATACGTCACTAAGTGGTAGGCAAAGTGATATCATACTTGGAGACCAAGCGAGGTCATGGATTCTATTTCCACGATAACAGTACCGCTTAGACAGTTTCTCGCCTAATAATAATAATGCATAATAATCAAAATGCATATTAAATACATATTATGATACAATTGCGACGCGCTGACCGAGAAAGAAAATATTGAGAGGAAACAAAACAGATCAAAATTAAGCGCAATTTTTTTATTCAAAATAAGTTCCTATCTAGAACATTTTTTGGAAGTCAAAATATCCATTGTAAAATAAACTAAAGTGACCACCGCTTCACAACGTGTTTGGCTTTTACAAAGATAAGAAGTGACTAGAAAACGGATCACCGATGTAAGCCGCTAATCCGCCTTTGACAAGCTATCCTTGCAGGGGCAAAGAAAGAATACTAACCTCTGCGGCCGGGGTCGGCCTGTCGTAAAAGGCGACAAAATAACCCACCCTAGCTACGTGGTAGGGCCTCAAGCCCGTCTGGATAGCGACCACCTTTGGTCTTAAGTATGCCACCATAATAACCTTGTGTTGTGTTCCGGCATTAGTGACCCAAGTTCCTGTACCCTTATGGGACAGCAGCGTGTTCGCGATGCCACTGGCGTTGCAAACATCCATAGGCGACGGTAACTGCTAACTTCTAAGCGGGTCGTCAGCCTGTCTGCTGTCTACAGCAATAAAAAAAATGTCTTAAAAAATGATAGTAGTATTGAAGTTAGAAAACTAATGACTGATTTTGTGCTCCAAGCATTAATTGCATTGCAATGATTTTTTTGCTTTTTTCTAATGTATTATGACACATGTTTAAGCGTCAATAACCCAGCGAATGAAATGGTACCAAATATAATTTTCTGAACATTTTGTTAAAGTATAATTATTTAATAATTTCGGAAAAATTAAATATACATACATACACCTACGTGTATACACCATTCAATAATTAATATTAAATATGTATCGAATTGCAATCTCCTTTTTTTAGAAGTCAGTTAAAAATGGGAACAGTTGTCTTCTGGACTGTACATGCGCAGAGATTCACTTATGTCTAACTTCAGGCTGGCCAAGATCCGTCGGCCGTACTATATATAGTTCCTTGTAATGTACTATGTATAAGTTGGCATATGCTGTGCTAGTGGGTGCACCTTGGCACTCAACGTACTTTATCAGTCCAACAACATACGTGGATTTATTAAAATCCAAATTTATTTGATTCTTTTTCATATTCTCTTCTTTATACAACCGCTTCATCTATCTAATCTGCGATATGTTGCTGAGTAGCAAAGACTAAGAGCTGACAAGAAAATAGACAAAATTTACTTTATATAGTGGTGTCCGTTTGGCAGACACAAAAATACCGACAGACAATGAAATACCTTTGATGCATAGAAGCGAGCAGAAAGAATAATCTAAATATATTACGAGGTTCCAGGAATGAATAAAGAAAGGTCTACCACGACATGGTCAAAAGCCATAAATTATGGAAACTCAGATAATAATTAGGATGATAATGATTAGGATGTTTTTATACTATTTAATCTACTACATGAAAGGCAGAGTTCAGTAATGGACAATATTGACTCCGAGTACCAAATTAACGCATAAAGTAACAAATTTGTTTTATAATGTTAGGTATTGAATAATGTTACAGAATATATACAATAAGAAGGTGAGTCGTGAAAGAAAATAAGAAAAAGTGATAAAACATACTATTTAGTCGTCCGAAATAGGAGCATTGGTACTTAATAGGTTAATTCAAGCAGAGTCGTAAATATGCTCCTAGTTAACGAGAACGTGATATTCATATCAGTTCAAGGTTCGATCAATAGATCGAATGCCTCAATAGAAGCAGTCACTGTATATTCACGTCACGTTTATAGTTGGATCGGCACTTCCGTAGATCTCCGCTTATTTCCTGTTGTTAACAGTTTTCATGTTTTGCTGATCGTGAAGCAATTTCAAATTATTGAGAATCTAGCTTTGAGTGTTTTGGAGAAACTGGTATTGAACTTACGCATTTTAAAATCTAATGTACGCCCATCTTTAGTTTTTGAAGACGTTCGGATTCCTATCCGAGGTATTCTAGAATCGATCATTGTGAATTTTTAACATCAAGTGAATAGTTTTAAAGCTACTTCTGAAATTTCTTTAAAAAAAATTATAGAATTTGACACCCTGGATAAAATTATGGCCCCAACACAAGATCTAAATTTCATTAATTTTATTTAACCTATTAGAATTGAAAGATGTAAAATTTAATTCAAATCAAAATTCATTAAATGTGATGTATGTGTATACGAATATGTTTCATTTAATTTTTCTCCAGAAAAAATTCTTATGCAAATCGTCTTGACGCCCTTATAGGTAATGTAAGAGTGCTCACTAAACACTGCGCTGCTATATAGACTATCAGAATGCTATTGATTATTAGATATTACTCGCAATATACTAGAGGAATATATCTATTTAATCTTTTTTCTTCTAATATTCTTTCTACCTATATTTTAGTTAATATTTTTAACATTTTTATTCGTATTATTTTCGTTTGCACAGATTTTCGTTTTGTTCTTTTCCTTTATGATCCGTCTTATCTATATTATTATTAATATATATAATCCTTAATATAAAATAGCTATCGTATTCTAATTTAAGTCGCTCTCGTCTTACACATTAGAAACATCTATGTTATTAACATAAAAACATTAAACAAATCAATTTATTTCCGATTGTCTTTCCATATTCTAAAGTAAACTCGAATACTATAGACCTTCAACTCTCAATTTGTGTTCTAATTACGGTATTATGTAAAGATATGGATTCAGTTGTTTTTGCTTCGTTCCAAAACTGAGGTAATATCTGCAAAGGCCAACTGTATTTTATCGATTTATTTGTTATGTATTTGCGAAGTTGGGTATGCTATTTTTAGATATGCAAATGTGTCAGTCTGTCTGTCGTCATGTGGGTTTTGAGTGTGATTATCTTTGGCGTATATTTCTTTACTAATTTATCATTACTGCAGTTTAGAATCAGCTGACTATAGTTACGGTAAAATAATAATAGTAATAACTCTGTCTATTGATATGAGATATTTATAACTCCGATCAGATAGGACGCCTCCAAGTTTGTCGAATGATGACAATTTGCGTAGCAAATGAAAAGTTCGAACCTAGAATAGGCATTAAGTTTATTTTTAGTGTAATCAATTTCATTATAGTTTCAACATTCAGACATAACACGATTTCTATATTACACTTGAAAATGCTAGAATCGAAAAATATACAAAACGTTTAGATTTTAGGAACAAACAACTAAATATACTGCAGTCCAGTTGAGATATTATTTAAAGAATAAGTTAAAGGCTTACTTTCGTTGCATATTCATATACAAAAATTTTTAATTCCTTTTCTTATTAGTATTGCTTTGACGTCAACGATTAGTGACTGTGGCCGCTAGCAATCCTATCAAATCAAATCAAAATTATTTTTTAACATAAGGTCTTACAGATCGCTTATTTAATGTGAAAAATCTGCCGTTTCCAATACAAGACGCTAGAGAAGGAACGCCGAAACAAACTCCGCAGCGAATATTTTTTCAGTTTTATTTTATATCTGTCTCTTTTATGTTGTCAACTTTCATTAGTAAATAAAAATTAAAATTGATAAAAAAATATGATCTAACATAATGGCAATATATTTTTATTCCTAGTCCGTGCGTTTGTCATTATATTATCTTTAATGGTGGTGTCTCTTCCCACACAGACGTTGTACAGTAAAATATGTCCACTCTACTCAGTAAACAAAATGTATTTGTTTCAGACAAGTATTATCACACATAAAGAATATTCCAGAACTAATTCTACTAGGGAACATATCACCAACGGTGCGGAGGCTTCCAATCTTTTCACTGATGGTGAAACACCCTCGCGGGACTTTCCTTCATCATAACTTTGTGTGTGCGGTATTAAACGACGTGTTTGGAATACAAGCAAGGGGGGGATTAAACAGTAATTTGAATTACGGCTCCGATATACTGGGGATTGATGATCAGCTTTTGAGGGAATACGAAAAACTGCTGGATATTGATATGTAAGTAAATATATGTAAAAGTAATATATGTTTGTGAAGAATTAGTTGCTCTGTAAAACAATAACTGAAGCATCTAACCAAATATTATTTATTTTTATGTAAAATCTAAGAGATTAATAAGATGAAAATGATTGTTGATGAAAATGTTATTAATAAGATGACAGAAATTAATAACAATTAATAAGTTCACCTATTGAAAATCAAAAAGTTGTCAATTTCCAAAACAAAATGGAGACTAGCTAGAGAAGAAACGACGCAATAGCTTCGAAGATACAATTTTTATTAATTTTTTTTTATATCTTGTAGGATATTCAGTATACTTTACCAATTGTAGATTATTTCGAAGTGGAATTTTATGGCAATGATTGAATTAAAAATGATACTTATATTAATGTTTCTCAAGATTCTTTAAATTATTTGTGTAAATGAGACCATACATATTATTTGAATCAATGAATATGTATACATACAGAATACAATCAATGAATATGTACTAGCCACTGTTTGTGAATTTATATTTACGATAATACAAATTGATTTGTTTTCAAAAATAATCGTGTAAGCATTCCTCTTTTCGAAGCATACAATTGAGTTCAATGTAAATAAATAATAAAAATGCCTTTAAAACAATCTCGAACATTCAAAACAAACTTATTTTGCCAATCTGCTAATTGCATATGAAGGCCACATATTTCTACGCCTTCAAACATGCTAATAAATCAAATCAATTGGTTTCAGGCAAAAGGAGATTGCTCGCGTTCGCAAACTAAGTGATGTAAAGGCACCGGACATACCTATTCACAATGAACATTTACGACCAGGGTTCTGCAGGGTATCACTCCCCTATTTCATGTCTGATACAGAACTCGCATTTGTTTTGGAAGCATTAAAAATGGTGGCGACGGAAGGATGGAAGATATTACCCCAGTACGTAGTGAACCCACAAACAGGCCAATGGAGGCATCATTCTTGCTCTGCATTAAGAGACAGAAAGTCTTTAAACTCTTTGAGGTTCAACGATGGAAAAATCACTTGGAATGAAAGGCGGGTTTCCGGTAAGTTGCTACTAAAGAACCTAGTAAATAAATAAATCAAACCAAAATGTTATACAATAGTAATTTATTTTCATATTCTTTCTCTTTCTATAGGTCCAGGAATATTTCCACAAACATACACAGAATGTTTGCAGACAGCTAGAAATTTGTTCAATAGAGCTAGAAAACTAGCTATGAAATGCTCAACAGCAGAACCTGAGGTCTCATTTAATCCACGTATAGATTACCTCAGATGGTATATGCTCCCCAAAGAAGCGCATGATTTACTCCTAGGTAAATCAGCGAATGTAAAACATATTGTGCCGTTTGATCCATCGGGGTATACGGGAGCGAGAAAAAGCCTGAATATATCAAGGTCTTCCATGGCATCATCTCCTATTCTAGGAGCTTCAGCAAGGCATTTCAGCCTTTCAGCTATAGATGATACCCAAGTGTATAGGTTTAAACAAAGACAAAAATTCTTTACAAGAGAATCAAGTCTTAAAGAAACGAATAAGGAGGACACAGAGTCGACGCCACCAGTTCAGTTTGCTGTCGGGGAATCTGTATCTCCTCTACGTTTAATACCTAATTCAAGACAACCTTTGATATCTCGATCAAGATGCTATAGCTTGGGGTCAGACACTCCACCCGATGCGTTAAGCGCACAGACAAAGATGAATTTAGGACTTAAGGAAATCAGTTCTAATAATATGACAGGAAAAACAAGCTTCTGTAATTGTGGAAGTCAGACAGATCTTTTGTCTTTAGATGACCCGATGTTTTTACCAGAAAGGTCTTACAGTACTCAAAGTAGTACCTCTATCTCAGACTGTAGCCAAGTTGGACGTTCTTCGCCAACTACATCCTTAGCTTCACACACATCTGAAGATCTTCAGGCGTATGTTAAAGAAATGACAAAAGAAATCGCTACTGAAATAAAATCCGAATTACGTGAAGTGATCTCTCAAGTTGATGATATATTAGAAAACTCTGATATTGTTGAACAGTCTAATATAAGTATAAATTCAACTTCTAGTCAAAATGATAAGAATTCCGTATCAGTGATAGATGTAGCAGAGTATTTGATGGGAATGTCTAGGGAGATGGCTTCGGAAGTGAAACATGAAATTCGTGAAATGGTCAACCAGGTTGATGTAATGATCTCACCTGACTATGGTTCTTGTGCAAGAAAATCCTCACCTCCAGAACCGGGTAGACGGAGAATCGGATCTGGTCCTGAATTAGGTTTAGATTTGAATAAAACTCACCAGTCTTTGAGGAAATGTCCTACAAGTCCTATACTCCCGTCCCAATATGATGAAGATGGTAATTTTTGTAAGAAATCTCCCCAGTCACCTAAATCAGCCCATGGGACACCTTCTCACGAAGCTTCTGGTCCAAACAGCATTTCATTTAACTCAAGCGAGACATCAACTCCTGACACCATAATACAAGTAGTTACAACGAATAACTCTCCAAATCTTCCAAAATCTTTGAGCTCAAATAAATTGTCTGATGATGAAGTAACATGTAATGATGTGACGTGTAGACAGTGTTCGATGAAGAAAATTTGGTGCCAAAACCCTTCAGTCAGCTCACAAGATAGTGGGATTAATATGACATTTACTGAGACAGACTCATATTTGGATTTCGGTAAGTACTTTCTTTACAAAATATTTAGTCCTCATTTAAAGATATATTTGTTGACTTATTTCAAATAAAAATGTTATCGAACTCAATTGGCTCCATTACAACTGAATAGGTCTAGTTTTGACTAAAGCGTTTTATGTGTATGAAATTTCTTGCAATATATCCATTGGGTACTAGTTTGTTTTTACCGGTTTGATTGATTAAAATCTTGTTGCCGGCAGTTGCTTTGAAAATCAATTAAAGTTTTTATTAATTGAAGTCATTCAATTCATGTAAGGAAAACGTAAATTTGATTTCATTTGCAATTGTAAACGAGAGTGACTGAGATCTCGTTAAAAATAAGAATAGAAATTTTTTGCAGACTTTTATAGAGATTTGCGCTACTACTGAAGCTATTACTAACTCTTTCTTGCGCCTTCTTAGTCAAGAAAATAAGTCTCGAAGAAAATAAGCACGCAGAAGTATATCAGACAAAACAAAAAAAAAAAATAAGAATCGCACATTGGCTTCAAGAAGGGAAACCTATAAACAAAAATTTGTATTGTTTTTTGTTTACGAAAATGTAACATTCTATAATATATTATATCGGTATTACAAATATTAAAAATTGTGTGTTCTAAATTTGATTATATTTTAATATTACATTTATTTTTTATGATTTAAAAATATTTTCACTTTCATCCAATTTTATTTTCTACAAGATGGATAGGCTTTATTGGAGCAATTAATATTAGATTGATTTCCAGACGAGTGGGTTTATAAAGTCCTTTTTACAATCATTCCTCAGATCCCCTACGATCTAAAAAACTGCAAAGCAGATTACGGATTTGCCAGAAGTATGAGAAGAGCGAAGTGCCAGATATTATAGAAGGCGTGCCAGTATGTTCCGGTGAACACACTCGACCCACAAAACGGTTCGAATCTCCGGCCGAAGCTGGCCGAGTACTGTTCCAGATGCCCGGTGAAGATCGTAATCGGTTAGTTTCTTAATGGTGACAAATTTTATTCTAAGAATTTCGACTTTTCATATCACTTTGATTTTACTATATTCAATTTCGTTTTATCAAAATCAAATATGGCTTTGGAGAAATCTTTAAACAAAAATTTTGCTCACAAAAACATATTGACATTTCACTATACGCCATCTAGTCCCAAACTAGTTGCATAACACTTGTGTATGGGTACTAAACAACTGATATACTACATATATACTTTTGTAGATAAATATACGTTATAATAAACACCTAGACGCTGGACGGGACCTCTGTACATGCGATAGTCGTTATGCCAAGCATGCGCAGGATTTTGATCATGCTGATCGAGCTAGCATACGGAGTAAATCACTAGTTAACTTTTTATATACTCGCTACGACAATATGATTAAACTCTTATTTTCTAGTACATCTATCATTCTGAAAAATTGACGCATTAAAGATTATAAAAATGTTTCATCTTTTAAGTTTTAGATAGTAAAGGAAATGCGGAAAAGGAAATTGTCCATATAAAGGGTCATTAAACTTCGTCCACGATTGTTTCGTAAAAGCGTTTGCCTCGTCTTTGATGAGATTTAAAAATTAATGAATAGAAATTAGTCTCAGTAAAAACTTGGAAATAACTCAAACAACTTTTAATAAGCTCCTTTACTCATTCTACTAATGTTTCATGACAGTTTTGTAATTTCTATTTCGTATTTTTTTTAAATTAATAACTTCTTATGCAAGATACTGGCTAGATTAATTCTAATGAAATGTTGTGTTGAATTTTTGAGATTTGTAAAATATCATTACCATGTATTTAATAAGTTCATTATTATGTATTTAGATACGTGGTAAGTTATTATATTCAGGGCCCAACCTAGAAGTGTCGGTTTCAAATCGCGCGACGTCATGCGTCTTAAGCAGTATTTAACAACATAATAAACCACGTATGATGATGAAGGATAACTTTGCGAAGAAACCTGTCAATCCGCCTTGGACAAGCATGGCAGGTATACTATTCAATCCCTCTATGGAGAGGCGTAGCAAGCCCAGCAGTTGGAAGTTATGGGCTGTTATTATTTTTTATGTTACTGGCTGTGTGGACTCATTTAAAAACAAGAATCCCTCATCAAGAAAGCTTCATCCATCTTTCGGGAGTTCTAAAATACGGACACCATTCGGTGTTCTTTTTAACGTCAATAGGTTGTTAAAACGAATTAGAACCAAAACTGTTTCATCTGTTATAGCTAAAACTATCCCGTAAGAAGATGATAGGATATCGGTATTCTGATTTCAAGCCGAGACCACACGGCCAACGGATATATATAGAACAAGTCCTGCGTCACTTTAAACCGCTTATGTTTTGATTAGTTGTGAATTTTACTCGATATTTGAGTTCCTTGTTATATTTTTTAACTAGATTTTATAATAAATATTTTTTTGCTTTAAAAATAGATCTGCTAAGTCAATGGCCTAAATTTTATATTACGTTGATAGGCAGCTGAGTAAACGGTGTAATATTTTTAAAGTAATTTAAAATATGTGTAAGATTTACAATTGTAAAGGTTTAAATCAAAGATTGACAGCTATTTTTTTAAAATAATTTTACCCTCTCTAAATTACTCATAACTGCAATTGCTATACGTACACCCAGACTAGAACTATTTTTTTTATTTCTGTAGGACAGCAGACAGGCTTACGGCCCGCTTAGAATTTAGCAGTTGTCGTCGCCTATGGGTGTTTGCAACGCCAGTGGCATCACGAATACGCTGCTGTCCCATAAGAGTACAGGAATTTGGGTTACTAATGCCGGAACACAGCACAAGTTTAATATGGCGGCATACTTACGACCAAAGGTGGTCGACATCCAGACGGGCTTGAAGCCCTATCACGTAGCTAGGGTGGGTTGTTTTATCGCTTTTTACGACAAGCCGACCCCAGCCGCAGAGGTTAGTATACTTTCTCCGCCCCTGCACGGATAAAATACTTTTGTAAATGTATGACAAACCACACAAAGTTAGCAACAAAGCTGTTGTAATATAGTCAATATTATAATATTGACCATATTACAAGTTAATTAAGGTTATAACCTTAATTAACTATATGGTGCACGTATTGGTATTGGTATTGGTTTTTAGTATATGGCTCCAATGCTTTTGGCACTGATTTTGCCAAGGTCCAGTAAGAGTTGTCAGGTGATGGAATAGCGGAAATAGGTAAATCGAATTTAGACAGTCTCCGGAAATATTTTCTGAGAATCTAAGGACAAAGCGGCATAAGTTAAACTGGTTACAAATATATATTATTTAAAGCAAGGAATTTGCATAAAATATTTATAGATTTAGGGTGAGATAGGGTGAGGAGGAAATTTAAATTAACCGGACGGGGAAATTCTTTGGGCAAAATACTATAGAGTGGAGTAGAAATTTTAGGGCAGTGAAAAAATATATGTTCGGTTGTTCCCTCATATAAACCACATTCACAGATTGAATGGTCACGCACTCTAATTTTTGCGAGGAAAACGGGGGAGCAGAAGTGACCAAGCCTAAGGCGAATTATAGTTGAAGTTATTTTTTTGGGAAACCTTCTGTGATAGAAAAACCAGGGTTTAATGGGAATAAGAGGTTGCAGGGAGCCATAATGTCTACCAGTAGTGAGATAAGAATTTTGCCAATTGGAGTTCCAGGTGTCTAACATTTGAGGTTTGGCAAGTAAACGTAAGTCACGGGGAAAAATTTTATTATATTTGTTGCAACCCAAGTTGACAGCTTCCTTCGCACAATAGTCCACTACTTCATTTCCGTTGATACCGCAATGGCTTGGGATCCAAATAAGAATGACATCAAGACCAGAGCAATAACATTCATAGAGAGTTTGTTTTATTTTTAGAGTAATTTCAAAATTATCTCTTGAATGAAAAGGAAGTTTGAGAATGTCTTGAAGGCAGCTTAGGGAGTCACTTATAACAATAGCTTTATTAATATTATGGGATTGAATATAGAGAGCTGCCTCCAAAATGGCGATCGCTTCACCCGTAAACACAGACGAAGGGGGAGGAATTTTGTAATTTAAAATAATTTTGTATTTCGGGATCCACACAGCAGCACCGACAGGACCAGACTGAGATAATTTAGAAGCATCAGTATAAAATTGAAGGTAATCAGGCCACTGTTGTAGAATAGCGGATTGGAATTTGATATTTGCAGCAGGAGTATCTTTACAGATTCCAAGGTCTAAAATAGTTTTAGGGCGGAATAGAAGACCATCGAAAGAAATTTCAAAAATAGGGTTTTTGTAATTTCGATGTATACTGGTGGAAAGACTGCTTAATTTTTTGAAAGAGGTAACAAGGGGGGGTAATGATTTGTGATTCCAATAACCAGACGAATTAGACAGTTGTGAAATTTGATCTAAAATATTTAATAAGGGATGATTTGAAGTAGCAACCACTTTGAAGAAGAATCGGTCGGCTAGAAATTGTCTACGTAGGGCAAGAGGAGGGTCTAGGCATTCAACTTGTAAGGCATTAATTGGGGATGATTTCATAGCACCAGTGATAATTCGTAAGCATTTTGACTGGATACGATCTAATTTAGAAAGAGCAGATTTGCTACATGGCTCTAGAATAAAACAGCCATAGTCAAAATGACTTCTCACAATAGCATTGTAGAGAAGCTTTTGACAATATGGATGGGAGCCCCATTTAATACCAGATAGAGCTCGAAGAATGTTGATGTTCTTTTCAACTTTTTGGCAAATGTAGTTTAAATGGAAAACACCGGACAATTTAGAGTCAAGATAAACACCTAAAAATTTAACCTTATCTATAATAGGGATGGGGATATTGTTAACATGAATGTTGATATTAGGAATTACTTTTTTACGTGAGAAAACAACGACAGAACATTTAGAGACAGAAAGAGACAAGTCATGATCCGAGAGCCATGTATTTAAATAGTATAAGGCAGAATTTAAGCTGTTTGAAGAGTCAGTAAAGGAGTTAGAAGTAGCAAACAAAGCAATGTCATCAGCATACTGAAGAATTTTGCAGAAGCAATTAACTGTAGTATCCAATTCAGCCGTATAAATGTTATAAAGGATGGGACTAAGGACGGAACCTTGAGGAAGACCTTTCCAGACAAGCCGGGGAGGATAAACGTTACCTGAGACTCTTACAGCAATAGAACGTTCCATAAACATGTTATAGACAATATTGATAATTTTTGGAGGAATATGTAAATTTATGAGTTTTTGCCTCAGTATATTAAGATTGACATTATCATACGCCGAGGATATATCAAGGAAAACACCTAAAACATGTTGTTTTTTGGAAAATGCTTTGCGAATCTCAGATGTTAATATGCTTAGGCTATCTATAGTTCCGAGACCCCTCCTAAAACCCACTTGGCATTGGGGGAAAATATTTCTGTTTTCTATAATCCACTCCAAACGATTTTTAATTAAGTGTTCTAGGATTTTAGCCAAAACTGACGAGAGAGCAATGGGTCTGTAGGAATTAGAGTCACAAGGATCTTTACCTGGTTTTAAAATAGGGATGACTATCTGAGTTTTCCACGTCTTCGGGACAGAGCCTGAGATAAATATGTGGTTTAAGAGGTTAAGAAGAAAATGTTGAGAGTATTCTGAAGAATTATAAATAAATGAGTACGGTATGCCATCAATACCAGGAGCAGAGTCATGTAAATTATGAAGAGCGCAACATAATTCTGAAAAAGAAAAACGATCATTTAAGGGATCAGACAAGGCAGCAGGTGAAGATTGAACTGGCAATTGAAATTGAAAAGGAACAAAGGGTGGAGAAAGTTTAGAAATGAAGTCAGAAAGCCAAACAGAGAGATTATTAGAGTTTACATTAGAATCTATTTGAGATTTCCGAAATGCCTTTATTTTTTTCCACACAAAGGAAGCAGGAGCTCTAGGAGATAGGGATTCACAGAAAGTACGCCATCCTTGAGATTTCTTTTTCCGCAAAAGTCTTTTAGTTGCAGAAGAAACTTTCTGAAATTCTAGATAGGACTCCAAGGAAAGAGACCTAGAAAAATTTAATTCAGCTTCCTTTCGTTTTTTAACTATGACTGAACATTCGGAATCCCACCATGCAGGAGAAGGAATATGATTTCGGAAAGAATTTTTAATAGGGATGGATTCATCCGCAGCTGCTGTTAGAGAGGACGTGTATAGTTCATATAAAGATAAAAAGTTATCAAAATTAATGACAGGAAGAGAATTAAGGCGATTCTCAACTATGGAAGTAAATTTTGGCCAGTCTGCACGTTCTATTTTATATTTTAAAAGTGGAGAAAGGTATACCCTAGAAGGCCGTGAAGAGTCAGCAAGTGTACATACTATAGGAAGATGATCACTGCCAAGAGAAAAAGGAAGGACATTCCAAGTAAGTGAGAAACCAATAGACGGGGAGGCCAAAGTAAGATCTGGGATACTTGGGTTTTGTAAAGGAGAGACTCTACGAGTGGGAGAACCATCATTGAGGACACAAAGATTTAATCTATCAAGTATATCAATAAAAAGAAAAGATTTGGAATCACAAAAATGTGAACCCCACAAAGTATGGTGGATGTTAAAGTCCCCTAGGATAATAAAGGGGCCAGGGAGAGAAGATAAAAGAATTGAGAATTCTTGTATTAAGTGAGAATTTGGGTGCGGGATATAAACAGAAATATAAGAGATATTGTTCATACGAACAGCGACAATATTTAAACCAAAGGAATGTGGAGGAAGAGAAAGACGAGAGAATGATAAAGATCTTTTTACAAAGAGAGCACAACCTGCCCAGCCATCTTCCCTATCATCTCGAAGACAAGAGAAACCAGGAATCCTAAAAAGGAAACCAGGTCTCAGCCAAGTCTCCGAGATAGCAAATAGGGCAGGTTTGTATTTATTAGCAAGAAATATAAGTTCTTGTTTTTTGTTTTTAATGTTACGACTATTCCATTGAATTAGAACTGTCATCTTGTATTGATTGAGAGTGAAGTAAAGATGAGACCGAGGATAAAATTTGTTCTAGAACATTGTACGGTAAAAGTTCACTAAATCGAGAAACCATATTAACTAACAAGGTCGAAATTATTTCAGAAAGATTATCATTGGGGGTGGGGTTACATGATAAGTCTTTTAGAGCACAGCCATTGGGAAGCGACGAACTAGGAATGGAAATTATATCATTATGAGCCTGTTTGTCATATGATTTTCCCAGGGGAGCTTTTGGCTTTCTTTCAACAAAAACAGTCTTCTTGTATGATAATGATTTGGAATTGAGAGCTTGAGGATTTATTTCTGGAACGGGAGTTGAGTGAGGGAATGTATAGTTAGAAGAAGAACGATTCAAACCGACTTGTTTTTGAGGATTTGAGGCATTAACAATATCTGCATATGAAGTACGGACTAAGGGGAATCTACGGGCTGCCTCAAGGTAAGAAATATTTTCTTCAGACATCACTAACTTGATTGATTTTTGTCTGGAATACTCCGGACACTTAGGGTCAGAGGCGGTGTGTCGACCTGAGCAGTATAAACAAGATATGTTTTGTTCAGGAACGTTACATGCTATACCTTCATGTGGACCCGCACATCGGGAACACCGTGCATGTGATCTGCATTGGTCACGGACGTGACCATACCTGCAACATTTAAGACATTGGATAACTGGAAGCGTATAGGTATCTACAGGGAGAGAAACGTTGCAACAATATATATGTTTGGGTAAAGTTTGCCCAAGGAAAGTAAGGACAACGGTGCCAGTGGGTTCCCAAGAAGTTTTGCCTTCAGCTCTCTTTTTTTTATTGAGTCTCCTAGCTTTAATAACGACCGTAGGAACTGAACGACATTCAATCCAGGAGACAAAATCTTGTAAGGTCCAGTCTAATGGAATCTGTCGAACTACCCCCATCCGAGTAACCTGGAAACGAGGAATAGTAGCAGTTAAATTATTCTTAGGGAGGGCGTCATTTGTTAAGAATGAGTTGGCATCTAGATAAGTTTTGAAAATAATGGCAGCCTTATTTCTGCCAATATGTTTGATTTCATCAATACCTGATACCTTACTATTGTAAATCATTTGAGCAATTTTTAATGTACGCATATGAGTAGATGATGAAAAATCATTATCAGAGCGAGCAACATGAACCACGAAAGGGCCGCAGTCCGAGTCTGTGTATTTTAAATCAAAATTGGATTCGTAACCTGGTAGCGTGTACGTGTGCTGGACTGAGGCAGAAGGAGGAGCTTGTCTTTTTTCAGGGATAATTGATGAATCCGGAAGCGACGATATAGTACGTTTTACTGTTGGTTTTATAGAGGGGTTACCAATAACAAGGAGTTCATCCATAGTAACGTCCAAAGACTTTCCCCTGTCCGGAGGTATGTTATCGTCCGAGGACGACATTTGGGAAAATTTGTAAATAACTATTTAATAATTGGTTAAATCAATCACCACCAGTAAAAATAACTCAACACAAATCCTAGAAACTCAGAAAAATTAGGAAAAACTTCAAAAATTTTCCAAACACGCGTTGCCTACGATACCACACCTGACAAACTATATATGGTGCACGTACCGCCATCTAGCAACGTCCAGGTGTTATTATTCATTAACCGTCATTGTTCTTTTCTCTCGTTGAACTGTGCTTGTTAGCAATGGCCCCTCGCAAATGTAAATTACGTTTATAGACAAAAATAAAATGTTCAAATAGCTTTCTTTTTTATTCAAACCACTTTAACAGGAGCATGTGTGACACAATTGATACACACTTTTTTTTGTAAATAATAATAGAAATTATACAAAAATCTCAGACTCGATACGGGAATTGAACCCGTGACCCCCGCAGGTGGTTCAACGTACGGAAGCCGTGATGCTACGGAGTTCTTGGATATAAATATGAGCCCATACTACATAAGAAAACACAAAAAATAAATACGTTTAAAACTTATGATATTCAAAGAATAACCGTGTTCACCCAGGGCTGTAACCTCAGTGGTAGACTCAAAGCGGTCGAGCCGTTCCTCAAACGCGTCTTCCAGCTGTTCAGATCAGAGCTCAAGGTCAAGCGGCTACAGCACCGACCAACTATCCTCGCAGGAGGAACGCTTTTGTGATAGGAGGTTTGTCTTTCCTACCCTAGTTTATTAATCTTTCATCCGTATATTTTATACTATAGTCCGAATTTAGTTTAATCATAATTAAAAATTGTATCAGCGCAGGGGCGGAGAAAGAATATCTCTGCGGCCGAGGTCGGCTTGTCATAAAAGGCGACAAAACAACCCCTAACCCGTTTGGATGGAACCACCCTCGGTCTATAAGTATGCCGCTATAATAACCTTGTGTTGTGTTTCGGCATAAGTGACCACGTTCTAGTACCGCTACGCGGATAGCAGTGTGTTAGCGATGCCCCTGGCGTTACAAACATCTATACTCTAGGTAGGCCGTCAGCCTGTCTGCTGTCCTACAGCAATAAAAAAAAACTAAACATGAAACAACAAGGAAGTTTTTACCTGTTGTTAGCATTGTAAATATATAAAGTATGTAAGAAATGTTACACAAAATAAAGTTCTTGGTGCTGCTTGGAATTAATATTTTACCAAAATATGTGTCTAAGTTACTCGTACATCTGCTAAATGCCACAGAAATTCCGTCAAAATTGGTCCCGCCGAAGAAGTACTTATTTTAGTTTAAAAAAATTATTTGACACTACAAGTAGGTAGTCACTAATTTTTTTTATCTAAATCTCATTTGTCCATGCGTATATATATATATATATATATATATATATATATATATATATATATATATATATATATATATATATATATATATATATATATATATATATATATATATATATATAAATTATTTATAATCAATATCTACTTACCCAGGCTATAGGATATTACTCGTTTTATATTGATGCAGTAGATATGTATGTAGTACTTAAAATACTTTTATATTTTTTAAACGTTAATAATTCGAGAATACAAATCTAAAACTATCCATTAGATTACGTATAAGTTTACTGGTTGCTTTGGAGCTTGGAGTTTGCCACTGAGGTTTATAAAAAGTTCAAACACGTTACATTAAATCCTGATATCATGCGTATGCTAGAATACAGTTCAATTTAGTTCGTTCAATTTTTTCTCATTACATTTTTTGTCGACTTATGTGTATTTCCATCGCTGTTTTTGCAACCTTTTTTTGTTGCGCCACGATGACATAATCTTACGGGGTCGTTACTCCCGCAGTGAGTCGGAATGCCGCACCTTCAAGCCTGAGCTATGGGAAGAAGAGCAAGATGATAGTAGCGCGTGCAGTGACGCGTCGCTCACTGATTTCACGTTTGACGACGAGGGCAAATGGCATTGCCCGCCGAAGATTATTTGGAAAGCAACAATCGAAGTTAGTATTATGATCAGTTTTGTTATATTTTGATATTTTTGGGTAGTTGCTTGTGATCGATTTTCTAAAAGTTTTGGAGCGAGTCATATTTGGATGAAAAATATTATTTATTAATAGAATATTAACACGGATGACAGATTAATTATTTACATACAGACGAATATTACGTAATATAAATAAGTATTTATGTGTTTGTATTTAATTTATTAGAACATTCTGTTTTTTCTTATAAAGTGTTGCCAGTATAAAAATTCTTGTTTAAATGAAATTTCTATAATGTGGTTAATGATTCTATATATTATAGTTCTATGGTTATTAAGTTTGTTTCTGGTTGATTTGATTGAATTTATAGATAGCTATTTTATGTGTGTACTAAGTCCCTCGCCTGAAAGGAAAATTAGAATGGTACCATTCCTTTGGTGCGCGTTAATGTACAAAAGTTTTAATTTATTTGTTGTAATTTTTATGAAGGTATAGTGTGGACCTAATAACACATGAATAGCCAGAAATAAGAATAGACACCATAGAGAAACTTCAAGAACCATTAACAACCAAACTATTATCGTCAAAGGACTAAAAACCTTGTCTAAATAACCTAGTCTTGCCTTTGGACTATAGTTTGACATAAGCTACTCTCGTACTCCTCTAAACTTTGAAAGTATTCCTTTATGACAATCCAGTAGTTGTGATTGCTGGAGATTATTTGATTCCCGAGGGTCTTAAGGAGACGAACGTCAAAGCTAATGTTTTATTTAAATTTCCAGGCAGTCCAAGAGTTTAATATGATCAGGCCTGGCGATAAGGTGTTGGTGTGCTTATCAGGCGGCCGGGAGTCCATGGCCTTACTCCATGCCATGCATCAATATCAGTTTTACGCAAGATCTAAGGGAATTCACTTTAGTATAGGTTAGTATTTATGGTCTTTTATGTCACAATTTTTTTCCCTATATTACGGGGAATGATCACAACATATAATATGATGGATACAGGAGTAGAGGCAGACCTAAAAAAATATTGATTGTGTAAAATATAATACGGAAAAAAAGGTGTGAAGGTTGGGATGACGGCCAACAGAGGAGAGTGGAAGGAAAGAACATGTTGTGCCGACCCCATACAATGTGGGATAAGGGCAGCAGGAAGAAGAACACAACATATAAATATCTGAGCTTGTTTTAATATGTACTTATATGTTGGTTCATTTTATATATTTAATTTAATCACAATAGCAGTCAACAAACTTATATTTTTATCTAACAAGCCTATCTTTTTTTTAAATATTCTATCGTAGTACTGAAGATATCAGGTGCAACCGCAACATCGGTTTGTAAGTTGTCATTCGGGCCTGGGGTGCACGCGAAAGCATATTCCTTCGCCCTGGCGTCAGGCAATGGAGGAACACTGGATGAATTTAGTGGGTATACCATCGATGTGCAACCCCTTGTCACTGTGGGAGCGCACGGGCGCATTACACGGGTATTACCAAGCGGTGAGGTGTGCATCAAGCATTTCTACCTCAAAAAAGAGGGGATCGTAACTTCATAGCCAGCAAAGAAATGGGACCAGCTCTTGTTTCTTATTATTATGGGCTCAGGCGATAGTCGCATATATTTTTATGCCACTTTTCCCTTTTGCTTTTTTGTACAAGGAAAGGAAGAGTCATGACTCTTAGAACTGAAGAAGAATTGAATTTGGAGAACAATGAAGCAATAAGCATATTTAAGTGGCTGCATTTTAGAGCTGTGATTGTAAAAAAAACTGTAAAGTTTCACAATCACGTATATCACGTGTATCCAAATCCATACAACCGAGATAAATCATTTGTAAAAATGTTTAAGAGTTTGCAAGAAATATGCTGATGAAAAGATCAAAATTAATTTTGTAACTGCGAACTCTTATTTAATCTTTATCAATTGAAACATATAAAGTACTTTATTGCAGGCAATAATTAAGCTAAAATGTTCCCAATTCCAGGTGCTCTGTTCGTGCATGAACCTAAATCACAAGTGGACCCCCTCCACGTGATGGCATACTGCAGAACACTAGGGGTGAAATTCATTTATCAAGACAAAATGGACGAGGATGAAGCACAAAGTAAGTAAATTCAAAATCAATGGAAGTTTTAAACGAAATATTGATCTCAGTTTGGTGGGTGGGAAGGAAGCTATTTTCATTCTATAATAGAAATGATTCGACTCGTCTCATGTCTCGTCATAGCCAATATGTGGGGTGACGTGGTTGTAAACGAGTTTTCACAGCCAATTAAGAACTTCACTTAAAGATTGACATTGGGATGTGACATTTCATTCGGCTTACGTCAGTTCTTATCGGTTATTTCTACTGAAGCTAAAGTACTAAAATGGAGACACAATCGTGTCAGTGTACATTTTAGAGGAAAACACCAATAGATATTAGAGTAGGATACATAATTTTTAACTCGTATAGCATACTTTTCTCCGTGCTGGAACGGAGTAAGAATACTACCCCTGCGGCCGGGTTCGGCCTGTCGTAAAAGACGACAAAACATAAGTCTTAAGTATATCGCCATAATAACCTTGTGTTGTGTTTCGGTACTAGTGACCAAGGTTCCTGTACTCCTATGAGACAGCAGCGTATTCGCGGCGCCCTTAGCGTCGCAAACATTTGCAACGGTAACTGTTAAGTGGGGTTGTTAGCCCATCGGTTGTTCCTCAGTAATAAAAAAAACACCTCAATTCCTCTACAGCACACCTTCGCCAACGCCGTAATCTGGCGGGTTTTTTGAACTATGATTTACACGTATATCGTACAGCTGGACACTTTTTCAACTTCTTGCCCATATAATTCTCCTTACTCTCACTAACCTCCATTGTTTTTTCCTAGTGTATACTTAAACATACATTATTAAAAATAAAACTTTAAACTTCATTGATGACACTCAAAATATAATTTTCTTCTACTGAATATAAATATAGAAATACGAATTTTATAAAAATTTTAAGCTAGCCGTTACCGCCTTTCGCTTCGCTGGCCGAATAACAGAAAAAAAGTAAATCGAAAATAATATGAGGTCTTTGTACGCCTGCGCGCTACACCGCACCGCTTTCCCCACTTCTCCGTGGCAAGAAAACACTAATAACTTTTTATTAAATGAAGACACCGTAATATTTTTTTTAAATAAGGGCTAAGTGTCTATGAAATAAAACTTTAATTAAAATATATCCAGTAATTTTACCGCGATGCGCGCACAATTGCAGACCTCTAACATTTTATTTATATAGGTTATAAAAAGGCTTCTGCTTAATACAATCTTCCTATTGTGTAGGACGTGTCAGCACGAGTAACAAAATATCAGAAATACACCGTTGGGCGTCCCACACGATCCGACGCCGCGTGTACGTCGCGTGCCGCGCGCACGGCTACGGCGTCGCTGCTATCGCACAGCACTTCGACGATGCTGCGAGGGTGTTTCTTGCTTCTGCCTTCCATGGGGGCGCTTTGAGGAGCATTAAAGCACATTATAGGATCAGGTATTTATTGTTGTTATTTTACTCTCTGTTTATTATATAATTAATATAGACATTTTTACTGTACCCAAGTCATTCAGACCCAAAAATTTTTTTGGTGAAACGTTTTTAATTAGAGTAAAATAATATAAAATAAATCTTTTTATTACAATTATTATTGAGATTATACTTCATAAAAACATGATTAAATACTTTATTTTAAAAATATTAATTACATAGAGCCAATTTTTTTTGTGTTGTCTGCAAATTAAGATGCTGTATTATAATGGGTTAATTAAATTCGCTTTAATATATATAATAAAGGCATCTATTGTATAATTTTACTATATTTCTCACGATGAGAGAATTAGAAGACGAGTTCACTTCATATCGAATCGAATCATATTTATGTCTTTCTATTTCATTCCGTCACTTTTGCAATTTATTTTATACTTTATTATCACTTTTGAACTTGATTATTTTAACTTTATTATCACCTTTGACTTTGAATAGTACACCAGTTATTATTTTAATAAGTTTAATATATAAGTTAATAAAGCTCAATATTCTAAGCTGTTTAATTTCAATCTTCTGTAACTTCTATCTCAGGACTTCTGAGAAATCGGACAGTAATTAAATGAATGATTTATTTCTAGGGAACACGATCTACGAATAATTCGTCCGTTTATATACGTGCGCGAACGTGCGTTGGAGGCGTTTAGCTGCGCGCGAATGTTGCCCGAATTCCGAGCAAACCACAGCAATACTGGCGAGCATTCGCCGCCTTCTAGTCCTCCGCACAGTGATGATAGTGCTGCTGGAAATGCGTAAGTAATTTAAACGATTGATCATGCACACTCAAAGTCTTCATTAAATTATTGTATTACCCAATAAAGGGTTCACCTTAAAGTATTGTCAGCGCAAAACTTCTGCTCGTCCTGCTGTGAATTCTGATTTTATAATGAGTCATAAGGAATAATGAGAATGGATGCGCCTTAATTAAGTTTGCGTTGTCTAATGTCACTCCTAGCCAGTCCTAAAAGAACTGCAAAACAAAGGAACTTTTTCTCAGTGCAGGGACGAAGTAAGAATACTATCCTTACTGTCGGGATCGGCCTGATGTAAAAGTCTACAAAACAACCCAAGCTAGTTGTTAGGGCCCCGAACCCGTCTGGAGCTATCCAGCTGGATGACAATTACCCCTGGTCTATAAGTATGCCGCCATAACAACCTTATGTTGTGTTCCAGCATTAGTGACCCAGGTTCCAGTACCCCTATGCGGATAGCCATGTGTTCGCGGCACGGAATATTAAGTGGGCGGGGTTAGCCTGCAGTAATAAAAAAAGGAAAATCTGAGAGATGAATTATTTTGTCTGTGGACCTATCGGAACTCGTTATCATTTGTCTACCCGAGGAACAAAAATGGGTCATTTATATTTACTACAAAATCTTACTTAAATGTATTCATTATATGTTACAGTAAAGAAATTCCATTGGATCGCTCAGTATCAGAGCCGTGTGGTTCCACAGAAAAACAGGTCACAGTGACATCGAGTCGATCACTCCACGAGCCGTTCGCCGAACAGCTCACCGAACCCATGGAGATGGCTCGCGAACTTCTCAACTGTCAAGAGAGAATGTATCCCTATTTGTTTGGCAGTTTGAAGAATGCCATTCACCCACTTATTGGTGCTAGGTATGTTTGTAAGATAAAACTTTATTGAACTTTATATACTCGTAAATATTAATTTTGAAGCTTCAGTGTTCCAAACTAGGTATGACACTTTAAATCAGTCAACCTCATAATACCGTGGTATGTCATCTAAATGAGTCCGACATTTCACATCTTTACTCAAAACATCCCGCATTCCTTAAGCATCAACATTCCTCTTGTGTATTGTCATCAGATCAAACAAGTATGCAAAATATTGAATTGTTTTGATCGTTCAAAGTGGGTAAAAATCGAGTCCAAAAATTCCGTTACACACATTGGTAACAACGTGAAAATTTTAGATATTTATTTTTGATTCGGCGTTAATGGGTTAAGATGATAACGAGGTAATAAAGTTAAAACCGTATGTAAAATTATAGAAATATATTGGTTTTAGAACGGACTCTACCGTCATTTAATTGATTATATATGTAAACTTTACGTTATAATATTCTATTTGAATTTGTTACAGAAGCATCGATAAAGACTTGAAAGAGCAAAGACACAGAAAAAAATCAGTGATTCAAATGAAGAATGGTGCCCCAGTCTACGACTCCGAAGAAGGCACAGAAGAAGAACCCGTGCCATAGACAACTGTCAAATCTGCCAAACTTTACACGTACAATTGTGATTAGTAAGTGATTGTTTTACTTGTGATCGAATGTTAGACATGTTGTCCTTCTAGCGATGTGAAAGTACATATTTTTAAATATTTGGAATGGCTATTGAATTCTATGTATTTTGTTTAGAAGAGTTATGTTTTAGGGTTGCCATTAATTTTGTAAACAATTTGATGATGTTATATTAGTATTAACAATGTAAAAACATTCGAGCATTATTCACGCTTATTTAAACTTGTCAGTTCGTTTATAGTCTAAGTTTAATTAAAAACTTATTACTGATTATTGAAGTGATAACTTCTTATGGGAGGGTAAAAAGCTTCGTTACCTATCGTGTTACGGCGTCTGTCTGTCTGGGTTCCCTTTCTTTCACGCATACGGCAGCGGTAGGCAGGCTACTCCTCCCTCACTCTAACCCACAGCGATAGATCTATTCGAATTGCGACTTTATTACAATGAAATACAGTTGAGTTTTTTCTATAGAAAGAATCTACATTTGGGAATAATTTAATTTAATATAATTATGAAACAGTTTTTGGAAAAATTGGAAATTCGTTAACTTTAGTTAATTTTAAATGATGTTTGGTTTTATTAATAAATAACCTTTTCTTACATTATCATATTAATATACATAAAATTTAAGTAATGTGTATAATCGAATATTTTATCGATTTCAAATCCAAATTGAAGATATTGATGCTATTTGGATAATATAAGAAATCAGAAAGTTAAAGCGGCAGATGGAAGTTTTTTGTTCCACATGTTACTTTGCAAAACGTACGTTGTATAGGCTAATGCCCTTACGTAATTAGGAATTTAATGTGTTTGTAAAGACTATATGACGAGTATTCTCTACATACTTTAAAATCTTTTAAAAATACTCGTTTAACATCATCAAATTACATTTCTTAGCACCGTTCCAAGGTCGATAGATTATCAGATATGTTGTCTCTTTCTGTTGTCTAATGGATGAAAGGGATAAACTTAATTAGATTCTGGAACAAGCCTATAATTATTATTAGAATTGAAATAAATTTCATTTCTTTTAAGTATGTATTTATTTATATTGTATATATTTGAAGCCCATTTACCAAGAATCTGTTAAAGTCCTTGCAGACTGTCTATCTTGACGTACGTCTGCGTTGTTGAAATCTTATATAAAATGATGTAAGTAATAAAATTATATTAAGGAGGGTATTGATGGAGGTGGTAAAGATAATCATCTCTGTGTTTAAAAAGTGTCCGTCAAAGTACATTTGCATTAAATTAAGATGGTGCCACAATCGCATCAGTGTAAATTTTAGAGGTCAAAAATTATTACACCGCGATAGAGAATTTTTAACCCAACATACTTCCTTTCGTCATTTACAGTTACGTTCATAGCGTATACTGTAGCTGCTCAAGCGTTCAACTTGTCCCTTCACAAAGGCTGATTCTCTTTATCTTTATCCTCCATAAATTTTACGTACGGTCGCCACATGGCCGTGACGGGACCTACATCAAGATGGCTGCCCGTACGACTCTTTAAATAAATTAGGTTATCATTGCACTGTTATAAGTAAAGATCTTTTAGAAACTTGCACAATGTAACCAACCAACAATGTAACAAAACAGTCGTTTTTGGGGCTTTAATGTTATGAAAATGAAATATATATTAAAAAGTCAAAATTATGATATATGAACATCTACTTTTTATTTATTGTTGTTCGTATAATCAAATGTTTATAGGTAGTTGGAGTCGCAATTTATTTTTGTATGTTTGAGAAATGTTGGATGTTTTTATTAAATCTCAATATTGTTTATAATACAATTTGTGACAAAAGTTCATACTGCCATGTCACAACAACGTTTTATGAATAAAAATATTTTAATATTTAATGTTTAGATGTTGTAGAGTTTATCTAATGGAAGAATAAAGTTAAGATAAATGCAGTAATAAATTAAAATAACATAAGTAGTGTTACAACAATTCTCGTTTGGTTTTTAAAGTTCGGACCGGACTTAGATCGTAACTTGGAAACCAGGGATTTGTGATTGGATCATAGTACTGAATTTCGCAAATATTTTGAAATTCTATGAAGATTCTGTGGTTATTTTTTTACTATAACTCTCTCTTACATGATTTTTTTCATAAAACATTTTTTCCCTAAATATTTTTTTATGGTAAAAGTTCGTCAAAACATGTTGATTTAATAATAAAACATGCAGCCTTATGGAATTTAATATTCTACGCAATATTTTGTTTGTATGTGGTTGTTTTATTCTTTTGGATGACTTAACTGCTACATCTAATATCTCAAATAGAACAAAATTTTAGGTTCTCTAAGAAACTTTATATCAGACTCACTCGTACAATGTACACATTTTGTATAAGTTTGTTCAACATTCACACACACTTCTTTTATTAGATTTACTTAATTTGACTATATATGTTATAATAAAATCTATATTTAAGATGTAAAAACATTTAAATGTGTAGGTGCTGCGCTTTTTTTTTTACTTCAGAGTGATTTTTTTCTTGATGAGGATATTGTGTGCGTATTTTTAAAGCGAACATATTTCGTGTACGGCCTTACTTTGAATTATTCATAACCAATGTCAATAAATAAACAAAAACTACGATTCAAATTAATAATACTAATTCTTGTTGTAGATTTGAGTAAGGTCTTTAATGGCGATGTCATAAACAAATTTTTTTTGTGATTTTTTTCTAGTTTGAAAAACAATGTGTTAAATAATTGACATTGGATAAATGTGTAGATTTTACGAGGCCAAACAAAAGCAGATTATTTAAAGGGTGAATCAAATAATGTACGTTGTGAAACGTGAAGTCAATGGAAACTAAAAACTCATGTTTTAATATTATACTTTTATTTAGGTTTTATACAAATAAAGCGCCTCTTAGACTGTCCGTATTGACGTCAAGGTGACAAGGTGCACAACGAAAATGTTCGCGTAACGCACATCATTTACTGTTAAATATGACCCTTCACTGTGAAAGTTGTACTATTCTGTGTTTATACATTCACATCGAGCACACTGACTTAAAGTCAAAATCGACCGTGTAAAGGCGCTTTAGTGTTTTTGCTATGTAAGCTCTATTTACTATAGTTTTAAAAAGTATATTTAAGAAATGAAATTCCTAAATGGGATTTATATAGATTTGATTGGAACAAGTCCGATTCATTGCTTCCATGATAAATATATTGTATTCATATACATTTGTCGTATGAAATAAAGAGATGTTTATTGAATTGTTTTGCTTTTCATTTTATACTAGCTGTTCTTGTGAATTTGTTCACTGGAATGAGCCTATTTCCGAACAAGCATTTATGAAAATGAAAGAATTTGAAGAAAAAAAACCGGATAATATACCACATTTCTTTTCGGTAAGACTAGAAATTATGATATCTAAATTCCTGTGTAACTCGTACACACATGCAAGACTGTTTCTTTTTAGCGTCAGGCGATAGCCGTTCTGCTAAACCAATTATTTTGCCTCCGTTCTCTGGAATCAGATTAAGATAAACATTATTTCGCGTAATTTAGCCAATCGTTATCGTCATCAGTCAATCATAGTCCACTACTGACCATAGGCCTTCCCAAATTGGCGCAACACAGCCCGGTCCCTTGCTTTTCCCATCCATCCCAGTCCAAGGTCGGGACCTTGACCTTAAGCAGGTCACCAGTATCAGGCTGGGGGGCGTCCTACGCTCCATTTGCCTAGACGCGGTCTTCACTCCAGGAGACGTTTGCTCCAACGCCCATAGGTCCTGCAAAAATTAGCCAATACTATAAATAGAATAAAAATAGCCTTTATTGCTGGATAAACATGCTCTTTTATGTACAAAAAAATTAGATTACTCTATAAATTAATTTTTTTTTCTTTTCTTCATTTGGCACCCGTAATATCTTCTATCCCAGCTTGTACATAGACAGGCCTCTCAAGGATTTCCACTGACACCCAGCTTCCCTTTCCCAGAATGTCCCTGCAACAAATTTTAAATCTTACCAATATATACTTCTTCATATTATATATTTCATCATTGTTGTAACTATATTGGCGTGTGTGCCAGCGATGCCTCAGAAAGCGACAGGATTTGCGTCAAGAAATAAAAAAAAACTATAACGACTACCGATTGCGCTAAATATGAAAAAGAATCTAGAAACATAAATTATCCATGCAGGGGCGGAGAAAGAATACTAACCTCTGCGGCCCGGGTCGGCTTCTCGTAAAAGGCGACAAAACAACCCACCCTAGCTACGTGGTATGGCCCCAAGCCCGTCTGGATGGCGACCACCTTTGGTCTTAAGTATGCTGCCATAATAACCTTGTGTTGTGTTCGTGACCCAAGTTCCTGTACCCTTATGGGACAGCAGCGTGTTCGGCGTTGCCACTGGCGTTGCAAACACCCATAGGCGACGGTAACTGCTAAATTCTAAGCGAGCCGTCAGCCTGTTTGCTGTCCTACAGCAATAAAACAACATCCAAAAGTGAATTGTACATTATTCTTATGGCAATGTGGGAAACCCATTATGGCTTTAGTAAGATAATCGCGTTTAACTACTGAATTCCGGTTCGGAAACTTTAACCAAGAAAAAATAGCACAGAAAGAGTTAACGCTAAAAAGCGCTAAAGTTTTATACAAATATTTTAGATATTCTGACGATCTTCTTGGCGCAACGGTCATAGTTTGATTCTCGAGTGTTAATATGCATTCATTTATAAACAAAAAAAAATATGATTAGTCGAATATAAAGTGTCTAGTGCCCATAAATCTAGCGCTCTACGGCTACTGATGGCGCTGTTTATCACATATATTTATCGGCAGGAATACGGTTAAACGAAGAAGGTGTTAAATGAAAGACCAATTGCTTAAATGATCATATTTATCCATTATGTATTCAGTGTTTATAATATATATCTAATATAAGCATTAACATAAAAATATGCGTGTTCGTGCACACATGTTTTACTTAATCTAATGAGTATTACAAATATTTATTACTCCTAAATAAATTGTAGATCCCCATTTAAGTATATTCTAAATTATAAATATGTTCTTATATCCTACAAATACATGCTAAATATATGCATAATTAGACTATATGATGATCATTTCTTGTTTCCCGCGAAACATGGCTCTCCCCCTGAAAAATAAAACATTTTGTTTTACATATTCTATGATTGGTTTCACATTTATTGGGAATAACTAAAATATCAGTCATTTACTTTTCCACCTGTTTTATACAGAATAGTACTCCCGACTGTAACCGTTTAAAAGTTATGCAATGTGAAAATAATAGCAACGCAATCCGCAACGAACATTTGGAATTAACGTGGTATTGAACACATGGAAAATAATAAAGTCTAGAAGAGATACAGCTGGATCCAGGATTAACCGGTTCGATGATGATGTTGAGTTATTAAAAGCCAGTTGTCTAATTTACTCCAGGAATAAGAAAAAGAAATTACCCGTAGCCTTGCCATCTCCGCAAGTGCAACTCGCCCCACAGGCCGCTGTGCCTTCCCCTTACTGGTCTGCCAAAAATAATACTATTTTAAATAATTATATTTTTAACAAAAATTCTCAAAGCAATCTTAAAATTTCAACAATAATAATCTATTTTTTAAACTTGAAAGAATGTTAAACATGATTTCTAAATAATTGAAAATTTATGAATACAGATGCTCATAATTTAAACAATTTACAAACCGTAAATAATCCACGTAATAGATTCTTCATGATACTTGATTCTGTAATTAATAAGCTTTCTACCGTTGAGACGAGTACTTCCATGTCGAACAGAATAATGCGTACGTTTCACTTCAGAAAATCAATACCTAAAGGGGAGTGGGGGAAACCGCGAACAAATATACGCATGCGAACAGTGTAACCAACTATTGGTGTCTAACTTAAATCTTGAAAAAGATCTACCAACATTCTAAATGTTTGAAAAATAATCTGCATAAATTATATTGATGCCTTTAATTTTGTTTAATCAATCTTTATCTCTGCGTACCTAATCCCTAAACGAGTTCATTGAATATAATAAACAATAGCGAGGGGCCATTACTGTATTAAATTTTTTTTTGTCTTAAAAATTTGCGCAATGTATCACCGATTGTTTATTGAATTTATTGACTAAAACAAGTCTGGTTAATTTTTAATTATTCATAAGCAAAATATATGTATTTAATTGGGAAAACAAGAAATACAGGACTTTTAATCCAAAGGGAACAAGCTCTATTACGTCTTAAATCGCGAAATTATTAGACGCCACAAATGGCGCCATTTTTCTTTTGGATTCTGCTCGTTAAATTTTTAATTTACCTACATTGATTTTCTAGCTCAATATAAAATGCGATTTCGACGGCAAAGGCTTCAAATTTAGGGATATACTTGAAAATATTATGTCCGCACACTTATTAATTTAATTAGTGAGGAAAGACGTACGGATGTACGTTGAATTGTTATCAGCCAATGTCAACAACGCCAGTGGCATCGCGAACACGCTGCTGTCCCATAAGGTTACAGGAGCTTGGATCACTGATGCCGGAATACAACACAAGGTTATTATCGCGGCATACTTAAGACCAAAGATGTGCCATCCAGACGGGCTACCACGTAGCCAGGGTGGGTTATTTAGTCGCCTTTTACGACAGGCCGACCCCGGCCGCAGAGATAGTATTCTTTCTCCGCCTCTGCATGGGTAAATTCATTTCATCTCAATTCGAGAAAAAACTGTAATTGGCAAGTGCCAGCGACTAGGGGGGGGGTTGAGGGGTATTTGGGACTCCGAGTAAGATGGTCAACATCCGACTACCCAGTATGAACTTCGCTGTCCTTACATCGCCTATTCCCTGGGCCCACGGATAAACATGTTCCAACCTTTAGCCCAGGCTGTTATGATATGACTAGATCAACATTATTTGCTGAATTTAGTCAATACCATTTTGTATTTATTTTATTGTTTCTTATTGACTAATTTGTTGGCTATAAACCTCCGTGCCTGCGATACTTTTGAAATAGTCAAGATTTACTCAAGAAATTAAAATCAGTAACGATAACCGATTGCAATAAATATGAAAAAGTAAATATAGTTTAGAAAAAGTTCGATTTAATAAAAAAGTGTGTTATTTGTTTTTTAAAATATTATTATTTTTCACTATTTAGTTCAATTTGTCACTAAAGTATATTCTTTAGTTTGTGCTTGTTCTGTTGACAAATCTCTCCATTTCTGACTTACAAATTTAACGATAAAACAATATTGAACTTAACAATTTTATTAAAAGTTAATAGCTCCCAGTTGAAAAAATATTTTGATCAGGGTAATTTATACGTAATACGTCACCATTTTTTTAAAATCCTAGCGACTTTAATCATGATGAGAGATAATGTTAACAAATTATTGTATTGTGATCGGTCCTCGATAAGTCTACAACGTTTGAATGAAATCTGACCGTTTAAAGTGTTCAAAATAGTCGGTTACAAACAATATAGCAAACTTAAAGATGAAATAAATAAAAGCGTGATAAAAGGAATCTAGCAACATATAATATTAAGATAGAAATCGCTCATTACTTTTGTGGTTCAGATTGATTTTCGTTAAATATTTATTTACTATTTAACTACGGAATTTAGGTTTATTACCAGCTTATTGTAAAATGGTTCCCTAACTTAAACATGAAATATTATCTTATATAATCTTTGAAGTACTTAATATTTACATTGTCAGAAGCCTGTCAGCTTTTGTGGAGTTTTTTCATCAGTTCTTTATTATCAAATAGCGCTTCTTAATCGTTTGTTTTAGCATTTGTAATAATTTATTTTATTGCTATATGACAGCAGACGGGCTGACGGCCCACTTAGAATTTAGCAGTTACCCTCGCCTATAGGTGTTTGCAACGCAATAAGGATATATGGTATTGAGTATTATTGGTATTTGACAATGTTTCAATAAATTGGTAAGCTCTTAATTCCAATTCTTATCAATCTATATGCATAAAACAAAGTCGGGTTATTTACACCATTTTTAACTCAAGAACGGCCGGACCGATATCAATAATGTATGCTTTTTTAGTTCATCTTCGCTACGTATAGAAGAATAACTTATGAAATATCATATAATTAACTACAAAATATCACGGAAAATAATATAGGAAATTATAAAGAGAAAATACGTTTTCAATCCATTTGACAGTTGTTATCATCTGACAACAACTGTCTAATTGATCTCAAATTCAAATCTTTCTAAAATAAAAATCATTCGTATTTTGAACTTTAAGCACAAAACTATTTTGTATTTATAAAAATAATGACGTAGGTATACGATAAAGAATATGATTGATGTAACTCATATGAATTAAGATGATTGAAATTGAACATATAATAATACACTTAAGAAAATGATTAACAGCAAAAACTCTTGGTTCTAATTGAAATGTCATCAACTTATCAAAACTTAATTTATGCCAAATTTGATGAAGGTTGGAATGTATACACGTCGATTGTGCAGAAATACTTGATAATTTATTGTATAATTCATTAAAATATTCCAGATCTTATTACATAATTAGAGTTATTTATTTCCGTTGCAACACCGTTTAAAAAATAATTGTCAATAACCCGTTCAGGGGAGGTTTTCAAAATACCACGCTTGGTTATAGGGCTTAGGTTTTTGTCGCGTAGCCAATATCCTCTAAAGGTAATCTCGAGAGAGAGAGAGAGAACTCTTCTCAACTCCGTGTAGGGGCGGAGAAAGAATACTAACCTCTGCGGCCGGGGTCGGCCTGTCGTAAAAGGCGACAAAACAACCCACCTTGTGTTGTGTTCAAGCATTAGTAACCCAAATTCCTGTACCCTTATGGGACAGCAGCGTGTTCGCTATAGGCGAGGGTAACTGCTAAATTCTAAGCGAGCCATCAGCTTGTCTGCTTTCCTACAGCAACAAAAAAAGATATAGGAGAATAGAACGATGGATGCAGAACTAAAATTTCATTACCAAGGACCAGCGGGGAAGTCAGGAAGTACATGCGAAATAGGTGGAGAGCAAGACATGAACTGAGGAAAATCATCCAAAAACAGGTTGAAGCTGAAAGCTTAGTTGTAAAACTATCAATTAACCAAGAACAATCATAGAATTAAAGCGAGAGTGACTAAATTCTCGGTCACAACCAAATTATATACAAAAAAGGGCAGGCAGGAAGTAGATCTTAAAACCATGAAGAAAAAATAAGACGCATGCTATGTGGAGAATTACCTAAAAGCTCTTTCTCCGTGCAGGGGGGGGTATAAGAATATTAATCTCTACGGCCGGCAATAATAAAAGGCAATAAAACAATCCTAGCTACGTGGTAGGGTTCCAAGTGCGTCGGGATGTAAAAGTATGCCGCGATAATAACCTTTTGTTGTCTTCCAGCATTAGTGACCGAGGTTCCTGTATCCCTATAGGACAGCAGCGTGTTAGGCGACGGTAACTTCTATTAAGTGCCCACGTCAGCATATCTGCTGTTTCTCAGCAAGAAAAAAGGTCCATTTAAGATGCAGCATGAAAATATTCTTTCTTCTCGGTTGAATTCTTCATTGCTGAAGGTTGTATCCTTGAAAATCTGTTTCCAGTTCGTTTGGTCCTCAGCTTCTAGAATAGTGGTTGCTATCGGGCAGCTAATGAGGGCGGTTACCTAGTTACACCAGCGGCTAGGTGATCGGCCGTGGGGTCACTTTCCTTCCACCTTGCCCGTCACGATCAGCTTATCCAATTTATCCGGCTGTCGTTTGGCAATGTGACCAAAGCACTCAAGACTCTTCTGATAACAACAGATTGTTGAGAGCCTGACTTTAATGCGATATATGGTACATAATAAATAATTAAAGCATAAAGATGTCAAGAGGCTAAATAAATACAATTACTTAAACTATGATCGCAAGTTCCTTAATTGTTTTGTTGGAAAAAAATTTATTACAATAATATATAAAATGTTCTAAAATAATTCAGTTCAATTTAATTCAATCAATCAAGTCTTACTGCTTGAAGTATACTTGATTTTTGTAAGATTTTGTGTAATGGCATATAAGGCTTGAACGAAGAAGGATATTAAATGAAAGACCAATTGCTTCTTAAATGCCTGCCTATGAGTTTATTTATCCATTGTGATCAGTATTCAGAGTTTATAATATATACCTAATATAAGCATTAATATAAAAATATGCGAGTTCGTGCCACCACACATATTTGACTAAATCTAATGAGTATTACAAGTACTTAGTTCTCCAAAATAAACAGTAGATACTTAAAACTACAATAAACAATTATTAAATGATAAAATGTACGTACATTTTATAAATGATAATTATTTCCTTATTTTACCATCTTAAAATCTACAATAAATGTTTTCAATTCTAAAATTTCGATACATGAGCCACCTTTATAATATTATACGAGTATTTAAAATAATATTGTTACATCATAAAAATGTTATTATATTCTAAATCTATATGCTGAATATATGCTTAATTAGACTATATTATGATTATTTCTTGCTCCCCTGGCAACAGGGCTTTCCCCCTGAAAAATAAAACATAATTTTTTTAATATTCTTGTGTTCTGGCTGTCAAACAGAACCCAACCCGTGGGCTCAAAACCTGTGACCGACAGAATTCTTACACACATTGTTTCACATTTAATTGGAATAATTAAAATAGCAGTCCTAATTGAACCTGTTTTCTCCCGCATAAAAAGGTTTAACAGTCGTGCAATACTCAATAACAAACCAATCTCTTCGTAACGAACATTTGGAATTAAAGTAAAATTAAACACATGGATTCAGGGTTAAACGCTTCCATGATAATGCTGAGTTCTAAAATTCCAGTTGTCTAATTTACTCCAAAAAAAAAGAGACATACCTGAAGCCTTGCCATCTCCGCAGGCGCAAGAGGGCCCGCAGGTGCAACTAGCCCCGCAGGCCGCTGTGCCTCCCCCGCACGTGTCTACCAAAAATAATTTATTGTACTATAGAATTTATATTATTTTTATAAAAAACCACAACAACCAAACAAACATCGAAACATTCTCAAAATCTTATTTATTTTAATGTATATCACCAAGATGTATCTATCCACTACGACTTTTTGCTAAAATACTTTCAAAAAATGTTATCACTAAGTACTATTTATTGTTTTTTTATTGCTGTAGGACAGGCTGACGGCCTACTTAGAATTTAGCAGTTACCGTCGCCTATAGGTGTTTGCAACGCTAGTGGCATCGTGCCCGTAAGGGTAAAGGAACTTGGGTCACTTATACCGGAACACAACACAAGGTTATTATGGCGGCATACTCAAGACCAAAGGTGGTCGCCATCCAAGCGGGCTTGAGGCCCTACCACGTAGCTAGGGTAGGTTGTTTTGTCGCCTTTTACGACAGGCCGACCCCGGCCGCAGAGGTTTGTATTCTTTCTCCGCCCCTGCATGGATGGTGATTGTATAGCCTTCTTAAAGCTATATAATAATTCACAATAATAATATAAAGAATTTACAAGCTAAATAATCAATGAAAAGGATTTAATACTAGACTGTAGTAATTAATAAAAGAAATCTTTTACGCTTTTTTATTCTTTATTAGCCGTTCTGCCACATCAAAGAGAATAAATCAATCCATTCGTCTCACTCCAGAAAATCAATACCCAAAAGGGAGTGGGGAAATGGCGGACAATAACATGTACAAGTAAGTCTTTTATAGAATCAAAAACCCTGTATATAATAAATCACATTATATTGATCTTACGGAAAATAATTCGAATTTATTGATAAAAACAACTCTGGTTAAGTTTTAATTATTTCAAATACACATGAGCAATATGTATATACAATTTCGTAAACGAGAAAAATAAGTATTTTAACCCAAAGGGAACGAGTTCTATTGCGTATTAAAGCGCGATATTATTAGACGTCTCAAAGGGCACATTTTTCTTTTGGATTCGGCTCGTTAAAAATGATATTTTCTAATTAATTACTTAACAATAAAGAATTCGAATTTAGGGATAATAAACTTCAAATAATTACATCTGCACTCTAATGAATTTAATTAGTAAAGACGTACGGATGTAAAAGTGCCGTTATAATTAGAGAATGTGCACGGTCGAGAAGGCAAGGCGAAATTTACATCGCAGAAAACTCAACGAATTGTTAAACTTTAATATATAAGAACCAACATTTTTGTTGTATAACCAATATTTTACTAAAAATAATGTTATAATAATAATTTAGGCACTACATTATTTTAATTCGTGCACGAAATTAGGTGTGTTTTGAATGTAATAGAATCAACAAAAGTGGGGACAAATTTATTGATTTGCACAACTACGCAACAGAGTGCTGAATTAATCTTAAATTCTTAAAACATTGGAAATTTTATATAAAATAATCGATTATTGGAATGAGACTTACCATTAATTGTAAAATAAATAGAATAAGGGTGGGATAAAATATAAAATTGAAGCGACTCACCTTTACAAGACTCGCATGGTGCAGGCATGGCTAGACCTGGTCTAGTACTGAGCTTGTTGGGGACGAGATGCGTGCGCAGACAAACGCCGACGGGTCAATAACTGGCTACCAAGGGGGGATTGCGGTTGTCTTGATACGTCGATTCGCTTTTATTGTATTTTATTAAGTACCCAGCGATTGGTTTTGTACTAGAAAGTTCGGCGAGGGGCTTTGTATGGCTGCGTTGCGCAGAATTCAATGAATATTTTGAGATCAGTAGACTATATATTAAAACTAATATTAATAAAAATATATATTCTATCATAACATACTTCATCAACAATATAACAAACTACCATATCTTCCGTGACGTGAACTTTTAGGTTCCCTTGGACCTTTCAAGTCTTTTTTTTTGGTAGTATAGCCTGCATTCATCATATAGCGTATCTGACATACCAGTCTCCTTTCTGCAAATTTACTAGTTATCACCTTCACTTATGTTAGGTATTGGAACTCAAAGAAAGATGTCCCACGTCTGACTACCCACTAAATCCACTATACTCCTATCACCCGATGCATTTGTGCCTTGAGAGTGCTTGCACCAGGTGAGAGATCAGGGTGCCTTGGTGCCTGGATCAGGAAATCAGGGCAGATCTCACCGCCTTTGAATTGATCATGATATATTCAGTCTTTGGCAGAGTTAATTATTATCTATTTGACAAATTGTTCGCAATTTCGTGTCAATTTTCAATTTTATCCGTGCAGGGGCGGAGTAAGAATACCTACCTCTGCGGCCGGGGTCGGCCTGTCGTAAAAGGCGACAAAATAACCCACCCTAGCTACATGGTAGGGCCCCAAGCTTTAGTATGCCGCCATAATAACATTATGTTGTGTTCCGGCATTAGTGACCCAAGCTTCTGTACAAACACCCATATGCGACGGTAATTGCTAAATTCCAAGTGGACAGTCAGCCTCTCTGCTGTCCTACAACAATAAAAAAAAACTTTGTTTTTGTTTCATCTATATAGATTGATAATAATTATTGCAATTAAGGGTTTACCAATTGATTTAAAAATTGTCATATACCAATATGCATACTATACAAATGCAATAAAAATAAAAAGTAAAATTTTCAATTTGCGAAGATTTCTCTAGTCTATGCACCTGACTGGACTCGAACCCAACCCTGTTATGTATTCTAATGCTGTCTTTAGCGGACGACTGAATTGAATCCACTTCTAACACAATTCTTTTAGAGTTGTTAAAGTGCTTCCTGACACATTGTTACATTTGTGAGCTAATCTAATAAAAATACAACAAGATTGAGATCAGTTTTTTAAGTATATTAAGATGACATCTAAGACAATCCTAACTAATATTATAAATACGAAAGTAAGTTTGTTTGTTTATTTGTTTTTTACGCTTTCACGCCTAAATCTTTGTAAATTATATTTATAAGTAACTTTTTAAATAACATTTGTAAATTTAGTATAAGATAGCTTAGGGTTTTTTTACTAATCTAAAACTAATTTTTGTTAACGTGACGTCACGGCTAGGTTCTAACGGAAGACCAGCGCTGGTTTTTTAACCAGTCTTGCTGAGTTAGAACCTTTCTAGGGCTAATTTTAAGTTTTTTTGTTTTTATTTAGTTTGTTTTATTTGTAGCTCTAAATAAATGTATTTTTCTTTCTTTCTTTCTTAAACCGCTGAACCAATTTTGATAAATTTCGGTATAGTCATAGATTAGACATTGGAGAAGGACGTTTGCCGCGTCAACTAATAAGTTACAGGTTGCGAAAATCGAAAACAATTCTAATAACAGCGAGTTCATGTTGATCCACTTAATCTATTTTTTTTAATATTGTAATATTACAGCAAAGCAGTGTAGACGACTCCATGCCAATTTTTGACCGTGCTATATGTACTTAAGTATGTAAGAAATCACAGAGAACCTTCTAGAACGCATCTCTTTGACCGTTCTGCGCATGACACGCGACTATCGATTGGCGTCTGAATGTTCTAATGTGCACAATTATATAGATATAATATATAGAAAATTTTTTGCTATACCGTTGCCCTGGTTGAGTCCATTGCGTGCCAATGTACTTACCATCAAGGATGTCAAAGACCTGTTCGAAGTGGCGAAATTAATTAATGTTCTATTATGTTACGATGTACATACGTGTGAAGAAGCTTTCTTTAATATTGTTAGGTTTGTTTTTTATTGGCGGCTTACTTAATAGTAAACAGTTTTGATGCCAGTGGATATTTACGACACCAGGGGCATCGCTAACATGGTTCCGTGCGCTTAAGGGAATTGGGACTTGGGTCACATAATAACGCAACATAATGTTATTATGGTGGCATATTTAGCGACCAGGGGTATAAAAGGACTGCCTAGTGATGGTCTTATAGACCATCATTAGGCCCGTCCTTTTATACGTCTGTGAAGCGTGGCTGGTGCTGGAGCGACACAAGCAGGCACTACGAGTCACGGAGATGAATATGCTGCGGTCGATGTGTGGAGTGACGCGAAAGGACCGCGTTAGGAACTCTCGCATTCTCGGCAGCCTTCATGTCCGTGACATTGCGGATAAATTGCAGGAGTGTCGCCTTCGCTGGTATGACCACGTTTTACGGCAACCGGCTACTTATGTGGGGAACAATGTCTGGTCATGCCGCCACCGCCGCAGGAGGGGTAGACCCAAAAAGTGCTGGCTTGACGTCGTAGGGGTTCATATGCTGGACTGACCACCAGAGATGCCGAAGATCGTACGAAGTGGAGAAGAAAAAGTCGGAAAGCGGACCCCGAGCACCGAAACGAAAGTTTGGGTTGCAACCGGGATACAACGCTGGGATGATGATGAATCTTCCGTATTTTTATCCGTGCAGGGGGTGGTGAATGAATACAGACCTCTGCGGCTGGGGTCGGCCTATCGTAAAAGGCGACAAAACAACCCACCCTAGCTATGTGGTAGAACCCCAAGCCCGTCTGGATGGCGACTATCTTTGGTCTTAAGTTTGCCACCATAATAACTTTGTGTTGTGTTCCGGCATTAGTGACCCAAGTTCCTATACCCTTATGGGACAGAAGCGTGTTCGCGATGCCACTGGCGTCCTACAGCAATAAAAATATAATCGAACCTCACGGAGCCGCTGCTACAGTTGAATAGACTTAAAGTGGCGATTTCTTAGAGAAACCGACACAATATTTTTTTTTATGTTATGAATCCTCTTTTTTCATTTAAATGTCGTCTGAATAGTACTTGCAGTAGTGTTTAGATTTTTTTGATGATAAGTGTATTATATACAGAAATATGTAACAAGATATCCGGGGTAGAAACCGCGGACACAGCGTGTATTAAACCGTTTATTGAATCTGCCTGGGAATAAAGGGAGCTTATTCACTATAAATTGGCCACTTATCAAACCCCGTCCACTTGCATTTCGTTGTCTATAGACGTAGCCGGTTATAACCGGTTTTACAATCTGGTCGGCCATACTTGTTTCTGTTTACGGTTTCTTTTCAAATTTTTAAATTGTATATGACGTAGTTAATAGATAACTCCAAATCGTTGCTAGGTGGTCTTAAAAGCTGATTGATCTTGTTAAAAAACTTGTCAAGGTTTTATTTGGTTTTTATGTCAAATGGAGGGTACATATGTCAGCAAATGAAATAATGTTAGTTAATTACATTAAAAGCATAAGCCGATTTAACCTTACTGATAGTGATTGCCTATTTTGCTTATAATCTTCTTTGTTGTATTATGAACTGTCTTCGGTCACCCGTCTCTCATCATTTTCCTAATGTTCCTCCTTGCTCCTATTCACACGGTGCTTTGGGTAGCCCTATTTTCGTTTGGACCACACAATTCCGCGCAGAGGCGAAGTAGTCACCTCTGCAGCCACCACTTGTCGTAAAATGCCACTAAGCAACCCAAGCTAGATGGTAGGGTTTCAAGGCCGTCTGGATAGCTACCCGTGGGTTCTAATGTGCCGCCATTTCCACTACGATTCCAGTTCCACTACGCAAACGTCAGCGTGTTAGTTAATTCCTCTGGCACCGCAAACCTTACTATATGAGCCGTCAGTATGTCTGCTGTTTCGGAGCAATAAAAATGCTAATTTTGCTATCTGGTACTGGCTTGTAAATAAAATTCCATAGCATTGAGGTTATGTAATAAAGAAGGTAGGGAACGAAAAGATTTAATTGCAGAATTGATGAGAATTGCTATGCTACCGGTACGCTATGATGGCCGTTTTGACGTTTGTCTACTCCATGACGTTTCGTATTAATTTGTAATTACATTTGAAAGAGCAAATTGCTGTTCTTTATTGTTAATAACTGCACGTCGCTATTGACAATAAAGAACAGCAATTTGCTCCTTCAAATGTAATTAATTAATACGAAACTTCATGAGTGGACAAATGTCAAATCGGCCATCATAGCGTGCCGGTATAGTAGATATAGTCAAGACAAGTCATAACGTCTACCTCTACAGTATACAACACACAATTTAACCAGTGTTACCAGTAAAAGCCTTAAAAACTGTCAAAATTAAAACAAAATACCCCAACTAGAAACGTAATGAATTTTTAAATCAATTCAAAACTAACAACTCAACAATATAAAATCTAAAAAAATTCAAGTTTTATGAACATGTAATTCAATTAAACAAGAAATCTTAATTTTTTTATTGGTGACGAACTGCAGACTGGCTGACGGCCCACTTCCTAGTAAACAGTTACAACCGCCTATGAATGTTTCCGATGCCAGGGGCACCGCGAACACGCTGCTATCCGCGTAGGGGTACTGGAACTTGGGTCACCACATATTAAGTTGGAGGCATACTTACAGACCAGGGGTGGCTGCCATCCGGGCTCCCAAAGTAAGTAGTACTTATGTTATGGATATTAGATAACTGATACACTACATATATACTTTTATATAATCAATACATAAATAGACAGACGCGAGACATGAATCGATCCCGTGGTTTCCACAAACGTGTCGAAGTGTGTTAGTCGTTACGTCACGTAGGTTGTAGTTTACTTTTACGTGACTAATATTTTAGACCATAAAGTAGAAACCTCTTTAGAAGTATTACATCCAGTTTAAGGTCATATCAAATTAAACAACAAAAAATAAGCGAAACAAAATTGTATACTGTCAGTTACTGTCTTTATAAAAATCTATTTTTTATTTTCTTCTTCCTGCTCTTATCATAGACCTGCTATTTAGGGGAAAGTCACCCTAGTTGGCATCACTGAATTTAAGTAACATAAAACCACATCGGCATTACGGCGGCAATGTGCAAGTGTCACTGAACTCTGTTCCGCTGTGAATCATCGGTTTATTGCTTTGATTCAAGAACTTGTTTGTTTATCTCGCATTTAATTAGGGTAAAGTCTTTACCCTGAACCATTCCGCGGTAAAAAGTTAAAGAGCAAGGTTTTGTGGGTGATGGTAGGTAAATAAACAAAAACTTTTTTATAGTGGACAATTATATATGATGATTGATTATGATGGTGGATAGGTATTGCGGTTTTTCTTGCAAACATTTACTTACAATCAAAATACAAATAAATAACATTTACAAACTACATGTCTGAGGGGCTTTAAGCCACAAAGACTACTTAGGGAACCTCTGAGCCAGATGTTTGGCCCACTGTCTAGGTGCACTTTTCTCCTTGCAAGGGCGGAGTTAGAATACCTGTCATAAAAGGCATAATAACTAAAGAGTGAAAAATCATTCTTAATATAGGAATAAAATACTAAATGACAAATATTAATATTATTGTGAAAAAAGCGTGGGGCGTATTGTGCCATATTTTTCATACAATTGTCGAACTATCCGTGCAGGGGCAGAGAAAGAATACTAACCTCTGCGGCCGGGGTCGGGCTGTCGTAAAAAGCGACAAAACAACTGGACCGTCTGGATGGTGACCACCTTTGGGCTTAAGTATGCCGCCATAATAACCTTGTGTTGTGTTCCAGCATTAGTGACCCAAGTTCCTGTACCCTTATGGGACAGCAGCGTGTTCGCGATGCCACTGGCGTTGCAAACACCCATAGGCGATGGTAACTGCTAAATTCTAAGTGGGCCGTTAGCCTGTCTGCTGGCCCACAGCAATAAAAAAAAACTAATTGTACCGATCGAATATTTTCGAACACTGAGTTATTGAGCAGTCCACGCTTTTTCCACAACAATACATTTTTGATTCATTATTTTATTCCTATATTAGAGAATATTTTTAACTTCTTAGTTCGACTTATCATGGTGTACTACTGTAAATCTAACAGATCACCAGGCATTGAATGAGGAATGGAAAATAACCGATTCTCCTCTACATATTACACGAGGAGGAATATAAAATTCGTAGGGATTCGAAGTACTATCACATACATTCTTCTCTATATTCCATTAAATTAGTTGATCAGTAAGTCTACTCGTTTAAGCTTCTGAACACTAGCAAGTGACAAGACAACCGGTCAGTAACTGTTAAAAAGCGAGTGACTTAATATAAAATTTACACGTTTGTACATTTCTAATTGTGAGTAATTAACGCATTTCAAATGTCGACTAATTTCTAAAATAATTATGCTTTGAATTAATACGTAAATAACTAAGTAATTTCTCTACTTACGTTACTTACGTGCACTGAACCGAATAATAGTCGTAGAAAAACCTAGTTCTTTAATTGTAACCTGAAAATTAATATATTTTGTTTTTAATGCCCGGTGCCCGACTTTCCGACATTTTTTAATCCACTTCGCACGGTCTTCAGAATCCCTGTTAGTAAGTCCATTGTTACGCATACTACCTTTTACGACGTCAAGCCAGTACTTTTTGGGTCTACCCCTCCTGCCGGAACCCGGCGGAGGCGGCATGGCCAGACGTTCGTTACGTAAGTAGCCGATTGATGAAATCTGTGGCGTACCAACGAAGGCAACACTCCTGCTATTTTATTTATTCGCAATGTCAAAGACATGAAGGCTGACACGAATCCGGGAGTTTTTAACTCGGTCCTTCGGCGTCACTCCACACATCCACCGCAGCATATATCTTCGTGACACGCAGTTCCTGTTTCTGTCACTCTAGCACCGGCTACGTTTCACAGCCGTATAAAAGGGTAGGCCTAATGATCATCTTACCGTATGACCTACCCCTTCAACTTAACCGGCATCTGGGGGTCACATATAACACCAGTCACCTCACGCCATTTGGCCCACGTAGCAGCGATGCGTGCATTGACGACGCAATCGATGTCACCAGACGCGTGAAATACAAATCCCAGGTATTTGACCTGGTTCCTGCGTTCGACCGTGTCGCCACCTATGTGCACGGGTGTGTGTTACAGAGTTGCACGCCAGGTACTCAGTCTTCGCCACATTGAGCTTCAGAGCGACGTTCTCAAACGACTCCTTCCACGATTTCACGCGTCGCACCAACCTGCCCTTGTCCGCATCTGCTAGCGCGATATCATCATACATGAGGAACTACAGCGGCTGCTGATGTATGCTGCTCAATCTATTTTGTTTCTAATCGCATGTATTTGGCTTGCAAGAATAAAATAATACCATTTTGTTTCTGAAACGTAATGTATATAATAATAAGGACTAATAATAAACATACTATAATAATTCGCTCAGCATCGTCCACCATCAGTGTATATCTATGTGTATAGATTGAATAATTCTATGGCTATAAAATAAAATCATTCAAAATGTTTATTTAAAATTCAATATGTTGTTATATTGGTATAGTACGAATCAGTCTGTGACAAAATCACTCGCTTCCAATGGCAGACTTAAGGTTCATTGGACTAAAATCAAGTGTTCTGAAGTTTTTGTGTCATATAATTTAATGGATTTGAACGCGAGATCTGAGATATCATTTTTTGTATTGTTTTGTTTCGTGACTATTCTTGAAAAGTATACTAACGTAATGATAATATGTACTATGACTACGTACACAGCGCCATCTAGTCCCAAAGTATTGCAACTATAAACTCAATATAACGAAACTTAACGAACTGAGCATTTTCAGCGTTATAGAGAGTGGTCGTTAAATGGAGAGAAATAAAGATACCCGCTCGACAGACTGTAAACAACTTTATTTCACAAGTATTTTTTTAGCTTTTTCAGACCCATCAACATTTCAAGATAAATGATGCAGACTGGATCAACTTTTTTTTATAGTGCTTCTACAATATAATATTTACCGTTGTAATTAAAAAGTTCTCTTTTAAAGTTTAAATGTTAATAAACAATGTATAACAGTTATTTTTATTAATTGCTATCCCTTCTAAAAACACTTCTCCTTTTAGCGCACTTTTGCCGCTGCTGGATGTACTCGTATGTACTCCCTTTAATTATCAAACTGACACAATCAATATACATGGTATATATCAGTTACCGGCTTCTCGAAGAAAAATTTTATTTTCTCGTATTATTGTGCCTGATGTTTGAAATTGTGTAATATTTCTTGTGTGCCTACGGGGCTTCGCGTACAAGCCACGCTTCGTTGCATGAAATGTCATCATACACTTTTAGGCTGTTTACTCATGATTAATATACGTTTATACTTCATTTGAACATGACGTTCCATATTATTTAACATAATAATATTCCTGTATAAGTATCAAATAAAATTTGTTATTTCATTTTCAACTAGCTGACCTGACATTGTTCTGGCATATAAATAAAAAATAGAACCCGTCCGTTCACCCCTGTTTTACCACCTTCAAGTTTAAATTTCGCGACAAAAAGTAGCCATGTCTTTCTCCAAGGTCCAATCTATCTCTATATTGAAATTGATCAGAATTGGTTCAGCGATTTAGGCCTGGAAAAACAACATTACTTGACGCAACGTTACTTTCACAATTAAAACGTCAGTATGGATTCTCATCTAATGTTTATTGGCTGCATTTGAAGATACGCCGCTTCATAATTAAGAAGTCGAGTCGTATGGCGTAAGCTTGCGGAGTTTGCGGGTTCGATTCCTGTCTAGCGTCTGGGCGTTTATCTATAATATGTATTTATTTACAAAAAAAGTATCTAGGTAATATATCAGTTGTCTAGTACTCATAACACAAGTACTATGCAACTTAGTTTGGAACTAGATGGCGTTGTGTGTAATGTGCCAATATATTTATTTATTTAGGAAGAAAAAAATAAACTTAAAAGTGCTTCAAACATAATATAATTTATTAATAGTAACTTAGTAAATAACTTAGTAAAAAGGAAATAATTTAATAAACAATAATGAGGTAGTTAATAAATAAATATGAAAATTGTAATTGCTTAATCAACCTTATTTTTAGATGTTGTTTGAGTTTTTGATTTAATCATTAATCGTCGTAACACAGAGTAACTTATCCAAAATATCAAATACAATTTTGAATCTGTAGTCACTATAAGGTACATGGCGATCATGGCTACCAGGATACCCATGGCGTTGAACAGTATCTGGAAGGATGTTTTATTTTCTCTCTTGCATGGACAGTCAGGAGGACAAGGGTCTGGCTTCTGTTTTGTCGGTTCTGGCACATGGTGCGCTTTCGGTTGTTGCTGGGTTGGTTCTGTAATTTGTATAATTCAGTTAGACCTTATGCAAATTACTCCTAAATAATCATATATCTTTAAGTAAAAAATAGGTAAACCTAGTCTAAATTTTTACCATTCAATTCAATTCTAGGTTAAACTAAATCTAGTACGTTAAAATCTATTCCGAAATAGGTTTTAGATTCAGATAGATCTGATTCGTTAAGTACCATACTGTAATAGGTTGAAATTAATATATACATTAGAAGTATATATATATATATATATATATATATATATATATATATATATATATATATATACCTAGTCAGGTCATAAGTATTGTCACACAGTAAAAACTTTTCTTTTAGAATGCTGGCCACAAAAAAGTTTATTGAATTCGAATTTCGAATTGTTCATGAAAATAAAAATATATACTTTTAGCAATTTTACTCATTTTTAAATATGGAGTGGACGCTTAAAGAAGACCGTGTTGCAGTTATTGCGTTGCATCGTTGCGGTTACGCGCCAATTCAAATTTTTAACATACTGAAAAATTTGAATATAACCAAAATATTCGTTTATCGTACCATCAAACGATACAATGAAGACTCTAGTGTAGATGACAGGTCAAGAAGTGGTCGTCCTCGGTCTGTTAGGACTCCAGCAGTGATAAAAGCTGTGAAGGCACGAATTCAAAGAAATCCCAAACGTAAGCAGAAACTGTTGGCCCTTCAGATGGGGTTAAGCAGAACCACGGTGAAAAGGGTGTTAAATGAAGACTTAGGGCTTCGGGCATATCGAAGAAAAACAGGACATCGTTTGAATGCTCGTCTAATGGACCTGAGACTGAAGAGATGCCGTGCTTTGTTGAAGCGGTACGCGGGAAAAAAATATCGGGAAATTCTTTTTTCGGATGAAAAAATGTTTACCGTAGAAGAGAGCTACAACAAACAAAATGATAAGGTGTACGCACACAGTAGTGAAGAAGCGAGCAACCGTATTCCGCGTGTCCAACGAGGTCATTTTCCATTCTCGCTCATGGTATGGTTGGGAGTTTCTTATTGGGGCTTAACAGAGGTACATTTTTGTGAGAAAGGTGTAAAAACGAATGCTGTTGTGTATCAAAATACAGTCCTGACGAACCTTGTGGAACCTGTTTCTCATACCATGTTCAATAACAGGCACTGGGTATTCCAACAAGATTCGGCGCCAGCTCATAGAGCGAAGAGCACACAAGACTGGATGGCGGCGCGTGAAATCGACTTTATCCGGCACGAAGACTGGCCCTCCTCCAGTCCAGATTTGAATCCGTTAGATTACAAGATATGGCAACACTTGGAGGAAAAGGCGTGCTCAAAGCCTCATCCCAATTTGGAGTCACTCAAGACATCCTTGATTAAGGCAGCCGCCGATATTAACATGGACCTCGTTCGTGCTGCGATAGACGACTGGCCGCGCAGATTGAAGGCTTGTATTCAAAATCACGGAGGTCATTTTGAATAAACTTTAATGTCATAAGAATCTATGTTTTGTTAAGTTCATTTTGGTATATGAATGGTTACATAATGAATAAACTTGTTACAATTATTTTACATTAAACATGTGACAGAATTTATGACCTGACTAGGTATATATATATATATATATATATATATATATATATATATATATATATATATATATATATATATATATATATATATATTCTTCCACTCTCCTCACCTCTTAATATACACAGCTTCTATGACATATCATCTTACACAATACATCCATTTTTATTTTGTCTACCCCACTTTCTGTATCCATCTCTCTTCCATTCTCATTTATAACATTTTAATTCCTTCTTATGGATAACAGTTTATCTATTTGAATAATTTTTTAAGAGAATAATTAGCGCCTGAATGAATGCATATGCAAACTTGCTGACAAATTGAATTGCCAAAATTTAAATGAAGTTAGTTTTATGCATAGTTTTATGTTAATAAAATATTATTTACATACTTTTAAAATGAAATGTAAATTTGTTAAACTTAAACAACCGTTTATTACTAAACCTAGTTAATGCTAAAATATAATAATGATATTATAAGTCTGACATACATTATATTTTTCTTACAATTGTTTGTTTATCCATAATCGTGATGAAACCTGCATACCGAGACGTCTTGGGTATACTATCCAATCTTGAGAGAGGCTTGAGCCCAGCATAAATAAAGTAAATAGTCTATTTTTTATTGCTGTAGGACAGCAGACAGGCTGACGGCCCGCTTAGAATTTAGCAGTTACCGTCACCTACGGGTGTTTGCAAAGCCAGTGGCATCGCAAACACGCTACTGACGCATAAGGGTACAGGAACTTGGGTCACTAATGCCGGAACACAACACTAGGTTACTATGGCGACATACTTAAGACCAAAGGTGGTCGTCATCACGACGGGCTTGAGACCCTACCACGTAGGTGAGTTGTTTTGTCGCCTTTTACAACAGGCCGACCCCGGCCGCAGAGGTTAGTATTCTTTCTCCGCCTCTGCATGGATACCCTAGTTAAATATATTCGCAAAACATTTTAAGAAACAAAGAAAATTGATACCTTCAACAATTTCAGTGACTGTGCACATTTCTGCAGTTCCCTTTGGCTTCCGGATCCAAATGCAATGATGTATATAAAATTTTGTTTCTTAAATATCCGCTAGCTAGTAAATACTATGAAGGTCCATCAACAAAAAGACGGGAAGTACCTCAGAGATCAGGCAAAGAAGCCGTGCGGAACACTATCTATTGACAAGTAATTATAATAAAAGAGAAAAAAAAAATAATCGGAAATAATCTACTTCTACTCGAACAAACAACCATTCTACGTGAACTAAGTTGGGATGACCTAGAGATTGAACAAGACCTCCGTGGTGCGACGACTTTCCCACTTCGGAATGCCTGCGGGGTCACGGGTTGAATTTCCGTGCCGAACCTGGGGTTTTATGTATTATACGTATTTATTTAGAAAATAATAATAATGATAAAAATTATAAAAATAATTAATAAGATAATTATAACCTTGAGTTGTATTCCGGAAATAATGACCCAGTCCTGTACCTACATGCGGGCAGTAGATGTTCGCGATGCTCCTGGCGTCGCAAACATCCATCGGCCACGGTAACTACTAACTGTGCCGTCAGCTTATCTGCTGTAGCTCAGCAATAAAAAAAAATCAGTTGCCTAGTATCTATAACACAAGCGCCTTGCTACTAACTCTGGAACTAGATTGCACTGTTTGAATTGTCACAGTATTTTTATTTATGTAATTTAACTCGCACGGAGGCACACAAATAGGAAGTCAAAAGATCTTGAAGTTGGGTTAAAAATTGCAAAAAAATATTGTTGGCTACATTTCTAACAGTTTCACTCCGGCTGTATTCAAAGTTCATGTTGAATATAATCATAGGCCAAAAATTCAGGGCATCATTTTTCTAATTTTCTCTCATCAAAAAAGTGCAAGAAAATGTGTGTCGTAAATAAATAGATGTTATTAATGATGGTTAACTTGGTTTTACAAGGACTACCCCTTGAAAAAAGGGCCTTTTAATAACGTGAACATTGAGTTGTTTCAGTGTTGCAGTCCAAACAAGGAACATGTTACCCCGAAGGCTGATAGCTTACTCTTTATAATTATTACCCCTACTACAGCAAGCACCCCTGATTTCAAAATATGTCGGCATAATAATTGCCAGCCTGCCGCCTGTTCCACAACAATAAAAAAAGTGTGTGCGTATAAAGTACACATATCAATAGTGAACTTCTTTGGCAAACTAATTTTTAAATCTTCTAATTTAGAATTCAGAAAAGTTAAATAAATTAGAAAATTAAATTAGAAAAGTTAAAATTTAAATTTAGAAATGAATTTTTCTAAATTAGAATTCTAATTTAGAAAAAAATTCAGAAAAGAGAATTTATGAAATATTATTATTTTATATCTTATTAAACAAAACCCAACTGTATTTTATTGCAATAAAGTCGCAATTCGAATAGATATGTAATGTTACATAATGTAAATGTTAAATAATGTAAAATTACATTATAGAATAAGCCTTAAGCCACCATTAATAAGGTTAGTATTACTGGAACAAAAAAAAACGTTTCACATCTTCGTGACGTTAATATTGCGTTTCATCCGTAAAAAATTTACCCTCATGCGCGCAAAGAAGTTTCACTTTAAAAATTATTTAATATTGTCAGTACTTGAAACGAAAACATTTGGCCATGTGTCCTGCCAATGTGTTACACATTTTTCTTTTCGTAAATTAATACATATTACATACACGGCTTGATGCACAAACGAAAAAAATTTACGACCTTAAGTCTTAATGGTTCATTAAATTTTGTAATAACTGTATAATCGTTGCGATTTAATAAATAAAAAAATATAGGAAAACGGGATTTAAGGTGGTCATTAAAATTTGAAATTCGTGTATGCAACCGGCCTGTAATAAAACATCTAGTTATTTACATATTGTCCAAAGCTATTGCGCCATGTATGTCTTCAATAAATATAGTTGTAATCGAAACAAATAATTTACACTCAGAGCTATGAGATAAGATAATACTCAAATCACATTAGGCATAATACAATTACTTTATTACGAGGGTAGATAGTAGTAATCGTGATCACCTCTTTACATCATCAAAAAGTGATGAATTTGCACAAGATTTATATGTAGCACAGTCTTATTCCAGTTATTAAGGTGACTCCAGTATTTATTGACGAAGCGAATGGCTCGATGGTTACGTAAGTGAACTTGAATGATCGTATCTGTGGGTTCTATCCTGGAATACAAATTGTTTGTATGATCCTGTATGATCCTGATATGAGTACCCATGCCACGTGACTTACTTTTGGCAATTTTGTAACTCCCTCCTTCCCTTTGGTGACCATCCGTAGTATATTAGAAGAACCGCCCCTCACCTGTAGTTTTCACATAATAAATCATAAATAAGATTTTCAATCACTTTCTACAGATAGAAAGTAATTATTTTACTCATATTTGTCTTGTTACTACAGCGTTTGCCGCGGGAAGACATGTATACCTATAGTTACAAGTAAAAACTAAACGCACCATTTTTTTTTAATACAGCTTGAAAAAGCGCGAGATTTAAATTACAGGACATTGACTTATCGTCATAGCATTATAGGGATATAACGCATACAAACGGGAAATGCAACCCAAATTTTTGCTGGAGGATTTTCTGGAGTAATACGTGACGAAAACCTAAGCCGAAGGGCACGTAGTATGGTTTTATTTGTCGCCCTTGTCGTGTAAGTTTGAGGTATTAATTTCTCTGCAACACAGGTTCTATCAGCTCCGGGAAACGCCTTTTGTAAATTCTAGTAATCAATTTATTCACTTTTACATCTCCTAATACATCTTTTAAAGAATTATAATATTAGTACATGATTTATATAACTGACCTTTCTCCGCCATCTTGCTTCAATGTTCCTCAATAATATACCTATACGAATTGATTATCTCAGTTGATTATTATTTTTATGCATGTTGAAGATTTATTACATATAAAATAAATACAACATGACATGATGATGAAAATAAAAATATCCGAATTAAGTTTAATGTTATGTCTCACAAAAGTGGATTGGTCATGTAGCCAGATTTAAAGACAACAGATTAGTTAAGATATCCCTGTGGAATGGTCCACAAAACAAAGGAAGCAGAGGATGATGGCTGACCCAAATTGGACACTCGATAATGAGAACAATAAATGGCCATCTTTGGAGGCCTTTACCCATTTTGGGATTCTTCCATAGATAAGAAACTAACACTACTAACATTTATGTTATCATTTATTATTAGTATATCAATCTATAACATACTGAATAGTAAACAGAGACCGTCGCCTAAAGATGCCATGCTCCGCCAATCTTCTTTTTATGGTAGAATCGCTTAGTCAATCCTCCGTATTATTACTATAATTTATTTTTGTATGAGCTCACTACCAGAGATGCTGAAGACCGTGCGAAATGGAGTAGAAAAAGTCGGAAAGCGGACCCCGGGCACCGAAACGGAAGTTTGGGTTGCAACCGGGATGAACGCTGAGATGATGATGACTATTACATATATTAGTTATTTAGTATTTTATCCGTGCAGAGGCGGATAAATAATACTAACCTCTGCGGCCGGGGTCGGCCTGTCGTAAAAGGCGACAAAACAATGGGTTGTTTTGTTGCTACGTAGCTAGGGTGGGCCCTAGCTACGTGGTAGGGCCCCAAGCCTGTCTGGATGGCGGCCACCTTTGGTCTTAAGTATGCCGCCATGATAAACTTATGTTGTCTTCCGGCATTAGTGACCCAAATTCCTGTATCCCTATGGGACAGCAGCGTGTTAGCAGCAGCGTATATATATATATATATATATATATATATATATATATATATATATATATATATATATATATATATATATATATATATATATATATATATATATAATTTTATGTTTTATTAATAAATACCTACATATTATACATAAAACCCAGACGCCAGAGAATCAAACCCGTGACCTCTGCAAGCGTACTGAAGTGCGTTAGCTGTTACGCCACAGACGTCGTCAAAGAGAGAAATTTAAAGACATTCTATAACATACTGCTTCAGTTAACTTTTTACTTTCTTCAAAAAATCTATTAAGTTTTTTTTCATACTTCGTGTCACGTCTAGTTGAATATCAATTGATTTTTGTGGTATAGGCTACGAAGTTTTTCAACAGCCTTGCTCTAAATCTGAGCAGTTTTTGCTCCATCTCAGTACTATAAAACATCTCTCAATGCCTCATCGATCATAATTCAGTCATATACCAGCTTAAGACGCAGACATCATGCCATCTCCTTGTGAACCCTGCAAAGGTAAGATTGATCTGTTTTTTATTAATTGATAGGAAAATAATGGCGGGAGTGACGGTAAAAAAGGGGGAAAGGGATAGGAAAATAATGGAAGGAATAAGAAAAAAATAATAACCAACCACGCTTGTCGAAAATGGATTACACATTCCAGTGATTTCGATATCCAGGGTCCTTCGCGATATTTTCCTTTCATCGTCGGTACGAGACGATTATGTTTAGTTTATTGGTTTGTGGAACGCATTTATGCTATCAAGGCATTCGAACTTATATTTTATCCGTGCAGTGGCGGAGAAAAAATACTAACCTCTGCGGCCGGGGTCGGCCTGTTGTAAAAGGCGACAAAATAACCCATCCTAGCTACATGGTACGGTGGTGGATGGCGATCACCTTTGGTCTTAAGTATGTCGCCATAACCTTGTGTTGTGTTCCGGCATTAGCGACCAAAGTTCCTGTACCCTTATGGGACAGCAGCGTGTTTGCGATGTCACTGCCGTCAGCCTGTCTGCTGTCCTACAGTAATAAAAAAATTATACATAGGATACCTTTAGGTTGGTTTTCAAATGTTAGCACGTCTCCGTTTGGGTAGTTGTTTTGTCGGTTACGCGTATTCCTTTCAACGTACTAACCGCGAAGAGAAAATAACATAAGGGCAAAAGAAACATGCGATGAAATTGTCCGTTGAACAACACCGCGTTAATAGTTCTTGATAAATTAAGATAATAATAATTATTTTCTATGAATGGTTTTAGACTCCTGCAAGGAAGGATCCTGCACTACTGAATGCTCCTGCAAAGGAAAGGGTTGTAACGACTGCTCTACCAAAGGTGAGGCTAACAATATTGATTAGAAGTTCAATAATTTAAACATACTAATACAAGTGCTCTGATTTACTTTCGATCTAGATGGCGTTGCATGCCTTGTCACAGTATATTTTACTATCAGTCTTCAGAAAGATAATGTAAAGTAAATATTATAAACTAATATGATCCTAAAGACTTTCCTCAGCTAATGTGAATTTCCTTATAATACTAATTCATGCTATTTTTATTTATACACTAAATTGTTAAATGATATCTGTTTATAGTATAGTCAATTTATAATTTATATATTATATTGTAATCAGGTATTCAGAATATTTCAGCGAAATTGATTTATCCTTAATACCATTTGATTTACAAATATTCACCGGTCAAATTACCAACGACATTGGCAAAATCAATGCCCAAAGCGTTGGAGCTAAAAATAACAAGAATAGAATAGAACTAATATGATGAGTTTGGTAATAACAATTTTGGTCTTCTTATTAAAATCTCATCACCCTGCATCTCAGAGGTATCCCCTCATCTGCGAATCCAGAGATAATCCACAATAAAATAATTATACTGGGAATAAGAATAAATAGAGAGAAGGAATAAAAAAAAATGTTTTGAGACAATTGACCCAGCGTATCTAGGTCCGAAGTAAATAGTTATGGGTATAAGACAACTGACATGTATATATTACACTTTTTGTTTTGTGAATAAATAAATATTATACATAAACATAGCCTAGACAAAAAAGTGAAATGAAATTTTTGGCGCTTAAGGGCCATCGAGCTTCCAACCTTTGAAATAAATAGAAAACAATGCCCTTTCTCTGCTATCTGTGAAATATGAAAAGGAATATTATAAGCCATTTAAATGATATAATACGACTCAAGAGATATGTCCATGATATTAAAATAAAAGTGTTCTTTCACAACTTATGTTTTAGGCGGCTGCTGTTAACTGGACACAATGGACCGTGAGAACAATCGCCGACGACCTTCCCGCTGCTCCCGCATCACCAACATCATGGAGACTTGCTTCCCAGTTTCTTTTAGCGTTGTTTTCTTTATAACAATTGTTTTGTTCTATTGTCTTTAAAATAAAACAGTCCAAACAATTTATTTTATTATTAATCTTTTACAATTTAATATATACAATTTAATAATAAATCTAATATATAATAACTTCTACATACAGCAGTCAACCACAGTTCAATTTCCATCATGATTAAATGAACGCAAACATCGTATAATTCATAAATCTATATTGAACGAGTGTGGTATTGTGGTAATTATGGTTAATACTATAATTATGGGTATCCATAATTATCATATATAATCAATTCATTCTCTAGAGGAAAATCAATGTTGTATATTTATAAATTATTTTAATGCCGTGGAATAGCAGATAGACTGACCCACTTAATCGGAAGCAGTTACAGTCGCCTATGGATATGCCCTAGGGGCACCGTTAACATGCTGCTGTTCAGGTAGGAGACTTGGAACATGGATCACTTATACCAGAACAAGATTGGTGGTTGTCAATTATGACAATGGTGGAGTTAACACCACCCCTACATGGGCAGAAATTTATTTATTTATCACATAATATTTGAAATATTTATACATTAAAATACGTTGTTGGCATATCTTAAATTATATATTTCCAGATATTATCTGTAATTTAAATATATCTCATTGCTTATTATGACTCCAATGTATATGAACAAATTTTACGGCTTCATTTTGGATTCCATTTATAAAGTAATAAATCCGCACAAATTGAGTAGAAGTCTGGAAAACCCTTTTGAGAATTTCTCTCCTCATTGAGTATCAGAGAATCACCTCCTAATATGTATAACAGCTCATAACTTCCCACGGGCGGCTAAGGATGCAAGTTTTTAAAAATTAATATAATTAAAATATCGATATACATCGAACTAGGTATATCGATATATCGGTTTAGTAATCTATCCATGCAGGGGCGGATAAAGAATACTGACATCTGCGGCCAGGGTCGGCCTGTCGTAAAAGGCGACAAAACAACCCACCCTAGCTACGTGGTAGGGCCCCAAGCCCGTCTGGATGGTGACCAACTTTAGTCTTAAGTATGCCGCTATAATAACTTTGTGTTGTATTCCGGCATTAGTTACCCAAGCGTAATTTGCGATGTCACTAGCGTTGTAAACACCCATAGGCGACGGTAACTGCTAAATTCTACATGGGCCGTCAGCCTGTCTGCTGTTCTACAGCAATAAAAAAAAGCCGATATATCGATATTTATCAATGTTTCGAAATTTTTTACAAGCTTATAGAAATCCAATGTAATTTTAGTTATATCAAACGATGACAATCACGGCGAGCGCCTATTTGCGAGCGACCCGAACGTCTGTATAGAAGCTTCGCTTCAAAACTGTCTACTAGCGTTGCCTCAGCCGACTCATTTGTAGACGAGTTACAATTTAGATTTACGTATACAATGCCGACGAAACTGATCTTAATTAGAAAGCTTTACCAAGCAGATCACTAGCATCACGTTGTGAAAATGCAGCACCGATCAATGATGTCATGGTTTGCGCGAACGATAAAGGAACAACACATCGATTGCCACTATTACTTATTGGCAAATCAATAAATCTGCGCTGTTTCAAAAATGTCACATCCCCTTAACTTACGCTAACCAACAAAAAGAATGGATTAACTTTTCTTACTTGATATGAAAATACGTTTATTCCCGAGGTGAAAAAATTTCAAAAGGACGTGGGAAAAGAGGACGATGTGTTGTTGTTGTTAGATAATGCGCCAACGCACCCTTCTGCTGAAACACGAATTCGAAAAAATGGGAAGTTTACAGTAAAATTTTTGCCCTCCTAACGTAACTTCAATATTGCAACCTATGAACCAAAGTTTCATTGAAACTTTGGAGGTGCAGGGGTTCCTGGCCTTCAATAGGTTTGTTGTTGAGACAAAGTTCTTCTTCGGAGGGCTTCTTGGTAGGTTGTTAAACCAGTTCCAGGATTCCATAATTCCATGATTCCATAATTTATTTAAAAAATGCGCTGTATATATTTACAAATACAGTATGTGAATGGATGCTAAATAACTATGATATTGTATTGCTTTAGAAGTTATACGATACTGCAGTGCAGTGTTTGAGTGAGACGGAAGATTAGTGCGTATCATGTCGCACGCCGTAAATATAAAAGATCGCGGTTTTCTGCGCTCGCCTCATTACAAGCTGTACAAACTAGGAGTGCCAGATAGACTCGAGTTCATCTTACGAGACTTTCTCCTTGATCGGAGCTTCCGCTTCAGAGTGGAGGGTACGCGCTCATCTCTCCACCCCATCAGAGCCGGAGTCCCCCAGGGCTCAGCTCTGTCCCCCCTACTCTTCACGCTGTACACCAGCGACATGCCCCGCACCCCAAAAGTACATCTCGCCTTATACGCAGATGATACCGCCCTCTTCACATTCGATATCAACCAATATCGGATCTGCAGTCGTCTCAACACGGCGGTTGAGACGCTGGGCAACTGGTTCCGCAGATGGATCGAGTTGAATCCGGACAAGAGCGTAGCGATCATGTTCGCTCGCGGCCCCCTTCCCCAAAAGGAGAGTCGACCGACTCGCCCGAGTCGGCACTCCCTCTACCCCATAAAGCTATTCGACCGCGTTATCCCTTGGGTTCATGAGGTCAAATACCTAGGAGTCACTCTAGACAGAGGCCTGTACTTCGGCAAACATATCAGAACAGTGAGGAACAGAGCGCACTTTGCGCTCGGTCGCCTCTACCCAATGAAATGCGGGAAGAGTAGATGTCCCTTAGGAATAAGGTGACACTCTACAAAACCTGCATCCGACCGATCATGACGTACTCAAGTGTAGTCTTCACCCATGCCAGCAAATGCTACATCAGTTCGATGCAGAGGCTGCAAAATAAGTTCTTGCGCATGGCAGTCCAAGCGCCACGTTACATGCGCAACGCGGAACTACACCGCGACCTGGAGCTTCTTCCCGTGAAGGAGTACATGGTCTCCCTTTCGCGATCCTTCTTCGGTCTCACTCCCCACCACCCCAATCCGCTGGTGGTGGAGTCGGTCAACTATACGCCCAACCGTCGAGTAGCCCACGCGCGTCGCCACCCGCGAAACGTGCTCACGGACAGACGCGACCCCATCTCTAGGACGCTGAAGCGAATGCTCTCGCGAACGCTATCCCCCCCAGTCCGTCATGGACCAGCCCGACGGAATAGGTTTAGGGACGCCTTTCGCCCCCCATAACCTGTAGACGCACACAATCCACACATTACACAAATACACGTAGAATAGATGTGTTGCGGGGGAGTTTCTTTCGCCGTTTCTTCTCCCTCAACTATAAGCACTCCGAAACGGTAGTAGATTAGAATAGGATCGGCTTCACCGGTGAAGTTGATAGTCCCCAAATAAATAGTATTCTTGCCATTCGTGGTTGTTCTCAATTGTCCCCATGCAGCGGTCGAGCCGGAAACGCACCTCACAGGAGGCGCGTGACCGAGCTGGCTGCCACGGCTGATCGACCCCGCTCCCACGGGGTTGGAATGCCTTAACGTCCGTAGTCGCTGTCGAGTCGTCTGAGACAACAACAGCTTTAGCTTTAAGAAAGAAAAAAGAAAGCTCGCCTCATTACAAACTAGGAGTGCCGGATAGACTCGTGCTCATCTTGCGAGACTTCCTCCTTGATCGGAACTTCCGCTTCAGAGTGGAGGGCAAGCGCTCGTCCCTCCACCCCATCAGGGTGCGGAGTCCCCCAGGGCTCGGCTCTGTCCACCCTACTCTTCTCGCTGTACACGAACAACATGCCCCGCACCCCACAGGTACATCTCGCCTTATACAAAGATGATACTGCCCTCTTCACGTCCGATATCAACCAGTATCGGATCTGCAATTATCTCAACGCGGCTGTTGAGACGCTGGGCAACTGGTGGATCGAGTTGAATCCGGACAAGAACGCAGCGATCATGTTCGCTCGCGGCACTCCTTCCCAAAAAAGGAGACGGCCGACTCGCCCGAGTCGGCACTCTCTATCCTATAAAACTATTTGACCGCGTCATCCCTTGGGTTGATGAGGTCAAATATCTAGGAGTCACTCTAGACAAAGGCCTGTACTACAGCAAGCACATCAGCATGGTGAGGAACAGAGCACACTTCGTGCTCGGCCGCAAAAGATCCATCTTTTCTTTGGATTGTGTAAAAGATAATATGGCAAAAAAAGGTGTGAATGTTCAAATAACGACTAAAATAACAGAAGAGAGATGTTGTGCCGACCCATAGCTTAAATAAGGGCAGGAAGAAGAAGCTTGAAACGAGTATATTTTCAATAGCTGATTGAAATGCTGAATTGAATGATTGAATCGTATTCCCCGTTTGTTCAGTTTTCTTATTGAATTTTTTTTTTATGCACGATGAGTTTTTTATCAATTACCATCACGTTACTCAATTAAAGTGAGTCCTAGTATCTTTTTGTTCCATAAATTGAAGTAGAAAATTCTTACGTCCTCCATAATCCACGATATAAATCTTGAAAGAGAACAAGTATATTACATATTTTACTTAATAGAATTATTATTTCTTTACCTTTAGATGCAAAGTAATTATAAATATATTATTACTGTTTAATATTTGCGCATGACGTGTTGTTAATAACAAATTTACAGTTAATACCATTTTTAGTTTAAAGAAAGACTAAATAACGACTCAACAGCTTTATTCCATGAATAACAAATTGTACAGCAAAATGTTTTTACATTGTCAAATCTACGAAGCGCCGAGTGTTAAGAATTTTAGCAGCAACCATCTGAAATGAAGAAAGAAATTAATCAAAAAAAGAACTATAAATATCTTTAACATCCATATGTAGAGTCTCATTATTAAATTAAAGTTACCGGAGAAGAAGTTCTCTTTTAATTTTTGCTGGGCCTCCTTTTAATTCTGAAATGTTGCTATAGTATTTCAAATATGCATTCTAAATCGTCCACCATTATTAGCCATGACACTAGCGTTTATCTACTGAAGTTGTCCTTCGAGACGCAGCAGGGGCAATGAGTCTTGGCTAAAAATCTTAACCAGTCTCCATAAAACTGGAAGGATAACGCGAAACTAAACGCATCAAATAGTATGTAAAGTTCTGTTGACGCTCGAAATTTCTAGTCTACTTATATTGTGGTATATTCAGGCGGTCCAATTAATTCAAGAAAGATTGGTGAGAATACATAAATGCGGTAGGTAAGTAAAGAGATTACCTTGCGAAGAAGAACAGTCCGAGCAATTCGGCTCACAGCTACAATCATCCTTGCAGTCAGCGCCATCTTTGCAGGAATCTAATCATTAGAGTAGATAATTAGTTTCATACAATAGAAAACAATATATATATATATATATATATATATATATATATATATATATATATATATATATATATATATATATATATATATATATATATATATACCCGTTATATATATATATACCCGGGTTATATATACCCGTAACCTATGCGATAGGAGACGATTTATAAACTTATAAATGTATAATTTTATAAACAAATAAAATATAAGAGTGACAGTTTGTTTAAAATTATCTTAATATATAACTTCTACATACACCAGTCTTCCACCATGATATACATCATTTTCAGTTTTTTTTTATTATATATATAATGTGCACATCATAACTTTAGTTTCCTTATGATGAACGAAAATATCTTATAAGAAAATCCTCAACCCTTTATTAAATAAAATATATAATTAAATATTTTTTGACAACTCACACAGCGACATCTAGTCCTAAACTAAGTATCAACTTAGTTTGGGACTACTATGTACTGTATACCCATAAAACAAGTGCTATGATTAGCACTTGTGTTATGGGTACTAGACAACTAACTACTTAAATACTTTTTTGTAAATAAATACATATTATACATCAGCACACAGACGTGAGTTATCTGTTGCACCACAGACGTTGTCGTATTGTTTCCAAATTCCAAACATCACCTTTCCACCAATTAAATGTTTGAATTTTAATATATTCAGATATATTATTCAGATACATAAATAAAATAATATGGTAAGTGATAATTAGCCAAAATCACCCTAGCTACGTGGTAGGTCCCCAAGCCCGTCTGGTTAGCGACCACTCTTGCTCTGCAAGTATGCCGTCATAATAACCTTGTGTTGTGTTCCGGCATTAGTGACCCAAGTTCCTGTATTATGAGACAGCAGCATGTTCATGATACCACTGGCGTTGCAAACACCCATAGGCGACGGTAACTGCTAAATTCTAAGTGGGCTGTCAGTGTATCTGCTGTCTTACAGCAATAAAAAAAAGACATATACTCGTAATAACAGCTCAGGATTTTTTTAAAATTCTATTAAATCTGTCACTTTTATATCTTACTTGGACATTGGCATAATTAATGTCAAAGGTGTTGGAGGTATCTACCTGGTAGGGCCCCAAACCCGTCTGGATGGCAACCACCCTTTAAAATATGTCGCCATAATAACCTTATTTTGTGTTCCAGCATTAGTGACGCAGTACCCCTATGCGACAGCAGCTTATTCGCGCTGCCCCCGGCGTCGCTAACATTCATAGGCGCCAGTAATTGCTTGCTATTAAGTGGTCCGTCAGCCTGTCTGCAGTTTCTCAACAATAAAAAAACTTCTTATTATCTAGTGACTCACCTTTGCATGGTTCACAAGGGGCAGGCATTTTCTTTAATTTATTTAAAATATATTTAGCTTTTTAGATATCTACTGTTAGTAGTAGAAATAGGTGTAATGTTAGTTTGTAAAATACACCTGTTTATATACATACTAGTCTTTAATAAAAACGACAACAAGAGCAAGGCTGCATAGATCGAAGACCTCGAAACTTTTTACTGGCATTCAAGAATCGGATCTTTGTTGTTTTTTCATTGGTACTGTGTTTGTATAATCTGTATTGAGCTCTCATCTGAAGTCGTGAGTTTTTAATTAGCGAGCTCTCTATGTAAAGAATAACATTTTGAAAACATAATTTTTTTAATATACTTTTTTGTATATTTTTAAGGAATATCGTTACTTTTGTACAAAATCGTTGGATATCGAATAGTAGCTCAGTGGTATTACACTGGGAAACCAATCAAGAGGTCTCGGGTTCGAATACTACGTTGGCATGCACCGTTTAGACAGTTTTTCTCGCGTATTATAGCATAATTACCATGTATCGATGATGAAACATGGTGAGGAAACCTGCATACCAAAATTACTGGTGTGTGTAATCTGCCTTGGACTATGTTGTCCGTTCTCACTAGGGTTAGGCCCGAACTCAGCAGTAGGATGGACGGCTATGGACGGTTATTATTATTATTAAATTATTCATATCATTGTTTGCAATAATAAATATAACTAAAGATATGAACACAATTTCGACATTTGTCACAGACTATTATCCAATTAAATTATTTCACGGCTGGAGACCGTAGCAATGTCAACTTTTTTGTACAAAGGTCATCTTTTGTAGATCGTTTTATGCTACATTCATTGATGCATTTCAATCTGTTATTATAAAGACTTGTGTTAAGACGTCTTTGATTCGTTTCACGTTATTTGGATCAAAATGAAAATCTACGACGAATATCCATGTAAGGATTCAAAAATTATACATAAATACATACATAAAATAATAATATATACATTTTTTATTTGTGGGGAACAGCAGACAGGCTGACACCCCACTAAATAGTAAGCAGTCACCGTCGCCTATGTATGTTTACGACTCTAGGGGCACCCCGAACATGCTACTTACTGTCCACATAGAATCTGGAACTTAGGTCACTAATACTGGAACACAACATAAGGTTATTATGGTAGCATACGAGTACATATTCACCAAATCATGGGTGGTTGCCATGTATATGGTATTTGAGCCCTACCACACAAATAGTTGTTTAGTCCTTTGACGACAGGCCGACAGCGGCCACAGGGGCTAGTATTCTTTGGGCGGAAAAGAAAGAATTACACGGAGAAAGTAATAGTTATAATTCAAATACTGCGTTTTAGATCTAAGACCAGACAAACCTTGGGACAGTGACTGCATGCCGGGATGTGAATGCCATGACGTTTACGTTGCTGGTGAGTAAAAAAGTAATTAACAGAAATGGAACTCATAAAAAGTGTAACACAAACAGTTACTAATGTAACTCAAAAATTAACAGTAAAAGTAAGTAACAAAAAACATCTCCTCCTTGACTCCTCATATCTGTCGTGACCATCTCTTCCCACTATCTTCGTCTGGATGATATTTCGCCATCTTCCTCTGTTCGTTTCGGCAGTGTGTAACGTACTGTAGATCGTACTGTCCAAGGCGGTGTGTATTTAGTCAGACCAGCGCAGTGGACTGCGGCCACGAGGTCTTTTCCCAGCAATCTTGCCCGTTACTGTCAGCTTTTCAAAATTGTCTCTGCTTTTGAGGCAGATGGTAGATAGCCTTATTTAAATCTTGAGCTGCTTTAATGTGGATACGTTGGTCTGATATGCAAGAAAAAACATATAACACAGTTCATCATGTAGATTGAATTCACCTCTAATCATTTCTTTATTTTACAGTACTAGTACAAGTAAAAAAGTACTAATGTAATAATACGACAAGTACTAAATTAATCGTCTTTCATATTCAGCCCAAAAGTTAACCTCTTCTGCAACTTGGTGACCCTAGCTAAACAAAGTTCGAGATTCTGACGGAAGATTGCAATTAAATATTTATGAATAAATATGAATATACTTGCAACAATTCACACAGAGTCATCTTTTTCATATATTAGAAAGTTTCCTAGACTATATTAAGATCTATATCGCAGGGGTTTACAAATTGACCGCTACACAATAATCTAATCGGAAGATAGAAATTAAATTATATTAATTTCTGAATTTATTGTTTCTTTTCAGGTACTTGCATTAGAAACAAGCATTAATATCAATAAAAAACCACGCATATAAATGAATATTCTATTCAAAATAAAGCCAATTTTATTTTAAGCAATTTTACTGAAAACTAATTTCAGTAAATTCGGGTAGGTACAAAATTTTGAGACTGCAATGAAATAGATATCTGTAATTGTAATTTAACACTAATTTTAAACAGAACTGTAATTTTATTTATTTCAAATCAAATAAAATATTGTCTATCATCTAAACGAATTTTATTTTATATTTTTTTCCTTATTATTCTGATTAAGAAACTTGCAGCGTAATTAACAGAAAACACCTGACAGAAGAAAAATATATTAATGAAACATATTATGTATGACATTTGATTAAAAATAAAACACGCGTAAAAATAAAATTATTTATTAATTTTAATAAGTATTAAAAATGTATGGAATGTATATTTAGAATCTTATTTGATAATAATGTTATAAATAATTATATTTGGAAAATGGCTGTAGATTAAAGAGAGAGCAGCCATGTTTTGTCGTGAATCTTGCAGCTCTACTTTTTCGTTGTTTTGGCTGTATCTGCAGAAACATTGGGACCTTTGCAGTTACATAAGCACGATGCATCACATTTGCAGGTCTGGCTACACTGCGTCGTGTTGCATTTACAATCTGGAATGAAGTCAGTATTTCTAGATATGATTTTATATTGTATAATTATTTCATTTTAGTGTTCCCGGAAAGGAGTAAAAATCATAGAGTTATGGAAAAAATTATAAACATCAAAGGAAGGGATTGAAGTGGTTTTCTTATAGGTGTTGGTGTCCCTGTGAGAATTTAATATACCACATATATTATATTGAGGCCCCCTGAAAGGGTTTTCTCTGGAAAGGTTCCATGAAAAAGGGTACCAATGTAAATAGGTCTGCAGAAGTTTATAAAGTTTTATGTTAGCTCCCCGGTTCTATGATATACTTTAAGGCTACTATGATATACTATATGACTTTATTACGTAAAGAAGTGTTACAGACTTTATGTGCGTGTTTATTTTGTTCACCCCGTTGTACGAAAAGTTCAGTTAAGAAACAATTCTCGTGTTGAGGAGTTGGAATTCGAAAACGTGGTATTTGTCTCGGATGATGTCAAGTTAGTTAGCTAGTTTATAGGAACTTTTTAAATTCTGAACCGCAATATCAATTACGTGAGGAATAAAGAGAAGAACGAAGGAGGGAGGATATTCTACGTCTTTTATTGATATGTGATAGCTTTTTCGCTAAAAATACTTTCATATTTCCATAACCAGGGGAAAATGCACATCAACTCTGCGAAGCATTACTCAAAATATATATGGATCCGAAATCGATGATCGTCTTCAGAATCTTCTTAACCTTTACACCACTATTTTTTATCCGTGCAGGGGCGGAGAAAGAAAGAATACTAACTTCTGTGGCCGGGGTCGGCTTGTCGTAAAAGGCGACAAAACAACCACCCTAGCTACGTAGAACTGTAGAACAGCAGACAGGCTGAGGGCCCACTTAGAATTTAGCAGTTACCGTCGCCTATGGGTGTTTGCAACGCCAGTGGCATCGCGAACACGCTGCTGTCCCATAAGGGTACAAGAACTTGGGTTACTAATGCTGGAACACAACACAAAGCTATTATGGCGGCATACTTAAGATCAAAGGTGGTCGCCATCCAGACGGGCTTGAGGCCCTACCACGTAGCTAGGGTGGGTTGTTTTGTCGGCTTTTACGACAAGCCGACCCCGGTCGCAGAGGTTAGTATTCTTTCTCCGCCTCTGCACGGATAAAAATCCTCCATTAAATTGTGATGATTTTGGTGACGAATCTCCAGTGGAAATAGATGATTATCATGATGTTGAAAGTAGCAATGATGATATACATAATATCCGCTGTATCGACGAAATACAGGACTAACTGGACCCATTACCTTTATTTATCATACTGCGAGGAAAATTCTGAATTTCAACAACCGATATAGGTGGCATTATTCACATTGGAATTATTAATACCACATATTGATGCTGCTTATCCAGCTTATAGGTTAAACAAGTGGATAAGTCACTTGTTCGTCATCACAAGTTCCTTGTAAAATAATATTTTATGCTTAAAAATTTTCCTCCTCGCTGCAAAAAATGGCGATAAAATGGTCATAGAGTTAAAATTCTGCGTGAGAAGTACGCACATAACATTTCTTCAACATTTTACTTACCTGATTAAAATTCTTTCACAATTTCTTGTACAATATATAAAATAGAATTTGTAAATGTTTTATAGATGAAAAATGTCGTATGACTTCTAAAGGATGTGCCTTTTCTTTGGTTCATGTGATTATAGTCTTATCATTTCATTTATCATTATCATTGAAGAGAACTACATATTATCAGTCTACTAAAGTCCACAGCAGGATATTGGCCCCTCCTAAGATACGCCACTTAGTTCAATCTTTTGGTGCCTCCAACTTTCCAAATGAATGGAATTACACGACTAATTAAAACAATATTAAAAAAATAATCTTAATATACACCCAAATTAATAAAATAATATTCCAAATAAATGCACAGTAATTAATTTATAATTATGTTGATATTAAAATTTACTTACTATCGGCACAACCTCCGCAAGGCATTGTTTATAACTTATAACAGAACTGAAACAAGTTTATGAAAGCAGTCTGTATTGCACAGATGGTCTTTATGTTTGAATTATAGTGCACTCTGTGTGCGTTTTATATGCTTGAGATCTGTTATCGCTAAAACACGTTCAGAAATTTGCGTGGATCGATTATTACTCCTTTATATAAAATATTACCTGAATTATGTTTCAGATGAATGAATGAATTTCACATGAATCTTCTCTAAATAAGCTCAAAGATGTTTATTTTTTTATTATTGCTGTAGGACAGCAGACAGGCTGACGGCCCACTTAGAATTTAGCAGTTACCGGTGCCTATGGGTGTTTACAACGCCAGTTGCATTGCGAACACGCTGCTGTCGCATAAGGGTACAGGAACTTGGGTCACTAATGCCGGAACATAACACAAGGTTATTATGGTGGCATACTTAAGACCAAAGGTAGTCGCCATCCAGACGGGCTTGCAGCCCTACCACGTAGCTAGGGTGAGTTGTTTTGTTGCCTTTTACGACAGGCTGACCCCGGCCGCAGAGGCTAGTATTCTTACTCCACCTCTGCACGGATAAGTGTCTGTCTTCCACTGACGATCACTTATTTGTCATTATTCTATCTGAATATTTTCTGAGGTCCTGGATTCAAACCTGGGATTTATTTTTATCTTCTGAACACCCAGACTAGGACAAACTATTTGCAACATACAAACATTTTACCCTCTTGAATAACTGAGCCAGCCGTGTTTTCGATTTATTGATCTGGAAGGGATTTGACGACAAAAAATGTAAAATATTGCAAATTAATAAACATATAAAAATATTAAATAAAAGTGTTTCTGAACGCCTATTTTCATTACAAACTTGGTATGAATTCTGTATGCGACATTATTGTTTACTATTTTTTAAGTATATTGCATTGCGTGGTCTGTTATATACACTTCTTTATGTCTTGAACTTTAGGAGTAATGTATTTTGATAAATTTGACAAAGTGAAAACGACTGGTTATTAGAGCATTGTAGGTAATTTGCTTTGCACTCTTGGAACAATACAAGTATGTTTTAGAAGCACGTATATTACTTTATAGTGCATACTTGAAACATTATTTTCCGCATGTACCTTCTGTGAGGATATAAGTACTTTCTTTTTTGAAGTTGCGTTGTAAAAACTAAATATTTAAATATTTTTTTTTGTGTATCTTTTATTAGGGTAAGTTTGAAAGTAGTACATGGTACAGTAGTGATTGAGAAACTAAAAAGTAATAGGTTAGCGTGGTATGGCCATATAATGCGAAGAGAAGGGCGTCAAGTAACAAGGAGGATGCTAGAAATGCCAATGAGATGCTAATAGAGGAGAGTGGAAGGAGAGAACATGTTGTGCTGACCTCACACAGTTTGGGATAAGGGCAGGAAGAAGAAGAAATAAGTATCTTTGCATTATAAAGAAAAAGAAGTAGGAAGAAGTAAGAAGGTGCTTTGCTTAGGCACGACGTGATCTTCTCTGTTTAGTTTGAAATTGGTCAGTACCCTGGGTTCCAGAGTGAAACAATTGGATCGCTTAAGGACAACGATAGCACGGTATATAATCACTCGTATACTATTGTATAATTGTGTGGATTTACATCTATTCTCCAGGCCAGAATATATACGAAAAATAAGAACCGTCGACAGAAGTAAAAACTATGGAGGATGTAGGTATGGAGTAATGTCTCATATAGGGGAAAAGTTGAAAAAGCGTCCAGCTGTAAATTAAAATTAAAAAACCACCCAGTATGACGCTGGTTTTTTTATTGCTATAGGATAGCAGACAGGCTAATGGAAATCACATGTCGTTTGTTTGTCAAAAGAAGTTGGTAAGCATCGACCTATAGCGCTCGCCGTCGACACCAAACAGTGACTTTTTCGGAATGCATTGGACGCTCTTGGATCTCATGTGGCTTGGTATCGTACCAAATTCGACAATTTTGTTTGTTCGTGTACCAATTCATTTAGAAATGGACCTCATTATTGAAGGTGATTTTTCGATGAAAATTAGGCTCAGTTGCCAACTGCTCCAGAGCCCATTCAGTGAACACATATTGTTGTCTATAGTCATTTTCCTTCAGTTCCTGGGTCAGTTGAATTTTGTACGGGTGCAGGCCCAAATCACGACGCAAAATTCGCCAAGTTGTGGTCTACGAAAGGCCGAGTTCTTATGAGGGACGTGAAATCGACTGTCTCAGATTCTCCTGCACATTCGCACACGGCGAACAGTGGCGATGTTTTCGGCAGATCTTGCGTTTCGTCGACGTACGGCTGTTGGTCGATCGTTTACTGAACCAGTGGACTCAAATTTATCCACCACATTGCGAATAGACCTCTCGGTAGGTACAATTATTATATAATAAGATATTCAATATATATTTTCTCCGTGTAGGGGCGAAGTAAGGAAACTAATCGAAGCGGCCGGGGTCTGCCGGTAGGGCCCTAAGTCCGCCTGGATGGCGACCACCCTTGGTCTTAAGTATGCCGCCGTAATAACCTTGTGTTGTGTTCAGATATTTGTGTCCCAGGTTCCTGTATCCCTATGAGACAGCAGCGTGTTCGCAGTGCACCTAGCGCCGCAAACATCCATAGGCGACGGTAACTGCTTTGTTAAGTGGACCGTCTGCTGTTCCTAAGCAATAAAAAATATTATTAGTTTTCTATATCCCACCCAAAACCAGAAAGACCATTTCAGAATTCATCACGAACTGAACCCGAAAGATCAAGGATACTCTCAAGACTTACTTCAACTTAAAGACTCACAATAGACAACTTTCTCATCATTTTACTCGGGGACTGTGCCATCCATCTTTGAAAAAGTCACTGCAATAAGAAAATATACTGTTAAGTCATGTTTGGGTAGAAGACGAGATTTAAAGGTAATTAAATAAGTAATGATGATAAAGCTCTACTGAATTTTACCGTCGATATCGTTGAAAAATGTAAATCTTTCCAAACCGGAACTAGTGGATCGGAAATGTGTATAGTTACTTCATCAAAATGAGTCAGAAGAATTCTATTCATTTGCTAGTTATTCCAACGATCGATGGAGTAAACAACGTTATCACTGATAAAGTTAATGCGTAGGCTGATTAGTTATCAATAATGTATAGTAATAACGGAATTTATATGTTCAATATCGTCTAGTGTTTTAACTAATGGGACGAAGTGGTATTTTTTCTATTCTTTCCATTCACTGAGGTACAAGGTCTTTTATACATAACCACATGAGACTATCATTGTGGCGGTCATCATCATCATCTGTACGTTAAATCCCGGTCGGAACCCAAACTTCCGCTTAGATACCCAGGGACCGCTTACATCCGATTACCATTGTGGCGGTAAAGGGGTTATTAAACCTTGTAACGTTTAAAAAACTTAAATTCTGTAACTAATATTATAAATGCGAAAGTGACTTTGTCTGTTTGTTACGCTTTCACGGCTAAACCGCTGAATTTTGATATATTTCTGTGTAGTTATAGATTGGTTCTTGGAGAAGGACATAGGCTACTTTTTCTAAAAATTCATATGGCAAAACAACGTTTGCCGGGTCAACTAGTATTCTATATTTATTCATTATTTCAAATCATTATTCTTAATTCAATAATACATTAATACACTATTATGCATAGCAACCACTCAAATTCATAAATTATAAATTAAAATTAAAATATATTTATATTAAAAATGAAATGTGTACAGTGTAAGATGTCCTTTCATGATGGAGTGCAGTGTGGTTCTTGTAAAAAAGACTTAGATTTTGGATGTGCTGGCATCTCTGAGGTCAATTGGAAAAAACTGGGCAATGAGAGGAGAATGGCATGGATATGTCAAGTCTGCCGATCAGCTGCGTCATCCTCACCCTTAAACACCAGTACCTCTGAATCCGTTTCACTGGAGTTAATACTGAGTGAGATTAGAGACATGAAAAGTAAGGTATCCGGTCTTCCAGCCTTGATTGATGATGTTCGTGCCATCAAAGGTGAGCTTCAAGACCTCAAGAAATGTTGTGAATACAATAGTAACATGATCGATGACTTTGCCGCGAAACTTGGTGAGTTCGCATCCAAGATCGTGGAGGTTGAAAATTCTCAGGATATGTTACAGGCGCAAGAGGCTACAATAAATAAACTGAAAGCTGAGATTTCAGCATATGATCAACGATCCCGACTCAATAATGTTGAAATAAAGGGTGTGCCCGTTAAAAAAGACGAAAATCTCTTCAAAATTATAGAAAAAATTAGTCACGCAATGAACTTCGTCATCCCGGTTAACCAAATCAACTATATTTCAAGGGTTCCTATATTTAATTCAAATGAAAAATCAATCATAGTAAGTTTCCTGAACAGATATATTAAGGAAGATTTTGTTGCTGCTGCACGAGGAAAGAAGACTATTTCGACTGCTGATATTGGTCTCTTAGGCACTAATTCTCGAATCTATATCAACGATCATCTTAATGCTGACTCTAAGCAACTACTGAATAAGACTAGATCATTGGCAAAAGAGAAAAATATCAAGTATGTTTGGATAAAGCACGGCAAAATCCATCTACGCAAAGATGATATTTCTAAAGTCATGATAATTTCTCGGGAATCTGATTTAAACAAATTAGCTTAGCCTATTTCATATTACATAGTTGTGTATTATTTCATTTTAATTTAGCAAATTTACGCACTAAAATAAGTTTAATTATTATTAAGCTGTCAAATATCAAAACATTATTGTTACATCAATTTAAATTAATATTTGTACTTTATATTTTTAGTTTGTTCATAATAATATTGCACTATGAACGACACTTCACTTTAACTCATGCCTTGTTCGTTTTAACGACACCGCTTGGCTACCCGCTTTATCTACACTTATTGTTTGCATTTACTATTTTCGCGGCTTGCACTCTAATTTATTCATATTATGCTAGTTGTGTCTTTGTTGCACGTACATGTACTTCATATTGCTTACTTTCTCGAAACTATAACGCGTATTCTATGCCATGTTTTTATTGCATCGGTGGTAAACTACTAGCGATTTTTCATATAATAATATTTATTCATTCTTTACTTTTTTATAAATTAGCATTTCATAGTAGTTATATATTAATGATTCCATTATCATGCTACGTATACAGATACATTTTAAACTTTTACAGTGTTACCAATTAATAAAACCTGTAACCTTAATATATTCTATCAAAATGTACGAGGCCTACGAACAAAAAGTAATTCATTTTATCATCAAGTATGTATTAATTCATATGATATCATAATCTTAACGGAGACGTGGTTATTAGACGGTATTTCTAGTTCCGAATTTTTTGATGATAGGTATATAGTGTGGCGGCGAGATCGAGACTATGACTTGACTAAGCAATCGAGGGGTGGGGGTGTTTTAATCGCTACGCATAAGAACTTATCGGTTAGTTCCCAGTATAGATATCAATCCACTGCTGAAGATCTTTGGTTCAAGTAAACAAAACCGATACTACTCAAATTACAAACTTATATATCTGCGTTATCTATTTATGTCAGCAAAGTAAAGGTTTCTCTTTCTCTACTCAATTACATAATTTTTTGGATAAAGTTAATGAAGCTATTTTAAATCATCCATCGAATATGTTTTTAATAATTGGTGATTTTAACATGAGTGGAATTACTTGGTTGCCTGCCGATGATAACTCAGCGTTACAAACGACTAACTTATCAAGCACAGATGAGGTTTCGTTTACAGACGAATTACTACTTCTTAATTTATGCCAATATAATGGGGTTATGAATAAGTACGGTAAAATTCTTGACTTAGTTTTGTCGAATGAAAGTGTTGCGGTGGCCGAATGTCCGGATCCTTTAGTTCCTATAGATCATTATCATCCTGCACTTTTGATTAGTACAAACTTCATCGACTTCAAAAAGCTTGATACCGCACCGAGGACCAAATATTTATTTGATAAAGGTGACTTTGACTCTATTAACACGGATATTTCAAATGTAGATTGGAATAATACCTTCTCGAAATTATCAGTTGATGAAGCAGTAACATTCTTCAATAAATTTGTTCATGACGCTCAAAATAAATACGTACCTACTAAATCTATTAATAATAAATATTACCCGATATGGTATAATAACTCTCTTAAAAGAGTAATAAAAGAAAAATATAAATATTTAAGAAAATATAAAACATATGGTAACAAGTCTGATGAACTATCTTTCAAAGTTTTGCGTGAACGAGTCAAAGTCTTGGAATCTAACTGTTATCAAAGCTACTTAAATCTAACCGAAAAATCTATCACGACTAATCCCAAATACTTTTGGAGCTTTGTGAAGAATCGCTCTAAATCAAATGCTATGCCTAGCTGTTTAAAATATAATGAAAATTATTTTGATTGTGGTGAATCTATTTGTAATGCTTTTTCGTCCTACTTTCAGTCAACTTTTCTTAGTAGTTCATCTAACAATTATAACTCCTTCAATGATTCTACAAATATGAATAGCCCTATTTCTGAAGTTACAGGAGACATCAATACCATTTATATAAAACCCAATGAGGTAAAATTTTTATTACAAAAATTAGATGTCAGTAAATCGGCTGGTCCTGATAATATTTCCCCTAGATTTCTTACCAGATGTGCGACATTTGTTGCTCTGCCATTATCTCTTTTATTTACAAAGTCAATATCATCTGGGATTGTGCCACAGCTATGGAAATCTGCATTTATAACTCCTGTACATAAAAAAGGCTCTAAGTCTGAAATAACAAACTACAGACCTATATCAAAGCTCTGTATTGTGGCCAAAGTCTTTGAAAAAATAATATACAATCAGGTCTATCGTTCTTTATCCAGCACCTTTAGTCCTTATCAACACGGTTTTTTGAGAGGTAGATCAACTGTTACTAATTTAGTTTTGCTCAATGACTATATAACCCTAAATATGGACAAGGGAAAACAAGTCGACGTCATATACACAGATTACAGCAAGGCATTTGATCGTATTAAGCACAGTACCCTTCTTTGTAAGCTTGAGAATATGGGCATTCGCGGAGATCTGCTGAGATGGTTTTCTTCTTATATTGAAAATAGATCGCAGGCTGTCGTCTTGAATAGTTATATATCGAGTTGGGTGAAGATTCCAAGTGGAGTTCCACAGGGCTCCTTGCTCGGACCTCTTCTTTTTATCATTTATGTCAATGACATTGAGCACTGCCTGCGAACATCTAAGCTATTGTGCTTTGCAGACGACATGAAAATCTTTACCACCATATCTTCTGTCGATGATATGTATGCTCTTCGGGATGACTTACTGCGTCTTGAACACTATTGCTCTATCAACCAACTAGATCTAAATCCTCTTAAATGCTCCCTCGTAACTTTCACACGAAAAGAGAATTTCATTCTTACTAATTATACACTATCTGGTCAGGTCTTACCAAGGTCTAACGGCATCCGTGACTTAGGTGTGTATCATGATAATAAGCTAGCGTTCGACGTCCACATTGATAATATCGTCAGGAAAGCCTCTCAGACCCTGGGTTTTATTATGCGAATTTCGAATTGTTTTAATGAGATTAAAACTTTAAAAATTTTATACTGCACTTATGTCAGAAGTCACTTAGAATACGCATCTCAAATATGGAACCCTCGATATCACAAATACATTGACCGCATAGAAAGTATACAAAAGCGGTTCGTCCGGTATTTATGCTTTAGAATAAAGACCCACTATTCTAGCGAATTATATTTGGACCTCTGTAAGAAGTTTCATCTTTTACCACTTAAGGATCGACGAGATATAGCTGACTGTACACTTCTTTTAAAAATCATTTCGTCTGATATAGATTGCCCAGATTTATTAAGCAAAATCAACTTTAACGTTCCGGCCAAGTCTGTGCGTGTCAATTTTCCAATAAATATACCTTTCAGTTCTACCAACTATAGGCAAAATGCATTCCTAGTGCGAGCAAGTAACTATTTAAATAATGTCAGTAAGCAGCATAATGTTGACCCATTTGAGATCAGTATTTCGGGAGCCAAGAGGTGTCTAAGTAATAAATTTTTCTGTGACTAGTTCTATAGTGTAATGCAGATTTGCATATCTGCGTGTTAGTTATTCAAGATATTATTCGTGAAAACCTGTAATTGGCTGTCTGATAATAATTTCAAGTATTTTTTCATGTGTATTAGCTGTAGGTTTTCCATCATTAAATAAATAAATAAATAAATAAATAAATTATTTGTATTATATTTATTTTAGTCGCGTTGTAAGCGAGACGTGGACGATATGTTTCAGACCTGATTTAGAACTCAGCCTGTTGAAAAAATAAACTTTTAGAGTCAATAAGAAAAATATTACCACCAGCTCCTGAAATATTATTTAATACACTATTTTTAATTGTAAACTTACATGTGTATACTACGCTGTGGGTGCAGAAAATCGTGGTTGCAATTCACTTTAGCTTGTGGCCAGTGTATTGACTTAAAGGGTCAGGGTAAATGGACTTAAGCTCTTTGATCACAAAGCGACTCTGAGGTAGAATTGCGTTTGACTCAGAAATTTTAGAATGCCTTGAATTCATTTTGCAGTATCCAACCCCATTCCTGGGGTTCTAAATCATGCCCTAACCGTTTTTGAGGCTTGTAATAAGCACAATTTATATGCTGACGGGCTGCTACACTTGTCCGTAGAAGATTGGACAACTGGGCAGGTTTATGAAGCTTTATAAGCGAATAAATTATTATAAAATTAGGATATACGATAAGTATTACATCTAAAGAGTTTTTAATTACATAAAGTAGATTAGTGTTATTAAATATAGTATAATAACTAATCCAACGCAGGCCACGTCGTCGGTGCCGGAGGGCAACTAACGACCTCCGGCTGCCGTAGAAAGCGGCCGCAGCCGGCCCCTCAGGGGAGGATCCGCCGCTCGCACTATTGCTGCGAGGGTGAGGGCCGCGTGCTGTTCCGCGACCCCCCTCAACTCCTAGAGTTATAACAGGAGAGCGCCGGCGGGACGAAACCCTGACCCCCTGACGCCAACACTTTAGAAAAGGCCCGCTTTGAGATAAAGGACGGACCGGCACCGGCCCGGGCCACGAGATCGGCAGGCCATATATCCATGGACCCGGGCGTAGGCGATAGGTGATCAGCAGGGTTTTTTAGGAAATTTTATTGATAGACTATCTACCAAAAGGGACTTGTATAAAAAAAAGTATAATAACTGATAAATAATACGTCTGGTGACATCGATTGTGACGTCAAGGCACGCATTGCTGCCGTGTGGGTCAGATGGCGAGAAGTGACTAATGTCATTAGTGATCCCAAGATACCGGTTAAGTTGAAGGGACAGGTGTTTAAGACCATCATTAGGAATGTCCTTTTATATGGCTGTGAAGCGTGGCCGGTGCTAGAGCGGCATAAGCAGGGACTGCGTGTCACGGAGATGAATATGCTGCGGTGGATGTGTGGAGTGACACGGAAGGACCGCGTTAGGAACTTCCGCATTCGCGGCAGCCTTCATGTCCTTAACATTGCGGACAAACTGCAGGAGTGTCGCCTTCGCTGGTATGGCCACGTTTTACGGCAACCGGCTAACTACGTTGGCAACAAATGTCTGGTCATGCCGCCTCCGCTGGGCCCCGGCAGGAGGGGTAGACCCAAAAAGTGCTGGTCTGACGTTGTGAGGGGTGATATGCGTGCCAATGGGCTCACTACCAGGGATGCTGAAAACCGTGCGAAGTGGAGTAGAAAAAGTCGGAAAGCGGACCCTGGGCACCGAAACGGAAGTTTCGGTTGCAACCGGGATTTGACGCTGGGATGAAGAAGAAGAACTAATAAATAAAACAAAGTATTTATTGGTAATGATATTTTAATGATTTAATAACTCTGTATATGGTAACTCTGTATATTCACATTAATATAACGTGCATGGCTGAGCGCTGCGAGCTCTCTGCCCTCGTATCTCGATAACGGTTGGGCGTATGAAATTTTTTTAGATAAAATTAGTCGCCAATTTTATATTCTACAACATTAAAAAAAATGTTAACATCGTTGGAGTAAGAGACCGAGATAATCTAAAAAATTAGATTTTCGTGACCTTGAATAACTTCGTCGTAGACACGAAATTTTATGAGACTTGAGAGAACTTTTATAACACCAAAATGAAGTTGTATACGAGTTTACGGCGAAACTAGGTGAAACCCTAATATAACTAGACGAAAATATAAATATTTAATAATTATTATTCAAACATGGCGTCTCAAGTTCCCGCCAAAAACTTTGTCTTAGTAAATAATTACTATATAATATCTGTTATTTTTTTGTGAGTGACATATTTAGACACAAAACAGGACCTATATTTATCGTTTGACCTCAAATAAGATTCTTGGAAACATTGCAGATATTGTGTTCTTATGTAATTAGCGATATATCTAATAATACATTAATGTTAAATGCATGTTTGTGTATTCATAATAACACTACAAATCACAAATGAAAGGCCAATAATATTTTTAAAAATGAAAAACTTTATGTAATTTGGCTCTTTATTAAGAAGATTGTAGAATCTCATTTACAGATTTTTCCTCAATTAGATTATTTTTCCGAAGGGCTACAAGGACCAGCTCCATATTTTCGTGATCTTTACACAAACATGTTTCTCGAATATTGACGTTTGGAATGCGTACCCAAAATGGACGAAGCTTGCAAAATGCACTGTACCTTATTTTGTATTGAGGATTGGTTTCAAGATACTTTTTATGTAGATTCTGCAAACTGTCGGAAAGATAACGCTTATGTTTTCTTACTAGTCCTTCCGTGACAAATCCTTCTGTTCCCACGCAAATTCTACTGTTTTCTTCTTCTTCAAAATACATTATGACATCTTCTTTAATTCCGGTAACACAGGGTTCAACAACTAGCTGTTTATTTTTATTTTCAGATAGATTTTTTTGCCTTTTATGTACGTCTGTTACCCGTTTATCATTTTGTAAACGTTTTATCTTTTTCCTGTAATTTTCATTGACTCTGAAGAGTCATTTGTCTGGATGTTTTTTTATGTTTTCCATCTTTTTTTATTAATTTTTTTGATTCGAATGGTGTTTTGACCATATAAATCAAGCACAGATGAATCAGAACTTTGCCTTCAATCATGCAAACTCATCATACATACAGACTTCAGTATTCTCATTTTTCTACACGAATCTATAACTCAAAAGCATCACAAGAAATACTGATTGAAGTTGTAAATAAATAAAGTATACTTTGTAAAGTAGGCATTGTAATCAAAATGCCACCTGAACCAAACACAGATGAATCAGATATTTACCTTTGTAACACCGGGATCTTAGCCAACCAGTCGCACATCCAACTTCTGGCTCTTCCGTTACACGACTGGCTACAAGTGGTGGCTAATGGCTTCCTCCCGTGCCCGTGCGGGAATTCAGACTCTCATTATTATTACCACATTAATCAGTATTATATGCCGGACACTTCTTATTTACACATTTATAAACACTCAAGTAGTTATAAGTAATACATATTTTTTTGTAAGAGGATAATTCATTTCCTTCCGATATAATTATAATTTATATTGATTTATCCAAGGGAAAATGCGTCATCGACCATTTTGTTCCGGAAAATGGCAAGCGGACGCGTTATATGAATCAGAAGAACAAACTTCAAATATTTTTTATTTATACTTAGACTGGAATTATTTAAAAAATATTACTTGTCCCAGTTCGGGTTAAAGCTAAACCGTATGACAAAAAAAAAATACATGCCGTTTTGTTAGTTGGTTTCAGAAATATACCCATAGAAATCGAAGAATTTGTCTCTGAAGAAATACCCATAAAAGGACAGGCCTAATGATGGTCTTATAGAGCTGTCCCTTCAACTTTACCGGCATCATGGGATCCATAGACGACGGTAATTATTATTAAATGATCCTTCAGTCTGTCTGCTATTCTGTGGTACTAAAAATTGACCCCAAGGACACGGGAAGTGGGTAATAAGGGGAAGCTTCAAAAGACATTATCTTAAAAGAACATAAATACCAGCCGACGTTACAGGCATACAAACGAACACCTACGCGATTTTAATAAGTACACTAACGACTTATTTACCTCGCTAAATGTCACAAGAGTAACTAACTACCTCACTACTCATTTATGTGACTCGCGAGATTTATGAAAAAACTTACACCACACTAAAATCCTAAACAAATTGCATTTGTGACAGATGGCAATTGTGTACCTAACTCAAATTGTGCCAAATAGTCACATTGCTAAGTCTTAAATGAGCTAACATAATAAACGTTCAGTAGCTTCATGTGAAATTACTTACGAGTAGATTTCGTGTTCTAAAACTGTGAATATTCTGATTAACAAATTGGATACTGATGATGATCTTATACCCATTTGGGTAGAAAAAAAATGATTTCTCATCTTTGTGTCGCAAAGAACAAAGTCGCGGGATTTTAACTCGATTAGTGTTGTTGATATTTTACAAAAATCTTATCTTTTATTACTCGGTACTCGAGTAAGTAGCACGAATAGTTCAACAACAAATTCATAAATTTAATTTAAAACTGTAAGTAAATTATTCTGGAAGAGCCTTGGATTATTATATATAATCGCGATTAAGTTACGATTTATTATAAAATTTATTAACTGAAATTGTGTTACATTTGCGCTAATAAAACAAATAAATTAGTTCAAATTGTGTACATAACGTAGCACTAAAATATATTTATGGATTTTAATGGCGTGTTAAATTTATTGTCGATGCATCATCATCATCCCAGTGTTAAATCCCGGTTGCAACCTAAATTTCCGCTTCGGTGCCCGGGGTCCGCTTTCCGAATTTTTCTACTCCACTTCGTACAGTCTTAAACATCCCCGGCTGTGAGTCCATTGGCACGCATATCCCCCTTTACAACGTCAAGCCAGCACTTTTTGGGTCTATCCCTTCTGTCGGGGCCCGGCAGAGGCGATATGGCCAGACATTTGTTCCCCACATAAATAACCGGTTGCCGTAAGACGTGGCCATAGCAACGAATCCGACACTTCTGCAATTTATCCGCAATGTCACGGACATGAAGACTGCCGCGAATACGAGAGTTCCTAACGTGGTCCTTCCGCGTCACTCCACACATCCATCGTAGCATATTCATCTCCGTGACACGCAGTTCCTACTTGTATCGCTCTAATACCAGCCAATATCACAGCCGTATCACATGCCCAATGGTGCTCTTAAAGACCTGTCCCTTCAACTTAACCGGCATCTTGAGGTCACTAATGACACTAGCCACTTCTCGCCATTTGGCCCACGCGGCAGCAATGTGTGCCTTAACGTCGTAATAGATGTCACCAGACGCGTGAAATACAGATCCCAGGTATTTTACCTGATCCGTGCGCTTGACCGTATCGCCGCCTATGTGCACAGGTGAGGGATCAGTAGTCATTGTCAATGCATGGATTGGACTAAATAATATTCTTTTATTAAAATAATATTTGTTTTATTTGGTTTTTTGTTTTCAATCCTATTTATAAAATTCAGGGGATTTGAATGTTTTTATGACGATTTGCAATGCAAAACGAATAGCTTTGACAGTTCGGTTACTATTTAAAATGACCTCCAATATAATGATCATGCTCTTTAAAATAATTCAGTCCAAACTTTCTGGATAGTGCAAATCAAAAGATATCATGTACATTAAAAGACCCACTGAGACTTATAGAAAATAATGTTTTCTATACTTTAATCTCTCTGTAAACTAGGCATTGTGTTTCGGAATTATCATAGTAAGATATTGAAGACATTAAAGAAACTCGCTCAAATTTAGTTTACGTTATATTTCCAAATGCAATAACACTACACAAACAGGGCTGAGCCATCTGGACAAAGAATTTGGCACACCTAACGTTCCTATTTACTATCTTATCATATCTATGAGATAAGACGATATCAACTAGCGCACAATGTACCACCACTTCAGTCCACTAGTAAATTAGTTGAGCACACGTCGCTGTAGAAAAAAACAGATAACCCAACCAAATAGAAAGAATAATGATTTGAAAGTGATAATGGGTGTTAAAATACATTTAGCATTTGTGCTATTAGCCTTAGTTTTAAGTGTTAAAGGACAAAACTCTATTATTAATGAGGATGAAAGAACTGTGAGTGTTACAAGTACGTTGCCGACAGAATTAGATGTTGATAAGGTCGTGGGTAGTGAAGATGAAATCAACGAGTCACCGGTCGAAATAATAAGTGATGCAGCCCTCGAAGTGAAAAGTGGAAAGTATCAAACACTTAATGATGGGTTAATTAGCGAAACAGTCGAACTGGATGCTGTCGATCTTAGCTCGAATAATGCTGAAAGCGAAAGGCAGTTGTCATTACCACCAAGTACTACTGTAATGACTAACAATGAGTATGGTAAGTAGTTAGTAGTAGTTTTTAATAACATAATTATTATCAAAGAGGATAATATCCGTTTTATCTATAGTGTCACTCAGAAGTAGTATATTGCGTTCTTTTACAGGGCAAAAAGGGCATTGTTGCTAATATTTTCTTTCTCTTGTAGAGGTAGCATGCATATGTTTTTGATTAATATTTATTTTACAAGGACTGCCCAGTAAAAATCATGCGTTCATGTAAACCAAGATCGTACCAACAAATAGCTAAGATTATCTTGGCCTCACTGAGAGCTTGCAATCATTTAGTGGGCGTCTTTATACCACAAATAATTAGATAAATTAAAAATAAAGCTTTTTAATAACATCAACAAAAATGCTTTATTATGGAAATATATCTATTTATACTGAATTCAAACTTTGCTTTCTAACTTTAATGTAAAAATTCTTTTTCCTCATTTCCTAGTTCATTTCTTTTATATTCTCCTAACCCACATTTTTTCTATGTTCTCATTTTCGAAGAATATACTTCGTTTTCAATTATCCCAGTGCTGTATAAATCTGTTGGCGATGGTAACCACTTGTTCGACGGTGAACTGACTATTTTTATATAAAAAATAGCATAATAATAAATAGATAACAAACCAAATAAAACAATCAAGCACTCAGTAATAATAGATCTCTCGCAATGGAAATATAATCCACTTTAATAGAATTTTAATTCAGTTCTCTTCATGGCGTTTATCTGTAACCTTCTAAATACGTATTACTAATATTAAATTCTATGTAAAATTTGAATTCATTCACTAATAATTATAGTTGTATAATTGACTCTTTAGGAAATAAGGTATTGTGAAATATTAAAGATTTAGACTTCGTTAACTGATGACTGAATGATAATTATAACAAGTTATGATTCATAACCAGATGAGTCAGATGATATTAATCATTGGGTACACAAACTAAATGATACGTTCATTCACCATGTACATATGTAACACATACCTATTATATTAGTACACAATAATGATTAATAAAGCATTCATAGCAGCCTTCTTTAACATTGTGAGCAAAATACCAAGAGTCACTTGCGTTGGTCCACTGTCTTAGGAGGGAGAAGAATCGAATTTCGCAGCGATCTCATGACTGCGTGGAACAAGCGTCTAACGCACCCCAACGCGGGTCATTATATCGTGGAAGTAATAACACCCGTCTTTCGAAGCTAGATAAACAGGTGCCATGGCACCCTGATGTTCCGTCTGACGCAGGCCACGGATGTTTTGAGAAGTATCTGTGTCGGATCAGCTAGGAAACAGCTCCGAGGTGCATCACTGTGACACTGGCGACGAGGATACTGCGCTGCACACCCTCCAGATTTGCCCTGCATGTAATGACCAGCGCCAAAACCTCGTCACCGTTATCGAAACAAATCTATCGGTCCCGGCCATCCTTTTAAGTATGGTCGAGAGTGTCTCCAGATGGGACATAGTAACCTCGCAAAAGGAGGCGATGGAACAGGAGTGGGAGCGACTAGGTCGCGCCCTTCTCGCCCACGTAGTGGCTATCGCCGATCGCCCACTAGTAGCCGTAGATCGGTGAACGATCTTCGGCCGCCATAGTGCGAGGTCACGGGTGACCACCTCGGGGTTAGGGTAAGCCCTCTGCATTTTGGCCTATGAGACGAGGCGCGTCGGGGCTCCGCGCGCCGCTCACCCTACGAGGGTACTTGAAGCAGGGGGTGCCAACTGCCAGCGGCGGCCGGAGGATCTCTTCCTCCGGATGAATGAGTCATGCTATTCAGGGTGGCGGTAGTCAGCTCGCGCCATTTCCCGACAACCTGAACGTGAGCAATGAAGAGGAGCCTGGGGAATTTTTCGTGGGTATACGGCACGCGCTCTTTAAAACAGGGTACCGTGCAGTGAGTTCCATACGAGCTTGCTGCGGCCCCGCGCAGCAGGTAGTATGTGACGGCATTTTTCCTGACATGCCTGCCAATATACTAACTTGCAAGGATGTCGTAGTTTAGTTCGTACGAGTGGAGTAAAAGAAAGAGTAGAAAAGCGCACTGTGGTCCGCTTTCCTACTCTTTCGAAGCGGATTTCGTTTCGAAGAAATATAAAGTAAATAAGTGTCGATTCAGTTTCGAAGCGAATGTTTAAGTAGAATCAGTACATAAAGATAGGATGGTGATGAACGATTCCAATCCATTAGTACATCCGCTAGGATTTTGGAAGATATAATTTTATTACTCGAAAGTATACCTAGTAACCATACACATATACTTCACTAATAATACTGAAACTGTAAATTTCTCAAACAAAAATTTTAACATACATAAGTTGTATAAATATGTATTTAAAAAAAAAAACTATCTTTGATCATTTAGTGACAAAGTAAAATTTAAAATCTGAATCCATCCATATGGAAGAGTTTAAAGGCACAAACTATGAAGATAGTAAGAGCATCTGGTTAGAATATGCAAACACGTTTGCACACTTAAGTCTTGGTAATAGAAAATAACTTCCTATAGCTAGACTCGAGAATCCCTACAACAATATCCATGCCATTCTTGCGGTTTGTATCATTGTTGGCACTCGCGTATAATTTTTGTGAGTGGGTTTCAGAAAGTGAATATTTTTTTTTAATAAAGATAGGCGTACGTTTGACCGCAATCTCACCTGATGTTAAGCGACGATGCGGTCGACGGTGTAGCACGCTTGCCTATAAGAAACCTGTTCACTCTCCTCTTGAAGACCCCTAAATTATAATGTTATATTATTGAATGCTCATTAGGTCTAAAAACGCCCCTATGTAAATGAAATAAGATTTTAAATCTTATCACATTGCTCTGTAATGTATATTGTATACATAAATATTTATTTCTTGATACAAAATCTTTTATGAATTTTCTGGTAAATTTTTCTGAATCACTTTTATATGGATGTACTTTATATAAATGAAAATTGTTGAGTCAACGCCATTAATGATAATACTCCAGATATTTAGTAATCAAACATCATCAACATCTTTGCGATGTTTTGCTATTGATTACTCATCATCATCATCATTTCAGCCGGAAGACGCCCACTGCTGGACAAAGGCCTCCCCCAAAGATCTCCACGATGATCGGTCCTGCGCTGCCCTCATCCAACCTATTCCGGCGATCTTGACCAGATCATCGGTCCATCTTGTGGGGGGCCTACCAACATTGCGTCTTCCGGTACGCGGTCGCCATTCCAGGACTTTTCTGCCCCAACGGCCATCAGTCCTTTGAGCTATGTGCCCAGCCCACTGCCACTTCAGTTTTGCAATCATCCGGGCTATGTCGGTTACTTTGGTTCTCCTGCGAATCTCCTCATTTCTGATTCGATCTCGCAGGGAAACTCCGAGCATAGCCCTCTCCATTGCCCTCTGAGCGACCATGAGCTTTCTCATAAGGCCCATTGATTACTCACCACTTCTTAAATATAGAAATATTAAAATTGGTTCATCATTTACAATAGTTCCATTAATATTAAATAGATCCATAAATGAATAAATTTAATATATCAGATCATTGTTGTAAACCTACCGTTCCACATTTACACAATTACATTCCAAATCTAGGGTATGTGCTTGTGATTTATTGTACCCTTTGCATGGTATTCAACATTCCAAGATCTGGTTGCAGAAGAATATTTAATATGTATCATAATTTTCACAGGAAATTGAATTTTTTTGAAAGCTTTTTCTGAAAGAGTTTTCCTATCTGGCCCAATATAGTCAATATAGTCATAGTCAATTAGGAGACTGAGTCTGATGTAAATTATTTTGAAAGATTTATATCTCCTCGGACAAGTATTTACGATATGTGCAGTTTTTTAAATTACTGCCCTTGTAAGAAATAGTAGAAACATACATAAAAATCTGGAATAAATGTAGTTTTAAATGGTAATGTGAACCTATCAATTTCGAAATGCAAAAATACTGAATGATAACCTTTTGCTGCTCTTAGTTAAGCACAGGTAACTGTACTAACTAAAAGGTGTAAACCTTTTATGGCCTATGTTAAATTCCCAAGAAATTTGACCATGCTTATGAATGAATGAATGAATATACTTTATTGCACAACACACAAAAAAAAATATACAATATAGGACAAAACAAACAAAAGATTGTACAAACGGCGGCCTTATCACTGGAAGCGATTTCTTCCAGGCAACCTTATGTCAGACCATACAGGTTAAAATTTGTAAAACATTATCAGAATTTTAATTTGGGCTATGAATTAAATACGATTTATATCAAGAACGTTAAAATTATCTTTGATAAAAGCCACGCCTAGACGTATACAACACTACCGATTAAAATTGTAACGTAAAATTATTTAGTCTTGACACTCCTGGTGTATATTATATTTAGCTGGTTCATAACCCCAATTAAGTACAGATAAGGGCGTTCCTTATCAGTACAGATAAACAAGTGTTCTTTGAAATTTTAAAAGAATCATAGGTTTAAATAAGAATGATTTCATCAATCATGGTGAAGATTTAGGTCAAGCTTAACGAGCACATGATCTCAGCGGAGACGATTGAGTAGTTTTTTTTTATTGCTGTAGGACAGCATACAGGCTGACGACCCACTTAGAGTTTAGCAGTTACCGTCACCTATTGGTGTTTGCAACGTTAGTGGCATCACGAACACACCGTTGACCCATAAGGGTACAGGAACTTGGGTCACTAATGCCGGAACACAACACAAGGTTATTATGGCGACATATTTAAACAAAGGTGGACGCCATCTACACGGGCTTTGAGGCCCTACCACGTGCGTAGCTAGGGTGGGTTATTTTGTCGCCTTTTACGACCTGCACGGATAGCTGCAAAGATCTTGTTTCTTTTACAAATCTTGTCACTTCTATTATATACATCTCAAACTTTCTCAACAAGCATTGACGACTTCCGTAGCATTACGGCTTTGACACCGGAACGCCTGCAGGCATCACTATAATATATATTTATGATATAAAGAAGTATATATGTGATATATTCCTTGGAATAAGTTTAATTTTCTCATCAGACGAAACCCAACTCCTAACTGTTAGTAACTGTGGTGTAACTGAAGATAGTACACTTGTTCTTTGGCAAATAAATGTTTTTCTTTCTTCTTTTTTACTTATTGGAGGAATGTGTCCGAACTGCTGATATAAGGAAGCATTTAATCAACAGTCTTTAAGTAAAATGGACATAGGGATGTTACATTGTGTGTTGTCAGAACACAACTAAACTCGGTAGACGCAAAATAATTGTTTTTAAAATTAAGTGGCATTCTGACAACAAAATAGAAAATAATTAGTAGATGTAAAGGGACTGACTTGTTCAAAACAAAAACAAAGTTCCTTATATAATAGGTACAATAATAATAATAGGTGCAATAGTATATAATAATGTACCTCCAATTGGAGGTACCTACAATTGTATTACCTTCATGACCTATTTTCTACAAATATATAAATATTCTACATTCTCTTGATTTTTAAACAGTATGATATAAATGCTAAAAGGGTGCAACGAAAAATATTTCAGAATAAGAGGAAAAATTAAAACGAAGGTTCCAATATGTTCTTGATTAATTTGATCTTTAAACCAATATTATTAACCAGAGTCAATAACAACCGTATTAATATAAGTATAAAAACTTATGGTTGAAATTTAAATTTAACTTAAAATAAATGCGGATCTGTATTACAAAATATATTATTTAGTTGAAACAAAGAGGCAATGTTAGGTGCTATAAATGATATCATTTCACGCTCAAGGAATCGCCTGAACCTGTCCGATAACTGATAGCTTATCCATTATCGGCAACCATACCGATCACAACCGACCTGTTTGCTTCGAAATTGATATCGTATTTGATGTAGATTGTCATTAAATAAATGAAATGAATTATGGAATTGTGTATTTTTTCAATATTTGCGTTTGCACCTGATGTGTAATTTCTGTCAGCAAACTTACATAATATTCTTGATAAATATACGGTTCTAGGCAATAATAGTACTTTATCAACAGTAAACTAGTATTAATAAATGTGTAACCACATTTGTGGCAATAAAATTCAGCATTGCTTTCAATGAAGTTCATGCAACAAGAAAAGAAAAGTCAAATTTTATAAACGTAGGTGATAAAGATTTTTCTAGAAGCTCAACCACACAATTGCATAATGTTACATTAAAATATGTACTCAAAATTTGCATCAAAGGCATTACAATTTTTACATTCCTTTTTAACACGTTTTTGTTAACTTTAGGTTGTACCTATGTAACAGAATCTTTGAACGTGATTTACACCCCTTTCAAAACGACCGGTTGATTTAAAACTTTGCACACTTATTAAGAACCGATAACAATCCAATAATTTGTATAGTTTGTACCATTATCCTTACCAGGATCCTCAGGATTAATAATTTTTTTACACGCTTTCTGAAATACGGAGACGGATTGGCATGGCAAAATCTGCAATGACCCAACTGAGCAAAATTTGGAGAGACCGTAATATTACCCATCGGACTAAAATACATCTGGTCCGCACCCTTGTCTTCTCCATTGCTCTATACAGTGCAGAGACGTGGACATTCAAAGCCGCAGATAGGCAGAGAATCGACGCTTTTGAGATGTGGTGCTGGCGACGTATGCTGCGAATACCATGGACGGCCCGCCGCACCAACATCTCTATTCTCAAGCAGTTGAAAATAGAAAAGACTCAACGTCTATCCACAACCTGTCTACAAAGAATATTGCGGTATTTTGGTCATGTTGCACGCAGGGATGCCAGCAATTTGGAACGCCTTGTGGTGACCGGTAAAATCGAAGGAAAAAGGCCTAAGGGTAGAAGTCCCAAACGATGGTCGGACCAAATAGCGGAGGAACTGAAAGTACCTGTCAGCGACGCACTCCGCCAAGCTGCAGAACGGGATCGATGGAGACAGCTAATTGACGGAATCAAACGGAGTCACGATCCTCAGCCATGAGGGACCGATTGAAAAGAGAAGAGATATTAATTCAGACTCGATTTATACCCACTTTGAACTATCAAAAACATTCAAAATTTTGCACAATTATCAAGATTTTCTCGTCCATCTCGGCCATTAATTTTCTCGTCAGTAATTTTATTATTATCTTAAGAATTATTTTTTACTTTTCAAACCATTGATTAACTAAAAAAGTGTGTCTTTTAGTTTTTTTTAACTAAAATTTTCTTACTAAAGTATATAATTTATTTTGAAACATGATGTAGATGATTCTATCACCTACAACTAAATTAATTAATGACGATCACAAGTGCCATGCTACTTAGTTTGGGACTAGATGGCGTTGTGTGAATTGTCCCAGTTTATTTATTATTAGCCGATCATGTCCGCTCCGCTGGGCGAATAACAGGCAAAAGTAAATCGAAAAATATCAGAAAGGATATTCGTAAATTTTTTTCAATAAAAAGCATCCTATGTTACTTCTAATACTTCCAAGAATATGTGTACAAAGTTTCGTGATGATCGGTTAAGTAGTTTTCGCATGAAAGCGTAACAAACAAACTTACTTTCACATTTATAATATTAGTATGATTACTATTATTTCTTATTAGAAATCAACATAGTTATTAATTTCATATATAGTATAATTTAGACCTTGTGAGTCTGATCAACTAGAAATATAAAGCCTCCACATCTCGCTCTAAATGTGATAATGATTACTCTTTTTACTATCTCACTCGCCGTGAAGGACACTAGCGTTAGATTTATATCAGAGCACGAAAAAGCACATTCAGAGGGAGTTAAAGTTATGTTAGCACGTACTTTGCGGATCACACAAACTCATATTGATACAATCCTTACTGCTGTTGCATCTGATAAAAACTGTATCATTCATGCTACTATGGAACGATTATCTTTTGCACTTATATAAGTTCGACTGGCACAAATATATACAATTACCTGTTTAGCAGATCCAAGAGACAAACTAAAATAAAACAATTGAGATCAGGATCATACTGAAGGTGTAACAAATAGTATACACATTGTATTCGCGATCTCTTTCAGATAACCTATTATGGTAAAGGAGTCGAGAACAACTATCTGGTGATATAGGAGTAGATCGTGTGCAGGATTAGTGTATAACATTCAAATAAATAAATAATTTTATAAATATACATCTTTTAAAGAAAATTCTCTTTATTTTCAGCCCACATCGATGGCCGTGTTCTTCCTTCGACCACATATCAGAACAATGGCCAGCCATACGTTATCACCACGCAACGTCTCGCTCAAATCAGAGGCAACTTTATGTACTGGTTTTACGATCAGGGAGGAAACGAAAATATTGGAGATTATCAAAGGGATATTCATACCTCTACGCCGCAGATTCACAAGAATTTCAACTTCCAGCTACCCTTCTTTGGATTTAGATTTAATTATACCAGGGTGAGTTAAATAAAGTCTAAAATATTGCTAATTTGCTAAGCTGTGTCTCAAATGTATTTACGCTCTAAACCAGTGAACAATCAAAAAGCACATTTTGTATACTCCAAATCAACTGATTGAAATATATATAGATATATAAATGCACCCTTTTTCGTTAAATATCTATTTAACAATACCTTGAATCCTTAATAAATAAAAATGAAAAAACACATGTTGAATCATTAAATTTTTTTTACATTCGTCATAAGGATTTACTCAAATAACTTCTTGATGACCTTTACGCTATTGTCCATTAAAATTATCATGTACATTAATTTGGAGTGGAGGAAGTCTGTTCTGGCGCTCGAAAATCCCTAACGCAGTAGCACTAGGTCTATCTGCACTTTTAAGGTTGGTTTCAGCCAATGCGTTTGACTAGATAACTATAAAAGTGCGCGTGACTGAATGATAATCCATAAAAGATGCTGCTATGAAATAAAAAGACTGTATCACTCAGTTTTTGCCGACGTATATTAGGTGTAATATAAAATAAAAGCAAATTATTAAAGGAGTTTGAGATCCATTGGCATACTGGAAGGTTGATTACTTATAAATATCAATAAAAATAATTTTATTTTACCTAAATCCTGAATACTTGCCCTGTAAAATTTGTGTATAACGAATCCAGGACTCTAAAGTATGAAAACGGAATGAAAATTGGAAAAAGACATATAAACATTTTTTTTAGCTCTCGATGAACGGATACATCTACTTCAGTGATCCACCAGATCATTATACTTATCCTCTGTCTTTTCCTGTACGTGACTGGCCTACCGTAAATGATCCATCGTTCATTGGCATCTTCTTCAGCAAATGTCGTATTGGTAATCAAAGACCAGAAGACCCGGATCAAAGACGACCTGGAGTGTACTTTAGAATGGACAGGGACTTGCAGGTTAGTGTTAATCCACCTTACTAATTACTTTACATCTATTGACGTTATAGATTCATTGATAAATTAACATATTATTTAAATAATATATGTGACGTGTAGCTTCGGCTCCGGTTTAAATTGCCAATTATGTATTTACTTCAAATTATTAAGCGAATACTTTTGTCATCTTTGAAGACTGCGCAAGGAGCTCTCTGATTAATTATTTATTGGATAGAATTTAAATAAGTATTCAATTTTACAGACTCGCACAGATCAGCTGGGTGTTGAAATGAGAGAACGCGTCACCTGGGACATCAGACAAGGCGTTATTGGTTCAGAGACATTCTTCCCCAAACACGCTGTTACTATCACATGGAAGAACATGTCTTTTGCTGGTGGTATCGACAATTCTTTATTTATGGTAAGTAAGCCTCATAGAACTGTAGAAAAATAAAGATAGGGTTCCAAACCATTGTCAGTCTTCTGGAACATTTCCAAAAGGCTGCTGACGCTATCTTTCTGGATAGTAATGATTAAACAGATGCAGACTTAACAAGCCTTTGTCACGTGAAACTAAATAATATGGTAAAATATGGTAATTCCTAAATATATCTATTGATTTTTCTCTAGACAAACACCTTCCAAATGGTACTGGCGACAGACGAAGTGTTCACTTATGCTATTTTCAACTATCTCGAGATCAATTGGAGTTCACACACTGAAGCTGGTGGTGATACTACAACTGGTGAAGGTGGTGTGCCAGCTTATGTAAGTATTACCATACTTAAAACAATAACACTCTGTGTCTTAAATACAACTTTCGTATAGTTGTACGATTCGATATTATGAGAACAAAAAAATAGACAATAGAAACAATACATAATATACAGTATTTTATATAAATATTTATATATAAAATATAATATAAATATTTTTCAACTTATTACTAACAAAAGTTTGAAATAGCACCCTTAAGTTTTATGCGTGAACTCAAAACTAAATACAAATTGTAAAATGCATCATTTAATATTTACTGGTTTACATTTTCACAGATTGGTTTCAATGCTGGCAACGGTACACAAAGCTACGAATATAAACCCTACTCACAAGCCTCTGTCCTTAGAGATTTGACTGGTAGGGGATGGGCGAACGGATTCCCTGGACGACATATATTTAGGATAGACGAGAAAATATTGATGGGAACCTGTAACAAAGATATCGGTTAGTAAAGAGGCTTTACATCATTCTAAATTTTAATATGCGTTTATTTGTCAAGAGTTTCTTAATTTTATGCACGTTTTTAATTGTGAATTTGTGAAACTAATAAACAACAATATGCCAAACAACATTAATGAAAATTTTAATTAAACGTTGAAATATTTGAAACAAAGGATTTTGGTTAATTCACGGTTCTTTCTTTTCAGACGGTGCAAATCTCCCACTTATGTTTGCACCGGAAAGTGGTAACATGCTTGGTGGAACAATTGTTAACATTACTGGTCCATGCTTCAATCCCGATGATAGGATCACTTGTAGATTTGACACAGAAGCTGTCCTGGGAGCAGTGGTTGATGTCAATAGAGCAATATGTGTGCAGCCACGTTTTTATCATAATGGATATGCTAGATTTGAAGTTGCTATCAATAACGAGCCTTTCAAATGGAAGGGAAAATACTTTGTCGGTATGTAGTTCACTTTTATAATTACATGATGTACTGTGAAAATGAAATAAATTCTAATCTACTTGAAAAAGAACAAATTTGTAATGTAGTGCTATTGAAATTCAATATAACCTACATAATGTAAACAAGGGGCAGATATCCATACTGTAAAATGACATCATTAACTTAAGAATTTAAAATCGGTAGGGCAGTTGTCCCAAGAGTTTTAGTACTTGTTTTTGAATTTGATGTATCTTACTTTTATAGCAATTTCATTTAAAACCTTTTTTTAAAACAGAGACACCGGCAACAGCGACTGAGAAGATCTTCTTCCCAGACAACTCAGTTCACGAACGCTACCCACCTGAAGTTAGAATAACTTGGGACCGATTCAATTTAACTACAAACTTAAATGTACAACTTCAAATCAGTTTATGGGGATACAAAGAAGTCACGATCAGACCCCAATTGGAATTTATTGACATGATAGAAACAGGAGTTGCGAATACTGGAGAATATGTGATTAATCCACAGAACTTCAGGAACAGGGAGAATATAATGCACAACGACATGCAATTCGGATTCCTTCAGATTAATTTGACAACGCCAGAAGTTTACAGGGGTGTACCTATATCACCGTAAGTATTCTTAATATATCGAATGATTTTGAGTTTGTTTTTCGAAAGATGAACACATCTTTAGCTTGGACTATGCAATTTATGTTAAAATATTTAATGTATTGTATAATTTACCATAAATCATTTGTATTATAAGATTTCTAAATCAATTAGAGGAAAAGATAAAAACTTGGTTAAATTCTTGGTTATCCTGGTTATATCCAAAGCCTTGCATCCCGGGAAAGTGCTAAGATAGTCATAGGGCAAAACTAAGTGCTCTGACTCCCATTCTCCGAAAAACTCAACTATGCCTTTCTATTGCTGTCTGTTACGATATTCCTCACTTTTATCTTAATACACTGACTATTTACAGGATTCTATGGAGTCGTCCAGTACCCTTAGGTTGGTATTTTGCTCCCCAATGGGAAAGACTCCACGGCCAACGCTGGTCCCAATCTATGTGCAACAACTGGCTCAGAACAGATCGTTTCCTCAAAAACTTTGCTTCCCAAGTCTGGGTGTGCCCCTGTACGTTGGAACACGCGCTTTTGGATAAGGGAAGATTTATGCCGGACGTTGCTTGTGACAAGGACACCAACCCTACTTGCAGATATCATTGGGGTAGTGTGCATTGTGTCAGAAGTGGAGCGCCAAGGTAAGTCATAGTGGTATAAAATTCAAACTATATCATTTTTCAAGGCCATATCATGAACAACAGCCTTTGTTCTAAGTCTTTTTATACTTTATAAAATTGAATTAATTCTCCAAAATATTCTACGAAAATATTAATGTTTGTATTCATTGCTTCAAGTTTAGTAGCATTCAGTAGTTTAGGAGCTAGGTTGAAATCCTTAGCATGAGTTACTACTGAATTATTACGAGTGCGAGACCAGTCGTAGGTATAAACAAATTACATTTATTAGAACGGGTTTCAATATTTTTCTTAAATACCTAGAGGTATGGGTTCAGACAGAGATCGCCTTCATAAGAAATGAGTTTTGTCACTATTTCTTTCTTATACTTCTTTAAAAAAAAGTGTTTTCACTGGCTTCTTCTTTACAGGCGCAAAAAGTGCGCTGAAGCTTTGTGCAATAATACTCAGCATTGCAACTCATGCTTTAAATAAAATGTGTTATAAAACTTATATTTCAGTTCTGAAGGATCAGGCCAGCAATGTTGCTACGATAAGAATGGATTCCTAATGTTGTCTTATGATCAAATGTGGGGATCTCGCCCTTCAAGGTCACATGACTTTGGCTTCACACCTTACAATGAAGCTAACAAGGTAATTTAAGAACCATTTTTGCCCAGGGAAATCTGCACCCTTATCAGTGCCGTGTCATAAAACCGAGGGTATGTTACCTGGCTAGCAAATGATAGCGAGGATGGTCGCTACAGCATATCCACTAAGAATCCTCGGTCGTCATCTGGAGTCTTAGTAAGGGGGTAGCAGGGTCGACTTTTAGTTAAATAATTGCTTTACGACGACCCCAGATTGTGCGTTCACCTAAAGGAATGTTCTTCACCGGGCAGAGCTCCACTCTTCCCGGCTAGTGACATAAACTACGTCAACCTTACCAGCAAGCTAGAGCACCATGAATAACCGACGAGACACTGACGCACTTTTCTCCTTTCTTGTTGATAGGAATAGCAGTCACTCCCATAAAAGTCAATTTGTTCTTGAAATCTTATAAAAGCCAAATTTGTTTTCTGATACTTTTTATATTAACGCCAAAACAAACGCAAAAGACGCCCCCTAATTTCCCCTATTAAATTAAATTCTTGGGTTTAACGAGGATTACCGCTTGGATAATATGAATGAGGAATGAACGTTTCTTTTAAGCGAGGTTGATTTTCCCCGCTTCTCGCCCTATTATGAATATGGCCTATTCTGTCCTTTAAGAAAATAGACAGGAGTGCCTATCGCATTGCATTACTATTTGTTACACTTTTCACAATTTTTATGCCTCAATTCTTTCAAAATCGTCGTTGTTAATTACAGCCACCAATTCAGCCACAATTTTCTCGCCATCTTTTGTTACGATTACCGTATTCAGTTCTTTTCTACTAGCACGATGGATGGACACTCGAATCGTTGTTGAATCGTTTCGCTGCTTTCTACCCTGTGATTATAATATTAAAGTGGTTGTCTTATGCATAAGGGATATCCCTTTTTTTGGGAGGTGAAAATGACCGCCGCATACCCCGCCGCGTGGGAACGGGTGGCAGGGTTGTGTGAGACTCACCGTGCGTCACCTTTTCTAGGTTGAATGTACGTCGTTGGTATTTTCACTAAAACTCCTCCAGTATTCCTTTGCGCGTCTTGAGTGCCAGCCCACTATCGCGGCCCTCTTCAAAGCCGGGTTATGATGAACCCCAGCATCTCCTTAGGTTATCATTTACATAATTGTGTTTCTGTACAGGTTCCATCATTGTCCAATTGGTTCCACGATATGATTCCGTTCTATCAATGTTGCATGTGGCAAGAAGAACAGGCAGTTGGTTGTGAAACATTCAGGTATTTCATGCTTGTATTTTTGAACATATTTCAAATATTGATGCGCATTGATCGCGGATTGACGGGTTATTTAAACCGATGATCCCGGTTTCCTCGCGATGTTTATCTTCACCGTCAGTATTTCTTCACCGTCAGGATTTGAATCCGGGACATCTAGATTGGTCTTCAAGTGTAATAAGCATTCTAGCATTTAGAAATGTATATGTAGCTTGTTTCTTAGTTTTAATGAGTAAAACACAAATTAATTTGCGAACAGATTCGAAAGACGGCCATCTCAAGATTGCGTGGCTTATCAATCTCCCGGCGTCGCTGGCATATTTGGTGACCCTCACATCGTGACTTTCGATGACCTTCAGTACACATTCAACGGCAAAGGTACATATTATTTAAAAAAAATCGACCTTTTTAAGTGGAAACATTAGAGAGTTATTTGTTATTCAAAGAGATTTACTTTAGGTATTCTAATTCTAATCTTCTTTCGAAAAAGTTTGCAAGAGTTCTTGTTTTCCGTTTCCAACAGTTACTTAATCAAAATTAACGTAAACTTAAACCTTTTGTGTTACCTTCCCCTATTGCAAACTTTTGAAATTTTAATGTTGTTGCAAATTTTTGAAATTTTAATGAATTTGGCGTATTCCTGATTATTCCAGATTAGTTATTAAAGATCACCTCTTTCGTCAAAATTTAACTAATGGACTTACATTTAACAATATTAATAATTAAACAATAATCGATATTAGTAGTAATAAAACTTATTTTCAATTAAACACAAATTGCTACAATGTAATAAAGTTTTTGAAAAGAAACGTTGTTACAAGTTAATGTTTGTCGAACTTCCTTATTAAACATGAAGCTGGACATAAAAATGATGGTGTAGACTCCATGAAAATAAATAAAAATACATGTCTTGAGTCAAACACGGCTGTTGCTAACGCTACATGTATACTAACTACTATTAATATTGTAAACATTTTAATCAGGGCCATCTTTAGCTAGGGGTTCAAATGCATGCACAAAATAAAAATATAGGCACTAATAATAAATTATTTTATTACAATTATAATACATTGCGTTTTTTGATGACAAGAGCGGGGGCGCAGGCTGACCACACTGTACCCTGGCTCAGAATATGATTAAGATGGCGCTGATTTATTAATGATTCACTATCCAAATTATCTGGATTTTTTAACTCTTCATAGCCATCTAGATTTTTAGATTTTGACAAGAAATCTGTTATAGGTGAATACGTGTTGGTAAGAGTAGACCATCCGCAATTGAAACTCGATGTCCAAGGAAGATTTGAGCAAGTCCCAAGAAACATCTATGGCGAAGTGAATGCAACTCAAATTACTTCTATCGTTGCTGCGTCGAATAACTCTATTCCGGTTGAGGTAAGATTCGTACAGATCCTGGGAGAGGACCGTCTACGCTGGGTGCTTAAAAAGCTAGATCGGAAGGAAGTTTGGGGTCGGAGGATTCCGACACGTGAGACACGTGGCGATACCGAAAGCCCTTCCGTCCCGCCAACCGATTATATTAGTGGAACGACGATCTCTAGCGACTGCGCAAAGCATGCAACGTCGCTCGTTCCCAGTACACTCGGTACCGCAAAAGGTACGCTGTATGAAGGGTGGAGAAGTGCCAAGAAGACTCTTCGGGCTGCCATCATGGCGGCCAAGAAGGCAGCGTGAGAGGGGTTCTTGGAGAGCATTAACCAAGATCCTTGGGGGCGCCCGTACAAAACGATCCAGAACAAGTTCCGGCCGTAGGCACCCCCGCTCACCGAGAGCCTCTCACCACAGCTGCTCGAAGAGTACGTCTGCGCCCTGATTCCTATGGTGGCAGCGCGCCCGCCTCCAGTCATAGCTTTGCCTTAGGCAGACCCCACTGTGAAAGAAGCCCTGGTACCCAGTGTAAACCGGGAGGAGATGGAGGCGGCTGTATTAGGGCTCAAAGACAAAAACAGCACCTCCGGGCTTGATGGCATACCGGGGCGTACGTGGATTCTAGCTTACGACATCCTGGAGTCCCGATTGATACGGCTCTTCAGCAACTGTGTGACCCAAGGCCGTCGTATTTTCGGTTCAGGAAGGGTGGCGTCGGCGAAACGTCGTATGCGGTGTTCCACAGGGGTCGTGCTAGGTCGCTCCTGTGGAACATCGCATTTGATTGGGTGATTAAATTGGTACGGTCCCGCCCGGCGTCGGCATAATCTGTTACGCTGATGACACTCTCTATGCACGAGGCGGGACCTACCAACAAGCGTGCCTCAGCCACCGGATCTGGTGGCTGAGTCTTTGGTCTTAGGTACGCCGCCATAATAACTTTGTGTTGTATTCCCGCATTAGTGACCCAAGTTCCTGTACCCTTATGGGACAGCAGCGTGTTCGCGAAGCCACTGGCGTTACACACACTCGTAGGCAACGGTAACTGCTAAATTCTAAGAGGGCTGTCTGCCTGCCTGTTTTACAGCAATAAAAAAGGAAAGAAAGAGTTATGGAATACAGTGACGATAAACCGCGCGCAATTAGGTTCGCGCTGTTTCAATAAAACTATAAGAAAGAAAATTATTAATAATATACTTTGCTTTATAGTAAATTTTTTAATTAAACTAATTATCTATGTTTAGGTTCGTTTACGTCCCCAACATGCACAATGGAGGTACAGGCTTGATGTGTTTGCTGATGGCAAACGCGTCTATTTCGATAGATCAGCTTTAAGAGTTCAATATTTCCCAGGTTAGTAGATTGATTGTAACTTTTTACACTGCCTTGTGACTTCAAAGATTCCCTTGCCTTATTTTTCTATACAACGTTAACTGCCCACAAAGTTTCAAGGTTGAATTAGGAAACGTTGTTCAATGTTTTACAGGAATTATTCAATCACTATTCAAAAGTTATTGATAAATTATTGACAATTAAATATTATCGATACAACAATAGCCGGCTTATGGTTGCCAAACAAATTCTGAGGCCGCTCTCAGAACAAAGAATATTCTGGAAAATTCGTTTTCATATTTACTGAACCTGATCTATAGATGTTTTCAATGCGATGGGCATCGCTTACACGCTGCCGTCAGCGTAGGGGAAATGGAACCTGTCACTTATGCCTGTCACACAACAAGTTATTTTGACGGCATATTTAAAACCAGGTGTTGTTGCCATCTAGGCGGGCTTCCCCTACCACCTAGTTAGGTTTGTTTTGACGCGTTCTACGACAGGCCGTCTGCCGACTGTACGGAGAAGAGGAAGGAAGAGTTATATGTAGAGAAGAGGAGTTTTATTATTATATGTATTTTATTATTATACTTTGTGGTGATTTATATTCTGCATTAACAAATTCTATAAAAATCACATAATTTCATTACATTCGCAGGAGTCACCGTTTATCAACCTATGTACATCTTGAACCAGTCAGAAATCGTAATAATGTTCTCGTCTGGAGCTGGTCTTGAGGTTGTGGAAAACAAAGGATTCATGACTGCAAGAGTCTATTTACCTTGGACTTACATGGTAAGTAATTTTCCAAATAAACTTGAACACTAAAATGATACAACTCGTATTAGACTGTTACTTCGGTATCAATATTTCAGACTCGACCCGTTGATGTTTTTATGATGATTTTTTGAAGTGAAAACTTCTTTAGCGGCGTTGTGCACTTTTTTTGTGATGGGCAAAAAATGTCAAACTCGCGTCAGGTCACGTGACCTGATCGAAAATTCTTAAGATTCGTAAGACGGAATTTTGCTCCAGTAATACCAAGCTGTATTAATTATGTATTAATAATGACTTAAGGTTTATTTTATAATACATACATACATACATATAATCACGCCTCTTTCCCGTAGGGGTAGGCAGAGACCACTACTTGCTACGATCCTTACATACTTGTTTCGCTTCGTCCACTTTCATTATTCCCTTCATACATGCCCTTTGGTTTAGGGTACTCTTGACCTGGCCTTTTTTCAAGACGTCCCTGATCTGGTCTCGAAAGGTCCGCCTAGGTCTACCCCTTTATTTTATAATGTAACTTTTATAATATGTGATTGCATTGCATTACTTATACATATCTATTCGAAGTGTGACTTTATTACAATGAAATACAGTTGAATTTATGAAGTGATAACATCTATAGGCGCGTTGAGCACTTTTTGGGTGAACAGCTTTTGGTTTGTAAAGAAGTGTTAATGACCAATTTAAACTTTAATCCTTGATCATAATCTAAGCTCGACGATACAATTCACAAGTTATTTAATTTTCACTTCTATCTGCAGTCCCCAAAGTCTTCCCCGCATGTTTTTTTATTAAGGTAAGGTGGTAGCTAAGTGGTATACTCAGATGTCAACCAAAAGGTTCCGGTATCCAATTCTACAATGCATAAGCTTAGGCCATTTTTCTTGTCTACTTGAAAACATCATCACGAAACGAGCATACCGAAAATACCAGTATGCGTAACCCGCCTATCAATATTGGACAAGCCTGGTGGATAAACTGCCCATTTACTCTAGAGACAGGTCTGAACCAGGCACTGGGACGTTATGGGTTATTAATTAATAAATGTTATTTCAATTTTATCTATTTGTTCTAGCGTCAGGCGAAAATTCTTCTTTCTGTGTGTGTATGTGTATTTTTGGTATTCGTACGTAATAAATGGCGCTTCATAATCTTGTCTAGACCTCTTTGCAACAAATACATGGAAATTCGTTTATATAAAGGCTACTACTGTCTGACCGCCATAGACAAAATACCACCATCAAAAAACAGAAGTCTTCTCTAAAACACCTATCTACCACTCAACCCTCTCACCTTTAATATACAGAATCAGACTCGGGGTCTATTCGGCAACTGGTCCTTAGACATTAATGATGACTTCACTCGACCTGATGGCACTAAAGCTACTGTGGACCTCAACAACTTCCAATCAGCGCATCGAGAATTTGCGCAGTATTGTGAGTATTTATTTTTAGTATTTACGTTATATTTATTAGCCAAGAGATATAGGAAATAATAAACAGTTCCATTAACCAGTTTTAGGGTCTGGCAACTGTATATATGTATGTATGTCATATGTATGTTAATCGAGCTAACTCAGTAATTCTTCTCACTAAGTATTACATACAGTACATAAAAAATATTATTTACTCCAATTTTCTTTAACCAACTGAGCCATGGAATTAATTCACGGCAGAGGTTTCTTCCTAGTAGCAGCTTCATAATCCGTATCCGTGCAGGGGCGGAGAAAGAATACTAACCTCTGTGGCCGGGGTCGGCCTGTCGTAAAAGGCGACAAAACAACCCACCCTAGCTACGTGGTAGGGCCTCAAGCCCGTCTGGATGGCGACCACCTTTGGTCTTAAGTATGCCGCCATAATAACCTTGTTGTGTTCCGGCATTAGTGACCCAAGTTCCTGTACCCTTATGGGACATCAGCGTGTTCGCGATGCCACTGGCGTTGCATACACCTATAGGCGACGGTAACTGCTAAATCCTAAGCGGGCCGTCAGCCTGTCTGCTGTTCTATAGCAAAAAGAAAAAAAAAGAAAAAAAAAAAAAAAAATATATATATATATATATATATATATATATATATATATATATATATATATATATATATATATATATATTGATGAGGTTTATTAGAAATTATCCTGTAATTTCCCTTTTAACCTTACTTTTTAGTAAAAATAAATATTTAAGAAATATCCCTATTTCAGGGCAAGTGACTGATAGAGAGCAGAAAGACATTGGAGTGGCGATGTTTGTTCGAGAATATGGTAGGACAGCAGCATATTATAACGATAATCAATTTATACCGAACTTTATACGAGAACCGGTAGACTTCTTACCAGCTAACAGATCTCATGATGTTACCAGAGCTACAGAAATTTGTCAGGATTCATACCAATGTCGATACGATTACGGCATGACACTGAATCGAGATATGGCTGAATTCACGAAGAATTATTTAGCGTCTATTGTAAGTATTTCTGTTTACAATTAAGCATTAACATATGTAACAAAAAGGCAACAATTTCCTGTAGCATTATCCGCCTTATTCATTCCTACTTCACTTAAACTTCTCCAGGTCTATTTCTATAAGATCAAGGATCTTTCCTTTCTCAAAGTGCCGTGCAACTGTTACTTTTGTCCAACTTAATCACCTTAGGTTATTTACGAAATACCGCTTGTTTTCTTAACTTCGTTAAATCTTTTATGTCTATGGTAATAACTCTGCACACATATTATCTTAGCCGCCGACAAGAGTAGCAATCTTAGACGCGACCAAGACATATGTAGTCAGTATAGAATTTTGAACAATTTTAATTACATAAAACCAGTCGATAAACCAGTCGCCATTTATAATGCTCACAACTATAATATACAGAGTATACTCGTAACTACATTTGATAAAATATATTTTCACATAAACAATTGTCAACAAGATGACTCATATGCCATAGAACCTGTAAAACCATTTCCCACGTCTTGTGGGAAAATCATCTACACATTACAGAATTCTTTTAACCTCCATCACATTTAACTTCTTTTAAATTTGAAACTACCTTATAGTTATTATCTTATCTTATTTCGGAGCCGAGAGTTATCTCGGACACTTCGACCCAATGGGATCTTTTGTGTTCCCCTAGATAGCAATCACTCCTCTCCAATCTCATTGAAGATTTGCTTCATGAGCCTAACAATGAGGTATGGAGATAGGAGCCTGTAGTCTTCCGGTGTTGGATATCCTACCCCCAAAAGATTCATTCGCCTCCTGGCCAATGCATCACATGTACACAGTAGGTGTTCCATGCGTTCTGTATGTTCCCCACACAACCTGCACATAGGTGTCACGGTTAGACCCATCTTCATGAGCATGTTGTTGGTTCCAAAGTGCCCAGTAAAGGCCCCAAGCAAGTAGCGTATTCGCCCCCTGCTCATGTTCCAGATGGATCCTCGTGCTTTGTACGTGGATCCCAAAAATTTTTTAGAGTGTTCCAGACCGATTCTAGTCAGCCAGTGTTGTTGTTGACTGCGATCTGCAAAATCCCTGAATGTGGCTTTCACGAGACTAGTCGGAATGCCTACACATGGTTCTGGACCCATAAAATCATTAGATGAGCCCTCTCTTGCCAGTTCATCTGCCATTTCATTGCCATTATAGTTACATGTATTATTGGTTTGACTTTGTAGTCCAGAAACAGATTAAAGGTTAGAGCAGCCACTTAGCTAGAGCAACATAAAAGGCCTTTGGAAAGAAAAACATGGGTTATTTTTTCTTTTCGGGTTAACTAGTGCTATAGCAGTCGTAAAATAAAATGTTGCTACGTCTATCAATCTATCTTTGGCTTTTTCTTAAGGAATAGAAGTTTTAATAGGTCTCAGATGCAAATAGGAATAGGCATTTACAATCTTCAACATTCTCAGGCTTTTAATAGTAAATCCGAGGAGAATGTTTGTAGGAAGAATATTGTTTGTTAGATACGAATTCTAACCCTTAAGATGATTATCGTAAGAGCTAACAGAAGTCAAACTTCGATTCTTTTAATATATTTACGATTGTCTTATGCAAAGATGATCCTCATACATAGAAATAAAACCTTTATTCTACGCCTTTTTTACTAACACACAATCGTTCTCAGCAAACTATTTCCATCATACAAGTATGTTGTTCTCTATTGGGATTGAACTCGTAAAAACGAACGTCTCAGGTCGCGTGTTTTGTATACCGTGTCGTGTTTTGATTTACAATTTATCTATTAGACATACAAAGTATTTTTACTTAGCTCGCGTGTTCATTTTGTCCTACTGTCCATTGTTCTGTTAATTATACTGCATTAACCAAGGTCCTGCATGGAACTTGTCATTCAACTCACAGTATTTGTTAAGAAGTCGTGGTAGCCATTTCATATTGGTTTTTCCATCCAGATATTTGTTTAGAAATGAAAATATTGAACATTTTCTAAGATTTACAAGGTACGTTTATATTATATGTAGAATATTTGTACAAAGTGATGAGTACATGTATATCTTTGAATTATTTTTAAAGGGCGTATTATTGTATTTTTTTAATTAATAGCAACTGATTGCAATATTCTTTTATCGTCTTGAATTCTAAATACTGAACCTCAAAAATTGATCGTTGGAATTGATAAAATAATGTTAATTATTGTAAATCTACTAGATCTTTAACAAAATATGTTTTAATAATACTCGTATATACGGAACATTATAAATACAGGTTTTAAATTTTTAATATTAGTATTATGTTTATTTCGTTGTTTATCGCAAATTTCCATCCATGTTCAATATAAATAATAGACGCTGTTATTAAAAGATAGCAGCTGTATATACCTCACATATAATATCTACAAGATGCTCATTGGAGACAGATCTACTTAATAAATTGGTCTATTGAAAATAATGAATTTGTTTACAGACGAATATTAAAGAAACGAACGCACGACGTGTAATAAGCTGTGGTATTCTAGAGACTCCTCGATTTGGTAGAAAGAGTAACTTCTTCTTCACTCCTGGTACTAGGGTAAGTATCATTAAACGTAACTTATTATTGTATTTGCCATCAAAATTAAGAATACTTTTACCAAATAGATTTTGCGTTCGTTTCTTTTTTGATACGTTACACTATTATATCATTTAGGATATTCTTTTTATGTAGTCCTTGAGCAAACTTTTGACGATGTAGTTTGACATAAATAATTGTTTATAAATATTATTTAATTCACAAAGTTTTCTATACATTTTTTGAGAGTTTATAACTAGGGCCTATTAAAATCAAGTTAGCGAATTTATACTCATGTTTGAATACGAGTAGATACAATAAATAAATAGAAACAGAAACCTTTTTGCTAATTTTTTTCTATATATATTTTTTATGGTAAACAGTAAAGAGTTTTCCTCATTTAAACGCTTTTAATTCTTAACTTCTTAGTTTTTCGTTAATAATGCTAGTACGTCCTATTTAATTTACATTGCATAAAGTATAAGTTATTATTAAATGATTCATTCTTGTGAATCATTCCCAACGTCAGAATTGTGGTTGCAATTTCCATTAATATCGTCATTTGCCACTAGGTGAACTTCGAATGCAACCAAGACTTCATTTTGATCGGAGACAAGCGACGTGTGTGTGAAGACAACGGCAGATGGAACTTGCCAGATTATGGGTACACCGAGTGTCTACGTGAGTATTATTTCCACCTTAATATTAACTTTATTTCTATAGTAGTAGCTACTTAAATCGATTATTCCCGGTTGTATCTAAATGTTTCGCTTCAAACATCAGTTTGCACTGTTGTTCTAAGCCAAAATCTCAGCTCACTCTTAAGAGGCACAAAAGGAAGTATTTGGTTCTTCCAGACTGACGTTTCACTTTTCTGTCAGAAAGAAAAACATTAGTACTATATTGATCTACTAGGAGACATTAATTTGTTGTCTTAAAAATTAAATAGTCCCAGGGCCGGTATAATCCGGCTAAACGACGCAATTGTTACATCTTGATTCATCTTGAACAAGAAATAATAAATGTCTTCAGTTATATAAATAGGAAGTGTTGTAATATAATTTTTTTAGCCTTTGTGAAGGTGTAGTGTAAATAAATATACATTATAATATACGTCGATTCATTCGGATCCAACTCTAACGCCATCTACAGTATTTTAATATCAAATTGTTCCGTAACTATAGCGATAATAGTAAGTTATTAAATTAAAACTTCAATTCATAATTCAGGTAACCAAGAATATTCACAACGCGCATTGTTCCTAACTTGGGGCATCATATTGGCAGTTATTCTACCACTGGGCCTCTTGATTTGCCTACTTTGGTTCTGGTGTTGGTACAAACCAAAATCTGAAGGCAAAGAAGGCTTCCGTTTCGAAGATATACCGCGATCAAAATCCGCTTCTAGATTAAACTTAAGATCATCATCAATGGGAAATATCACTGACACTATGAAATCGTCTACGTTGCGTAGTCAAGATTCTGATGAGAAACCTAAATTACCCGAAACACCCACCGAGGAAACTCCCGTAGCACGTTCTCAGATCGGTACAAGGTCGGCTCTTATGCCGCCGTCAGAACCGCAAGACGGCGATAGCTCGGGCATAGGTTACCCAGATTCAGGCAAAAGCGACTCTGAAAAGTCTGATAAGTCCTCACAGCCTAAGAAGCGAAGGAATTATAACAAGTCCTATCGTACTAATGAACCGCTCCCAAATGCCCCTGATGTAGAGTTTCCCGAGAAGCTTTGGGATCTATCTGAAGAGGATTTGGTATCTATAACATCCCCTTCAGATTCTGAATCTAATAAAGATTCCACTTTAACTCGTCCAGCTAAAGATATAGAATTTGTAGGTAGACCTCGTCAAACTGGAAGACAAGCGTTGCCGTCTGATTCAGGTTATTCAACCAAAGGTTCTGAAGATCCTTATTCACCAAAATACGAAGGTCAATACAGTCCAATTCCGTCGCAGTATTCGCCTACTTACTCCGAGATATATTCCCCTCCGATCAGCCCTACTTCTGATTTGAGTCCCAGGAATACATACAACAATCCGGGTCTTCCAGAACCACCTAAAAGTGCTCCAGTTGACGAAATAAAAACTTTTACCCTCCCTCCAACTAGAGGAAAGTCAGTTGAGACCCTTATAGATCCTCCTGTTGCCGAAGTGCCGACCTTAAGCAGCCGATCCACTATGGTTTAAATTATCCTCACAAATATGACCTACATAACCTTCTTGCTCAGACCTTCTAAGAATTCAGTGCAATTTAGTTTAGAAAGTGTCTATAGAATAATAATTATCGATGTTGTGTTTCCTCCAGACACTCAAATTGTTTTGTTTAATACAAATATCGTGGCTGTTTTTATATGTCCAGTTGTATTATCAAGTTATTTTGTTATAATATTGTATTATATAAGATTAATTTAAGACATATCACTGCCCATTCTAAATGACAAATACTGGGTATAATATATTTCTGTTATGAAGCACATTATTTTAGTAATTCGCACTATTTGTAAAGACTTTTCTGACATGTTACGTGATATTTTCCCATCGCTGTTTAATGTTTTTCTATTTGCAAATGTAGATTTAATAAATAAAGTTTTATTTACATAAATCGAGCACATTGAGGAAATTTCTGTTCCCGAGGTAGAATAGCTTCCAATGATGTTTTGTATAAGAAAGCAAGTAATAATGTATGACCACTGTTGTGGAATAGAAATTTTCTCGCTTGTGATGTTTCATTTTTGCCCTTTATCAATGAGGTTATTCCTTGCTTTCTTATCTATTTATCTTGTGTAAACATGGAAAACTGGGTCATTTGGTGAGTACACATTTTTATATTTGTTGATAATAGATAAAAAATATTTGTTAATATTAGCTGATAATGTCACTATCTTTTATATTTGCAGAATATGTTGGCAAGATTCAAATAAAGCAATATTTGACTTTAGTGTTGATATGTACAAACGCGTTTTTGATTGTAGGTTTTTACAATTGACTGTCATTCTTAGAAATGTTATAAATACGATTAGACTATACATAACTAGATGACCCGGCAAACGTTGTTCTGCCATATAATACAACAAAAAATAAATATAGGATAAGATTTCCATCATTTCTCTTTTTTATTGCTGTAGGACAGCATACAGTCTGGCGGCTCCCTTAGAATTTAGCAGTTACTGTCGCCTATGGGTGTTTACAACGCCAGTGGCATCGCAAACACGCTGCTATCCCATAAGAGTACAGGAACTTGGGTTACTAATGCCGGAACACATTACAAGGTTATTATGGCAGCATATTTAAGACCAAAGGTGGTCGCCATCCAGACGGGCTTGAGGACCTACTACGTTGCTAGGGTGGGTTGTTTTGTCGGCTTTTACGACAGGCCGACCCCGGCCGCAGAGGTTGCTATTCTTTCTCCGCCCCTGCACGGATAAAAATCCGTTCTTAGTGAGCGTCTGTAGATGTGATGCTGCGATGTATCGTGAAATAAGTAATTATGCTAAATTTCAAGTCCGTCGGGTGTATAATTTTGGAGATCACGTGATGAGTGGTATTTCGAGTAGCAAAGTAGTCGTTTCCTAGCAATTATAAAGGCACATCTTAGTATCGCACCCAAATTCACAAATTGAACTAATGAACTCCCCAATCTCGGAGGACTTCCTTGGACTCCCAAAGGAATTATTTAATCTTTTTTTTTAATACAAACTTTTTTGTTGGCGTTGTAAATGTTTTATATGACGCATATGTAACTGCAGTAACAGTAACTGCGGTGTGCCAAACTTTTACACAATGGCACGCCTGCGGGTCATGGATGCTAATATATATGAACAATAAAAGAAAACTACACAATATTAACTGTCTAGTAACCACAACACATTGGCTCCGTTGATTACTTTAGGAGCAGATGGCGCTATGATTGTCACAGTATATTTATTTATTTAATTTCCAGGCAAGCAAGAATACTCCTCTAGAACCTTGGGTTCGACATGGGGCATCATCAGTGCAGTGATGATACCAATCGTGATTGTGATGATCTGCGTCGGATGGAGAATCCTCCAAAGGAAGAAAGCTGAGGAGAAAGAAGAAGACGAATTCTTGAACATCAAGTAAGTACATACTATATATATATATATATATATATATATATATATATATATATATATATATATATATATATATATATATATATATATATATATATATATATATATATATATATATATATAACACTCTGATCACAATTTCAAAGTGCTGTAATAACTATCTGCCATTTTGAATTTAATGGTTTTTTGGTATTTTCATTAGTAGTAAAGATTTATTTTTAAAGACAGGGGCGTTCTCTGCGCAGGGATGCAGCTCTCCGTGTAGGGGTGCAATAAGAATACTGACCCCTACATATGTTAAATGACAAAACCTTGCATTAGAAGGTTTTTATTAACAAAATTAATGTTACATATTTTAGTGTGTATGACATAGTTATTAGTATAGAATAGTTGCTAAGAAACATCCATAGACGGGAGGTATAAATATACCACACCCTACAGCCGAGGTCAGCCTGTCGTAAAAAGCGACAGAACAACCCTAGCTAGATGGTAGGGCTCCAAGCCCGTTTGAATGGCTGGCAGCCCTTTGGATATAACATGTTTCATACAATAAATAAATATTATTATAATCGAATTATAAAATTTGAATTTCACTTTGTTATCATGTTTTATCTACTTTCTGTTTAAAACATTTAAAAAATCTCTATACAACAGAACGCGACCGATAGACCCTGATGAATCGGAGAAGGTCAATTCAGATGAAGACAGCATACCGTACAAGAAAAATACGGAAGACAGTCCCGAGCCTACTGAACCTGTGAGGGTTGTGGATAATGAGAACGAGGGTTATACTTACGGGCAACCCTACGTGCAACCGACGCAGTCCCAGCAGAGGCAGTGGGGAGGAGAGACGGAAATTAATTAACTTTAAGAATATATAGGTATAAGTACAAAAAATTTAAGATATACACGGACAATTTAAGACATATTGTTTTATTACATTGAAATATATAATAAGTTAAATTCTTAAATTCCTGTTTGTTAAATTCCTTTTCTCTATCGCTAGAACAACAAGGCCAAAGACAAGGGCAGGGTCTTCTATTTTTTATCTACGCATTTTTTTATGATTTTAGGTACAATTTAATTATTTTAAATACATATATAAAACTGATATCAATTAATAATAAATTTTGTGTTCTACTAATAACATACTACCAATTCACCCATTCATATGTTGAAGAATTATGTATTTTGTGGAATAAACGAATTCTTTTAAAACTAACAAATTTAGTATCATTTGATATACTTTTTACAAAAGTTGTGTTAAATCAATAGAAAATTTTAAAATCGTTAAATTCAAATGATAACCGTAAAGTTTTTAATGTTTTAACATAATTTAAATAGCTAATTAACAACACAAAAATTCAAATAGATTTGTATGTGTGCGCGTATCTGTACATTTTTTTAATTATATTCATTTATCGTATTAAATTTATAGAATAGAATTTGTTTGTGTTTGTCAATTTAAAGTAAAATCCCACCACATATTATAATTAGGAGAATATATATTATTCAAATTGGAACGAGTGGTCGACCACCCAATTTGGCGTATGTGACTGCTAGTTACTGGGCTTCGTTGGGTGACTGGTGATTTGTTTGTAGTGTTATGTTATGACTCATTTGCACCTAGATGTCATAATTCTGTTATGTTATTAGAATAATATTTTGAAAATATAATTATTTTGTATGTGTGGTTTCTTAATAAAATTAACTTTACAAGAACTTGTTTTATTGGCATCAAACTAAACATCGATTATTACTATTTGTCAAAGAAAAACTCATTTTAAAAGTTCATATGGGTAGGTTATATCCCCCGGCGCTCTCTGTCAATGCCTCTCCTCGCGGCATAGATTAAAGTGCGTTTATGATGGTATTATTAGGTAAGGACTATCGGCGCTTTCCGGTATCGTTGTCTGTCATTGTCGGGAGGGAAGTTGACTAGTATGCGCTTTCTTCCACCTTGCCCCTTCCTTCGTGAGAAAGAGGCGACGGTGGTCAATCTGGGTTTGCTCACGACCATGGCCGGAACCAAGGCCAGGCGCGAGAAGTCACACCTTTTGTGGACAGAACCGCCACGCGGGGTATTCGGCGTCCGTATCTATCAGTTGTAAACTTAAGTTTTTAATTGAAAAAAAAAAATACAAAATACTTATTATTATTATTTAGAGTTTGCAAGACATTATTTAATATTATTAATTATATTAATTCTAAAAATTATATACGAGGGCTAATCAAAAAATAACCGTTATTTTCAAATTTCGTGAGTTACTTATGTTCGATTTTCGCATTTTTTTTCTGTTATGTTTATACACATGTCTGTTATATATGTTGGCAATATCAGCCATTTTGGAATTTTTGGATTGCCATTGTCAGTTTATTTTTGACAGATAAAAGGTTAGTCGTGTTTTGGTGTGCTCTTCGATATTTTTACTATTCGAAAAAATGGATCAAAGAAACTGTATTAAGTTATGTGTAAAAAATGAAATTAAATGCGCAAGGACATTTGGAACACAAGTTCAATTATGGTATAACCGGTTTATGGAAGGCCGAGAAGATGTCAATGACGATGCTCGTCCTGGTCGCCCGAGCACGTCAACAACCGATGAAAACATTGAAGCAGTGAAGAAAATGATTTTGGATAATCGTCGAATCACTATCAGAGAGGTTGCTGATGATGTTGGCATATCGTTCGGCTCATGCCAAGCAATTTTTACGGATGTTTTAGGCATGAAACGTGCGGCAGCGAAGATTGTTCCAAAATTGCTCAATTTTGAGCAAAAACAACGTTGCATGGACATCGCTCAGGAGCTGTTGAACATCGTCAACGACGATCCAGATTTCCTCAAAAAGGTCTTATCTGGTGACAAATCATGGGTGTATGGCTATGACATTGAAACCAAAGCCCAATCATCCCAATTGGAGCGTCCAGAAGAGCCAAGACCGAAAAAAGCACGTCAAGTTCGGTCAAATGTGAAGGTTTTGCTCACTGTTTTCTTCGACTGCAATGGCGTGGTGCATCATGAATTCTTGCCACAAGGTCGTACGGTCAGTAAGGAATACTACCTTGAAGATACGTGCCGTTTGCGCGAAGCAATTCATCAGAAACGCACAGAATTGTGGAAAAAACAATCATGGATTTTGCACCATGATAACGCACCAGCTCACACATCGATGCTTGTGCGTGAGTTTTTGGCCAAAAACAAAACCGTTATCATGCCTCAACCGCCGTATTCACCGGACTTGGCCCCCGCTGACTTTTTCCTCTTCCCAAAACTGAAGACATCGATGAAAGGAAAGCGTTTTGCTACGATTGAGGAGATAAAAGAAAAATCGAAACAGGAGCTGTTGGCAATATCGAAAAGCGCGTTTTAGAAGTGTTATGAGGATTGGAAAAAACGCTGGCATAAGTGTATTATATCTGAGGGGGATTACTTTGAAGGGGACAAGAATAAATAAATAATTTTTGAAAAAATTGAAAATAACGGTTATTTTTTGATCAGACTATGTACATATGTTGAGCCTTTGACGGCATAATAAACATAACACGTAACATTCGACTCGTTACAAAAAATATTAAACAATTTGTTGTTGCAGTTGATGGACGCCAAGCTTCGATCAACAAAACAGAAAAATGAAAAAGGCGTTATTATTTTCGGAATGCCGGTCAAGAGCCTATATAATTGGTTAGCGTTCTAAAATACAAATAGACACTTCTGACAAATTAGTATGGCTTATGTTCTTTGCCTATTAAATTACGAAAACAAGTATTAAGATTTTTATGGTCGTGTAATGTAAATAAATAAATTTTAAATTTCAGTGTTTTTCTAACAAAAAATATATGAAGGATAAATAGGTATTTACTATCTCTATTTGATTAATCTTAACAACAAATGGATGCCAGTAGCTGTACGTAGTTTAACGGCCAACATTGCGGATACATAATTTAACATTAATTATTTACTACGGTTCAACTATTTAATTACCTCAATTTTTATTTAGTAATCAGTTCAGAATACCTATTGATACGTGCCTACTCTTTTCAGTACAAAAATTGAAATGTTTGCTGTGTATATATTAAAAATCTAACCATGGTAGCCCATATAATTTCATGGAACGAAATCAAATATTCACAAATGAAAATAAAAACATAAAATGAATATTAGATATAGAAATGTTATTTCTCGTTTATTTCTGCGACCCTGGCTAGGGGTGCCTTTTGGGATATGGTTGTCTATCTCTGTTGTATATTATTGGTGGTTAATAACAAAGATGAATGTGCTGGAAACACAAAATAAAGTCTATAAGAACCAACTGAAGCTCTCCCAAGCGGTTATGAGGCAGATTTCCCTTGATGTGGGTACAACATATAAAGTTCCTGATGTAAGTTTGTATTTTTTTATCTGCATAATATCTCCTTGTTATTAAGACATAATATGGCGTTGAGCATATTGAGAGTAATATGCTGCCATAATAACCTTAAATTGTGTTTTGGCATAAGTAATCCAAGTTCCCATTCCTCTATGCAGATGCCAGCTAGTACTGCTCTATCAGCATCGCAAACATCCATAGGCAACGGTAACTGTTTATTATTAAGTTGGCTGTCAGCCTGTCTTCTGTTCCTTAGCAAAGAAAAGAAAAGAATAGGTGAGTATAAAATAATACATACCTTTTAGTAAGTATACCTGTGTCAAAAGTTTTCACTCTTGGCTCGTCTTCTATACAAATAAATAAAATTGGGGTGTCTGTTTGTAATATTAAAATAACCACTTTTTACTAAGTGCATTTGGATGTATGCACGGTACATATACCAAAACAACAATTTTTATCTGTCTGTTTGTTTCGGCTAATCTCTGAAATGGCTGGACCGATTTTGACAGAACTTTCACTGACAGCTGATGTAAAAGGAGTAACTTAGGCTACTTTTATTTTAGAAAAAAAAATAGGATCTTATGAAAAAAAAATTTGCTGTTATTCAACTGGTGAAGCAGGCTGGAACAGCTAGTTACAAATAATATATGTATGATGTAATGTATGTGTGTGTATGGAAGTGAGAGCATTAGATTCATTACCAGGAATGCCAAAGACCATGGACCCTGTACACTGATAATGATAAGCAATGGATTAAAATTTTTATATTTTTTTAGATTCCAGATGCAATGGGTACACTTTGTGAAACTGTACACATAGCATTAGTATGCATGGGGAAATGTTCTCGTGTTGTCACTCCAATGCTGAAATCTCTATTACATCATAGACAGAATCCATTGCATTTTCACTTAGTTGTGGATACCACATCCCAGCATACAATGAGCAAGTTGTTTGATACATGGGACTTACCTGATGGTAAATATTATTTAAATATTAGTGGAAAATCAATTAAAAATTATTCCTATTAATAAAAAATCATACAAAAAAATATTATTTTGTGTCCTATATGTATTGTTAATATTTTTATTTATTTTATTGCTGAGGAATTATTATATTTTGACAAAAATACATATTATATGTATGTAATATGTATGCTGCGGTGGATGTGTGGAGTGACACGGAAGAACCGCTTAGGAACTCCCACATTTGCGGCAGTCTTCATGTCCGTGATATTGCAGATAAATTGCAAGAGTGTCAGCTCCGTTGGTATGGCCATGTTTTACGGCAACCGGATGCTTATATGGGAAACAAATGTCTGGGCATGCCGCCTCCGCCGGGCTCCGGCTAGAGGGGTAGACCCAAAAAGTGCTGGTCTGACGTTGTGAGGGGTGATATGCGTGCCAATGGGCTCACTACCAGAGATGCTGGACATCGCGCGAAGTGGAGTAGAAAAAGTCGGAAAGCAGACCCCGGGCACTGAAACGAAAGTTTGGGTGGCAACCGGGACATAACGCTGGGATGATGATGATGATATATTATATGTATATATGACATTTAAATACAAAACCTTGCTTAGACAGCTGCTGTGGACCAGCAGAGAAACTGATAGCCCACTTAATAGTAAGCTGTTACCGTTGCTTATAGATATTTGTGACGTCAGAAGCATCGCAAACTCACTGCTGTCCATTAAAGGGTACTGGAAACTTATACACAAAGTTAATATAGCTGCATACTTTTAGGCCGGTTCCAGACTAGTGTAACGCGTAACGTAATCTGTCATATAATGTAACATGAATAGAATGACCAGCGCACGAGCCCATAGTTGTTCCACAGTTGCCATGAACTGCGAGCGCCTTTTTGTTCGCGCTAAAATCCGACCGCCGATTGATCCCGGCGAGCGCTGGCGCAAGCGTTACATGTGAGGCTCGTAGTGCCGCCTACACGTAGGATTCGTGTTTCATTACACAATACATTACTCGTTACACGTCTGGACGCGACTTTAAACCAGGGGTCGTTACAATCCAAACAAGAATTGAGGTCCTACCACCTAGCTATAGTAGTTATGTGGCCTTTTACGTCAAGTCAACTGATCCTGACGCAATTTAAGTAAAATGTTATACAAACAATTTAATACTGAAGCATCTTTTGGGATTGTAATGTAAACCTAAACATTTTTGTCTTTACAGTGCAATACACATGCTACAATGCAGAAAATCGTTTTGCAGAAGTGAGATGGATTCCAAATAGTCATTATTCAGGCATTTATGCTCTAGTCAAACTGTTATTTCCGGACATATTGCCTGTGTCACTAGAGCAAGTGATAGTATTGGATTCCGATTTAACATTCCTATGTGATATAGCTGAGTTGTGGATTATGTTTAGGAATATGACTGATAAACAGGTAAGAGATTTTACAATAATTGCTTGCTTTAAGTTTATGTATGGAGTTACAGAGTTAAGTATATAATTGGATTTTTTTATTGGTGTAGGACATCAGACAGGCTGACGGCCCGCTTAGGATTTAGCAATTACCGTCGTCTATGGGTGCTTGCAACGCCAGTGGCATCGCGAACACGCTGCTGTCCTATAAGGGTACAGGAACTTGGGTCACTAATGCCAAAACACAACACAAGGTTATTATGACGACATACTTAAGACCAAAAGTGGTCGCCATCTAGGCGGGCTTGGGGCTCTACCACGTGGCTAAAGTTCTTTTGTCGCCTTTTACGACAGGCCGACCCTGGCCGCAGAGGTCAGTATTCATTCTCCGGTATTCCTGCATGGATAAAATGGCATTATAAATTGTTAATATATAATTGTGTCTATGATTAGCTGAGCTGCATCCTGAACGTGATAGCAAACAGGGTAAACTGTTCCTATTTAAATGTAGAGTATGTGGAGTAATTAAATTCTTTTTATCAACATAAGAAATCCTAAAACCACTCGTTGTGTGCAATAATCTAACATAATAATGAGGCCACCCCATCCCAATCTTAGAATGTCTTAAAAGGCGATTAATTGATTTCTTGTTCTGCTAGTTCACAAGCAGTACGTAATACACACAAGCTTTGGACATCCATTTGTTTCGTTCTACAATATATTGTTATGGGCTGATACTAATTCAAAAAGGAGGTTTCATCCTTTAACATTAGACATAACTTACTTTGTCTGAAATTAATCAGATGAAAAAAGAAATTCATATAAACTATGACAATCCATGCATGGGCGGAGCAAGAATACTGTCTCTGCGGCGGGGGGCGGCCTGTTGTAAAAGCGGCAAAACAACAACTAGGATGGTAGGCAACCGCCCCTGGTTTCTTAATACACCGCCATAATAACCTTGTCTTGTGTTCCGGCGTTAGTGACCAGGTTCTAATTGCTTTACACGGCATTCACCGCTAATATGTGTCACACACAGATAACTGTTTACTATTAAGTGAGCCATAAGCCTGTCCCACAACAAAAAAAAACTATAATTTATCTTATTAATAACTAGCCGTTCCCGCCCGCTTTGCCAGTCGAATAACAGAAAAAAAATTCGTGAGATCCTATTTATTTTTCTAAAATTAAAGTAGCCTAAGTTACTCTTTGTTACATCAGCTATCTGCTAGTGAAAGTCCCGTCAAAATCTGTCCAGCCATTTCAAAGATTAACCGGAACAAACAGACAGACAGACAAAAATTGTAAAAAATGTTGTTTTGGTATATGTACCGTGTATACGTCCAAATGAGGTTATTTTAATATTACAAACAGACACTCCAATTTTATTTATTTGTATAGATGTTCTAGTTTATAGGTCTAGTAGAAAACGAGAGTAATTGGTACACAGATTCAACAAAACGTTGGCCAGCGTTAGGCCGCGGGTACAACACCGGAGTGATGTTACTTGATCTACACAAAATACGTAAACTAGATTGGACAGAACTATGGCATGATGCCATAAATGAGAACCTTGTCAGGCTGCGGATGACGAATTTGGCAGATCAAGACGTCATTAATGCTGTTATTCAGAAAAATCCTCATATAGTGTTCAATGTTTGCTGTCAGTACAATGTTCAAATGTCTACTAAGACGTTGGCGAAGAGTTGTTACGGAGAAGATAGGAATAATGTTAAGGTAATGTATTCTGATGCAGTTGCTATGTCATAAATTGATTAGAAACAGGGTTTCTGTTTGTTCAAAAACACACAAAACAAACCTAGCTAGGTGGTAGTGACTCAAGCCAGTCTGGATGGCTGCTCACCACTGATATAAGTATGCCGCCATAATAACTTTGTTGTGTTCCGGCATTAGTGACCCAAGTTCCAATTATGGGACAGCAGAGTGTTCGCGATGCCACTGGCGTTGCCAACACCCATAGACGACGGTAACTGCTAAATTCTAAGTTGGCCGTCAGCCTGTCTGCTGTCCTACATCAATAAAAAAAAGCTTTTTTATCGTAGCCTAACTGAGGGATGTGATTAGTGTTCAATCTTTTGAGAAATTTTTCTCCAGTATGTCATATTCTGGGCCAGCCTCAGGATATTCTGCAGGGTGATCTTTCTTGCCTTCTGAATGCTGTGTGTCCAGAGTATCGGTGGCCGTCCTCTGCCTCATTTTTGACTAACATAATCTGCAATGAGAAAATTTTCCACACTGCATCTCGTCTTACAATTTGTCCAAAAAAAAACTTGAGGACTCTTTGTCTACAAATATCAGAGCCGTGCCTTTATATTGAGTTCACTTAAATTGACTCATTTGTTTGGCGATCTGTCGACGATATAATACAAAGTAACCTTCGCCAGCACCACATCTCAAATGCGTCAATCCTCGCAAGCACAGCTACTTTCAACGTTCAAGTTTCAGCGGCATACAGAAATATGGAGAAGATTAGCGTTCGCATCAGACGAACTTTAGTATTACGACTGATTCCCTTCTTTTGCCATATACCACCTAGATTTTTCACTGCCAATTTCGACATCTGAGCTTTTCTGACTACCTCGTGTTCGCTATCACCGTCATCGCTAATTTGTCAAATCGGAATGTTACTTGGAAGATATTCTAACAATTTATTGCTAGCAATAAGCTTGTATATTTTCATGTTTATTATTCACATATCTTTGTATTTTATTTTCCTCGATTCTAAAAACATTATTTTCTATATTCCCAGGTAATCCATTGGAATTCACCAGTGAAATATAATATTAGAATACGAGACGCTGAATACTTTAAAAACATTCATCAATCGTATGTTAATTTTGATGGGAATTTGTTAAGAGAGAAACTCCATAGGTGTTCTCAGATTGAACCCGTTACATATAAGGTTTGTCTATGATTAATAGTAAATAATAAAAAAGTGTTTTTTAAACAATTTCTTTGTGAATAAGGGTTCAAAAAAGTCTTTTAGCTGTCTGTTTCAACGACCGAGGCTCTGATGCAAGGTTTTACTATCTTTATTTCGAGGGGTGGGTGGATTTTCTACATGCAGGGGCGGAGTAAGAATACTAACCCCTGCGGCCGGGGTCGGCCTGTTGTAAAAAGCGACAAAACAACTCACCCTGGCTACATGGTATGCCGCCATAATAATCTTGTGCTGGATTCCGCAATTAGCAAGCCAGGTTCCTGTACCTTATCGGACAGCAGCGTGTTCGCAGTGCCCCTAGCGTCGCAAACGCTCATAGGCGACGGTAAATGCTTACTGTGAAGTGGGCCGTCAGCCTGTCTGCTGTTGTTTAGCAATTATAAAAAAAACAACCCTTTGACTCCGCAAACCCCAAAGAATAGCTCAGTAGTGCCATAATTGTCCTATTCCACTAGGGTGTCTATTTTGTATACTAGTGTGAAGACTGCGCAGCCATCTTGTAATTATTCATATTATTCCAGATGAATCATTCAGACCTCTGTCTCAGTTTTCGCGCAGCTCAACGTGTAAAATTAAGAACTCATCTATATTATATGGACTATAGCTACACAAACATGGACAATTTCGATATTACACTGGTGTTGCAATTGTCTATGGACAGGTTGCAGTTTCTCGAAAGACTCGTCGAGCACTGGGAAGGTTAGGTGAAGCAATGATTTCTATACAGTTATGTAGATTTAATTCAAATATAATTGTAACATAATAGTCTTAAATGTAGATAAAATTAACTATTAATTTCAATTCAAATTAATAAATTTGATTCTTTAGTGTATACAGACAACACACAATTTCACATACGCAAACACGTACATACAGGTAGAGAGAGAGACATAAACAGATGTGTGCATACACACGTACTAACGATACACACAAGCACGTTCATCTATCTATATAAATAAAATGATAGAAGTCTACAGTTGTGCGTGCATCACAGCAAAACTACTGGATAGATTTCAATTAAATTTTGTTTTATTTCTTAGACACTTGGCCCTTATCTAAAAAAATAAGTGTTTTCTTGCCGCGGTGAAGTGGGACAAGCGCTGTTGTGAACATGCGTAGGAGAGGGGAATTCTCTTCTGCATCTGTCTCATGACGACAACTTTGTGAACATATCAAGCAGCGCGGACGAAGGCGCGGGTGTCAAATAGTGATAATGTAGTAAAACTAATATGTACGAGTGGTACTATTTATATTTCGGGAATAGCAATTAATAACAAACATTTTTAAATGAAAATGACTATTGTTTTTCGATATATTCCCCTTGATGATCAATACACTTTTGCATTCGTTCAAACCATTTGTCATAGCAGTTTTTCCATTCCTCTTGAGATACATCCAAAACAGGGGTTATGAACGCTTCAACTGCTTCTTCGGCGATCGTAAATCGTTGATTACCTTTGATATTCGGGAACAAGAAGTCATTGGGTGCCAAATCAGGACTGTACGGAAGATGAGTCATCAATTCGATGTTTTAACTGCTCAAAAATTCACGTGTTTGACGAGATGTGTGAGAGCTCGTATTGTCATGATGGAGAATGATTCATCTTCGGGGGTTAGTTTTACTAATTTCTTCGAAGACTTCTGGCAAACAAATAGTCATGTACCACTCAAAATTGGCCGTTCTACGTTGCTCAAGCGGAACAGTGGCCACATGACCCATCCAGCCGAAGAAACAGGCGAGCATTTGCTTCGCTGTGCTTTTTCCACGAACAACTTTTGTTAGATTTAGCTCGTCTTGGAATACTTACACGGTCGATTGCTGTTTTGTTTCCGGCTCATAGGCATATATCCATGTTCCGTCATCTGTCACGATTTTATACACGTCTTTTGAAGCACCACCGTCGAACGTTTTAATCATTTCCTTACACCACTTGACGCGAGCCTTTTTTTGAGCAATTGATAAATTATGGTGTATCCAACGAGAACAATTTGTTTACAACTAAGTGTTCATGCAAAATCGAATATATTGAAGTGAAACTAATGTACAAGGGCATCCTTGCACATATGTCACATGACGATCTTGCATTATCAGTTCACGCACTACATCGATGTTTTGTGGTACAACAACCGATTTTGGACGACCTTCACGGAATTCGTCGGTGACCGCACTACGACCACGATTGAATACACTATACTGTGGTTTTTGATGGTGCTTTATCGCCATACAAAGAACTGAGTTCACCGACACATTCTTGTTGAGATAATCCACGTCAAAAGTTGACTCATGAAATTTCCATTTTATGGTCAAGTTGATTCATGCATTCTTAACTCACTGTAAAGAAAACAAATAGCACTTGTACATCAAAACGTTGTGAGTACGATTATGCTAAAAAATGTCAAACTTTATTATAATATTGCCAGATTTTAGCTATTGACATTAGTGTTACTAATTCCCTAAATATAAATAGTACCCCTCGTATAGCTAGATGATAGGATCCCAAGCCCGTCTGGATGGCAACTACCCCTGTTCTGTAAATACGCCACCATTTATAAGCATATTTACTTTATTAATTTATTTCCTAAAAGAATACAAATATTCAATTATAGAGAACAAACAAAATAAAAAGTATTACAACCCGATTTCGCGCTGTTTATAATTTTGTTACATACAAAAAGTTGCAACTACTCTCAACTTATAATACACGTTTATAATACGTATAATATTACGTTTGTTTACTTAGGTGAACTTATTTACAAAGGTTTTTTTTAATGTTCTAGGACCGCAGACAGGCTAACAGCCCGGTTAGAATTTAGCAGTTACCATCGCCTATGGGTGTATTCAACGCCAGTGGCATCACGAACATGCTGCTGTCCCATAAGGGTACAGGAACTTGGGTCACTAATGCCGGAACACAAGATTATTATGGCGGCATACTTAAGACCAAAGCTGGTCGCCATCCAGACGGGCTTGGGGCCCTACCACGTAGCTAGGGTGGGTTGTTTTGTCGCCTTTTACGACAGGCTGACCCCGGCCGCAGAGGTTTGTATTCTTTCTCCGCTCCTGCACGGATAGAAGACGTTTTGAAGAGAAAAGGAGAATTATAAAAGTAAACAATAAGCTTTGACGAATTTTAATATATTTGTATTTAAAATGTCGTCTTTCCTTAAATTTTTATATCTCTTGAAAACTTGTTATATAGTAAATCCCCTTCATGCTTTATATCCCGTTAATATGTAAATAAGTTACTGGCTTTGCGAGTTCTTAATTTAGTTTTAAAATGTTTCCTTTTAACTGCCAGGACCACTAAGCGCGGTGATCTACCTATCCGACTGTGATTTGACCAAATTGGAAACCTTCATTCAGGAATGGTCGGATACACTCAGCACGAGGCGGAATATTGGATACCATTTAGTATTTAAACAAGATTCTGTAAGTACGATAATTTTCGTTTTACTCCCTGTAGGGTATGCGATTTAGTCATGGTAATAAGACTCGAAAGCCACAGGCGTGTGTGGGCGACTTATCGAAAAGTATTACACGTGGACATTGCCGAGCTAGTAGGTCACTCATAAGAACATTATACTACTATACCTTTCAAATAAATACTAAAAATGGAAATTTAAATGGAATTTCTTAAAATATTACTAACGAGTAACGAGACCGGGTAGTCTGCAATTAAGTTAACCAGAACGTTGTTTAAAACGCTACGCGGGCTGTTACTAATCAGTCTTACCTTGGCTTGACTGCCTTTCGTGTTATGCTTGTTACGGTAATTATTTTACCCCGAGTCCTAAATGAGTTTAAGCTCGTGGTTTGTGTCAGTTAGTGCTTGTTGTTTGAGCCTAAGAGGGAATACTTTAATACAACGCTGGTCAGAATGGCTAGTGGTGTTCCGGTTACTTTTAACATCTCAACGGCAATGGCGTTCGGTAAAAATGCCCTCTCAGTGCAAGGGCGTAAGAATACTGACCCTTGCGGCCGGGCTCTTAAACCACCCTAGCTAGGCGGTAGGGCTCCAAGCTCGTCTGGCTGGCAACCACCCTTGGTTCTAAATATTTATCTGTTGTGTTCCGGCACAAATGACTAGATTTCAGTACTGTACTGCTAACTATTCAGTGTGCCGTCAGCCTGTCTGCTATTCCACAAGAATAAAATAAAAACATAGCTTCACGACGTGCGTTGGATGTAGACATATGTACATACACAAACAAACATTGTAATATTTATATGAGTTTTGAGTCAGAATTAATTATAACATGTCTTTCCGAAGTTCTGGAATAATGCTTTAAGGAAATAAGAGAACCTTTATTAAAATAAATATTTATAATAAATCATTAGAACAATTTTGTGAACCTTTCTTCCAAGTATATTTTGGAAAATAGTACACTCTTAAATAACAAAATGTGTGTGTGTGTGTGTGTGTATGCGTGCGTGCGTGCGTGTGCGTACGTGCGCTTTTGTGCGTACGTGCGTGCGTGCGTGTATGTGTGTAGGTATAAATAGTCTTACTACCAAAATATATTTTATTCTTTCTACTACTATCATAGTACATTATCTAATTGTTTTTTAAAATCAATAACGATATTTTTAGGTGCATTACCCAGTGAACTACCTTCGTAATGTGGCTTTGGAGAATGTGAACACCCCTTATGTATTCTTGATGGACGTCGACTTTGTACCAATGGCCGGATTGTACAAGCGTCTGAGGACAGCCACCCAACTTATCAACCCCTATCCACAGAAAAAGGTAAATCAGCAGTCGTAAAACTAAGAGCATCGGCGCTCATGTCAACCTGGTGCTGGGTTGGAGGAAGTCGGTGATCGTCTTCGTACAGACCATGTTTATTTAAATTTATTCAATCTGTGTCGACGATACTTTTCGTGCCACATCGACAATTTTCGTCAGCATTCGGCGCCGGCACATTAACGCGTGTGACCACGCCCACATTTGGAGCGCTCGTCGTTGCAGTCTGAAGTCTGAAGTTGAATACTTTACCATTCATCAACAGATGTGTCGGGCGTCCTAGTGTATATTACTAACATTCTTAGGCAGTCCAATGTTTTTATCAAATAATTAACATCACGCGTATACTATCCATTTTCTTGTACTTTACTATAGTGATACTAAGATGTATCACAAATGGGCACCAACGTGACAGTTTTGAAGCTTCCAAGTGAATCTTTCGAATGCAGTCGCTTGAATGATTTGAGCAACTTTAATAAGTAAATCTGTTCTAGTGTCTCGTAGTGGCAGCATTTGAAACACAGCGTTACCGGGTCTCAGTGCCTCGCAATAAAGCGGCGCTGTTGGCCAGACAGCTGTCGGGCGACGTCGCTCCCTTCCGCTTGAGGGAGTGGCCCAAAGGCCATAGAGCTACGAATTACACCAGATGGCAGACAGCGACAGCACCTTATGAGGTATGTGAAAAATGATTTCATAATAATTTGTCGCAGGGCCACCGATAGGCGTTCGAGCAAACGTGCCCTGGAGGGGAGACCGCGTCTCGGCAAACGTGAACGCCCCCCAGCCCGATGGACCGATGACTCGCAAGGTTGGCGGTCGGGACTTGACGGCAAGGGATCGGGATGTGTGGCGCAAACATGGGGAGGCCTACGTCCTACAGTGAACAATAATTGGCTGATGACAACTGTTAAATTCAAAAACCATTAATATGTATAAATATATTTTTTTCTTTTCTATAAATAATTAAACTAACATATTACACAGCACTTTCTAGTCTTAAAGTAAAGTGCGCTTGTGTTATGGGTACTACACAACTGATATCCTACTGTGACCATATAACGCGAAGGGACCAAGAAATATCTATTAAGGGCCTTAGATAGTAGAAAATGGTATTACCTAAAAAATTACTTCGGATCATGAAATGTAGTGTAAATAAAATTATGGCAGAAGGAAACAGGAGTCCACTAAGAAAAATCTATGAGCTCCTGGCTCACACCTCTCAACACAATTGTATAAGAAAATATGTATGTAAAAGTGCGTGTAATTTTATTGTACATGTATGAGTGAGCGAATGAGTGTTTCAAGTATGCTTAGCAGAATGTGTGTGTGTTCGTGTTTTAACTTAAAAGCAATTTATGTTTTCTTATTTTTTTTTTATTGTTGAGGAACAGCAGATGGGCTGACGGCCCACTTATTAGTAAGCAATGCTGCTAGGGGACAGGAAACTTGGTCACTGAAGCCGGAACACAACACGAGGTTATTACGGCGGTATACTTGTAGACCAAGGGCGGTCGCCATCCAGATGGGTTTGGGGCCCTACCACGTAGCTAGGGTTGTTTTGTCGCATTTGCGACCGACCGATCCCGGACGCAAAGGTTACTTATTCTTACTCCACCCCTGCTCGGAGAAAAAGAGATATTTAAAAAATAAATATGTAATTAATGCATATTAAAAACAATCAATTATGGTATGGGAATTAAATCTGTGACCCCTGCAAGCGTTTTGACATGTGAAATCCGTCACCGTTGCGCCAATGAAAGAAGAAAGAAAAACATTTGTGTAGAACTACATTATAAAAATAGAAAATGAAATCTAACTAAACTTAAAATTAGTCCTAAAAAGGTTCCAACTCAGCATAAACTAGTTAGAAAAGAACTATTGATTTGATAATGATTATATCACGTATCAAGTACTAGTTAACGTGGCAAATATTGTCCTGGCATATAAATAAATACATTTTGGATAGGATTTCCGTAAAATCTGTTCTTAGTGTCGACATCGCGAAATGGGTAATTTCGTCATGCCGAGTTTTCGTCATGAGTGTTATTTCGCTTAAAGAGATATAGATTTTGTAATATAAAATTTCAGGTGGAATGGCAGCCTGATTACGAACCGTATTTAGTGGTTCACAGATCAGTTCCTAAATATGATACACGCTTCTCTGGATTCGGTTGGAATAAGGTAACAATTTTTGTAGTAATATTTCTTTTGGCGCGTTTGGAAAAATTATGAGGGTAAAATTTTTACGATGCGAAATAATGAAGTTAGCTGATAACTGTCACTCAAGTTTCCGGGAATACACGTGCCTATGTTCACAGTAGTTTCTCAAATATTCATAAATCTACAACACGTATTTTATATCAGAGAAAAAAAATACATTTCAAGTCACTCAGATAAAACAAAAAAACACAAACACAATGACCATTATCTTTCTGCAACATTTACAACATTTTTTTAAGACTATTGAATGGACGATTTCTGTAATACTAGAAGATTCATTTTATATTTGTTCTTGAAAGTTAAAAAGGGCATTTTATCAAAGGACATTTTATTTCTATTCTATACGTTGAAATATGATTTCCTAGGTGTCTCATAGCGTAGAGCTGAGGGCGCAAGGTTACAGGCCAGTTGTGTTGCCGGGAGTTTTCGTAGTGCACACGCCCCACGCCCCTTCGCCCGATATCACCGCGTTTAGGGCGAACCCACACTATAGAATGTAAGTTATATTACCTAAGTCACGCTAAGCTTCGCCGTGCAGGGTAGAGTAAGTGACTCCTGCGGCCGAGGTCGGCTTGTTGTAAAAAGCGAATAAACAATCCTACCCAGGTGGAGTGGCTTCAAGTCCGTCTGGATAGCAATCACCCCTGGTTTATTTATAAGTATGCTGCCATAATAACCTTGCGTTGTGTTCCGGTATTAGTGACCCAGGTTCCAGTATCCCTATGCGGACAGCAGCGGGTTCGCGGTGGTGTGCCTGTGGGCGCTTTATGAGTCGCAACTTTATAAAACATCAAAACTAAAGAAGACGGAAATTAAACAAGGAATTACTAAAATATGCACTAACTGTATTGTCAAGAATTTAAAGTAACAAAAAAAAAACAAATACACGGATGAATGTACGACACATTAACACAATACAATCTATGATAAAACTATTGGCGTTTGTGGTTGTCGGTTATATGGCGGGCGTGCAGCCTTCCGTCTTTGCACTCGGTTAGCGACTGCTGTGGAGAGCGATTTCGAATGAGCTTTGCCGGACAGTAGAGGGTGGCGCCCGCGTCTAACGATATTTTCCCGACCAAATACGATAGCGAACACTGTGAACCGATGCGTGCCACACGCCTAACGTCGCAGACATCCATTGGTGATCATACCTGTTTACTATAAAGTGAGCCGCCAGCCGGTCGACTGTTCCTCACCAATAAAAGAAAAGCTTCGTTGATTGGCTACGTTAGTTAGCGTATACTAGCAATACATTATCTAATATTGGCACCTTGAATATAGTCTCGATATTCCTTCTTTATAACTGGGATCAGCAGACAGGCAAACGGCCCACCTGATAGTAGGTTACCGTCGCCTATAGACGCAACATGAGGATTATACAGCGGCATATTTTAAGACCAGAGGTGGTTACAGTCAGGCTTCCTTCGGGCATATTTTTTTTCAACTACCCCCAAAACTTGAAAGTAAACGCCTGATAATCCTTTTTTTGTCGACTATAAACTGTCAGAAGAAGTCTATTTATTGATTCTTACGACTCTTAGTGATTAGGTATCTATCTCCTTTTATTTTTGAGTTGAAAATGCTTGATGCACACCTAATCGCTTATTTGCGTTCGGTGAGGTAAACCCCCCCCCCTTCTCCTTCATAGTTTACAACTTGCTGGTATACCCACTAAAACGAATTAGTGTTCCTCTACTAGCTGATGCCCAGGGGAGGGGAGGGATATGCTTTTGCTTACGTCTCCTGACCCTGGCCGGAGAATAAATGTTTTCTTTGAATTGCAGATGCCTCGCCCTTCTAAAGCAAGAGTTCATGGACGACTTGAAAAGGAAATACAATGTGACTTTCGACGAGCCCTCGAAGCAGGACTCGATGTATTTAGGGCAAGCTAAAAGTTTGATGCTCAACCAAGCCAAAGATGTTAATTAAAAAAAATCAATCTTTGACAGTAGTATAGCCAGAAGTTCATATTATTTGGTTTATTTAAACTAATTTCTTGATCGTGTAGTGCAAGAAATAAGGGCTACCTTACTTAAGTTTTTCCTACTCCGCCTCTGGATTGTGGGAAGATTGTCGTCTCTTGTAACAGCAGAAGAAGAATCGGTAGATACCCTTTTTTACTGTCTTTATATTAGTAAAAGGAGCAATTCATTTGTCGAGTTTTACAACTTTTAAAGAAATTAATGAGGTAGCCCAATTATTTTTCTTAGCCAGTACTATACGATTTAAAAGTTAATTAATTTTAATTCTGTTGTAGATATAAGTACACATTTTTAGACTACTCTTGTCGACTGTTGTCGAATTTTTTAGTTCCTTTTAGCCAAAGTATCGTGAATATTATAAATATAATATATACTAAACAGTATTAAAAATTTCTCAAATTGATGTGAATATGTTGAGGTCACTACATCTGTTAGTGATTCGATACTAGACAGGGTAATGCGGAACTATCTTTCCGCCATTTTGCCTAGTTCAAATGTCCTGGAATTGATCGCTAGAAGTTTCCCTAATGAATTTTCTAGGGTGTGGAATAAATATATTTCGTCTAGTATCGTCTCTACAGCTTAGTAACGAGAATTCTCTCTACTCAAAATAATTAAAAAAAAACCCAAACCTTGTAATGACTGCTAATCAAATGGTTTTCTATTTGATCGTTATATTCGTTCTTTTAATCCTCTATACCAATTTTAAAGAACTATGAAATTCGCATCGAAATTTCAATACATATAACATTAAATAATACGCACTTGCGCACGCGCATCCTTACATTCCCAAAAAACACAATTATGATAAAGAAGATAAGAGAAGCATCACAACCAAAAACCACATTTTTTTACTCCCCTAATGAATAAATTAGCTACACTGTACACATGTGATTAACGATCGAGAAGACGTTCGATTCCTAGCTAAGGCACGACCGATGTGAAGCCACATCTAGCAAAAGAATTATAGGTTCACCGGATTTCCGGTTAAGTCAAAGTTGTGACATAATACGAGTAAGACATAAGAGAGAAGTACACAATTGTTATGCAAAAAGAAACTACTAAAACCCTACAAACAAAATTTATAAAAAACATATAATTTGCCTAATTTATTTATTTATTGTTAGAACTGTGTACATTATTTATGTTGGTAAGTACATTTCGAATCAACAGTTTGCCTTTTTAAGGCGTACAATATTCATAAAGGTATTTTTATGCTTCACATTATTAGAAAATAATAGTAGCATTTATTTGCAATTATAATTTTATTATATCTATTTAATTGTTTTATTAATTTGGAACACAAAAATATAGAAATAAATTAATTTTGAAAAAATAATTTAAAAGTCATTTATCAAATTAATAAAATAATATATGTCAATTTTTTATGTCAATTCCATAATAATTTGCCCTTAATTAAGATACTTGTCCTTCAGATATTCATCTAAGTTATAATAATGGTGAACGCAGACTTGTCCGAGCTGAACGCACCGAACGAATCGAAGTCAAGGAGGCCTCGCACACATATCCGCACCAGAAGAATCGACCGCATCGAAGAAATAGTTTCTATTTCCTTTACGCCTGCAATGCAGAAATAATACTCGCTCGATGCTCTGTATAGAATTCGAGTGCATCGGTCGAGTCGACCGCATAATAAGCCGCGCCGAATCTGATGACGTCATCCGAATTCATGTAGGATTTCTGGGGTTCTTCCAGATTCGGACGATTCGATGCGGGAAAGTGTGCGAGGTTTCATGAGATTTCATATACAGAATTCTAAAATTCGTTTCGTTCGACTCGTTCGGCTTGGAGAAGTATGCGTTCACCATAAGACTTCTCAATTAACATTTGTTTTTAAAAAAATGTTCCGAATTAATATCCTGTAGCAATTTAGGCAAGTGATTATAATTATATTTTGGGGCCACACAAAATAAGCTTTTGTTCAGATAAGTCGTATATAGTGGGTAATAAATTTTGTATTCATGGCGATTTATCATAAATTAATTAAATAGATGCATATTATTTCTTACAAACATTATTACTTCATAGATATATAAACATGGTAGAGTAAAAACATTTATTTTAGTAAGGCTTACAAATTTCAAGCTTTCAATCTAAGCTTTTCTTGTCACACACCGTTTTAGAAAAGTGCGGTACATACATACTGTTACCATATACTGAAAAAAACCCATAAATATTTTGTAGTTTAATTTTAAACCTTCGTATTGAACAATTATTGGAATATTTAATTTATAATAGAAGAATATTTAAAAGATAATGAAAATAGTAGAATCAAAATATTGTTTATTGGTAAATAAATTATACATACAAATAAAGGCAGTGTTTTATTTTAAATCTTATATGAGTCTCTACAGTCCCGGTTGTAAAAAGACATACAGCAAGTCATCACTTCTTCCCAGTCCTGGTGTTTTGGGGCGTAAAAATAAATACGAGGACCTAGCCGAGGTGTTTCAACAGTGGACAAATTACCAAAATATACCTTTATTAGTTGAACGATAATGTTCTATAGACCTTATTCTTACCTCCTTATACCGATCAATCGTTTCATTTAAATATAGTAAGATTTCAATAGTGAAATATGTGATATATATTTATTACATACATATAATGTATGGACCGAAATGCTGAGCCAGAAAGAGGAAGCATGAAAAGTTATTACATGCTGCGGACATGCGGATGCTGAGATGGATGAGTGGAGTTACAAAAATGGATAAAATTAGAAATGAATATATCAGGTGAAGTTTGAAATTAGCGTCAGTTGATTGGTTGAGAAGCTGAAAAGTGATCCGACTACTAATAGGAGCAGGAAGAAGAAGACATATATTGTTTAATTGTTTATAACGAAGCATTGCTATTGAGTAACTGTGTTTAACTTTATATATTCTACTAGCCGATCACGCCCGCTCCGCTGGGCGAATAATAGATAGAAGTAAATCGAAAAAAATATGAGAATTGGGTCGATGAAATCCAAAAAATAAAAAGCCTATAACCATCTACGATTCTAATTCCAAATTCCGCATCGAATGGTAGTAGTCTCATCCCGATATGTTCAGTTATGGTGATGGTGTGTCAAAGGAACCCCATTTTCCATATATGTGTTCTCATGAATCATGAGTTCAGGATACGCATAAAAGCCTGGCTTCTTTGCTTACAATTCAGTGTATCCAGCTAAATCAAGAATAAGGCTCCAGCGCAGCTAAAGCTTCCGATAATTAAAAATGGAATAAAAGTAATGAAAAGTTGTTCTTTTAGTACTACTTTAATGGTAGGGCCCCAAGCCCGTCTGGATGGCAACCTCCCTTAGTCTATAAGTATGCCGCCATAATAACCTTGTGTTGTGTTCCGACATTAGTGACCCAGGTTCCTATGGGACAGTAGCGTATTCGTGGTGCCCCTAGCGTCGCAAACATCCGTAAGCGACGGTAACTGCTTCCTATTAACTGGGCCGCTGTTACATAGCAATAAAAAGGGAGTTCTTCCTCCAATATTTGATATTTTTAATAATACAATTCACACAAAATTGATAATACATAGTTAAAATTAATAAACTGTAGAGGGCAGTCTATTATCAATACTAGTCAAAAATACGTTATTATTCGGATTCTCCTTAGTTGTCAATAACCATAATAACACAATGATCTGGAAATCCATTTCATGTATATCCTTTTTCAAGTTCGCTACAGCCTTCTTCGCAGTCACCAATGGTGAGTTATCATTCATAGAAGAACCTTTGCTTTCTATGCGTTGTTTTATACTTTCAACTTTGGCTGTCAATTCATTCAACATATCCTGTCTTTCTGTAACTCCTACACTAACCTCTTTGTATTCGTTGGTAACTTTATTTAATTCGTCGAGTAAAGTACCATATTCTTTGACCAACGGCTCAAATTGCTCATTTAAAATATTCTCCCTTGCAGCGATCTTATCCATAATGGACGATATATTACCGTGTATTTTACTTAATTGCGTACCAGTTATTTTAAATCTCTCAAATAACTCTTCTTTATATGCTCTCATTTGAGAGTGCCTGGTCCTCCAATCTCGCCCATCTGCAGCAATTTTTAGTCTCAATGCTGGCGCGACTCTCTCCAATTCCATCTTCCAAGCTTCCCAGTCGTGTACTTGAGCCATATTTATTTCCTTATCATCGTTATATTCACCTTCAGATTCTTCAGAATATATTGCCATCTCTTCTTCAACCTTGTTAAGAGTTATTTCTGTCTCGTCTTCAATTTGATCGGCATCATCAGCCGTTTCTTCAGGTTCGGGAATATCAACTACAGGTTTCTCCCACTCAAAGTTCTGGCTTTTTAACACTTCATCGGCTAGTACGTTTAAGATATAACAAACCTGATCTCCATAGCCTTGCTTAAGTTTGTGTGATGAAAAATCAATATTTATTTCTTTATCTCTTAAGAAGTCTATTACAGTTATTATTATAGTATTAGGATCATCCTCTTCATTAGGCTGTTCGAAGTCCTTACCAGTCTTTCTTATAAGCCAAGCAGCAATGGAAGCAAACACATAGAATTGTTCATTTGGATTCGTTGGTGTTATAAAGTAATAACGACTCATTGGTTTCATTTTGATCTGTGGGCGTAGTTCAGTATCTAATTTGAGGAGACGTAATTTATCTATTAATCTTAAATCCATTCTGATAAATTCTTTGTAAACACTTTATAACTGGAAATGTTCACAAATTTGTTTTGATGTCGTTACCATGACAACGACGAATAAAAGTATGTAAATATTATGCAATCAAATAGAAAATGTATAAATAATGAGAATATAGATTTTAAACGAGCAGAGATAAACAATTATAGTTCTGTGAGATAGATGGCGTGATATTAAATAAAAGAAGATTTGAAGATACGAGTTATTCTGAATTATTTACTATTAACAGCCTAAAGATGTGAAGCGGCGGTAAATATATGTTTAGTGTATATATTTACAATATAAAATAAACTTTCAAATTATATTATATATTTTATAGTGGTTGCCGTCCAGACGGACTTGGGGCCCTAACGCGTATCACTCGCCCGTGTATACCTGTGTCGCCCATAATTGCCCGTGCCTCTGGTGTCTCAACAGTGACATCTATACAACTACAATACAATACACTTTTTATACGTGCAGGGGCGTAGAAATAATGCTGACCTCTGCGGCCGGGATCGGCCTGTCGTAAAACGCGACAATACAACCCACCGTAGCTACATGGTAGGGCCCCAAGCCCGTCTGGATGGCGAACACCTTTGGTCTTATGTATGCCGCCATAGTAAATTTGTGTTGTATTCCGGCATTAGTAACCCAAGTTCCTGTACTCCTATGGGACAACAGCGTGTTCGCGATGCCACTGGCGTTGTAAATACCCATAGGCGACGGTAACTGCTAAATTCTAAGTGGGCCGTCAGCCTGCCTACAGCAATAAAAAAAACATATATTTATTAACAATAGAAGTATATGTGTTATTTTTTGCTACTCGAATATTTTAATTGTATTTTGTTATGTATTTTTACTCATATCTTGAGATACTGCTGGATTAATTTGATTATATGAAAAGTATTTTTCTAATAGTTTCGCTGCATCAAGAACTTGTGAGGTGCTTGGTGTATAGATATATGAAAGTACTGTATAATGATTTATAATGCCGTATTGTTGTCGTTAAATAGAGTGAGCGTGACGCTCAATAGAGTGTATTACTGTATAGAAAAGAAGGTAAACCAATGAAAGTCAAGCAATTTCGCCGTTTTAAGGAGGTTGTCGTTAAATCGAGTGATGTTATAAAGAGTTTACATTGTATTTATATTAATTAAAACCCTAAGTTCAAGTTATCGAATCCAGAAGCTACGGCTGTATGGACCGAGATAAAACTTCTTGCTTGTTATTCAAGTAGGCTATGACTAACTCCAGTGACAAAGATTCATATCACGTTAAGGAAAACTACCAACAATATTTATTTGGAAAATATCAATTAACACTCCAGTAAATACAATTTAAATTAGTATGTAATGATAACAATTTAATTTATATTTAGGGTCAGAAACTTTTGTTCAAAATAATTTAATTGCATTTTGATCACTCTATATAGTTTTTTTATTGCTGTAGGACAGCAGACAGGCTGACGGCCCGATTAGAATTTAGCAATTACCGTCGCTTAAGGGTGTTTGCAAAGCCAGTGGCATCGCAAACACGCTACTGTCCCATAAGGGTAAGGTAGGATGAAAAACCATAGGTGGTGTGGTAGAAAATAGAAATAGTACAAAAACAAAACGTTACCGTGTAAGAAACAGTTGAAAGAAATACACAATAATAAGCAAATAACCAACTAGAGACAAGATTAACAAAATCTTATTGTTTTTCTGTTCACTCCAATTTACGGTATTGTTTTTAATTAAAAACTTCTATGGTAGTGGCGCGGCCTATTCGGTTTCTCGTTTTTTGAGCGGGAACCGCGAGCGCACCGGGTTTGTGACGAACTGCTTCTTAATTGTGTTTTAATTATCATAATAATAAATATTAGATTGTGATTAGTGTTAATTTGGACTATTATTTTGTTGCTACCTTCGCTCCCGACCCAATATACGTCATATAAGTCATTATGAAGCGAAACCAACCTTACTCTGATAGTGATTAATCCAGGCAACACTATTTTAAGCGTTTTGTTATATTTGTGATTCGAAAATAAACTTTTTTACGTCATAAGGAAGGAGGAATATTCTGTAAATTTATAGTTATTTTACCGACGAATATCAAAAATATTAGTCATTGACTTAAAATAATTGGTCAAATTAATCGTATTGGTACGATCATTGTTTTTGTTACAAGCTCTCTTTATCTAAGCGAAATACCAGTCACCATGAAATATCCTAAACTATATATCCAATTGATGTGAAATTTAGCATGGTTGACACTCACTAAGAACTGATTTTACGGAAATTCTATCCAAACCATATCTTTATAAATGGCAAAGCAACGTGTTCCGGGTCAGTTAGTAATTATATATAGGGAATAGTAGATTGTATGAAATAGAAAGGAAAAGAGTTGGTGACAAATATACGATATGCAATGTCAAAAAAATCACATTGACCTTGATTCCACCCCTTTACGAGTCGCTTTAGGTTTCTGCCCATAGAAGAACTGCTGCACCAACTACTACACACACACTAAAGGGAACACTAGAATCGAATAGAGAAAGAGAAGACAATTGCTTACGGCGCAGAAACTAATCTTCAAGGTGAAAGAATGAATATTTATTAACAAAGAATGACGTACAATTAAAATTATAAAATAAATTACGTCAATATAAATATTATAAAAATTTAAGTCTCACCGTCACCTCACGCGAAAAAGAGGGTAGTATACAAAATAATAAGTAACTACAATTATGTAAAATGGAGGGATTTTTTATAGCTGGAGTTCAGCTAATCGCCGCCTATGGACGTTTGCAACACCAGAGGCACTACCTACGCGTTGCCGGCCTCTAAGAAATTTTATTTAATATTAGGGGTTTGCGAATATCGTTCGAATCCAATCGAATATTAATATACGAATTAAAATCTAATATTTCTAAAAATTTCGAACAATTCGCGAATTATCGAAATATCACTGGATTTTCTATTGTTTCCAATTTGAATTCAATTACATCGTGTATAAAAATACCTACTTACGAATAATATACTTTTTGATTAAAAATCAATTATCCGGAGAAAACAATTGCTCAATTTCAATATACGTTCATCTTTGTCAGTGACTTAAAAAATCTAGACTAATATTGGCAAGAGATCTTTTCAATTCATTTTAGTTTTTATAATTATTAATTTCCATTTGAAAAAATCCATAAGAAAAAGGTTACACGTGTAATGTTTTAAAATTCTCGAAATTAATTTCTCCAAGTTTTTTTTATACATATTCTTAATTTTTTATCCATGAAAAAAACAACTTAGTCATTTTCTTCTAACATATCTTTACAATTTGCAATTTATCATGCAACAAAGCAGTAGAAAGAACGACAGCTAACGTGAACCCACACTCATTTTTTCATACATTTGTTCAATTTGTGTAATTATATTTCATTTTTTAAATAACATGTATTTTAATTGTTAATTTCATATTTGAATATTGAACATAACAAACTCTGAATTCAAAATACTCGAAAATTTGCGAATAATATAATAATTCGGAAAAACCTCGATTTTTTGAAATTTTTCGAATTATTAGAATTTTTTTCGAATTATTCGATTCGAGTTTTGAATCGAATATTAATACTGGATTCGGAACGAATAATCCGTAAGGCTTAAGTTCAAATTATTCGCACACCCCTAATAAATATATTTATATTTTAAACTAGCTGTGCCCGCGACTCCGTCCGCGTGGAATAGTGACTTTGGGCAGCATTTTTTGGATATATGAGGTCAACTTAAATTGGAAATTCAATCTACTAAGTCCAACCTAAGCTGAACCCTATTTCATATGATTGATGACATAAATCTGAGGTCAACTTAAATTGGAATATTGAATTTCCGATACTTATCATTTTTAACAAAAACTATTTTTTTTTTTCTAAAATAAAAATAGCCTAAGTTACTCCTTGTTACATCAGCTATCTGCCAGTGAAAGTCCCGTCAAAATCGGTGCAGCCATTTCAGAGATTAGCCGGAACAAACAGACAGACAGACAAAAATTGTAAAAAATATTGTTTTGGTATATGTACCGTGTATACGTCCGAATGAACTTAGTAAAAAACGGTTATTTTAATATTACAGACCCTTCAATTTTATTTATTTGTATAGAGTACCTATAGATTTTAATTGATCGAAAAATTTCGATATCGGTTTCAAATTTGAATTAAGATCAGAATCTGAAGTTTTGAATTGTATACTCGGCTCCAGAGATTCTATTCATATTTCTGTAGTTCCGCACAAGAATTTAAAAATGAGAGTCGTAAACAAATTGATATTTCTCTTTTGTTATGGTACTTTCTTTCATGTTAAGAATGTGGTTGTCACATCTTTACACGAAAGTCACATCTATTTAGTCACATCTATTTTCAGGATAAATAAGTTTCACTAAGTTACAGCAACGCTAAAGGAGGGTAATTATTTTCTCTTTGTGACAATACACATGGAACCTGGGTTCCGACATGTTAAGAGCAACTTTCTTTTCTAACACCCAATATGTATAAAACATTTGTTTACAAATCCTCGATCACACCAAATGGCCTGTCTGGCAGATTACACGGCCGTGTGTCAACAGAACGTCGTCAGCCACATTGCCGTTCACCTTGTAAAAGTAGGAGTTATTAATAATTCATTGTTGCTATATGCGTATTTAGAAATTATATCGATAGATATCTTGAATATTGTCATCGCTTTAACTCCATTATATAAAAAATCATAGGTCAAGTCAGGAAATTTTTCTTAATATCACCTAAAAATTCATAATCTCGCAAAAATTATGGTCTTATAAGCCAGCTGAATCCTAAATCACGCCAGAGACCGAACTATATATCTTTTGGTTACATTAGTACCAAAGAATTTAGATGACAATAAATACTTACTAAAAATACTTTATTAAAATAGGTGGGAACCTAATGAATAGATATTCCAAGCCAAAATATTTTTTTATAAGTGTCTTTTAAGTTGAATAAAGAACGTTCAAATGCCAAAAAAAAAACAATTTTTGTACCTATTTCTCAATAATTATGAAGGTTAGTGCTAATGAAATGAGAACTACCTGTGCGTTAAAAAAAGTGCCAAAAAAGAAAATTTTAGAGTAAACCGCCAAAAGTAGCTACGTGGTACGGCCCCAAGTCTGTCTGGATGGCGACTACCTTTGGTCTTAAGCATGCCGCCATAGTAACATTGTGTTGTGTTCCTTTATTAGTGACCCAAGTTCCTGTACTGGTGTTGTAAACACCCATAGACGACGGTAACTGCTAAATTCTAAGCGGGCCGTCAGCCTGTCAGCTGTCCTACAGCAATAAAAAAAAACATTGGTTATACGGATTTAAACGCTTGTATATTTCAATGATTGTTTCCCGAACACGCTGCTGTCTCATAAGGGTATGGTCGAGTGAAAAACCATAGGTGGTAAACAATTTCATTTCATTGCCCATCTTCTGCATGTACGTGTATATGTATATGTACATACATACTATTAATGTGTTCTGCACTCTCTTCCAAACATATATAGTCATCATATACATTCTGTCTCCCTCTCTATTGCCCAATATAACTTTTTAAATCAATTATTATTCTACGAGACAACGGAATGCATTTTCGACACATTATTTCAAGCGACATTGCATCATTGGCCAAGGCTAACTTTCACCCCGGTTGAGATGAAATCGGAATTAAAAACGATAACTGACTGCAAGATATGAGATTTTTTTAGAATACTGAAGGCATATTAATCATGAAATCCTTCTAAATTTAAGGATGTCTGAAAATCCTACTATTTTCAGATGGCAAAAATCATGGCAAAAAAATGGATTAGATGTTTAGTTACGTAGTTTTCGTTTTCGAGTTTTGTTACGCTTTATCTTCTTACGATTGCATAAAGTCAGAGGCGTGGCAGGAGGACATACTTGCTCTATATGACTTATATCCTTCGATGCCTTAATCTTCTAGTTAGACGGTATAACACAATCCATATATATTAACATTTAAGAAATATTCTGCAACCTATGTCATATTTGCGTTTCTTTTTCAATTTTATACGGACTACAGCATCTTTTATGAGTTTTATGTATACGTGTAATATTTTATTACGTTGTTTTTCTTTTGCTATAGGACAGCAGACAGGCTGACGGCCCGCTTAAAATTTAGCAGTTACCGTCGCCTATAGGTGTTTGCAACGCCAGTGGCATCGCGAACACGCTGCTGTCCCATAAGGGTACAGGAACTTGGGTCACTAATGCCGAAACACAACACAAGGTTATTATGGCGGCATACTTAAGACTAGTCACTATCCAGACGGGCTTGAGGCCCTACCACGTGCTAGGGTGGGTTGTTTTATCGCTTTTCACGACAAGCCGACCCCGACCGCATAGGTTAGTATTCTTTCTCCGCCCCTGCACGGATAGCCGCTGCTTTTGTTTCAATCGTATGAAATTATCATCTTTACTCAGATATCAGTTTAGTGCCAATGATCTGCTTCTGTGCTGACACAATTAACATCATATGACCCAATAGTGAGACTAATCTCACTATTGAAAAATTAAAATAATTCAGTTGAAACTAATTTCAACTAAACTAAGATTTTCGTTATGTGTTATGTTTCGTTATGATTTTCGTTATATATAATTCAAGAAACGGATCAATAATTTTTCTAGTTTACAGGTAGCAAGAGACTGGTACCGTTTAGTTTTACTTTCATGATCGTGATTATTGACTCTGCGAAATCTTTAGCCACTAAAGTGGGTCTTTGCTCAAGGACAACTGGTCAGATTTTGAAGTTTCCGATGCAACGGAGATGAACAATTCATAAGATGATATTTACTGTAATACATACTCTAGTACCTGGTAGCTCATTGGTATTACACTCGAAGACTAATCTAAAGGTCCCGGGTTTCAATCCCACGGTGTCATGCACCGATTAGGCAGATTTCCTCGCTTTATGTGCATATATTATAGAAATAGTGAGATAAGGAAACTTTGTGGTCTGAAAGAAGATGTAGTGACAAAAATTGAGAAAGGTATGCTGAGATGGTTTGGCCATGTCGAGAGAATGAATGAAGAACGATTGACGAAAAAATTGTATAAAGCGCGTGTGAATGGAAGTGTTGGAAGGGGTAGACTTAGGCGGACGTTTCGAGACCAGATCCGGGACGTCTTGAAAAAAGGCCAGGTCAAGAGTACCCTAAACCGAAGAGCATGTATGAAGGGAACAATGAAAGTGGACGAAACGAAACAAGTATGTAAAAATCGTAGCAAGTGGAAAGAAGTGGTCTCTGCCTACCCCTACGGGAAAGAGGCGTGATTATATGTATGTATGTATAAATCCCATGTAGCGACGGTGAAAGAAATCATCTTGAGGAAACCTGCCGAGATCAACGGTCTGTGCAACCCGCAAATCCGCCTTCGTCAAACGTGTCGAGAATACTGTCTGTTCTCTCTAAACAACTGGACTGTTATTATAATATATACTTCCCCCCTAATCCGTAGAGGTACTCAACTTTGACTGATAAAACGCCTCATTAGTAAACGTTATACGAGAGCTCTCATCGTTTTTCCTTTCGAATAATAAAATAAAAAAAGTTCCATAATAAAGACCGGCTTTATCTCGTATTACTGGGACGATAAAATTAGAAACGTAGGCGACTCTGGTCGCGCGGAGCCAGTCGCGAAGTAGCGCTCGCGACGCGCGAATCTTTGTACAGTCGGCACAGATAATAAATAAATTTATTGTTTTCTTTTGTTTTTCCAACAGTGCGTTCAAGTGTTACGAAACTGTATTATTTTGTGCCAGTGCTTGACTTGTGTACAGCTATTTGTGACTGGAAATAGTTTAATTTTGGATGTGCTCATTTGTAATGTGTTATTGGTTTTAAAAGGTAAGTTGTAAATTAATATATTTTAATAAAAAATTTAATTGCGATATTTATTTCATTTTTCATAGTTTTTGAATATTATTGGCGAGTGAACTTTCGTAAGTCTTGTAATATAGTTGGCGATGAAATCTCGCTTGCGCTCGTTTAACTTTTAAAATTTAAGAAAGTGGAAAAGCTTTATTTGTGCACACGTAGAAAGTATGTCGCTATTAATAATATATTCGACCTTTTCATCATGTATTTCTAAGAACACAACTCGCTCGACCTGAACTTTTCGATATAATTATAGTTTTTTATGAGTATGGCTTCTAAATAAAGTAAAAAATTAATATTCAAAATTAAGGATTAAGTGAAGAATTTACAAATGAAATAGTTATAAGGAATTGTAAAATGAATGTACTGATATGTGTTACAATGATGTGGCGAAAGGAAATAAAATACCTAAGTTCACGTATCTTTGCGGACACACGTGCTTTAAGGCTTATTCTAGATTTGTGAAAGGAAGACACTCAAACCCACTTTCTTACAAGAGAAGGCTATTGTAAAAATACTTACAGTTTTAACAAAACCATTTTGTTTCGAACTGGAAATATAAAATATGTATATGTCTAAGTTATGTATACGTCTTATATTATGCTTGTATGTATATACCTAATAAGGCATGCTACTAATGATTATTGGGTATAATTGCTCAAAAACATACCTTCTTTAATAAATCTTTCACATTCTCAGATTGATTCAGACTTACAGCATTTGATACTCGGTAAAGTAAATCTTCGAAAGGTAATTCTTTCCGCAATTTTTTCTAGTGTTATCGAAACTTCTTTCCTTTAATTATATTTCTACACATATATAATAAAATGTTCGATAAAACTTATTTCCCTATATTATTATTTATTTACAACAATGCAACTACTGAAGTAAAAAAAAACGAATAACCATATATCATAATAAGCAGATAATACTGTTTCTATGAATAATTTTATCAACAGAAAAATTCAGAAAATGAATCCCCGAATATTTAGACATATAATTAGTCTAGGCAAACTATAGTTATAGCTAAGTAGATATCATACTAACAGCCCTGACGTCTCAGAGCAACGACCCAATTCTATTAACATTATGTGAAAAAAACTACCTAAAAGGTACATGCCACTGTAAGAATCGAATCCGTGACTCTCGAATGAGAATGTGATTGCGCTTTAAGTGTAATAACTACTTAGATATCTTCTTCTCGATCGAATTCTTCATTGCTGAAGGTTGTGTCCTTGAAAATCAGCCGTGGCTTATCTCGTAAGCTGTTTCCACTTCGTCCGGTCCTCAGCTTCTCGAATAGCAGTTGCTATTGGGAGTCCAGTGAGGGCGGTTACCTGGTCACATCAGCGGCTAAAATTTATATAAACTTACAAATAAAATTAATGTAAACATCAAGAAGAATCATTTCTCGACATATTTCCAAATCCGGGTAGTAATATTTTCAATGACAAACAAACCAACACAAAGATAAAACAACGTAATACAAGTGGAATTATCGTAATGTAGTTTTAATTTGTACTCGTATATATCGGGAATATCAGCGATTGGTGCATCGATATCAGATTATTGAATCGATAAAGGGTGATAACAATAGATAAAAGATGCCAGTGATGCTTCATGCTTACTTTTTTTATTGCCGAAGAACAGCAGATATGCTGACGACCCATTCAATATTAAGTAGTTACCGTCGCCTATTGATATTTGCAGCGCCAGTGGCATCGCGAACACCCTGCTGTCGCATAAAAGTACAGGAACTTGGGTCACTAATACCGGAACACAACACAAGGTTACTATGGCGGCATACTTCAGAACAAGGGTGGTCGCCATCCAGATGGGCTTGGAGCCCTACCACGCAGGGTTTTTTCTTTTTTTTTATTGCTGTAGGACAGCAGACAGACTAACGGCCCGCTTAGAATTCAGTAGTTACCGTTGCCTATGGGTGTTGGCAACGCCAGGGGCAACGCGAAGACGCTGCTGTCCTATAAGGGTTTTTTATTGCTGTAGGACAGCAGACAGGCTGACCGCCGCTTAGAATTTAGCAGTTACTGTCGCCTATGGGTGTTTGCAGCGCCAGTGGCATCGCGAACACGCTGCTGTCGCATAAAAGTACAGGAACTTGGGTCACTAATACCGGAACACAACACAAGGTTACTATGGCGGCATACTTCAGACCAAAGGTGGTTGCCATCCAGACGGGCTTGGGGCCCTACCACGTAGCTAGAGTAGGTGGTTTTGTCGCCTTTTACGACAGGCTGACCCCGACCGCAGAGGTTAGTATTCTTTCTAATACTAACCTGCCTGCAGCCTACCTACGGCCGAGGTCGGCCTTAAAAAACGACAAAACAACCGAACCTAGGTACGTAGTAGGGCCACAAACCCGCCTGGAAGGCGACCACCTTTGGTCTTAAGTATGCCGCCATAAATAACCTTGCGTTCGCGTTAGTGACCCAAGTTCCTTATGGGACAGTAGCGTGTTCGCGATGCCACTGGCGTTGCAAACACCCATAGGCGACGGTTACTGCTAAATTCTAAGCGGGCCGTCAGCCTGTCTGCTGTTCTACAGCCATAAAAAAACGTATTACAATAAGTTTACACCTTCCTTTCTCAGATTCTTTAGCTGTTGTATATTATTGTAATTTTTTTAGAAATAAATAGGATACGAATATTCTTATATTATTCGAATAGGATACGAATTCTTGGCCTTTTACCACCTCCTCAAGCCTGAATACGGGTTATATAAAGTTTAAAGAGTCTTAAAAACTATCAATACACATTGTACTAGACAATCTTCTCAGCCATGTTTTTAATCACTATTTAATATTGAAATTTATTACAAGATACTAATGTAAATGGCGGGAAATCAATATTAATTAATAACATGGTTGGTTTTTAATATACGGTTATAGCTTCCTAACATTATATATCTACGCATTCCAAATTTGAATTGAGAATTTTTTAAATTGTTTCAAAATTGATGACCTGTCTAATGAGTTATTTTTCATTGAATTGAATTGTTTTCCGATAAGCTATTGACTAGTTTTAAGGTTTTTAAAATATTTTTTTAAATAACAAATGACATTTATGTCAGTAAGCGAGTAACAGCTTATCTAAACATATTAAAGATTAAATATTGTAGTTTAGAATGTTTTTCGCAAGTCCTGTATGCAGACAGGGATAAATGGCGACGTAGGCAGATCGGAAATAGCTCGTCTGGCCATTGCCTGGCGCCAATACAAGCATCCACTGTATCGCACGTTTCATTTATAAATCGTCATTCAGTACTTTTGAATTGGTTACAAACTTTGCTTTAAGTTTTACATTATTCCAATACAAGAAGACGACGAATACCGTCAGTATGATATATTACAATAAAAGTTAGAACGTATAGTTCTATTCTATGAGAATAAATCCACCACCATCGCGTTCTTAGAACATCAGAAAAGGCGACTGCTAGATCGGTTTGCTTCCAGACAGTAAGAGAAGATGTATACAATCATTTTTACTTATTCCTCTATGATAAAAAGAAGACAGTCTCCGAGTGGCGCTCAAATAGGATGACTTCAATCCATACTAATTTCATAAATGTAAAAGTAACTTTGTCTGTCTGTTATGTTTTCACACCTAAACCGCTAAACCAATTTTGATGAATTTCGTAATTTTTGTCGCAAAAATTAAACTAGGGGGATAAATAGGGGACTAAATAGGGGATTTCACTCCCTGAAAGTTTTTGAGTTCTGTTTTTTTTAATTTATATTGCAAAACAACGTTTTCCGGGTCAGTTAGTTTGGTATAAAACATCTGAAAAGCGAGTCACAGGTCACAGAGTCCTAATTGAAAGCAATGCAATGTTTGTATCCGTCTATTACATGTTAATATTAAATTGTATATATATAAAGAGCTATAGCCCTGCGACAAGGAATTTCACATAATGCACTTAATGCAACTTCAAATGACGATGAAAATGAAATATTGGTAAGAAAATAAGTTTCTGAAAATATATGGCTGGTGTAAATATTACAGAATAAACATTGATAAAATTCTTTATACATTCTAATCCTTTAAGTATTAAAAAAACAGCTAAGAAACATCTCAACCTCACAAGATCGCTGCGAAACACTTATTATTCAGTCCGCAGCGCGAATGGCCACCGCCGCCATATTTGTCCACCTATTGTTGTATACAGACAATAAATTACATCGACGTACATGTGTATTAGAGAATATAATTATGAAGTATAGCCGGATCTATTTAACCGTTGTCATAATTTAAATGTAATAGAATTTTTTTTTTCTTGTCTTGAAAAGATATCATTATTATACAATCAACAATACTATGATATAGAAGTGATAGGAGATGTCTGCAACGACACACAATCACAAAAAATACAATGAAAACTCTACTTACATTTTTCTTTATAAATTGCAGATATAATAAAAAATCCACTTAGATTATCTTAGCACATACCTAGGGAGTTAAGGCATGGATTAATCCGTTTGCTAGTTCACACATAACAAAGAAGGAAAAATAGCCTTGTTATCCTTATGAATATGAGGATTAGAAGGTTGCCGACGATCAAGAGTCCATTCTGCGACCCCGCGTAACTATTAGTGACGGTTAGAGAAGAGCATCCGAGCTAATTTTTGTGAGCCCGCTGTATGGTCGCAAAAGAGTGGAGATTTTACTCATGTCGAACCCAACCCCGAGCTTCGACGTGGTTCTCTCAAGGTATTCCTCCATCAAAAAAAAAGGGTATTTTAGGATGTGCAAACTACAACGAAGTTAAACGATTGTAAAATTCATTTTGGAAGTTAAACTCAAGTCCAAAATTGATCCTACCATATTTAGCCATATTGCTACGGTATTAAGAACACCCGAAGTCCATAGACAGCACCCCTGCAGCTGTGTATACGAACCTCCTGAATGATGCCATTATTCTCTCAGGCACATGTGGAACGTTCCGTATAAGATCAAAACAAGTTTGGAAAGCGTACGGTCATTGAACCTTTAGCATTCTCCCTAAGGCTGGTTTTTTGTATAAACATTTAACATAAACACGAATTTGCATTATTGTAATGTTGACATTTAAAAAGAAAACTGTTGAGTCATAATTAGCATTTCTGTTTAATAGGTGCGATTATATTATTGCTAAATTTAGAAAACATTGTGTTGTGAATAAAATATTGAAATAAGATGAAAATTTAAAAACTACGGTGGTTGCTATGCCTCTGCATAGCAAGCCAGAGGGCTTGGAGCCCTACTATCTAGAATTGTTTTTTCGCCTTTTACGACAGGCTGCAGGGGTTAGATTCTTACTCCGCCTCTGCAGGGAGAAAATTTGTAGAAGTAAGAGGCTAAACGTATTCTATCTTTTCTTATTTTTTGTACTATATAAGAACAAGAAAAACAAATCAAGGTGTGTAATGACGCTAAAAATTCGCAGTATCCCCTTGTGACGATAACTTCCCCCTGCTGGGCTCGTATCTCTCTAGACAGAACGGAGTGTGTATTATCTGCGTTGACGTGACGCTTGTCTAAGTCGGATTGTGTGTTACATATACCGGTAATCTCGCTATGCAAGCTTCCTCAAGATGTTTTCCTTAACCATCGGTACGTTGCCGTGCGAATTGGCGTAGAAAAAGTCGGAAAACGGACCCCGGGCACCGAAACGGAAGATTAGGTTGCAACCGGGGTGCAACGCTGAGATGATGATGATGATGACCGTCGGTACGTTGCCGTGCATACCATAATTGAGTTTCAAACTCGTCACCTATAGGTTTATATCTGACTGGCTATCAGATTAGTTTCAATACATTACCCACGGCAATGCCAACAGTAAAATATGACGAATTTAGCATTGTTATATATTTTGAAAACAAAAAAATTTTTGATTACCATGTGATGCTTCATAATAAACCTCCAATAAAACGTAGTCAATTATACGCGAATTATTGCTCGCTGACTCACTCAGTTCAAACGGTTTCTTTTTTGTGATCTCGCATCGTTCAAGCCTGCGTCATTAAGTTTTACTTAAATATGTACAAACTATTCTTTAAGAGCCCTTTATGTCTGTCGCATTGGATCACTTTAGGTCTAGAGATATGTTGAACTTAATTACATTTTTTTAACACAAACAAATAATAATATAAAATGCAGATAAATGTAATTGTCGTACCGAGTCACTAAAAAATCGGGCCGTGTGATTCAAATGAAGAGCAAGAAGATCTTATTGCTGTACAACAGCAGATCGGCTGACGGCCCACTTAATACTAACCAGTCACATCACCTATAGATGGTAGCGATGCCAGAGGCAGATACGGGGAAAAGTTTTGAAATTAAATTAAAAAGTGATGGTGTTTACCTATGTAGACATAAAGAAATAAGTGAGAACACCTACATGTAAATGTTCTAAGCTCCAAAGTGGGTTTTTTTCTTAACTTCAGAATATCAGGCCACTTTCTCTGTTGTTGTGCAACCTTTTTGAAAATAACGTAAATTAGCTATGAATTGACCTTTTATACTATCGGTAACCGTTATATTATCATTTGTTCTTGGTCTTTCCTTTTTCAAAAACGAGACGTTCGTAATTTAAAATATTATGGCAACTATTTAACAGTATAATCAATTAAGGTAACCATATAATCAATTGACGACCTCGGTGGCGTAACGGATAACGCACTTCGGTACGCTTGCGGAGGTCATGAGTTCGATTCCCGTCTCGCGTCTGGGTGTTTATGTATAATATGTATTTATTTACAAAAAAAAAGTATATAAGTAGTATATCAGTTGTCTAGGGCCCATAATACAAGTGCTACTTAGTTTGGGACTAAATGACGCTGTGTGAATTGTCACAAAATATTATTATATTATTATTATTAATTAATTAACCATTTAGATTAATATCAAATTATTCAAGCATACTGTAAAACGTTCCCCAGCCCGATGGGTAGACCTGCGCAAAATAGGAAGAAAAAGAAGACTGTGTTGCGTAAATTTAGGGAGGCGTAAGTTCAACAGTGAACGATTCACTGATGACCATAATTATCTCTAATGATTCGCATTTTGTAATCGTAAATCAAGGCCTTATTACAAACAGTATCTTTGTATGTAATCCTCAATCCGAAATAGCTTCCTATCTGCAATTGCATTAAACAGCAAGACGTCATCAGCTGACGCCTGCCACATCCGGAGCCGGGACGTAACATAAACAATACTATATCCATACTAAGTGCATAAGAGTAACCCATACGACACACTTTCATAGCTTAGCTTGCTTCTAAAAGTTAATATAAAACTTATTATATATATATGAAAATGATACCACTACCTAAAAACAAATTTAATAATTTAAATATAAGGCATATATAAAAACCCAAATTTACTAATCAAATGAAGTGATGTCTAGAGCAAGTGTGAATAACATGATTGTGACATTTAAAGAGATCAGCAATAAAATATACAATTAGCTAAAAACAATAAACATCGCGATCATTTATTATAATAAATGACGATCCACAACCGGAGATGTTGGGTCCATAAATGACGGCCCACAACCGGAGATATTAGCCCAGATCTCTTCCTATAGTTAAGAAAATAAATAATGTACACGCAAACAAGAGATCAAGTAAGGGCGTATGAAAACATAAAAATTACAGATTATGCCAAACTAACAACAAAATTTTAGTTACCAAACAAAAAAAATGTTAGAAAAGGTAAAAGATAGAATTAAATAGACGAAGGTCTTTAATTAGGTACCTGTTTATTGAGACGTAATTTGCAATAGGATATTAATAACTGTATAAAAAATTATTTTTAATCCTAGGATCCTTTCCAGTACTTCTCTCTTATTCGTCAATAATTTATAAAAAGTTATTAAAAATCATGTCGTCTAGGCTTTCATGTAAACAAGTCACGACGAAGTGATTCTTTGAAATGGCGTCATTTAGTTTTTAATAGAAGAATATTTAAGGATAAGAAACTTCAAGTTCTTTGAAAATAATAATAACTTTAAGCCTATTATCCGGTTAAATAATAAGATATTAACTATATATACCTGTTCTGTATTCTTTAAAATAACATAAGCAATTTCTTGTTATTTTTAAATCCTAGTTGAGACGTAGTACACTTAGGCCGTTGTTATAAGTCGAAGCTGGATTCGAAAGAAACTATTACTGCATACTCGTTTGTGTTTAGAGGGCACCAGCTCACAAAGTTTACTTAGTGATCTTGAACACTTGAAACTCATTTAAGTAACATTTTGAACAAAACTAGTGTTAATAGGTACAAGAAAAGAATACAATTATATTATTGTAACATTTCAACCTAGCAATAGAAATACCTCGCCTTAAATCTTCATCTTTAAATACAAATTTAATATCGAGTACATAACCTCTTTATGATAAAGAATTTCACCTTGAGTTCTGCGAAAGCCAAACCAGGCAGGCAAAAAGTTACGACACTATCATCTCTCAGTTGAAATATTGAATAAATTGATATTATATACACACGTATGGCAGGTTGTATGCAAATAGTGCTACTTAAATATGTTTATGTCTTAATTGCATTAAATTTTACGAGTTTTAAAACGTTATTTCATGTGAAACAGAGTGTCATTTCTGAATGGGTATTTAATATCTAAATTCCGCTATAATGGATTTTTTCTAGATTCTAATTGATAGACACAAGTCTCAGGATAATGATTATGGTTTGAGTCAGTATGTTATCAGGGCCGCTGCGCTGCTTAGCTAACACCAACATGGTCTGCAACACAGATATTATTTTTATTAAACAGATTTTATTTTATAATTTACTCTTTTTATTTATTGTTCTAACAGAGTTAATTTCTTTGACAAATCGTCTCGAATATTTTTTTATCTACTGCCATTTGATCCTGAAGGTTTCTTATTCTAGGTTCCGCTATTTAGTTAATACTTAGTGCAATTACCCTTGTGATAATTCACAAGGGTAATTGCATCCCTTTTGCGTTGATACCCTTAGTCAAAAATACTTTCAATTCAATAAACTATTTGCAGCGTAAAATATATTTGTGAAAAATCAAAATAACTAAAAGTATTGAATATTTTTAAATTTAACACCGCGTACAGTCGTAAAGACGGTATCGTAAACTGTTGACCCAGTTGTATCGTGCAAACATGTTAATCTGACGATGTAATCGGCCATCCGATGTCCGAGAACTGACGGAACTTTGAATTTTTTGTTCGGAAATCTTAATCTGGTAACGTACGTATAAATGTGTCGCCATGTCCCGGCAATAAAAATAAGGCGACGCCATCACATACATACTCTTAGTGAATTGTTAAGAAGTGGAATTTGACAAACAGCTAAAAAAGTTTAAGTTGACCGCGACACTTGAAACAAAAATGAAATACATGGTAGGTAAAGAAAGTATGTACGAAGTACAAAGCTATGAATAGAATTCTGCCTTTTCTATTCATAGCTTTGTACTTCGAATAGAATTCTGCCTTTTCTACTCTATCACAGCGCGATCCGCCTCATACTCTGGAATACGCTTTGTTGTCGGCAAGAATTTGCATATGTCTTTATATTAACTACAGACGAAAAGCGTCAACAGTTTTAAGTTGGTCGCTGAGTTTATCTTCGTGTGGTTTTACGCACTCAAAAAGTTCTTACTAATTCTAATTTCAAACGCCACAATGTCATTATAACGATTTAAGTTTCGAAATATTCCACTAATATTAATTGCATCCAATATAATTCTAATCTACTTTTATATCCCACAGTAAACGCCTCTAATTCCGATCCTGCTCAGAGTATGTGATATAAACCAAAAATATCTGAACATAAAAATTAAAAAACACGATGTCTACATCCCTAAAGATCAATCAACGTCCATAATAAACGAAATAAACATTTATAAAACAACAATGTTCATTTCGCTCTTGTTTAAACATTTTCGTCCTTCACGAAGTCATGTCTTTTCGTGAGCTTTTATTAATAGTCGCCTTGTAACGTCAATTATTCGCTTTTAAATTCGCACTTGTGCACCTTTTTGGCGCCAGTTAAATGTTTTGATTAAAATGTAAGGTTGTCTTAATTTAAAAAGACCTAAAGACGCGTGCGGACTAGCCACTTCATTAAAGCTAAATGATGCGACTGAACCAATTTTTTTTTATAATGACTTTTTTTTTATAGTAAGCAGTTACGTAGCAATTCCTCGCCTATGGACGTTTGCGACGCGAGGGGTTATACGCTACTACGCTAGCTACGTGGTAGGGCCTCAAGCCCATCTGGATGGCGACCACCTTTGGTCTTAAGTACCTATGCCGCCATAATAACCTTGTTTTGTGTTACGGCATTAGTGACCCAAGTTCCTATACTCTTATGGGACAGCAGCGTGTTCGAGATGCCACTGGCGTTGCAAACACCCATAGGCGACGGTAACTGCTAAATTCTAAGCGGGCCGTCAGCCTGTCTGCTACTCTACAGCAATAAAAAAAGACTTTTTCTTTAATTATGAATGAATATTATGGTGTTGACTATACATTTATTTTTATTGATATGGGAACTTTAACTGGATCTGGAACACAACAAAAGGTTATAATGGTTATAACTAAAGGTTATATTTTGAGACTAGAGTTGCCTCTGGTTGCATCCAGACGAGCTTGGGGCCCTGTCACCTAACTAGGGTTTTATTGTCGCCTTCTTCGATAGCCCACCCCCGTCCGTAGGGGTCAGTATTTTACTCCGTCCCCGCACGAATAAAAAGATTTATAGAACTTTAAATTTTGAATACTGTTTATTGAAGTATTTTAATTGAAGTCGTGAGTGTTAAGATAGTTGCGTACTGTAATTATAGCATGACAAATCACTTATTATTTATTAATAAGAAGATATATTTCATAATCAATCACATAGGTCAAGGTTTTGTTATAAATTACATATACGTCAAGGCAAGTTAATATCCTGTTCAAAATGTACCAAGGGAAAAATAAAATACACACATCAAAAAATCCTAAGCAACATGTACTAATTTAAATTTTAGGATGGTAGATGAGCCGCTGTATGGATGAACTTCCTGAGTGCACCTGAGCCTTTCAGTATTTCCGGGCCGATGGTACACTCGTACCCTTCTTGTATCAGGCCTAAACCCGCATCGCGATTCATCGGAAAACATAATTTTATCCCATTGTTCCTGGGTCCATGTTCTGCGTTCTCTGCACCATTCATTTCGACGAGCGCGATTCCCGTGACGTATCGGTGGGCACCTAATTGGGCGTCGAGCTCGTAGGCCGTATTCATGCAGTCGATTTCGCACAGTTTGGGGACTTACATCAACACCACTTGAATTTTGTAGCCCCAAACTTATCTCTCGAGCGGTTAACATCGGCTGGCGTCTTGCAGTCTGTTGTATGGACCGCTCTTGCTGAGTGGTTGTACTCCTTTTACGGCCTGGATGCTGTTCAGCGGATTCCCTTGGATTATTGTAGCGCTGCCAAAGACGACAAATAACACTTCTATGAATGCCAAAATGCTGAGATACCTGAGATTGATTACTTCCCTCTTGCAACATCCCTACAGCTCTTTGCATTTCATTTGCCGTCAAATGACGTCGCTCCATGACGTAAAGAATATCTAACAATTCAATTTTGTCGCTAACTTTATTTAAATGGTTGGAAAAATTATAAAATCAAGACTAAACGTAGCAATAAAAGCGCACTTTAATTCAAACAAATTCCCATTCATTTAATTTTATGAAAAAAACAAAACATAATCGAAATTTTTTTTTACAACCAGCCAGTATGTCATCAATAACAAAAAAGTTTACATACCTACACACTTTGAGTGAGTAAAGACTTAGAAATTAATTAGTATAAATGGTAAATTTGTAATATCATCCATGTTGCTTAGACTTTTTTGATGTGTATAAATAACTATTATTATTACCTATCATTATAATTTATTGTGACACTAATATGAGACACAAATTCGATTCTTTTTATAAATATTTATCAGTTTTCTAGTACCCATAATACAAGCTTTTTGCTGCTTACCTTGGAACTAGATGGCGCTGTATGAATTGTTCCAGTATATCGAACTGAAGCGATTTAAATACATTAAGAATACGAAGAATTATGAATCAAACTAACACATGATCTATGGACGATATGTTTTATCTGTGATCTGTCACAGATAATGCAAATATTAACCATCTCCATGGCGAACCGGCTTTTGCACGTTGGGAAGCTTTCGGAGATCACTGGAAGATTCACATCCTGAGCCAGTATTTATGTATAATATGTATTTATACACAAAACAAAAGTAGGTATCAGTATATCAATGTATTAGTACCCACAATACAAATGCATTCTTCCTTTGGGATTAGATGCCTCTGCGTGAATTATCCAGTATATTAATTTAGTTTTCTATCGTACCCCCAAACTTTAATTTTTTTTAAATTTCAGTAGGTAAGTTTTTGTTTATATTTTTTACTAGCGGAGTCGCGGGCTCCGTTCGCATAGAATAGTGACTTTAGGCAGCATTTTTTCGATAAATCTTATAGTTTATTTTGGATTACAAGCCCTATAAACCCTAAAATATAAATAAAAGAATTAAGCAAACAGTCAGTGTTATCGAATGTAACTGTTACGCCATGCGCCTCCGGAATACGTGCGTTCGAACCTACAAAGTCCAGCTTAAGATAAACCTTATTTCATAAGATTGATGATATAAATCAGAGGTCAACTTAAATTAGGAATAAAACCTACAATATCCAGCCTAAGCTGAACTCTATTTCATATGATTGATGATATAAATCTAATGTCAACTTAATTGGAAATAAGTAATAATTGGAAATAATATTCCGAAACCGATCATTTTTAACAATAACTATTTTTTTTTTCTAAAATAAAAATAGCCTAAGTTACTCCTTGTTACATCATCTAACTGCCAGTGAAAGTCCTGTCAAAATCGGTGCAGCCATTTCAGAGATTAGCCGGAACAAACAGACAGACAGACACACAAAAATTTTAAAAAATGTTGTTTTGGTATAAGTACCGTTTATACGTCCGAGTGTACTTAGTAAAAAGCGGTTATTTTAATATTACAAACAGATACTCCAATTTTATTTATTTGTATATATAAAAACCATAGTCATTTGCTAAACCTAGAGTTATAAATATAAAATACTATTTACATGTTTTCGCAGGTATAGGTTCTACGTGACAGGGCTACAAGCCCGTCTGGGTGGCAACCATCCTTGGTCTATAAGTATGCCGCCATAATAACCTTGTGTTGTGTTACGGCATTAGTGACCCAGCTTCCTACCCTATGGGACAGCAGCGTGTTCGCGGTGCCCCTAGCGTCGCAACATCCATAGGCGTCGGTTACTGCCTACTGTTAAGTGGGCCGCCTGCCTGTCTGATGTTCCACAGCAATAAAAAAAGGATTCTTACTCCGCCCCTGCACACAGATCTATTTCTTTGTACTCAAAATTTTCCAGGCCATCATTGATATCAGTTTAATTCGTTTATTAGAACACGTGTACATGAAGGTATATTAAAATAGATCGCAATGTCCAGCGACGCATGCGCATGTGGGCCGTCTATTTACGATATAACATTACCCTATTATGTCTTGTCGATCGTATATTAAACGGATTAAGTGACTAATATACGGTCGGCCATCTGAACTATAGTTGCTGAATTAATTAGCTGTCCTAGCTCGTAAAGATAGGCTATGCCAGCTATATAGGGCGTCGTAAAGATGACAAGTGGATTATAGTAGATGTCTGTTTTAAAACGGTATTTAGCTATTGCATCTAGATTTTTTTTTTGTGAGAAATAAAAAAGAATAAAAAATTTATATTATTAAATATTCACGACTGGTGAAGTCTACACTCCGACCTGCACCCATCCAGATCCAAAACCCGGCAAACTTTCAACTCGAATTGCAAAACCGCTTCGAATGCCTCAGTGACTGCGTTGACGTGGACTAGTATAATAACAGGTTAATAATAATAACAGGTTCGTGGAAGCTGTTCAAATGGCCGGGTCTAAGTTCTTCAAGGCCAGCCGTTCAAAAAGAACCGGAAAAATCTCAGATTCTACTCTCAAATTGATGGATGTGAGACGTCAAATGACCCTTCAGTACCCGGACGTTGCTTCCCAGTATAGGCAGCTAAATAGACAAATCTCCAAGTCTTTGACTCGCGATATCCGCCGCCATAACACAGACTGTCTAAAGGCGGCTATAGAGCGTAACAAGGGCTCTAAAGTATTCGCACGAGACTTGTATATTGGGCAGAGCCAACTGACGAAGCTGAAGACCGGTGACGGCAGGGTCGTTACGTCTAAACCCGAATTTTTGAGGGAAGTCGAGAAGTTCTACGGACAGCTATACATGACCACACGGGCACCTGTTATCAACAAGGTTAAAGACCCAAGAGCCAAATTAACCCGACACTATACCGAAGATATCACAGATGTCAATCTGTACGAGATTAGTATGGCCCTCAAACAGCTTAAAAACAAAAAGGCACCGGCTGATGATGGAATTACATCTGAGCTTTTGAGAGCTGGTAGTATTCCTGTGCTTAAAATCCCCCAGAAGCTATTCAATTCCGTCACCCTCGAGGGCAAAACGCCGCAAGCATGGCACGGAAGTATAGTGGTGCTGTTCTTCAAAAAGGGCGGCAAAACCCTTTTGAAGAACTTTAGACCGATATCACTTATGAGCCATGTTTACAAGCTATTTTCAAGGGTCATCACGAATAGTCTCGCGCGCAGGTTTGACGACTTCCAGCCTCCCGAACAAGCCGGATTCCGAAAAGGCTTTAGCACCATAGACCACATACATACGCTGCGGCAGGTTACACAGAAGACGGAGGAGTATAACCAGCCACTATGCTTGGCGTTCGTGGACTATGAGAAATCCTTTGATTCGATCGAGACCTGGGTGGTGCTTCAGTCTCTCCAGAGGTGCCCACATTGATTATCGATATCGATAAAGCGTTGAAGTGTTTGTATGAAAACGCCACCATGTCAGTCCGTCTCCAGGATCAGAACTCGAGGCCTATCCGACTGCAGCGGGGAGTCAGACAAGGCATATCGCCGAAGCTGTCACTGCTGCATTGGAAGATGTCTTCAAGCTTCTGGACTGGAATGGACTGGGCATCAACATCAACGGCGAGTACATCACTCACCTTCAATTCGCAGATGATATCGTAATCATGGCTGAGACCATGGAAGACTTAAGCCATATGCTCGATGGCCTCAATACAGCTTCCCAAGGAGTAGGTATCAAAATGAACATGGACAAGACGAATGTCTAATGTCCATGTCGCACCTACCCCCGTAATAGTTGGGAACTGTACTCTCGAAATTGTTGACGAGTACGTCTACTTGGGTCAAACGATCCAGTTAGGCAGGTCCAATTTCGGGAAAGAGGTCACTCGTCGAATCCAACGCGGATGGCCAGCGTTCGGGAAGCTCCGTAAAATCTTTTCATCCCAAATACCGCAGTGACTCAAGATGAAGGTTTTTAACCAATGTGTGTTAATGTTGTGATGACTTACGGAACGCAGACGTGGTCGCTAACTATGGGCCTTATGAGAAAGCTCATGGTCGCTCAGAGGGCTATCCTCGGAGTTTCCCTGCGAGATCGAATCAGAAATGAGGAGATTCGCAGGAGAACCAAAGTCACCAACATAGCCCGGATGATTGCAAAACTGAAGTGGCAGTGGGCTGGGCACATAGCGCGATGGACAGATGGCCGTTGGGGCTGAAAAGTCCTCGAATGGCGACCCGCGTACTGGAAGACGCAATGTTGGTAGGCTCCCCACAAGATGGACCGATGATCTGGTCAAGATCGCCGGAATGGGTTGGATAAGGGCAGCTCAGGACCGATCGTCATGGAGATCTTTGGGGGAGGCCTTTGTCCAGTAGTGGGCGTCTTCCGGCTGAAATAATGATGATGATGATGATGATGAGAAATATCAAAATACTTTAATACTTTTCATTTGTTAAGTACATATTATACATAAACAATCAGATTCGAAATGAGAATTGAATCTGTGAGCTTTTCTTGTTGAATCCCAAGCTCCAAATTAAAAGTTTTAAAACCAACTGTTTTCTAATTAATATCCAAGGGTTTCCACAGGTACATGAAAACACATATAACAGGTACATGAAATAATAATTGTATTCAACTTTAATGTCCCTTTACTGTGACGACCTCTTGGTGTAACAGATAACGCTCGGCGGTACGCTCACGGAGGTCACGGGTTCTATTCACGTCCAGCGTCTGAGTGTTTATGTATAATATGTATTTATTTACAAAATAAAAGTATATAATGCAGTATATCAGTTGTCTAGTACCCATATCACAAGTGATATGCAACTTAGTTTGGGACTAGATGGCGTTGTGTGAAATGTCCTAACATATTTATTTATTTACTGTTAGTCGTAAAATATTTTTGTCCAAAAATTTGGTCTTTAATTTGGTATAATAAAAACTAATATGGCGCGGTATAAGTTGAATGATCGATTTTTGGACAATGAAATTTTTTATAATTTTTCTTATACGGAAATCTTAGTAAACATTGAAAGAAGTGACAATAGATCCGGTTTAATCCGAAACATACACTGCAGCTTGAGGTACGCAATCGAGTACACACTCATACCTCTACATTAATTTCCTCGGCAGTTCTTTTTCGTGAGCAAACAGCTCGATCAAGATTAATGCCTCGTACAAACCTGCGTACCGAGGTCAGCGGTATACCCACAAATCCGCCTGGGTCAAGCGTGGTGGGTATATTGTCCGTTGCCTGTAGCGGAAGTCCCGAGCCTAGCAGAGAGTAGCTCAATTTGACTTTCCTCAAAATAAATAAAATAAATTTATACATATTTTATAAACTATTTTCGTCCGGCAAGAGAGGTAGATCCATAAAGTGCTGCCGTGATTTCATAAAGGGTGTCAATAGACTGACTATTAAGGACGCCGAAGACCGTGCGGAGTGAAAAATTCGGAAAGCGAACCTCGCACTCTGAAGCGGAAATTCCGGTTGTGATTTAACACTAAAATGATGATGATTTTTTTATTATCTAATTTATTTAGGGGCTTTTTATACAAGTATAATGTCAGCCTCATTTTATCCTAATTACACATTACTAAAAATTTCTGATTTCTATACCTTAAAATTATTGTAAATGAAAACAGCGGCAGCAGAGAGCGGCCTCGAAAGGATGCTTTGGAAAACACCCACTTCCCACAAGATAACTCGCAGAGCCCGTACTAGTCGCTTTCTACTGTCTTTCGTTCGGACACATTCCATCAAGAAATGGTGTATGTCATCAATTTTCCCACAGTTTGTGCAATAAGGTGTGTGTGCAATTTCTATCCGTGCAGGGGCGGAGAAAGAATACTAACCTCTGTGGCCGGGGTCGGCCTGTCGTAAAAGGCGACAAAACAACCCACCCTAGCTACGTGGTAGGGCCTCAAGCCCATCTGGATGGCGACCACCTTTGGTCTTAAGTATGCCGCCATAATAACCTTGTGTTGTGTTCCGGCATTAATGACCCAAGTTCCTGTACCCTTATGGGACAGCAGCGTGTTCGCGATGCGACTGGCGTTGCAAACACCTATAGGCGACGGTAACTGCTAAATTCTAAGCGGGCTGTCAGCCTGTCTGCTGTCCTACGCAATAAAAAAAAAAAAAAAAAAAAAAAAAGGACATTGCTCCTGATGATGATAATGATTTTATAGACTAGTACATTAAATGTCAGTTATTAACGTTTACAAACTTACGATTTAATATAAAAAATAAATAAAATATGAACAATTACTTACACTATAGAGGGCGCAAGACCGTAATTGTAAATAAAACAACTTAAACTATTATTTGTTTGTTACAGATAATCAAATATGATTCACGTCGACGAAACCGATCCTGTTGGAGGTGAGACCATCAAAAATTGTTTTATTTAATAAATGACTTATTCATCAGTCTATAATAATTACATTTTAATTTTTGATAATGAGAAATGTGGTTAAGAATATACTTTACTCATTAAAACGCGTCACTGTCGTTATTTCCTTATCAATGTTTGTTTGACATCGTTTCTTATTTTTTAATATCCTACATCTCTGAAATGATGCTTTTAATTTTTATTCGTGCAGAAGAATACTAACCTATGCGGCTGGGGTCGGCCTGTCGTAAAAGGCGACCAAACCATCCTAGCTACATGGTAGGACTCCAAGTCCGTCTGGATGGCGACCACCTTTGGTCTTAAGTATGCCGCCATAATAACCTTGTGTTGTGTTCTGGCATTAGTGACTCAAGTTCCTGTACCCTTACGAGACAGCAGTGTGTTCGCGATGCCACTGGCGTTACAAACACCCATAGGCGACGGTAACTGCTAAATTCTAAGCGGGCCGTCAGCCTGTCTGCTGTTCTACAGCAAAAAAATTAAAGCAAATCATGTTTTTAAATATTATTTATTACATCTACATATAATCTATACATAAAATCCTGTTAGAGTTTTTATGCTTAGTTCTAGTAATAGAAGAATAAATAATGTATTTTAATTGACAATTATAGACATTTCGGAATAAAATATCGTCGCACTCTGCTGCTGCTATATATATATATATATATATATATATATATATATATATATATATATATATATATATATATATATATATATATATATATTAAAAAAGGCATTTTTATTGCTTCCACTTTGCGTGCCTTCATCTTTTCACAAATCCGACTGTAAACTTTTCACATTCAAGAAATAAATAAAAATACAGAATTCCTTTCGTACCTAATATGATAAATAATAATAGGAAGGAAATATAAAATGCTTTGCAAAGATTAAAGGAGCTTAAAAGTATTAATTACTTATAAACTCAGTTAAGAGAAGAATTTACAGAGCGCTAGTGAAATTATTACAAAACTGGTAAACATTGTTTGTGTACACTTTTCGATAAACGACAAAGTAAAGAAAAACGAATACTTGCCAATTATTTTGTCTATATATATTTTAGTGTAACAAAGAAATTTCTTAACATAAAAATTAATAAATACATACTATGGTTACTCAAATTATTAACGGCTTAGGTTTTATTATATGAACTGTCCATGCTATGCTGTCTATTGTTTGGATCGAACAGTCACGGGGTCCATTCTCACGTCTGGGTGTTTATGTAAGTATAATATGTATTTGTTTACAAAAGAAAAATATATATGTTTATCAGTTGTCTAAGTGACTACACATAACACAAGTTCTACTTAATTTGAGACTAGATGGCGCTGTGTGAATTGTGCGAAAGTATTTATATATTATTATTATTTATTGTAACATCTACTAACTAAGACTTTAATGACGTAGCCTGTAGACCATCGTCATATCTGACTTGTCATCAGTCCACTACCTAATGGCTCGACAACGAAACAGTCGGCCGAGTCTAAAATAAAAAGCAGATTCCACGTGTCTGCCAAAAATTACGTGTTTTGTTTATTTTATTTTGAATACGTTTGACGCGACGCGCGTCGCCATAATGGTTACATGTTTAAATTCAGAATCTGGCTTTATGTGTGCGAATTATCACTGTCGAAAGATAAATCTGGTTAATGTTTATAAAAATATCATGGCATTAAAGAATTCCGCTTATAATCCTTGATTGTAGAGCTCGTAATATTTCCATCTGAATGTTATAAACCAGTTTTTTTACCTGTAATATACATGTTTACTCTGCGTGTCTCGACCGTACGTATCTACACGTCTGTATGTATACTATTTTGTATATAAACTAAAAGGTAGTTATATCTTCCTAAGGTAAAAGAAATATATTTTTGGACCAAATAATAATATTCACTGGTTAAATTTATGTACTAACAAAATACTCTAAATATTACATGAAACTGCTATCAATAGCATTCTTTCGAATAAGATATTTTTGAAGAAAATCTTCGACGAAAATTTGTTATAGTAAATAGAAACTTTTTATCTAATTTTTAAATTTATATGAATATTTGAGGGGTAACCCGTTTACACAGTTGGGAACCACTTTCCAATAATAATCGTTTAATATAAAAAGCCGGAAATTATGTAAAACACTATTGTAAAGTAATCAAATTGAATAATAGTCTAATTTAATTGGAAGAAGCATTAAATTAGCATAAAATAATCCAATAACAGTGTAAGAGTATTAACGTTGTGAGACTAAGGAAATGTCGGCTTTTATGTACATACATTGTAATAATTTATAGAGACGAATTAACCCACTTTTATCTAGTAATGTCACGTAAATATTGTTCATAAAATTAATTTCGCAATACAGAAATAAAGATAAATTAGTTTAGTTTAGTAAGAAGCTAGAACGGTTCTTGTTTTAACAGAATTGTTTTGTTGCTATTTTAGAATTGGAATAACGACCCTATATTGTCATTTTGTGCTAAGCAAATAGTTTCTTCAACTTGATTTTTTTTTTCTGTGGAATAGCAAATAAACTGACAGCCCTCGTAGTAAACCGTTACCGTCGCCTATGGATGTTTGCGACGCTAGGGGCACCGCGAACACGCTGCAGTCCCGCAGAGGTACAGGAACCTGGGTCACTAATACGGGAACACAACACATGGTTATTTTGGCGACATACTTATAGATAGTAAGTATTCTTACTCCACCCCTGCACGGAGAAATATTTGAATACCGATTCTTGGTTTATTATAAACAGTAGAATAAATGTTAAATATCAATAGGTTAAGTTTGCCACTGGTAATGCCTGCAGAGGTCTAGAATTGTCTTCGTCGCATGAAGAATCGGAAAGCTGTCGAAGCCGACGGAGTCCCCATCGAAGCCTGGAAGGCGATGGGCTCTCGTGGTGTGGGCATCTTAACCGACCTCTTTAACCGGACACTGCTCACCGGTACGATCCCGAGCCAATGGAGACTGAGTATCATTACTCCAGTCTTCAAAGGCAAGGGGTCGGTGCAGGAGTGCGGTAGTTACCGAGGGGTTAAGGTCATGTCCCACACCATGAAGACCTTCGAAAGGGTTATCGACTCTCGGATTCGACAGGAGTGCACTATCTCGGAATGTCAATATGGGTTTCGCTCTGGTCACAGGACAATGGACCCTATTTTTGCCCTAAGGACTGTCGCGTAGAAACACAGGGCGAAGAATACGCCTCTGTATTGCCTGTTTCTTGACTTGCAGAAGGCCTTCGACTGTATTCCTCGCGCGATAATCTGGTGGGCATTGCGGTCTAAAGGGATTCCAGAGGCCTATATTGACATCATCCAAGACATGTACCATGACTCCGGTTCCGTAGTTCGGACCGCTGTTGGCGACACAAAACCTTTCCCCATCACCGTCGGAGTGCACCAAGGATTCGTCCTTAGTCCGTTTCTGTTTAGCGTGGTATTATACGTATTGTCAGACAGCATCAGAAACTCACGTGAGCAGCCCCCGTGGCTGCTTATGTATGCTGATGATATCGCGCTGGCAGATTCAGACAGGGGTATGATGGTGCGATGGGTGAAGGCGTGGAAGGAGTCGCTTGAGAATGGTGGTCTGAAGCTCAATGTGGCGAAGACCGAGTACTTGGCCTGTAACTCCACAGATCCCACACCCGTACGCATAGGCGGCGACACGGTCGAGCGCACGGACCAAATGATATACCTGGGATCTGTGTTTCATGCGTCTGGTGACATCGATTGTGACGTCAAGGCACGCATTGCTGCCGCGTGGGCCAAATGGCGTGAGGTAACTGGTGTCATTTGTGACCCCAAAATGCCGGTAAAGTTGAAGGGACAAGTCTATAAGACCATCATTAGGCCTGTCCTTTTATACGGCTGTGAAGCGTGGCCGGTGTTAGAACGACACAAGCAAGAACTGCATGTCACGGAGATGAATATGCTGCGGTGGATGTGTGGAGTGACGCGGAAGGACCGCTTAGGAACTCCCGCATTCGCGGCATCTTCATGTCCGTGGCATTGCGGATAAATTACAAGAGTGTCGGCTCCGTTGTTACGGCCACGTTTTACGGCAACTGGATGATTAGGTGGGAAACAAATGTCTAGCCATGCCGCCTCCGCCGGGCCCCGGCAGGAGGGGTAGACCCAAAAAGTGCTGGCTTGACATCGTAAAGGGTAATATGCGTGCCAATGGGCTCACTACCAGGGACGCTGAAGACCGTGCGAAGTGGAAAAGAAAAAGTCGGAAAGCGGACCCTGGGCGCCGAAGCGAGAGTTTGGGCTGCAACCGGGATTTAACGCAAAGATGATGATGATGATGATTATCAATAAGTAAAATTTTAACTAAAACGTATTATAGACGTAACTATAAATGATATTCCTAAAAGTATTAAAGTTAATAAAACACTAAGATTACTGTATCGGGCGCCACATTACGATGTGCGGTAATTTACCTTTTTTATCTAAAAGTAGGGTTGTTCTTATGTTTTTTCATTAACATATTATATTCTAAAAATTTAAGAATTATATTTCATAAATAATAGAGTATGTAATTTTTAAAAAATGAACTTAAAGAAGAGTAAACAAAACAATAGATGTTAGCAAACCTGGATGTTATGGTCAGGCAGAGAAGAGAAGATAAAAATATTGATAATTGCATTTACATCACAAATAGTCATCGAAAAGTTATTCGATTGCTGTAATATAAAATATACATGGGCTAAAGTAAATGATTTCAAAGCACGTGCAACCGCAAAGCCAGCTCGGTTCTAGGATGCTAATAACTCTGAGAAGGTCAGCACCACACATGTCTCTGGCAGCCCGTATCCGCAAGCCCATTCATATTGTTTATTTTTAAAATGTTAAGTCTTAACAACGTAATAAAAAAGTTATTGGCGATTTACCAAATTCGTGATGTAGACTGTCACTACATACTTTGCGGCACGTGCTAGAAATTGTTGGATTTTTATATTATTGAATCTATTGCTTTATGAACCTTATACTTTCTTTTCTTTTTCTTTCTTCAAAAATCCTTAATGTTCGGTGTGTGTTCACTTCGAAAATTCAATGGTTAATATTTGACCAATCTTTAAAATTGTTTACTAACTTAAATTAATCAATTATGTATCATGTCATTGTGATTTCAAAATACATTACTTGTACGCAATTGCATTGAAGATGTAAAGGTTTGAATTCGTAAGTATAATTACGTATTGTTGGGAGCCACAACAAGACCTCTGCGGACTATGGTACCTGCTAGATGATGACACACTGTTCAACAACTGGAAAGGTTCTGACATATGGTTTTCCTTTCAAACGACGGTCTGTAGAAAGAAAATTCTTCTTCTTCCTGCCCTTACCCCAAACTATGTGGGGTCGGCACAACGTGTTCTCTCCTTCCACTCTTTGCTGTTAGTCGTCATCTCAAGATTTACACCCTTTTTCGCCATATCATCTTTTACGCGATCCTTTTCTTTGGTCTACCTCTCCTTCTGTATCCATCCACTCTCATTTCTACCAATTTCCTAGTTTTTCAACCACTGGTGCTATTTTCACACTTCCTCTAATATATACATTTCTAATTTTATGTATTTTCACTCTGTTTTTCACATCTCGACCTATCTCACCATCGTTCTGAATTAATGATATGAGGTACTGGAAATTGGAGCAAGTTTACAGAGGATGTGTCTCTCCCTCACTCTCTCTGTAAAAGTAATCGGGGTGAAGTCGGAAAAATCACCAAAGTCGCAAAATAAATTTTCAGTTTTGGTTCTACTTATCTTCAACTCAACGTCCTCCAATCTCTCCTACCACTTAGCAAACCTGCTCTGGACCTCGTGAACATTTAGAAAGAAAATTGAGTCAAATAAATTTGTTATACAAATTATCGTGACATAAAAAAGGAAATATAACGGGCAAGTGTCGACGCAAATAAGGGAATACAGAAGTCTAGACCTGATAACACTTAAGAATATACCTCGGGTTTTGTAGTGTAAGCTGCGATTGCTACCAGGTATACGTTTGTAAAAATAAGAATGGATTTCTTTGATATATTTTGTGGAGTTATTAGAGCTCACCGTATTTTTATGTTATTATATTTTGTTTTAGTTTATATTTACTACCTGAAATCCTACAAACGTTGGTTGGTTGGTTGCCATATAAATAAAAGAACATCATTATGTAGTGGACCGAATTGTGATATTGAACCATTCTCGAATCGACTTAAGCACACAAATAAATCATTTAAATCTGTTCAACCTTTTAGAAAGAATTCAGTCACATATGCAGAAAATAAATTAAATAAATAAAGATTTATTTAAATAACTCGTTACACGGGTTAAGTATAGCGTAATGTAAAGTATCTATAAATTCAATATCCACGAATAATGACTACCTGTTTTATGTCATGTACAAAAATGGAAAAATTACCGCAATAGATATGTACCCTATCGCACCGTCTTTTCATAATATACGATTTAATTACAAACGCTTCTTATCAACACGTTGGCTCATTGCATTCCTGCATTTTTATCAATGTCAAAACAGTTCGTTCGCATTACAAACACCTTTTAAATGCTCGCTTGAATATAAAGCGTTTAATTGGAAAATCCGTACAATTGTGACCTCATTCTGACTGTTTTGTGACATTATTATATTAGTTGGCTGAGTTGAATTCGGAACGAATTGTCAAATATAAAATATCTCGTCGGTAGATATTATATGGATGTTAATAATTTAATGTGAATCTATATTAGTGGCAGACGTGACAAATAGCGCTCTATTGACGACCTCGGTGGCGTAACGGATAACGCACTTCGGCACGCTTGCGGAGGTCACGGGTTCAATTCCCGTCTCGCGTCTGGGTGTTTATGTATAATATGTATTTATTTACAAAAAAAAAAGTATATAAGTAGTATATCAGTTGTCTAGTACCCATAACACAAGTGCTATGCTACTTAGATTGGGACTAGATGGCGCTGTGTGAATTGTCACAAAATATTATTATTATATTATTATTATATTATAAATATTATAATATTATTATTATTAACATATACTACTATATTTAAAAATTCTGTTTTGTATTTATGACGTAATTATTATTATGTAACATAATATTTCCTAAAAAGAAATGCAGTTTTTTTATTGCTGTAGTACAGCAGACTGGCTGACGGCCCGCTTAGAATTTAGCAGTTACTGTCGCCTATGGTATTTGCAATGCCAGTGGCATCACGAACACTCTGCTGTCCCCTAACGGTACAGGAACTTGCGGTCACTAATGCCGGAACACAACACAAGGTTATTATGGTGGCATACTTAAGACCTAAGGTGGTCGCATCCAGACGGGGTTAGGGCCCTACCACGTAGCTAGGGTGGGTTGTTTTGTCACCTTTACGATAGGCCGACCTATACGTTAGTATTCTTTCTCCGCCCCTGCATGGATGAAAAACGGATGATATGAAAATTGTTGGACACATTCTATTAAACTAAACTTCCTCGACTCGATTACAAATGTGTTTTGAAACGAAATTAAATTAATGAAATAAAGCTTATTTTGCGTATGGGATGATAATAAAATATCTAGTTCGTAGGGTAACAATAAGTTCGTGTATTTATCATGTTATTACCCACAGAGCGTGAAAATATTAACAGTAATTATTATATAAATTATTATGAATTTCATTAGAGTAATGAAAATAGAAATCAGAATTATGTAAATAATATAAAAATATAGAATATGTCACATGCATATAACAATAAATTTTAAAACTAAATGAAATCAGAAACCATTTAATGTTGGTTTCTATTTATTTAATTTTATTTTTAATAAAACTATGGCAAGCATCTTACTTGGAATTTAATACACATCACAACAATCGAGTTAGGAATTACATTAAAATGAAAGAACCAGTTGTAGAGTCTAGATTTATTTAACTAGGTCAAGAAACAGTTATTATATTATATATATTTAACGTAAACCAGCTTGTCACATTATTTGAATATTTCTAAAACGTTTGTCTTTAAATTATTGTGGGAAAGTTATCACCTTTTAAAAGAAGTATACAAATCGATAAAAACATCGATACACGGCCATTACCGATAAGAAACTCATTTGCTTTAATTGATTTATGTTTTATAACTGTTTTAAAACAAAATATATATCACAATTAACAAAAGTAAGGCTTGATTGTGTGAAAAATGAGAAAACTCAGAAAACTGAGATATTAAAATTTCGTTAAACACGTTGTTAGTATGAAATTGAACTAAAAAAACAATAACTTTTATGTTGCGTACTTTTCGAATATGGAATGAGCTACCGGCTGAGGATTTTCCATCCCAGTAGGATACAGGATGTTTCAAAAAAGTCGTTTTAAAATTTCTTTCAACCGGGCAGCGCGTTTGCTATACCACTAGTGTTGCAAACGTAAATATGCGACGGTGACCACCTACTTTCAGGTGGACCGTTTCCTTGTTGCTGAACTGCATCTATAAAAAAACAGTTTTTGTTCTATTGTTATATATTTAAAAGACTTATAACTATTAATTCACTAATTTCGTATAAAATATGGACGTGTAAAATTAGCCAATTTTATAAAACTAAAAGTAGGCAAATCTTAATTTATTGGTGATCGTATAACTGATGACTAGACGTAATAAAATGACTCATCTGAAAAAGGTGTGCCTTTATATTTTACCCAATACCAATCTCGCAAACAGTCTGACACCGTTGATTTTAAAAATGTAAGATTTAAAATCAGGTGCTGATGTAGCGTCAGCTGACGAAGCTCATTTTACTATTTAACAGGCAGTCGTAATAAAGAAAATATTGTATGTACTATCACAAGAATTTTAATGACACTTAAAATGTCTGGAGAAATTTATCCGTGCAGGGGCGGAGAAAGAATACTAATCTCTGCGGCTGGAGTCGGCCTGTGGTAAAAGGCGACAAACAGCCCTAGCTACATGGTAGGGCCTCAAGCCCGTCTGGATGGCAACCACCTTTGGTCTTAATTATGCCGCCATAATAACCTTGTGTTGTGTTCCGGCATTAGTGACCCAAGTTCTTGTACCCTTATGGGACAGCAGCGTGTTCGCGATGCCATTGGCGTTGCAAACACCCATAGGCGACGGTAACTGTTAAATTCTAAGCGGGCCGTCAGCCTGTCTGCTGTAATACAGCAAGAAAAACAAATATTTTCAAAAATAAATACATAAATCAAATAATGATTACATATAGATATTCCGTGTCGTTCTTTAAGATAGTTAACGTTTGGACATTAAAAAGGTTATAAACGAATCACAACGCTCACAATCACGTTTCCGTGTAATGTCCAGAGCAAGCTAATTAGGTTTTATGCTAGCTTACAAAGCACACGGATCAGAGTAAACCTAGTTTCCATATACATATACCTTTCCAGCTTGCTTAGGGATCGACCCGGCTGACATCCCCTAACAACTCAATCGTTATAGATTCTTAATGCCTAAATTCTAAAGTTACAACTTTTCTAACTATACATATATGTATAATAAAAATAAATATATTGGGATAATTCACACAACGCCATCTAGTCCCAAAGTAATTAGCATAGCACTTGTGTTATGGATACTAGATAACTAATAAACTACATATATGCTTTTCATTTGTAAATAAATAAATACTCAGACGCAGGACGGGAATCGAACCCGTGCCCTCCGCAAGCGTACCGACGTGCGTTAGCCGTTACCCCACGGAAGTCGTCGGTAACTATACAAACTACATAGACAAATCAGATGTACACAATATCCATACTAATATTATAGATGTGAAAGTAACTTTGTCTGTCTGCTCCATTTTCACGCCTAAACCGCTGAACCAATTTTAATGAATTTCGGTATAGATATAGATTGGACCTTGGAGAAGGACAAAGGCTATTTTTTTATAATTTATATGGCAGAACAACGTTTTCCGGGTCAGCTAGTATGATATAAAAGACGAAATAAAAATATTTTATGATCATAAACACTTGTTATATCTATTCAAATATCAATTGATATAAAACATGAGTAATCGTAATTTAGTTGCAGAGGTAGACAAACCCGTCAATGCAGGACGTTCAACCGGTGACGTGTGAGGTTAGACTAAATTAAACCTATGTATTGTTTGTTTATTGTTTAAGTAAGTCCATTCGAATATATCGATGCATTGTGATCGTGAAAATGCATTTCAAGTCTCATTCCAATTTGTAAACGGAAACGCATTGAAATATGATCAAATAGATTGAGATTTAGAAATGAATTTATAATTTTACCATTTCAAAAACTAAATCCTACTAATTTAAAGTCACCCATTCGTGACTACTATAAGCTTTTGTAATTCTGAAACGGCAAACAACCTGCTGCTCCCTTAATATTAAGCAGTTAGCATCGCTAACACGATACAGTCTGCGTATTGGTACTGGAACCAGGGTCACTTATCACAACAGAACAGGTTATGTCGGCATACTTAGAGACAGTGTTGGCTGCCATCCAGTTGGGCTTGGAGCCCTACCACCTCGATAGAATTGTGTTGTCGTATTTTAAGATGGGACACAAGGGTCAGTATTCTTTTTCCACCCCTGCACGGAGAAATTGGGAAATTTATGATATTGTAACTGTCCAGCTGTGGTATTTTCTACTACCTAGCTCTCTATACTATTACTAACGAAAGGAATATGCAACTTTACACAAGAGTGCAAATCAAGTGAATAAAGGAAACAGGTGTAATAAAATTTGTACTTATAACAACAAACTATGGTTTTGTAGTTGATAGATGCAAAGATGGATGAATGGAGAGAGACAAAAGAAAAGATGGATGGATTGTGTTAAAGATGATGGCACAAAAGGTGTGAATGTTCAGATGGAGAATAACTGAGGAGAGTAGCAGGAGGGAACATGTTGGGAACACATAGCTGGGATAAGGGCAGGAAGAAGTTCAAACTACCATTTGGTATCTAAAACGCCTTCTTTTGTTTAAATTAAAAAAAGAGTGTATTAACCTTTTACATCTAGAAAATTGATGAGATAGCCTAGTCGTTAATTCGGGTTGGAAAGATCCTTTTTCTTCTTGTCCTTATCCCACATTAAAGAGGACCTGAAAAACATTTTCTTTCGCTCCATTCTTAGTTAGACATCATCTCAAAATTCACACCTTTTCCGCCATATCATCTTCTACGCAATCCATCTTTTCTTTGGTCTATCCCTCCTTTTGTATCCATCCTAAATTCTATTGCATGTAAAACAGTAAGTGTTAAAGAAAGAAAACAAAGGCAAAGCTTGTTAAGATATCTTAATTAATTGAAGAGTTGCCAAAAATGCTGACGCATTTATCTGATATTGAAGCTAATGCCAGTTTTCTCCTTGGTGATTGATTTGAATATATCAATTTATGTTACACTTATAACTCTTCTAGAAGTAATCAGATGTTATTAATATCGTAATATTGGCACCTTTCTTCAATTGGAAAGTCGCCACAACTTCTATTCATTTCATAAAACACGTCCTTTATATGAGAAATAAAATATTTTCTGTAAAAGCTGTCGCTCTTTGGAATGCGCTTCCACTAGAAATCAGATCTGCTAAGTCAATACACTGCTTCAATAACCTTTTAAAAAAGTATCAATCACTATAAATTTATCTTTAATAAAACACCATTCTAAGTGATTCATATATATAATTACTAGTTGACCCGGCAAACATTATTCTGCCATATGAATTTAAAAGAAAAGTAGTATATGTCCTTCTTCAAGGTCCAATCTATGACTATACCGAAATTCATCAAAATTAGTTCAGCGGTTTAGGCGTGAAAGCGTAATAAACAAACAAACTCCCTATCGCATTTATAATATTAGGATGTACCTATATTTATGTATGTATATATGTATTATGTGTATTTTTTATTTATCTTTGATATTTAAACATATTTTTGGTTTTTATTTAGTGATTTTAATTAAACGATTACGTGTGTACACTACACGCCTTATCTTTAAAAATCTTGTCCATCCAAAGGTTGCCTGGAAGATATTGCTTTTAGCAATAAGGCCGCCCATTGTACTTTATCATCATTTTAAATTAAATTGTTTAAAATCTAATCTAAAATATATCTATGAATATCATTCAAAATATACCACATCTTATTTAATTATTTGTTTTAAAAGATTTTTACGTATATAGTACAGGTGAATTTTGTTCTTTAATTTGAAAAGATATATAATTTTATACTTAGTGAATAAAATATAAAAAATATAAAATAAACGGCACGATGATACCATAAATATTTCTTTTGCATTGGCATTGGATTCTCCTAATTCAATATTTTAAGTCAGTTTTTGTAATATGCAATTTATTTTTGTTTTATAATATTTTAAAAATTAAATTATTAAGCTGAGTTTTAACGAGTAGTTTACTACTCGCATTAGATATTGTTATGAATAAAAGGGGATTAAGTGTTTAAAAAAAGAAGTACGCTGTAATATAATTATGTATATTAATATTTTAAGCAATCTGTCACCAAATAATAAAACAAGTTATATAGTTCCATTTACAGCATTCATAATATCATCAATTCATAAAATTATCAATTTTATGTTATATAAGTATAAGTTTTAAAAATAATTTGGATTGTACATATGTCTATATTGTAATTAATTTGAACAAATCTTTTGACATTTAAAATATTATAATTTCTTATCAGATATTAAAAACGTGTGGCCATATTAAATAAACAATAACAATGTTATTCAATAGTTTTTATATTCCTATTAAAAATAATCACGTGTCAAAATAATTATTGTTTCTAATATATCCAAAAGAAAATATATGGGAAACGAAATAATTAGAATTAAGAAATGGTCAGTTTAAATTCTGGTAGACAAATTGATTTTAAGTCCCTTTAATAATGCTGTCAGGGAATTGCTACATAATAATCTGCCTAAATCCGTGCCATCTTGTTAACCAAGAAAGAAGTATATTGTTGTATTTCACGTATTACGTTGGGAATAGAAAACCTCTGTATCTACAATACCGTTCTTTAAATGTAATTGAAAGACAGTCCTTACACTAGGTGCAAATTTGTATTGCAGGGTTTTTTAAAGAATTCCATTTACGGACTTATACACTCAAACGTATTTGTATCATACAAATATTTTGTCTCCCTAATAATCAGGCCCACAGTCACGCCTATTGCTGTACCAGATGCATTGTCAAAATTATTATTTCTTAATGAGATACAACTTTGAAAAGCAGCTCTAATCTTTACTTGTATTTCTCAACTGATGGATTTATTTGAATTAAAATTGTATATAATTCTTCTTTTTCCAGAGGTGGAGGCCCCGTTCCCATACCGGGATGTCACAATCAAAAGGAACACAGATGTTAATGATTATTACGAAATGTTATCAGAAATTGGCAGGTGAGTCATAGTTATATCATTTCTACCTAGATAGCTATAATTGCCAATTATCACGTCTATATTACTTACCAGATAGCTGTTTATGTATAATATGTATTTATTTACAAAAGAAAAGTATATATATATACACATCAAAAAAGTCTAAGCAACATGTACTAATTTAAATTTTAGGATGGTTTTGGCTGCTGTATGGATGAACTTCCTGAATGCACCTGAGCCTTTCAGTATTTCCGGGCCGACGGTACACTCGCACCCTTCTTGTATCAGGTCTAAACCCGAATCGCGACTCATCGGGAAAGATAATTTTATCCCATTGTTCCTGGGTCCATGTTCTGCGTTCTCTACACCATTCATTTCGACGAGCGCGATTCCCGTGACGTATCGGTGGGCACCTAATTAGGCGTCGAGCTCGTAGGCCGTACAGTGGCCGTTCATGCAGTTTATTTCGCACAGTTTGGGGACTTACATCAACACCACTTGAATTTTGTAGCCTTAAACTTATCTCTCGAGCGGTTAACATCGGCTGGCGTCTTGCAGTCAGTTGTATGTACCGGTCTTGCCGAGTGGTTGTACTCCTTTTACGGCCTGGATGCTGTTCAGCGGGTTCCCTTGTATTATTGTACCGCTGCCAAAGACGACAAATAAGACTTCATGATGATGAATGCCAAAATGACGAGATATCTGAGATTGATTACTTCCCGCTTGCAACACCCCTACAGCTCTTTGCATTTCATTTGCCGTCAAATGACGTCGCTCCATGACGTAAAGAATATCTAACAATTCAATTTTGTCGCTAACTTTATTTAAATGGTTGGAAAAATTATAAAATCAAGACTTAGACTGACTTGCACAACCAATCACTAAACCGATTTAGCGCTAAATTTATTTAAATCGTCATTCTGTCCCTGTCAAATGTTGTCAATGTGACAACGACAGAATGACGATTTAAATAAGTTTAGCGCTAAATCGGTTTAGTGATTGGTTGTGCAAGTCGGCCTAAATGTAGCAATAAAAGCGCACTTTAATTCAAACAAATTCCCATTCATTTAATTTTATGAAAAAAACAAAACATAATCGAATTTTTTTTTACAACCAGCCAGTATGTCATCAATAACAAAAAAAGTTTACATACCTACACACTTTGAGTGAGTAAAGACTTAGAAATTAATTAGTATAAATGGTAAATTTGTAATATCATGCATGTTGCTTAGACTTTTTTGATGTGTTTATTATGTAATATATTAATTGTCTAGTACCCATAACACAAGGGCTATACTCATTAATTTGAGATTAAATGACGATGTGTGGATTGTCATGACGCGCCTTTTTTGTCTGCGTGCCCAGCTCACCTCTGCGTGAGAAAGAAGATGCCATCACATTCAAATAGCCTGACTAGTCCATCGCGCACCGCAGCCTTGGCACTCAAGCAGTGCAACCAGATCATGGGTATTTTACCCCCCTCCCCCCACTCTTGTACGGTACACGGTTGGTAACTTATGTTGTATGCAACGCGCGCACGGTGTTAGAGTGGGTGATTAAACCCATTATCATTTTACCCATGATGCACTGCACTTAAGGCGTGCGAAGGAACACTGAGGTTTTAGTAGGTTTGCAAGCGACATGGTTCCCCCAGCCTAGAGAAGGGGGTGTACGGGCGCGTGTATGCGTGGATGTAATGCGTGATGGCCAGTTTACGAAGCTTCTCCTGGAGAGCAATTAGCCTGGAAAAAGTTCATGTACTAGAGTACGTACGGGTAGAGACGTATTGGACGAGTGTGGACGAGTATAATTCAAATCATATCATTTCATCTATCTTCTATCTACCTATATAAATAAAATGATAGAGGTCTGTAGTTTAATTTCTTAGACATTTAGTCCTTATCTAAAAAAAATTATTGCGCTATCGTCATTTAATATAAAGTAAAAAGTATTAAGAAACTTGTCTTCGGAGAAATAGGACAAGAGTTGTAGCGCGCATGCGTAGAAGAGGAGAAGTCTCTTCTGCCTCTGCCTCATGACGAAAGCAACGCGGACAAAGTCGCGGGTGTCAGCTGTTTGTTACAAAACACAATGTTACACAGTTGGTGAGAAAATCATGTCCACATGTTTTTGCCAGCATGGCATTCAAATATTTATTTACATAGTTACAAAAAAAATCTTGTATTTTAATATATCCATTAAGTCCACTTAGTTTGAGAATCAAATAGTTTTAATGATGTATGAAAGATGAGCAATCTTTATCTGGATTGCGGCCAGGAAATGGTAATTGCATCCTGAAGGAATATTGATAAACCCACATTTAGTCACTGATTCATTATGCCAAATACAAATTAGTCATTCCATTAATATTTCAAATGACTTTAATAGTTGTCAATATACTATCAATGTAATAGTGGCATATGACCAATACTTTTATTTATTTCATGTGAAATTTAACGTTATAATTTCGTCGTGATTATGTATTTATTATTACACTTAAATTTTATTATATGACTTTGTTGTGGAAGCAGTGGTAAATTTAAAATTCAATAAGTTTACATAGTGAAATGAGTGATTTTGTTTTGATTTGATAAGGGATTGATTTGATAAGATCCTTTCTTTTGAAATATTTCAGTCTCATTGTTGCTGCTAATAATTTAATATATTCTTTACTCTCTCTTGCCTAGCAAATTAGGTAATGATAATCCCATCACTTAATGATGATCCCTATATAAATTTCACTAAGTATACTCTTTACTGTTTATCAAATATCATTCGATATCGAAATTCAGCAAATCGGGCACATTCCTTCAACAAGTGTTGTATCCAATTATTTACATTGAATTAGTTACTGATATGTAATAAAAAAAACATGCGTGGCAGTCTTTGGGGATTGTCGATAGAAGTGAAAACTAAGTAACTTGTGAATTGTTAGGTCGATCTATTAGATTATTATTTTCGGTTTATAAAGAAGTGTTCATGACCAATTTAATCATTAACACTTCTTTACAAACCAAAAACTGTTCACCCAAAAAGTGTTCAACGCGCCTAAAGAAGTTTTCACTTCAAAAACTCAACTGTATTGTAATAAAGTCACAATTCGAATAAATATGTATAAGTAATGCAATGCAATCATTTAAAAGTTACATTATAAAATAAACCTTAAGTCATTATAAATAAGGTTATTATTACTGGAGCAAAACTCCGTCCGTCCTTACGATCAGGACACGTGACCTGACGCGAATTTAACATTTTTTTACCCATTACAAAAAAAGTGCACAACACCGCTAAAGAAGTTTTCCCTTCAAAAATATCATACTTTTCTTGTAATTGACACGTATTCATCAATTATTTGATACCTGGCAGCTAAATGGTATTGGGCTCGGTGACCAGTCCAGAGGTCCAGGGTTCGAATCGCACGATGGTATGCACCGCTTGGGTAGTTTTTCTCACCTGATGTGTATATTATAGCATAATTATTGCTATGTAACTTGAAGGAAAACGTCGTGAACCCTGCATACCGAGATCACCGGTATGTGTAACCGGCCAATCCGCCTTGGACAAGCGCGGCTGGTATACTGACCGTTGCCTAGGGGGAGGCCTGAGCCCAGCAATGGGACGTTTATGGGCTATTATAGTTGTCATCAATTATTTGACTTTTGTTTGTCCCTTTTTGTTATCTGAATTACCAAAAGTAGAAAACCTTTAATCGCCTTTTACGACTGCGTAGTAAAGTTTTAGGGTAGACCTATTCTTATTATAAACCGGAAACACAAGAGCGGTAAATACCGCGATAAATAAAGGACCACACAACCATCTAGTCCTAAATTAAGCAGTACAACGCCTGTGTTATGGGTACTAGACAACTGATAAGCTAATTATATAGTTTTATTTTGCTAAATAATATATATTATACATAAATATTCAAATTCGGAACGGAAATCAACTTGTGACCCTTGCATATTCCGATGCTAAATAATATATATTATACATAAATATTCAAATTCGGAACGGAAATCAACTTGTGACCCTTGCATATTCCGATATTATGTTTTATATACAATGTAAACTATATAGCGAATTACAACTATAGTTTGTTTAGTTTACATTGTTACCCTTGGATTGAAACACTCTTTATAGCGTATAAACCATTCTCAATAGCGACACAGTACATCGTTATTAAACAATAAACATTATTTCTCTGCCCCTGCATGGATAGAATGTATGTACCATAGAATTATTAGAAATGTATTCATTTTTTATTCAACAAAGATGATTCCACTTTATCCCAAGATATGATTAACACAATGCAATATACAATCAAAATGCTGGCATAGTAAAAAACGACAAACACAAATAACTGATTAAAATCACAACGTACCTACTTATTCGTAAAATTATATTGTTTTTACACTCTCCCTTTAATGAAAACTCCTTATAACGCAATGAAATACGCAGTCTTCAAATTCGCTATATAGATTTTACACAGTACCTAAGTATGTATCATCCTCTATCCCTGGCACGGTATGCTAAACAATATGGTATCCGGAACAAAGCTTATGCTCTTACAAATATTTAGACATAATTCATAACCCAAACATATCGACAGCCTGTGTACGTTTCGCCAGTAAACAATTCGAATGTTTTTCGTTTTTCCAATTTTTGGATGTCCCCATAGTAACTTACGGTACATTTTATGAACAAACCACCGCTACATGGCACATCTAACCACGGAGGCAACTGTCACGAGACGTGTCTCTTTTTGTAAATTATGATCATATGACCGACCATAAGTAGTATTCTTTTTTTATTGCTGTACAGTAGACAGGCTAACAGCCCACTTAGAATTTAGCAGTTACCGTTGCCTATGTGTGTTTGCAACGCCAGGGACATCGCGAACACGCTGCTATTTGCGTAGCGGTACTGGAACCTGGTCACTTATACACAGAACACAGACAGACAGAACACAGACCACAAGATTATTATGGCAGCATATTTAAAAACCAGAGATGGTTACCATCCAGACGGGTTTGGAGCCCTACCACCTAGCTTGGGTTATTTAGTCGCTTTTTACGACAGGCCGACCGCAACCACACGGATCAGTATTCTTTCCCCGCCCCTGCACGGATACAAATTATGTTACCTTTTTCAAATTGTTGGGTAGAGGGTTGTTATTATTTATGAGGATAATGTATTCAATAATGTACAAACGGTACTATAAAGAGTTATGATTTAAATTTTCATGTAAAATATTAAGTACAAAATTTTGTTCTACGTGTCACCATTAGGGGCGCTGCCAGCTATCATATTGGGCGATAACTGCTTAAACAGTGCATGCTATGCTCTAGGTTGGTCTTCGAGTGATATCGATGGGTACCGTCCTTTGCTAAGAAAAATTTTAATACTTCCTTTTAATAGCTATGGAAAGCTAAAGTTGTAATTAAATACCCAAATATATTATATATATAGAGATGTCCACTCCATTTAGTGAAATGCTCTTAGTTATGGCATTACAATAAATGTACAGTTTTAAAGTTATTCAAGTCGCGTACTTTACACAAAACATGCGGTAAATGGACACGTTTTGCTTGTTCGTAGACATCAGGTATTCTTGTTGACTGGCACGGGGAAGTGAGGCGTTGCCCGCTTTTGGTGTTCTTAAAAACGTAGAGAAATACGTGCATAACTGTAGGAAAACTATTCACCGTATTTCGCCATATAGAAGCTGATGCTTCGGCTACCTTCGTGTTAGCTGCGCCGTGGGCACTGCTAACACAACTGTCGTCCGGGTATAAAATTGGAACCTGGTCACTTGTCCCGAAACCAATATGTGAGATTGTCTATATAATCTTTAATTATTAGCCTAATCTCACAATAACACGTTTTGTTAATTCAAATTTATTTGTAGAAAGCGCTTTAAGTACTAAGACCTAAAACAATTATGACAAAGAAGAATATTTAATTCTACTATAACTTATATTATTTTAGTAGGTTAATATCGTAATAATAATCATGTGACATTGTTTTAATGACACATCTGGCTTAATCGCTGTTGGGTATAGGTATCTTACATTCCCATTTGATTATCCTCATTATTAATTTAATTATCCTCGGAAAGTATTTTACTTCATATATACATTAAAAAACTATAATTTTTTTTCTGATCCTTAAATTAATACAATAACTATAACGGAATATATACTGTACAATAATAAGGTAGAAGTAAAAAGGTTATAACAGTCACATGTTATGTACTGTTTGCGGGCACGAGACATTATTCAGCTACAAGAACTTTTTTGACTTTGACTTGATTGACTCATCACGATATCTCTGGAACCATAAGGCGTAGGGACACGAAATTTGGTAGGAATATTTCTTTCGCCGAGTAGAGGTCAGCTAAGAAAGGGTTTTACGAAATTCCATCTACAGTAGGTGTTTACTGGTGATAAAAGAGATTTCCACCTATCTCTGGAATCATAAGGCATAGAGACTTGAAATTTAGTAGGAATATTCCTTTCGCCGAGTAGTTTCACTCAAATCAAGCTTACTTTTTGTCAGTTTATTAATAACAAAATTAATTTATTCGCACTTTTATATTTACTTTTTTCTGTTATTCGGCCAGCGAAGCAGGCGGGAACGGCTAGTATGTTAATAATCGACTGTTGGGTTTATAATCGTATGTATTGACAGTTAGGAGCGCAGAAAGTGGATCGTCGTCTGTCAATTTTGACATTAACGTCGCTTGTTTCGTTTAGAAGTAAACAGCTATATACAACTAAAATATGTATATAAATCCCAAAATTTCTAGACCAAACGTAATAGACAAACCAGGATACCTCTTAATTCTCCTCATAATCAAGTTCTACCCACTATACCCAAGAAATTGTCTATTCTATAGACAACATAATATTAAGTTTTTTTTTATTTTCTTAGGGGCAAGTTTGGCACAGTATACCTCTGCCGGGAGAAGAGCACAGGACTGGAGTTAGCAGCCAAGCTGGTCTCAGTCAACAGGAGGGATGAGAGGCGAAATGTGGAAAGAGAGGTTGACGTGATGAGGCGTCTTCGGCATCCAAGACTCATCCAACTCTACGACGCCTATGACTGGGGGAAGTATATGTGCGTGGTGCTAGAACTGTGAGTATTTTTATATTATAAATAAAAATTTCATTCTAATATATTCTAATAGCTCAGAGGAGCTTGTACATTTTTTGTTATTAATTTTTTTCTACATATTGTACAAAACAAGACAAAAAATATTAATAAATTTCCATATAATTTGAAGAATATTTCTGAACTGAAATTATAGTGTATTCGTGCATTTACTAGAAAAGCTGTAGTTCATATATTTTTGATAATTAAATAGCTGTTGATGTCAAGAAATATTTATGCCACGGTCAGAATATATTAGCTTCGAACAATTTGTTTAATTTAGCCGTACCGATCGTAAATGCCGTTAAAATTGCTGCAAATCCTTTCAAACTTAACCTTCGAGTTATAGAAAATGATTGATGTTTATCATCTTGGTGTTCTTGATTCTAAATCGAATGGCAAACGTGACTCTAAATAATACTAAAATAGAAATTTTAGCTATACCATTACAAAAATAATTTTAACGTTCACTTTAAACGAAGGCTGTTTTATGGCAGCTAAGGTCTCGGTCGTTTGGATTAAGCACAATATAAAATCACAAAGACCACCTATGTTAAATCAAATATCATTTCCGTTTCCTTCAGCGATTTATTTTCTAACTTGGCATAACTTCACAGTGTAACTTGGAGGAAATAAGTCATATAGTGTTTTTCGTACTATATACAAAGCGTATTTACAGGAAAAATATTTTAATATTAGTGGTTATAGTTACAGCGCGCGTGTTGTAAAAGTATATTTTGTTCTTCGTAAACTTGTCATACTTTTATTGAAAATACTGAATATCCTAAAAGTAGTTCAAATAAATTGAAATCAACTTCAACAGGAAAAATGCCCTTTGATATCCGCTACACCCCCCTACTACAGGATGAATTCTCTTGTCTCCTATTACACCGCCTTATATATATATATATATATATATATATATATATATATATATATATATATATATATATATATATATATATATATATATATATATATATATATATCGACGCTTGAAAGGCAACCTTTACTAAGCGACACTGAGCGAACTTTCCAGCAAAGTGATTTTAAGTTCAAATATTTAGAAAACAAATATTAAAATTCACTTTAATTGTTGGATTGAATGATTATTTACTTCCTGTTGGATTATTTCAATCGAACAATTAGGTGAATTATAATAAATTATATCTAAATATTTGAACTTCAAATCACTTTCCTGGAAAGCTCACTCAGTGTCGCTTAGTAAAGATTGCCTTTCAAGGGTCGATATATATATATATATATATATATATATATATATATATATATATATATATATATATATATATATATATATATATATATATATATATATATATATATATATATATATATATATATATATATAATTGGAATCTCGGAATCGGCTCCAACAATTTTCATGAAATTTAGTATACGGGGGGTTTCAGGGGCGATAAATCGATCTAGCTAGGAATCATTTCTAGAAAAGTCAAAAGGTGGCGTTTGAGTAGTCCCAATTTAAACTGAAAAATGACTCTTCCTGACATCTATCGGCGATTAATAATACTATTTTTTTTAATTGCTTTAACGACACAACAACACTAAAGCTATTCCAGCAGATGGCGTTGTCAAGTAACACGAAGTCAATGAGTGTTTGCTTTGAGGTTAGACTAAGAAAATCAATTGTTAATTTCCAAAAAACACAATTTATAAAAAAAATAAAAATACCGAGCAAAGCTCGGTCATCCGGATATTTTCCTTAAATCATGACAACATGGCTACGTTCACGTGTGTTCAAATTCCATAATGTTTATGCATTCACACGTTATGATATTATTTGTATAATGTTACCAATATACAAACTTTATTATGAGAATGACCTTTGTTTCAATCTAAAAGATAGATGAACGCGGAATTGCACGCAAATAAGATTTTGTTACGAGGGTTGTCTCTGTTGATTACATAATATTATTAAAATAGTACCCGATAATAATTATACTGTTCGAGCTAAGATCGACTGTTGAATATTTTGCACTACAACTGCCGTACCATTAGCAAGTTAATGCTCAGAACCCAGAAGGTGCTGGCCAAACCGTCACTGAAGGCTCAACTTTTGATCACCTTAGTATTTTGTGACTGACTTCCTTGATTAGGTATGTTATTGGTTTCTTTCGCCGATTCTTTTCTCCCAGCTATGACGCGTTGCGAAACGGCAACATTATATTGTTGTCTAACCTAATCTATGGCGAAGTCTAAAGAAGCTGCATGTTCCACTCATGCAGCGATCAAGCGGAAATGTATCTCACACAAGTTGCTACGAGCGTGTGCGAGTGGCGTTGACCCTGCAGGGTCGCTTTGTCTATATCTCCTGTTATCGCTGTTACGTGCATGCATATACTGTCTTCGCGCTTTTTTACGTCGCTGCAATACTGATGAATGCAGCAAGGCTAATTATATACAACTTATTATTTACTTCAATCACGTAGTAACTAGCGTTTTATTTATGAATAAATAGCATAAAACATTTATAACTTCTTAAAATTTATTAAAAATAGAACACAAACTATAATAAAATGACTAACTAACATTGTGTGAATTTAGTGTTAATATAACGAAAATAAAAGTCGCGTTAATGTTCGTTAGTTTTATTAAAATTATAAATCTCACAGCCCTATTATTGTAACCACCGACACGTCTCCAGAAACATATGATGACGAACGTCAACGGCGCTACTCGCTTCCGTCGCGCGCTCCTAATATTAGCCATTATTCACAAATTCATGTATTTATTTCTTAAAATTCACACGAGTCTGAGAGTGCAGCTAAATTTATTTATACTGAAGATATAGGATTTGCTTCACCTAAAACGTGGGTATATGATTTCATACATTAGTGTTTATTTTAAAACACTTGTCATTTTGCTTCCTATTCTTTACAACGTTCTCTTTGTTTAATGATTATAAATTCTGGTCTAAATTCGTAAAACATTAGTTTGGATTGTCATCTTAGACGGTTGATTTCGGTTTACGAAAAATAATCAAAATTTTAGTCAATTCTGAATTTTCCATACTTAAATTTAAAAATAGGAAGGTATAATTTTTTTTGTATTCAATGCACCTCATCGTTATCAATTATCCCTACACTACACAAAATTTAGTCGTATAGTCATCATCATCGCACGATCTTCAGTATCCCTAATAGTGAGTCCATTAGCACGCCTCTTTAAGAAATTAAGCCGGTGGTCTTTGGGTCTACCTCTCCTGCCTTCCGGTGGTGGCCATATCAGCGAAGGCGATACTCCTGTAAATTTTCATTAATAATACCGCCACGGTTCTTTTTTCAGTAATAAAACTGTTTATATAATAAGTTGTGTTCCCTATATAAAACTGATCATTAAATCTCATTGAATATAACAACTTTTTTTCCGTGTCGGCCTGTCGTAGAAGGCGATAAACCAACCCTAGCTATCTATGTGTTAGGACTATACGGGCTTATGCCCGTTTCGATGGCAATCACCCTTAGTCTATATGCCGTCATAATAACCTTGTATCGTGTTCCGGAATTAGTGACCCAGGTTCCTGTACTCTATGAGACAGCACCGTGTTCGCGGTTCCCCTAGAGTTGCAAACATATATAGACGACGGTAACTGCTGGTGGGCTGTCAGCCTGTCTGCTGTTCCTTCTTTTTTTTTGCTGTTCGTCTTTTACAAGTCGTCTTCTTAATTAGATCTCGAATACAATTGCAATAGCCTTCGCTAATGACTCAATAGCCAAAAACATCGTGTACCCATTCATTGGCACGTTAATGAATCATGAAGTGCCAAATCCGAGAATTTTCTCGTTTGTTTCGACTAATGTGGGTTAAGGACGGTTGTAAATTGTATTCTTGGTCGTTTGTTACCATCGATCATTTAATTACTTAACGCGTTGATTTATCGTGTTACTTTCTTTGACATCAATCAGTTAATATTAATTTCTGCCACGTTGTCTGCTACTCATTGGCGGAATAACATGTTCACACCGGCGCGTTAACATGAATTAATGTTTCTCGCCCATAGACGGCTTCGCATAGCTTTTCGCTATTTCGGACAGGCCTGAACTAAGGGTTTAAACGGAAGATTATGGAAGGGTAACCGTAACGGCTTCCTTTAGCGCTATTACTGTTATGTGTTGAGAATATATAGTATGGTATGCGCCGCCCGATGGCAGTTGATACGCGCTAAAATGTCGACGGCGACCTTTCAGAAGTTTTTGAATTGCTCGCGTTCTGAGACGCCGAAATAACAATAATGTATTGAACTAAGTGCCGTCTTGCGTTATGAAACTTCTCCCTACCTAATAATAAATAATTATTTTGCTAGAAATCGAGTTATGTTGGTGTAATCAAGTTGACAAGCGTGGTTAGAAAGTTCTAGAGAAATAAATTTACTAAAGTAATTTATTTGTTTATCTAATAAATTTGTCCGCGCGCGCCTCTGTAACATCGCGTCTAGACATGTGCCTAATTTGCCTTAAAGATGATCCGCGATTGATGTTGCTAATTAACAACTTGTTATTACTTAGCTAAAATAATAATTGCGAAGTGACTAAGTGAGGATATTTTGATGACAAATCACTACTGTCGATCTTAAGCTTGTTCCTATGACGTATCTCTTTTGTCATTATTTATTACGTAAAAGAATTCCTTAAAAACATTAATTATTGCAATTGTAATAAGAACTGCTTTTAGAATACATTCTCACATGTGAGTCAAATAATGAAAAAATGACATTTGTTATAGAGACGTGCTTCCTGTGGAGTGATATTTAAGAATCGGTTTCTATTGATCTAAAACCGTTACATGTTTCATTTATCTACAGATCTATATCGACTCAATTCTTCTTTGAAAACTAGAATTTTGATATTCAAAGCATCTCTATAAACTTGCACAAAGAGCTAATGTAATTTTTGCGCAAGACTAGATCCGTGGGGTCCTGACACATAAACTTTATCGAGATCTGGGCTTGTATCATTACTGTTCTGAAAGACAAGTCCTTTTTGAGGGTTCTCCCGACCGCGAGTGAGTCAAGTGGTAAATGGAAAATAACGGGTTAACCAAAAACTCATTAAAAATTAAACTGTCCTTCTATCGGCTAATGCCTGGACCCAAGGGCAGATAATTTACCTAATTTCGTGACCAAGGCACCGGCCCACCGTTTGTATTAGGTTTTCACATCCTGATGCACCGTTCCATAATGCAATGCGTCTCCCCAAACCTTTAACACATTTCTCCTTTGTTATTTAAATTAATTTATTTTTTTATCATATTAGCATTATCGCATTAATAATATCTATTAATATAAATAGTAAGATCAATAATTATGAAATAATAACTAAGTAGAACGATTTATGTATGAGCTAATGTCAATGATCCCTACATAGTTTCTTCATTTCCATAGACAAATCAGTCAACACTAAACTTTTTCTAGCTGTCAACTATAATGAATATACCCCCACGTTCCGGACCGTTTCCTACAAACTCGTTTATTTATGAAGCTATGAATAATCCAGGTGAAACTAATTAGGTCGCACGGTGACAGACAGACACGCTTGATGACAGCTGATGATATACACATTAATTATACAAATATTTTAATTTAATTAGTCCGAAATACCTTATACGTAGTTGATTGCGAATTAATTGCAGGAGTGTCGCCTCCGCTGGTATTAACTCGTTTTAAGGCAACCGGCTACTTACGTGAGTAAACGTGCTTACGTGTCTAGGCATGCTCAACCGGGCCCCGGCAGTAGTGGCAAAAAAATGCTAGCTCGACGTCGTAAAGGGTGATGTGTCAATAGACTTACTACCAGAGATGCCGATGACAGTGCGAAATGGAGAAGAAAATTTCGGAAAGCAGACCCGTGCATTGATACGGAACTTGAGTTGCAACCTGGATTTAATGCTAAGATGCGGAGGTCTCACTAAGTTTTCGGAGCTAAGTCCTCGGTAATATATTTCCTCAAAGATATCTTTAAATTTGTTAAAATCATAAAGGTTTGTAATATAATGTGTAATATAATATAATGGTATGTAATATAAACGAACAAAATGTATACACTGCGTATATTCGCACTGTGTTGATGACTTTCTTCGCGTTTGGTTAATTAATAACAAAAGCAACATACGCAAATTACATTAGCGAGATGTCAAAGAGAAAGTCAGCCGAGCGTTGACTCACGAAATGTATTACTTTCCTATCATTTGGAAAGTAATACGAAATATACAAAGTTAAACAAACACGAGGCGATACTTATCGGTGTTCGCGGATCACCGCGAATTTTGCCGCGCGATTCGTCATATTCAAATTAACCAACGCATGATTTCTTATTATATAATAAATCACGGCTTTTAAGTTTTTTATCGAAGAAAATATAATACAGAAAAAATAAGTATAAATCTACAAGTTTTATTTAATAATCTAAAAGATTCGCATGATTCTGGTATGGATCGTTCTAAAATTCAGGCTTAAATATTTCGTACTCTAAATGCTGACATGACTTGATTTTCTACCGCCAATGCATCTGGATAAACATGTTGGGTATACTGACCGGAAAGGTTGAATCTAGCAGCGAAATTCCAATAGTTTATTTGTTAAATACACTTTCAGCTTTTATCTCAATAAAGAATAATATCAAATGATTCAGCTGAAGAACAATATTCGGGAAATTGTTTTTTCTCCTTACTTATATCACAATGTTTGAAATAAAAGCCGTATCTAAAATGTCCTGATGACATACGGAGCTGAGATCTGAACACGCACGGTAGCGCTGGACCACCAATTTAAAGTTGCTCATAAATCTATGGTGTGAGCCATGTTCCTCTACCTCTAGTCAGCAGATGTGGTATTGTGGTATTGATGAATCAAGGTGAGGATCATCTACGCTGAATAGCTGACAGAATCTGAACGCAATTAGCCGAAGTGCTGCGAGATAATACTCAATAAGATGGACACTAGATTCTTTTTTCATCCTGTTTGTAACTTTTATTGAGCTATTTTATCTTATTAAAGTAAGGCTTTTATTTAGAAATTGATCTTAGTTAACAATAATAGATGTTAAGTTCTGAAATAACAAGTCTAGGCCCAGTATTCTACCGGCTTTTCAAGGCCTGTGCTGTTCTTTCATCTAACACCAGATCGTGTAGTCACGGAAGAGTACACTATCCCGGACTACTTTTAGATCCTAATTTATAAATACAATTTTACCCAGTGTTATTTCTGTAATATTTTTATAAATTACAAATATTTCAATTCTCTGTGATGATTCGGAAACCCAAAACAAACTCATAGACTGTATGTGACGCATACTGATCCTAAAATTATAGTCAAAGTCAAGTGCTCGCCGTAAATGGCCGGCGTACAAATTATTCGGATATAAACCAAGCAGTGGCGTCAAGGGGCGTCAGATATTACGGAGCGCATACTTTAATGTGACCAAACATCGAGTATTATGCAAGACTGTCCTTTGTGTTGTTGTATCTAAAATACGACCAAGTCATCATCACATAGAAATGCTTACAGCTAAGATTGGGCCTTCCCATATAGGGAACGAAAGGTATGTCTAAGCTTGTAGGAGGCGGATTGGTGGATTACACATAGGCAATCTCGGCACGCAGAAAATCTCAAAAAAAATCCTTTACCGTCGGTGTCAGCCATTATGTTATAATATGCGTATTAGGCACTCTGTGGAAAGGTCCACAAGACAAATTGGTATTTCCCCAATCTGGAGTTCTTGCATATAAAAAATTTAGCACTTCTACCAGTTAATTTGGGATGCGAACTCATGATCACAATATTGATATCCGTGTGTGATACTACTGCTTAGTAGTGTGGTACTTATGCCTTGTCATAAACAAATCAATGCTTGCTTCAAAAAGACTGAAACTTCTCATGTAATTCTTCATTAGGATTATATTCTTCATCAACGAACTATTAATGAGATATATACGCGCTCGTTTGTCCAACCCTTTCCAGTTTAGCATCTAATCATGACCTTCAAAGCCTCTAAGAATAGTTTGAGGTTAATAATGTCCCCTTGCGTCACACCGCTCTTGGAAGGACTGAGACTGCTGATTCTGTGCTCGGACGAACATCGTAGTAGCCTCATATAGACATTTCAACACGTCGATGTAACACCAATTTACTTGGCAGTACTACAAAATATCCAGAACAGCTTTCGACGGAGTCAAAAGCTTCTTTCCACAAAAGCGGAACGCATAAATTATTCTTCTGTTTTCTTTCTATTTAGTCTATGGTGCTATAACCCCACCGAAATAATAAGGTAATAAATTTTAATAAGATTTAGAATTATCTATTAGATTTCCATAAAGTGGCTACCCTTATATTTTGGCAACTGGCCATGTTACGCGCAGAGCACCGTCTTTATTCAGCTGGGCGACGTTTACGTGAAAAATTGTTATGATCGGCCACGCAATCTTATTATTTTTGATTATTTTAAAAATATTTTCATAGAGAACAAATTTGTTGCATGACATAATAGTTGTTGAGAGGTTTATTAATTTTAGCTACATAAAGTACGTAATAACATCATGTAGTATATGTTTTTTTTAATCTTGATTATTCCCAAAATGCGTAATTTCAGATAAAAGAAGAACCCTGACAGAAAATAAACATTTTTTAACACGTTTAGTTTTCGTAATAGTGAAAATTATAACACGTACACCTATTTTCATACGTAGCCTTACATGTCCATCGATAGATAAAACGTGATGAGCAGTGGAAATTATTGGTTGCAGTTTGCTGAAAAAGTGGTATAAGGTTAAACTATGCTACGAGAAAAACTACATTTTAATTTCGCGTATAGAAATGAAAGAATAAGAACTCTGGACCAAGATTTATTATAGCTCGGATAAAAATATTTAATAATATCATTTTAAATATAAACAAACATATGAGCGAAACAAATTCACACGACATTAACCTTTTCAAGGTTTAAACGTAGACGCGTTAATTGCACTTTAAATACTGTTATATAATAGTTTTCTAACAAATTATCATCCTTTAAACATAATAAAATTCGTGAAATACGTCATACGAATCTCAAGAAACTTATTACAAAAAAAAAATTGTATTAAACCTTAGAATAATATAATTATATATAATTATTCTAAGTATTAAACTTTGTTTAATTGTCTTTAGTTATAATGACATAAGTTATATCTAGCTACTGAAAGAAAATTTCTTATCTTGAATTTTTAAAAGAAAGGCAGCAATATATTTTTATTTTACGTTATATTATTTCTTCGAATAGTCTTGAATATTGCCACCTACATATTTTGTGCCTTTTCATACCTAAAGGTAAGGATGCAAATAAGGTACAAAAAGATTTTCCCAGTAACAATATCCAACAGCGGACCGCGGCGCCAAATTGAAAATTCAAGATTATTTATTTTTATTAAAGCTGGCAATAAAAAAAAAACAAATATTTTATTGAATTTTTGGTTTTAAAGTTACAAGGTCAATTCGAGGATTAAACGAAGATTTTATTTTATAAATATTGTATTTGCTACATGTTACATAACGTTACCATTCCTTAGCTAACAGGGAATATCATACAAATCCAAAGGGAATCTATTATTAAAAGCTCTTGCGACTAGGTTAATTAAATATCAATAATTTGATTACCAAATAAAAGCCATATATTTTTAACTATATGTTAATATATTTAAGTGAAAGTTATATTTTTTTATAATTTATGTGATACTGACCTTCGTATTTATGTGATTTCACCGAGACCTTTAAAAACTTGTTTCGCGTTAAGAAGAAAGCAATTTTCTCATTTTCAAGCATTCCATTAAGTATATGATATAAATACATTTTTAAGATTTATAGCTGTTAGAAAAGTTTGTGTGCAAATTAACTTTTATTAAACCTAAAAGGTATGAAATTTACTAGCTCAATATTCGTAAGACCTAAATTATAATGATGAATATTGTATTAGAATGATTAAATACATCTCTTAACTAAGTACAATCTTGTTTAAATTTTTATAAGTATGTAACACTATTTGTTCAACAGATTACACTTACTCATGACCGGCTAAACAAAAATGTGCATCATGACCTATATTTCGTATTAACCAGAAAGAAAACAAGTCACACATTCCTCGACAAACTTTTTATTGACCAGGCCTTGGTAAAATAATATTCTGCAAAAAGGCCCAACTACTTGGTGTTTTTCCGTTATTTCAAACTGGTCGGTTATGTTTTTGTTTGTTTACTTTTAAATCTTAAGTAAACGTGTAAAATGTAAACGTCATGTTGTTTGGGAGTTTAAATTTAGAATTTTTTGAATGAATCTTCGAGGTTCCGTGTTTATGACGTCAATGTTTACAGGATGGGCGGGCAGTCTTGTAGTATTTGTATACTATTTGATGAGCAGAACCACATACGTAGTTTTTTAATATACGATACTTGTTGGCATTGTTTTTTTATATTGGTGTGTGGCATAACTTTACTCTTGGAAAGAATATCCCCATGTTGAAGACAGGTTTGTTTGAGGGATAAAATAGATGGAGCAATAATTAGGCACTAAGAATTATATTCATATGTTGTCCGGGAATTGTTCCAAAATCCGAAGCAAATAGTTATAGATTAAAAAAGCAGAGTATCGTGTCAAGTAGATCCCCATTCTCCTCTTGATCATGAAAATTAAGTTATTAGTATTGTAAACTCCCAAATGATTTTTAAAATTGCCATTTTAACAAATTTTTGTGCTATAACTACAATAAATAAATAGATAATGAATTTCCAAATAATTTATAAGCTACGTCACTATCGAGGTTTGGCATAGGTTGTAATTCTGACGTAAACATATGTTTCAATGTCTGAAATGGAAACTTAAATAAGATTTTAAACGTCTGGTTAAACACAAACATTGGTCAATAAATCGTTTAGACGTTACTCGTTTTACCTTAAATTCTTTCTTTCATACGTATCTCAATTTGTACAGGTGAAAATGTATATAATCGACGCACGGTTTTTTTGTTATTTCAAGGTTTCTGGTAAGTATTCTTTTCGTTATAATACAGTTTTTAACAGACTCATATGCTAGCTGACGCCATCTTGGTAAAAGAATATGTTATCATTTAAATCTAATCAAATAAAAAATAAATAAAAAAAACCTAGTTATCTACGATCATATATCGCCAAAAAATAATAATTTGAAAATCATTTTGGTTGCCATTTTTATTTATATGCGAATTAATAATTTTGGAAATATTCTACTGGTTTAAAAGATGTTATAAAATAATTTAATGAACTTAAAAAGTCTTCTAGTCGTGTCATAAAATAATGTTTATATTTACTATCAATATACTTTTGTATCAAAAGACTATTTACTTTAAATGCAGATGCATTAACTGCGTTCTTAACATTTGCCTTTTATTTAGTTCATTGAAATATAACCTATGTCTCTCAAAACTAAGGTCACACCTGTCAATGTGATCTAAAATATTAAACGTATTGTATATATGAATAATCTTATAAAATATCTGAACACATTATACATTCTTCTTATACAACTCCTTTATATCCGTCAAGGGACGGAGTAAAAATATTGACTCCTGTGGGTGGGGGTGGTCTGTCGTAAAGGCGACTAAACAACCCCGTCTGGATAGCAACCACCACCGCCGCCATAATAACCTTGTGTTGTCTTCCGCTATAAGGGTCCCAGACTTCAGTTAGCTAACGCGGATGGCAACATGTTAGCGGTGCTCCTGGCGTCCCAGACATCCTTAATTCCATATGTCATGTTACTTATTATTAATTGAGCCGTCAGCCTGACTGCAATTCCACAGAAATAAAAAAATGCTCTCATCTCTATTACATTCAAAGCTTTCGTTTCAAATGTGGACATATTTTCACTTCAATACTCTTCGTGACACTTATTTGTACATAGGTGTACAAGAAGATAATAAAGGTTTTATATGAGAACTGGCTCATAAACACCGACCCCTAGACATGAACTTCTACGGGTTATTCTTAAGTAATCTTTTAGTCATTTCAGTTAATCAGCTATGCTCATATCAGTACATAGTTTATCACTATTCAGTGTTTAAATTGATTATTTAAATATTTTATTGTTAGTTTCTCTGTCCATTTGAATTCATCCAATATAATCGTAGTTCAATATTCAAGGCGATCGCTAAATGTCGCTAGTATTTCAATTAAAGTAACCGATAACTTGAAATAACAAACTTAAATAGTAAAACTAAATTCAACAGAATGCGAAGCCTTCATTTAAGTAGTATTAAATTTTAAATCTAGATTTTATCTTCAGCAACAAATATTGCATGTTGACGGCCATAAAGAGACGAGATCGTGTGTCAAGAGGCCCTCTTGGCACAAAAGACTGAAGAATACAGAAAATAATCTCTTATTACATTTATACCTACGCTCGTCGTTCGCGCGTACTCAATCCGAATACGGATTATATAAACTTTATATACATAAATAGGAATGTTCACAATAGCTAATGTCTACGAGTGTTTAAACGCGTTAAACACTTCTTTCAAATCATCTATGCTGTTTTACGTTATAATATATTACAAAATTTGAGACTTAAAAAACGCCAGGCTTGTGCTACAAATAATTCGCAGAGCAATAACCAAAACTTGATCCTGTGACCCCCCATAAAGGCTCTAGGTGAAAAACGGGGTTTTTAGTGGGTATGCTGCAGCGATCACCTTGACTATCCTTTGCTAGCCAGATCAGTGGTCGCAGTAGCAGGCTGGCTAACGCCACAAATCCGCGTCAGCTTCCCCCGGAGTTTCGGTGCGGAACTGTTAAGGTGCAATTTTCTCCAGGAAATAAAAATAATACAAATAGTAGGTTATTTTATAATTTATTTAATATAGCAATCATTGTCCAAAACCTCACAAATGAATCATAGTGTTAGCAATAACTTAATAGTATTTATTTCTTTAGTTATATATTTTATGATGCCTAAAAATAAACTCTTGTATACAGCGGATGGTGCTCGCACCCGAATTGATTCTATTTGAGCCTAAATTTAAGTTAGCACCACTCGACAGTATTGAGCGCACATTCATAAAGCTTAATATCTGTACTCTCAAAAGTTTTGTGATCTCAATCTCAAAGTGAAAGCGTACGCTGACATCGACCTTGTCTAAACGATTGATCTGCCACACGTATCGGTTTATTTTGGTGCCCAAGCCCACTCAGGCTCTGTCGAAACAATTTTATTTAAATCGCATTTAGTTTTTTGGCAAAGCTTCTAGTAGTAAAAGTTCGTGGAAACTTATCTTTTGTGGAGTACTTTGTCCTATTTTAATTATATGAATCATAAAGGTTGGCCTTGTGAAGCGATTAATCCCGGTTTCAATCAATACTCGCATTTTATATCCCGGGTTTGAGAACAATTAAGTATTTCTGTGCCTATTAATGACACTTCTCATTTTTCCGAGATAATTTAAACTATAATTTTGAAATAGTGGATGTGGAATTTGGTTGTTACGTTAACGGCTGTAAAAAAATATTCAAGTTCAGCTCTCCAGTACCCATAATACAAATGCATGCTAACTACATTTAGACTAAATGTGCGCCTTGTGAACTGTAACGATTCATTTCTTTTGTGATATAATAAATACAAATATTATAATAAATACAAATATTATAATAAATATAGGTATATACTTCCTTGGTCTTTTTTTCTCTTTCTTTCTAGTGTCAAATTGATTGAACAAGATAACATCGTATATCAGATATCATAACGGTACACAAACAATATGTCATTGACTCTTGATTAATCAAAGTATAAACCAAGATATCCATATAAAAATCAACGAAAACCACAAAACAATTTAATGCATCTAGTCATCCGACCATTTTGCATTGCCCTAAACGGAAATGCGATGCATAATAGATGACAAATCATCTTTATTTCAAACAAAATTAAACATAAAGAAGGTACATTTAAATACATTATTCCCTTGACAGTATTGCTTTCGCAAAGATGACAGTTTCAAAAACGCCAAGTTCAAAGACAAAATAAACTTTATCGTAGTAGAAACAAAAGCATTAGTCGCTATGACGGTATTTCAATTAGAATGATTAAAAATGATCTTTATAACGATATTAATAAAGATATAACTTATTTTACAGTATCACTGGAGGAGAACTATTCGAGCGAGTCATAGATGAGGATTTCGTGCTAACGGAGCGCGCGTGCACTGTATTCATGCGTCAAATATGTGAAGGCATTGAGTTTGTGCATCGGCAGAATATATTGCATCTGGATTTGAAGGTAATTTCATCCTTACTTCACCAGTACTAAAAGTCAGTTCATGTGTTGACTCTAATGCCAAATCAAGCTCTGTCGGAACTTAACGTTTAACACCGTGTAATCAAAAAGTTTTTTATAGATCATTTGAATTGAAGCTTGTCGATTTTTTCTTACGAGTCGTAAAACAAATTTATTTTCCATAATACTCTCGCTATTATCTGAGTCACAATGTCGCCACGCTTCCGATAGTAACCTGAAGGAAACTTTATTATTTTTTTAAATAAAAAAATCGACACTAATACACTAACCTGTTTGCCGGCAATTTAAGAAACCGTATCTATTGTCAAATCTATATTTTTCTTTTAGCGACTGGCGATGTCATTATGTTGGAAACATAAAATATGGCTAATCCATGGATATTTTATTTTCCTAAACAAAACTGCACCCATGTTTCTATTCACCATCACTACTTCACAGTCGTAATATGCATATAAGGCGAATTCATTTTCTAAGAAATGATACATTGTCTTGCAGATTCTTCCATTTAATAGAAATTTAGTAAATAATTATGCTTCTTGCTTTATAAATTATTTTTGTAGTATTCAGTTAGGAAAATTTGTCCAAATATAATAAACCTATTTTGATCAAGAATTTAAACATCATATCGACATGCAACTGCTAATTGTGGCCAAGATTTTTGTGTTCGCAATTTTATTGCTATCTAAACAACTTTTGGCAAAGCTTTGTTGTTGAGTGATGAACAATCCATGTGTTGACAGCTGTTTGAATAGTAGTTGAAACAATAATGTTATTTAATATTTATAAGTAAAATATTATTTATAAACAGTATATTGTTATGTAACTAACATACTGAATGAGTCATTTAAATGATCTACACACGTTGTATCCAATTCGTATCACATTCGAATTCTCTTCAATAGTTGGTACATTTTTTAATGTGTATATTATTTTAAAAATATACAATATATAATTTAGACTACTAAGGAAAATATTGCAGGTACATCGTGAATGAGAGCGTGGTGATTCTTATTTACCTATTCAAATTGGAATTGCACGTTTTTTAATTATTCATTTTGGTATTGTTCCAAAATGTAAATCAAACTGGGGAAGTAATGTGCGCGGGATTCTTATGATTGTCTGCATAGTCTAACGGACAATGTAAATTTTATATTTGTCCACCTCCGGAACACAGGCGCTCTGCTGCTTTGGGATTAGGTGGCGCTGTGTGAATTATCACAGTTTATTTATTTTCTTTTCATTTAATATTTATCTATCATTATCGTCCAATTGAGTCTATACAAGGACTAACCGATAATTGTAGCTTGTATGGTTAAATACTGCCACAAAACGAAAATAATCACTTCCTTTGTGTCGGGGATGGGCCCCGACACCACGCTCTCCGCGACACTTCGTGTTCTTGTATACCGTATATCCTTCCAACCTGTGCTTCTTCTATTTTTAGAACAGCTGACAAGTATTCGATCTTCAGGGGCCCTTATACTTGTTAGTTATCCAAATAGGAATCGCCACAAATTCGACCATGGTAATCCAACCTAGGTTAGGTCTCAGCTAGGAATCAGAATACCTAGAGTTCGGTTTGACGTCCGACCCATAACCTCGAAAGGTTGTATAATATAAACCCTTGGCCAAACCCGCTGTTTATCAGCGCTCATGAGCTTGCTCAAGTGATGTTGGTTTAAGCCTAAATATTATGCTTTATTTTACAGCCAGAAAACATCCTCTGCCTCACGAAAACTGGAAATAGAATAAAAATAATAGACTTCGGTTTGGCACGATTCTATGACCCGGAGAAGAAGCTGCAAGTTCTGTTTGGCACACCAGAGTTTGTCGCGCCAGAGGTCGTCAATTTTGACCAAATTGGTTACGGGACAGACATGTGGTCGGTCGGCGTTATTTGCTATGTGCTGTAAGTATTTATTTCTTACTACGCTTTTTGCACTGAACTAATAATTTAGAACACTATGGACTTAAAATTTAGGTACATTTTAAATTCCACAGGAATTGTGCCTTCTATAAATACTGTCCCCATATTCTTGATGTCTCCAGAACTTATTATTGGGCAAATCTCTTCATCCATATTATATGATCGCTATGTTAAGTTATAATGTTCTGCATCGCTTTTCTAAAACGTCTATGTTACTCTTTGGAGTTGTAAAGAGCTTCCGGCTGAGCTTTACTCATTGTAATACGATTCTGATACGATAAAATAAAATTTAAAAAAAAAACACGTTATAAAGTTTCTTCGAGGTCGGTACCGCATTGGCAATGTCTCTGGTGTTGTAAACATTCATAGACCATGGTGACGCTTACTATCGGGCTGGGCCGTTTGCCTGTCTGAACCCCAGCTATAAAAGCGTCACTAACATTGTCATTTACTTTTACAGGTTATCAGGTTTATCCCCTTTCATGGGTGAAACGGACATCGAGACCATGGCCAACGTGACCGTAGCTAAATACGACTTCGACGACGAAGCGTTCAACGAGATCTCAGAAGATGCAAAGGATTTCATCAGGAAACTCCTCGTGAAAGACAAAGAGTAAGTTTCCTCACAATAAATCAATTTATATAGTACGTGTCGGTTACTGTCGGCGAAGTCGTTTAACTGGAAATTACGAAAGCTTGACTGAGAGAGAGCTTTATTGTAATACATTTGTCTTTTGATTTGCATGGATGTTTGTTGTCCTCCGGTAATTTTTACTCGACTTTTTACAGATAAAAGAAAACGTATTAATCTTTCGTTATGTCGTAGTGATTACAGAAAGTTGTAAATTTCAGCAATCTTAATCGTACCTATTTCAACAATTTTAAAGCATGTCGATTTTTCAAATTTCTGATGGAGTTCCCTTTTAATTTTAAATTAAATAATAAACTTAGATCACGTCAAATTTCCAAATATATTGTTGAGAGTAGTTTTTATGAAAAATAAAGCTGTAAAAGCCAGCCTGTCGTTGAAGACCCTACGTTACTTGGCCACCAACACTGTTGTTATCCAGTAACTAACATTACCTCGCTGTTATGTGTATTACTTTTTCTAATAATTATATCATGATCTAGCATATCCATTTAATTAATCTTCACTGCACTATTTTTAAGAAATAAATGTTATATAACTTCATCATAAATAGAAGCATTTTTAACTGTGCGATTGTAGATATTTTTATTTCTTTTGTTAATGTTATCATTTATAGAAAAAATAAAATCTTAAATGGCTTTAAAAAGTATACACATCACAGCATTTCATACTACTCGTATAAATAGTAGAATATTTGTGCTAACAATGCTATCTGTTTAGTTTTTTTAGTTCAGTGTCCTGTAGTGTAGATCGTAGAAATAGTATTAATCATAGTTCACCACTCCTTTTCTCCTTCTATCCATACTATAATCTAGATATCATCTTCCGATCCATTTAAAACTTTTCTTTATGGTAATTACCAGATCTTTTTCTCAGAAAAGAACTCATATAAGGTTTTTTTTTTCATTTTTATCAAATATTTCATTTTTAAGCGGAATTAAAATTGATGTATACAAATTAATATTTGTGTAATTGTTATTAATTTGTGTATTACATAAGAGTTTTAAATTTGCTTATACCTTAGAATGGGTCACAGGCGTCTATTAAATGTGTTTTGTGAGTTAGTAAACTATAACATTCCCTGATCATGATGATGATGATCATTCATATTCCCTGTTCCTTCACTCATTTGTTCTTGTTTTTCATTCACTTGTTTTTGTTCCTATCCTTTAACCGTGATGGTGTTGGGCATTAGTAACAAGGGTCTTTGTCACAGGTCACGACCGAGTGCGACGGAGTGCCTTCGCCACGGGTGGCTGGTGCGGCGACCGGCTACTAAGGCCGAGCCACAACCGCAGCCCAAATCCTCCCCCAAACACGAACTAGATGTGGCTAAAGACAACCTCAGAATCTTTGTCGAACGGTGGAGCGAGCACCCCAATTCACCTTACGTTTTTGACAATCAAGCCCACGAGATCACTTGCCTGATCAACGGCTGCGAAAGATCATCCATTGGCGGTTGTTCACCCTCTCCAAGGAGTTCTTTGGGCAGCTCTCCAGACACAGTCTTTGATGAAGATGATTTGGAACCGCCTCCTTTAAGAGACAACACCTTTCCAGCACCTAGATACAATCCAGTTGAACGGCGCGCTTCTGACAGCAGCTGCTTCTTACATAAAAAGCAGGATGTCTTAGTCAGGAAGAACTTAGCCGAAGAAATTAAGAAACTTTCAGAACATTTGTATATGTTATCAACCATGAATACCGATCTCGCTAATAATAATAATAATATGAAAGAGTTAGATAAAAATGTTTCAGAAACAAAAGAATATCTTGAGGAGAAACTTACAAATGGTTTCAAGAAGGAATCGAGAACTAGCGTTACAAAAACTTTCACGAATGGGGATGCCAATGGGAAAAGACTGTATACGTCGAAATCAACGCACAAAATTTCTTCAGCATTTTTAACAGACAGAGAACCAGAGAAGCCTATGACTAGTAAAATGCCTTGGGTGAAATCTGCGAGGGCTAAACGTGTTACTAATTTAAGTAGAGATGTTCCCGACCAACCTGTGGATATACGTAATAGTTTCTTCCAAGAATTTGATAAACGTCGGGAAAAGATAAATAAATTGGTCAACGGTTCAGAAAATGGGAGACAAATGCCATATAGGAGGGGTGATGAGAACAATGCGCATAGAACTAAAGATCTCCTACTACATTTATTAGAAAAATGGGGAGAAAGTGAAGAAGTCGAAGCGGAAAGAACAGCTGGCGGTACATCGAACGGTGGAAGACATCAATCGATATCATTAGAATGGTCGCCATCGAACCAACTCGCACAGAATTCCATGTCAAGCATCCACGCATTCTTGCAACGGCAAACTTCAGACGAGAACACACAGAGAAAAAAGTTAAGCGAAGTGTCGAAATGATAGTTTAAAATAAAACAGGGTTTTAGTGCCATGACACTATGTTGCCAAAGTAGCGGTATGAGATTAACTTAAAGGCAGTTAAATGACAAAATCTAGTCTAATCAAAATTCTTCGTGAAATATTTCGGAATGCAAGACTGAGTTTGAAAGGATAATGAACGTTTTAAACAGTTTTAAAATGTCCTCTGGATAATGGGCGCTAAAAGCAACTTAGACACGATATCAGAAATATTTGAGGAGAATTATGAACTTGCAATCACTTTAACATTAAAATGATTTACATAGTTTTACGTTGTTCATGTCAGAACCAGATTGTCCACGACCTGCTACAAGCGAGTACTTGGCTATTTTGGCCATATCGCTCGAAAGGAGTCAGACAACCTCGAAAAACTGATAGTGCTAGGTAAAATAGAGGGGAAAAGGCCCAGAGGACGGTCACCAACCCGATGGTCGGATCAAATTAAGGCTATCACGGGGCTCACTTTGCCTGCAGCTCTGATACAGGCCGAGGACAGAGTGGTGTGGAGGCAGTTCATCAGCGTCTCCGTAAAGGCTTATCAAGACGGGCACGACCTTCAGGAATGAAGAACACGACGAAGAAGAAGAAGACGTTGTTCATACGTTTTCATTAAACTGTACGTTCCAAGCCCTATATTTACAATGTAATAGAAATACGGGAAATATAGTTTTATTCAGTAATCACTTATTGACAGAGTTAACGATATAAAATTGACCAGAAGCTCAGGATTAGCCAAGTACCTATACTTTTACAGAAGCCAAACGTTCTTCTTTCTTTATGATATAGCCCCAACGCTTTTTTTCACTGGTGTTGCCAATCATGCAATGAGAAAAATGAAGTGACGAATTATTTAAAAAAAGACGATTTTAAGTTGCTTTTGCTACCATTTATCAACGGAATCAATAGCTAATTAGTAATTTTGTATTTTTATATGTATATAAGTTATCTTCGGAATTACTAGAAATTATTATTTTTTAATGTTTGTTCCTTATCTGTACTTATTTAAAAATTAAATATAATTTATTGTTATAATACGTATGTTGTTAAAATATAAGGCTTTTATTAAATATATTTGGTTTTATTGATTACAATTTGACAATAACATTATTACTACGAAACAGTAGACAGGCTGACGGCCTACATATTTACTATTAAGTAGTTATTGCCGCGTATAGTTGTTTGCGACGCTAGGAGAGCCGCCAACACGCTGCAATCACTAATGCCATAACACAACACAAGGTTATTATACATACTTACAGACAAGGGTGGTTGCCATCCAGATGGGCTTCGGGCTCTACCACGTAGATAGCGTTCATTTGTCGCCTTTTACGATAGGCTGACCCCTGCCCGGAGAAAATTTGACAAAAAAATACACTTGCAGGCATTAAATTTAAAAAAAGAAAAAAGGAAATGTTATAGACATCGTTTGATTCTATCGTTTCGATTTTGTGGACTAAAGTGTTCCTATGCCTCGTCAATGACTCATCACTGATTCGTCAATGTATATCACCCTCGAATGTATTCATAATATGTAATATGTAACATATAATGTCGCTCATACTTGCGCGTTGTTCTAATGTCTTGAAAGACAGTGACATCCATCTGACAATTATACATAGAAACAAGGAAGCGTATGTATGTTGTAAACGTATAACAAAGATTAAATCGCATACACTATATATGGATATAGCAAAATTAACCCTGCTGAACACAAAAGAATTCTACCTATTCTCATCTGACGGCAAAAAAAGCAAAAAAGTGTTAAATGTTACTGATGTTATAAGCGCATATTAAAATCTCGCTATGGCACTGTACAACACTGAAAGTATACAATTGGGATAAATGGATATTAATTCAAGACGTTTGAACTGTCTGCTTTAACTATGCATATCCTATGTTCTAATGGTAGAAGGCGTCTACAGTTAATTTTGGACGGTTTGTTTTAGATTGTGTTTTTCCCTAAAGGTTCTAGTCAAAGGATTGCCTACGTATATAATTGGAATTCGAAGGAGTGTGTCTTATCCATCTGCTACTGAGTATAAACAACCGTTAAAAGCCCAATATATAACTCTCTATACATACCGTCACGAGTTTTAAGCGCTCGGCGAAAGTAGTGGGGAGACTCGCGTTCATAATTATTACGAATCATATTATTACGACGGCGACGTGCGGAAGGTACGCGGGAGCTAGACATGCGTCCGCTATAACGAAACGTAACTGAAAACGGTTGTCCTGTTGGTAACGTACCCTATCAATATTGTAATCGGCAACGATGGTTATCAGTTACTAAAAGCCAGCCGACTAAAACCAAACGATAACCAAGCAGTTATTCCGCGCCGCTATGAAGAAAATAACTGATAATAACCAGGCCTTCTCTTTCCCTTCCTATGCGTTCTTATATATAAAAAGAGATGGAGCGAATATTGGCTAGAGTAAAACCAGTTACTTTTCATGTCTTAGGACTGCTAAACTAAACACGACCTTAACCCTAAAAAAATAAAGTGTAGATAAAGTATATTCCAGGTCAAATTAAAATGGACATTGCGGTAGCTTATGCAGTAACGTTCATTATAATTTGAACTATGAATGTTATTTTTATACGAGGGTGGTCTGAAAAGTTTCCGACCTCAACATGAAGATAGCAGCACGTAAATAAAAGCTAGTAAATTTCGTTCTTCATCTGTTTATTTTGATTTACATAAGATATTTGATTCATGATTTTCTTGAAGTTTTAAATTAGTTTTGCTTTTAGTTATTGAATGCCACACGGTAGCCAAAACAGTGTTTTGGATAATTTTTTGTGTATTGTTTGTTATCCCGCTATCACAGTGTTTGGTCGCGTGCGGAGATTTTCGTCAAATATTATAATATTTGGTTTGTTTAGAATTTTCTTTATGATAAAAATTGGGCTAGGCCTATGCCTAGTAAAGTATGAAGGGAAGTCGCCATTACTCTTGTATTTATTTAACTACTATCATGAGAAGTAAAATTGTATTTTAAATTAGTTGATTGTATTGAACAATTCATTAAAATAACTAGGAAACCTGCCCAATGATAAGTTATTTAAATAGACCGATAGAAAGAGTTTATTTATGAATAACATTGTGGTATGGATATTTTATGATAGGATACGGATATTCGGCAACTGTTATCAATATTTGACGACCTCCTGGCGTAACGGCTAATGCACGTCGGTACGCTTGCGGGGGCACGGGTTCGATTCCTGTCTAGCGTCTGGGTGTTTATCTATTATAGTATGTATTTATTTACAAAAGAAAAGTATACATATATGTAGTATATCAGTTGTCTAGTACCCATAACATACGTGCTATGCAACTTAGTTTGGGTCTAGGTGACGTTGTGTGAAATGTCAATATATTTAAAAAAATCGATATTGGGACTGAATATCGGTTAGATAACCGTTCAAGATATAACCACATGTCTAGCGGGAGCGGCAAGCGACTGATAAACCAATACGGCGCCGGCGCTGGCCATCTCACCCGTCGCACCCCGCTCCCCCCGCCAACCAGACCCAAAAAATGACAAGTGCGCATTCAAGGCCAGCGCTTAAAACTCGTGACGGTATGTATAACTTCTAATTTTTCTACTAGCGAACGTCTGGCAGCAGCAGCAACCGTCGTCCATCCCTGGTTGATCCAATCAGCCCTCTGCACCGAGTTACACGTCACAAAGACCAAATTGAAGAGATACGTCATCAAGAAACGCTGGGCCAAAGCCGTGGCAGCTGTCATAGCTCTCAAAAGGATGGGCGCCAAATTCGACGAGGTTCACGACGAAGGCACAAGTAATAGTGGAAAAAATTGATTTTTTATACATACAATTAATATTCCTCTCACGACCCGTAATCAAAGCAATGTTTAAACAGAAAGGGGGTAACATAAGTATTAGAAGTTAAAGTATGAAATTGCCGATTTGTATGTAGTAAACAATTGAAAATTGTATTTTCCTAAAATGTAACATATTTATTTAATCAAAATATTTACTCACATTATCTATAATTTACTGCTATCAAAACGAAAGTTCGTTTATGCCTTTACGATAGAACTCAGTGGATCTAGATTTGACAAACTGTGTGAAAACATTTTGTACTGCCTCCTGGGAAGAAAAATTTTTATCACGTAGAAAATTGTCCAAGTCACGAAAAAAAGGGTAGTCCGTTGTAGCAAGGTCTGGCAAGTCTGGTGAACATCGATTCACGAGGCGGGGCTGTTTCACTGCCAGTTTCGCCATCATTGTTCGAAGTTCGGCACAGTAAACATCTGCTGTTATTGCTCGACCAGACCTGAGAAAGTTATAGTAAATAACCATGAAAAGACCACCAAACAGTTATCATTACCTTTTTATTAGTAAGCTTTGCTTTAGAGCACTGTTGCGGCGTTTGACCTGGGGTCATTGCCATTGCATTTTCATATCGTATTATATTAAAGAATCCACTTTTCGTCTCATGTCACAATAATAAATATTCCTTCATTTCTGAACCTATTCAACAAGGCAACACAAGTTACAACACGAATTTCTTTCTACAGATCAGTCAAAATTAAATCATGAGGCAAATTTCATATTTTTTTATCCTATTGATTTGATACAAATGAGTCAATATTGTAGGTAGGGTAACGTTAAACCATGCCGCTAATTCCTGTATAGTTTCTCTCGGATCTGCTTCCACCATCTCATTCAATTCAGCGTTATTCACCTGTGGGCGGTCTTCCACATGGTTCGTTTTTCAAGTCGAAGTTTCCAATACAAAAGCGTTTAAACCAAAAACGCACAGTGAGTTCATTAACAGTCTCCTCTCCAAATGCAGCGTTGATATTGCGAGCAGTTTCTGCTGCGTTAGTTCCGCGTCGGAACTCGTGTTCAAAAATGTAACCTATTTTTCAGATCTAAGCTGAATAAAAAAACAATTGAAAATCTCACACCATGAAGGTTTTATGTCAATTCAAAGTATCTACTATTCAACAGCAATTTCATACTTTAACCCCTATTATTAATAAAATCTCACGTACCTACATATGTATATAAGACATGATTATTGTCTTATAAAATATAATAATACTTTTAGAATATTGTATTTAGATTCAATGCTAAATTAAATCTCACAGTATTTAAGAATGATTTCACAACTGCGCAGGAGTCGTTTGGACAAAATAATACGTTTAACGACACCTTTAGCATGCATTAATAGAAACATATTCATAACAGCGGCTCTTAGCGTTTAAGGCACCATTTTCTAATATGTGAAATAAAATTCTCCATAATCAAACAAAAGCTTCACACCTTCTGGTACAAGGCAACATTATTGATAAGAAATATAATATTTTTTTTATTGCCGAAGGACAGCAGACAGGCCGACGGCCCGCTTCGAATTTAGCAGTTACCGTCACCTATAGGTGTTTGCAACGCTAGTGGCATTGCGAACACGCTGCTGTCCCGTAAGGGTACAGGAACTTGGGTCACTAATGCCGGAACACAACACAAGGTTATTATGGCGGCATACTTAAGACCAAAGGTGGTCGTCATCCAGATGGGCCCGAGGCCCTACCACGCAGCTACGGTGGGTTGTTTTGTCGCCTTTTACGACAGACCAGCCACAAAAGTTAGTATTCTTTCTCAGCCCCTGCACGGATATATGGAATCATGAAAATAAGTACATCGCTGTAAAACTATTCTAACGCCTCAGTGTGTCTCCTGCTTAGCTGTGAAATCAATCTAGCAGCTTAACCTATAGTGCATTATTTAACAACTAATAAATCTCGTTATGATCTGTCACGCGAATACTATTAAAAATATTAATATTACATAACTTCCATGGTTTTTATAAAAGATTAATTATGAAAGACATTAACTTTTATTTTTTATAATTTATATAGTTTTTATTTTAGATATAAACATTTAGATCTTATTTTGTCATAATATTTGTGACCAAAACTAATAAGACGCAGAAATGTACTAAAAAAGTATTAAAATAGATCGTTTTTAGATATTAATGTTAAGTAAATGAACGAAAAAACATTAAATATTTTGGGATAATTAATGCTCTATGATACTTTCATACAGTATTCACATTTATATGCCTAGCAGGCGAAAATAAATGGTGCTATACATACGAGTTCTATCTAGTTTTCAACTCCCTCCAAAATGAAAATGAGACTATCCTATTTACGTTAATATTGGATGATCAAATCTTCTTTATTCGTTTGTCTATGGTACGCTTGCTGGTAATAAATAAGTCGTTTGTCTTTAGCTAAATCTGGTATCTCCTTAGTCCTTTTCGGTCCTATAGTTCGGAAAAATTCATAGTCCTAGATTTTACTATAAAGTGGACTTCTTTAAGATATATTGTGTGGCATTTTACTTTGGAAAACAAATGGCAACGGAATGACATAGACTCAGCCTTCTAAATCGGGCTCAAAAAAGAATCTTCGTATGCAATCGGAATGACACGCTTGCAAGGTGTAAAACTGACTAAAATGAGACCACAACCTTTGTTTAATTAATGTGATTGTGTAAATACAATGAAACACTATTTTTTTACTGAAAAAGAAACGTGAAATGAGGCGTATACTTGCAAAACCCACTATAAAAATATTTTTTGGAAACTTAAATTAAACTCGTGCTGATTTAGTGGGATTTGATTCGAACGCATGATAAAAGGTTGAATATATCATAATATTAGATTCATACCTAAGTAGATTGTTTAGTGTTTTCTAAGAATATATGGTCATTTTGTAAAGAAATGTTTCAGCGGGTTTTGCAACTACAAAACAATAAAAACAAATTAGGTTTGATTCTAACTATACTAATAAACTAAACATATCAGTTTTGTATAAATATTGGCTATATATTTTAATAAACATCGAAACTTGATTGTTAATTGCATTTATTTCTGTAAATTAATTAGTTTGTGAACGAAATTAGTGTGAAATAAATATTGTTTTGGTTGTGTTTTAGTTCTTTTTAATTATGGTAATTATGATATATAGGTACCTTACTAATATAATACCACTGAATTACTGTTCAGTGGTATTATACTCGGAGACCAATCTCAAGGTACCGGGTTCGAATTCCCTAGTCACATGCACTAATCAGTGCTGCGTTTGTTTGAAATGTACACTACATTTACAATAGAAGATCTGTGTTTATATTTCATAATTTGTATTAACTAAGTCCAAAAATAAGGTGACTGATTACTGGGTTCCAAATTGGAACTTCCAATCCCACGGTGGCATGCACGGCTTAAGTAGTTTTTCTCGTCTAATGTGCATAATAAAGCAAATTGCCATGTACCGACAGTGAAGAAAAACATTGTGAGGAAACCTGCATACTACTACGATCATTGGTCTTAAATTATTTAATTATGATATTAATTTTTCGATTCAGATGCAATTGGGTATTTGAAAAAAAAAATATTGATTTTTTTTTTATGTATTTTAAAACTTTATTATTAATAATATTGATATTTAATGCAAAAACTTTAAAAAAAGTTTTTTTCAATTAATTATAAACAATTAAAAATTGATGAAATTTAAATAAAAATCACGTGACTATAAACGCGCCATGATTGGTCAACATAATTGTGACGTCATAATGTAATAGCTGTTAGTGATGTAAACCGATTACGATTTTCAACACCGGTATATACTTTGAAAACTAAACCGGTTTTTAAGTTTTTTTTTTTTTAACAAAAAATACACTAAAATAATATTAATAATCATAAGGATGTTGTTTATTTTTCTTAAAATTATCGCATTAATTGTACATAAGAAATAATCATCAAACGGACACAATATGTAACCATAAAAATCTATTTTTATTTTGCATCTTTTGCTAATAAATCATAATTCTGATTTACAAAACAAATTTAGTCAACAGCATCTGCTTGTATCCTGCTCCTTCTAGATGATATTACATATCCAGTTTTGGAAAACATTCTCTCTGAAGGTACCGATGTCGCTGATATAGCCAAATACTTTAGCGTTATTATATTTAATGGTGCTAAATGTTTGTTGGTGAACCAAAAGCACCCGCACTTCGCAACGAAGGAAAGCAGTTATGCTTTTGTGATATCTGCTTCTTCCTCTTGTGGATTTGTCTCAATATACATACGTAATATATTAACTGCAGAAGCAGTTGGATTCGTAAAGGGGCTTCTTTGTTTTAAAAAATCTAGCAATTCCGATTTTTTCTCTTCAATTGTTCCGTCACTTGACGTGTTACTTGCTTGTTCTGAAGTAGACGTTAGAAACCTGTCAGAATCTTTAATGTTATGGGCTAATTCTTTTCTTACTAGCTCTTTTGCAGACTGCATGTTTTCCGGGTGACGAAATGCAGTTCTTAATGAGGGATGTAAGAATGTAGATATTTGGGACACAGTTCTTGTCTCATATGAGAGAAGTCTACTAGTCATATTTTACCTCACTGATGAGTGAAACATCTTGCCTATATCTGTTGCCAGGGAAATTTCAGTAACATTCAGCTTTTCAAATAATCCACATATTATAGGAATGACTAATGAACTAGTCGGATACTGAGCAGCGTTAGTAAGTTTTGTAGTTTCCTAAAATATTTCCAAAATTTTAATAATTTCTAAACCGGCTTCTTCTTCGGGGGCAGATAAGTAGTCAGGTGCAGGCTGAGCTAATTTCCTGCATACCAATGCAAGAATGTCAGATAACTGTAGTAATCTTTCCATCATGTAGAACGTACTATTCCACCGTGTAGATATCTCTTGTATTAATCTCAATGGTGTAGAATCGGGATTTCTTTCTTTCTGAGCTATTTTAAGAGCTTACCATCCCGCTGTAGATTTTTTGAAAAATTTCACAATAACTTTACATTTGTTAATTATGCCCTCCACCAAAGGAAGCTTCAAAGAATCGTCTAAAGTTAAATTAAGAGTATGGGCGAAACACGGCATGTGCCGTATTCCCAGCAAGTTACACATGATTACCGTGTTGCTGCCATTATCAAAAAATATGACGAGAAAAATCCACACAATAAACAAAAAGCAAGCAAAACTGAAATGTTTTGGTAACGTGAAGTTAGTCAAGTATCAAAGCGAGATATTCGGAGATTCCTCCTACCAAAGACACTAGACAACACTAGTGACGCCCATGTTCGAACACATAAATGCTCGAAAATTTATTTTGGGATCGTAATCGGTTTCCTAAATAAAAAACCGATATTTATCGGTTTCTATAAAAACCGGTTTATTTTAGGTTTTTAAAAAACCGGTTCACACCACTAATAGCTATTCAATAACGTCAATAACAGTACAGCATTAAATGCGACCATATTATTGAAAATTTATTGCTAAAATACGAGTTGTTAGTTCCGATTAATGTGTGATAAAGGATTTATTAAGCAAAGTCTGATAATATTCCTGATGTTGATATATTTATTACCAATTAATAAAAAAATGACGTTCGGTTTAATTCTGCTGAAGTTCGAGGTGCCAAGGTAAGTCTGTTATAAAATAATGTAATAAATGAAAATATTAAAGTATTTATTATATTATTTTGTTTTGGGATTATCACAGTGCACTGCTTGAAACCATTTATTTCGACATTAATTGTCATCTTGGGGAACATTTAAAAAGATTTTGTCAGGAGTTGATTTTGTAGTATTCGTACATAATGGTACCAAACAAGAACGATAACTTTTTAGATTCGACATTTTTAATATAAATTTAAATATTTAACAATGACAACAAAATTAAATAGATCAAAACGCTGTATTTATTATTTTTCTATCAACTGCGATGAGTGAAAACATTGTGACGTCACACGCGCTCGGGTTTGTTCGGGAGTTGTCGGCGTGTCTTCGGTATTTCTGGGACTAAATTCAAAAATTAATTTTTATTTTGAAATAACTTTGGAATTATTGCGAAAAAAAATAAAATAAAAATAGTTTTGCTATAAAACTTATATATGATCTTTTCATTTATCACAAAAAAAAAATTTGTTCAAATACCGAATTGTCAAATCCATTTTTTAGCGTTCTTGCTAATTATTGCGTTCTTGTTATATTTAATTAAAGATAGGCCAAATGTGAAAGCCCCTTGAATTTAAGTGAGACCGTTAGCAGGCAGGATATTGGTACGAAAATACGTACAATAGAATCCAGATTATCCGAATCAGTTAAAATCCGGAACGGAAGTCAAAATCAATTAAAATGGATCAACAAAAATCAAATAAAAGAGAATAGGTACCCGAGTATTCCGTTTTAATTGATTTTTGTCTCTTCTTTATCTTCTTTCTCGTCACTGTCCAAATCGTCAATGATTTCTTCATCAGATAAAATTTGAAATCCAGGGTCTTCACTGTCGCAGTTCAGCCACTCCTTGATATTCTCTTTTCACCAATGCTATGAATTGGATGGAGTCTTTAATAATTTGATCCATCCCCTTTTTAATGATTCCACAGAGTTCCACGCTTCTACCAGCATATATCAATCTTATAAATTGATTTCTTTAAACTCAACATCGTTTCCATTTCACTGCTGTCTGCTGACAAAAGATGACGCAGTAGCTGCCTTCTGTATAAACGCTTTAAAGTTTCAATGACACTGGTCCATAGGTTGCAATATTGATGTTACGTTAGGGGGTAAAAACTTTACTGTAAAATACCCATTTTCTCGACTTGTTTCAGCGGAAGGGTGCGTTGGTGCATTATCTAACAATAACACATCGCCCTCTTTTCCGACGTCCATTTGAAATTTTTTCACCTCAGGAATAAACTATTTTCATACCAAGAAAAGTTCATCCATGCTTTTTGTGGGTTATCGTATGAAAAGAAAGTTTTGACATTTTTGAAACAGCATGGATTTTTTGATTTTGTAACAGTGGCAATCGATCTGCTTGGTAAAGCTTTTCAATTAAGACCTGTTTTGTCGGCATTGTCTACAACATCTAAATCATATTCCTTTTCATCTAGAAATGCTTTTAATTCGTCTACAAATGAGTAGGCTGAGGCAACGCTAGCAGACAGTTTTTCGCCTTGAATCTCCAATTCCATGTCTAGATTTGAATCTTGCTAACCATCCACAGCTCGCCTTGAAAGAAGTATCACCACCAATCTTTTGATTACAATCCAATGCTTTTTCATATGAGGTCCAGGTATGGGCTGCCCGCTTGGTCTATTTTGACAGAACCAAGCTGTTTAAAGAATTACATTATGAGATTTTTTTCATGGCTTTACGTTGCGAGCTTCCATCTTCGTTCTCAAGCACGCAGGTGAATTTCAATAAAGTATCAGAATTCTTTTTGGTATCTAACATCGTAGAAGTACCATACATTTGCGCCAATTTACTGCCAGATTCACCATGTTTTAAACTCTCAATTATCTTCACTTTGTCATTAAGAGATAACACTATTATTTTTCGCGTACATACATACAGCAAAAAATACAACCTATCACATGAACGGTATCAAATAAAATGAAACTATTAAACAGACCAACACAACACTACCGCGCAAACAAATGAGAGCGGGAGTACCTACACGTCGGTGGTGGGAATGAACTCCGTAAGGGCGCGTTCCCACTATGTCGTAACGATTAATTAATCGTTGGACGACTGTCGTCTCTAGCTGTTCCCATTATAACGATTATTTGTCGTCAAAATTTTTTATCGTTTAGCGACTATCGTATCTAGCTGTTCCCATTGGATCGCGACGACATTTTATCGTTTCACGGCAGTCGCTTTGTCGTTTACACATCATTAGCAAGTTACAAATCTACAGTCACCTCTACGTGTAAACGACGAGACGATATTTTTATCGTGGCTACGATAGATTTGCCGTCACGATTTAGTCGTAACGATTTTTTATCGTTTTACGACTGTCGTGTTAGCCGTTCCCACTGTCATGACAATCTGTCGTCACTGCAAAAAATGTCGTTCTATATGTGAACACTTCCATTTAATCATATAAGCCACGACACTTAAAACTACACGATTATTTGTCGTCACGACAAAGTGGGAACGCGCCCTTACGCCGTCAAATCAAGAATGAGTCGGGATAATCGAGATTTTACTGTATTAGGTAAGTATACACTACACTGAATAATAAAATATATATTATACACTATAATTTATTAACTTTTCAGTTAGATTAACTATAGAAGCGTTTGTTTTCTATTAATTTCTTCATTGTCTATTTTCGATCGGTAAATATTTTTATTATTTTAACGCCATCTTCCGGCAGAAGGAAATGAAAGCGTTAATCCTGATGACGGGGGCAAAATTATTATAAATTTGTATATTATCATCAGGTCTAGTGCAAAATTCAGAATTTTTTTGATCGTTCAAGATGGGTAAAAAAGTCCGAAAATTCCGTTAAATAGATATATACAGGTCAACTTAATAAAAACGTGATAATAAAAAACAATACCAACTTATTATGTATTTTTTATTTTTTTTAAAAACACCCAATAGTCTTGCACTGGCGATACACAGCAATGCAAGACCATAAGATGCAAGTGTTTGGAGTTAACGGTATGACTTCTGGTATCTGGCGCGGGCTCCTGGACCTCCGAACTTCTTGGGCTCGCAACGACGAGGATCGGCCACCAGTAAACTCCTGTCGTATTGGACTAAGATGTCCTTGATTTCCTTCTTAGATGCTTCGTCTACATCTGTAAACAATATATATTATATTAAAATACTTACATATAAACAAAACATCTGTCCATGTTACTTATTTCTCCTAAATTATTAAAAGCATATTTTTGGCAGATTTTTTAATACTTTAATTCCATCAGAGCCAAGATCTGAGCGAGCTAGTGAAATATTTAAGTTTGTCTTTCATTCAAAAACACTTGATACATGCCATATAAAAAGAAAATTAGCTTTTAGCATATGGTGGTCCCTACCACTGTATCCCTATACAGCATAACTTTTGCATTAGTCACAATCTTTAGAGCCAAAGATGTCACAAGCAACTAATTTATGATTAACATCAACATATCTCCAGAACAGATAAAAATTCCAAACCATTGTACAGATTAGTAGGCTCAAGTCTATGATAGAGGACCGTTATACTGCAGCATGTTCGTGGAAACCCTAGCATCGCAAACATCCATAGGTGACAGTAATTGTTTACTAAGTTGGCCGTCAGCCTATCTGCTATTCCTCAGAATTAAAAAAAAAAGAAGTGTCTGGCTTCTGGAAGTGTCTGATGAAGTTTAAACTACATTATACTGACTTAGATTTATAATAACAGCCCATAAACATCCCACTGTAGGGCAAGGACAGTATATCCATACAGTTGTGTATGGATTGGCAGTATACACATATCGGTGATCAAGTTTTCCTTCACCGCTGGTACATGGCAATTATGCTATAATATGCACAGTAGATGAGAATAAGTACCTAAGCCGTGAATACCAACATGGGATTGGAAGTTCCAATTTTGAACCCAGCAATCAGTTACCTTCTTTTTGGACTTAGTCAATACAAATTAAGAAATATAAACACAGATATTCTATTGTAAATGTAGTGTACACTTCAAACAAACATAGCATTGATTAGCTATACCGTTTGGTAATGTCACAATAATCTCCCTTCCCTGAAATGACTGAATTGCATAATGGCAAAGCAGCTTTGGAAGAAAGGGGTTTCATAAATTGTCATTTAATACAAACTAACTTTTATTTATTATATTACAGACTATGATGAAACTAAACAGCTTTTTAGTATAGGAATATAATAATTTTTTTAAGAAATAAGCTTAACATAAATTTCATACATTGTAATATTTCAATTGGAAGCAGATCCCCAAGACACATGTTAACCTAGTTTGGTGACCATTGATTTAACCATTAGAGTGCAAACTGTCGATAAATCGACTCATATGTATCGTAGCGCGCGCATTATAACATTTATAATAAGTTACTGTAAAATATGGTTTATTCATCTCCTACGCTTATCTTAAAGATGTTAAGATATATACATCAAACATAAAGCATAACAATGACATCCACCAAGACTCTGGGACCATATTTTTGCCATGCTACAAACAGTGGTGATATGCATAATGCAAATAACGTTTTTTTTTTTCAGTTTTACTCTTCTCTGATTTATTAATGCCACCAAAATAATACAATATATCAGTGTGCTGTACTTATGTAAAGCTATAGAATAGTTAAAACTGTGAAAATGTAAAAAATAAACTGTAATAAATTTGAACTTATAAATGCAAAAAAGAAGTTGTTACTCTTTCACACCTAAACCACTGAACCAATTTTGATGAATTTCAGTATAGTCATAGATTGGACCTTGGAGAATGACTAGACTACTTTTATTTTTAAATTCATTTGGCAGAACAATGCTAAACGCGTCAATTAGTTATCTATAAAATTAAAAAACTATGAACTTACATTTTTGATAGAAAGCAATAAGTGCTTTGGAGATGGCCTGTCTGATGGCGTATACCTGGGCTACATGACCACCCCCTTTGACTGTAACTCTAATGTCTACTCCCGAAAACTTTTCCTGCAATTTAACAAAATAAATGATTTAAAAAAATATGTATTAAAATAAAATGTTAATTGTTATTAAATAAATCAGATATATATTTTCACTTCACATCTAAAGATACTCAGGTTCGGAATAAGATTTACTCATCATTTTATAATGATAAAAGATAAGATACCACTCAAAAAATAACTTCCTTTTAAATTTTTTTCTAGTTTCTATATAAGCTGAAATTCAGCAGATAGGCTACCAGCCAAAGGCCACGTTAGTGGTCACTGTCGCTTGGGGGACACCCATTAATTACGTGAGCTATTTTTCGATCAGTTTAGACCCCCCCACGTGAGATTGGCGCTACAAATATTTTAAACTAAAATTTATTTTTACTATTCGGGAAAATAATAAACCGTTCAGGTATACTATAATTAATTTAAATAAAAAAAAAACAGATAAAAACATATTTTTTTAATATCTGTAATATTTTATATTTCTTGAAGGTTACATGAGATTTGGTGAGATTTCATTGGATTCCCCCCCCCCCCCCCCATTCTGAGCTCACGTAATTAATGGATGTCCCCCTAGGAATGCTTCCAATACCAGGGCCATAGCCAACACACTGTCAGATTGAAGAAATTTCATAACTTTTTTTAAAATACAATACTGAGATGGGAAAACCTCAGCTGGCCACTTATTCCAAATCCAGAGAGTATGTAAGGTTAAAGTTCTCAAGAAATATTTTGTATTGGAAAGAAGAGGCTCAAATCACATTGATGCCAAGCATTATAGTAGAGGTGCGATGGTAGAAAGACAAGTGTGTCTAAACAGCTCCTCAGTAGTATAGATAGTAGAATTTGCAAATATTCTAAGTGTATCTAGCCCATCTTTTAGTCTGGGATCATCAACATGATTGTGCACATTGTTTTTCTAACATTTTGTAATATGACCCAAAAACTTAAAAAAAAAATAAGAAAAGGCCTTTGGTTGTTGTCTGTGAATTAGATAAAACAGAAATCAATTTGTCAGCTTCTTTTTAATTCCATTTCTTTCATAAGAATCTTCTACATTTTTTAAGATTCGAAATCCATTATTAGACTGTTACAATAATTGGTTTAGATTACAATAATTAGATTGTAGCCACCGAGTTTAACTGGTAATAAACAGGTAGAATATTGAACCTCACCTTTCCAAGTAAGAGGATTGGTTCTTGAAGTTTATACTGCAGGAGACGAGGTTCCACCAAGTCGAGAGGACGTCCGTTTACGCGTAGCACTCCATGTCCCCGCTTGCAGTAGGCTACGGCAGTAGCTGTTTTCTGCAAAATAAGAAGATTGAATAAATAATGAGTTAAAATATTTAAGCTACCTAATTTAAAAGGATATAAAAGCATCCATTAAACTGTAAAATGAGCACTTTCAAGGCTCTTTTAAATAACCAACAAGATAAACATAAGTTAGAAAGAATCAGAAATCTATTATTCTAATCTATTATTTATGGTTTGCAAGTAATTTGAATACTTTACATGTTGTTTTCGTTTAGACCATCACTGAGAAGTTTCTCCAGAGACGGCTGGTACAACGAAATCTATGTTATCCCCTAACCAAAAAATAAACTGATGATAAGTGTTTTCTTCAGCAGTTAAGGCACAGAAGGGGATTTTTATCACCATTTTAGTTTCAAAGCACTCTGAATGATTAAATATCATGTATTTTCTCAGAAATATTTAGAAATTCGCAAACGAAACGCGGACTAACACGTGGATTTACAAACACTAACCTTGCGTCCGAATACTTGGACAGCCTGGATCGGCTCACGTCTTGCCTGGAAAAACGGAAGATTAGAAGTTATATAACAGTAAACATGTATATTTTTAATAATATTTCAACAACAAAAAGCAAGATAAACTAGGCACGCACCTCTTGCGCGGCAGCCATTTTGACAGAGAAAGAATGATTGAATCTATGATTGAGATTGACAACGAAATAATGAACGAGAACAAACCACAGACTGTTGGACAAAACTGCTTTATGTCAATGACATCGATTACAGAAAAACTTATTTCAAATTGAACTCATAAATAAATAAAAAATAAAACATAACCACAATTAATAAGAAATATATCCAACCTGTATATATTTTTTATTTTATTAATTTCCTTAACTCGAAAAGTACTAGTTCATGAACACAAAAACTATAAATATCTAGTTACAAAGATATTTTTTTATATTTCGATTCAAGAAATTAGTTGTTAGTGTAGAAAATAATATCAATATTGAATATTATATTAAAATATTGAATTACAGAATTTTTCTAATTAACAACTCCATCTGCTATTTAATGAAAAATAATTGAAATCAGAAACTAGCACTAGATGTCACTTGTAGTATAAATTATACACGATATGAATGAGTTCAACTTGTGAAGCTCGCTCGACTCGCCTCGAGCTTGGTGTTATTTTTTAATTTGTATTCGACGAACGTAGTTAGTGAAGTGGAGTCGTGTTCGGAATACGCGACAGTAGCGCTCGAATTGTTCATATTGCACGGCAAATAAGTTTATTTCCGCGCCAGTGTATACGAACTTAAACAAAACAGTGTGAATTTATAAACGAGAATTTTGTGTGTTATCTTACATAATAATTGACGTTGTTTTGTGTTAAATTTCAACTGGATTTATTATTGCAGAATAATTATACAGCGAAGGTAAGTTAGTAGGTTTTTAAAGTAAAGTTTTGATAATTATCTTTTTTTATACAGACTCTTGAGTCTTAAAGTCAATTAAAAACTAATGTTCGCATCATGTCCTATTCTTTACGAACTTATGGATACAATTAATAATTTTAACAATATTAAATAATATAAATAAAATTTTTAACGTTAACACTTTCGAGATTATATCTAGTATTTTACTTAAAAAAAATAAAAACAATTTTAATAATGCTAGACTGTAGTATTCTACTTGACATTTTTTGTCAATTATTTTACGTCGAGACCAAGTGCGTCATACAAAAAATTAAATGATTCATGCAAGAATGCGACCAGCGTATAATGGAAATACTAAGTACATTCCTTAACAGGAAAAATAGAAAACATTGGAAATGTAAATTATTTTTTAATTATAATACAGCTGTTATAGAATACATTGATTATATTTTAACAAAGTTTGATAATTTGATATACAGTAAATTCTTTTTCAAATATTTCTTAACATGCTATCCTACTAAACCGACGTCAATATTTCTACACTGAATGTACTACCTGTTTCTTTTCGCGGAATCAATATTGCCACTACTTACTAGAAGCCACTAAAACAAGTTGATAATTCACGGATTTTAAACGTGTTCACATTAAATCACCTTTAAGTAGATTTAAGTATGAACAACTGTGAAAACTTAATAATATAGTGATAGAAATATAACTTGTACAGTCATTTGTTTATTTTATTTAATACGGTACACCAACAGCATACTTAAGATACAATTTACACAACATTTACAATAATAAAAATCATATGTATGCCAATTATAGGTGCACACAACATTTGCCGTCGTAGTAGTTGTTTAATATTATATCTATAAAATGCAATATCAAATAAATCAAACATTAATAATAATAATCACAAAAAAAATAAAAAAAGTCATTCGGAATACTTAGGTGCATCCCAATTGCATCTAAGTTTGATTGTAATTCAGGTCCATAATTCCCTTTAAATGCTACAAATGACAGTGAATACAGAAAGAAGGCCCAAAAAAGATGAATTACGTAAAATAAGGTATGATGAAAAAGAGTGTGAATGTTTAAATGACGGCTAACAGAAGAGAGTGGAAGAAGAGAACATATTACGATCTCATATATAGTGCGGTAAGGGCAGAAAGGTTTACATGATATATGATTTAATTTTTTCGGGTTCAACCATTGTGCTAACCTGATAGGAACTCATAACCCTATCTGGTGTTCAGCTGAATAGGAGCTAGTTTAGTTTCATTCATATTTAGAAGTATCGAAGTCACCGTTTTCACTCCATCAAAACACCACGTACCATTTTGACAAAGTTAATATTAATAGACAAGGAAAATGACGAATAGATTTAATATTAGTTTTAGTACTGACTGTACTTGAATCCTGGTGCGCCAATGTTTAATTGAATTTATAGCTAATATTCCTACCATGGCTTCTGTAAGTTGATTAGCAATGCAAGGTAATATAGACGTAACAAGCTAATGAAGCAGTATAAACGAGTGAAAGATTTGCACTGTCTTTAGTTGTTCTTGGACTTAAGTACCTTGGTTCCGTATAAAAAATAGTAGTTTTTGTTTTTATTTTACTTACCTTACACGCCTAGACTGATGCAGGCGCAAAAGGTTGGGAAAAGCAAGAAACCGAGATTTGTGACGCAAATTGGGGAGGCCTACGTCCATTGACTGATGTCATAAGATCCTGGTTCTTATAAAAAATTTAAAGACTTCTCGTCTTATGTCACAATAGTGACAATCCCTTCAAGTAAGAAGGCTTGTAAGTTGAGAACCGGACAAAGTGCAAACAACTTTCGAGACAGGCCACAGTTGATTTTTAAGGACACTACCTTCAGCAATGAAGAATTCGACCGTAAAGAAGAATGAAGAAGGCTTGTATTATAAATGGGTTCTCGTTGATCATTGACTTCATCATTCGAACGCGCAACCTTTATTGAACAATCCGCTTATCTCTAACAAAGATGCTATGCATACATCCACGAAATTTTATATTTTAAACAAACATATAAAATATTGGAGTAATTAAACTGCCTGCAACTGTTGTAGTAAACGAGTTCTTGAGTAGAGACCACGTCTTGGCTAGCGTAGAACGCGCTCTGGCTAGCAAGAAGTGGATGTAACCGGCTAACGGTTGGTCTTAATGTCTCTTCCAAGGTACATACCTTGAAAAAGGCATATATCGAGCCGGAAATCCACTATTTCTGTTGGGTAGAAACGGATATAAAATGTAATTTAAAATAAATTTATTTAAATGTAACTTTGACTGATATTCATATGAATTATTGATAAAATTAATAATAATAATTGATCTGTATTGGTAGCTACATTTATTTAAGATTGATGCTATATAAAGTTTTGTGCTGTTTTTCTCAAGTGTTAGGCTTCCACCCATTGACTTACACTTATGATATCTTTTAAACTTCGTACCAGCTTCGGCATCTCTAGTGAGACCAGTGTCAATTCAAAATTGTATTCATAAATGATACTTGAAGACTTTATACTTCTTAAACAAATTTAGGTTCAGAATGTTTGCATGTAATCAATCGATAAGATAATCTAGTTTTCAAAATATTCAGGCCGATACATATCGATATTTGTGTTTAGATATATATAGTAAATAGTCTACCGTGTTTTTATAAGTGCAAAACTAAATATTTTTTTTTATAATGAAGGATCGTTTCATCATCCATCCTTACAAGTCTAACGCCTTCGTGTTCAGAATTGTCATGTGCCTTTTCGACTCGTCGCATGTCATTACCATCCGTCTTCCATCTTGCCACATCAAAGAAATGTATATAATTTTAACACCGAAAATAAATATAAGCCTGTTTCCTAATAACAATTCGTTATTATTATTGCTGTAGGACAGCAAACAGGCTAACGGCCTACTTAGAATTTAGCAGTTGCCGTCGCCCATGGATGTTGGCATCGCAAACACGCTGCTGTCCCATAAGGGTACAGGAACTTGGGTCACTAATGCCGGAACACAACAGAAGGTTATTATAGCGCCATACTTAAGACCAAAGGTGGTCGCCATCTACATTCATATTCAAAATGATTTTTCAACAAAATGTTTACGCTTTCAGTAATTTCTTCGCTAACAAGTGTTTTAAACCGTTTAAATTTTATCTCTATAAACGCATAAACAAAACATTAATTAGGCAATAGTTAAATACTACTACCAAGCATCGTTAAATAAACCAGTTCCAGTACTGTCTTGGGACTATCGTCGTAATCCGACTGGTTTTTAAAATGTCAATGAAGTTAGAATAAGTAGCCGCTTGTATATATATGTATATATATATATATATATATATACCTAGTCAGGTCATAAATTCTGTCACATGTTTAATGTAAAATAATTGTAACAAGTTTATTCATTATGTAACCATTCATATACCAAAATGAACTTAACAAAACATAGATTCTTATGACATTAAAGTTTATTCAAAATGACCTCCGTGATTTTGAATACAGGCCTTCAATCTGCGCGGCCAGTCGTCTATCGCAGCACAAACGAGGTCCATGTCAATATCGGCGGCTGCCTTAATCAAGGATGTCTTGAGTGACTCCAAATTGGGATGAGGCTTTGAGCACGCCTTTTCCTCCAAGTGTTGCCATATCTTGTAATCTAACGGATTCAAATCTGGACTGGAGGAGGGCCAGTCTTCGTGCCGGATGAAGTGGATTTCACGCGCCGCCAGCCAGTCTTGTGTGCTCTTCGCTCTATGAGCTGGCGCCGAATCTTGTTGGAATACCCAGTGCCTGTTATTGAACATGGTATGAGAAACAGGTTCCACAAGGTTCGTCAGGACTGTATTTTGATACACAGCAGCATTCGTTTTTACACCTTTCTCACAAAAATGTACCTCTGTTAAGCCCCAATAAGAAACTCCCAACCATACCATGAGCGAGGATGGAAAATGACCTCGTTGGACACGCGGAATACGGTTGCTCGCTTCTTCACTACTGTGTGCGTACACCTTATCATTTTGTTTGTTGTAGCTCTCTTCTACGGTAAACATTTTTTCATCCGAAAAAAGAATTTCCCGATATTTTTTTCCCGCGTACCGCTTCAACAAAGCGCGGCATCTCTTCAGTCTCAGGTCCATTAGACGAGCATTCAAATGATGTCCTGTTTTTCTTCGATATGCCCGAAGCCCTAAGTCTTCATTTAACACCCTTTTCACCGTGGTTCTGCTTAACCCCATCTGAAGGGCCAACAGTTTCTGCTTACGTTTGGGATTTCTTTGAATTCGTGCCTTCACAGCTTTTATCACTGCTGGAGTCCTAACAGACCGAGGGCGACCACTTCTTGACCTGTCATCTACACTAGAGTCTTCATTGTATCGTTTGATGGTACGATAAACGATATCTTTTGGTTATATTCAAATTTTTCAGTATGTTAAAAATTTGAATTGGCGCGTAACCGCAACGATGCAACGCAATAACTGCAACACGGTCTTCTTTAAGCGTCCACTCCATATTTAAAAATGAGTAAAATTCTAAAAGTATACATTTTTATTTTCATGAACAATTCGAAATTCGAATTCAATAAACTTTTTGTGGCCAGCATTCTAAAAGAAAAGTTTTTACTGTGTGACAATACTTATGACCTGACTAGGTATATATATAGAATTACTGTTAATAATAATTGCACTTTTTATTCAATTAAGCTTAGGAATATTTCACACAATATCCCACCCAGGTCACAGCAGAGTGCTGCAAAAATCATAAATACATAACCTGGACGTTCATAACTGACCATAATGTTAGATTGTGTGCGCTCCATATTGTGCATGAAAATGTATAGCTTACAGCGCTACATATCGTTTCCTGTTTGACTATGGTCAGTGTAATTTTATTAGCGCTTCTTTCGATGTCGGTCGACCGTTGATTGACCGACTACGGCTTCCGAACGTGTTAACCCTTCTTAGTACTTCTAATAGGGCTTAATCTGGAACTTTGTAACATTAATATCGTCTAGGTATTCTGTACTTCAAATAATATCCGACTCTGGCCGTTTTTCTGAAGGAAATTGACAGTACTCTAGACATGCTTTTCCACTGTTATGAAATTGGCGTAACATATCTTGGTGTTTCTTTACGATATTTTCCTTTATTACTTCACCATCATTATAGTATAATATGCACACTGAAAAATTGCTTGTGATGCCGAGGTAGAAATAAAATTTGCTAACCAACATTGCGTCTCTAGTGTCTTTGATGAGGGGGAAATGCTAGATGCACGCCGCCGCTTGGAAGCTCCCGGCGGGGTAATGTGGGTCTCCCGTGCAATGCGCACCCGCAGGTTACAGGGGGACGCACGTCGCTGATATAGGTATATTAGTGGGTACTAAAACCACCCAGAGTCCTTCTACTGCCGGCACCTGGGGGAGAATGAAAAGCCTTCACGCCTCCCGCCCTGGCGGTTGTGTGAGAGACCATAAGACGGATTTTATTATTGCAAATATTAATGTCATTCATATGAATTAAAGTAGCTCATAAACAAAATGATACTTTGAAATCTTCGAGGCATCTCTGTCACCGAATCCGTATATGCGGTGGTCCATATAAAGAAATATATTGAATTACGTTTGCATGAACTTTGCCGTAGGTACATCATCTCAAAGAGTTCCACGAATAAAGTCGGCTGGGTTTATAATGAAAACATTCTTCATGATACAGCCATATTTGAATTGTTTGCACAGTTGTGTCATCAGCAGTGTAATAGTACGAAATCATAGTAAGAAATATTAGATAAAGAAGTGGCAGATATTGGCAAAAAATAATAATAGACATCTCCTAACTTTTATAACTTTTTCTTTGTTTTTATTTTATTCATATAGATTTTTGTATGTATTTGTTATTCTTTACCAATAAAATATTTTCTTTCTTTCTTAGAAAATATGTTTATTAAAGATTTCAATACAATACATATTTTACACTTACATAATGCTTTCTTTTACAGCATGTAAAAGAAAGCATTCCTCAGCATGTAGTCAAAGGCGACTGTAGCCGATGTAGCGCCCGTGTGCAATCATTACTTTGGCGTCCTCTAGTTAAAGCGCGGTCAAAATGTAATAGGTCCAAATGTTAACACGTTTTGTCTAAATGTGTGTATCATAAATATGTCATTGTTAAAAAATGGAAATGGAAAAAAAATCGACATTCAAACTATCTATCAGCTGATCGGTCATTTTGTATAGAGAGAATTTTTTTTACTATTTCGATTTGGGAACATTTGACATGGGAACGTTTCGGCTTGTTAGGGTGTTATATTTACCTTATATTTGTAACAGTGAACGGAGATCCGGGTGCGAATGGTGCATTTTAAATGATGTCAGGAAACAATAGGTACACTGGGCGTAGGTTCATTGAGAGTGCCACGGCCGACGCCCCTACACCACTGCGCCCGTGCGCAACGCACACCCTGCAAGATATGTAAAGCCGCCTCTGCATGTAGTAGCAGCAAACAGTTAGTCCGCGGACTGTAAAGTTCCATAGTCAAATTTATAAGTTATTAAAACGAGCAATACATCACAGATATATTAAACAGGTTATAAATGATAGTGTATAGAAAATATATGCACTCCCCTAACTGAAAATGAGCGGTTATTCCACGGATAGGATACACAGAGGTGATGGAGGATCGTAATGGTTTTACTGATTTCCTCACGATGTTTTTATGTGGCGCAATTATTAAATGAACGTCAAATAAAATCGCCTACAATGCGATTCAAATAAGAATAGGAACGTCAATGACCTCTATCTGTCAAATGTCACTTGAAAAGTACGGTTTGGAACGAAACCTTATTTGCGTATAAATAATGGTGAGTGGAATTGAAGTCATAAATACAGGTAACATACCTAATTTTATTTTAAAGAACAGTTAGTGGAATAAATATTAAAAACCTATGCTATGACGTCACAACATGGCGCAAAGTCGATCTTATTCTTATTTGAAACGCATTAGTAGAGATTAGTCTCCGAGTATAATACCACTGAACAGTAGTTCAATGGTATTAAAGTAGTAAGGTACCTATTTCATAATTACCATAATTAAAAAGAACCAAAACACTGCAACAATGTTTATTTCACACTAATTTCGTTCACAAGCCAATTAATTTATACAAATAAATGCAATTAACAATCAAGTTTCGATATTTATTGAAATATAGAACCAATATTTATACAACAAAACCAACCGAATCAAACCTAAACAAAAATTTTGTTTGATTTAGATAGAAACGTTTTTTGACAAAATGACGATATGTTCTTAGAAAACACTGCACAATCATGATATATTCAACCTTTTATTTTGCGTTTCGAATCAAATCCCACTAAATCAGCACGGGCTTCTTATTTGAAACGCATTATAAAAGCTTGACAGTTTGTAAATGAACCTACAAAAACCTAAAATGAATATTTGTTAACCTACCGTACCGCTTTAGTATATTTTTATTTAGTGCTAATAGTTTTTTTACTAACATAACAAGAGGTTTAACTTTTTTACTTTTAATTCTTTATCTGAGTTTTAGTGTTTCTTTTTTAAATCGTCTTATACAATATGTTTTTATTGTTATCCAATAAATCTTTTCCAAACATGGATCTACGTAAGTAGCCAGTGAAATAGTTTAAGTTTGTGTAAGTTAGTTCGATCCCATAGAATACAAAATATTTGTAAGATCTGCAAAATATAAGTTTTATAGTTAATGCGTTCATTCCAGGACTTGAATTTTAAGTTATAAATATTTCGTAATTCTGCTATCATTTTTGACATGATAAACTGTGAAGCTGACAACTTGTGTGTTCTTTAATATTTGTTTGGGTAATCAAAAACGTGTTATAAGTTTAAGTTACCATAAACTTGTAACAAGTTTTGGCATCAGTATCAAAGATCATAAAACAGACTATTTATTTATATATGAAGCTATGAAATAAAGCTCAATGGTGGGATTATCAACCTGAGACCTCAACGTTCAACCATCCATCTTTTATCCAACGGATGAGATATATCATATTTCGCATAATCTGATTCAGGTTCCTATAATGTTTACGTTACGCGGGTGGCCATTTCTTGGACGACTTATCGCTCAGCTCCCATCCGGTCTATATGATCTTGTTTTTGTACGTCTGTAATTTAGCTAGTATTTTGTTATGTTTTATCTGTGCAGGGACGGAGAATGAATACTGAACTCTGCGGCCGGGGTCGGCCTGTAGTAAAAGGCGACAAAACAACCCACCCTAGCTTCGTGGTAGGGCCCCAAGCCCGTTTGGCGACCACCTTTGGTCTTAAGTTGTCGCAATAATAACCTTGTGTTGTGTTCCGACATTAGTGACCCAAGTTCCTGTACTTATGGGGTAGCAGCGAGTTTGCGATTCCTCTGGCGTTGCAAACACCCATAGGTGATGGTTGCTACTAAATTGTAAGCGGTCCGTTAGCCTGTCTGCTGTCCTACAGCAATAAAAAAATGTACAATAGGTATTTATTTACGTAAGGAAAGTATGAAATTTTACTGTCAAAATTACCTGAAATTGAATGAGATAGGGTAGCCCTATTCAACTCGTAAGGGTCCATACGGGACATATATACGCTTAACTCTCTATACTAAACATCATCATTAGCTTGGCCTTGTCCCAATTATTTGGGTTCGGCGTAATATGTATTTTTAATCCATTTTATTACATCCTGGCAATCTTCATCTGTCACTCCATACATACTCCATACATCACATATTCGTTCCATCGATTTTTAGGTATACTTCTACCCTTGTAGTTCTAAACCTTCTAGTAATGTGGTCGGCATCCCTTGTCAACATGTATCGTACGAAATCAGTCTCCTTTCTATGAATTTATAATTATTATTTATAGATATCACTTACAGAGAACCTCTTATATACCGAACGAACCGTTTATTGTTGTTAAAAAATAGTGAATCTCAATTTATTAATTAATAAATAGCACGAATAACATTTAAAAACTAAAATTAAAATTCACTATACTAACAAAAAAGACAAGAAGATTATAAAAAAAATATATCGATTCCAAATCACTTTCGGCCGGAAACCTTCCCAAGACGCTGGCAGTATTACCGCGAAACCAGCTTTTTGATCAAGTGAGACCTTTGTCAAGGGTTTTGACAGGTCTCGATAAAGGCTTGTAGACTCCAAAGTCAACAGCGAAAGCAGCAAAATTATGAATCCGTTGTCAATGGACGAATATTTGCGGCGTTTCAGGTGCTTTTCAGCATGAAAATAGTTCTTTCACGCCTTTCCAAATGCCTATTGTCACCAAACTAATCAAACTAAATCTAGTACATGGTTTAAACGATGTGTAATCTCTCACTTTGCATACAATAACCAAATTATAATATTCATTATTAAATTATAATAACACGCTTAATTCAATTCAGGTGCTATAATGAAGTTCTGTGTGTATTGTAGAGAATCCGCCTTCTTTTATTATAATGTCAACGGATTGTGTGGATACACTTGAACTACACACACTACGGATTGTGTGGATTTTTTTATTGGTGTAGGACACCAAACAGGCTGACGGCCTGCTTAGAATTTAGCAGTTACCGTCGCCTATGGGTGTCATTATGGCATACTTAAGACCAAAGGTGGTCGCCATCTACGTAGCTAGGGTGGGTTGTTTTCTCACCTTTTACGACAGGCTGACCCTGGCCGCAGAGGTTAGTATCCTTTCTCCGCCCCTACACGGATATAAAAGCATTGAAATAGAGTTTACACTAGTTCGATTTTAACATGTTAAACTGATTGTGGCTGACCGGTGTGAGGTTAGTGGAAATATTTTACCTTACCTAGTATAGGTAAACGTAATATTTTTTATTGCTGGGCAACAGCAGATAGTAGGCACACTTAGCAGTAAGCTTTTATCGTCGCCCATGGGTGTTTGCGACGCTAGGAGCACCGCGAACATTGCTGTCCGTATATAGGTATAGGAACCTAGGTTACTAATGTCGGATTACAACGCATGGTTATTATAGTGGCATAGTTTTACCATCTAACTAGGGGTTTGTCGCCTTTCACGGCAGTCCGACCCTGCAGGAGTTAGTTACTCCGCCCCTGCACAGAGAAAATAGCTGTAAGGTATATTTTATAGATATAGGCACATAGTGGCCAAATGTTGTCACACTCGGAGACCAGTTTAGAGGTGATTGATTAGAATCCTAAGAAGGCATGGAGAAAAACTAAGCGGTAGTTTTTCTCCCCTAATGAGCATAATTTCCAGGTATCTACTAGTGAAGGAGCTTTCCTTCCTCCAAGATGCTTATCTTGGTTATACTTGAGGCATACCGATATCACCGCTATGTGTTACGCGCCAATTCGCCTGGGATAAGCGTAGCGGGTATACTGTCTTTCTCTCCAGGGGGAGACCCGAGCCCAGTACCCTATGGGTTGTTATTATTTTAATTGTGTTTCAGTGGTTTTTCTTATGAATAAATAAAATGAATCCCAGATCGTCGTTAGCTGATAACGATTCCAAAACACAAGTTGCATTACCGGCTATCCGGGCAACGGGTTTCACGTGTCAGAACGTCTGCCGTCCCAATTGTGAATGCTTATGTATAATATATATTTATATACAAAGAAGTTGACCCGGCAAACGTTATTCAGCCATATGAATTTAAAAAAAGTAGCCTATATCCTTCTCCAAGGTCCAATCTATGACTATACCGAAATTCATCAAAATTGATTCAGCGGTTTAGCCATGAAAGCGTAACAAAGAAACAAACACATTTTTCATTTATCTATAATATTAGTTAGAACGAAAAGTATGTAAGTCATCAGTCTACGGTAGTATTATAACACAGGCGTTTTGCTACTTACTGTGAATTGTCACTAGTAATTAGTAAAATAATACCTAATTGTTCTTGCGAAGAAGAAAGTATAAATGCCTTTAAAAAATGGTTATAATGTATTTAGAAAAATTCTTAAAAATAAAACTGCGAAAGGAAGGTGTAATGTGATGCCATATAACTAGGAAAATGATGTGAGAGGATGGATACAGAAGGAGAGGTAGAACAAAGAAAAGATGGATGGATTGCGTATAAGATTATATAGCGAAAAAGGGTGTGAATGTTGATATAACAGCTAACAGAGGAGAGAAGAGAGAACATGTTGTGCCGACCCCATATAATGTGGACCTCATGTAATAAGAACAGGAAGAAGAAGAAAAATTATATAGATTAAAGCAATAACTCCGCTTCTTAATTCCCGTAAATATGTATATAGGTATATCTAAACATAATAATCTAAGCGAGTTTCTGACTAAAGTGTAGAACTGTTGTCGCCTGGATTCACACAACGGCTTCGTTTATGGAATTTCAATGTTAAACAATTGAGATAAACATCATGTTGTGCATTATTTGAATTTCAAATCGAATACGTCTCATCGACCTTTCTACGTTTTCTTAACAATGTCGTCATTCGGCGAATACGTTGAATATTGAGGCACTTTTGCAAATTTAATCATTTGATTAATTGCATAATGTGAAAAAAATCAATTCATATATATATATATATATATATATATATATATATATATATATATATATATATATATATATATATATATATATATATATAGTTATAGGCTCTAAACAACGGATATACTACATATATACTTTTATTTTGTGAATAAATACATGTTATATACACCCAGTCGCGAGACGGGAATCGAAACTGTGACCTCAGCAATTGTACCAAAGTGAGTTAGCCGTTATGCCACAGAGGTCGTCAAATATGTCAGTATGTCTCGCACAACAACTGGCACGCTAATATTGCAAATATCTATAATATTATTTCTCATGATACTAGTGATATATGATTTATATGTCGACAGTGTTTCATTAATCCAAAAATGGATAAAATTGGAAATGAATATATCAGGGGAAGTTTGATATAGCGCCAGTGACTGAAAAGCTGATCATGGTATAGTTATATAATGCGTAGAGAAGAATTCCATATAACAATGAAAATGATAATTGATACAAAAGGAGGGGTAGACCAAATAAAAGATGGATGGATGAATTTTGTAAAAGATGATATAGCAAAAATGTTATGAATGTTCAGATGACTACTAATATAAGAGAGTTGAAGGAAAGAACATGTTGTGCCGAACCCACATAGCTAGAATGAGGGCAGGACGATGAAAAGTGCTTCGTTTTCGTATGATCAAAATATTATTTTAAACCCGTATACTGTATACATACTCATATTTTTAAAATGTCCCGCGATTTAAGTAGGTAAAAGCAGACTGAAAATATTTAGAAGGCAATTTAAGAGCCTACTTCTCCCAGCCTCACCCCACATCACTGTGACGTCGGGACATGTTCTCTCGTTTCACTCGTTAGCCATCATCTCAACATTAACATTTATTCGCCATATATTTTACACTATCCATTACTTTCTTTGGTATAACTCTCCCACTGTATCCATCCACTATCTTTTCCTAACATTGTCTTTGTCCTTAAACACCACAACACAACTAGCTCAGTGCTTATGTAAGATGTTTTATACTATGCTCGATTGCCACGGAGTACCAAATATTTGTATGATTTAAAAATAGCTTTTTCACAATTCACAATCGCTAATTTACTAACTTGCTTTTTAAGATAATTAACTACATACAAAAACTTAAAAATAATATGGAATGACTAACAAATGCTTTCATAACCATTTAAAATATCGACTTTAGGATACTGAGCAATAAGTGGTCAGTAATAGTAATACGACTTGAAGAGTCACGCATAAACCGCGTGTAGCAACGTGATAACCCAAGTTACCTATTTTATTATTTAGTAACAAATTGTCTGTCGTCAGTCTGGGTGTACTTATTCAACATTGTCCTACTAGTTGTACTAAAATCATATAAGTAAAAGGAAAATACCGACCGATCTGTTATTGAAAGATCTTTTTGATAATGAATTTGCATTAAACAGACGGGTGCGTAAACATTTTCTTAAATGCCAATGCAGCATGAATTGTTCCTATCAAATCAATAATGTTATTGCGAATTTTACTATGTGAATGTATAGATTTCGAATTACGTTAGCGACCATGTAAACGCAGTTACGTTGATTTGTCTCGGTCAATTAATTGTGAACACTTGAATGTATAATCACACAGTTACTCATTTTACGTGTTTATTGGTTTCTAGAAAATGTTATACAGTTTTAGAACTTTGTCGACCTAGATCCTGTAGATCCTCTTTCTTTTTGGGAGGTGGAAAGGAACTAAACACACCCCGCTGCCCGATCCCATGCGGTGGGAACTAATTTGGATTTGGCATCATAAATAAGTAAATGCGGGTTTATCAATATTTCCTTAGGGATGTAATTACCACTTCTTAGTCTTTCTTACATCATTAAAACTATTTGATACTTAATCGAAATGAATTACAGTAATACCCCGCTTTACGCGGGGGATACGTTCCGAAAAAAATCGCGTTAACTGAAATTCGCGTATATCGGGGTTTATGATTAAACATAGTCAAAATTTAACACAAAAAATACAAATCATTTTAATCAATCACTTTAATTCTATTCTTCTTATCAATTACTTTAAATAAGAGTATGTATTGCATAAAGTGTTTATGCAATACATACCTACTCTTATTTTTTACGGAAAAATACATCTATTGTCTTTTGGGTAGCGTTTTGTTTACGTTCTTGTAAAATACGTTCATAACACCCAACACTGTTTTTAATTGTTTGACACACGGTCAAGACACGGTCATCATTATTGTCTATACTCTGCAATATGTCCAAACCTGAATAAATTTTTGAAAGTGCATTTTGTATTTCCCCTGAAGATAAAACTTTCTCTTCTACTTGTTCTTCCTCATCGTAGATAGGATTATTCTGTAACTCGATCAGATCTTCATTGCTGATAGGATCGTCGTGCGTTGCTACAAGTTCTACGAGATCTTCTACCGTGACATCTTCAAGTTCAGACCCCTCAATCATTGCAGCAATGTCTTCAAGCACTTGTCTCTGCATCTGGACAATTCTTCTAGGTGCTTCCATTACATCTGGCCAAAGATTACGCCACACCCCATTCATACAACTCATTTTAACTTCCTTCCAAGCCTCTTCTATGTTGTGAATAGACTTCATAATGTTGTATGACTTCCACCACTCTCGCATAGACTGTCTTCCTTCCCCGTCAGTTTCATGAATTAGTTGGCTAAAAGTGCGGCGATGGTAATAAGACTACATTATGTTTATATGCACTCTTTCGCGTAAGCGAGGCATTTGAGCGCGAAATTTGAAATTCGCGTTATAGTGAAACCGCGCGTAACGGGGTCGCGCTAAGCGGGGTATTACTGTATACTCATCATACCCACCTAAGAGTATGTGAAATTTTTATCTCCAAGAGAGGCGATTTAAACTGGCCACCACGCAATAACTTGTTTTAGGAGGTGGAACTGAACAACGCACATCCTGCCGCGTAGGAACGGCAGAACGCTCCAGGACCCCTTCTCTAGGCTGGAGGTCGCATGTCGCTGGTATACCCCCTAAAATTAGTCTCACTCTAGTAATCTAGGGTGCCAGCTTACGCCTTAAGTACCAAAGTCGCAATTAGGGCCTCTTTAAAATTTATGCCATCTTAAGCTTTCCATCCACAGTCCAAGGTGTGCTGAATATAAGTTAACAACTGCAGCGTTCGTGTCGTCCCGAGTCTTACTCAAGAAAAATTATAATGATTATTATATATTAATTAATTGTGATGAATTTATTTTTTACTGAAGCGACTTACCGCCGTTTAATCTAAATCCGAAAAATCAAGTTCTGGTTCTTTATTGATAGAGGTTTGATTTTTCTTCTAAACATTTCATACCTGTTTTGTTACAGGGTAAATAACCACGATACGGTTCTTGACCTGTTTTTTTTACCTGTCCTTCTGTTATGTGGAGCCATATGTCCTTCTGTTATGTGGGTGTAATCTAACGCGTAATTTGGTATCTAGTATCGACAGAAAAAAAATGGCATCAGAAAAATCTTCACTCAGATCAACTTAACTATACGTTAAAATACTTAAATCTAAAATAATTTACCTCCAAAATGCTCCTGGATGGACGGCTGTCGCCTCCTTCTGCGAGGCAGTCATGTCCGCAAAGGAGGCGGCAGAGCGGGAGCGGGATTCGACCACCACACTCCCCTGCCGCTAACGCAGGCCACGCCGGCGGCGCCGGAGGGCCAGTAACGACCTCCAGCCGCCGTAAAAAGCGGCCGCGGGCGGCCCCTCGGGGGAGGACCCGCCGCCCGCACTATTGCCGCGAGGGAGAGGGCCGCGTGCTGTTCTGCGGCCCCGCTCAACTGTTGATCCAGGAAAGCGCCGGGGGACGAAATCCTGACCCCCCGGCGCCAACAATTTAGAAGGGACCCGCCTTAAGACAAAGGGCGGGCTGGCGCCGGCCCGGGCGACGAGATCGGCAGGCCATATATCCGTGGGCCCGGGCGTAGGCGATAGGAGAACAACGGGGTTTTTTAGTGGGTAGTCGGATGGTCGAACAAGTTTCCCGGAGTCCCACATATCCCTCGGTCCCCCGGGCCGAGGGAACCCGTCAAGAGAGGTTTTTCCCCGAGACCAAAAAAAAACCTCCAAAGTGTACGACATTTAAAAATTCAATAATTTTAGTAATGCTAGAACTGGACTGTGTAAACATAACAATACTTATGTGAAAGGAATCTAACATTCGCATCTTTTTTGCTCGGTGAAACTGCACCTTAACTACGGAGGGGCCGAAGCGTGTTAAGGGTGTGTGTGTGTGTGTGTGTGTGTGTGTGTGTGTGTGTGTGTGTGTGTGTGTGTGTGTGTAAGGGTGTTTTCCACTCTGCTACTGCGACCACTCAGATGGTTAGCAAAGGATAGTCAGTATGTTCGTGGTGGTATACACACTACAACCCTAGTCGTCACCTTGTTTCTGTGAGGCGTCGCAGGATCCTGCCTGAATAAGAAGAATGACTCTGCAACAAACATTCGTATTTACATGTTGACATTCTCAATAGCGGTGTTGTTTCTTCTTGATTTTTGTTTTAATTTCATTGATTAATTGAGTCCAGATGCTAATTTATGATATAATATGCTATTTACAAAAATAAAAGTGTATGAATAGTTGTCTATTACCCATAACACAAGTGCTACTTTCGGGCTAGATGGCGCTGTACATTCATTAATAATCTACTGCAAGGCAAAAGTACCCGCCCTATCGATTTCCGTGCCTCTTATACAGTTTTTCGTGCCTAATCGATGTTATAATAATTTTAATATAATATCGGAGAAGAAAATCATCGCAAGTAAAGCCGGCTTTTGACTATGGGATATAATATATATTACATCTTGAGATATAATATTTTATCGCTCGTCGTACATTTTGTACGAGACCGTTCACACTGTGATATAATATATATTACATCCCAAAATATAAATATTTTTTCGACCAAATAAGCGATATTTTGAAGGAGTATATTTTACCTCACGTCCCCTGACACCGCGCTTCCCCCTGCCTCGCCATCAACACAATGATGATCGAAGCTGAACTGTTCCAAAATATATATCTTACAGTGTGAACAGGAATCGCGGGATGTAATATATTAGCTCAAGATGTGATATATATTACATCCCATAGTCAAAAGCCGGCTTTTAAGCCGGTATTTATATCGAAATATTTCCCAGTGTCACACAGGTGGATTATACTTGATGTAGTAGTTTCCTCGTGCTTTTCCCTTCACCGTCGGTATAGACTTATTATGTCAGGGGATAAGAACATTGCGTAGTTCCACACTACCCCCACCGCGAGAAAAAAACGAGAAAATTACGTAAGAGGTGCGTGCCACAATTAAAATCGGACGGCTTATTAAACTAGTCATGTATGTATGTGTTAATTGCTGAAAGTAATTTCTCGACTATGTAAGCATTTCCTTATATGGCTACAAGGATGTTTTATTATTCTTTGCAGGTTCATCAGAGAAAAACCAGTTCCATCGAGAAACTACCGACAGCATATAACAAGGTATGTTAATCTTTTTATACATAATTCTTCTGTGTGTGTGTGTGTGTGTGTGATTGAACTCTTAGACGACTGGACCAATTTTGGTGAAATGTTTTGTGTGTATTCAAGTGGATTCGAAAATGGTTTAAAAAATGTTTAAAATATTCATATTTAAGACGTGTACAGGCCAATATAGTTCACCTAACTTATCTACAATTGCAATAAAGGAACACGATATAAACAGAAAGTTAATGCGTCATTAGACAATTCCAAAGCTTTTACGATCTCTTGGATAAAAAAACAATCACAACCATCGTAAAGATCACAATGAGTCATTTGTGAGTCGTTTCATTCATAACTCGAATACGAGGTTCGAAAATGTCGACCATATTCTACGAAGTCTTACGGAACTGGCTCGAGATTGTTGTTAACTGACTCATATTTGCTTTACTCATTAGATAGGAACAGGTTTAATCGATTGAGTGGAACGATATGAATGAATTAGATACGAGGGGATATCACCTGATAAGTTGTTTGACTCGAAAGATTACTTGAAGATTATTATTTATCTATGTATATATTATAGATACTAGCTGACCCGGCAAACGTTATTCTGTCAGATAAAAAAAAGAACTTAATTACGTTCACTTCTTTTTCACCCCCTTCAAGTTTCATTTCCGCGACAAAAAGTAGCCTATGTCCTTCTCCAAGTTCCGGTCTATCTCTACACCGAGAGTCATCAAACCTGGTATAGAGGCGTGAAAACGTACCAGACAGACAGATTTACTTTCACATTTATAACATTAGTATAGATGTGACCACTCAGTCACATATATTTACCTGCAATAGGTAAATTTTTTTGTGTATTACAATTAACAAAAAGTCTAAGTGCCAGTAAAATGTTATAATTTGTAAATCATGAAGATATCTAGTCCAAATTGAACCCACAGCCTGCATCGTGTAAAACCTACTTAATCCTTCACCTATACGCTACTTCCACATCAATTTCTAAAAATAATAGTAGGTATATTTAAGAGTGGATTGATATAGAAAGAGAGGTAGACCAAAGGAAAGATGGATGGATTGCTTAAAAAATGATATGGCGAAAAAGACAGAAGAAAAACAGAAGAGAGTGGGAGAACATGTGCCGACACATAGTTTGGGATAAGGGCAGAAAGAATAAGATTTAACGAACGGGTTGAAACGATTTTACATTATGAAGAAAACTGTAGCTATCAACCTTTTGTGAGGCATCGGTGGAAAAGGAGCGGAGCGGTTGGGTCTGTGTTCTTCCCGTAGGGTTACTCGTCGTTGGAGGTTAAAAAACGTCGACTGCAAGATTGCAGGTGGCTACCGAGGTTAGGTTAATCAGCCTACAGCCGGTCCTGAAGATGAGACGTGTCGGAACAACACGTGCTAGCCTACTCTATGTGGAAAGGATTTCTTAATTGACCCTTGGGTAGGTTTTTGATGGGCGTATGGTGATTTATGAATCCCACACACACCTGTCAGAGTCCGGCCAGCAATTCAGGGCATTTTTCCTCCACAAAAATGCATTCTTTGCAAGTCTCGTTTAAACTTTCAGAAATATATTATTTTTATTATTAAAACAAGTTTATGGCTTTAGCTGTTTTGCAAATAATCGATCTTAACAACAGCCAATTTTATTGATGAATGACCTCGACCAAGGTCGTTACGGTCTGGTGAAGAAACTTTTGAAGCTTCAATTCAAATCAATTGTGATTACATTTAACATTTATAAATCAACCGGATAGTATACAACACTATATACATACATATGCTATCTGTGCCATTGTAGCACAGTTATTGTGTAGCACTCCCATACGTTAAGTAGGCTATTGGGGCCATTTTTATCGACTGTTGTTGATTACAAATTTTTAAACGTGTGGTTCAAGCAAACTAGAAGTATAAAACACTAATAGTTAACACACTTATGGATGTTATGATAATTTACATGGCCAACTTGATTCTAAAAGAAATTATTTATAATCAGATTTAAAGGAACGCACATCGTAAATTTTATATTCATAATCTAGTTATGTATACTATAATACAACTAGATTTATTTTTAAATATACAAATTAACTAGTTAATATACTTTTTTTTTTGGGGGAGGCCTTTGTCCAGCAGTGGGCGTCTTCCGGCTGAAATGATGATACTTTTTTTAACTGTATCGCCCCTTACACTAATAGAAGTATATACCTATATGTGTAACACCGTGCAGGAGCGAAGAAAGAATACTGACCTCTGCGGCCGGGGTCGGTCTTTCTTAAAAGGCGACAAAACAACCCAAGATGGCAACGTGTTAGCTATGCCTCTGGAGTTGCAAACATCCATAGGCGACGGTAACTGCTAACAGTGCTAACTACTAAGTGGGCCGTCAGCCTGTCTGATATCCTTCAGCAATAAAAAATACTATAATACTATATTATGTAGTATATAGTATATTAGTTTTCTAGTACCTAAAACAAAATACTAGTTACTTTGGACTAGATGGCGCTGCATGAGTTGTCCCAGTATAAGTTTAAAGAAATATATTATCTTGTTACTTGGGTACCTCTATAATAACCTGCTAGCTGTGAGATGCCTATCTGGAACACATACTTAGGCATTCCATATTCGTACTACCACTAGTAGTAAAGAGCAAAGTGGAAGAAGGGTAGTCGGGCGCAGGAAGGAATCTTGGCTGCGAAAGAACCGAGCATTGACGCACCAGAGATCAAAAAACAAATGCTGATCTAATTAGCAAACTTTCACTAGAAGCCAATTAATGAGGGACAACTTAGGTTTCGTCGTCTATGAAACAGCAGTCAGACGGACAGCCCACCTAACAGTAAACAGTTACCGTAACCTATGAATGTTGGTTGGTTGGTCCCCACTAACACATTGCCGTCAGCGCAAGGGAACTGGAACCTGGGTCACTTATGGGGAACACGACAAGGTTATTATGGCGGCAAATTTAGAGACCAGTGGTGGTTGCCATCCAAAGCCAGCCATAGCCTTAGATTCCTACCACCCTACCACCTAGCTGGGGTTGTCTTGTTGTCTTTAACGACAGGCCACCACCGGCCGCAGTATTCTTTCTCCGCCCCTGCACGAAGAGAACCTTAGAAACTTTACCTCTTTTATAATAATCACAGGTATCTGACAATCATACTTACTGCCTTTTTGTTTTTAAATTATTTCCTTTCCCATGCGTTTTGGAGCTAACTAGTAAATAATGACATGATAGTCGTCAATCGTATGTGACGAAGTATCGTCTATTAAAAGTAATTCCATAAAACAGTCATCGAAAAATACTTTCTACCCTTAAGGCGATAAGTGTTTTTATTTTTAGTATTACCTTTTAATACAAGAACAATGACATGTCGATAAAAGCATATGACTAATGTTGGGGCAAAGTCGAATACAAAATGTTTGGATATTATTGTCCGATGCAATATATTGGCTCGCAGATTTGCAAGGTGTGGACGGGATGTCAAGCTGGTTTTGTTCAAGGCCTATTGCCAAACCTTCTACACCTGTAGTCTGTGGCTGAGGTACACGCGGGCGGCAATCGATGCCCTGCGAGTGCAGTATAACGACGCCCTCAGGATTTTGTTGGGGTTGCCTCGTTTTTGTAGTGCATCGATTATGTTTGCAGAAAATGCTATTGACAGCTTTCAGGCCCTCATGCGTAAACGTTGCGCAGCTACCTCAGCTAGGTTCCGTGATAGCCCTCACAGTATGGTGGCAGTTTTATGCAATCGGTGGGATAGCCCAATGATTCGCCACTGGGTACAGCTGCACGCACCAGTCGCGACATGGACATTTTGATCATTTTATATTTGTGTTTATTAACAATAGATTTTTAAGTTTACTTATAATTTACTAACCCACTATAGACATGATATTGTAACTGTCTGAAATAAATAAATAATAATAATTATTATTCAAGTAAAGGTCATTACATTGTCAAATATCAATTTATATTTTAATTATGGTACCTATGGGCTCAGTGGTACACTTGGATAAAATCAAGATGTCCAGGGTTTGAATCCCACCATGGCCTACACTACTTAGGCAGATTGGATTATTCATACTAATATTATAAATTTGAAAGTAACTCTGTAACGTTTTCACAACTAAACCGCTGAACCAATTTTGATTAATTTTGGTATAGAGATAGATTGGACTTTGGAGAAGGACACTACTTACTACGGTACTTTTTTAATTTAAATGGCAGAATAACGATAGACGTGTCGGCTAGTTATCCTATAAAGTATGATTCCATTCCCTTTAATAACTATTATGGCATATACTAACCCGTCTGTGTATGTCCCCAATATGTCACTGTATAGTGGTGACACAAAGAGAAACATGCACGACATAACTGTAGTCTATGCGTGTTGCATGATCGAAAGCTAGATTATCTATGGATTTAAAAAAACAATTCACAGATTACGCAAGTCACGATATTTTTAATAAATACGATTGTTTAATATTTTTTCTACATTATGTAATCTACTTTCTTTTAGTGTTAAATTCCACAATTCGGTTATGTAATTATTTAAACTTTGTATATCGTATAAGCGAATGAATGAAAGCATTATAATTCATCAAGCTTAAAGCTTTATTTTATCCCTGCAGGGACGGAGAAAGAATACTAACTCTGCGGCCAGAGTCGGCCTGTCGTAAAAGGCGACAAACAACCAACCCTACGTGGTAGGGCCCCAAGCCTGTCTGGATGACGACCACCTTTGGTCTTAAGTATGCCGCCATAATAACCTTGTGTTGTGTTCTGACATCAGTGACCCAAGTTCCTGTATCCTTATGAGACAGCAGTGTGTTCGTGATGCCACTGGTGTTACAAACGTCATAGGCGACGGTAACTACTAAATTCTACGCGGGCCGTCAGCCTGTCTGCTGTTTTACAGCAATTAAAAATGCAGCATAGCACTTTTGTTATGGGTACTAGATAACTAATAATGAATTGGCAACTAACAGCACTGATCTTGATATATTTGAAAATAGTTTTTTTTAAATATTGTAAATTAGTAAAAAATATTCTTAAATAATTTATATTGACCAGTTAATGATACATATTTGATTTAATTAGATAGTAACTTATATATGTGTGTGAGTGTGTTGCGTGCTTGTGTGTGTGTGTGTGTGTGTGTCAGTGCATGTGTGTTATGTGTGTATCAATTTAAACACACAAGGTTTTTAGGCATCTGTTGTTACAATTTTTCTGTATGCACCTGCTTTGAATTGCAATCCAGATTTTTATGTTGAATATCTTATTATTTCTTTGGTTGTAATTTGTTTTGTGCATCAATTAAATAAAAAATATATATATACTACATATATACGTTTCTTGTGTAAATGAATACATAATATTATATATAAACACCCAGTCTGACCGGGAATCATGACCTCCGCAAGCGTACCGATGTGCGTTAGCAGAAATAAATAAATAAAATTATATATAAAAAAAACTAAAACACAGAACAGGGCAGACATTTAATTTACTTTTCCAGAATTATCTGTGACAACTGGGACGTGTGGTTACATTGTCTCTTGAACTAGCCAGCACGTTTAGGTACCCTATTGAATTCCCAATAAATAAATGCGAGTAACTTTGCGATATTTAGACAGGCTTTTTCTGGAACCATCTCTGAGGTTTTCCTTATATATCACAAACTTGTAACGAGAATAATTAGTTATGTGTTTACATAATTGTGTGTAATTATCCTAACTACGTAATACTCCATATCAGAAGTTGTTTATTTATAATAACAGCTCAGAACATCCCACTGCTGAGCCCCTCCCCCTAAAGGGAACGCACAGGTTTCCTCCGTTTTCCTTCACCGTCGGTACGTGGCAATTGTGCTATAATATGCACACTAGGTACATGCCATCGTTGGATTCGAAACCTTTACATTGGTTTCCGAGTTTAATACTACTGAGCTATCAGGTACTTCTTGTTTTATATGATATCTCACTCAAAAATCAACCTGGAGTTCACTGGCTCAAGTTCTGTCATGGCACCGATTAGATAACATTCCTCGCTTAATCATACTTATCACATACTAATATTATAAATGTGAAAGTAAGTTTGTTTGTTACGCTTTCACGCGAAAACTACTTAACCGATCATCATAAAACTTTGTACACATATTCTTGGAGGTATTAGAAGTAACATAGGATACTTTTTATTGAAAAAAATTTTTTACGAAGATTAATTTTACCTGTTAATCGCCCTGCGGAGCGGGCGTGATCGGCTAGTACAATTATAATTGTCTCGTATCGACGGCAAAAGAATGCAACATAATGAAACATTGATAATATCACAATATCATACCCTTTTTCTCCGTGCATGGGTGGATTAACAAACTTACCCCAGCAGCCGGGGGTCGGCGTGTCGTAAAAGGCGAGAAAACAACTCTAGATATGTGGCAGGGTCCCTAGCCCGTCTGGATGACAACTACACTGTGTCTATAAACATACCGCCATAATGAAATGAAAAATGAAATGAAATGAAATGAAAATGAAAAATGAAAAAATTCTTTATTTTCTCCCAAAATATTACAAGACAGTACATACATATAAAAGTGCAATAGGTCGAAAGTGTGTATGTAATAAAAGTACTATCAGTAGCTCAGTGAAATAGAGGGAGTCCAAACTGAGCAGAAGCCCGTCCTATGGATCTCCTGGCCTCTTCTCTCTTACCGTTGACATAAGGAGAAATTATGAAAATGTGGGGGTGCGCGCGTACATGGGTGTGTGTGTGTGTGTGTGTGTGTGTTTGTAGGGGTGGGAGCACGCACGTGCGTTTATGTTCGTGTGTAAGGATTTGTGCTATAGAATAAATAAATAAAGTAACACATGATAAAGTTAACTTAATACAGATTGTAACAACATACAATATTAGGAAGTTTACTACTTAGTTATTCAACTTTAAAGTATTTAATAAGAGATTCCGTTTCATTATAGTTCAGAGATAATAGCCATTCTGTTAACACTTTTTTAATGTCATGTCTATTCATAGTGTGTACATTGAAATATTCATTTACTTTATTATATAAGTTACTGCTTAGAAAATTAAAAAATCTTTGGGCAAAGCATGTGTTTGTAGATGGCTGTTTGCAAACCATATAACTCCTACGTGTGTTTGCTTTATCGTGATCTTTTTTGTATGACATAAGTGAGTATTTTTTCAACAAAACATTCAATATAAACAGTTTTCTTACTGTTAGAACCTGTATTTCCTTGTACAGAGCTTCAGTAATATAACCTTGTGTTGTGTTCCGGCATTAGTGATCCAGATCCTGTTAATTCCTGTCCCTACAGGACAGCAGCGTGTCCTCTAGCGTCGCAGACATCCATAGGCGACGGTGACTGCTTACTATTAAGTGGGCCATTAGGCTGTCTGCTGTTTCTCAGCAATAAAAAAAATTCAAAAAATCACCGGTATATGTTACTGTCCGCTCCTTCTAGAAGACCCGAGCGAGCTCAGTAGTGGGACATTAGGGCCTGTTTTTATCCATACTAATATTATAAATGTGAAAGCAATTATTTTCGTCTGTTACGTTTTTACATCTAAACCGCTAAAATTTTGATGACTTTCGTTATAGATAGGATTACATAGGGGTGAACGTAATAAAGTTTTTTGGAGTTTACTCCTTAAGAATCGATTTTCATATATAAGGCGCCCGGTATGAGAAAAATGTGAGAGTAAAATCTACTAATGAATGACCTCGTTACGTTTTTGGTGCGCGTGCACCGGAACACACTAAACAAAACAACACGATGTATCTCTCAAGGCAAAAATTACTTTATTTGTTACAACTTAAGGTTGATTTCACATTAAATGTTGTTTAACATATGTCTTTTCATTTGTAAGTGACAAGAGTAATTTATTGCTTTGCTCATTTTATATGACGAATGATCGTAAGTATTAGATAATGTTTTGGATATTTGTGACTTTATTACTAGGTGCCATAGTTGTAATTAGGTTGAACTTAAAACTGTTTTAAAACTTTTTTATATATGTATATTATTTTCATTAATTTGTTAATTTACCCTTTCATATGGTATTAATCTTTTTTCAGTTAAATAAACTCTTTTCGCGTATTTTTTAATTTATATTACATGACAGAACAACGTTTGCCGGGTCAGCTAGTATATTAATACTAAAGTTGCGTTTTACTGATAAGTTTCAAAGGATTGTGTAACACCAAATATTACACCTTGATAATATTCAGCCCTTCTATACATAAACGGTACTAATTGTCTGAACTGCTTCCTCATGGCATAACAGTGGCTATGTGGTCAGCCGTTTGCTACGTGGTTTGAATCCTTAATCAGTCATCGCGCACTTTAACATAAGTGTGCCCCTGTGCAGGTTTCTTGGTAAATGTAATGTTTATTATGCACTGAATGTTCATATCTATTGTATAAACATTATTTCAGAAAGTTGCTCGCTAGTTCTATAACAGATAAATTTTGTGACACATTTATTATCCTGAGAAAATTCTTCAGTCCATTGTGGACATAACCTTTTCATCAGTAATTCGTACTGCACTTGATTAAACTATGAGTATAAGTATTACGGAGTATCTACATAGCAATAATTAAATCTGGCACAGTTAAATTATAATACATTGGGGATATCGAAATATGGCAATACGTGGATCTCACATGTGGTGGTGGTGAAAACCTCCGTGAGTTATCGACTAACGCACGTTAGTACGCTTGCGTTCACGTAATGCGTTCCATTCCCGTTCCGCATCAGGGTTTTTAATAATATGTATTTATTTACAAATCTAGTACCTATAACACAATAGCTATGCTCCTTACTTTGTTTTTGTTATTTATTTAATGATAAGAATAATAGTTTTATGTACGCATATTAGTGATCAAATGTACAATTAAAAGTGGTTACAATTCATTTGCCTTCCATTTTATTTGTGACGTTACAACTTTGGAATTTATTATGATCATTCTAATTTTGTTATTTAGTTAAACAGTTTCCTTCAACATATTAAATAATCATTAAATATATAAATGAATCATTTCTTATGCTTATAATAATGTAACACGTACGCATATCTATGTTTGTTCTACCACCACGTTCCCATATAATCTGTTTATTAATAAAACGCAATTTTTACTTAAGAATCTTTTTTCTGCGTCGAGTCGAAAATAGGAATTTCTCTCTCTTCATCCCTAATGCCTTTTTCTCAGAATACGCAAACTAGCATGAACTTTGACTCTTATACACTCACGCTCTTTTCTTATCAGTATTTGAACATATTATTATATCAGTTAAAGGCTTGATAAATCAATTATATTGATTTCATACTGATGTTGCGCAAAACAGGTGATCTCGCACCAATTACCGCATTCCAACCGATATGAATCGATTAATTATTGCACTAACTGTTTATGTTTCTCGTTAGCTTCGATATTTGATAAAGACTTATCGGTCTTTGTGAATTATAATTACTAGTCAATCGATTAGTGATTTTTAAACGCAATGATGTATTAATTAATCATATCATTTTGCCGAAACAATATTTTTATTCAAATAGTCACGGAATTATCAAACAGCCCTCATATATAGCAATTTATTATTTGCAAGAATATACTAATATATAAGATGTATTTATTTATGTATTTATATATAAATAAAAGTTTACAGTTATGTGCACTCAATACCGGCAGATTCGTTAAAAAACATTTTTGTCCTTGTGGTTGTCTGGAAAAAATCGCTCACAGCGATAAGACCGCCAATTGTACTATTTTAGTATATATTTTTAACTATTGTAAATGATTTTTGAGTGTAATAAGTATATTTTATTATTATTTATTAATCATAAATTATTTAGAATAAATTAATGTCTTTAGTTAATACGATGTATTAAGTAGGCAGTACACAGGATGCACACGGAAGCCTATATTCACTTTAGAATATTGTTACAGAGGAAAACAAACACAAATTTTTATCCGTGCAGGGGCGGAGAAAGAATACTAACCTCTGTGGCCGGGGTCGGCCTGTCGTAAAAGCCGACAAAACAACCCACCCTAGCTACGTGGTAGGGCCTCAAGCCCGTTTGGATGGCGACCACCTTTGGTCTTAAGTATGCCGCCATAATAACCTTGTGTTGTGTTCCGACATTAGTGACCCAAGTTCCTGTACCCTTATGGGACAGCAGCGTGTGCGCGATGCCACTGGCGTTACAAACACCTATAGGCGACGGTAACTGCTAAATTCTAAGCGAGCTGTCAGCCTGTCTGCTGTCCTACGCAATAAAAAAAAATCTACGTGTTTTGTTTTCTTGTACACTTATTTTTTTAATAAACAGCGGTCAATCTGACGGTCCACTTAATAATATTAAGTAGTTATCTTCGCCCATATATTTCTTATATAAAGTTTATTATATATACTTATTTTTATATGTATAAAAACTAGATTGTATAGAGGCTACAATAACTACTGTCTGACCCCAATCGTAAAAGAAAAGCGGAAAGTAATCGTATTTTCTTTGACCCCATTTAAATCTTTTCTTACAGTGTAAATGATTAGTATTAAATAAAAGAATGTATCTGCTAATGATTGTGAAATTTGGTTTCATTTCTTGAATAATTGAGGACCTCTGTAGCGTAACGGATAATGCACTTCGCTACGCTTGCAGATCAACGGATTCGATTCCCGTCTCGCGTCTGGGTGTTTATGTATAATATGTATTCATTGACAAAAAAATAATATGGGACTAGTTGGCGCTGTGTGAATTGTCATAAAATAATAATTATTGAAGTGATAACGTCTTATGGGAAGGTAAAACCCCTTCGTTACATAACGCGTTATGGCGTCTGCCTGTCTGGCTTCCCTTTCTATCTCACGCATACGGCAGCGGTAGGCAGGCTCCTCCTCTCTCTAGATCTATTCGAATTGCTACTTTATTACAATGATATTTCATTGTGTTCACTGTATTCAGTTGAGTTTTTTTTTATAAAGAATCTACATTAGGGAATAATTTAATTTAATATAATTTTGAAACAGTTTTTGGAAAAATTGAAAATTCGTAAACTTTATAGTCATTTTTGAATGATTTTTGGTTTTATTAATAAATAAACTTTCCTTACATTATCATATCATAATATTTAAGTATAATCTTTTCTCAAGTTAAACAATTTCAATATTAAATAGTTCAACTTGATTAGTTTAAGTTATCACTTCTGTCAAGCGTCCCGAGACGCACACGTTTTTTTTTATTTATTTATCATCTTAAAGTAAGGAAATTTAAAATATCTCCAAGTCAATTTTTAGATATTGATAGTCCAATTCTTTGTTTACTGATATTAGATACGCAATTTCTCATCTTTACATAAAGATAAAAATAATCGCGTCTCTCAGTTTCAATATATGATATTAGGAATATCTTAAGATATGTTAACATTGAAATGATAATAAATACTATGTTGAAATAGTATGTACTTGATGATCTGTAAACCAGTTATAAATTTGTTTTCAATGCTGACAACTGTCATTCGGTAGAACTCTACCGAATGGTAAAAATACATCTTTACTAGCTGTGCCCACGACTCCGTCCGCGTGGAATAGTGACTTTGGGCAGCATTTTTTAAAAATGTTAAGGGTGGACAACCCTTATCACTAAGGGGTATGAAAAATAGATGTTGGCCGATTCTCAGACCTACTCAATATGCTCACAAAATTTCATGAGAATCGGTGAAGCCGTTTCGGAGGAGTACGGGAACGAACATTGTGACACGAGAATTTTATATATAAGATTTATCCTTGAAAACAAAATAAACACAAGCATTTTAACAATTTTTTTTTATATATTCGTGTAAACAAGCTGATAATTGTTAGGGGTTTCCGGATATTTGCGACACGAGAGGCACCACTAACACGCTGTCGTCTGTTTAGGGGAACAAGATCACTCATAACATAACACACGACATGCTTAAAAATCAGGGGTGGTGGATATCCTGATGGGCCTGTACCACCTGGTTCGGGTTGTTTTGTCGCCTTTTACTTATACTACTATGAATAGTACAATTCTAAAAAACTTAATAAATAATCATGTAAAATGTCAAATAATTAACTACATAACTACGAAAATATCGGGTTTTGAACATAATATTTATCCTCTATTTTACTACCTGATAATATTTACCTGAATAAATACAATATTTACTAAAATTTTCTGTTGAGTAGTAAAATTTTGAGTCATAAATATATAAACGATATTTGTATGGTGGCTACGAACAATAGCAATCCGCAATTGTAAAGTTACTATGAATAAGCAGTAATTAAATAATTCTACACAACTAATCCTTTTACCTGCTATTTATTGTTGGGGTAAATACCTGCTATTTACTTTTGGGTTAATTAGTTTTAAAGCTTTTATAGAAGGTTCTCGAAAAAAAAATAATAGGTAACATTTGCTCCAATTGATAAAAGAGGCAATAGATGTAGAAAAATATGAAAAACCCTCTTAATTCTTTAATACTTTCTTTTTTAAATATTTAAGGCTGTAAATTTTTTCTAAATACGTTTTTTAAACTTTATACTGTTTTAAAATGCATTACATAAAAGCGGGATAGTGATACTTAGTTTGGAATCGGTAAAATTAATTTTATTGAACAACAAAAGCTGTAAAAAGTTAATGTAATTATTTTATCAGTTTACAATTACGATCGAATAATTAGAAAAGTGTGGTTTTACATAGTTAGCTGTTTATGACGGAGATATTAATCATGATTTTTTAAATTGCGTGTTTTGACGAGTAAATTCGTCATGGGTCTACAAACTTTTTAATATTTTTCATGACGAATAGGTAGGTATCTTTGCTATAAATAAACAGATGAAAATATCTCAGCGTAGTTGTTATGTAGTTTTAAATAATGATTAATGAAAACAGTTGCTTTTGAATTATGATATATGCAGTCAGTCTAATTGCGATTACTGTAAAACTGGATTTATTACCAATAGTAAGTTATTAAAGGCAATAAGTTTCTGATATCAATACATCTATACAAATAAATAAAATTGGAGGGTCTGTTTGTAATATTAAATTAACCGCTTTTACAACCGCTAAACCGCTTTAAAAGTGCATTCGGACGTACACACGGTACATATACCCAAACAAATTTTTTTACAATTTTTGTCTGTCCGTCTGTTTGTTCCGGCTAATTTCTGAAGCGGCTGCACCGATTTTGACGGTACTTTCACTGGCAGATAGCTGATGTATCAATGAGTAACTTAGGCTATTTTTATTTTAGAAAAAGAAATAGTTTTTGTTAAAAATGATAAGTTTCGGAAATTGTTTAGTACAACTTAAGTTGACCTCAGATTTGTATGATCAATCATATGAAATAGGGTTCAGCTTAGGCTGGATATTGTAGGTTAAATTTCCAATTTAAATTAACCTCAGATTTATGTCATCATCATCAATCATATGAAATAGGGTTTAGCTTAGGCTGGACCTTGTAGGTTCGAACGTAAGTATTCGATAATACTGACTGTTTGCATATTTCATTTATATTTTAGGGTTTATATGGTTTGTAATCCAAAATAAACCATATTTCCAAAAAATTCTGTCCAAATACATAAACACCCAGACTCGAGACGGGAATCGAACCCATGACCTCTGCAAGTGTACCAAAGTGAGTTTACCGCTACGCCACGGAGGTCGTCAGTTTACAAACAGCAAAGAAAGGTACCGTTGGTAAGTAAGTATATATCGTCGGCTTATTGCAAGTAGTCATTATGTGACATTTCATTATTTTGGGAAAACAGCATTTTAGTTGGAATTAGTTAGTGGTTATGTTGATGTAGCCAAAGACGTAACGGCTGCAATTGGCCAGCTAGAAATTAGTGTTTTTGCATTTTGTAGAATATGTAAAAATGAGCCCATTGCAATAAGCCGACGATATACATTATCCATAACATAAGCGCTCTACTGTTCACTTTGAATCTAGATGGCGCTGTATCAATTGTTCTAGTACGTTAATTAATAAAAAAATGTATTGTTGAGCAACAGCAGACAGGCTGACGGCCCACTTAACAGTAAGCAGTTACCGTCGCCTGTGAATGTTTGCGACGCCAGGGGCACCGCAAACACGCTGCTGTCACATAGGGGTACAGAAACCTGGGTCACTAATGCCGGAACACAACACAATGCATGGGGTAGGTTGTCTTCCAGACGGACTTGGGGCCCTACCACGTAGCTAGGGTGGCTTTTTTATCACCTTTTACGACATACCGCTTACTACGCCCCTGCACGCAGGAAAATTGTGCCTTATTCACCAAAAAAGAAGGTACGGCACAGCATCAATGCTATGACACGTAGAAAATCTTACTGTAACAATAATCAGCACCAATCCATCCATCATACGCTTTAGAAATAATGTTAATATAAACAAAATCAATTTAATCAAGTCAAACCGTTTCTTGAACGAGTGTTTAGAAAAGCTCCGTTCACACGTGCACTACATTCTTAAACCGTGATTAACACCGTGTGCTGAGTGGATATAACAAAGGGAATTCCAGAACGGTGAACCGAGATGGAGGAACGCGGCTGTCGGTGTATCTCATCTGGGCAAACAATGTCGCATGATATTATCATAGAAATGTGGCTCTACCTATGTGTGTAAACTTGAACGTTGTATTTAAAAGTTTCATGTAAAAGTTGTTGGCACCGATGTTCTTTTAAAACCATATATTTTAATTAATTCTGTTTATTATTAAATTATGATTATTTCAATCCAATAAATGAGTTGTAATTTTTTTTTATAAATATTTGAACTTCAAATCACTTTTCTGGTTCGTTTCAAATTCACTCTATGTCGCTTAGTAAAGGTTGCCTTTCAAGCGTCGATATATTTTTTTATTGCTGTAGGACAGCAGACAGGCTGACGGACCGTTTAGAATTTATCAGTTACTGTCGCCTATAGGTTGTTTACAACGCCAGTGGTATCGCGAACACACTGCTGTCCCATATGGGTACAGGAACTTGGGTGAAAGAATACTAACCTCTGCGGCCGGGGTCGGCCTGTCGTAAAAGGCGGCAAAACAACCCACCCTAGCTGCGTGGTAGGGCCTCGGGCCCATCTGGATGGCGACCACCTTTGGTCTTAAGTATGCCGCCATAATAACCTTGTGTTGTGTTCCGGCATTAGTGACCCAATTTCCTGTACCCTTATGCGACAGCAGCGTGTTCGCGATGCCACTGGTGTTGCAAACACCCATATGCGACGGTAACTGTTAAATTCTAAGCGGGCCGTCAGCCTGTCTACTGTCCTACAGCAATAAAAGAAAACTATTTGAAAAACAAATGACTTTCCAAACCCGACAAAAGATCCCAAATTCACTTCTCCTTCTCATTGACTGCGAGCAGGAGTTGTCCATTTTCTCATCAACTTAGACCAGTTGTCCAGTTTCTTTGACCTCCTATAGACAGCGAATTACATCTGCAATATCCTTAATAAGACTCAAACGGTCCAACCTTGTCAGTTATTGGCAATAAAGTGGCTAAGCGTCTGACATTTAATGGCACGTGCAGCTGCAAATTAAATGGATTAAACAATTATAGAACAAGCAGATGTGTCATGAAGCAACCGTTGGCAACTTTTTTGCAGAATGTCGTGTTAGAATATTCCAACGATTCTACAAAATACACCTGCATGGTTGTGTGCACTAAACCAGGCGGGATATCTAGGGAGTCGTAAAAAACCAGAATTACTCTCTTAAACATTACTCTCGTGCTCTAAAGACAGCTAAGTAAAGGCTTCCTTCAGTTTTTAATTCGGGAGTTGAGGTAATTACTTCAATGGAATTTCAATTCAACGAGGAATGATAAAACTAAAATTAATTAAATAACTATATATGAATAAAAGCTAAACTAACACAATAACAAGAAGAAAAGGAGTTCTAAATAAAAATGGACCTCAAATCCTCAGCGTAAACGTTCTCTCTGACCGTATCGTCTCTCTGGATAGTAAAACTTAAAGCATGCCTGTCTGGGCATATACCTGGGGTCCTGGGGGTAACCATAGATTGGCACTTGCCAAGTAAATACTTATATGCTAACCCTCCGGTCATGTGAGACTCTAATCAAACATTTGGTATGATGTGAATAAAATATATGAGCTTTATTTTAAAGTGTATTAATTTAACTTTAAAATCACTGGAAAATTATTTACAATTCCCGATTTAAGATCAAAGAAGCTTTATCACTCACTAGGAACCAATACGCTAACTAAACTTTGCTGCTTAAATAAGCCCCTCAAAGTTAAGGGACGACAAAATATGCTTGTTGTGTAATGAGAATGAAACTTCTCCAATAATCGGCCAATAAAATCACCTGTTGTGCTATTATTGGCTTTTGATGTATAAAAATTGCCTTATTCTTGGAAAGGTTAAGTTGGAACCGAATAAGGTACGCGTTGTTCCGGTTAAAAGACTGCTATCAGCGCGGTTTTGTCTGAGAACTATAGTTAGGTTTAATATCTAAATGATACAAACTAATATAGTTGCAGTAGTCTCACCAAATTAGGTAATTTGTCGCTGGGAAAAGCGCTCGTCTTACATAATTTTTAATTATATATACATATTTTGTATTATCTATATTCATCACATATTCTTCTAAATTTCAATCTAGTCTAAAATGTATGGTTTAAATCACTTGACAATAATACATTTTTACTTTACGTTTCAAAGTATATTTAGTAATTTAATTGTTCTTTATTTAACTAACTATTCTCTTAACAGTGATTCATTTATTCGTGAGGCTGCAGCCAGTTCGTGTGGAACTTACGGCAATACAGCACGCTACCCTGTCTTGAAGGGCGCGTACCGTATAGCCACTAATAAACCTCACAGGCTTCACCTCTCACGTTCAGAGTGCCGGGAAATGATGCGAGCCGACTACCGCCACTCTGAATAGCATTGGCTCACCGATCCAGAGGAAGAGATCCTCCCGCTGCCTAGGGCAGACACAGTGTTACTGGGACTAATAGCATAGCAAACATTCAAATAAAAATAAAACTTCAAAAGAATTACATTATCAACGAAACATTTAAGAAAGTGCATTAGCGATGAACTAGCAGTGTCTTTAAATGTTTATTTTCACAAAAAACAATGATTATCACTTAAACTTAACTGTTCAAGTTAAGCACACCATTATTTTAGTAGAACTTTCTTTGTTAACATATACATAGATATTGCACAACGGATGTTTGACATGTTAATGCGGACTTTCACCGGTGCAGCGGAAACGCATTTGCGTTACAGAATCTATTTGATTGATTTAACATTATATCACGTGTAAGAGGCCCCACTAATGCCACGGCCTACTGTTGAATGAGGCTCTGACAAAGGCGTTCTACCTGATTCCTTATGAAGTTGCCCTATAAAAGCGAAAATAACAAACTGTGTCTAGACTTTAACCGGGATAAAGAAATGTTTTGTGATAATTCAGAGAGCGCCATGTAAGTAGCATAGCACTTGTACGATGGGTACTAAGACAACTGATATAATACATACACATAAACACCTAGACGCGAGACGGGAATTGAAGCCGTGACCTTCACAAGCGTACAGAACTGCGTTAGCTGCTACACCTCGAAGGTCGTCGGGGTGCACATTTAAAATAATGTGCCATCATTGCCTATTCATCATTTTTTATTGCTGTAGGACAGCAGACAGGCTGACGGCCCGCTTAGAATTTAGCAGTTACCGTCGCCTATGGGTGTTTGCAACGCCAGTGGCATCGCGAATACATTGCTGTCCCATAAGGGTTACAGGAACTTGGTCACTAATGCCGGAACACAACACAAAGTTATTATGGCGGCATACTTAAGACCAAAGATGGTCGCCATCCAGACGGGCTTGGGGCCCTACCACGTAGCTAGGGTGGGTTGTTTTGTCGCCTTTTACGACAGGCCGCCCCCGGCCGCAGAGGTTAGTATTCTTTCTCCGCCCCTGCACGGATAAGATATTTACAAAAGAAAAGTATATAGGTCCCCATAACATAAGGGCTTAGGGTTAGCTAGCGCTGGTAGCTAGTGGTTACTTTAGGATTATGTCGTTGTGTGAATTGCCTCGTATATTTATTTAACGTGAGCTAGCCAACCCGCCTTGGATAAGCGTGATTGTAAACTCTATGATCATTCTTAGTGACACGATAAAGGTTATGTTATTGCTGATTCACTGGTTAGACTTTTAATAAAACAAAACTTAATTAATTACAGCACTTAACTAATGGCCCTTGCGGAAGACCAGCGCTGGTTGTAGTTTTAACAAGCAGCATGTGCATGTTCTGAGCTTGGAGCCAATTTAGAGTTTAGTTTAATATAGTGCCCACCCGCTTCGCTGGTCGAATAAAAAAATTTAACTGTTTAAAATTTTGGGGTTATGTTCTGATAAAATAAAAATCGCAGAAGTCGATCGCAGCGCCACCTACCGGGTCCAATTGTAAATCTAAACCATTCTCGAATCCACTTGTACACACAAAAAATATCAACAAAATCGGTCCACTCGTTTAGGAGGAGTTCAGTGACATACACACGCACATAAGAATTATTATATATATATATAAAGATGATAACAACCCATATAGCGTCCCACTGCTGGGATTGCGCCGAAGGAATGGACAGTATACCCGCTATGCTTGTCCAAAGCGGATTAGTGGGTTACACATGTCAATAATAATAAATATTTTGTGACAATTCACACAGCGCCATCTTGTCCCAAACTAAGTAGCGTTGCACTTGTGTTATGGGTACTAGACTACTGATATATTACTTATATACTTTTTTTGTTGTAAAGAACCCGTGATCTCTGTTTGTAAGTTTCCTCGCGATCTTTTCCTTTCTAGTCTGTACATGGCAATTATATACACATATTAGGAGAAGAAGCCTGCCTAAGTAGTGTGCTCTCTAGATTGGTCTTCAACTGTAGTAACCACTGAGGTACCTGGTCCCCAGAGCTTAGAACATCTGGCAAATGCTATCTTTAACTTAGTCAAATATGTAATCTAAGATTTATGATGAGAATATTGGATGTATATATCTAAATAAACATTTCTATAATCATTAATTATCTAATAATATCGTAAGTAATACCCTGTGGCGCCTCACTCGCCACCTGATTTGTAACACTGACAAAATCTAAAAATTGTATACTTTCTTATATATTCTTCTTTCTAGATATATGTATAGTTTTTAGACATTTCGAGAAGTTATGATATGTCAATACAAATGTAATAATATCGGAGTCTGTGACTAAATTATTTTTATAATTAGATACGTTTTGTAATTTTTAATTAGTTAACACACAATAACATGATACACCATGATTAAAAATAGTGAGTCAGTGAAATATGTAAGTGTTTGATTAAATCTCTCGCTTAAAGAATCTACCCAATAGGAAGTCCGGTTAATCCTCCAAAACCCTTACGGGACAGCAGAGTGTTCGCGATGCCACTGACGTTGCAAACACCCATAAGCGACGGTAACTGCTAAATTCTAATGGGCCGTCAGCCTGTCTGCTGTCCTACAGCAATAAAAAAAGGTTTCTCATTGTCAAGTGCTACCAGCATTCTTGATATGAAACTTTGACTACTTTTGAATTCCCGTATATCATAATGTATCGACCCGTGGGATCCGGCAGATGTGACCGGACCGGTATGTAACGATTACGTGCGTACGATAACGTGGGGCGTTTATTTTGACACGACCTCTTTTCTTTTTTGTACCTTATGCTTGATATACAGGATGTTTTGAATTTAAAAATATTTAGAACACCTTTCGTCGGTTACCCTTATGGAGCAGCAGCGTGTTTGCGATGCCACTGGCGTTGCAAACAGCCATAGGCGACGGTAACTACTAAATTTTAAGTGGGCCGTCAGACTGTCTCCTGCTCCTGTTGAAAAGAAATTTAATGTTACATACTTAAAAAAATACTCGTTGCGGAGGAACATTTACCAAACGCCATCTACATATAATAATATCCTACAAGTACATGCCTAAGTAAATCAAAATACAGTTAAAATAAGTTAACTTCGTAAATGAGTTCATTGAACTTATGTATAAAATAATAAAACAATAACATTCCTATGAGAAATTCATGATACCACATAAAATTAACGTCCATTACAAAATAAAACTTAACTCCGCAATGAAAAAAATACATATAAATGTTATTAGCGCTTATTATCTTGTACTACAAAACCTTGAATTAGTATGATAATTATTAAATAACTCTACAATTAATTATAAAATGTATTTAATTTTGAACTGCCTTCGCCATGAGTCATTCAAAATCGAACTTAAGACTGTAAGACCACTTACGTAGTCACTGAAACAGCTGTCTTTATTTTTTTTTTAAATCAATAGAGCAGTTCTGGCAGGTATACATACATACATACATATATATATATATATATATATATATATATATATATATATATATATATTTGTTGCTGAGGAACAACAAGCAGACCCACTTAATAGTAAGCAGTTACCGTCGCCTATAGATGTTTGCGGCGCTAGGGACGTCGCGAACACGTTGCTGTCTTATAAGGCTACAGGAACCTTGGTAACTAATACCGGAACACAACACAAGGTTATTATGGCGGTATACTTAAGACAGACCAAGGGTATCCAAGTGGCCTTGAGACCCTACCACGCAGCTAGGGTTATTTTGTGACCTTTTACGACGGGGCGACCCCGGCCGCAGGGGTCAGTATTCTTACACCGCCCCTGCACAGAGAAATATGTACAATATATTGTTTTATATATTGCTTTTAATAAACAACAGCCTATATAAAACGCGTCAAATTCGGGGTTCCAAGGGCGCTTCCAAACCCCTGCGCGTACGCAGAAACTAGCGGAACATACACCTGGCCGTAACCATAGAGATCAAATCACTACACATGAAATAGTATATTTGCGAATAACAAGGTTTATATATATAAAAATAAGGTTAATTTTACAACTTCGAAGCATATGGTAAAATTTGTTAGGTTTAAGAATTGAACATCTCGTGTGAACTATAACGGTTCTCGTATTTAATTATTTGTTTGTTACTGAGTAAGCAGTCCTTTCTTTTGCTTTCACATAAAAACTAAATATTGTGTCATAACCGTTTTTAAATAATAAAATATGTGTAAAAACTGAATTAATCAATTTTTTTTCATATAATACACGTCTATAATATTCTTAGTTTAGTCAGAATTTTTGGTTAAAGTGTAAAAATAAGATACAGTATATAAAAGACACATTAATGGCACATTCTAAGATACAATCCCACTTTAATTACAATTAAATCATTCATTTGATGTCATACAATTCAATATGATTCGCAAGATCATCCAAATATGTAAATTCCAATCGTGCCTACCAATGATTTACTTGCCTGTTTAATTTACAGCAGGTGTTTTACCAAACGAACACAGAATCAACAATGATCAAATTAAACATGTAATTAATTCATGATAATACGAAGAGAAGAATAAGGAAAAGGCTAGAAATGAGAATGGATGGATACAAAATGATAAAACAAAGAAAATATAGATGGATTCTGTTAAACTTCTTCTTCTTCATCCAGTGCCTCTTCAATCCTGAAGGTTGACCGTTAGCTTCCTGTATGCATCTCTATCAGCAGCCAGCCGGAACAGCTGTTCGACGGAGGCAATACCGGTCCACTCCCGGATATTCCGAAGCCATGACTTCTTTCTTCACCCAGCGCGTCTCTTTCCGTCCACTTTGCCCATCATTATCACCATAAACATGATATGGCAAATAACGGTGAATGTTGAGATGACTAACAGAGGAGAATGGAACGAGAGAATATATTGTGTTGACCCCATATAGTCTGGGTTAAGGGCAGGAAGCAGAACAGTTTTAATCATGATATACTAACTAATATATAACTAAATTAACTTAATTTTTTTCTATTATTATTTCTAATCCTTCGCTTATCATGAAAAAGTGAATTTTATCGACTGACATTGAAATTATAAATACCGTTAACACCATAAAAAGTAAATACCATTTTTGTGATGGGACGAAGGGCGCGTGTCGTATGCGAACCATGGCGTGGCGTATGGCAGATGACACGCGACGGTTACACCAGGTGCTGTATGCACGTGCCATATATCCCAGGAAACCATGCGTGACCGTTGCAAACGGGGCAAAAACTCCGATATTCATTGATAAATAATGGAGACAAGTGTTACAATTTAAATATGAAAACTATTTATTAAACAGACCTGCATTTTAACAAATAAAGATTATGATTATGATTATTCCCATTTAATCACAATACGAATCGAAATAGATATTTCTTCTTCTATAGAGTTTTATCGCGTTTTTTCAAACAATTATTTTTATAAAATAAACATAAGCCACTCTATTTATATCTATTTTTTTAGAAAAGTCCTCAAAATCGGCTCAGTTATTTCCTTGAATCCAAAATAAATATTGAAACAAACTAAAATTTAAAAAAATACGTGTTACGTATAATTTATTAAGCACAACAAAATCTGTATACGAAGTATATATTTTGACATTGCAAACAGTAAATTTAGTTTCGTTTATTGATATAAATATATAATTAATATTTTGAAAATAAACGTTATTTGAAAATCATAAATTAACTCTGAATTTGAACTACGAAAAAAATAATTAATCCCATTCTCCGAAAAAAATTCGATATAAAATGTATTTCATTTTATTCGTAGAAGAATATATGATAACACTAAAGCACATATATACCAGACATAAGATTTAAGAAAAAGGTAGTCATGTATAGAGAAAGCATATCAAAAATGTCCACGGCTCATCTGCTCCGGTCCATTACAAACTAACGGGTGAGGGTATTAAGCGTATAATATTCATAAAAAAGGCTAAACGATAATGTTTATAACGCAGACATAATTTGAGCTTACACATTTAGAAAGCTTTTCCAACAAAAAATATTAAAACCTCACTTAAAAAATACTTTTTAGAGAATTTGTAACCTAATTTTAATTATTCATTTGAACGTGCGTAGACTTACATAAGTTTCGATGGCATTGTACAAACCTTAGTGGTTTTTGGTGCTGTTATTTTTTTAAGCCAACGTAATAACTGTGAATTTTATAAATAAATAAAAAAACAGTTGATAAAGATCAACATTTTATAAAGTACTTTCATAATTTTTTACGGTAAAATATAAACTGTGTATGATAATTAAAAATACATACGGTACTCTTAAAATATACATATATTGGTAAAACATAATAAAATTTCTTGTAGTTGACCTTTTTATAGGAAATTATTATTCGTGTACTTATCCTCTATACGTTCTAAACTATTAATCAGATTGTGATGAATGCTATGTATGTAAATAAATAAATATACCGACACAATTCACATAGCACTTATGTTATCATAGACAACTGATATACTACATATATACTGTTTTTTGTAGATAAATACCGGTTAAAGCTACTCACTTATAAATTGTAAACAGAGTTGGCTTCAAATAATCAGTTTAGTTTTCCAACTCTTCAATAATTCGTTTTAGATAAAAAATTATGTTTTAAAAACTTGAGTTAATATTGAAAATAATAATCTGCAATGATTGGTTGTTAAAAAAGCAAGAGTCCGGAATTTATGACGCAATCTCGGGGAGGTCTACGTCCAGCTGTGGACAGTGATTGGCTAATGACATTCTGAATTATAAATTAATGAATAATTTGAAATATGTATACATAACATTGTAATATGTAATTTATAATAAATTTAGCATAATAAAACAATAAATCACATTAATATCGCATGAGGTGTATTTAATTAGAAAACCGCTTGAAATGAATTTAAACTTTAATGCTATAATTAGTTGATATTCAAATATCAATTTATAAATAATAGTTTCATAATATACGATATTATTGTCTATATCAGCCTATCACTTACGTAATGGATTGGATACTATTTAACAAATTAGAGAGAACATTGTTTTAAGTAAGGTAAAAGTCTTTCTTCTTCCTGCTCTTATTCCAAACTAATTGGGGTCGGGACAACATGTCCTGTCCTTCCACTATCCTCTATTAGCCGTCATCTGAACGTACACACCTTTTTTAACCATATCATCTTTTATATATCTTTTCTTTGGTCTACCCCTCCTCTTGTATTCATCCACTATCATTTCTAGCATCCTTCTTGTTACATGACGCTCCTCTCTTCGCTTTATATGGCCATACCAGGCTAACCTATTACTTTTCAGCTTTATTAATCACTGGCACTACTTTCAAACTTCCCCTAGGTAGGGAGATAAAAGAATTCTTTTAAAAACAAAATTTAACCACGTCTTCTTTCTAATAAATCTTTTTTCAGGTATGTGCGGAAGGGCACGTACCAGACGTACATAAAAGGGTGAAGAATTCAGGACCTCAGAGTTTAAAGTAGTATTAGTTAAATAATGTGTGAACGTTCAGATGACGGCTAATATAGGAGAGTGGAATAACAAGACATGTTGTGCCGACCCCACATAATTAGGTATAAGGACAGGAATAAGATGTAATTGTCATAAATAAACTAGGAGAGATTCTGATTAGTAAGACCTTCATAGAAGATGTTCATAGACCAAGCAGTAAGTAAAAATATAAAATGCTAGAAATAAAAGTGGACATGACCACATGAAGGGGTAGACTAAATAGAGCGGTAGGTTGAGGAAGATATGCCGAAAATTGGGTAAATGTTGCAATGATGGCTAATAAAGGAGACTAAAGAAGGGCCATATTGTGCCGACCCCACATGTGGGATAAAGACAGAAAGAAGAATGAACGAAACTAATGCAGAAAATTAAAATGAATTGCACATGTTTTCTTTTCTTTAGAAAAGTTAGAAGAAACTAAAATAAACATTTATATACATTATACACCCCTAATTGTTCAGTTGTATATATCTAATGTAAAATTACCATGCATTGTTTTCGTTCAACCATGACTAAATTATACCAAGCGATCACCAATCGAAGGAAGTTGACAAAGACCTCCGTTTTTCTGAAGGGCAAAGATCTCTTCACGTGTTCATTAATTCTAGTTATATGCTTCATTGTTGCTACATCTCCATAATAATAAGAGATTAATGTCTATATTTTTGCAGTGTTGAATCAGGAATTTTAATTATGTCGGTAAGATATTCTCATTTGAGTTCGATGTTTTAATAAATTTATTTAGTATTAAGAAACTGATTACAACGTCACGACACAATCTGAAGTTTATTATATGAACGATTTTTTTAAAATAAAACAGCAGTATATTTAACATAATTATTCGCTTCGAATTCTTCGAATTCTACCGCCATATTGTCTTTTCAAGGATTATTCCATCCTTATTTCTATATAAATAACGTCAACAGAAATAAGTTGATAAAAATTCAAGGTTCATTCCGTATTCGAACTGTCGTATCTTTTAGTGTCAAGTAGTTTCAATGAATTTAGTTTTGGAGTGCATATAAAATGGCTTCTTCTTCACGAATGTAGTGTGCGAAGACTGAATCTAAAAATTACGAAGTCTACAAAAATTGTCTCTAAGTATAAAGAAATACATACATATTACTGGCACAATTCACACAGCGCCATCTAGTCCCAAAATAAGTAGCATAACACTTGTGTTATGGGTGCTAGATGACTAATATACTATACATATATACTTTTTTATAAATAAATCCATAAACACCCAGACGCAAGACAGGAATTGAACCCCAGACCTCCGCAAGCGTACTGAAGTCGTTTATCTTCTTGTCGATTATAAAAACTCCATCATATATTTATATCTCTATCTGTCCATAGATGATTAATCTATGTGTGATATGTGGATCGTTAAAGTTTGATATTTAGTCATGTTCTTTATTCCGGATACTCGTGTAAGTGTCAAAAATAACCATTGCAATATACTATATATATATTATTGTACAAAAATATTACTATTAAATTTTAACATAAATGTAAAAGGTGGTAGACGTTCGTTATCCCGCATCATTTGTAAGGGCGTGTTACTTTTATTGTTCATGTTTAAAGCATCTAACATACCCTATTTTCAACTAATTTATGTATTTTATATAGTACTCTCTTAAAAAAAATGTATGTAGTCTTACTTACGCATACTTCTTGAATTCTAATTCGTCCTAAGGTTGCCTCGAAGAAATCGCTTTTAGTAAAAGGCGACAAAACAACCCACCCTAGCTACGTGGTAGGGCTCTAAGCCCGTCTGGATGACGACCACCTTTGGTCTTAAGTATACTACCATAATAACCTTGTGTTGTGTTCCGGCATTAGTGACCCAAGTTCCTGTACCCTTATGGGACAGCAGCGCTAACTGCTAAATTCTAAGCGGGCCGTCAGCCTATTTGCTGCCCTACAGCAATAAAAAAAATTATAACTATCACATGTAGATCCAACGCTCAAATCCAAACTTAAAAATTATTGAACGTGTCGGAAGTGGACTAAAAACTTCTGCATATTCTTCCCGAACAGGGCTTTTTTACTTCTAGTCTATCCTGCATCTTTCAGACTACCTACACCGGTACCAAATACAGCAGTAGACCTATTTTATTACTACTACTAGAAGGTTTATAAAAAATCAATAAGAGTACTGTAATAAATCACACAGCACCACCTAGTCTCAAAGCAAACAGCAGAGCGCTTGTGTGATAGATATCAGACATAACCAGCGTTCTTTCTTATATATCTTTTGTTAATAAACCCATAGACTGAAACTTTATCCACACAGGCTTTTACGATGTGCGTAAACCACGTTGCGTCATGAAGGTTTGATCAGTATGCATTATCTATACAATTAAATAAATTTGGAGGGTCTGTTTGTAATATTAAAATAACCGCTTTTTACTAAGTTCATTCGGACGTATACACGGTACATATACCGGTGACCAAAACAAATTTTTTTACAATTTTTATCTGTCTGTCTGTTTGTTCCGGCTAATATCTGAAACGGCTGCACCGATTTTGACGGGACTTTCACTGGCAGATAGCTTATGTATCAAGGAGTAACTTAGGCTATTTTAATTTTAGAAAAAAATAATAGTTTTTGTTAAAAATGATAAGTTTCGGAAATTTAAATTTCCAATTTAAGTTGACCTCAGATTTATATCATCAATCATACGAAATAGGTTTCAGCTTAGGCTGGACATAGCAGGTTGAATTTCGAATTTAAGTTAACCTCAGATTTATGTCATCAATCATATGAAATAGGGTTTAGCTTAGGCTGGACTTAGTAGCTTCGAACGTACGTATTGCGGAGGCGCATGGTGTAACAGTTATATTCGATAATACTGACTGTTTCTATATTTCATTTATATTTTAAGGTTTATAGGGTTTGTAATCCAAAATAAACCATAAGATATATCCAAAAAATTCTGCCCAGTCACTATTCCACGCGGACGGAGTCGCGGGCACAGCTAGTTTTACATATAACTTTTTTCTTTACTATACTTCCTGAGTGTCGTGATCAATCCCTGTGCTTTGATCGTACCCATTCCCAATAACCTTCCAACGTACTTGTGACTGTTTCATCATTAGAATCAATTAGAGACATCGAGCATCCATTAGCTGGTAATTAGCATAACAGTATTGCATGTCGCTCGAGATATTAGAGTCAATACATGAATTATTTTCAAATTATCATATTATCCTAATTAACATATAGGTATATTTCTCTTTGCTTTTATGCATATGGGGTGAAATTTACTAGTAGGACAATGTTAAATTTAGACTTTGATAATTAAATAACAATATATTTTCTAATGAAAGCCAGAATTTTACATCACTAATGGGTAATATTACAATATTGGATAACAATATCTCAAAATAAGGTAATTTCCTATGTCCATCATAGATAGCGTGTTACAATATTAAATTGTACATACAAATCCCCTTGAAAATCTCGGCTTTAAGGTAGATTCTCGACCCAAATTTGTTAACTAAAAAATGGCACACACATAATGCTGAGAGGCCATTCGTGCTATTTCACGTTACCCCCTTCAATCCCGGATCGACACAAGAAAGTGCTGGAAGTGTTAACCTCATCTCCTAGAGCACACCACGTAGCTCGCGCGGGCTAAAAGAACGGTTTATCGCCAGCCTGGGCTACTTCAGTGGCCATGTTATTATTCTATTGGCCCAGACACTAAACGCTAAAAGAACAGCCTGTTTTCATATTGCAACTCGGAGATACGACCAAGCTAACCAAGATCTACCTAAGATACTCCTCCATTCAACTCAACACTCAATAAAATTCTTTTAAGTAAATGAACAATAACAGACAAAACAGTAAGTAGACAATGAGTGTCTGAATAATTTATATTACCGTCATTTATTAGCGTTTGTTGAATCAGATACTTATGATGTATTGAGTCATGGAAAACCGCAAGTCGAACTATTTGGCTTGGTCTAAATAGACTATAATATGCACGTACGCGCAGTTATTTTGTAGCTATAATATTACTGATTTGTTATGGCCTGGTAGCAAATCAATTGTTGTACAAAAAGTAACTTCAGCATACAGCTTATTTTGTTACGGCTATTTTAAATAAATATACTGGCACAATTCACTCAAAGACATACAAGCCTAAAGCAAACAGAAGAACGTTTGTATTACGATTACTAGAAAACTTATATACTACCTATATACATTTATTTTGTAAATAAATACATAATTATTAAACTTTTAAGACGGAAATCGAATCCGTGACCCTTGCAAAATTTCCACCGTGCAGAAGCCGTTCCATCGTGGAGATCGTCATTTATATATTAAGATTTGTTTAAGAAAAGTCTGATTCTGTAAAAACACTTTTTTAAGCATTGACGGTGTAGCAATATTTGCATTGGAACAATATCATTAGAAGACATTTTGGTATATTCATTCTTTCTTTGTAGGGTTTGATTTATGAGATATTCTACAGGAAATTATATGTTATTATAAAATAAAACATACATCAACGTAATCACTAAGCTTCAGGTCTTATTTCTTTAGGACGGAATCCCAGCACTAATACGAGTAGATTTACAAATTTCAGCTTAATTACACGATTTACCAAATAATCGACGCCTTCATTCGTGCATTCTAATTATGAATTTATAAATAACAGAATTTGTGACTAGGCGGGAAATCGATCAAGTTTTATAATATTATAGACTTGTTATAATTAATGTTTCATTATTGCAATACTGATTTCCTGTAGCCCATATTTAATAGCAATTAAAAATTATTGTTTCAATAATTTTTAAATACAATATATAGACAAGCATAAATCATTTTTTTATAGATCGATCTACATGTTAAAAATTCAAAGCCCAAAAGTAATGAAAAATATTAATATACATATTATTGTTTTTAAAATGCCGAAGTCTAATTTAAAAAAGTACTCACGATATGTTATAAAAAAATATATAATGAAAACGCACACTTAACTATAATTAGACCCTCGATAGTGTTCAAGCATCATTCCCGTTTTATTAAAGGGAATCAAAATCACAGTCAATCCGACCCTTGCTTTTCGTACACAATGGAAACTGCAACGGTTTTTAACATCTGCTAACTACCCTAAAGTAAATTCATGATATTATTTATATGAAATACATGTAAACGTACGGTAAGGCGGAAAATAATGCTACAATAATTAAAGAATCTTAAACAGTGTATTTTTTTTATTGATGTGGGTCAGTAATTAGTTGACGGCCCGCTTAGAATTTAGCAGTTACTGTCGCCTATGGGTGTTTTCAACGCCAGAGGCATCGCGAACGCGCTGCTGTCCCATAAGGGTACAGGAACTTGGGTACTAATGCCGAAACACAACACAAGGTTATTATGGCGACACACTTAAGACCAAAGGTGGTCGCCATCCAGACGGGATTGGGGCCCTACCACGTAGCTAGGGTTGGTTATTTTGTCGCCTTTTACGACAGGCCAAACCCGGCTACAAAGGTTAGTATTTTTCCTTCCCCCCCTGCACGGATACAAATGAGACATGACTAATTAAAAACAAGATTTTACTTGCGCTTTCTTCGCCAAGAAAAAAATGAATCACCGAGAGGCACACAGAAAGCGCGCTGATATTTTTCCCTGTGATTTAATAGAGGACCCTGTGCTCTTAAGTGCAGGCTTTAGATGAAACTGGGATTAACCACATAGATGATGATGACGACCTTACATTAAATAAATTTATTAAAGATAGAAATAAGTATTGCAACATATAATTTTTCCTGCTACGATCTCATAATTTTTTATTTGATTATACAATGAATATGCAAAACTATCCTTATTTTTAATTAAATCTCCTAAAGACGAAGGTGTCTTAATGAATAATGTCTTATTTCCATTTTATGGGACATATGTTTTATTTGATTACTAATTTTCATATGTACAAGTATATTAAAACATGATATAGACTAACTAATCGTTTACATATTACATATATATCCAGGTATATTAATAAAGAATCATATCTACATTGATTCTTGTTCATTCGTAATAGTCATAATATACTTGTTTTTGTTTTCAATAGTGCGCAATCAACGCAGTAAATTCCCATGACAATAATGGAAAAAGAAACAAGATTTGGCTTCAGCAACCCATCGTCATGCGTCACGGACCACACACCTAAACACTTAAATAACATCCAAGATTACGTCATTGATCATTAACCCTACGAACTTCCTCTGAATGTGTCAATTTCTAGTGATTCATTAAAATTCGATTGAATTCTTCGGTTGAGAATTAGTTCTGGTAGTCGACTCAAGCGCATGGTTCAAATGTTTAGTTAGGTATTTTTTTTTATTATATATCTTATTGATGAGCCAATTTTCAAGGTTATCTGTTTATACAGCCGCTTAACAATCTTATTTCTTTTACAGAATGTCGAATTTTCAACGCACAAGAAGCAAGGTATGGTGGGGTGATTCACCGCCGAACGTCAGCAGTCCAGTGCCCCAACAGCCCGAGTGGAACCGAAACAATCGACGGGACGAGCAAGACTGGGAACCCCAACTACCTCACTGGATCGCCAATCAACCGGACCAACAAAAAAACAATAATGTTAATAACATTGTTCAACCTAAAGTGCAGATAAATCAATGGCCTCTACGCCACGGCAGTCCTGGCAGCCACAAAAGCCAAGACTCCGGATTTTCAGATTCCGATAGCTCTCCGCCTCCTTCACAATGTTTTGTCTCGCCAGAGAGCTGTGATTCTAAAAATAATAGTAACGACTCGAATAATAATAAAAATGTGACCGTAAAGCATATTAATATACAAGAAACAACACCGAACAAAGACGTAGTAGACAATGTGACAACTGATAATGTTAGCACAGGAGTGCCAACTCCCAAACCTCGCCTTCGAAGTAGCAGTGTTATACAGACTCCATACGATTTGCAAAAATATTACGAAATTCATCACGATGAAGAACATATGGAACTATTAAAAGATAATGATGAAGATCACAGAAAGACTGATTTAAAATATTCTCCTAAAAATATTAACAATGAAACATCTAATAAAGATCACCCTAAGTTAAATACTTCAAAAGATGTTAATATAAAATCAAATGGAAAAATAGGAAATAAAACACCGATTAACACAATCAGCTTAATTAATAAAGAAAACACTCCAAATGCAAGTGCAATATGTAAAGATACCAAAGATATACCCACTAAAAATATTAATATTATAAGCCCTTCGAAGAAATATCCGATTAAAAAATCGTTTGTTTCAAGTACAGAAAGCGATAGTACCAAAGTAATTAAAATAGCTAAAGTAAAGGACTTAGATACTAGTAAAAACAAATCTGACGAGAGCCTAAAATATATAAAACTGTCTGATCATAACGAGATTGCTGTTAACAATCAGCCACGTAACCGAACACCAATATCTAATGTATCATATGTACCTACTGAAAGGTCGTCTACAACAAAACCAGATTACATGCGCAGTATGTCTAATGAATATAATATTCCAATCACAACAACACATAAATTTGAAAGGAATCGGCTTAATAAGTCTTTGAATTTTGAAGGGCAAAGACTTGACCAACAAATTTTAGATATCCAAGATGGATATCATTCGCTAGGTTATATAGATGAAGATGGAATACCTAATGAATATCACAAACCATCAAATGCTTTACTAGCAAAAAATATAACGGATAGTCTTCATTTAAAGCCAGCAAATAAAGCCGGACCAAAAGCTAAACAGCGAATAAATAAAGCTAATAAAAATAAAGATTTTTTCCGAATATTTCCCTCTAAGAAAGAGAAGCCTACTCCCGTGGTGACTCATGCCGGCGGTATTTTGGACGCTAGTAGAGTACCATCACTTGGACTCCCAAGAACTAAAGAACAGAGTTCTTGGGTAATTGTTGGCTATCCAGAACGAGAGATGTTGATACCACATTACAATGAAAGACTCGTCGGAGAAGTCAAATTAGACCCTAAATGTAAAGAAAAAGATGAAGATGAGGTAAAATCGAGATTAACACCGCCACCTCAATTCCAAGATAAACAAAAGACTCCGTATGATATCGATTCCAAAACTAACAAGAATTTAACACACGACTCGAAAAGAGAAAAATTAAAAGAAGATGATAACTTCATGGATCAGTTGGATATGGCTTGTACCTCTACTCCTAAAATGCTAGCCCCGCATGAGTATTTGTATGCAAAAACGAAAAGCGATAGGAAGAATTCACGACGTGTTAATTTATCGGAAAATTTCAACAATGGGTAAGTGACTTACATTTTCTGAAAGCTGAATTATTGAATTTGAAATAATTTAAATATCTACACGTAAACAATCACAAAATGTGGCATTATTTTATGTTCTTTCAACCGAAAGTTACTTAAATCTCGATGGAGATGTATGTAATTATAAATATCCTTCACCGCTTTCAGTTATGGGAATTGTTAGTTTATTAAAAAAATAAAATTCAATAATTAAACCTCAATAATAGTGTGATATCTATTTTTCTAATGTCCTAATTAAAAATGTAATAATGTAGTATGCCTAAAATTTTAATACTTTTCTAATAATCCACAATATTTTTATATCAAAATATCATCCAGATTCCTTTAGTAAGACGATAAACTGCAATGCAAAGTAAAATTTTATCATTTCTGTTTCAGCCTCGTTTTGAACAATCAAAACGAGATTGTATATAGAGAAAGAAGTATAGACCAAACATGCCTGGAGAGGCTTTGCGAAAGAAAACCAGAGCCAGTTCAATACTGGTTGTGTGATTTAATCAGTTCCTGCGAGAATGAATGTATGACGACGTTACAGAGTAAGCCTTTAGGTGCTGAAATAAAGGCTTTAGTTTCTGCTAGTTCGGCCACCATTACTGGAAATATCAAGAAAGTTCAGACACATGGACAAATCATAGTCCATCAGTATAGTGATGTTTTAAGGTAAGATAAATATCAATTTTCACAAATTAGGAACTTTAATGATTGGACGGAAATTATAGCAGCGTCAAGTCATATAAGCTTAAGGATTATTATTATTATAAGTATTTATTTGGCAAAGATAGATGAATTAATTAATATTCTTTATTGTGCATCACACAAGATAAATGCAACACAGGAGAGAAAAAATAGCAAGGTTTACGCAAATAGAGGCCTTATCGCTAAAAGCGATTTCTTCCAGGCAAAATTAACGAAAGACTTAAATGTGTTTCCTTTAAGCTTACTTCTTATAACCGGTATCCCGGTTTCAATCGAAGCTTTTGCTTAAGACCTTGAGAAACTGCTGAATCGTTACAATGCCAAATCTCTGTGCTCTTTTTTTACGTCGTTCTTATTTCTCTTTCTCGTGCAACCTATGAGAAAGTTGATAAAATAGACGTAGCTGTCTTCGGTTATTGCGAGGCGACTACCGTCTGATATCCCTCCTTCAACTTAGAAAAGCGGGAGGTACCATTCCTCTGTTGTCTGTAAACCCGAAAATATTTTTTTATGAATAAGTAATAAATAGCCTTATTCTTTTTTCTGACTTGACCATCCGGCATTTTTATTATAAAAACATTCAGATCAAGGATTCCCAGAGTGGTCGACATCTACTCTAAGGGGTCGAAATAGATTTCCCAAGTGTCGACATGAACCGATTTTAGGGTCGGACATGGACTAAAAATAGACCTCTAATAATTAACTTGTTTGGAACATTCAAGATGATCTATAAATAGTGTATACGTACTAACTTTTTATAAGAATGACTAATATTTTAGTATATATCATTATTGTACTTTAAAAAAACTCAATAAGTCGATAATGTGCACAAATTTGTAGAAAATGATAAATTCAGCAAGATTTTTGAAGTAATTTAGCAATAGAAGTCTGAGGTTCATATATTACATACACATATATTCAACGGGAAAAGGGTTTCTTGCCCAGAACAGTTTAAGAATTAGATTAATAAAACCTCGTAGTAAATGTTTATGACGCTCGGATGGTTAATTTTATATTAAAATTTTAGACAAATAGAAGAAGGTAAATCAAGTGAAGAGCAAATATGCCTACTCGTTGCTAATATCAACGAGTTTGTACTTGCACATAGTATAACATTAAATACAAAACCTCCCGGAGAAACACCAGAGAGGTGGGACAGAATTAAGAAGTCTTTGCAACTATATCTACAAAAGTTGATAGATATCGGCGAAGATGTTAAAGTTGAACTAAACGAGAGCAGTCCAGAATGGAATTTGGTGCAAAAACATTTGGATACTTTGATTGGAATCTTCTTGGAGACTACCAAAGCAGTGCTGGTTCAGCAAATGAAGGTAGGTCTAAAAATTTGTTGTTGGTGTCGATGTAAGTAAAAATTGGTTTTGATGTTATGAATGTTTAAAGTGTTTAAACTTCTATGTCGTTGTTTAATCAACGCAAATTACCAAAAAATATGTTCTAGTCTTAATTTATAGTGAAATTGCATTTCTTTTTCGTTTTAAAATTGATTCATTTTCGAGATCAAAAAGACACCAAAATATGGGGAAGTTTTGATTTTTTCAGGAACTATAGAAGTTTGAAAGTCCAAAAATTTACATCGTACTGTGCCGTAGCACCATACGACGTCGATTTTTGATAAACTGTCACAAGTTCACTTTCTTTTTTTTTCATCAATTATTTCTTTTAAACTAGCTTAAGAAGATTTATCATTTTTAGTTTTAAGGACAATCATATTTAAATCAATTATATTTCAACTTACAAATTTAATAAATATACAATAATGCATACAAAATTGCTTAAAATTATTATCCAATTCAAAACTTATTATATTAAATTATCTCAAACAATAATCATACATAATATTGGCACGCTGACTGGACGCGCGAGAGAGTTGGCCGATGTACTCTCCAGGCGGAGGGTGGCCGTGGCGTTCCTGCAGGAGACTCGGTGGAAGGCCAGCAGATCCCGGTTCATTGGGAATGGCTACAAACTGATCTACACGGGTGCACCTGGTGGGGAAAATGGGGTCGCCATAGTGCTCTCGGAGGAGCTCCAGGACGACATTTTAGAGGTGAAGCGCTGTAGCGATCGGCTTATGGTTGTGAGGGTGCTTGTTGGTGGGGTAGTCACCCACTTGATAAGCGCCTACGCGCCACAGGCCGGTTGTAGCGACGCCGACAAGATAGCGTTTTGGAACCTACTCGGAGAAGTGCTTCGTGGGATTCCATTGTCACATGGGATCGTTTTGGGCGGTGATCTAAACGGTCATGTGGGTGATGAATGTGGGGAATTTGAGCGTGTTCACGGTGGATTTGGGTATGGTAACCGCAACGCGGAAGGGGAGGATATCCTCAATACGTGTGCGGCTGCCGACCTTGCCATCGTGAACACGTATTTCAAAAAGAGACCCGAGCATCTCATCACCTACAAGAGCGGGAGGAATGCTACCCAAATCGACTTCCTACTCACTAGGAGACACCACATCAGCAAAGTAGCCAACTGCAAGGTCATACCCGGTGAGAGTCTCACTGCACAACACCGTCTTCTTGTCATGGACCTCTGCGTGAAGCCCAAAGGCAAACGTGTCGATCGCCTTCAGCGTCGAATCAGGTGGTGGCTGCTCGATGAAGTCAAGTCCCAGGAGCTCGCCTCTTCCATCGGCGACAAGTGCGCCGGTGGTGAGGGCGAACCGGTTCAAGTTTACTGGGACAGGATTCAGGCGGCTATCCTTGGGTCGGCGAGGGAGGTGCTTGGTGTGTCTAAGGGTGGGCGCAAATGTGACAAGGAGACTTGGTGGTGGAACGACACAGTCCAGAGGGAGACTAGAGCGAAGAAAGCCCTCTTTAAGAAGTGGCAAGCGTCCAGATCTCCTGAAGATCGCGACGCATATAGGTCTGCCAAGCGCGCCACTAAGAGAGCTGTAGCCAGAGCCAGACGAGACCACTTACAACCACTATACGACAAGTTGGAATCGTCTGAGGGGCAGAAGCTCATTTATAAGTTGGCGCGCTCCAGGGTCAAAGCGGCACAGGATATTTCCAAGTGCCGCTGTGTAAAAGACACTGTGGGCAACCTGCTATGCGAGGACCTCGCGGTGAAGGAGAGATGGCGCTCATATTTCCACGAGCTGCTGAACACGCAGCACAAAGAGGTGCAGCCGCCAGATCTTCCTCCGAATCAAGGACTAGTGCCACTGGTAACGCCTGCAGAGGTCCAGAATTGTCTTCGCCGCATGAAGAATCGGAAAGCTGTTGGATCCGATGGAGTCCCCATCGAAGCCTGGAAGGCGATGGGCTCTCGTGGTGTGGGCATCTTAACCGACCTCTTTAACCGGACACTCCTCACCGGTACGATCCCGAGCCAATGGAGACTGAGTATCATTACTCCAGTCTTCAAAGGCAAGGGGTCGGTGCAGGAGTGCGGTAATTACAGGGGGATTAAGGTCATGTCCCACACCATGAAGCTCCTCGAGAGGGTTATCGACTCTCGGATTCGGCAGGAGTGCACTGTCTCGGGATGTCAGTATGGGTTTCGCCCTGGTCATGGGACTATGGATCCGATTTTTGCCCTAAGGACTGTCGCGGAGAAATACAGGATGAAGAATACGCCTCTGCATTGCCTGTTTCTTGACTTGCAGAAGGCCTTTGACTGTATTCCTCGCGCGATAATCTGGTGGGCATTGCGATCTAAAAGGGTTCCAGGGGCCTATATTGACATCATCCAAGACATGTACCGTGACTCCGATTCTGTAGTTCGGACCGCTGTTGGCGACACAAAACCTTTCGCCATCACCGTCGGGGTGCACCAAGGATCCGTCCTTAGTCCGTTTCTGTTTAGCGTGGTATTAGACGTATTGTCAGACAGCATCAGAAACTCACATGAGCAGCCCCCGTGGCTGCTTATGTATGCTGATGATATCGCGCTGGCAGACTCAGACAGGGGTAGGCTGGTGCGACGTGTGAAGGCGTGGAAGGAGTCGCTTGAGAACGGTGGTCTGAAGCTCAATGTCGCGAAGACCGAGTACTTGGCCTGTAACTCCACAGATCCCACACCCGTACGCATAGGCGGCGACACGGTCGAGCGCACGGACCAAGTGAAATACCTGGGATCTGTGTTTCATGCGTCTGGTGACATCGATTGTGACGTCAAGGCACGCATTGCTGCCGCGTGGGCCAAATGGCGTGAGGTAACTGGTGTCATTTGTGACCCCAAGATGCCGGTAAAGTTGAAGGGACAGGTCTATAAGACCATCATTAGGCCTGTCCTTTTATACGGATGTGAAGCGTGGCCGGTGCTAGAGCGACACAGGCAAGAACTGCGTGTCACGGAGATGAATATGCTGCGGTGGATGTGTGGAGTGACGCGGAAGGACCGCGTTAGGAACTCCCGCATTCGCGGCAGTCTTCATGTCCGTGACATTGCGGATAAACTGCAGGAGTGTCGGCTCCGTTGGTACGGCCACGTTTTACGGCAACCGGATGATTACGTGGGAAACAAATGTCTGGCCATGCCGCCTCCGCCGGGCCCCGGCAGGAGGGGTAGACCCAAAAAGTGCTGGCTTGACGTCGTAAGGGGTGATATGCGTGCCAATGGGCTCAATACCAGGGATGCTGAAGACCGTGCGAAGTGGAGTAGAAAAAGTCGGAAAGCGGACCCCGGGCACCGAAACGAAAGTTTAGGATGCAACCGGGATAACGCTTAGATGATGATGATGATGATGAATAATCATACATAAATAACAGCCTACTTTTTACAATTACTACAAAAACTATAGACGTTTATGGCAGTTTTAAAATATAACAACATAAGAAGTGTTTTCGTGTCAATTCATTCACATCCGTGTATATGCACCGATTGCTTTACATTTTTTCCATGAAACAACTATGATCGATGGCTTACATTTAACAAATTAGTTGCTTTGGCGTTTGTAAGTTATTGATGCGAAACCATTGAGCAGTTCTACGTTACAGAGTATTAATAATGGTCATATCAGCTAAAATACTCGTAATTGTTCGTTTTGTTTCTTAAAATCAGGTAAAACATATATTAAAAATATGTTTATACACTAATCACAAAAATTAAGGAGTAAAGAAATCGAATTTTTTGATAATTAATCATCAATAAAAACAATATCAACAGACTAACTGGGAGAATAATGATCATTTAAAAATAGACTTATTGTAGCTTTAAGTTTTCAAATCGGACCATGATTTTTTTGCCATTTTCAATTTCGGTTCGTATGAAAACTAACTAAAATGGTTTTTATGCTAGTATTATAAAAGGTTTGTAGACCTTCGGTTTTTTCGTTATTACAGTAACTCAATTAATGTAATGCCCTACAATTTAACTTAATTTAATAACGATGATTCGCCGCAGTGTTATTGTATTTATAATTTACTAATATTAAACATAAAATACAACAATTATACATCTTTATTGCTGTCACGATTTATAATATAATAATTATAATAAACTGTGACCAAAAACTTGAGAAAAAGTATAAATGTGTCTTATCGACTAGCCAAAGACCACCCAAATGAAATACTGCGAACTTTATTTATTCGTAGGTTTGAACACATCAAAGGACTACAGGGATGTGTCATATGAAACGATTGGCTTATAGATTACTCATAGTTTTATCGTAGCGGGAAGGACAAAGGGATAGAAAGACAAGAAGGGGTTGGAGAATTAGCCTTTGACGACTTGCTTGATAAATGATGGGACCGGTACCAAGTGGTCAATTTAAATACATTATTATTTAAATTACCTTACGTTTAACATTGTATTTTGAAATAAGAATATTATGACTGTAGCCATTAGGCTAAGATTAGGATTTATATTTTTTAATTTTCTTTGTTTTTAAAGGTAGTATATTATTTTCAGACTTTAGTATCAATAATCGAAGAGCCACCTTCTGATATGATCCTAAAAAGCACATTGACCTCTATAGGTCACTTGGCGATGCTAAGTGACGCTGCAGAGGGTTCTCTACACGAAAAATGTCCGAAAATTATGAAAAGTATAACAGAACTGCCGTTCGTTGATTGCGGAGTGCCGAGAGCTCTTTTGATTGCGATCATTGAAAGCAATAAAAGCTCTATTAAGGCGCTGTCGTTAAGGGCTCTGGCGACTGTTTGTGTCAACGGGGAAGCTGTCAAACAGTTTGAAGAGGTAAGACATATTTTGACCAATCTAGATAAATATATCAGCCAGGCTGATGGCTTAATAGTAAACAGTTACTGTTGCTTATGGATGCTTGTGATGCTACGGTCGTCACAAATAAGCTGCTATCCGCATAGGGGTTACTCCTGGGTCACTAATCCGGGACAAGGTTATTATGGTGGCATAATTATAGACCAGGGATACTTGCCATCTAGACGGGCTTGAGGCTAGTTGAGGTTGATTTGGCACCTTTTAGGCCCACCCTGGCGGCAGGGGTTAATATTCTTACTCCACCCCTTCACGGAGAGAAGTTTTTTATTTTATCATCGTATATTAGCTATTAAATATGCGGTAGCCAAGTAATAATACGTTCGGAGACAAGCCTAGTGGTTAAAAGTTTGATTCCCACGATGGTACGGATTAGGCAGTTTTTCTCACTTAATCTGAATATCATAATTGCTATTTCACTAACTGGTAAAGGAAAATATCATCAAGAAACAAGTACCGAGATCACCTGAATATGCAATTAACCTATCCGTCTTGGAAAGCATGGCGGGTGATGTATGATTTTATGGACTATTAGTATTATTAATTCTGCAATTATTTGTTTTCATTAGAATTAATGACCATGACCAGCGTTCGTTAATTTGACGACACTACTAGCGGCCATATACAATCCAATCTGTGGGATCATAATCGTCCTAGCATTGAAACCCTATTGCAACCCAAAGTTCCGCTTCCATGCCCGGGGTCCGCTTGATCTGCCTTGCAGCCCCGGCCAGTGAGAAGAATAGGATTGAGGTTGGGAGATAGTACGGCAGTCACTCCCGTAAAATCCAAAACTTGCCACTTATAGAAATGGATTGAGTGTGCGGGATCGATCTCAAAATATTTTTTATGATCTGTAAATAATTTGTTCTGGTCTAAATGCATGTGTCTAAATAATGTCTATTTATAAATAAAATTATTTATTTGACTTTTACTCAACATTGTGAATGTGAATATTGCAGGGTGGAGGTATTGAAATAATATCAGACATTCTATCGGATCGGTCAAACCCAGAGCCTCAGATGCGTGAAGCGATTACCGTACTCACTCAGATCACGGCCCCGTGGTTGAGAGGACATTATGACATGACACAATTGCATTTATATCTGGATAGCATTGTCGATAACATTACCGGTGAGTCTGCTAACATTTATTTTAAAATTTTTCACCACGCAGTGGGGTAATGCGAGACTTGCAATGCGCACGCGCCACTCTTAGGGTTCTTGCGGGCTGTGTAGTGAGTGTGACCGCGGCCCCGACTGAAGCCGGCCCGGCTCGAATACCTAAACTAGCAAGAAATTGTTTTTCAATACGCTTTTGAATGTAATATTTAATACAGAATAATTCTATATTTGCTTAACCCTTAAAGAAATACGTTTAATAATTTTGAAATATATATCTATATTATTGATTTTTAAACATTTAGGACATAACCCGTTGTCCTGTGTCTGGCAAATGGTGTATATGTTCTTTTAGTTCAAAAACGTTATGTTCTTCTATCAGGATTAATTGGAACAACAGTTTCTGTTAAATTATAAGCCACATTTATTTCTCTTTGCTCGTGAAGGTCGCTGAATTGTAACAAGTGTTTTTTTATTGATAATATATTTTCTTGATACGAAGTATCTGGTCTTAATAACATAATAATGTTCCAGGAATCCTATTCCGCACGGAATGTTGCCAACTTCTGTTACTCTGCACAGCATGCCTCGTGAATTTAGTGCGTGAATTAGAGCTCGAAAGACGCGATGATGAGACCCCAAATAAGTCTGATATAGTCGAAATTATTACCAACCACCGGACTATTGAGAAGCTTCTAGACGCTGTCAAAAGGCGCGGTGCAAATATATCCGTGTTTCTCCAGGTTTGTTTCTGATCTTATTAAGGGACAGATAATTCTAGATACTTATTGCTAGCCTCACATGCATCATCTGCTTCAAGCCGAGCATCATCACACTCAAAGACCAATTTTAGAGATTAAGTGGATCGTTAGCGAATCTGCTATTCCTGGACAATAAAAAAGTGTATCCCTAAAATTATGTCTATTGCTAGAGTTACCTTACATTTTTTATCCGTGCAGGGGCGGAGAAAGGATACTAACCTCTGCGGCCGGGGTCGGCCTGTCGTACAAGCCGACAAAACAACCCACCCTAGCTACGTGGTAGGGCCGGCCTCAAGCCCGTCTGGATGGCGCCCACCTTTGGTCTTAAGTATGCCGCCATAAACCTTGTGTTGTGTTCCGGCATTAGTGACCCAAGTTCCTGTACCCTTATGGTACAGCAGCGTGTTCGCGATGCCACTAACGTTGCGGTGGCAAACACCCATACACGACGGTAATTGCTAAATTCTAAGCGGGCCGTCAGCCATTCTGCTGTCCTACATCGATAAAAAAAATCATATCGCTTTTATCTTTAACTTTCCTACCAACCGGGAATCGAACCCGAATTGTAAAATGCATTAATCACACAACCAAAAAGGTCGACTCAAGTTGATCTATTATAAAAATGACTAATATTTCGTATACCTATGTACATGCTTTAGCATCTTCATATGCGTGAATGCTCTGTGTTTATAACTAATAAATATTTTCAGGAGCAAACGGCGTCACTCCTGGCATCGTTGTCTTGCATCCCGCGTTGCATCCTACTCCTGTCAGGCGTGTCGACAGTGAGTGTGGCGCTGGTGTGCTTCGCGCGTAACACGCCCGTGCATGCGCCACGAGCGGCTGAATTGCGCGCGCAATCCCGCCTGCATTGCCATGCTACTGAAGCTATATCCAGGTACGACTACCAGATGGCATCATAAGCCACAAACACGATCGTACTCGTCCATAAATCGTATCTAATCTGGATAAATACCTATCGGACACAAGTCACGAATGTCAAACTTGCCCTGTAACTGGCGACATGAAAAATTAAACACTACAAGGGAATTGACGTCTCATAGGCTTTTAAATTTATTTTGTCATGAAATTCAACATGAATATCAAAACTGTCTTAATATTTAGCCTTAATATTTAAGGAACAGAAAAAAGTTAAAAATTATTAAAAGTTTTTGAATAAAATATGTAAAAATACCACTGTTCCTCGATCGAATTAGATCCTTATTTTACGTTTTAATCGACTTTGGGCAAGAAATTTTTAAAAAATGATGTTGAAAGTATAAAAAAGGAAAAGCTACTGACAATCCGACACGTGGTCGACAATTAAGTCGTGGCGAGTCAAAGAGAACTCTGAACACTCATAACGCCTGTGAAATTCCATGTCACTGGTTATAGGGATTAAAGCAAATAGCATTTGCACGTTCAAATGAAATCTGGCCCGTTGACCGTTGCGTTCGAAACAACAATGAAAAGTTATGTCTTAAATGCCAGCTGCAGTTTACGGACACGTTCGATTTTATCTCAATCTATATATATATATATATATATATATATATATATATATATATATATATATATATATATATATATATATATATATATATATATATATATATATATATATATATATACATATATATATATATATATATATATATATATATATATATATATATATATATATATATATTGTTTTGAATTTAAAATTGTTTTAAACTATTACCAATTTGTAAATGACCTTTTTTATAACTGTCATAGTATTTTTTTTTATCATTATCTTAGTTTTATGGATTGGTTCTTGTTAAACTAGATCATTGAATTCATATTATAGATATCGATTAAAAATAGCACAATAAAATTTATTAGATTAGCTATTTTTCTTCGATTTCGAATAAGTTATAAATTACTTTTGAAATAGTATTTTCCATTATTTTATTCAGTTTAATAATTACAGGCTCTCCATAATGCCAGACGTAGCCAGCCAAATAGTCCAACTGGAAGGAGTTCCGCATCTTATCCGTTTGGTAAGAGCGCAAAGAACTCGTCCCCACACTGAAGTGAACCCCGACCAGACCCTGATTCACTGCCTCAAGGCATTGAGAAACATCTACAAACACAACCCGGAGGCATTTCTGGATCATGAGAAAGACGTCGACGAGATGATCAGGCCACATTTAGTGGAGTCTCTAATGTTGTTCTCCGCGAAGCAAGAGAGTTACGTTTGAGTTTGTCGAGTTCTAATTTACAATCCAATCATTCAACATCTATTTTGTGTCCATATGAAATTACTCGGATCTGATAATAATTGATTATTTTATAAATCAAAATTCAATATTTAAGCAAAACAGAACTACTCGACAAAAATTATAGTCTTAAATCAAATAATAAATCAAAAGTTTTTAATAAAACTAATAGTGCTTGTTTTTTTATCGATTATTTATTTCGGTGTGTTTAAATTTCATCGAAATATATTTATAAAAAAAATCGTTTCAATTTAGAGATTTTTTTCATTAAAAATAGTCGAGTGGTTCATTTTGCTCTACATGATTACAATTAATATATTTAACATCAATAATTGTTGAGTTTTAATATAAATCAAAATATGTAGGTGTTTAAAATGACAAGAATTCCTTTCTGAATTTGACAAACAATCCGCCATCTTTTAACTTTTAAAACTTTTTTAATGTTTCTATTTAGTAAAGCGGTAAATATACATTTTACTCGAATAAAATTACAATTATGAAATTATTTGTAATAAATTCAATAAATTTTAATTTATTTTAAATTATTTATGAAGGACTTTTTAAATACTAATACTTAATAATATACTAAGACTTAATAAACTGCGCTCGTTTTTCCATAAACAAATAGTTATGTTAAATTGAGTCTATAGTCTACTTGTAAGAAAAAAGTATTATTATACTACACTGACGGACTCGTAAACTGCATCAAGGTAATAGACGACTTTGAAATAAATATTTTAACCAAGTATGCAAACTTTCTATACAGATTTAAATTGAAACCTCTAGATTGGTTCGTGAACTTTAAAACAGCGTAGGGTCATATCCTTAAGTTTAAGTTTGTGTACTGGAAAGGACCTTAAGACTTTTTTGAAGAAAAAACAGAAATTTAAGGAAAATTGGTTTAATTAAAAATTGGTTTTAACAATAGACACAAACTTTATGCACGGGTTTATTTATGTTTTAATAAGGTGTATTATTATCTCCACGTGTAAATTTAAATTAGTCTACGGTTTCTAGAACATAAGGATATGACCCTACGCTGTTTTAAAGTTCACGAACCAATCTAGAGGTTTCAATTTAAATCTGTATAGAAAGTTTGCATACTTATTAAAAAAAATAATTTCAAAGTAATCCTGAACTTTGATGCAGTTTATGAGTCCGTCAGTTTATATTCACTCTGTAAATACTTTTGCTTATGATTCTTGATTTAATATATTATCTAGAGGCCATACTTTGAAATTACTATTTACTAGTCTTATATTGTGTAAATGCTAAGTTAGATCACTAGTTGTATACTTAATTTGACTAGTTTGAGCACTTAAAACTTGCTATATTTATGGGTCCAAATATTAATAAAAAATATAAATAGTTAATAAACAGCTAACTGGTTTCGGCCATGAATAAGTAAAGGGTTACCCTAACATTTACGGAGTCGTAAAGGGATTTGCTTTAGTCAGTTCACAGACAAAAGAACGGCACTTGGTTTCTTGTTGAAGTTGAGAAGACTGTCTATACAACAACATACCCTGGTCTCCGGACTATAATTTTCGGGAAAAATCGATTTGAATTAAAAACGAATTGTTCCTTAAAAATCGATCATATAGTTGCAACTGTATTAATCTTATATTGCCAGTTGATTATTTTATATATTTCATAGCATATTTTAAAAATGAACCACCAGTATAGTTTTTATATAAAAATGTAAGAAATTACTTATGTACGTAATCTTCAATTAATCGTTACTGTTCAAATAAACAATACTATAATCATTATTGTATTTTATTTAATTTTAGATTTTTCTCCGTGCAGAGCACAGTAAAAATACTAACCCCTGCGGCCAGGGTCGACCTGTCGTAAAAGGCGACAAAACAACCCTAGCTACGTGGTAAAGTCCAAGCCAGTCTGGATAGCAATCACCCCTAGAGTATAAGTATGCTGCTATAGTAACCGTGTGTTGTGTTCCGGTATTGGTGACCCAGGATTCTGTAACTAAGACACCATAGACCTCTATATACAAACATCCTGAACTCTAATAGCGGCTCCACATTAGTGCCGTGAAGCTCCGTAAACAGGCGTGAACGTGAATGTGGACGGTTTTCGCGTGCTTCACGCCTGTTCCCCGATCAGAGTCGGTATTTTGTCCCGTGACAAATGGTTCGCGCGGCGTTCACGCGTACATATATCCACATTCACGGCCCCGTGCCCGTTTACTCCGGACTACAAAAGGCGTACGGACGTGTACGCGCGTAAAATGGAGTCGAGCGTGAACGTTTGGAATAATGAAACCGAAATGCTCTTTTTAGAGCATTACCATTCTAAAAATGACAGCAAACAAAGTTATTGCAGCAGCAGCTTCTACGTCCATTTCGTGGCGGGTTTCACGAACGATTGTGAGCATCCCGTGAATGTGGAGGTCACTGCGTGTGAATTTGCGCGTGAATTCACGGAACTGTGGAGTCGCCGTATGACCTGTCATTTTGTCAGAGGTAAAAAATATAGATGGCACTGTTCATTTCTCGCCGTTAACTCACCGCCATCTATATTTTCAACGTAGAAAGTTCTCATACATTCCAATTTTGGTCTTTTTAATTGGCTTAAACGATTAAAGAAAATTTTATTGCAGCATTGCTCATTTCTTTCCGTGTTTATGTTTAACTTAATTTTATTTCCGTAATGCCTTCACTACATGGATAACTGTAACGTCAATTATAATTACTAATTATACAATTTACTTCTTTCCTAGGAATTTTAGTTCTAAAAAATCGGGAAATCTTTGTCGTCGTCATATTATCATTGATACCTGGTGATCACAGCTTTTATTTCGCCATTCCAATGTTTATTTTAGAAACGGAGATCGGTTTTAACTTATAGGGAATATTAAAAATATAACTAAAGATTTAAAAACAAAAGCAGTTTATTATATTTCTTTTATTAATCAAAAATACAAAATTTTAATTTAGAAAACATTTAAACTTAGAGTTTACTTAATTGTCTAATTAATTCTACCTTCTGAAATCTGGCTGATTCCATGGCTACGTATGTGGTCACACAGCGCGCAAAATATTTTTTGCAAAAAGTTTTTTCTGCTCGGGGTATGTACATATGTTGAACAAAAAGGTCCTGCAATATTATATACATTAATGTAACACTTGCATCTAGCGCGTGGAACTGTTTAAAAAAAATCAAGACATAAGAGTAAAACCTGTAGACTGCATTTATTAATTACTAGGCTTAATTACAGTAAAACAATGGATTTACAATAAAAATGCAAAATAATTTACTTAAAATTATTATAAAATATTTTCAATAACATAATTTCATACGTTGATATTCAGCTATCCATATGATTGCTTCACGTTCTTAGAATGCACGATATCTACAGTTGTCTCGTGACATGGTCTGAGATCTAGGTCATACATGCCGAGGCAAAACTTGTGTTCTGGCGCTTTATAGAAATCCAGACCCCTGCCTATTTTAATTATCCAGCCAGAACTCAACCTGAAAATATTAAATAATTTAATATTATTGACTCTATAACTACTTTATTTTATTCTTATCCGTGCAGAGACGGAGAAAGAATACTAACCTCTGCGGCCGGGGTCGGCCTGTCGTGAAAGGCGACAATACAACCCTCTCTAGCTACATGGTAGGGCCCCAAGCCCGTCTGGATGGCAACCACCTTTGGTCTTGAGTATGCCGCCATATGGCCATAGTAACCTTGTGCTGTGTTCCGGCATTAGTGATCCAAGTTCCTGTACCCTCATGGGACAGCAGCGTGTTCACGATGCCACTGGCATTGCAAACACCCATAGGCGATGGTAACTGCTAAATTCTAAGCGGGCTGTCATTCTGCCTGCTGTCCTACAGCAATAAAAAAAAATTCTAATTAATGTAAAAAGCAGTAAAGAAGTAAAAAAAATTCTTCCAACTTTGAAATTCAAAATAGAATACTGAGCTAGAAATTTAGACAGTGAAATATAAAAAATTTTTGAATGTGATGTATGAAAATTGTATTCACTTGCTCACAAACAGTAAATCTAAAGAAGAGTTCTTACGTTATTTGTCGATCATGCAATGTTTCTGAATATTTAACAATTAGTCTTATCCTATACTTCAAAAGATCTTCGGCCAAATTGATAAACCATTGTCTTTGGTCGTCCTCTGATTTACTATCACTAGATGTAATTAACTCAATTTGTGATATATTCTTGCATGATCTTGCTAGCAATTCACATAGCCTTAGGAAGTTTTGACACTGAAAATAAAAAGAAACAGTGTAAATAAATGTTAACACTTTATCGACCAACTACCCTATTTATCAGCTTTTCGATTGCCAACGTTTATCGATCGCTAGCCTATTAATTGCATTAAGCTAACGACGTACAATGGGTACAATCGTACCCGTGGTTCGTACAATGGGTCGTGTATAAGGCCCTTTAGTATATGAAATAAATGCAAAATAAAGTATAAATATCAATAAAATTATATTCCTTTGAAACAAAAGGAAAAAAGACAACATAATGAATAGCAAAAATTTTGCCAATACTGGGAGTAAATGCGTGCACGACTAAGCTTACCTGGTACTTACAAAGGGGCAGACTCAAAAATGACAAGTCGATAGTGTTAAGGTGTATGCTATCCTTTGATGAAATCTTTAAGTGAGCCCTACCAACTTATGCACACCTTGAAGAATGAATGTGCCTGCAGCTTTTCTCTAAAGAGTTACAAGGCAGTTGCTCTCATATAATATTAAGAGAAAAAAGATTGAACTGACTATACTTAATTTTCTTTTAATGCTGTAGCACAGCAGACATAATCGTCTCGAATCGTCTCGCGCGCAGATTTGACGACTTCCAGCCTCCCGAACAAGCCGGATTCCGAAAAGGTTTTAGCACCATAGACCACATACATACGCTGCGGCAGGTTATACAGAAGACGGAGGAGTATAACCAGCCACTATGCTTGGCGTTCGTGGACTATGAGAAAGCCTTTGATTCGATCGAGACCTGGGCGGTGCTTCAGTCTCTCCAGAGGTGCCACATTGATTATCGATACATCAAAGCGTTGAAGTGTTTGTATGAAAACGCCACCATGTCAGTCCGTCTCCAGGATCAGAACTCGAAACCTATCCGACTGCAGCGGGGAGTCAGACAAGGCGATGTCATATCGCCGATGCTGTTCACTGCTGCGTTGGAAGATGTCTTCAAGCTTCTGGACTGGAACGGACTGGGCATCAACATTAACGGTGAGTACATCACTCACCTTAGATTCGCAGATGATATCGTAATCATGGCTGAAACCATGGAAGACTTAAGCCATATGCTTGATGGCCTCAATACAGCTTCCCAAGGAGTAGGTCTCAAAATGAACATGGACAAGACGAAGATCATGTCTAATGTCCATGTCGCACCTACCCCCGTAACAGTTGGGAACTGTACTTTCGAAATTGTTGACGAATACGTCTACTTGGGTCAAACGATCCAGTTAGGCAGGTCCAATTTCGCGAAAGAGGTCACTCGTCGAATCCAACTCGGATGGGCAGCGTTCGGGAAGCTCCGTAAAATCTTTTCGTCCCAAATACCGCAGTGTCTCAAGACGAAGGTTTTTAACCAATGTGTGTTGCCAGTGATGACATACGGAACGCAGACGTGGTCGCTAACTATGGGCCTTATGAGAAAGCTCATGGTCGCTCAGAGAGCAATGGAGAGGGCTATGCCCGAGCATAGCCCTCTCCATTGCTCTCTGAGCGAAGTTTCCCTGCGAGATCGAATCAGAAATGAGGAGATTCGCAGGAGAACCAAAGTAACCGACATAGCCCGGATGATTGCAAAACTGAAGTGGCAGTGGGCTGGGCACATAGCTCGAAGGACTGATGGCCGTTGGGGCAGAAAAGTCCTCGAATGGCGACCGCGTACCGGAAGACGCAGTGTTGGTAGGCCCCCCACAAGATGGACCGATGATCTGGTCAAGATCGCCGGGATAGGTTGGATGAGGGCAGCGCAGGACCGATCATCGTGGAGATCTTTGGGGGAGGCCTTTGTCCAGCAGTGGGCGTCTTCCGGCTGAAATGATGATGATGACAGCAGACAGGCTGACGACCCACTTAGAATTTAGCAGTTACCATCGCCTATGGGTGTTTGCAACGCCAGTGGCATTGTGAACACACTGCTGTCCCATAAGGGTACAGGAACTTGGGTCACTAATGCCAGAACACAACACAAGGTTATTATGGTGGCATACTTAAGACCAAAGGTGGTCGCCATCCAGGCGGGCTTGAGGCCCTACCACATAGCTAGGGTGGATTGTTTTGTTGCCTTCTACGACAGGCTGACCCCGGCCGCAGAGGTTAGTATTCTTTCTCCGCCCCTACACGGATGAAAGAGATTATTTCACTGCCAAGACAAAATTTTGTAACCAACCAAAAGGAAGTGGTTTAATTTGACAGTTGCAGTTGATAGGTCTTTTTCCTGCCCTTATCTCACATTAATGTGGTCAGAGAGATGTTCTTTCCTTCCACTCTCCTCTGTTCGCTGTCTTTTCAACTTTCACACCCTGTTACACAATCCATCAATCTTTTCTTTGATCTTCCTGTATCAATCTACTCTCAATTCTAGCATTTTCCTTGTTATATGGAATTCTTCCCTTTGTTACCACTTTAAAAGAAAATATTTATTTATTAATACAATTCTTAATAAAGTCACTCGTCACTCGATTTAATGACAAACTCCTTAAAATGTCGAAATAGCTTGATTTTGGTTGGTTTACCTTGTTTTCTATACAATGGTACACTATCTGTTCTATCCGTGCAGGGGCGGAGAAAGAATACTAACCTCTGTGGCCGGGGTCGGCCTGTCGTAATAGGCGACAAAACAACCCACCCTAGCTACGTGGTAGGGCCTCAAGCCCGTCTGGATGGCGACCACCTTTGGTCTTAAGTATGCCGCCATAATAACCTTGTGTTGTGTTCCGGCATTAGTGACCCAAGTTCCTGTACCTTTATGGGACAGCAGCATGTTCGCGATGCCACTGGCGTTGCATACACCTATAGGCGACGGTAACTGCTAAATCCTAAGCGGGCCGTCAGCCTGTCTGCTGTTCTATAGCAATAAAAAAAAAAACTATATATAGTGTTACGCGCTGACTCTACATGTATTTAACGACATAAGGCATTATAATCACACTGAGGAACAACATGTGGATGAAGAAGATGAAACAGACAATCTGGTCCCTCCGCCAAGCATCAATTAAGCAATTAGCGAAACTATTACAAAATTACTTTTTTTATTATATAATCAAGTCGATCTGGCAGTATCTCAAGATATGAGTAAAATACATAAGAAAATCCAATTAAAATATTGGAGCAGAGAAAAACATCAGATGAAGATAACAGATTATAAGCAATAAGTGTTATTTGTTTTGAATAATAATGTTCCTGTGTAAAATGTGTACTATATTTGTAAATACATACATATTATTATAGAATAGTAAAATTATATATTTTTTAAATATTTCTCTCCTAATGACCACTCTCTATAATGCTGAAAAATGCACAGTCATATCTTTCAAGAAGGGGTCGACTTAGCAGATAATAGTTGCCTTCATGAAATGAATGAAAATTGACCCTACTATAACAGCATTGCACTTTTCTTAAATGGTACACCGCTCGCAATAACACATCTGTTCCCATCTTTTCATAAACAACTTTGGTAAATATAATAAGCACATTTTGACCTAATATAACATGAAAATCATGAAACCAAGGAGTTTTTGACTTTGATTGTGAACACAATTCCTAAGAATTCTGAGGAAGAACTTCACACAACAATTTTATTAAAGGCCAGGACCTAACTACAATTTAATAACAACAGCTGAAACATAACACACACATATTCTATTTGTGAGATCCAAAAGGTGTACCTGATGAAAACTTCTAATATAAGGATCTTCAACTACAACAAACTGTACATCCTCATCCAGAAACCTCCCAAACAACGTCTTATAACTATGCCCTGTTGAATTATTCTCAATTTGTATCTGCTCGTGAAATTGTCCTGCTTCTTTTTGTTGTATAACCAACTTTTTAATTGATTCCGCTCTGTTCATAAATTCTTCAACTTTTTTTCTTAAATAACTTCTTGTGGCATCGTCATGCTCTCCTGAAGAGAAGTATAAACATTTATAGTTACTTTTCAAACTTATTCAAGACAATCAAGTGTAAAATTAAAACTTCATGCGTCTGGTGACATCGATTGTGATGACAAGGCACACATTGCTTCCGCATGGGCCAAATGGCGTGAGGTAACTGGTGTCATTTGTAACCCTAAGATGCCGGTAAAGTTGAAGGGACAGGTCTATAAGACCATCATTAGGCCTGTCCTTTTATATGGTTATGAAGCATGGCCGGTGTTAGAACGACACAAGCAAGAACTGTGTGTCACAGAGATGAATATGCTGCGGTGGATATGTGGAGTGATGCAGAAGGACCGCGTTAGGAACTCCTGCATTCACGGCAGTCTTCATGTCCGTGACAGTGCGGATAAATTGCAGGAGTGTCGGATCCGTTGGTACGGCCACGTTTTACGGCAACCGGATGCTTACATGGGAAACAAATGTCTGGCCATGCACCTCCGCCGGATCCCGGCAGGAGGGGTAGACTCAAAAAGTGCTGGCTTGATGGCGTAAACGGTGATATGCGTGCCAATGGGCTCACTACCAGGGATGCTGAAGACCGTGCGAAGTGGAGTAGAAAAAGTCGGAAAGCGGACCCCGGGCACCGAAACGGAAGTTTAGGTTGCAACCGGGATACTACGCTTAGATGATGATGAAGGGTAAAATTAAAATCATACAATTGCACGTTTGACAGGTGCACTATTAAAATTTCTTTTAGTTTTCGATCATTGAGGACATGTTATCTTCTCTTTCCTCGTTTTTGGTATTATTTTCTAAGTTTATGGGAAATCTTCCATGATATAACAATGTAATTATAACAATCAACTGTAAGTATGGAAGTGTAAATAGCAGTTTAAGCCCTAGTGGCATTGTCAATAATATTTATTAAACTATAACGCAGAGCGATCAAAATTATGACGAGAGTTACCTTTCATTTTATCTACCAAAATTTGTAAACCTTCTTGGTAACATACAAGTGCTTCTGTATACCGTTTTTTAGTATCCAATTCTACACCACGTTTAAGTATATTGATGGCTGCACTTTCAATATTCATATTGATTTAGAATATAATTCAATTACAAATATTTTAGAAAATTAAACTTACAGTGCATTTATTTTTGTTATTATTTTTTTTTTGTCTTTCTTTGGCATGTCACGGCTTGCGAACTTGCCAGTGTCAAGGAAACTATAAAAGGTAAAATACGAAAGTTTTGTTAAAAAATTACAAGAACTAAAATAAAAAAGAAGAGAATAAAACGGAACAAGAATAAAATTAGATTTTAATATTATTAGAAGTATTAATATATATCATAACTATTTTATGAAAGAAGTATAGGATATATTTAGGTAATGAGACATGACAGGTTATAAGATCTGTTATTAAAGAAGAGTGATTAAAATTTAGGACAGTAAAAGAATATATGGTTAAGATCACCAGGACCCTCACCACAATCGCAAATCGCAATCGTCAGAAGATTGTTATTATTTTTTTTTTTATTAGTTTATGACCATGGATTGGATACCAGGTTATTGCCAGATCATGACGTTGTCCACCACGCGTCAGCACTCCCTTTGCGCCGCTACGTGAACGGACACCACAACCACCCCTAGCACGCCCACGCCCACGGGCTTCACGGATGTTAATAGTACTGCAAAATAAATAAGCCAACATAAACCAACTGTGCGTGCAAACTAAACACATGCAAGGTTAAAAAATTGTGATCAATAAAAGTACTAAAATCAATCAATCGAATCAAAATTAAAAGAAGTTACAAAGAAACATTTAAAAAATCTATGTACCGAAATAAAAAACGTGTTCTCCGTATTATTTCAACCGCCAGTAAACGTGTCTGTCGAACGTCCGATTAGGACTTTGAGGTGTTTCTGTTTTAGTACCTTTGAGTCAAAATTTTGCATTTGCGACTAAATACACCTATTTTGTAATTATTAGATTGAAGTTCACACGTTTGGATATAATAGTTTTTCTCTCAGATATCACAAACCAAAATCCACTTACAATTTCGTAAAATGACTTTGAAATGACTTGGTCGTTGCTTCAATGGTTGTTTTATGACTTAAAATGTAAAGAACCCACGTTAGTAAATTTAATTAATTATATTACTTACTTTTCCATATTTCTAAACAGTAAAACCAAACATAAACAGAATTTGATGCTCGATATGCGTTTGATCCGTTAGAATTAGAATAGGTTATTTGATTGATTTTTGGAAACCGTTAAATTATTCTTTGTTACATGTTAAGCACACTACGTTAATATTTTGCGGAATTCCTAATAATGTAATATGAATTATAATCAAAGATTATTTATTATCTCTCTCTCTATTCCTCTTCCTTCTAATATTTACTTACTTCTTAGAGATAATAGACCCTGTGTATACATACATAGTACATTAAATAAATTTATTGTAAATATTAAAATTAGATTGTAGTTTAATATTACTTGTTTTCCTTTGTTACATATTTTTTTTTGATATGAAATTATTCTGATTTGTTTTTGTTTAATTCCCGGTACAGTTTTAATTATTTTAAATCGCGTTATACGTTTCCCTCGCTTTGTTGACAAAATGTAAAATACTTGACACTGGCCCAATGTATGAATGATGCCGAGCCATAATTAAGAAGAAGAAAAAAATCTAAGATAAAGTTCAAGTTTGACAACCGTGTCAAAAAACGACATTTCTCGAGAGCTGTTCGTGGTCAAAGTCAAATGACACACGTAACGTCACGTCACACGCTAGTAAACAAAATTATATATACAAATTCATTTTAAATTTAAATTTTAAACAAATCGTCTGAAATGTCGCACCAATTAGGGCGAGTGGTGTCCGTAATTTTGCACCGATATTTCGGTGACATTGTGCAAAAAGTTGGAAATGACCTATTTACGTACGGTAGTAAACCTATTGGGATGATAGTAAAGACTACCGGACTACCTCGTATTAAGGCAAGTACTAAATAATAAAGGTTATGTTTACTTCACATTCACACTGTTTTCATATATTAACCTCAAAACTTTAATATTCCATATAACCTTGCCAGAGTTGAATAATTTTGATTAACAAAACATAATTGATCCACTGTAGTGCTTTGTAACCTGCTTCTGTGTGACGACAGTATATATCCTGATGTCAAGAATATACGATCGAAAGGCACAGAAGTTGCCAGCACTGACGTATATTTCCTAGCTATTCTGTCAAGCGGCACCAAAAGCGTATTTATTTTCTAGAAAGTGCTAATAACTTCTGTGTGTTTTTCTTCAATTCTAGGATTAGTTTCCGTATACATGCATAGTATGTTTACTATAGAAGCTGCAGCATTTGGACTCTCCGTTTGCTGTTGATTTATAAAGTCTAAAATTCCCGTTTTATTTCTTTGCTTACCTCCGCAGTTGCAGGAACAGAATCGGCTATATCGGTATTTATCTCTTTAATTAAATTTGTCAACTCCCGTTTCACTTTAGCAGAAAGCATATTTTCAGATTGGCGAAAGCCATTCTGCAACAATGGATGTAAATATGTGGAGATTTGATGTACAGATCTCTTTTCATAAGCCAATAATTGTTTGTTCATGCTGTGACTTATAGTTGCTGCCAACTTAGTGAACTTCCCGTTAAATCTATCAGTATGTGCTGCCAGATTAGCGAAATTCTCCACAAATTAACACATTTTAGTTACAAAAAATGGAATAAAAATATTTCTGAAGGTTAATGGAATAATTGAACTATATTTGCTGCAAAAATGGACTAAGATATATTGAAACATGAGTTTAATAGATGTCTTTTTAGTTAAATGCTTTATGATTATTTATGGATATACTATAAACTAGAAGCATGTCCCATAGAGCTCAAAATTAATCGGTTTTCTTATATATGACTGGTGCATATTGATTTTCGAAAAAAAAACAGTTTTTTTAGCTTATCCTAAAACCAGTTGACATCACTATTTTGCACACCATAAGAATGACCTTAGGAAAATCTAGAAATTACCCTTATGGGACAGTAGTGTGTTGGAGATGCCGCTGGCATTGCAACGGTAACTGCTAAATTCTAAGTGGGCCATCAACCTGTCTGCTGTCCTAAAGCAATCAAAAAAATAAAAAATCTTTTCCAAAGCGAAGATTGGAAACATCAGTATTTTCACAGTACTGCATGTTTTTGGTGAATTTCCAGTGTCTCATATAGATAGAGATATAGACATGGAATTCGTAATATGGAGTTTTAAAATATAGCTGATGTGACTGATTTCTTTCAATAATAGTATGAAAAAGTAAAATTTCATGTACAATTTTTGTTATTGAAATATACTAGATCTCTAAGTTAGATTTCAAAATAAGTAGAAAAGTATTATAAATAGTTTAACACCAAATAAATACACAACTTAACTTTAACTAACTTCTATTTTATATTTTTTTTTATAGCTAGAGTTTAGACAGGCAAACAGCCCACCCTAACAGTTAGTCACCGTCGCCTATGGGCGTTTGCAACACCACTGCCAGCCTCGAAGAAATTTTATAACGCCTTTTTTAAGAACCCGGTATCGTACCGTGCTGATAAAACCTCAGCCGGATCCTCATTCCAGATCCTGAGAGTACGCAGCATGAACATTCTTGAGAACCGTTTCATACAAGAAATGGGGATGAACACCCAGCCGATGGCGGGCAGTGCGGTGGTAAAAAGATAGTGGTAAATAATTACATATTGTACAATGTACATAAACAGTATGTGTTAGCTATTGCACCACGGAGGTCTGTCTAAAACAAAAAGTATTATCTATCTATCCGCCATTAAATTTGCAGCTGTATTATGAGTTTATCTTGTATTTTATGTTGCAGGTAATAGAAAGTCTTAGAACATTGTTGAAATTTGATCTGGCAACATTTGAGCCATCAGCCAATGAGGTGATTGCTGATTACAAGTTGTTACCTGAAAATGTTCTCCTACTCATTAGATATCCCAGGTTTGTATTAATAATATAAAGTAATTCAATGTTGGTTTTGCAATTCATATTTAATATTTATATACATGGTGTCCAGGAAATAATGGATAAGCCTGAATTACCTTATAGTAGAGCTAATGGGTGCCCAAAATCAAGTAAAAAAAATATATTCCAAGTAATACCTGAGTAAGAATAAAAAAAAAATTAAAAGTTTTTTTTTATCTTACTTTATGTTTAAAATCACCACAGCTAGAAATAAATGAAATCTATTAGTTTATGGTATCACAATTTTCATAATAGATTACACTAACAGAGATGTATTAAATATTATGAGTAGTTGTATCACTTTTTTGGAAGAAAAATAAAATTCTATGAAATGTGTGTAGTAAATAATTTTTTTTTTTTTGTATAAGTTTAAGTGTGTAAAGTGTACAAAAAAATGAAAGGTTATAACAGTTGGCCCTATGCCAGCTATAAAGGAAAAGGTGTGTTTAATATAAATTTTAAAATTCACTTTTTAACCTATGAAGAAAACGGAGGAGATTCTCAATTCGACGCATATATATTTTTGTTCTTGTTTTACTTTATGTATGACCACGCATAATTGTTTACAGAGTAGCCGATTTTAAATTTTTTTTTTTTTATTGGAAAGGGTAAAGGTGGTCCCATATAAATTTGGGAAAAAATTCCAACCCCAAGGGTAGGAAAACAGAGAATGATTGATTGTTTACTCACTGATTATATCAATGACCAAGCATAACTTTTGACAGAAGTGATTTATTTAAGCATGTAGTAATTAATAGATTATAGCCACAAAAAATTATTTATGTTATGTACAAAAAAGTTATTGCATTTAATGTGCAGAAGGGGTAAATAGGACTAAGCAACAGAATTTATAAAAACTGATTATTTCTTGCCTAAAAACGTACTAAAACATACAGGCTTCTAAAAAAACAACGCAACACATTTAAATTTGTGTATTTGACGTAAATACATTATAACAAATGCTTAAATTGTTTCCCACCGACTCTGATACAGGCCCCACATCTTTGAATGAAAGATCTTTTGAGGAATCGCACATATCGCCGTTCCCTTAAAGTTTCTCTTTTTCTTGAGTAATTCAATTATTTGTGCTGATCCAATCAAACTTCTAATTTAACTTCTTCCTTCAGCGGGTTAAATCTGGTAATGATCTCCAATAATTTATCTAGATTTCCTGGGATCATTCCTAAGGATTATCCATTGTACATTATTTCGAGTACTTAGTTTATTTTATTACTGTTTATGAATCATATAGATTTAGTCTTTAGTTAGTAGTTTCCATCGCCTATAGATGTTTGCAACGCCCGAGGCACAGCTAACACGCTGCCGTCTGCCTAGTGGTATGGTAAATAAGTTTGGAGATGTTTGATTTAAAAAATGTTGACTAATAGGAATAGACTATTGTTTTTATTAAATACACACATTACATTTAATCTTAACAAATTATTACAGATATTTATTACAAATTAAGAGCAAATATGGCAGCGAGGCTGAGCTTATTGTGGAGGAACTTCTACAGACGGCCAGCACTACAGCTACAGTCTTGTTGGTCACAATCATCAATAAATATAAGGATGATAAGGTATAAACTACATTTTTTTATAAAACTATGTCAACAATTTTCATTTGAAATGATTGCTCTTAAGGTAATTGAAATGCTAATTTAGATTCAAAATTTGTTCTTAAAGTTGATGAGGAAAGCAAAACAATTTTATGTTCAAAAATTCCGCTTCCTTCCTATTGTACAATTGTTATGTGCAAAAATGCTTATTTATTACAATTTACATTTATTTTATTTAATTTTACACAGTTTTTAAATAGCTAAATCAGATATTTTAAATGGTTTTGTCAGGACCCTGTATTCAATGTAAATTGTGGTGTACTCAGTTCAATATGAATTGTGAAAAAATTAATATTTAAGTTCACCACCATGTTACCCTGTAACCAAAAACAAATGCCACAATACCAAACTCCATCTCACGTTTTTTTACAGCACCTGAGAAATATATCCTCATTGGCTGGCTTTGTGAATACTAAGTGCCTTCCCTGTAACCTAATTTAGATTTTTCTAAGTTAGTAAATACTGTATTGCGTGTATTAGTATTGTGTACGCGATAGGGGAAGTCACTTGGAGCAAGAACTTTAATTAGGATCAATTGCAAAATGTCTTAATTGTTACTTATTATTAATTGGTATCTACTAAATTGTTACAGCTTCTAAATTTTGTTTTAAATTTGTATTTTTTGTTTTATTTATATTGGGTATTGTTTTTAATTAATTTTATGGAAATCTTAAAGAATGAGCTTAAGTTTAGTTCGGAAAAAAATTCCCCTGCTTCCTTGTTTCATTGAAATAAGTTACTAGTTGTTATGCATTTTTGGAAAGCTAAGAAAACGGTTACGTTTTTAAAATAATTTGCAAGCCTAGTTTCATAACGTTTTTTTAAGGAATTTTAGTGGAAAAAAATCTCAAAAAAATATTGAAATATTATCGTTTTTTATCTTGTATTTTTATATATTTATATTTGAGTCGATAATTATTGTTTTAATATTGATAAATAACCAGTGTTTAATCGTTTTTATATATAAATCAGAAGAAAAAATGACTTTTTTTTAATAAATTTTTGATGTTGCGTTTTTGACGTATTATGAAAAAAGCTAAAAAAACATGATAACTTTTGCCTAATGCATATGGGAGTTAAAATTATTGCAAATAGTCACCCCTATCACCTACTAGCGGGAATACGTCGAATTACCAATAACCCTGTATACTAATATAACCCACCGTTTCTGATTATAATTATAACAAAGTTTTGATTGATTAATTAAATATAGTTGTAAATATATAATTATTTTTAAATTTTAGATAATATGAATCATGATGCACTTGAGTGCTACTTAGTAAACATCTTCAATATTTCAGGACAAGAAGATAGACTTGAAAAACCTCAAAGATACGTTCATCAGTCTAGCCACAGCTGCGTACATACAACAAGCTCCGGTCGCAGTTCTAAAGGAAGGCAGCGAAATGCCGACATTAGAGCCAGTTGCCACTATTGTACCTGATTTAGATTTAAGAAGCTTACAACAAGCAATGACTATGAACTTGAACGATATTAAGGATAGTAAGTATTTATATTTTGAGGCTTTTTCTCCAAGCAATGGTGGAGTAAGAATCCTGAATACTAATACTGACCCCTGAGGCCAGGAGTGCACTGTCGTAAAAGGTGACAAAATATCCCCTAAGTGATAGGTGCTAAGTGATAGCGCCCCAAATCTGCCTGGATGCCAGCTACCCCTGATCTATAAGTATATTGCCATAATAACTTTGTATTGTGTACTGATATTAGTGACCCAAGTTCCAACACCTTAATAATCGCGGTACTCCTAGCGTCGCAAATGTCCATAGGCGACGGTAAATGCTTACTAATATGTGTGCCGTCAGCCTGTTTGTTGTTCCTCAGTAATAAATGTTATAATTTAATATTCATGACAACACAAATCAACCCCCATGCAAGATAAAATATGGTCAGAATATTTTTAGGTGTACAAATTCATCAATTGTCTTCTTTAAACAGTTTCTTTTGACACTGTCATGTCAGTCGCTCATGATCGACACTGTGGCAATTTTTCCAATCTGTGAATTCATAAAGAAATGAAATTAAGTTCTTTTAAAGGATACAAGGAAAAAAAAACATAATAACTAGCAACCTAATAAACAGATATATACATAACGTCACGAGTTTTGAGCGCTCGACGAAAGTAGTGGGGAGACACGCATGTGTACACTCGCGCTCATAATTATTACGAATCATATTATTACGATGCAAACGTGCGGACGGTATCCGGGAGTGGCAAAGCGACTGATAAACTAATATGGCGGCGGCGCTGGCCATCTCACCCGTCGCATCCCGCTCCCCCGCCAAATAGACCCAAAAAATGACAACTGCGCATTCAAAGCCAGTGCTCAAAACTCGTGATGGTATGTATACCTATACACAACTGTATCTACTATCTAATGCTTTTGCATTAAATGCGCTAAGCTATTGAGTATTAGTCTAAGTCTGTCATAGACTATATTTAATTATTGTTATAGTACACCTTTTTCACCTTCAGGAAAAATAAATTTTCTTCAGCCTCCAAATTATGACAGAACTGTAATAGAAAGTGCATTAATTTATTTGATTCTTTTGATAACCCTCATGACCCTAGTCTTATTTATGGCAAGGACACAGCATTATTTGAATTACTATTGTCCATTATCGTAGTAAATATCAACAGTTATAGGGTTTGGACTATAAAACGCGGATGTGAATCACGGATGTGCAGAGGCGGAGAAAGAATACTAACCTCTGCGGCCGGAGTTGGCCGGTCGTAAAAGGCGACAAAACAACCCACCCTAGCTACGTGGTAGGACCCCAAGCCCGTCTGGATGGCGACCACCTTTGGTCTTAAGTATGCCGCCATAATAACCTTGTGTTGTGTTCCGGAATTAGTGACCGAATTTCCTGTATCCTTATGCGACAGCATCGTGTTCGCAATGCCACTGGCGTTGCAAACACCCATAGGCGACGGTAACTGCTAAATTCTAAGCGGACCGTCAGCCTGTCTGCTGTATGTACTACAGTAATAAAAAAAATGATATGAGTCCCTCAGTATCAAATCGATCACTTTTATATTATTATTAAACGAAATTATTTAATTATATAATAAATAGATTTTTTCCAGATATATATTGGAAAGTGAATTATGACAGATTCCATCAGGACTTCCGAGACGAGATAATGATCAAAGCTGTCACACGGAGGATTGATGATAATGGTAAATAATAAATAATTAATTCTTGGTAACAAGTAAGGGATCATACCCAAACTAGTTGACCCGTTCAGGGAGATCTTAAAAATACGACGATTGTTCACAGGGAGTAGGGGGTAGGGGTAGGTTTGTCACGTAGTCAATAGCCCTGTATAAAAAATCTCGAGATTTTTCGAGCTATATTCAAATCTGGGGCGTTTAGCTGTATTAACAAAGACAAATCGTAGTACGTGAAAACTAGAGGGGGCCCTCCCCCTCTACGGATGGCCACCTAGTTTGCATTCACAAAATATTCTAAACACTATTACTACTTCTTTCAGACAGATCTGTTCAGTTACTTCTTTAATTTTTAATTTGTTTCTAGCTGGTGAATTAATGCGTCACCTTCTCACCCAAATGTATTTGCACTCGTCCGCGTGGGCGCCGGAATCGAACCCCACACCTGCGTTGGAACTTCGCGACTTTTGTCGCCGCGGTGCTGTTGAGAAACCACTCCTCAACCAATATGTTGATCAGTATTTAAAAGTTTTAGGTAAGATCAGGTAACAGTAATTTGATATCAATTTACGAGATTACTGATTGTAGAGAGGCTGTGAAAACCTTTGGATTCTAAGTCAGTTTCCCATGATTCTTATTCTGAACAATTACTGTAAAAATGGTTCTAGTAATTCTAAGAAATATAATATGATGAATTCGCCATTTACTATATATGCTATTATTATTATTTATATAATATATTATTAACTATGAATGTACATTATATCAAGAATGTCAGACTCAAAAATTATATTGTATTATGAATGAATTAATGAAATATTTAAAAAAATAGACTTGAAAAACGTAAAAAAAGATATCTTAATACTTTTTTTCTGGTCTGTGTATCTGTGAAGCAGGTTTTCAAAAGTATATTTAATAAAATTGTATAAATATAATAATATTATTGTTGTTTACCAACAATCATATTATATTATTGTTGGTCCTTCGAGCAGGTTTTATGACAAATAATATTTTTAGAGGAAAACGGTGGGGGTTTCGTGAAAAAGATCGGCGACGCGAGTGGGGGGCAGTATGTGGTGAGGGCCAAACACGCCGTTGAACAGCTCGTGCACACCGTTCTGGACCACACGGTTATAGAGAGGCTGGGCTCAAAAGCTGCTAGGATATTTAGGTAATGCATTATATATGAATATCATTTGAAATAAATAAAAACAACGCGTGTGTGTACTATATGTGTACGCACGTAAATAGTTAAACATCTTTAGTGTAACAGAACAAAAATAGATATCATCCAATTCTTTAATTGTAAAATAAAATTGTTAAATAATTGTAAAAGGTAATAAAAAAATATATATATACCGACAATCAAACTCAAACCTATAAATGCATTTAAAAAGTTTTTTTTTAAGATAAAAGTCACTTTTGTCACGAATTTTTTACAGTTCACCATCATATACAATTTAAAATCAATTGAAAATAAAATGAAATTACTGTGAATATAGTTACGAGTTTTCACGGAAACTTGAGAGACAGTTATCCGCTAACTTCATGTCGCATCGTAAAAATTTTACTCTCATTTTTTCCCAATGCGCCAAAAGAAGTATGCAAATAACAAATGCGCCAATAAACTCTATAAACTTGGATGTTAACTTGGTTACGGGATCAATTCTTGTCCAAGTTTACAATATGTATGAGTTATCAGTTGCCTAAGACTTCTAAGACAACCGGGCACATCGCAGAGCAAGGACCAAAAATCGATCCTGCGATGTCTCCACGTAAGGCTTTGGGTTTGACTTGGGGTTTTAGTCGGTATACCGCTGGCCATAACATCTCGGCCAGTATCGCAACGGTGGCCGCCGTAGGATTTGAACGGTGAGGCTGACCACGTCGACATCCCCCGGAGTTCAACATACAAAAAATGGACTACTAAGATAAGCGCTTTGCCCCTTACTTTAAGACCGGGTGGCGATGTGTGATATGATGTAGTACATTTGTTGTCTTAACTATATTCATCAGGTTGCGGTTAAACTTTGGTAGGATTTTTTGAATTATTGCATAAAAAAAAATTAATCGTTTAAAATTTTACAAGATCGCAACGATTTTCAGGCTAATCAGAGACAAGAAGTACATTGAGGAAGATGAAATCCAAAAGAACGCTATGTTAGTGAATAAAGAATGCAAAGAATTGACTTATAAACTTCTAGAAGAGCATTTTATTAACTTACAGGTACATAGCTTTTTTTTTTTTTTATTTAACTTTATTCTTATTATCCGTGCAGGGGCGGAGAAAGAATACAAACCTCTGCGGTCGGGCTCGGCCTTTCGTAAAAGGCGACAAAACAACCCACCCTAGCTACGTGGTAGGGCATCAAGCCCGTCTGGATGGCGACCACCTTAGGGTCTTAAGTATGCCGCCATAATAACCTTGTGTTGTGTTTCGGCATTAGTGACCCAAGTTCCTGTACTCCTATGGGACAGCAGCGTGTTGGCGATGCCACTAGCGTTGCAAACACCCATAGGCGACGGTAACTGCTAAATTCTAAGCGGGCCGTTAGACGGCCAACTCAATAACAAGCATATATACCTCGCCTATAGATGTCTGCGACGCCAGAGGCACCTCGAACACGTTGCTGTCCCATAAAGGTACAGGAACCTGGGTCATTAATGCCGGAATACAACAAGGTTATTTTATTATGGCGAGATATTCTTTCGAGGGAGGTCCGATAAGTACTTAGCCTACAAAAGAAAAACGAAAATTCTCCTTTTAGCTCGATACACTTAACCCAGCGATATTCCAACTTCTTTAACCTGTCTACAAATTCGTTTACTGGAGGTCTTCAAAGTAGGCCTCCGTGGCGGCGATAACCTTCTCTCATTGGACTCTAATTTCTGCCCGGCGAGTGACTTTTTCAAGTTTGGACCCAAAAAAGAAGTCGCACGGAGCCAAATAAGGCTCTGACGTTTATATCTGCGCCCGCGCATAAGTTTAGCTTATGAGAATATTTGGCAGTATACTTTAGATGAGATGAGACGCTAGTTACAAGAAGGTTTGATTTAATAATTAAATATTAAATTTATAATACTTGTTTGCAGCCAATGAGAAAGACGGTCTCTGCCGGTGGGATGGCGAAAGCTATATATTTGTACCACATCAAATTAAAAGATGTAAGAATTGTTTTATTTTATTAAATTTGCATTATAATATTATTTCTATACATTTATTCTAAATTAAGTGACGAATGACCACCTCCGTGGTGCAAAGGTTTCGCTCATCGGAACGGGTTTCCTGTCTCTAGATTGCTTTGTATGTATAATATGTATTTATTTTCAAAACGAACTATATAAGTAGTATATCTCGTTGTCCAGTATCCATAACGCAAATGCTCTGCTACTTACTTTGGGACTAGATGACGCTCTGCCAATTGTCTTATTATATTATATTTATATAATTATTTGAGTATTTCAATAGAACACACACACATGTACACACACGCACCCATAGACACGTATGTATTGTCGCTATGTATGTAAATGTGAACAACGTTAGAAAGAATAACATTTCCTATGTTAAGAATTATTTTTTACTTTTTAGTTTGATTAAATATAAAAGTGTGTTTTTTATTATGTTGGAAGAGTATTAAATATTAATAATAATGAATCATAGGTGACCCACACGGCGCAGGAGATGTGCTACCGCGCGTTACACAACGTGATAAGCCGCGGGCAGCACGAGAGGAGATTGCACGCGCGACTCCTGGACAAGCAGCGGCGCGTGCGCAGCATCGTGCACGGGATGCGCATGCGCGGCGAGCCCCAGCAGAACATCGATGATGTATGTACATTTTTTTAATCATTTGTTTTTAAAATTATCTTTATTTCAATTGCAAATTTTTGTATTCATGATTACTGAAAGAAAAAACTTAAATATTATATTGAACTTTTGTTTGAATTTTTTTGGTTATATTCGTACTATATGTTAATGTTTATGTGTGTGTGTGTGTGTATATATATATATATATATATATATATATATATATATATATATATATATATAACACATACATATATCTTTTTACTTGTTTTTGTTTATAACAGTTCTAGCCACTTCAAGACGGAATTTGAGGAACTATTCGCAGTTATTTTTATCCATCAGCTTGGAGAAGTTTTCTGGTCTTATTGCCATTCCCAGCCTTATCTCAACATCATATCGGCTTCGGTCAAAAACTGGGCAATGAAAGAGGATATGCCTGATATCCTGAGGTATTCCAGGTTCAAAAAAGCACAAATTAAATTGAAATTTTCATTTATAATTCAACGAAATGAAAAAGCGACAACAATAAGATGCAAATATATTCATAAATAAGAATTATCCTGCTAGAGAACTAGATAGAACACAAGTATACAGTGTTTCCTACAATTTTCGTTTACTCTTTATTCGGGCGTTCGTAGCTTTTTAGGATATCCTTAACTTTAACTTGGGGTTTTTTGAATAACACCTTTGTTTTTCTACTTACTTCGTCACTAGATGTAGTGGTATCGAAGTATATTTATTTATCTATTTGTACAATACGTACACTCAGACCTAATTAATTTTTTTGTCGATTACACAAATATTTTTTGCTATATAGGATGTTCGTATCCGTAGACAAAACATGTCTTCAAAGTTGTCAAGTATTTTGTTGTTGGTGGTGTCTGGTATATGACCGTCTTCTAGGGTAAGGGTCAAGCCCAACTGTGGGACGCTATGGGCTGCTAATAATAATAAATACATATTTGAAAGTAGATTTTCTGATTGATAGGTAGAAGAAACTCTGACCCCACCAGAGCTCGCAGTGTTGCAAGCGGTCGAGAAGAGGCTGAAGCAGCTGAGCGCGGCAGAACTGGAGCTGGATCGGAACTTATTTATACTGAAATGGTACTTTATGTACACGAATTAGTATAGAAGGAATCTGGCAGGGAGGAGGTAACTTGGGGGGATGCGCACGCGCAAGCTTATCCTCCCCTCCCCCTACCTTCGGGCGTTGGGCACAAGAGGAACACTAGGATGGTTTTAGTGGGTCGCTTTGTCAACTGTGGGGGCGTTTGGAAGCATTTCCATTTCAAAAACAAAAATAAGGAGAAGGTAGACCCAAGAGAGCCGATATGAAGTCGATACGTGTGGCACTGGACCAAGGATGCTGAGGACCGTGTGATATAACGGCGGAAAGCGGACTTCGGATAGGAAATGAAAGTAAAGGTATAAGAAATAAATTGTTAGAACTGGTTACATAATGTTTTATTATTTTTGATCAACCGTTCCCTTTCCGCTTGCCTGGTTGAATAACAGAAAAAAGTAAATTGGAAAAAATATGAGAAGTTTTCGTACGCATGCGCGCTAAACCGCTTGCACCTTCTCCGCGGCAAGTTATAAAAATAGTTGTTTCTTAAAACTTTAATAACTTCATATTAAATGAAAATATCGCAATAATTTATAGATAAGGGCCATGTGTCTAAGAAATAAAACTAACTCATCGTTTTATTTACCATATCGAGGGGTGAAAGACTAATTGTTTTAAGCGACATTTTGGGCGACATTAATTTATGTACATTTCGGAATCGGCTATATTTTCTGCAAAACTTTAGATGGTTATCCTGTAAAGTTTATAAAATGTCGCTTAAAATAATTAACGTTTTCACCCGACGATATACAGGGTGACTGACAAAACCATCCAAAATTTTTTTACGCACTAAATATCATTTAAGGGACTCATTTTTGCAAAAAAAATTGTATGTCGAATTTTCACCATAAAATATTTCATATATGATCATTAATTCAATCGTACAGAATAGTGCTATGGTGCAACCTTCGTACGTTAACCTGTTATTACCTGTCTCTGTCTCCCGCGTAAATGAGTAGTGCGTATTCGCTCGCCCGGTGCAATGCCGCCGTCCTCGGCCTTTTACTAGGTCAGATGGAGAGGTCATTGACACTCTAGCGCCGTATTATGTAAATTGCGAATTCTTTGAATGACTTTGTGATGCTGATTACTCAACATTTTTGTACTATGTGATACAAAACTAAAATACATGTTTCTGATAACTTTTACTAAAGATTCTTCTGTGTGAATTTGGACGGGTTTGTCAAAGTCACCCTGTATAGATCACGGATGACTACTGATGCCTTTAAAAGCAGTATTCCGTCATTTTTTAAATAATACTATTCTCGCTTGTAATATATAGGTAAAAGCTATGGGGTTACAGCAACCTGGATCACTAATGCTGGGACAAAACAAGGTTATTATGGTGGCATACTTATACGAGCCAGTGTGGTTGTCATCCATACGGGCTTGGGACCCTACACGTAGCTAGGGTTGTTTTGCAGGGATTAGTATTCTTACTCTGCTCCTGTACGAAGAAACTTGTTGCTTTCCTCTAAAATGTATACTGATGCTATTGTGGTGCCACCTAAATTTGGACGGACAGAGATTGTTTTACATAAAGTAAAACCTGTATCATTTGCACTTTTTTCACAAATAGATTTGACAGACATATCTATATAAAGATGAAAGAAAATTATTTACATAATTTTAATTGTTTATTTATTCTTTATTAACACTTTATCGACCGCTAGCCTATTAATCGGCGTTTAGCTAACGACGATTTACTAATACCTTGAATGTATGTTATGAATGTTAGTTTATAAGGCCCTTTTATATAAAATAAATGCAATATAAAGTATAAATATAAATAAAATTACATTCCTTTGAAACAAAAGCAAAAAGGACAACATAATGACCGATACTGGGAGTAAATGCGTGCGCGACTAAGCCGGTACTTAGCAAGGGGCAGAGTCAAAAACGACGCTCGATAAAGTGTTAACTGCACAAAAACTTCAGGTATTTAAACATATTTTAAAATGATATATTGCACCAATTGTTGTTCTCTGGTTATCTACACGACCTCACCAGACTGATGTGAGCCTAGCAATAGCCCCGTCGTCTCCTGTCATAATTGGAAGAGATTAGGCGCGCTTATCGCATTCCCATTCTTCGTAATGCAACGGCTTTCGCACGTCGATCGCCTCTATAGGTCCTGGGTTTAGTTTCCTTCCCGAGTGCCTTGTTCGTTGTTATATGTAACACTAGGGCGCGCTAGTTGGTAGGTAGGGTTGTTCAGGTCTTGGGGGCCCTGTATATGTTATTCGCATTAAACAGAAATTACGGAGGCTGATCTTCTGTTATTAATTTTCTAATGGCTTAAAGGTTTCTTTACCAGTGTAGGGACGCGTCGCAGACGGCGTGTCCCTGTCGCCGCTCACACTCATCCGCATAGACCATAGGGCGGGGTCTTAATAAAAACGCCTTCGCTCGGTCGTGAGCGAGATCCCAACCTTCCGCCCCCTATAACCTGTAGACGCACACAACCAACACAGTACATGAACACGCGTAGAATAGATGTGTTGCGGGGGAATTTCTTTCGCGGTTTCTTTTCCCCCAGCTATAACACTCACAGCTATAGCACTCCGAAACGGTAGTAGATTAGAATCCTCTTCTAATCTAGTCCCCAATTTAATGATATTCTTGCCATTCGTGGCTGTTCTCAATTGTCCCCATGCAGCGGTCGAGCCGGAAACACGCCACACAGGAGGCGCGTCTCCGAGCACGCTGCCACGGCTGATCGACCCCGGTCCCACAGGGTTGGAATGCCTTAACGTCCGTAGTCGCTATCAAGTCGTCTGAGACAACAACAGCTTTAAGAAAAAAAAGCGAGCGAGATGCCAATCGTGCTGCGACGGAGAGAGCACGTCGTGACGTCACTCCATCACGCAATTCTAGCTAAGTTACTCGTATTAAGCCTTATTGTAAATTATACGTGAATCTAAATTACATAGACTTTTTACTGTAATCGACATCATTATAGTAGTTAGTGCCGGAAGGTCCTACACCAGGCTTTAAAATCTTAAAAAAAAAACTAATATTTTGTTACATATTAAATATATTATCAGACACCGCAGCTGATTCAAGAATAATAACAATAAATTCGACATCTTGATTATCAATTATACTGGATTTAAAAATTGTCGCAGATTTTTTAAAAGTAGTGCAAGATCGTGTTTGGCCGTCTCGAAAGGGCCCTTTATGGTAGTTGTGATAAAATAAAATAAACATATTTTTCTTAAAACTTTATTTGACCCCATTGAAACTCATCCGAACAATGTACAACCTATAGTCGATCGGGTTATAATTTATTGAAAATATCGATTATCCGCCAGAACAGTCGCGCCACACGAATTCTCGCCTTTGCTATAGGCGAAGCGCGCTGCCCGCCCTGACACCAATCATTCGGTAAATAAATGTTCAAAGGTGGGGTATTATACAAAATACTTAACTACATATAAAACATGTTTTTTACTGTTAAAATTAATGTCTTTAACTTAAAATATTCCATCCAACCCACCAAACTTTATTAAAATTAAAACATTAATCAAATCAAATAAGTCTTTATTGCTGTATTTCTTTTTAAAAATAGTATTTTTTTTATTATAAATAAAATCTAGTTTTTCTCGATAATCGGTTACATGTCTTCTACAACAGCTTGTCTTTCGACAAAGGCCTCCTCTAAGGCTTTCCAATTAAAACATTACGTAGGCTTAAATTATCGCTTTCACCAATAATAATTAATTATGTAGAAAGTAGTAAGATCAGACACAGAAGAATTATCACATGCGGATACCTAGAGTTCGTGGGTTCGAATCCCACAATGGCTACCACATATGTTCTTAGTGTAATATGGATGTTACAATATATTTGTCATGCCGACAATGAAGGAAAACATCGTTTAAAGTGGCATAGAGATCATCGTATGTCTACCGTCGCCAATTCGCATCAGACAAACGTGGCGGGTTGCTGTTCGTAACTCCAGGGCGAGTTTCCAGCGCAATAGTTAGACTTTATTACTATTTAACCAAAACTCTATTATAGATGACTATGTTGAATTATGTGTAACAATATTAATTATACTAGAATCCATATTTTAGAAAGCGTCAGACGTATGCCCCCCCTCCCTCACATCATACAAGGAGTAACTTCTTAGCCCACTGAGTGCCAGCAGTAAGAATGAGTCATTTGTTGCTAGAAATTTGCTTTTTTAGCAATTTTTTTTAGATATACAGTCACACTAGAAACGTAGAAACGCCGTCTCATACACCAGTCTGAACACTGGTGAGGGCCTTGATTCCTAAACACAGGTTATTGCATAACCTAGCTAGGCACAATCTGCACACACACAACGTCTCAAAGACACCATTTTGTGATATTGTACCTATTATTATGTTTTAATCAAATATGTGTGCAACTTCAATCGAAACTGTGTAAGAAATAAAAATATTATTATTAAAATAAATAGGGTAGTTGTACTCTTGGGCAATAAATATTGCGTTCTTTAAAAACAGCACAAATTTTATATATTACTCGTAAATATTTTATTTAGTCCCACCTTTGAACATTAAAAATCAAATATCAACATCAATTATAATTATATTAATTAAATATTAACAAGGATAAAGATTATGTTAATACATAGTTAAACACCTGTTATACAGTGACACCTATTATTATTTATTACAAAAATCGACCGTTGCAGATGTCGCTCTTTAAAATCATTTCTATTTTAATTTAAATCAAAATTCGTTATATTAAAATAAGTTTTAATTTAACTCTCTACTAACATATATATTTTAGTTTCGTCTTCTCTCTTTTGCTTACACTTAACGATACTTGCATTGTAAAATACCAATTCCAAACTGTTTTTTTTTCTTTTTGTATTGAACTAAAAGTTTATATTCTCAAACGAAACCGGCAATTATTTTCATTTAATTAAAATCGAGCATGACGATTGAAATACCCTTACCTACCAACTACTAAATGTCTGAGCATCTGACAGAATGTGGTGCACAAAGGAACAAAAGAAAATTAAAACAGGTTTAAAACGTCACACCTACAACGGTCTTGACATAAAATCACTTCAAGCTAAATTTATACTAAATTTGTCTAAATTAAAAGTTGACATATTCAAATATTTACATTTGTCTTGACCACAGCCCGCTGTCTTGAAGCCTATTTCCACACACAGAGTCATCACTACATTAAAATTAATGTTCATTATTATTATTCCGATAATATAAATATTAATTTCACTTTGACATAATGATAAAATCCAATCAACATTGTAATATCATCATAATTCGGACTAAAAATTAAATTTCAATTACATTTACCAAATTTAAAATAGGCCATAAATTTCATTTAAGATAATTACTATCTACCAAAATATTTTTTTTTCTAAATATGGTGGGTATAGCAAGGAGTACCATTCATATGGGGGAGAAATTTACAAAATGCTGTAAATTATAGTTGAAAAACCCGCCAGAATGACGCCAGTACATATGAATGTAGCTGCAGATGACGAATTGAAGTATGCCGAGTTAAAAATTATTTATCCCACTGATAACTTTTGGCGCTTTCCTCTGAAATTTACATTGCGATTGTGACTCCTTCATTTAATGCAATTAGAGACGGACACTTTTCAAACAGATATATAATTATATATGATTCTCCTTACCTAAACGACGGACGCCGAGCGGGAAGAATTTCGTACGTTAACCTGTTGACGAACGGCGGTCATTGCTCTGTGCGAGCGAAGCCGCATTATATTTACGCGAGAGTGACAGAGACCGATAATAACAGGTCAACGTACGAAATTCTTCCTGCTCGGCATCCGGACCATACCTATCATAGTTCTAAATTTCAGATCGGGAATTAACAATCTTTGCATAAATCAAAATGGCGTCTAAACATAAAATTTTAATATTTCTATTAGTCAGCTGTTAACAATTGTCACTATCAGAAATAACACAATCTGGAAGAGCTGAATCATAAAAACGAAATATTCGTCATAATCGTTGAATAATGTTGGTTTAGAAACAAAAACGAATTTCATTTTTTACCATACATAGCCTAAATATTATTGCTACACTAAAGAAAAAATTATATGTATTTTGGATTTCAATGGTATCAGTCGATAAAATAACAGATTTGATAGGCGGATAGGCGCTCATAACAAAAATGACGCTTGTATATTTTTGAAATGGCTGCCCTGTAAAGTTTATAATATGTCAGACCCGTCACTATTCTGCGACTATGACGATATGATCGCCTTACGCGAGGAATTTTTTCTCAACAAGGACATCGAAGGGTGTGGTACAATATCTAATTATTACTATACACTTAATTATATTGGAAATATTAAAGTACGGTGAAGACATCGATCTATCTTGCCTAAGTCCTTAACGAAATCGACCTACGTTTATTACATACATATCAGAGAAATATACAAAAGCCTCTATTCATATTTTAAGATATTTCAGTGTTCAAACGCTGGCAACAGTCATGTCTACAAACGTAATGTCGAACTACAAACTAATTTTTTAACCCGCAAACTACAAATTGGGTTATATATACCCCGAGGATTTTTCAATCATTAAAACTGTTTTGATAAAAACAGACTTTTAAGTTTATGATTTTTTCATTTTTTCATGCCAAAGAGAATTGTGAAGAACATTTTAAATAAATTAAAGTGCTGAAAAACGATCAAATCTTCATTTAACGAACTGCTAAATGGGGTAGATACCTATCTACCCTAGTTTGTAGTTCTAGGGTTAAAAAAAGCTGCACATGTGGTTTTATCTTCCATTATTCGTACAATAAAAGAAAGATGAATCTTAAAATGTTCATATACTAATGATTTAAATGTAAATTTTAAAATATTAATTACACCCATAGTATGTTGTTAATATTCAAACAAACAAACACACAGTGAAATAATTTTACTTTATATTAAGAAAACTACCTCCTACTTAATTTTCTTTTTAATTTATATGCCAACGTCTGAACATTCTTAATTTAAAAACGAAAATCAAAGCGACATTTATTATATACAAGAAGGTGAAAGCATGAAAAATAAAACTCAAAATAAATAAATTTGTATTAATTTTATTTAAAAACTAGGTATTTTACACAACTTAACAAAATACATACAGCAACTAAACAAGCAACCAAAATAAATGTCATTCATACGGCGCGGCGTCAAGACATCGAAAACAAATCGGAGATTTATTGTTCCATATTGCACAATATTTTAAAATGTCAATTTGTCATTGGCAAGATTTGTTTCAGTCGATAATGTATTTTATGTCGTGTAGTGAGCCTTTGAATGTAATATTTAAACAGACCTTAAGTTTGAGATCAAATTATTTTTAATATTTTACTTTTCAAATGTTTCTTCTTTGTTATTAAATGTTCTTCCGTCTGTGACTGAACACTTCCTAAATGGCTGGACAGATTTCAATAAATTTTTTTGAGTGTGTTTAAGTGGATTCGAATGATTTAGATTCAGAATTCGGTCCACTATAATATATGTATAGTTTACAGACGTTGTCTGTCGGGTCCGCTTGTACTATATAAATATTTATTTATACTATTTAAATCTTAAAACATTTATTGTATTCTTTTACTAAAAAATATATATATATATGCAGGCTCTACTGAAATATTAAAAGCTGAAACAATAAACCCCCTCCTCCCTCCAACATGGTGTTACCTGTCAGTGTCATCTTAATACTGTTAAAAAAGGGCGTAAACTAATCACTGAAACTTTAATTTATTTTCAAAATTGCATGTAAATAATTTCATATATATTTGTACTATATCACAAAGATGTTTAATATTTTTCCGCCACACATCTGACGGTGTTTTTTTTTTAATAATAATATCTATAAAATAACTTCATTAAAATTTATATTTAAAAATATTGAGGAATATTATATTTTTAAACAAAAAAGTTAGGCTGAGCCAAATGATTATACAAATTTTAAAAACAATTTTAAACGAAATGCACAAGGAATATCTATCTAACAGTAGTTAGTGTGTATTAAATTGAGATGCCACGGGTATTCAGTGCTAAGCCTAAAACCGAATCTGAAATCGAATGGACACAGTTTCTAACCGATTATTTGAAATATCAGCTGAAATGTGATCGTGACGAATTTTCGGTATCTGCAATCAATATTCGTGGCAACACTATTAAATAGAAAAAAAAATACTATAAAAAGCTTTATTAAATATTTACAAAAAAGCAACTGGTAACGCCTAGGGTAGAAATAATAATTTGAAAAAAGAAAGTTAACAAATTCGTGTCTTATTTTTTCTAATGCTGTCCTACATTTTAAATCGTGAACATTGTACAGACTTAAAACGACACGTATATACGGAATTAAATCTAGTGATCTTTTTAAATTTAATTTCTTACTAAAATTTATCTCAAGCAGTCGTGTTTGTGTCAGTGTTGCAACGATCGATGTTAAAATCTGCAAACTTCGATCACCTTGAAGAAATTACAAAAATATTGTTGAGTTTGATTTATGTAAAGAAATTTTCATCAATAATAATTATGTCAGTAACAAAAAAAAAAACATATATAACAGCAAATTTCGGGCTTCTAAATGGCAGCATTTCCTTAGTTGTGTTCCGGCATTAGTGACCCTGGTACCTTTATGGGGCAACAGCGATTAGCGTCGCGAACATCTATACGCGTCGGTAACTGCGAACTATTAAGTGGGCCGTCAGCCTGTCTGCTGGTCTTAAGCAATATAAAAAAATACTTTTCTCTGAATTAAGGGAGAACCTGTTAAGCAGGGCTCTTTCACACGTGCATCCACGATTCGCGAGAAGGACTTTAATCATAAATATTCAATATCTGAAATATCATAGTTGTGAAAACATAGTAATAAAAAAATCACTTACACCAAACCCTTTGTAACCCTATGGGAAAGCAGCGTGTTCGTGATGCCCCTTGCGTCGCGAACATCCATAGGCGACGGTAACTGTTTACTATTAAGTGGGCCTTCAGCCTGTCTGCTGTTCCCAGCAATAAAAAGTACAGTGCCAGTAACTACACTAGCAGTCGTCAATATGTTGACTTCGCAATCCCTATATTAACTCTTCAAAACCCCCAAAAGTGTAATTGAGGCGTGTAGTTGTAAAACCCGCTAGTGTTAATTGACAAAATGACGATATATCGTTAGAAAACACTTATTTTCTATATGGGTATCAATTTTGCACAAAAGCCTCTAAATTCTATAAATTACAATATTATATTCAACCTGTTATTTTACGTTTCGAATCAAATCCCACTAAATCAGCATGAGTTTATTTACGAGTTTCCAAAAGATATTGCTATAGCAGGTTTTGCCTATACGCCTCAACTGTGGATCTTAGAACCTAATGTGACGGGTCTTGAATTAACTGCCAGATCAGATGCAGCTACGTTTAACTGTATAAAAATTCAAACTGAAAATGTTAGAAAAAATATTTTTGTAACTCCAAACACGATAATCGAAATATTACATCAATATTGAGCTTCCCAAAATAATTTAAGTCTTCGAAAATATTATATTACGCAAACGTTTCTGAACAAACGTCCTCGTCAATATAAAACTAAACCTAGCGCAGTAAATAGCATAATTTATTTAATAAAAATAACCAATAATAAATTCTAAAGAAATCCACCAAATATTGCATGAACTTATCACAAAGATGAAAAGAAAAAAACATCAGAACATTCTAGACGAATTTATCAAAACTATTTACATCGCAAATTAATTACACACTCCTTCCCAATATTTAATTTGTCATTTTTTTCTTTATAAATATTATTTATAACTTTTAATATAAACTTATGTAATGGACTAAATTATAATACTATTGTTTATTGTGATCTGCAATGATGTTATAATAAAACCCTTTTTACTATAACATCATGGGTGTTCTGTATAGAAAAGTACCAAATATATTTTTATATGAAGTTAAAGACATATGTATTGAGGATTACCACAATATAATCATGAAAACGGGAAATGCGTATCCGTTTATCCATTATCGTGGTTTCATCCGAAGCCATCATCACGAAGTCCAAAGTGCTCAGTTCAAGATAACTAGGCCACATTGTATTCTTCGGTGGTACATTCTTGACCAAAGATAATGTATACGACCTGATTAATATTAATTATTCCAAGACCGATTCTGATGATATTTTATCCTATACAATTAACCTTCTTTTGCTGCATGTGAGTAATGATTTAATATCAATTCGCCTGTTCGATGTCGCCTTCTTCGACACCCTATTTACCACGCGAACAATATTTAAAGTTGCAATCATTACATATATGATAGAAAATTTAATTCTTCACATCGTAATCGGTTAAAACGTTAAGACATTTTAAATGAGACAAAACTCGTGGTTAGGGTACATCCCTAGCACGTATTGTCAATTAGTATATTTCTATAATTGATACTTAACTATACTGAGTCATAACTGGGCGAGAATATAAATAAAATCAATTAAACCTGATAAAGGGAACAATTCGAGTCATTTTCTTTCCAAGGAATCTTATATCATCTAATTTGAAACGTATTCCGGCAGTGTATTTACTAGTCGAGCTATATGGAGCTTATAAAGTTGAACATTTCAACAGTGTCTAGTGCCAATTTTTCATCTATTCGAAAACCTATATTTTCTTAATATTATAAACAAATTTTTTTTAATTTCAATATTATTATTTTATTTAGTTTAAAAAATTGTTTGAAGTTTGGATTGATGAAATGGATCCGCACTGCATATCTATTGCATGGATTATGTAATTTTACAATACAGTCCAATAGATGGCGCTATGAGCATGCAATAGTATATTACAAAAAATACCTTACAATCCATACGCAATATATACCCTATAACTATTTGTCATCAGGCCTAGACAGATGCGAAGTTGTGTCTAGTATTTATATTTGATAAGCGCCATCTAGTGAGCATCAAATACAATCATAAAATATGGTTTCAATGAATGCGGTAGTAAATATTGAAACTAGCACTAAGCACACAGTAAATCTATGAGGAAACGAAAACTATAAAAAGTCCATCGAAAATGCAGCAATTATAACATCACTAGCGATCTTTTCTTTATAAGCAAATATTTTTTAAGCCAATAAGTGTGCGTTTTATATCGGATCAATATTTTGTGCAATTTTTGATACTAATTGACAGCAAAAGATGTTTGCGAGAGCTACACGTAAATAGACATGGAATTTTCGTCTCCACGTATGTTTATTTATTTGTTCTAGTCGATTATTTCAAAAACAATCACAAGTACTATAGTCGAATTGTTTAAAAATTACACGGTGTACATAAGCCCCTTTTATAGCCTTTAAATTACGTGTTTAAGGGCTGCAAAAGTTCAATTTCTCGATTTAACTCAATTTCATTGCAGATTTTTAAAAAACCCCCTAAATTTTTCATATATTAAAACAAAACTATGCAATAATTAATTAATTTAAATTGGCGATCATAAACCTCTTCTTACAGACTTTATCTGTGAATGGTAGAAGAATTGGAGAATCTCAAAATGTAGACATGTTGTCGTCTTGACAGAAATGACATAATACTATGTATATTATGTTATAATGCTCTTACGTTTAAACACTAGTCAGAATACACTGTGTGTCGTAATGGCGACTCGGAATCCCTACATCACTGTGAACACATTTGCAAGTCCCTCGTGGCAACCCTAGCATCGCCCGCCCCACTCGCACACCGTTGGCGCGGCGTCGCTCTGTCTCGGTCCAACGCAGGCCCATTACAGTATGCAGCACGAGGCCGAACAACAACTGCTCGAACCGCCTTTACTCTTTTGCCGTTGATCTGGAATATGTGAAAGATTCATATATTAGCTGTTGTAAGATGCTTTTATTTTAGAAAAAGCGTCTAAAACTACCAATGACCAATTTAGGTAAAGATATCAATCATCCATACTAATATTATAAATTTGAAAGTACCTCTGTCTGTCTGTTACGTTTTTACACCTAAACCGCTGAACCAATTTTGATGATTTTTTTATTGCTATAGGACAGTAGACAGGCTGACGGGCCGCTTAGAATTTAGCAGTTACCGTCGCCTATGGGTGTTAGCAATGCCAGTGGCATCGCGAACACGCTGCTGTCCCATAAGCGTACAGGAACTTGGGTCACTAATGCCGGAACACAACACAAGATCAGGCCAAAGGTGGCCATTCAGACGGGCTTGGGGCCCTGCCACGTAGAGCTCATGAATTTCGGTATAGGAATAGATTGGACTTTGGAGAAGGACAAAGGATACTTTTTGTCGCGGAAATGAAACTGTATTAACCGTTTGAGAGCTATCCATCAAAATCCTCATACATTCCAAAACTACTATAGATAATTTGGATAATTTTTGCAATTTTATTATCGATTAACATTTTTTTTTTCTTTTTACAGATAGAGAATTAACGAAAACAACTATTTAAGGCAATTAATAAAGATATCAGTTGTACATGAAAAAAAACGTTAAAGTAAAATTATATAAAAAAACATCTGTGTTTTCCTACGTAAATGCCATGTAGCCCCCCTTCTTGCATCGAGTGCAGATAAGGTTGGAACGTTTTATTCCGGTCTTCCTATTACTGCAGACCGCACAATGCCGTAAATTGCTTTCAGGCAGCAGCAAGTCCATCCAAATATTATTATCATCACTCAACGTGATTAGGTATTTTCAATGCGTAAAAAAACTAAACTTTTTTTGGAATGATATCTAATTAGAAACGTTATTTATTCTATAAAAGACACACTTTCGTTACAAAAACGCAAGAGCGGCAAAATATTTGCTCACGCGGATCGGCTCGTAGTCTTATAGTGAAACAAAGAATATACTACTCTGCGATAACGCTGCATAGCTGTCAAACGGTTGAGGGCGTGAAAATAGCGGTGAACATAATAATAAAAAAACACATTTATGGCAGAACATCGTTTGCAGGGTCAGTTAGTTATAATTAATTTTTATGTATGTTTATTGTGACGAATTTAATTGCTCGACGGAATTGGATAAAAAAATTGCGTGTTTGAGTAACGTCACAATCGGCCAGGGCACGCAGCGTATAAACATGGCACGATTCCGTCTGCTGGACCCACTAGTAAATTTAAAATAATACTAACATTAACAGCCCGCAATGCGTCACAGCTAGACTCGGGCTTACCCCTAGGCCCTAGAGCAAACGAAAACCGCCACGCTTTTCTAAAGCGGTTCGCACATGCTAGGGTCTCAGTATGGTCCGAGCCTTCACCGGTGGTGCGTAGCAATTATGTTATAAAACACATATATGGCGAGAAAGACTGCCTAAATTGTCTCTAGGTTGATCTCCAAGTATTGTTTAGCTACGTTCCTAAGATTCTAGTATTTTTTCTCTTCCAATTTTATTTTACAAGAAATTCAAATGCGTACTTCTTATTATTAATAAATGTTAGCATATGAAACTGAGAAAAAACTTTGACTACTGAAATCCTCCAATGTCTAAAGTTATTTAAATTAATAATTTTATTACTAAAAGGAAGTTAAGAAGGGTCTATTAAAAATATCGTTTTTTCTTGCAAGTCCCCAGACCGCGTGCTAGTTGGTGTGTACCAAGGACTGCGTTGTTAGACTACCCACAAAAAAAAAACCGCCCAGGCCGACGGACATCGGCCGGTCAATGCGGATCGACCGACATCGACTTTTATATAAAATAATTATCAACTATAGATAATGATAATATTTTTAATTGATGATATAAAAATATTAGTATGGGAAACTTACAAAATACATGGTAGGATAGAAAAGGATGGGACACTGGGAGAAGGTTGTTGTTAGTCAGCTCCATCGCACCTCTGCAATATAAATTCTTATTAATATCTGCATTATACATTTTTATGCCAATAACTAAAAATATTATTTATTTTATAATAAATCAAACGAGTCCTGCAGTGGAGACCGCGTCTAGGCAAATGCAGCATAGGACGCCTGATGGAGCGATGACCTGCGCAAGATTGCTGGTCGGGCCTGAATGGGGAAGGAGTTGTGGCGCTAACTTGGGGAGGCGTACGTCTAGCAATGGACAACGGACGGCTAATAAAACCTAAAAGCGTTAATCTCTTAATAAAACTCGATAATTTAATTAGAGCATAAAAACTTTTTCTTTTCAGAATCAATTTTGAACCCAGAGGAAGTTTCTTAAGGTTAAAAATTTAAAAGCAGTTTAGTAATGAAGTATTTCGATTACTGAATACTTTAATCTAGTCTACCCCCAAATTGCAATACGAAATGCAAATTGGAAACACGGAGGGTAAACGACCCGGTGCAATCAAGTAAAGACCCCAACCGAATCCAAATTTTGCCCGATCATCAGTGACGCTATGGATAGGCACCGATGAAGGCAGATTATTGAATCAAAGTGCACCGATGTCCACTACCAATGATGACCACGATCCTCATCCATGAGGGAACGACCGCAGAGAGAGAGAGAGAGACCTCCAAATTGCGCTTACCGTGTGAGTTGGGTTCTGGCAAGTGTTCGCGGGGCACGAGATGCATCACGGTGGTGCGGCCAAGGGGCAGCCCCAGCGCGCCAAGGGTCACCGAGCTGTGCAGGAACCGACCTTGGTAGATCAGTCGTAAGATCTCAGCACGCGACACGCACTCCGATGCCCAGTCCGCTGCAAAATTCAATATTTAAAAGATGATTTTTAGACAATTATCTATTATAATAAGAGTTGCTGATACGATAGCTGAGCCAGCGTTCAAATATAAATAAATTTAAAAAAATACTTTTGGGTAAGATTTCCGTAAAGTTCGTTCTTAGTAAGCCTCATTGTACATCGTACAATGAGGAACTATGCCAAATTTCAAGTCCATCAGGTGTATAATATAATTATAGAAATCTAGTGATGAGTGGTATTGCATTAGTGGTAAGTGGTATTTCGCTTATATATATACAAATATAAGAACTCGTATAAATTATTTCTGGAATAAAAAATAAAAATATGTGCGTTGAATTGAGAAAATGTTTCTTGGAAAAATTATTCAAGAAAATTAATATTGTAATTTTTAAATCATTAAAGATTTTTACAAGAAGCATTTGTAAATGACAATGTTATTATGTATAAAACTTTCATAGTACTACTTATGAATTGTTTTTTTTTGTATATGGCTTCATACAAATACGATGCTAAACACACAACAAACAAAATATAAATTAAATTCAAATTATTTTACCTGTTTATACAGTTGAAAACTTTTAAAATCCTATCAAAATTCACATGACAATTATAATATACTATATAGCAGCCCGTCCCAGCTTCGCACGGGTATTTAACAAAAAATTAAACCCTTTTTCGGTTATTTTTTTTCGGTCTAGGGGAAAAACCTCTCTTGACGGGTTCCCCCGGCCCGGGGGGACCGAGGGATATAAGGGACTCCGGAAAAGATGTTCGACCATCCGACTACCCACTAAAAAAACCCCGCTGTTCTCCTATCGCCTACGCCCGGGCCCACGGATATATGGCCTGCCGATCTCGTGGCCCGGGCCGGCGACGGCCCACGCTTTGTCTTAAAACGGGCCCCTTCTAAAGTGCTGGCGCCAAGGGGTCAGGGTTTCGTCCCCCCGGCGCTCTCTTGTAACAACTCTAGGAGTTGAGGGGGGCTGTGGAACAGCACGCGGCCTTCTCCCTCACGGCAATAGTGCGGGCGGCGGATCCTCCCCCGAGGGGCCGCCCGCAGCCGCTTTCTACTGCGGCCGGAGATCGTTGCCCGCCCTCCGGCGCCGACGACGCGGCCTACGTTGGCGGGAGGGGAGTGCGGTGGCGGACTCCCGCTCCCGTTCCGCCGCCTCCCTTGCAGACACTACTGCCTCGCAAAAGGAGGCGACGGCCGTCCATCCAGGATCGCCCCCGACCATGGACAGAACCAGGGCCGGGAGCGACAGGTCCACGGCCAATTCCGGACGGGACTCGCATCCCCGTCGCGTGCTAGTGAGGCGTGGGTACGACTACCAGACGACATTCCAGAAAAAGCAGAGTCGCCTGACGTCGTAGCCGGCCCAGCAAGACCAACCGACAGCGAGGATGCAATTCCCGCCCCGGGAACACTCTCTGTGCAGGCGCAGTCGAAATAGGCATGGTTTTGACTACCAAATCAGGTCCCACGGTAGAACCTGGGACCCCAATCAGTATTCGCAACCATCCCACCGGGGACCACGCCACGAACAGAGAGCTAAGTTGGAAAGGATGTAAGAGGTAGACGGAAAGAAAGGTAGGAAGGACTCTGTCGCCTCGAACGGAGAGGAGAGTGAAGCGACGGATGCTCGGGCACCTCGGGTACGCACACCCGTGCACTCCTCGGACAGAGGAGCGCCCCTGGGGGCAAACCCTTCTATTTGCGTCAGGTTACTAAAAAAATAAAATTATAAAGAAAGTTTGAATATTATTATTTCTATGAGCTTTTATTTTAATGATTTTTTTGCTATTACTTTTTATTTATTTTTCGTTATTTTTTAATAAGTATTCTAATTTTTGTATAAACCCCAGTGACGCACGCCTACATTGCATAAGGTGCTGCTGCCTAGCTAGCCGAACAGGGTGAGCGGCTACCACGCAACATTTTTCTAATACTTACATTTTTAAACTCGTGATATCTTTCGAATGGAATATCCGAATTGAATAATTCAAAAAGTTATATAAAGGTATTGAAACAGTTTTGAATATGAAGTAATTTATTTTGATAAGGATTAATATCAAGATCCAAATAAAGAGCCTTTTCTAGGGGCGGCATTTCAATTAATTTTTTAAAATAAAAGAACACTTATTGTGGCATAACTATAATAGTTAGGCATATGCTGTCGCGACACTTTTTGTAAATAATGATGTGTTCTGCAAAGTTGTAGTACATTATTTTATTCTAACATCAATAGTTTTCGCAACTCACGCGATTTAAATAATATTTTAGATATTTTTTTACACTTCGGGTTACATTATTAGAGTTTTAGTAAGGATCCCTAATTTTTTTGAAAATATAATATAGCCTATGTCACCCGGGGATAGTGTAGCTTCCCAACAATGAAAGAATTTTTTAAATCGGGTCAGTAGTTTCGGAGCCTATTCAAAGCAAACAAACAAACAAACAATCAAATCTTTCCTCTTTATAATAGTAGTATAGATTTTCTTGAATAAAAAGTAAATAAAAAAATTAAACCCGAACGGATTGCCTCTAGAGAGATTTGAACTCTCGACCCCTGGTTTACAAGACCAGTGCTCTAACCCCTGAGCTATAAAGGCGACTACTCGTTGTGTTATAAATGTTCAGTACTATCGGCGAAGCGCCAATTCACGAAAAATGTACAACTTTGTTCACGTGATTCTGAACAACAGTCAATAGATGGCGTTGTATTATATAAACCAAAAGGAATTTTTTTCGATGAAAAATACACTATCTACTGATATAACTTGAACCGGTTTAGTTCAGGTCCCGTCTAACAGATGGCGCTAGACAAAATTTAAAACGAGCTAACGTTTGGCGTATCGAGTTTAACGTACCCTGAACCGAAGCTTTGTTTTGTAATTCTCTGAAATTTACTCCAACTCACTGGAGTACATTAGTATAGAGATGTTAGCCGTACCTTTAAGAAGCAAAATGTAATGTTTTCGTAGCGTTCGGGTCTGGACTCCCAAACAACGTTATTTAAACGCTATTAAATATCTCGCGATCGATCATCGACCTTTCCTCGTTACACTAACTCTTTATAATTTTGTAATTTGACTTGAGTTTGAACAGTTGTTATTATTAAACATCAATTTTACGGTTTGTGAAAATAATAAAAAAGACGCGCCATAAAGTAAAAACGCAGTGTTACATTCAAAAAGACGTTTTTTAAACATAAATACTCTAGTAGATTATCGATTAAATAAACGTGGATATCAAAATAATTCAGAGAATGATACACAATTTAAGGCTGACTGCCCACTTAAATAGTGAGCCCGGCCACAGGAGTTAGTATATTACTACTCTGTTCTTGCATGGAGAATATCAAGTTAAAAATAAATAACAATCTATTTATTTCAAACAAATGTTCATGTACATATTTTATGTATCTAGTTTAATTCTCCTGACCCCTAATCTAGTTTACAATGCAGTTAGTTAAATCCTTTGAAAGAAATCACAAAAAATTTGAAAAAAAAAATGGATTTTGTTTTCAACATAATCTCACTTTTCTCAGCGATGTTCAAGAAGTTCCAATAACTTTTTATAATAAGAACAGTCTTGCTGCTCAAGAGCCATTAACTGCCGACAGCACTTCTTCAGAACTTTCGCCACTGATTCCAAATTGCAATCGTCGGATGCACATATATGTGATGTACCTCTACGTATCAGCGCAAAGACAAAATAGTATAGCTATGAATTTTTTTAAACCTCACGTCAGTCTCGTCAGGGTGCTCCATCTTGCAAATTTTACGTTGCGTGGCGGATTAATTTCGGCCTCAAAAGTCTCGGTGAAACCTCTTACACTTGTACCAGCTGTGAGTGGGTGTGTGAGTAAATAAATTTAATTTTTATTTTCATCATCGGCACACAATAAAAGATTGAAGGAAAACACACACGTCATTAATACCATAAAGCTAAAAATAATTGTAAATTTGTTATTTCAAATATTTTTGCCTAAACATTTGCATTTATATGAAGGGCATGTAGAACGTAGTTTCCGTAGAAATTATACAAATACGGATGTCCTTTACGGGTTGGGGACAATCCCCTCTGTTAAATGTCGAAGATGTTTAGTTGTTAGCTAACAGCGAACTTGGAGTTAAAAGTATGTAACTGGGAATTACCGATAAAATGCGGTTGATTAAGATATTATTTATAATGTTTGTTTTTGAGTTTTTAAACTTGCTCCTACTTCCGGTACCTCGGATCATTAATCCAGAACGACAGTAAGATAGGCCGAGATGTGAAAAACAGAGTGAATGCAGGATGGATGAAATGGAGACAGGTCTCAGGAACAATTTGCGATCCACAAGTGCCTAAACGGCACTTAAAGGTAAAATTTACAAGTCCGTTATAAGACCTGTTGTTGTATGGATCAGCATGCTGGGCCACAAAAGGGAAATATGAAAGATCATTGCATGCAGCAGAGATGCGAATGTTGAGATGGATGAGCGGAGTTACAAAAAATTTATAAAATTAGAGTGTTATGAGTACATTATGGGAAGTTTGAAAGTAGCGCTGATTGAGAAGCTGAAAAGTGATAGGTTAGCCTGGTATGGCCATATAATGCGAAGAGTGGAGCGTCATGTAACAAGGAGGATGCCAAAAATGAAAGTGGATGGATGGCAAGAGGAGGGGTAGACCAAAGAAAAGATGGATGGATTGTGTAAAAGATGATATGGTTAAAAAAGGTGTGAATGTTCAGATGATGGCTAATAGAGGAGAGTGGAAAAACAGGACATGTTGTGCCGATCCCATATAGTTTGGGTAAGGACAGGAAGAAGTTTTTGAGTTTTATATGAAAAACTAATTGGGTCAGTTGATCTATATGTATAGCATCAACATGGACAAAACACTTTTAAAATTAAGATGTGTAGTGTAGAGCTACAACCTACCTTGTCGGGGGTAAATAATCTTGCAATCCCCAGAAAGGCTCCAGGTGACAAGAGGGATTTGTATTAGTTATGCTGCCGTGACCAACCTGGCAGAATTACAGGATGAAGACTACGACATACCCTCGTCGGCTTCACCAGGAAATACGACGCGGCACAAATGAGGATGTATGATTTACGCCGGATAAAAACGAATCTTGGACTCTGGTCAAGTTAACATTACACGGATCCAAACGACTCCTCTTTATATTTCACAGAGTTTCACAAATAATATTAAGTATATTTTGAGTAATATTAGTATTTTATAATTTTTGTACAAGACTAATAAAGATATTTTAGTATTGTATAACTTACATCTCCGCCTCCTCCAATAACATACAATGTACCCCCGGCCGACTATAAATACTAGCTCACAGCCTCATTTCCATACCAGGAGAACCTTAATTCCGGTCACGTGCCTGTCAGATCCACAAACTGGAACGATGTAGTGTACAAACTTAATGTAGGTAGGGAACACTCGTAGATAAGATTTTGAATATTATCATCGTTTTCATCATCATCAACTAGTATTCATTTCATAAATAGTATTTATATATATAAATTTAGTCATAGTTATTTATAACTCATTTTGTGTGGCCTGAATGAAGCAAGCCTGTATGTGCAATGCCTGGAAGAGATTGCTTTAAGCGTCTGTTTTATAGCCTGTAAGTTTTTGTTTTTTCTATCTAATATTTTATGTGTTTTTTCGTGCAATTGTAGATTCGTTTCGATTTCGTGTAATTGTTTTCATTAAGTCATTTTATATATTTTTTTTTCATACATAAACTTTATCTCTCTTATATAGTAAGATGTTAATTTGCTTCTCTATTAATATAGTTAATTTATTCGTATGTCCTCATAGACTTTTTTAGTCAAGTTATAATATTATTTTATTTAGTCTATTTCGTATTTCCTTAATGTACTACTTTTTTCTATTTATTTATTTACACATATAGTATCATACAGTTTTGTTTCTATATATTACTTGTTTTGACATTTCAATGAAAACGTCCCAAATGTGGCCTGTAGGTACATCATATTTGCCATGAATTCACTAATTGTGTTTTCTGCAAGCTTAGTCTTTGTTGTGGTCTCATTGTCACACCTGTTACGCTCGTGCATTTGGCATTCTAGAACTAAATGCCTGAGAGGAATCACTCTCCTAGACCATAGGTGCAGTGCGGCCTATCCTTTAATTTCAATATGTATAAATATGCTGAAAACCCGTCGCGCCCAGTCATAACTTGGACCCACACAGGGGTGAGTTGGACTTCCCTTAATATCTTATAGACATTTTGTAATGCCAGCAGTCGTATATACGCCTTACGTTAGCTTATGTTTAGGCCGTTCACTATTTCTCACACCTGTAAGTTGCATGACGACTTTCTGCCACTCCTGTATTAATTACCACGAGATGTATCTGTGATATCTGTGATATTTCAGTGCATGTTTAACAGCTGCCCCTATGCTAACATATCTTTGAAATAAATAATTGCGAATAATCTTATGTTACTCGTATATTGGTATAATTGTTGTTTTATTCGAGCTGTGTCACACGCGAGTGTCATCACATAAAACGGTGTACGTGAGAGAAGAAACCCTTGAATTCGGTGAATACCATGTAATCCAGTCCTCTCTGAATAGGCTTGGCCTTCGCATGCCTACGTCATAGGTAGGCTGAACTAGCACTTTCAGCTTGCTTATATAATAGAGCAAAGGGCGGAAGAAAATAGCTATTTAATAACGATATATACTCAGGTTTCATTTACCCACATTATCAAGACATCCTCGAACGTTGATACGGGTCCGCGATAAATTAACTGGTATTCAACTAAACAATGACCGCATTTATGTCTATTATGTATTTCGAAGAGGTTTTGGATCCTACCGTTTTATCGGAAGCTGTGGCGGGTTTGTTGCTGTTTCATTATAGGTATGTTCTAGCTCAAAAAATTACAAATAGCATTTCTTGAGCTCCCGTAAGGTCACCTCTGTTACATGGGATCATGGTTAACCGAGTCTCTAAGATTAGAAAGGTTACCTTTATAGAATTCCCAGTAGATCATGTAGAACTTTTAGAATCGCGATAAAGTTACTTTAATTTTTTTTCATAACCAGGGGTGGTTGCCAGAGCATGTTTTAAAACCTGTCGGGCTTGGGGCCCTACCAGCTAGCTACGGTTTGTTTTGTCACCTTTTACAACCGGCTATCCCAGGCCGCAAGGGTTATTTATTCTTATTCGGCCCCTCGGCAAGGAGAAAAAGAGACAAAACGTGACGGCGATCGAACGACGAAATTCCTATTTTTGCTTAAATTTTTCAATTTTCTTGGTGACACGAAAATAAAGAAGAGCGTTCAAAGTGCTGTTGTGGAACGCTATCGAACAGAATCAAATCTCGCAAGATTACCTTACAAAATTACGAAAGAACATTTTCTTACCCACACAAGTAGACTATGCCCCTGTTCACAGTTAAATTTCCATAAAATGATTTCCAAAGAAATACACACAAATATTTCGTGTGAATATTTCGTGTAACTAAGCCCCTACGAGATCCACTTCTTTGAAGGTTTGGCAAAAAATTTATTACAACAGACGAGATACTGAGGAAATTTATTTTGCGGAAAACCTTTTCAACATCTTTTGATGTGAGGTAAATATAATTTATTGATTGGAATTGTATAAGAGCATTAACATCAATCGGACTTATTTTAGGATCAATATTGTCACATGTTAATATGAAATTACCTGGAATAATTTCCGATGTTGGGTAATACAAATATCTACGTAGTAGGGCTCCAAGCCCGTTTGGATGGCTACCACACATGGTCTATAAGTATTCCGCCATAATATCCTTGTGTTGTGTTACGGCACTAGTTACCCAGGTTCTTGTACCCCTATGGGGCAGCAGCGTGTTCGCGGTGCCCCTAGTGTCGCAAATATCCATAGACGACGGTAAATGCTTACTATAGTGCTTACTGCTTACTCACTTAAGTGAGTTATCGGTCTGACTACTGTTCCTCAGCAATAAAAAAAATTATAGTTTAAAAAACTAATAAACACGCTTTAAAAAATCAAACTAAAAGGTGAAAAATAATTTTCAATAAATTTCAATTAAGGATAGTGGGATTAACAAAAAAATTAATTTTATTGTAAAAAAGCCTGGGGTGCTTTTTAAGACATTTTCAAAGTAACAGTTTGAACGAAATCGGGCCGTTTAAAATGGGTCAAAATCGCCCCCAAAGGAGTCGGTTACAAACAAATAATTACAAACATACATACAAGTGCAGCCAATATAAAGCGTGTAAAAAAAATACAAAACGATGCGCCATTACTCGTAAGAAATTTATTATACAGCATAATATAAAGCCCTTTTAAAACATACAGTAGCGTACTACTTTGAAAAACAAAATTAGTAGTATATCAAATGTTGCAATTGTGCCAGATGAACTAAAAATTAGTTTTCTAATAAAAACAAAAGTCCCTTTAAATTTTTAAAATAAAATTATGTTCGAGAAGTAAGTTGTTTTTTTAACTGAAGGTCCAGAGGTCTCACCTTCGGGCCAGTTATCGTAGACATGTATGGCGATGTCGCCGGCCGAGTCCACCGGACTGAATACGAACTCCTTCGTTTTGCCGGACACCAAAATTAGCCGGAGGTTTATCTGCAACAATAAATAATTTTATTAGTAATTAGAAGCGACCGTTGTCTAGCCTACGGTCCTCAATAAGCAAGAGATCGGCAAATATGGGACAAACGGGAAAATGGTCACCGTTGCCTATAGACGTTTGCAATACCAGACATTGCCAACGCACTGCCGGACTCGAAGAGAAACTGGAACCTGGTTTTCTAGTGCCGGTTTAAAAACAAAGTCAATTTAATGGCATGTTTTAAAACCAGAGGTGGTCTCCGTGAAGTCGGGCTTGGGATAGTTGGGACCTAGCTAGTCGCCTTGTCGCCTTTTACAACATGCCGCCCCCGGCATTCTAACTCCGCCCCTGCATAAAAAGCACGAACTTAGCTGAAGGAGAGCAATTACACTTGTACTACCTCTTTAAAGGATGTACAATGTTAGTAAGCTTAATTAAAAACCTTCCACGAGTAAATCGCGTGTAAATCTCGAAAATCAAAATAACGCGGCAAAAAACACACATCACTGAACACCGTAGTGCTTATAAAAATCGTTGTTTCTTAAAACTTTTATAACTTTATATTAAATGAAGATATAGCATTTTTTTTAGGTAAGGGCCAAGTGTCTAAGAAATAAAACCTAGAAAATTTTATTGAAATCTATCCCGTAGTTTTGTCGCGATGTGTGTCCAACTACAGACTACTATTATTTTATTTTTATAAGATGTTTAAAATCAATATATAAAAAATAATGGAATATAAGTAGTATGCCTCGTACACAAACAAGCCTTTGGCAGCTTATTTGGGAATAGATGGCGCTGTGTAAATGGTTACAGTATATTTATTTTATATGAACACTAGTTGTTATGTATTCAGTTTATTTCTAAATATCAGACTGACAACAGTGGGTAGTCGGTTTTAATCAAAACACGGAGAAGATTAGTCGTAAATCTAAAAAAACATCAAATAATTATATCATTAACGTGTTTCAAAATATAAAAATCACACATTGCATACATAATTAACAACAAATAAATACCGTCGGCTTAATTTATCAGAATGCGTAACTCCATTTGGATAAACTTTACAGGAGCAATAAAAATTTTGTTTTTGCTATGCAAAGGAATTATTTTTCTCATAACATGAGAGGCAGCTCATACCGAATTAGCCATATTTTTGTAGAACATACGAAGTAATCCAGTACATAGGCTTACAAATACTCCACTAGTAGTTAAATTTAAAAGTCTTATTTCGATATTTTGTGGAGTTACGCATTCTGATAATTAAGCCGACGACATGTTTAAATTATTTATGATGAGTGTTAAAAACAAGATACCAAGATAACAAATGTTTATTATACTGATTCAACAACTCTTGTAAGAGCATGGGCGCAATAAACATTATAACGAAGCTCACGTTATTTTGATATCATTAAGAGCCTGAACATTGTCTTCGGCGAACTTGAAACCAAATAAAAGTTTATGTACTTCAGTAATGTTACAGAGGACCCATCTCAAATGATGAGTGTACAAATGTAGGGTGATGAGGGTGTAGGGTTGCCAACTTCGAAATACAAATCGCTAGATTTAATTGCCTATAATTTTCCCTTTGTGTATGTAACGCATACATATAATATAATAAATCTAATAAACACAACGCTAAAACAAAATACAGGATGGATGAAATTGCGAATGGTTTCACGAACAATTTGCGAATCTTGAGTCTCGCTAAGAGTTAAAGGTAAAACAATAGTCTATTATATGTACATGTCATTTTGTTTGGATCGGAATGCTGGGCCAAGAATAGGAAGGATAGAAGAAGGATATTACATGCTTTGGAGATGCGAATGTTAAAATGGATGCGTGGAGTTACAAAAATGCATAAAATGAATGTACATATTAGGGGAAGTGTGAAACTAACGCCAGTGATTATGAAGCTGAAAAATAACTGACTAGCATGATATGGTCATATAATTCGTAGAGAAGGATGCTACGTGACAAAGAAAATTCTTTAAGACTAAGAGTTGAAAATACTAAGAGTGCATGAATACAAAAGGAGGGTAGGTCGGGAGATCAAAACGGATTGCGTAAAAGAAGATATGGCGACTAAAGACGAAAAACATGAAGATGCAGCGCTGAAAATACTTCAATTGCAGTTTTACTGTGCCTTTGACTTATCTTTCACCTTCCTTTTCATGTTTCGACATTTCGTTCCAAGCGCAGATAAATTACAAACGGTCGCAGACGGTGTATTGTTTGTCATTATTCACTATTGATATAATTTTTAATCTTTTGTTTGAAATTGTTATTGATATAAAAATACTTATTCCGAATTGGCGAATTAAAGCACAGTATTAAAAAAAGGAAAATCTACCTTCGGTATATTGACAGCGATCATCATAGCAACTGAACAATGTTAGTATCTGTGGAGTTCACAAGTAGAAGTGACTGTAGGTATCTTTTTATTTTAGTGCTTTGTGCGTGTCGTTTGTGTAAGTGACCATCAATGACATTGTGGTGTTTCCGTGCACGGGAAAAGGATAGAATGATTTCCTTGTACTTAATTACTACAAGAAAAAAAAGGTGGAATAGCTGAATTTGGTATTACAGGAGCGACCTTTGTCCAGTCCTCTAATCCTAAAAGAAAAAATCTTTCATCAAAGTCATTGTACAATGGGGTCCTTACAATAAATAAATGAAAAATATAAACACATTTCTTATTAATTGCAATATAAAACTACATGTTACATACACCCCAATCGAAAACAAAAATGAATATATAAAAATAAAATCCAAGAAAATTCACACACATGGCAACATTATCTGGGAGGCTCGTCCCACGCTATGCTAACCCTCCTCAAAACAACTTGTCCAAGTTGCTCAACTAATTGAATTTGTAATGCTAAACAGCCAATAGGATATGTTTCATTATTGATGTGCCTACCGAGTTCCACTTTGTATTGTTTTCATTTATGAATTTGTTCTCAAATTGATATACATTTCGTGTATAAGGCAGTTTAAAAAATCTATAGTATCTATAATATTAAATATTCTCCGAGCTTTCGATAAAGAGGAGGGGTAGACCAAAGAAAAGATGAATGGATTGTGTAAAAGTTGATATGGTTAAAAAAGGTGGAATGTTCAGATGACGGCTAATAGAGGAGAGCGGAAGAAGAGGACATGTTTTGCCGACCCCACATAGTTTGTGATAAGGGCAGGAAGAAGGTTGTACATTGCAGAAAAGTATTGTAGTTTAAATTTAAAGACGTATAGTTAACAATATTGCCTTATCCTGAGTAGTATAGTAAGTAGTAGTCTCCGTCAATTGAGAGAGCACATGTACTTTATTATAAGAACAATGTATGCTGTACTATGTTAATGTGTATCCTTTGTTGGAGATTCAAATAATGTAAAAATAAAATAATCGCTGAAAGTGATATCTTTCAGACAGCCTAGTGTACTGGGTTTCTGTAGGAAACAATTTATAAAAGAGGCTGGTGGGATAACCAATATAAAATATCATAATTAATAGTTTAAATACATATAAACACACACAAATATACACTATCTTATAAATATCAACAAACTGCAGACAAATAGTGCCAGTACACCTTACTTTTAAATATGGGTAATGTTTTAGCTTAGTAATATTTATGTAGCTCATTCAAAAGTTCGATAGCTTTTACTGTAAAAGAGTTGTTTGAAAAAAAAAAGAATTATCTCTAAGAGTAATAAAGTAATTTAGGTTAAACCGTAATTGGAGCCTGGGATCACCTGTTCAATATTGTCATCTCAAAACTTCGAGGAGTAAGCGCCTCGGTATTCCAGGTCACCCAGACTGAGAGTGAAGATGTTAAGAAGTAATCAAACCACCTTCCTCGCCGGTTTTGCTTTAGTTGGGGTTGCACACTAACGTCACGTCCCCTGACCCTGGCGCTCAAGGTTATACCAGCGTCGTGCTTCTCCTAACAATGAAGCGCATGGGCGCATCGTACATGGAGCTCCACCTTCCTTCTCGAAGAAAAAGGATAGAACTTTGACACTATTTTTGCGATAGTACTCTTCACAGTGCACTAACCTCTTTCAAACAGAGAAGAATTAATAAATGGAGTAAATATGAATATATCTATTTTTACAGGACTAAGCCAGGCAGACCATAGAATAAAGGGAAACATGATTTTTTATTGCTGAGGAACAGTAGAAAGGCTAACAGCCTACTTAAAATTAAGCAGTCACCCTTGATTTTTAGATTTAGATTTTTGAGACGCTAGGGGCACTGCGAACACGCTGCTATTCGCATAGGTGTATTGGAACTTGAGTCACTAATGCCTGAACACAACACAAGGATATTATGGCGGCATACTTATAGATCAGGATAGGTTTCGCGGCCTATGTAATGTTGCCTTTTCCGACAGGTCGATCACAACCGACGGCCACAGGGGGTCAGTATTCTTACTCCACCCCTCACAGTCACCATCACACTTTTTTACGAAAGTAGTATTAGTAGTATTATCTTACTTGTAGCCAAAATTTCATGGCCAAAACAAGCACTCACTCCTCATTCTAAAATACCTACCTAAAAAATCTACTTCTCTAAAAAGGATCAAAGTCTTCGCGACTAATTACATTTGCCGCACGGGGTGGGTGACCTTTACAGGAGCGCTGAACGCGTCGTGGGATTGAAATGACAAAACCGCGGAATTGGGGGTCTGTTTAGAATAGATTTAGAGTTTCAAGTCCGTTTAAGACGAAATGAAAATTCATTTTAAAATCTCGCTATTCTAAACAATGGATGACAAAGAAAACGTATGTCAAGTATGTATTTAATAGAAAAACAACAGTGATGACTTTGGGAAATTGAGTTCAAATATGGCGAACCATAAAATCCAAATAATTATAGTCAATAGAGATAAAAATGTATGCTGACTAATTAAAATACAATATAGTAGAGAAAATATTAATTTTTCAGTACATATTTTATACAAAACTAGCCAGCTTCTAGACAGAATGCTTTCTGGCATCAATAACTTTCCCAACATAATACAGACGTAAAAACCTATGTTATTTCCACAACACCCAGTTTGACTAAACTCACATAAAACTAAAATTAAATTCATTTCCTGAATTTGTTTGAATTAAATAATAACATTTTGCCCATGAGAAAAGCCGAAACCCGTGATGAGGGTTTTTGCGTTATTTTTTTTAGTTTCTCATAACATTACGCTCTTCATATAATTTCATTTCATGGTATTGACATTTTTTCCGTGATAAAGGTTATTTGAATTCTTGCCGCTAGAGGCGCTAGTGTGTCTCAGAAATGTCAAGTGCTTTAGAATTTTTCGCGGCTTTATTTAATAATGATAATATAATAATAGCCTTTTTATTCAGATCAACTTAACCTAATAATGATAACCAAAAAAAATCTGTAACATATATGTATTAAATTTATTCTAGTATTTTACTTTTTTATTTTCTGTAGCTCTGTTTACCAATCGGCAAAGACCTTCTCCAACCTTTTTCATTCTGTTCATTCTTGAGCCACTCTATTCCACATCACTCCTGCCACTTCTCTGATATCATCATCCCACCTTTTTTGCGGTCTGACTCTTTTCCTATTACCTTCTCTGGGATACCATATTGTCACATTTTTACTCCATTTATCATGACCCCTTATTGTGTGCCCCACCCATCTCCATTTGAGTCTTATAATTTTCAGTACTACGTCTATGGTTCTTGTTTTATTCCTGATATGGTTTTTCAGTCGGCCTGAATTCTTGACATTCAACATGCTCCTCTCCAAAGGTAATTGGGTAGTTCCTAGTCTGTTTGTCATTACCCAAGTTAAAGTCCATGAGTGGCAGCCATATATAAGGACGGGTAGTATGCACGTGTTAAATAGTTTACTTTTGATGTTTACATGAAATTGTTTCTTTCTTATTTCTTTCATAATCTCTCTCAGGCTCCAATATCTTCTCCAGCTGTTCGTGATTCTTCTCTTTACTTCCTCGCGCGTGGAGTCTTTTTGGGTTATGAGTTGTCCCAGATAGACATATTCATCAGTATAGTTGATTTGAACATGATATTTATTAATTATTTAATATTTTACGCAAACCTTTTATTATGATAACTAATCACGAGTGACGAATCAGGCTTTGAAAGAGGAACTAACAACTTATGGTATGGTACATAATTAATCAGGCTGAATAAACAACTCATCAGTTAGTGTCCCTTACACTTTTGGATCGAAGTTATTTATTTAGTCACTGTTTGCAAAAAAAAATCATCAAAAATATGCATACGTATAAATTGTGTTTTATTTTAGGACTAGGCTTAATAAGTGACGCGATATATAATAAAAAAACAAAAAGACACTCAAGCGACCCTGCCAGGATTCGAACCTGGAATCTTCTGATCCGTAGTCAGACGCGTTATCCGTTGCGCCACAGGGCCTTGATAACATGATGTTAAAACAAATAATATAACATGTGTAAGAAATAATAATATTCATCTAGATATGTATGTATTATAAGCTAGCATAGCGTAAACCAACATTGCATAAATCAGTCTCATAGACAGTATAGTACATACAGTAGTCTCATATTATAGTAGATAGATCTCTATTGTACACCAAAAAATATTTATAGTAACTTAATATTAAAGTTATAACTAAACATGTACAATAGGCGGCCTTATCGCTAAGAAGCGATCTCTTCCAAACAACCTTATGGTAGAATTCAAGTATATCGCTTAAATAGTTGATAAAATATAATTAGTCACTGAAAATAAATATTACTTTTTTATTGCTGTGAAACAGCATACAGGCCGACGCCCCACTTATTAGTAAGTAGTCGCATATAGATGTTTACAACACCAGAGCCATTGCTAGCGCACTGCCGGCCTCCAAAAAAAATTCTATAACAACTTTCTTTAAAAACCCCATATCGTAATTTAAAAAAGGTATGAAAAACCATAAGAGTTGGCGCTTTACACTTTATTAAAACAAATTAACATCATAAAAATTGCGCCATGCCATCATATAAGATATGACGGCATGGCATCACCTAAAAGAAGAAATTTAAGAGGCATCGCCGTGATCATCCCCAATCTTGTTTACACTCTATGTTCACGATTGGCGCGACAGTGACGCACAATTTGATAACATCCTTTAAAGAAGTGACATACACTGATTACAAATATTTCTTTTCATCTGTTTTTCTGTTGGCATGTGTCCAAAATTGAAATTACAAATTAAGAACATGAATTAACCTATTTTTTAATTAATATTTTGAGCATGGCCACTGAGGCAAGAGAATTAATTCAATAAGTAATTAATGTACTTCACGCAATAATTCGGAAGAGAGCTGCTTCCATGCTAAGGCGATTACGGGACAATACCAACAGCATCTTGAAGACCATTCCCGTTACGGCTGATATATCCAGCAGCACTGGATAACAGTCGTCACGGGACAAATGTAATTTTCATAATTTATATAAGTACTGACATAGTTTTTAAGTTATAATTTATACTAACAAACTAGCTGACCCGGCAAACGTTGTTCTGCCATATAAATAATAAAATGTCAAAAAATAAAAAATAAAAATTTGGGGGTGGGTCACCCCTAACATTTAGGGGGATGAAAAATAGATGTTGGCCGATTCTCATAGATACCGGATAAGCACAAAAAATTTCATCAAAATCGGTCAAGCCGTTTCGGAGGAGTATGGCAACGAAAACTGTGACACGAGAATTTTATATATTAGATTTATGGATGACGTCTGAAATAAATGAATTATTATTACTTCGAAAACGTCAAAATTAACACATTACCGTCTCGTGATATAACGCAATACACTTATGGCAATCACTTTTGTTTCGATTTGTTGGACGCTTGTATATATTTAGTCATGCAGGTTGTGGTATGTGAAAGTGTAACGAGATTATATACACCGGTCTCTATCACGTAACACATACATATATGATCGTTATCATCGGATTTGCTAATAATAATAAAAGTTGCATCCAAAGCCTTAGAGGAGCCCGGACTTGAATTTAGGGGAAAAGTTATAGCGCGCTTTTTTCGTCGATGTTTCTCGACGGCTCTTTCTTTACTTAACTAAGAAGGTATAAGAAGGAAAAGATGCTATTTATTACTAGTAAAAACAAGAAAGCTAAAGATTTCATCCGGTATGCCACAACTCTTTAAAAGGAATGATATAAAGCACGTGTTGTATATTTATGAATATTTAAAAAACTACTTATAATATAGTTATGGGTTTTCACGGAAACTTGACAAACAGTTAACAGCTAACTTCATCATATCGCTTTTTGGCTGTCGGTGTGCGTGCGCATCGTAAAAATTTTACTCACATAATTTTTTCCAAACGCGTCAAAACAAGTATAATTTAAAAAACACCCATCCCATCCCAAGTATATTTTACGAATTGGAAGAGGGGACAAAAGCGGACTCCAAAACCTAGAAAAACAGAGTTTTAGGTGATAGTCAACAATCGAATGATACTTTCTATTTATTAACTTCCTTCAACGTATAAGCTTGTATCGTTTCATATACCATACAAATTGGTAATACAAAGTATTTAGTAATTCATAGTTCCGCTGCACTACACGGTGACCTATAAAAACAACACGAATGTAATGTGAATATTATTCATTTCCTATTTAATATTGGGAAATCTGTAATCGATCAATTTCTTATTTCGTCCACAGAGGAAACTGGATCATTTACAGCTGGGTCACCTATTTACTATATTCACAACGAAATATATTGCGAAACTCTTTTCGGCTTGCGTTCATATTTGACAACCAAGATTCATATATTATTGCATATAAATAAAATACATAAATAAATATATTGAAACACCACACAGCGCCATCTAGTCGCAAAGTAAGTAGCATAGCACTTTTATTATGGATACTAGACAAGAGATTATTTCAAATATGCTACCACTCACTGTTGCAATGATATTATTCCACCACTTTTTAGAAAGATAAAGTCTATCACCACATTCAAGATAAATTATAAAAAAAAATTTAATGACTGATCTTAGTTCACTAAGATCCTATTTATTTATGAACTATCTTTTAATTTGTAATTGCTTGACTATTTATTGTTTGACGCTTGGTTATTTTCTTTTGTATAATATATGATATTGTTTCTTAACTTATTTATTAATATTTAGGTTATAATAATTTTCTACCGCTCATTGACATCCTATTAGATGCAGTGATATCCATGCCTTGTACTTGTTGCTTGTTATTAATTTTGGGTCGTTTCAATATAATAAAACTGGAGTTAGAAAACCAGCGCTGTGTCGGAACAATTTCGATGCAGCAAAAATGCTGAGTGGCCAACCTCGTTTGTCAGGATTGCGGCATTGATTTTATATTTAAGTTTTTACGTAATAATGTATTTGATTAGTATCGTTTTCTTTGGCAAATAAATGTTTTTCTTTCTTTCTTTCTGATATAGTACATATATGTATATTTTTCTTTTGAAAAGAACACGCACTATACATAAACATTTAGATAGAAGGAATCGAACTCGTAACCTCCGCAAGTGTATCGACGTGCTTTAGCCGCTACGCCGTCTTCAAAGTAGCTAGGTAAAAAATGTCGAATCCACGCCTTACAAAAAAAGGTAAGTAAGATGTGATTGATAATTATTGAGTGAAGTAGTTAAGAAAGTGAGATGACGAATTCTGTTCTAAGACGTGCGCACACACAAGTGTTAAAATGAACCAAAAATATTCTAATAAATTAATCTACCTATGCTAGCCCGTCTCTTTTTTTTAGAGAGTTTGGAGAATGCAACTTAACTATATCCCTAACATGTACAATATTTATAACGATGAAAAAGAAATAAGAGTTTCTTGAAAACAACTCTTAATTTTATATTTAATAGGCCATTATCAAATAAATCCCACGATTCAATCATAACGTGGAATAGATCTTGATGTTTCATTCAGGCGGCGGTCTTCCGCTGTTCTTGCACCCCCGTCCATTAAGATAACAATGCACTACGAGTGGGGTCTAGCTTGGGTTGCCAGATAAATGCAAAATATATATATTTCAACATTTACTTTAATATTTAACAAGTGTTTTATTCCAAGCATAATTTAAGATTTCAAATGTAAATACTAGAAGAGTGAAGAGAGAAAAAAAAGAAGAGTGTTTTCGTTCCACCCACATCCCACTTGTGACAGAAAATGTCCTCTCCCTCCACTGACATCTGTTAGCTGTCATTTCGATTTTCACACCTATTTTAAGTATATTCTCTGTCATTATAAAGAATATTGTTTGTGTGAAAGAACTATGAGAGTATACAGACCAAATTTTCTTTAGTCACCTTTCTTTTTAAATCTATCCATTAAAATTCATTCTTTTTTTTCTGTAAAACACAGTTTTATAATGTTTAACTTACCGCATACACCAGAGTACTCTTGTACTTGGTAAAAAGTTAAAACTGTTAAAATAAAATGGATGTCGAAGAAAATGTACAGTTAAAAAGAATAATACGATAACAAACTTAGATCAATAATCGATATGAATTTAAGTGATGATAATATAAATTATATACACAATAGAAACGCGCATTGCGTAACATTTAATTAATAAATCCATAAATTCTTGCAAATGTTACGTAATGGCAATACATTTGTAGAACCCTGCCAGATAATCACGTCGAAACGCAAATGGCATTTGCATTCCTCAGGGAATCATTAGACGACGCAAGAAAAAGTAATTTTCTATATTTTCTCCAAGTGAAATATTTTATAGAGCAATTGTTGTTTGTTTATTTATTCGATTGAATCCACACTCTGTGTTTGTATCTGGGATATACTTAAGTACTATTTTCTCCAGTTTTAGGCATTTCGATAGTAACACACATGACACAATTTTAAAAAAGCCATTTAGTCAAAAAATAAGAAGCAGATCGCTTGTGTTATTGGTACAATACAATTGATATGTTACTTACCTACTTTTATTTTGTAAATAACTACATATTATACATAACCAACCAAACTCGGGACGAGAATCGAACCCACGTGCCTGCAAATCCTGTAAGCTTTCTGGCGTATGAAGGCCGGTGCGCCACTGAGGTTGTTAATACAAGTAACTTGTCTGCCGTTCATGTCGGGGCACGGCCGAAGTGGTGTGCTTACATTTGTGTCTCACGTTGATAACCAGATGACATAATTTTGAAATTGCAAAATTAAATCAATTAGAGGTGTAATAGGTCCCACCAAAACCTTCCCAGCTTAAAATAATTGTACACTGGTATGCCCTGCTGAGAAATAAACAAACCTTGATGCGATTTACTTTTAGGATTAGGGGCCAGATGACTCTGTATAGGAAAAACAAACTATGCACTTATTTCGCTTCATAAAAGTATTCAACTATTGTTATATGATAGACCCCGGAGTCCAAAACAACAATCCAAAAGCGTATCGGAGCCATGATTGCACTATTATAACCACTTGTATTATAATGAACAGAGTAAAAAAATACCTACTAAATAATTGTCAGCAAAATTTAACCAAACGGTACATTAAAGAGACGCGTCTCTTTGGTAATTTATATGTTTATAAACGAGACAACCGTAGCACCGTTCGACCTATGTATTTCCATTACAGTTTTTTCCCAGTAATAAATCATCCCAATTATTTGTTTTGAGTACTCGTACATTTCTAAATTGATCCATCAGCTCCCTCGCCATTCCCTTGGGTGTTGCAAGTGGAAAAAATATGTGTCTGGCGTGGAAACATCTTTATAAATAAATATATATATATATAAAAAGTGTACTGTAATGTCAGAGCATCATTTCTACTTTTTTACTGCTGTGGAACAGTAGACATCTTATCCGTGCAGGGGCGGAGAAAGAATACTAACCTCTGTGGCCGGGGTCGGCCTGTCGTAAAAGGCGACAAAACAACCCACCCTAGCTACGTGGTAGGGCCTCAAGCCCGTCTGGATGGCGACCACCTTTGGTCTTAAGTATGCCGCCATAATAACCTTGTGTTGTGTTCCGGCATTAGTGACCCAAGTTCCTGTACCCTTATGGGACAGCAGCGTGTTCGCGATGCCACTGGCGTTGCATACACCTATAGGCGACGGTAACTGCTAAATCCTAAGCGGTCCGTCAGCATGTCTGCTGTCCTACAGCAATAAAAAAAAAGACATATTTTATCCGTGCAGGGGCGGGGAAAGAATACTGACCTCTGCGGCCGGGGGGTCGGCCTGTCGTAAAAGGCGACTCAACAACCCAAGCTGGGTGGTAGGGCTCCAAGCCCGCCTGGATGGCAACCACCCCTGGTATTTAATTATGCCGCCATAATAACCTTGTGTTGTGTTCCGGTATAAGTGACCACATTCTAGTATCATTACGCAGATAGCAGCTTATTAGCGATGCCCCTGGCGTCGCAAACACCGATAGGCGACGGTAACTACTAAGTGGGCCGTCAGACTGCTGTCCTGCAGCAATTAAAAAAAAAAGACAGGCTGACGGTCAATAGTAAGCAGTTATCGTCGCCTACGGATGTTTGCGTCACCAGGGCCGCCTTTAACACGGTACCGTCCGCGTAGAGGAACTGGAACCTGGATGTACTGTGATTGAATACTTAAAAATATATTACGGAGATTATGACAAACATTATTTTGAAATATAATTGCCATTTGTGATACTTATTTGTTAAAGCTAATCTATAGATCATTTTGACCGGTACTTTCCCTAGCATATATTATATTTTAAGACAATTCCATGCAGTTAAATATACTAACCGACACGAACACGCAGATGCCAAACTATTTACAGATCACACAAATAAATATACTGGATTAAAATAAAACAGCGCCAAATAGTCCTAAAGCAAGTAGGGTACTAGGCAACTAATATACCACTCATATACTTTTGTATATAAATACATATTATGACGGCATTTCTTCAAGCGTTCTGACGAACGTTAGCCGCTACGCCACAAATTTCGCCCCTTTTTTATTGCTGTAGGACAATAGACAGGCTGACGGCCCACTTAGAATTTTGCAGTTACCGTCGCCTATGGGTATTTATAACTGGAATCGCGAACACGCTGCTGTCCCATAAGAGTACAGGAACTTGGGTAACTAATGCCAGAACAAACAAAACTGTAATAACTTTCTTACTTACAAAACTTTGTTATTATGGTGGCATACCATACATAGACCAAAGGTGGTCGCCATGCAGACGGGCTTGGGGCCCTACCACGTAGCTAGGGTGGGTAGTTTTGCCGCCTTTTACGACAGGTCGACCCCAGCCGTGGAGGTCAGTATTCTTTCTCCGCCCCTGCATGGATAAATAGTTGTCCAGCATGGCGATGGAATCCATGGATGCCCGTAGAATGCACCTTAAGTAGCCATTTAACCATCAAATTAATTGAGAAGACATCCGACTCCATACAAAGTCGTTACAGTTAAGCAGTACTTTTATTAAAAAAGGAATAACGATTTAAAGTAACAACATTTAGAAATATGTACCTACTTGCCCACACGCAAATAAAATAATCGCCAATTTCACAATAATAGTGTTTTACATTAATAGTGGTTTAATAATAATAATAGTGGTATATTTTTACCGAATTTATATTATATTTACCGAATACGTAATTTATTTAAAACTAAAAATTAGTATATTTCAATGTTTAGATTTTTTAGTCTCGTCTATCACGCCCTAAATATTTGATTCACTGGTTTAAGCTTTTTAATAAGCGATTACGATAATCCATTCGATGATTGAACGTGACTTTGGAGGTAACAGTTTGACGCACTTACCTTGAAAAAAAAAAGATAAATCGTTATGGTTTCTTATGTAACAGAAGCGTATACTAGCTAGTTAGGTAAGAAAGAATAAAAAAAAATATGAATTACTGCATAGTGTTTTGAATCCTTACTAATATTATAAACGCGAAAGTTTGTATGTATGAATGTTTATTACTCTTTCACGCAAAAACTATTGAATGGATTTTATTGAAACTACAATAATATAGCTTTATACATCAGAATAACATATGGGCTATAATTTATAAAGATATTGTGTGAATTGTCCAAAATATAATGATAAATGTCAAGTAAGTAGAAAAAAATTCTGCCATCAGTTAAAGTTACACTTAAGCAGAACAACGTTCGCCGGGTCAGCTAATAAAAGTATATTTCGTGAAAGAGTAGATGCAACGTTATAAAAATAAGTCGTTTCATGTCGAACGATAATAAGATCAAAAAGAAACACCAAATAAGCTCACAGATTTAGAGTGGGTTTACTTCGCCAAACATAATAGACTCGTTTGAAGCCCTCCATCAATGCAGACCGTAATAGGGAAAACGGTTTACAAATAAATGTTTGGCCAAGATTGTTTAATTAATTTTAAAGCATTATTCACTTAGTTTAATAATTTCTGGTTTATCGTAAATTACTATACATCTGGTATTTTCACACGATGTTCTATTTCTGACCTGAATACGTCCGAAGTGAGGTCATTTTCAGTATGTGGAACTCCATGAAACTACCCACTAAAAACTCCGCTGCTCTCCTATCGCCAAATGCGTGGGCGTGCTTCTTATGTCAGGCCACGTTTTATGTGTGCCACTGCCATAGAGTGTGCCACCCGACGATCACAAGTGATCTATCAGCTCAAGTCTGCTTTGCTTATTTAGAGGGATTTAAGGGAATCCAAGTAGCTTGTGACGAAATATTTAAAAAATAATATCGCTTGAATTTTAGTACGCCTTTCAAGTTATATCACCTGAAACCGTTAAATATGAATTTACAACTATTTTGAATCAAAGGTCAAAAGTCATAAAGGATGAACGTACATCGATCGGTATTAAAATTACGCCTCACGCCCACGTCTAAAATATGTTATTCATTGAACACCCAATAATTAGATCACGCCCTGACGATCTTTGGAGACGACCTGATGACGTAATATGTGAAATGCCGATGGCTAAATTAAAACTTCATTGATGAATATGTCATACGGTCTATCAATAGAACGTTCAGCTATATTTTATAATCGACCTACGTGCTCCAGAGAACCACATTTTGAATAAAATGTCCATAACCGTGCGAAGAAGAATAAAAAAGTAGTAAAGCGAATTACGGTCGAGCACTTGCATTGTACATGAGTTAAAATCCAACATAAAATTAATTAAATGGAGTTAAAAATTAGGGATTCTAGTTTCCCCTTTAGTCTACCTGCTTTAATTAAACCTGAAAACATCAAACAAATAATAAATGTGTATCCGTATTTGGCATCGTAGTTACTTGTGACATCGTCTTTCGAATCTTAGCCAATGGAGATCAAGTCAGTGAATCAAAAGATATCAGCGTATTTCCGATTTCATGTAAGCATAACTGAGTTTGTTTGAAAAGGAATAGAATTTCTTAAATACGATTTTTTAAATAAAGATTGTAACTCCTCCGTTACCAGATAAAATGAGCTTGACCTAAAATAATTTAATCAATTTCAATGTCTTTAGTATTTTTTGAACTTGACAGCATTGTATACTTTTGCCATTATGCTAGATTCACACTATAAGGCAAAAATGCGTCTTGGGTTTATCACGATAAAAATATCTTGTTCGGTGATAGGAGATACTTTTTCTTTTCTTTCTCCACAAACTCTTTAATACGCACTAGTTAGCCGACTGTGGTAAAATAATATTTAGCCTTACTTTCGATAAAACAAATATCCGCCAAATTCTCTCTCTCATTTGGTTCAACCATCATACCTTGTACAGTGCTCACATATCACTGTATGCATAATCTACTTCAATGTGTGTATAAATTATTATGAGTGATAAGAAAGGCAAATCTATGGGGCCGAAAACACATACCTATCTGGGTAAATACTAGAAAATTCATTTCCATATAGATCCTCCCATGTATCTAAACAGGCTTTTATTGCTGAAGAATAGCAGGCAGGCTGACGGACCATTTAATAGTAAGCATTTACTGTCGCCTATGAGGTTTCGACGTCAAGGGCGCGGCAACACGCTGACTCCCACGTAGGAGAATCTGGGTCACTTATGCCGGAACACCACACAAGGTTATTACGGCGGCATATTTTAAAACCAGGGGTGATTGCCTTCCAGCTGGGCTTGGAGCCCTAGTGCCTCGCTGAAACAATTTTGTCGCCTTTTAAGACAGACCGCCCCCAGCCGCAGGGATCAGTATTCTTAATCCTTAAATTTTTGTCGTACGATGCGGGGTTCGCGAGATATTCGATAAAACGTGTTTTCCAAGATGGCAGCTGAAGTGAACCCCCTCCCGCCGCGCCCACTTGGATTTACATTCAGGGGACACCCTTGAACATATTCCGAAAAAAAAATACCAGGTCCCGTACGTTGCAAAAAAAACCCCGGCGCTTGGCCTAAGGGGTCGCGACCCCTATTTTGCGCACCACTGATGTAACCAATCGATCAGCGAGACCGTCATAGTTGTCGATAGACGATACTCGTATGATATGAAATTTGGTGAATTCCAGCTATATATATATCACCTAAAAAAATAATAATAATCCAGAACCATGCCGCCCACAGATCAAAGCACTTGTGAGCGACGTCCCTGAAATTTTTCATTATGAAATAAATTTGCAATTAAGGCTAAATTCATCTTAATAACAAAAGCTTCTTTCTCTTTGAACAAATTAAATTTTGGATTTCTTTTGTTGGTCAATTAATTGGTCTTTGAAAATTGTAATAGTAATGACTTCATATTTAAACTTCTACATCCGTTGATACCGGTTGCATCCAAAATCCGAGGTGCGCTTTTCAGTGTTGTTACAGGAATATACTTGCAAGCAACGACAACAACAACTACTTAAACAAGAAATATAATAGCATTTTTTTTAATATAGACTGAGCCCACTACTGATAACCAATCATAATCCAGGCTAACGCGAAAGGCCTTCCTACTTTAGAATAACGACGATATTGATGATTCTTGGGATAACAGCTAAAGTCGGAACGTCTGCTGAGATCACGGGTTCATTTTATGTATGTATGTATTTATTTACAAACAAGTATTTAAGTAGTATATCAATTGTCCAGTGCCCATAACAAAAATGTTCTGTCGCTTATTTTGCGACTAGATTGAACTGTGTGAATTGTCCCAGTATATTTACTGATCAGGAATAACCAATAAGATTTCAACATCAACTACTTGATAATGGTGACTATGACACAGTGAAAATATCACAAGTGACAAACTAGAATATCACGCGCTTTACATTTTCAACGCGCAGGTGTGGAGTAAGAATACTGACCTCTTCGGCCTCTATTAAAAGGCGACAACACAATTCTACCGAGGTGGTAGTTAGGTTTATGAATTTGCCGCCATAGTACCCTTGTGTTATGTTCCAGGATAACTGACCCAGATTCCAGTTCCCCTACGTGGAAAACAGCATGTTAGCGGCGTCTTTGACAACGCAAACATCATATGCGATGGCATACTGCTTATTAAACATAAAAAACTTATCAATAAAACACATTATCAACGAACACAATAGCAACAACGTGTAAGGTATTTTGTAAAGTAACATTAACTATACGACCGATTGATTAGCGGACTCATAACGAGTCAAGTCACGAGACACGACTTGTAACTTTTGTTATTGCCCTTTTTGTGCTATTAAACGACTATCAATTCATTTATGTACACTTTTATTGTGTGCAAAACTAGCGTTGTAACCTTAACACGTGTGTATTTTTTTATTGTTGTAGGACAGCAGACAAGCTGACGGCATCGCGAACACGTTGCTGTCCCATTAGGTGAACTTGGGTTACTAATGCTGGAACACAACACAAAGTTATTATGACGGCATACTTAAGACCAAAGGTGGTCGCCATCCAGACGGGCTCAGCACCCTCGCATGTAGCTACTAGGGTGGGCCTTTTTGTCGCCTTTTACGACAGGCCGACCCCGACCGCAGAGGTCAGTATCCTTTCTCCGTCCCTGCACGGATAAAAGTTGTTCTATCATTCAACATTCAATAAAGATGTTTCTCACCCCCAGGGCTTCCTAAAAACTCATACAGCTTGGCTTGTTCCCTGGCTTTGGAGACAGCAACAGCTCTCTTTTTACATTTCATATATTCTTTCCTCTTGCTTTCCTTTATCATAACATCCTCTTCTTCTGCACTTCTCCATTCTTTAAAAGCATTTTTCTTTTCTTTCAGAATCACTTGTACTTCTTCGTTCCACCGCTATCCGCGTAGTGGTACTGGAATGTGATCACTTACACCGGAACACAACACAAGGTTATTATGGCGGCATAATTAAAAACCAGGGGTGGTTGCCATCCAGGCGGACTTGGAGCCCTACCTCCTAGCTTGGGTTGTTTTGTCGGCTTTTACGACAGGCCGACACCGGCCGCAGAAGTCAGTATTCTTTCCCCGCCCCTGCACGGATAAAAAAAATGTGTTAGACAAATTGTAATAGTACAAACGTACTTACTAAAATTATTTGTTAAATGGACATTTCTAAATAAAAAATCACATAAAAAAGCTTTTATTGTACCATATCAAAAATTTGTAAAGTATAAAAAAAGCAGACCTTTAGTCGCCTTTTACGATTCACTGAGAATATTATAGCTCCATTCCTCTACTAGAGACTAGGTCTGTATACCATCATCGTCATCTTCGCATTAAATTCCGGTTGCAAACTAGACTACCGTATCAGTGCTGGGAGTCCTCTTTCAAATAATTTCTTCTCCAATTCACAAGATCTTCAGTATACCATATATGACTGTCAGTAGTGTATGAAGTATAGACGTAATATGGCAGCATATCACGTCTTATGACATCAAGCCAGCAATTTTTGGATCCTCCCCACGTTCCGCAGATTCCTTTTTGACTTAATGTCAAATAATACATAAGGACTACTACTAGAATAATACTACAACGGGAATGAACACAAAATCATAGAAATTTCAATGATGATCAAAATAAACAAACCTTAAAGCTCTTTAATGAGGAATAAATAACCATGAAAATTTGAGAGGTCTACCAAGTAAGTACGTACATATATACTAGGGGTCAACCCACGTTTTATTTATTATTGCCCTTTTCTATCTAAGAACGAAAATAGAACATAAATTCTACTTATTTAAATATATCCAAGATATCATTTGGATTCAGACAGCTTAATAAATTCAGACGCTATCAGGTCAACTGGTGTGTGGACAAATTCGAAGGCGACGATCGATATACGAGACGCAGGCGTTGCGTCACCACACCGCGATCGCTTTCACTGACCGCGCGGATTGTTTTGGGGAAAGCGAGCGGTTACGTTGACTTGGAGTTTTGAGTCTTTTTGTAGTTAGACGATGATCGATTAGTTACCTAATCGATTGCTTTTTAGTTTCTATTATAATAACAGCTCATAGGCGTCTCGCTTCTGGGCTCTGGGCTAGAGGGGACGGAGGGTATACCCGCCACGCTTTTCCAAGGTGGATTGGAGGATTGAGTGAAGAGAGAGCGAATAACAACAATTTCTATAGAATAGGTATCCTATACAGCAAACAGTAACGTGGTATAATACAGTACGCTATCTATTGGCGACAACGTAAAAACTCTCAAGCACTGTTGGTTATCCATTAGACAATGTAAGTCCGCAATGTGCACTGAACTACATATTTTACGAAGATGTATAGATAACGAAGATATATATATATATATATATATATATATATATATATATATATATATATATATATATATATATATATATATATATATATATATATATATATATATATATATATATATATATATATATACAACATTCTGACCTGTTCACTTCGCATACTTCTACATTGTTTAATTACATTTTAGTTTCCTGCGAAGTCTACTTTTGTTCATAATATTTCAACTATGCTTTTACCAACTCCAAATTGAAAATTCCATGCCTTTGAACGATGCATTTCACCTGATTCTATGAGCGATGGTATTTTTTAAATTAAAACTTAGAATGTTTTGTAACGTACGTACAGCAATTTACTAACAATTAATTACTTGTAAAATAAATTAAAATTCTTCAATTAATATTTATTTTAAATCTTCCTAGGGCTTAGGTAAACTTAGTAATCCGGAGAACAGCATCTGCGGATAATTTTCCTACATGGGACGGACTATCACAAGTGTTTCAGTAACAAAGTTCTGATATGAAATGAGACAATTCCGTAGTGATACATATCATTAAAATAAAATAAAAGCATATTCCGTAAGTGGGTAAAATTACTGATATGAAATGAGACAATTCCGTAGTGATACATATCATTAAAATAAAATAAAAGCATATTCCGTAAGTGGGTAAAATTACTTATCAAAATGTTAGTCAATCATGAAATATTGAAAAAATACGTCACTACTGTGTTCAGTGCTTAAAGCTTGTGGTTACATAAATGTATCACTACATATCCATTTTTCGTTTTTATCCGTGCAGGGGCGGAGAAAGAATACTAACATCTGCGGCCGGGGTCAGCCTGTCGTAAAAGGCGACAAAAACAACCCACCCTGGCTACGTGGTAGGACCCCAAGCCCATCTGGATGGCGACCACCTTTGGTATAAAGTATGCCGCCATAATAACCTTGTGTTGTGTTCTGGCATTAGTGACCCAAGTTCCTGTACTCTTATGGGACAGCAGCGTGTTCGCGATGCCACTGGCGTTGCAAACACCCATAGGTAATGGTAACTGCTAAATTCTAAGGGGGCCGTCAGCCTGTCTGCTGTCCTATAGCAATAAAAAAAAACATAAAAAACAAAATTCAATCAATTCGATTTTAATTCCTTAACCCCTCAAAACAATAAGCCCCCATAAATGATAAACATGATAATAAAAGCACTCAACGAAATATCTAAAAAGCTTAAAAATGTGACAAAAAATCTCATGCAATTTGCTTGTAAAAATATGTCATAAATCCCAGCTTCAATTTTCCCTGTAACATAATACGATATACAGGGCCCTTTACCTAAATAATTATAACGAATAATGATATTCATTTTGTTTTTCATTTTATTACAATGTAAAAGGAATATTTATTACATATTGATGACTAGCTTATGCCGCTTACTTCATACGCTGATTAATGTAAGAATATTTTTGTTTATACAACAGAATTGGCCGACAGACAGTTTACATACATAATACAAGGCTATTACCATAGTATATAACATTATGCCAGTTGACGTTTGTACAAGCATTGTCTACATGAAAGGGGAAAAAAATGATCACAAAGGGGGAAGAAATAGAAGAAAGAGAAGAATAAGTGGGTCACAGGAATTCATATCCTCTGTGCGGATTACGGTTAGCTAAAAAACCAGTTTGACTCCGATATTGAGTAAAACATGAAATCACACGTCGGTCCTTCAGTAAACTAAAGACGAAGAACTTCTACCATACAGTTCATATCACAGTACCAAAGCTGTTGGTACGTGTAGCTATAGCTCAGCCATTTGTCACCCAGTTGAGGTGTCAACATTCCTTTTCAATATACAGATGTACTAACAAGCACTTTTGCATATTGTCCGAGCAAAAATGAAAAGTAAACGAAATTAATGAATTATATCTCACAGAATCCCGATATTCGTATACTATTAAAAGTGAAATTATATAAGATAATAACATAAGATTTAAGGCATTAGGTATGTATTTACTAACCCCCTATAAATTGTAAGAATTATTCGAAAATAAAAAAACATATCTACTTGATTCTGATTCATACATTATCAAAACTAATTAAACACACGGTTTTTGGATCAGTATTGAAGTTTCGGTAACTTTTAAAAACAATTCATAGAATTATTGTAGTAAGTATCTAAATATAAACATAAACAATGCGTGCACGCACACACACGCACTACTACACACACAAACGTGCGCGCGCACACGACGAGAGAAATGTATAAAAGTATATTATCTAGTTAGTAAAGTAGATGTTTATCTCAGCCCCCCGGGGCTGCAATAACTCATGCATATTTAAAAGTTTTTTTAAATATGCATGAGTGGGGGGCAGTGATTTCCGAATCACTGGTTTATTATACCAGCTCGGAAGCTAAGGACTTCATCTTTTTTCTTGAATTTTTTATTGAATAAAGATTTGTTTATTATTATTATTGAATTAATTACTTTTATTGCTGTGGAACAGCAGCCAGGCTTACGGCCTACTTAATAGTAAGCAGTTACCGTCGCCTATGGGTATTCGCGACGCCAAGGACATTGCTAGTATGCTGCCGTGCATATAAGGGATAACCTGGGTCGCTGTGACATATTCAGTGACCAGGGGTGGTTGCCAACCAGACGAAATCTAAAGTAATATTAAATATTATAAACTTAATAGTATGGTAGCAATATAGATAATACGTTGCCTATAGAAATTGTTACTTAAGTTAATCAACATCTATAATACGGTAGCCACCCCATTGCTTACGGGGTCAAGACGTCATAGCCGTGGCCTAGTGGCGCGCGACTGTCCCAATTGGGCCAAGGATTCTCTTAATTATTATGTGTCTGTTCGATATAATCATCAATGAATTCCGATAAATGGGGACAGAAAAGAAAAAAATTTAAGAAGAGATCTTTGAAACTGAATCTTATTCAAACATGAATAAACAAATTATTATTATCTATACTCTATACAAATAAATAAAATTGGAGGGTCTGTTTGTAATATTAAAATAACCGCTTTTTACTAAGTGCATTTGGATGTATACACGGTACATATACCAAAACAACATTTTTTACAATTTTTGTCTGTCTGTCTGTCTGTCTGTTTGTTCCGGCTAATCTCTGAAACGGCTGGACCGATTTTGACGGGACTTTTACTGGCAGATAGCTTTTTTTTTTTTTTTTTTTTGGTGTCGGGGAAAAACCTCTCTTGACAGGTTCCCCCGGCCCGGGGGGACCGAGGGATATGTGGGACTCCGGGAAAGATGTTTGGCCATCCGACTACCCACTAAAAAACCCCGCTGTTCTCCTATCGCCTACGCCCGGGCCCACGGATATATGGCCAGCCGATCTCGTGGCCCGGGCTGGCGCCGGCCCGCCCTTTGTCTTGAGGCGGGCCCCTTCTAAAGTGTTGGCGCCAGGGGGTCAGGATTTTGTCCCCCCGGCGCTCTCCTAACAACTCTAGGAGTTGAGGGGGGTCGCGGAACAGCACGCAGCCCTCACCCTCGCGGCAATGGTGCGGGCGGTGGATCCTCCCCCGAGGGGCCGCCCGCGGCCGCTTTTTACGGCGGCCGGAGGTCGTTATTTGACCTCCGGCGCCGCCGACGTGGCCTGCGTCGGCGGGAGGGGAGTGTGGTGGTCGACTCCCGCTCCCGCTCCGCCGCCTCCTTTGCGGACATGACTGCCTCGCAGAAGGAGGCGACGGCCGTCCATCCAGGATCGCTCCCGACCATGGACAGAACCAGGGCCGGGAGCGACAGGTCCACGCCGATTTGGGCGACGAGGGCGCGGCGCTCCTCGCGCCACGCAGGGCACACGGCGACAGTGTGGTTCACCGTGTCCTCCTCGTCGCCCGCGCCACAGTGGTGGCACCCCGACGTCATCTCCCGCCCTATGCGACACAGGTACCTCCCAAAGCAACCGTGCCCCGAGAGGACCTGCGTCAGGCGGAAGGTCAGGGCGCCGTGGCGCCTTTCCAGCCAATCGGCCAGGACGGGCCTCACCGCTTCGATGGTGGTGAGGCCCGCGCTGGGGTGCGCGAGGCGCTCCTTCCACTCCACCATGAGCACCTCGTCGCGCAGCTCCGCCCGCTTTACCTCAACTTCGCGAGGCGCGGGGCGAGAGCCACGCTCGGCCGCGTCCCGGCGCCACTGGTATAATAGCGCCAGGACCCGTGCCTCGAGGTCCCATGGTGACTGGCAGATAGCTGATGTAACAAGGAGTAACTTAGGCTACTTTTATTTTAGAAAAAAAAAATGGTTTTAGTTAAAAGTGATCAGTTTCGGATTTTTTTTAATCCAATTTAAGTTGACCTCAGATTTATATAATCAATCATATGAAATAGGGTTCTGCTTAGGCTGGACTTTGTAGGTTCGAACGCAGTTTGTATATTTCATTTATTTATATTTTAGAGTTTATAGGGTTTGTAATCCAAAATAAAACATAAGATATATCCAAAAAATGCTGCCCAAAGTCACTATTCCACGCGGACGGAGTCGCGGGCACATCTAGTTATAAATAAGAACCGTTTAGATGACCTTAACTTCTAAGGAAAATAGTGTTTAAATTGGTCCATCCGTGTAGGAGTCACATTGTGAAAAACACGCGTAGTACATTCAATCATCAAATTTAAAAAGTTACCTAAACTTATACAAATAAGAATTTCCATGTAAATCGGTTTGTTTCGAATCTGCGATTCTATAGATAAACATGCAAATCCTTTGCTTTAACTTTTGTTTATATATAATACTAGCAGCCCGTCCCAGCTTCGCATGGGTATTTAACAAAAAATTAAAAATTAAACCCTTCTATTTTTTTTCGGTCTCGGGGAAAAACCTCTCTTGACGGGTTATCCCGGCCCGGGGGACCGAGGGATATAAGGGACTCCGGAAAAGATGTTCAACCCACTAAAAAACCCCGCTGTTCTCCTATCGTCTACGCCCGGGCCCACGGATATATGGCCTGCCGATCTCGTGGCCCGGGCCGGCGCCGGCCCACGCTTTGTCTTAAAGCGGGCCCCTTCTAAAGTGCTGGCGCCAGGGGGTCAGGGTTTCGTCCCCCCGGCGCTCTCTTGTAACAACTCTAGGAGTTGAGGGGGGCTGTGGAACAGCACGCGGCCTTCTCCCTCGCGGCAATAGTGCGGGCGGCGGATCCTCCCCCGGGGGGCCGCCCGCGGCCGTTTTCTACGTCGGCCGGAGATCGTTGCCCGCCCTCCGGCGCCGACGACGCGGCCTACGTTGGCGGGAGGGGAGTGCGGTGGCGGACTCCCGCTCCCGTTCCGCCGCCTCCCTTGCAGACACTACTGCCTCGCAAAAGGAGGCGACGGCCGTCCATCCAGGATCGCCCCCGACCATGGACAGAACCAGGGCCGGGAGTGACAGGTCCGCGGCCAATTCCGGACGGGACTCGCATCCCCGTCGCGTGCTAGTCAGGCGTGGGTACGACTACCAGACGACACTCCAGAAAAAGCAGAGTCGCCTGACGTCGTAGCCGGCCCAGCAAGACCAACCGACAGAGAGGATGCAATTCCCGACCCATGAACACTCTGTGCAGGCGCAGTCGAAATAGGCATGGTTTCGACTACCAAATCAGGTCCCAGGGTAGAACCCGGGACCCCAATCAGTATTCGCAATCATCCCACCGGGGACCACGCCACGAACAGAGAGCTAAGTTGGAAAGGATGTAAGAGGTAGACGGAAAGAAACGTAGGACTCTGTCGCCTCGAACGAAGAGGGGAGTGAAGCGACGGATGCTCAGGCACCTCGGGTACGCACACCCGTGCACTCCTCGGACAGAGGAGCGCCCCTGAGGGCAAACCCTTCTATTTGCGTCAGGTTACTAAAAAAATAAAATTATAAAGAAAGTTTGAATATTATTATTTCTATGAGCTTTTATTTTAATGATTTTTTTTGTTATTACTTTTTATTTATTTTTCGTTATTTTTTAATAAGTATTCTAATTTTTGTAAAAACCCCAGTGACGCACGCCTACATTGCATAAGGTGCTGCCTAGCTAGCCGAACAGGGTGAGCGGCTACCACGCAACATTTTTCTAATACTTACATTTTTAAACTCGTGATATCTTTCGAATGGAATATCCGAATTGAATAATTCAAAAAGTTATATAAAGGTATTAAAGCAGTTTTGAATATGAAGTAATTTATTTTGATAAGGATTAATACCAAGATCCAAATAAAGAGTCTTTTCTAGGGGCGGCATTTCAATTAAATTTTTAAAATAAAAGAACACTTATTGTGGCATAACTATAATAGTTAGACATATGCTGTCGCGACACTTTTTGTAAATAATTATGTGTTCTGCAAAGTTGTAGTACATTATTTTATTCTATCATCAATAGTTTTCGCAACGCACGCGATTTAAATAATATTTTAGGTAATTTTTTTACACTTTGGGTTACATTATTAGAGTTTTAGTAAGGATCCCTAATTTTTTTGAAAATATAATATAGCCTATGTCACCCGGGGATAGTGTAGCTTCCCAACAATGAAAGAACTTTTTAAATTGGGTCAGTAGTTTCGGAGCCTATTCAAAGCAAACAAACAAACAAACAAACAAACAAACAAACAAACAATCAAATCTTTCCTCTTTATAATAGTAGTATAGATATAGATATATTTATTTACAACAAAAAAAGTATATAAGTGGTATATAAGTTGTCTAGTACCCATAACACAAGTGCTATGCTACTTAGTTTGGGACTAGATAGCGCTGTGTGAATTGTCACAAAATATTTATTTAAAAATTTCAAAAAAACATTACTAAGTACTTATAGTAAATTCATAAATTTGTAGTGAGTACATATTTGCTAGGCTTTTACGCCTTATTTACTCAATAGATTACCATCAATATTATACACACGTTGTAAGGAGAAAAGAGAGACGATAATGGGGTAAAAATAAACAGCAAACTAAAATATCATAGATGAAGTCAGGGACTTATTCATAATCCGAATTATTTTAAAAATATACAAGAATTTTGAATATAAAATTTTAATCCTTTTTTATTTCATGATCGTCGGCTCAGGTACTAGGAGGAGTTAGGAGAACTGTGGGGTTTTTAGTGGGTAGTCGGTAGTCTCACGGACTTCGACATACGCTTCAAACCTCCGTGGTTAGGAGGACTCGCAAAGAGGTTTTTCCCCGAGAAAAAATCTTCTTCTTCTTCTTAAGGTGCCTTTCCAACTAGTGGAGGTTGGCGGTCAGCTCTGCACACTTCTTTTTATTCTTTGCAAGGCGAAACAATTCGGTGGCATTTGCAATTCCAGTCCATTCCCGGATATTTCGCAACCAGGAATTCCGTCTGCGGCCTCGACGTCTTTTTCCGGCAACTTTTCCCATCATAATGAGCTGCAATAGTTTGTAGCGGTCATGCCTGAGCACGTGACCCAGGTTCGCAACTTTGCGCTGTTTGATGGTCTGCAAAAGCTTGCGTTTTTGACCAACTCGCCGCAGGACTTCCTCATTGGTGGCTTTCTGAGTCCAAGATATTGCCATCATTCTTCTGTAGACCCACATTTCAAACGCTTCTATACGTTTCCTGAGATCTTCTTTGACAGTCCAAGCCTCACATCCGTATAGTAGGATAGACCAGATGTAACACTGAAGAAGACGTACTCGGAGTGGGCTTTTTGAGCTACGACTACAAAGGACCTTTCTCATTTTTCCAAAGGCGATACGTGCCATTTCAATGCGAGTCTTGATCTCAATCTTGCTGTCTCAATTCTCAGAAAAAATCTACACCACTGTATACTAAAATAACCAATAACACAAAGATCAAAAATAGCTAAACGAAATCTGAAGTCGTAGCAATAAAAAATATTGTAGGTCTAACATTAGTGAGAACTAATAACGTCGGCAGATCTTAACCTGCTATTTTCTGGTTCATATTACATTTATATCTTAGATAAATTATATCGATATGTAATTTGTACGAAACCATTAGTAATCGTTTTTTTTTCTAAATTAGTTAATATTATATCGCATTAAGTATTAGATATTCTGTGTTATGAATTAAGGTCGTTGGATGAAGATATCACTCTAGCTTAATTTAGCTTTATAGTTGGTATTACTTAATTAACTTACAGAATAAAGTTACAAACTATGACACTAACTGTATTTGCAACACCTTACTTCTTAAAAAAAACGCAATAATAAAAATAAAAATTAATCAAAGTGAAAACAAAGTGTAGCATACAAATCATTTTACAATTATACAAATGTAGAATTTAATAACAGTTTTATACTTAGTGGATCCGATTATGTCGAGAAGAAAAATAAAAGAAACTCATTAGAAACCCTCATCACGTACTAATCTCGCATCTTAAAAGCACTTGCAACTGCGAAAGTGCATTTAAGGAAATCCTCTAAACTCAGCGAGCTTTCAAACTTTCACTGGGATCGAGCTTGATTGCTCTAATCAAAAGGAGGTATCATTTAGAAAGGAGGGTGGTACTTTAAGTTGAATATACGCTTTATTATATATACAGATATCTATACTACTATTATAAAGAGGAAAGATTTGATTGTTTGTTTGTTTGTTTGTTTGTTTGTTTGTTTGCTTTGAATAGGCTCCGAAACTACTGACCCGATTTAAAAAATTCTTTCATTGTTGGGAAGCTACACTATCCCCGGGTGACATAGGCTATATTATATTTTCAAAAAAATTAGGGATCCTTACTAAAACTCTAATAATGTAACCCGAAGTGTAAAAAAATTACCTAAAATATCATTTAAATCGCGTGCGTTGCGAAAACTATTGATGATAGAATAAAATAATGTACTACAACTTTGCAGAACACATCATTATTTACAAAAAGTGTCGCGACAGCATATGTCTAACTATTATAGTTATGCCACAATAAGTGTTCTTTTATTTTAAAAAATTAATTGAAATGCCGCCCCTAGAAAAGGCTCTTTATTTGGATCTTGGTATTAATCCTTATCAAAATAAATTACTTCATATTCAAAACTGTTTCAATACCTTTATATAACTTTTTGAATTATTCAATTCGGATATTCCATTCGAAAGATATCACGAGTTTAAAAATGTAAGTATTAGAAAAATGTTGCGTGGTAGCCGCTCACCCTGTTCGGCTAGCTAGGCAGCACCTTATGCAATGTAGGCGTGCGTCACTGGGGTTTTTACAAAAATTAGAATACTTATAAAAAAATAACGAAAAATAAATAAAAAGTAATAGCAAAAAAATCATTAAAATAAAAGCTCATAGAAATAATAATATTCAAACTTTCTTTATAATTTTATTTTTTTAGTTGTTGTTGTTGTGAGTGCCTCTCCTACAGGAGGTTAGCTGTCAGCTCTGAGAATACTTTCCTGTCCTGGGCCAAGCGAAACAGTTCTTCTACGCTTGAGATATTTGTCCACTCACGGATGTTGCGGAGCCAAGACTTTTTCCTCCGTCCAACTCGCCGTTTACCGCAAACTTTACCCATCATAATGAGCTGGAGCAGCTGGTATCGCTCATATCTCAACACGTGGCCTAGGTACGTCACTTTACTTTTCTTGATTATGGGCAAAAGTTCGCGATCTCTACCGACAAGTTGGAGTACTCTAACATTTGGAACTTTCTGTGTCCAGCTAATGCCGAGCATTCTACGGTAGCACCACATCTCGAATGCTTCTAAACGCTTTTGGGTATCAGCTGTCAGGGTCCAACCCTCGCTACCATAAAACACATTTTTTTAGTAACCTGACGCAAATAGAAGGGTTTGCCCCCAGGGGCGCTCCTCTGTCCGAGGAGTGCACGGGTGTGCGTACCCGAGGTGCCCGAGCATCCGTCGCTTCACTCCCCTCTCCGTTCGAGGCGACAGAGTCCTACCTTTCTTTCCGTCTACCTCTTACATCCTTTCCAACTTAGCTCTCTGTTCGTGGCATGGTCCCCGATGGGATGGTTGCGAATACTGATTGGGGTCCCGGGTTCTACCATGGGACCCGATTTGTTAGTCAAAACCATGCCTATTTCGACTGCGCCTGCACAGAGAGTGTTCCCGGGGCGGGAATTGCATCCTCGCTGTCGGTTGGTCTTGCTGGGCCGGCTACGACGTCAAGCGACTCTGCTTTTTCTGGAGTGTCGTCTGGTAGTCGTACACACGCCTGACTAGCACGCAACGGGGATGCGAGTCCCGTCCGGAATTGGCCGCGGACCTGTCGCTCCCGGCCCTGGTTCTGTCCATGGTCGGGGGCGATCCTGGATGGACGGCCGTCGCCTCCTTTTGCGAGGCAGTAGTGTCTGCAAGGGAGGCGGCGGAACGGGAGCGGGAGTCCGCCACCGCACTCCCCTCCCGCCAACGTAGGCCGCGTCGTCGGCGCCGGAGGGCGGGCAACGATCTCCGGCCGCCGTAGAAAGCGGCCGCGGGCGGCCCCTCGGGAGAGGATCCGCCGCCCGCACTATTGCCGTGAGGCAAAAGGCCGCGTGCTGTTCCGCAGCCCCCCTCAACTCATAGAGTTGTTACAAGAGAGCGCCGGGGTGACGAAAGCCTGACCTCCTGGCGCCAGCACTTTAGAAGGGGCCCGCTTTAAGACAAAGCGTGGGCCTGCGCCGGCCCGGGCCACGAGATCGGCAGGCCATATATCCGTGGGCCCGGGCGTAGGCGATAGGAGAACAGCGGAGTTTTTTAGTGGGTAGTCGGATGGTCGAACATCTTTTCCGGAGTCCCTTATATCCCTCGGTCCCCCCGGGCCGGGGGAACCCGTCAAGAGAGGTTTTTCCCCGAGACCGAAAAAAAATAGAAGGGTTTAATTTTTTGTTAAATACCCATGCGAAGCTGGGACGGGCTGCTAGTATTATATATACAGATGTTTTATGACAGTAATGCACTGGCACTATCATTGGATAGACAACCTAAAAAGTGACAGAATACTAGCGTGCTATGGCCGTATAATACGAAGGGAAGAATGCCACATAATAAGGAAAAAGGTTTTTTTTAAGTGAGAGTGGATGGATATAAAATGGAGTAGAAAGAAGGATGAATTGCGTGAAACACGATATGGCCAAAAACGAGTGAATGTTGAGATAACGGCTAACAGCTCCCCTCATAATGTAGGATAAGAGCAGGAAGAAGAAGATTGATATTTACGCAATCTTTTCTTATTTTTGGAGAAGAACATGACTGTATCTTCACTCATGGTTAGGTATAAGAAGAGGACTATCTCATTACTTATGGAAGGAGACGAAAAGGGCAACGAATGGATTACTGCTAGATCACAGCCAGACAGCAAAGGAAGGGCGCTTTGACCACACAACTTGTGATTCAAATTTAATAAAATACAATTTAAATTAAAGAAAGTTAAGTTTTCAATTAATAACAACTATATAAAAGACTTGATTACTCGTCAATGCACAGACATGAGTAGATATTTTGAGGAGCTTCTCAATCAGCTGCAGACGGTAGAGGGCGTGGGACGTGTTCGAGTGCCTGCAGTGCGGCCATCGGGGCCCAAGCGCTCGGCGCATTAGAGCACAGTATCAAGTTTAAAGTCACAAGCGTGTAGCGACACAAGACATCACGTCGGGGTCACCAATTTACCAACCTTATAATATACGTTGTTTTAGTTTAGTTACTGTTAACATCCTGTTCTATTGTATGCTTTGACGGGAGAACGAAGCGATAACAACCTGGCTTCATCGAATATGTAACAGAGACTGCACCGTACAGGGATGAGAGAGGATAGCTCGAGAGCAGTGGACTGTATTTTTTTTATTGCTGTAGAACAGCAGACAGGCTGACGGCCCGCTTAGGATTTAGCAGTTACCGTCGCCTATAGGTGTATGCAACGCCAGTGGCATCGCGAACACGCTGCTGTCCCATAAAGGTACAGGAACTTGAGTCACTAATGCCGGAACACAACACAAGGTTATTATGGCGGCATACTTAAGACCAAAGGTGGTCGCCATCCAGACGGGCTTGAGGTCCTACCACGTAGCTAGCGTGGGTTGTTTTGTCGCCTTTTACGACAGGCCGACCCCGGCCACAGAGGTTAGTATTCTTTCTCCGCCCCTGCACGGATAGAGAGGAGCGATGGTTAGAGAGACGTGATACCTTGCAGTGACCAAAGAAATTCGCACTGACCTTGAGCCCACTCCTTCCCGGTTCGATTCAGGTCGCGGAGGGACTGTCGCACGGCATCAGCTAAATTTCACGCACTGTACACACAATTTTATGGCACGGCCAATGAATTTGGAGTAACTATCAGGGAGGTCGAATATCGACCGTCCCGCCCGTTTAGATGCTTGCGCGTTACTGGTATATTATTTTTGTCCCACCCTTTTCCCATTTTTATCATTTACCTCACCAAGAGTGAGGGTAGGTAACAAAAATCAGGAGGCGGGAAATACCCTTTATGCAAGGATCGAACAAATAATATTGAGACAGTATATACGTACTTGTATATACGCGTTCCATATATTATACGCTACAAATGTAGACAACGATAATACTGATTAAAGGTATGTAATGATTTAATATATATTATATAACATTCGGTTGATATTTTCACAATTATGAACTGCTCCTATCTTAGCAAACCTAATCAAAATTCGTACACACAGTCACGATTTTGAAAGTATTTTACGTTCTCAGCACGTGACGAAATCAACGTAATCCAAAGCCGATATAGCGCGGCGGATTTTGGAAAGTCTTATAATTACAAAAAACGGAGAGAACAGAGATTACATCTAAGAAACAAACAAACACTTCGAACAATGTAATCTCTACACCAATCAATTATACCACATTTTTAAGTTCTGTGTAACGGTAAATATTTGTTTCTTTGGTAAAATTACATGTTATTACTATGTTAGCTGCATAATTTTTTGATAATTAGCAAAGCAAACGGGCAGACGATGCACCTAATGGCAAGCGGAGGATCTAATGGCATTCGGAACATTGCTAAAATGGACCTATATGGATTGGAATTGAGAGAGATGAAATAGTCTAGCGAAAATGTACAGAAATAGACTAGAAAAGGGTGAATTGTATAAAGATGAGGTTAAGGCTAGCTAGTATTTCACGATGGTCTTCTTAACAAACGTATGACACCTGTTTATTAAGACTAACATAGGTAAGACAATGGATCAGTTTTAAACGTCCGCTCTATCATATCAAAACCATTAAGTGTAGGTAGAAAAAACGAAGTACCATACACAACCTTAATCATCTGTACTCTCAGTATGTTATGATTCAATCGTATAATGTGTATTTTAAAAGCATTATCAATGGCATTTAAGAGTCAAGGACATCGTTTCCGTTCTAGTGTTAATTTTGAACGCATTTAATTTAGCTCATAGTCACAATCTGGTTGCTTATTTTTTTGTCCTCTGTATCATTTTTTCATTTCATTGATGCAAAATATCACGTTTCGTCATAGTGCAACTCAAACTGTTTTGATTTTTAATTAAAAATATATAGTTTTATGAAATCGATAATTTTTTCACATGTGGTCTTGGCTTACGGGGGAACAACGACTTTTACTAATTCTAAGGGTGTGGGAAAAGGTTAATTAAATATTAATCCTGTTGCTAACTCACAAGTAATAAAAGCCAGGCATAATTTGGGGATTAAGGGTTCTGACAAAAACTAAACTCAGTGAAATCGGTTATCATCTACTTTTTTGGACAGACAACGTCTGCTGCTGTGTCTCACGGAAAAGGCACAGACACAAAACGATGATTAGTATTCGCCCTTGACAATATTCCAAATTCTGATTCCTGTCTCCAAAGCAAGAGAAACCACAATAGTCTTAGACAATAGCATTCGAGTAAATGGCAGCACAGAATTCGATAGATTTTAAATTTAAATCTACCCTATTCATTCATAATTTAAAAAATAGTAACCGTAAACCACTTTACGGTCGCTTAATTTTTACATCTTAGAACACAAACGGTTGAGTAGGTGGCGCAGTTTTATTGGTGCACCGCTTTTGAAATATGGTAAGGAATGGTCGGGAAACGTGATCGGAATAAGAGCCACGGGCATAATGTTATTGGAAGCGGATTCCTTCTTTGCTGTCCTGAGAGCACTTATAATCATATTCCCGGGCAATCTTCGCTTAGTTCTTCGAATATAAATATCTTTATGCCAAAATTATTTATTGATTAGAATCTGAAATGTACAACTTATACTTAACGTACTTTTATATTAAGTATTAAAAGTTTTGATATGGAACACATTTTAATCCGATTAAATACATTTGAAACTACGGAATGTAATACAAAAACAGACGGCCTGATTCTTCTTAAGAATAAGGACCGGGTTACCCCTTCTCTTAGCCATAAAAATAATCAAGTAAATGGATTCCTACTAAAGTAAAAAAACGAATTGTAAAAAAAAGTTTAGTGCTAACAGGTAATGGTTTTTCGAAGGGCACATAACTAAAATCGGCAGTTTTAATATATGCAATACAGATTAATTACTTCGGGCGCCGATGTACTAGCTTCCCTAGCAGCCAAGGATTTATTTATAAATGATTAAATATGATAAGATGAAAATTATTTATATCATCCTTTTTTTATCCAATATAATCAACATAGTCTTAAATAACAACATGGCCCGTAATATGCTACTGTAGAATACCTATAGGTGCATCATTGACTCGCCAATGTCTACGTTCTCAAGTGTACCCCTATATGTCGCTCACATTCGCCCGTGGTTCTTGTGTTTTGACAGTGACAATGAAATTTTGACAACTAGATATAGACACACGTACATATACTGTAAATGCATACCACAGACATTGCATACACTTAAACAATTGTAAACTGCATCTCAATTGATTTCTTAGACACAAGGTTAAATTATACTTGGCAACTATCCCGTAAGGAGAAAGTCGGTCAACATTTGGGTTCAGATAATTTTACTTTTGAAAAGGCCTTAACCTTAACTTTAACGGACAAAAATTTGGTTATTTCCTAATATAAAACCATAATAAACCTATTCATTCTAGTGTGATTGTACTATTGTTATTATAACTGTTCGGATAATTAAACTTACAATATGGCGTCATCAATGACATTATTAAATGCAGTACAAAGATCAATCAATTTGACTAATCGAATCACTGAGCCAACATCACCAGTATTCTTTTGATGTGATACACAGTGGAAAATTTTTTACTCTTTGATTTCTAAATAGAAAAATGATTGAAACTCAAACACGTACTAATTATCCTGTGTCCAGCGCTTTTTATTAGATTACTGGGATGAAATGAAACTTGTGTCGTTATAAGAGCAAACGTTTTCTCTCCAGTAGCAGACCATTAGGGCTTGATCGACTATTTCCCGCGCATCTTCGTTCCCGGACATCCGTCCAGTTCCGTGACCCGACATTTTCCGTCACAATGAAGTTTAACGGTCGATGCATTAGGGCTTTTTGCTTTTTCACAAAAGGAAAGTCACGTTACTGATGCGCGACTTGTTTGATTAAACGTGAACTTTGTTTCTGTAAGGTCGTGTATTTTGTGTTTGTATTTAAGTCCGTATTTTAATATTACCATCGCAATATCGTCACCATTGTCGCAGTGATTGCATGCATACCTACAACGCTTTTGCGCCTTTTGAGTCTAGAGTCCACTATTGAGTACTGTCACCGGCTGAACGAATGCGCTTCATTTATATATTTATATTTCTTGTTCTTGTGTCCGTCAGAGCCTCATCTGATGTTTAACAGTGAGCGCTAGCTAACAGATAAAGTTGACTAGGAAAGGTTTTGGTGTGACCCCTTACACTTCAATATCATCTCAACTCATATTCGGAAACCACTTTATTCAATGGTAATTTTTAAACCAATTACAAACCGTAACTTCATTACAGTTATTAAAATTCCACTCTCCTTAAGTTTGTCATACGTCTGTCATACATTATGAGTAACTGTTTATTCTCCTAAGCATTAATTTCAAATACTAAATTAGACCGTCTTTAAGTATTGTTACAACACTTTTACCGGCCTATTTGCTTCCGTCTCTCGGCGTGACGCTTTTTATTCTTTTTTATTTCTCCTTGTTTTTATTCTTATTATTTAGTCCAAAGAAATACTATTATAACTTGAATTATATAAGATTTAATATAATTGTACGCAATAAATATTATCTAATTTTCATGTCTTTATACTTAGTGTGGAGTTCTGATTATTTCATAAATCTAGGATAGGTTGAGTACAGGCTCGCTTTTAACATATTGCTCTTAACTTTTTGATATACTTACTTTATCCGTGCACGGGCGGAGAGAGAATACTAACCTCTGCGGCCAGGGTCGACTTGTCGTAAAAGGCGACAAAACAACCCTACACGTGGTAGGGCCCTAAGCCCGTCTGAATGGCGACCACCTTTGGTCTTAAGTATATCGTCATAATAACCTTGTGTTGTGTTCCGGGATTAGTAACCCAAGTTCCTGTGCCCTTATGGGACAGCAGCGTGTTCGCGATGCCTCTGGCATTAACACCCATAGACGACGGTAACTGCTAAATTCTAAGCGGGCCGTCAGCCTGTCTGCTGTCCTACAGCAATAAAAAAAATACTGGTCATCTGATGTCACTTCAAAATAAATCAGGTTTTGGCTTTTCTAAACACGCTTGCCGAAGAATCTTTTTAGGGTCTCATTCAGCTCTTCAATGGCGTCGCAATTTTTAACAAAAATTTAATTATCAAATACCGGTTTACGTTTTATTTTAATCTGTTCTCCTGACACTTAAATATTCAGGCCATATAGGACTACATAATTGTTTCTAACCTAGTAAATTATGTATGTTAGTAACTATGTATTTCATTTATCTTACCTACTATCGTACATATTATCCGTGCAGGGGCGGAGAAATAATACTGACACTCTGCGGCCGGGGTCAGCCCGTCGTAAAATGCGACTAAACAACCCAAGCTAGGTGGTAGGGCTCCAAGCCCGTCTGGATAGCAACCACCCCTGATTTTTAAATATTCTGTCTTAATAACCTTGTGTTCCGGTATAAGTGACCAAGTTCCAGAACCACTACGTGGATAGCAGCGTGTTCTCCATGCCCCTGGCATTGCAAACACCCGTAGGCGACGGTAACTGTAAAATTCTTAGTGGACCGTCAGCCTGTCTGGTTTCCTATGGCAATAAAAAAAATACATCAGTAGTTTTTTACGTCGCAACGTTGAAGATGATGAAATCGAGTTCCTAAATACCAAACGTATAATTTTCGCATGTCAATAATATCTTTATAATAAATATCTCACGTAGATTCCGAAGAAGATTAATATGTAAATCGTACAAGTTTGAGGCGTGAAGGTGGCGCCTTGGGGGCGTTCGCTCACCGCAACTTAAATCGATACCCTTCGAGGCACTGATTAACAGCAACTGATCACGCGCGGCAGCGTTATTGAATTCTACTTAAAAAGTTTCTTAAGCGAAGCTGATACATTTCCATCAGAAAACACATATTTCTTTGTGGTAAGTTCATTACTTAACCTGTTAACCGGGCAGTATATTTTTGTTCTACTCGTTTCACAAATGGGATATTTTTCTTCGTAATTATAAGTAATAAAAGGCAATAATCTTTAACTTGTTATTTTTATTTATTTCCACATATTTTATAATACCTATATAAATTCAAAACATTAACGCAGAAAAAATTATTGAACGGAATTAAATAATTATCTGTGCAGGGGCGGAGAAAGAATACTAACCTCTGTGGCCGGGGTCGGTCTGTCGTAAAAGGCGACAAAACAACCCACCCTAGCTACGTGGTAGGGCCTCAAGCCCGTCTGGATGGCGACCACCTTTGGTCTTAAGTATGCCGCCATAATAACCTTGTGTTGAATTCCGGCATTAGTGACCCAAGTTCCTGTACCCTTATGGGACAGCAGCGTGTTCGCGATGCCACTGGCGTTGCATACACCTATAGGTGACGGTAACTGCTAAATCCTAAGCGGGCCCTCAGCCTGTCTGCTGTTCTATAGCAATAAAAAAAATTTATTTCGTAGTATGATATTCCTTGAAGCAATGCGCTATACACAAAGTAACGCCACAGTCGGGATACTAGAATATAGATTCTTTCCTAAAGCCTTTTAAACCGCACAATTTCTCACCCATTAAAACTACGCTAGGATTTAACGAATGAAAAACTACATAAAATTAACGCGTTCAAATGTCCACGAGGAGAAATGTCGTCATGTTCATTGTAGTAGTACATCGTGTATGACGAAATATATTATCATATCCAGTTAACAGGTTAATTGCTTTTATTTATAGAGATTCTTAGATATATGAATGTAGAATAAAAGGCTGGCGCAATGCCCACGCAAGTAGTCTGGTAAAGCCAATCCCCACGAGATACAAATTATTTATAATACTAGCTGACCCGGCAAACGCTGTTCTGCCATATAAATTAAAAAAAAAAATAATAAAATTAGTCTATGTCCTTCTTCAAGGTTCACTCTAATCTCTATACCCAAATTCATCAAAATTGGTTCAGCCATCGCGAACTTTTAAATTGATCTTTTCAAGATATACAATTTCGTAGTACATTAATTTGATCTATCTATCTCAATAGGTTTAGCCAGCGTTTGCGATTTAAGCGCACAAAAATATGTTTGTTACGACATCACATTACAAACCTTTGAATTGTTCGGCTTTTCTGTACTATAATATGTGTGTATCTATACAAATAAATAAAATTGGAGGGTCTGTTTGTAATATTAAAATAACCGCTTTTTACTAAGTTCATACGGACGTAGACACGGTACATATACCAAAACAATTTTTTTTACAATTTTTGTCTGTCTGTCTGTCTGTTTGTTCCGGCTAATTTCTGAAATGGCTGCACCGATTTTGACGGGACTTTCACTGGCAGATAGCTGATGTATCAAGGAGTAACTTAGGCTATTGTTATTTTAGAAAAAAAAAATGGTTTTTGTTAAAAATTATAAGTTTCGGAAATTTCATATCAATCGTTACACACAAATCGAATTTCATTTCAATCACATGAAATAGGGTTTAGCTTAGACTGGACTTTGTAGGTTCGAACGTACGTTTTCCGGAGGCGCATGGCGTAACAGTTCAGTTGCATTCGATAATACTGACTGTTTGCATATTTCATTTATATTTTAGGGTTTATAGGGTTTGTAATCCAAAATAAACCATAAGATATATCCAAACAATTCTGCCCATAATCACTATTCCACGCGGACGGAGTCGCGTGCACAGCTAGTATACATATAAACCTTCCTCTTGAATCTATTGCTGAAAGCTGCATTAAAATCAGTTGAATACTTTAAAAGATCTAAGCGAACAGACAGCGGAAGCGACTTCATTTTATATGTTGCAAATAGTTCAGTCTGAGAGGACTGACAGTATGATGAATGGTCAAAAGTGTGTGACAAGTAGAAAAGGCCTAACAGATGTATCACAAATATAGGAAATCATTGAGTTATTTACCCTAAACAGCTATAGTAAAAAAAACACATATTTTTTACCTCGAAATCCTTGAAGTTGTCTTTGGATAATCGATAGAATATTTTCAATTCTAGCGTGTAGGCGACGAACTTATTACCTCTTTTACTCGGACACAAACAACAAAGGAGAGTAAATTGAATTTTCCTTTCAGGTTTATGAGTCAGGTTTGCTTGAATCCCACATCTTTATTCCTGTGTCTTTAAATTTAGATTTGACAATGACGCGGCGCAACGGCTTTCGCACATCAGAACTCCTGCGAGTGTCACAAGTTCGATTCGCGTCCCGAGTCTATATATATATTTTTTTTATTGCTGTATGACAGCAGACAGGCTGACGGCCCGCTTAGAATTTAGCAGTTACCGTCGCCTATGGGTATTTGTAACACCAGTGGCATCGCGAACACGCTGCATATTATGTATTTATTAACATGAAGAAAAATATTTTCTAGTAATCATTATAGTTTATGTTTATCTAGAATAGAATAGAATAGAATAGAATATTCTTTATTGCACACAGAAAATAATAAAATAAAATGAACATAGACTTAAACTAAACAAATGTACAATTGGCGGTCTTATCACTAATAGTGATTTCTTCCAGACAACCGTCTTAATAACAATCAATATGATCTGGAATAGGTCGGTCATTGTGCGCATTAGTATCATATAAAAAAAAAAAAATATATATATATATATATATATATATATATATATATATATATATATATATATATATATATATATATATATAATTGAATAAATAAAGGGATAATAACTACATAAAATGGGAAATATATAAGAGAAAAATAAAATAAAATTACATACACCTACATAAGATTATAAGATCAATTATAAATGAAGATAGTGTTCTTTTACCAGTGAGTTGAAGGAGGTAAGAGATTTGGCACTTCTGATTTTAAATGGCAATGCATTCCACAGTTTCACAGCCATAACTGTAAAGGATCTGCCATAAATTTGAGTGGTATGCATTGGAGTGGTGAGTCGCAGGTTCGCTGATGTTCTCAACAACCTTGAGCTACTTTCCTGAAGAAACGCAGAACGCTCTTTTAGATAATGAGGAAATTTGGGATTGAAAAGAGTATTATAGGTATATAGAAGAGAGAGGATTCGAGCATTCCGGCGAAGGCGAATAGGGAGCCATTCGAGCTTACAACGAAATTCGGAAACATGATCATATTTGCGTAAACGTTGCGTTGCTATCTATTATAAATTACGTTTCTAAAACAATAAAATTAAGTTATTTATCTAATAAAATTCATAATGAAAGCTCCTCTTAAAAGATAGTAGCCCGTCACAAAGTTAAATTGTTAATTTCCTAGGGGACCCACAATAATGATGTTATAAATAAAACCAGAGAGCAAGACTGGAAGTTGCTTTAACAATACATTAACGAGCTTTTTTGTTCTTTTTATACACATTTTTTTCTTTTCAACAACACCGATTCTTGCCAATTAGAATCCGCTGGTAAATAGACCCTCACAAATCAGCATTGGTCATCTACACCTTACGCAGGGGAGTTTGAACTTCGAACCACTTTGCCCCGGTATTAACTCGGAGATTGACTAACTCCGGTGACGTGGAATAGGTGGTCGGTGCACGCACATTTATTTAAGCGGTGGAGCATCACGGCGGCTGTCGATCGATGGCTTATCCTCGACCTGGAACGACACCCGTGGCTCCGAGGTGTAACCAATCAATCCAGAAATAGAGGCAACTCTTTGCCCCTTTTACTAGATTTTTGGTACTTAGGAAATGTCTTGCTGAATTAATACTGCTTTTACAAGGCCAGAGAGTAGTCTTCTCTATAGGAGCCCATAGAGAAAACCGACCTTGCTTTTATATTAAAAATATAAATATCTTAAAAAATTCTAGCTAAGAACTTTTTGGAAATGAAAAAAGTTTGGGCTTGCATAACAACAGCCCATAAGGTCTTACTAATGGACTCGGGTCTCCCCTTAGAGGGAATGAACAGCAAACCCATGCCACGTTCATTCTATGCGGAAATTCGCACCCATAAATATGGGTTACACACATACCGCTGATTTTGGTATGTAGGTTGTTTCACGATAATTTTCCATCGTGGAATTCAAACGCCCGTAACGTGGCCTTGTACGACTCGCTAGGTAAGTAATAACGCCTTTTCTTATTTCTGGCTGGGTCCACACGGCCAAACAGAAAGTGTCTATAGTATTAAAAAACAATTTGAATTGTGCTAAGTAGTAATTCAACATACCACCTGCATTCCTCGGATGGATCAACAAGGACGCAGATGAACGGCTGTTTATCTTACAAGGTAATAGCTGTCAAGTCGGCTTTTATAAGGGTCCCAAGTGGGGAAAGGGGGGTGGCAATATTAATAACGCACGCCGGCTATAAATCATTGACAATCACGATAAAAACTTCATCAAAGTATTCGTGCTGATAGCAATGAGGTGTGGCTAAGTGAAACAATGTTTTAATCTATTTTTTATTTATTTGCAGCATAGGTACCTACATAGTCAAGATGTTGTTACATTTTTCACATAGAAGCATTTCAAAGATTATAATCTTCTCACTCTAGTTCTGTTTTTGATTTTATGCGAAGAAAGTATTTTACTTTACCCCTTTCTAAGTTATATTGTGCCGATGACAGATGGGGAACACTAACAGATCTTTGTTTCTTGTTTACTGAGCGATTGGTTGTGTCTGTAGCTTCTGGTACTTCGGAGCCCGGAGTCCGAAATTGAATATTATCACTGACATGGCTTACTTACTTTTTTTTCAAGCGGGACTGCAGTCTGATATCACAACCCAAAAAAAAAAATGATACATTTCCTTTGCAATCTGTTAAGAAGGCGGTGATATGGTTATTGGTTACTATATCTTAGTTCATCAATCTTCCAAAAGCACACAAAGATAGCTAGCTACGAGTTCTATCACTCAATTATTCGCAATGTCGGCGGTACCTTCGCTACTACTATATTTCACCTTTTCGAAAATTTATTTTAACTTTATTACACTTATACTTATATATTACACTTATATATTATACTTATATATTACATATATTACACTTTTATCAATTCGATAAGGCAACTACATACGTCCGGTCCCTTGCTGGCGTCACAGATAAGTTCAGTGTTGCGGTAGAATTACACCAAGGATCGGCTCTTAGCCCTTATCTGTTTCTCTTGGTGGTAGGTAGATGCAGCAGCATCAGGAATACAGGAAGAGGCACCTTTGTGTATACTCTTTACGATGACATTGTGCTGGTTGGAGAATATGCTCATGAGGTTCAGAGCAGATTGGCTAAATGGCAGGAGAGATTGGAGGCTGTTGGGTTGAAGATAAGTAAAACCAAAACTGAACATCTATTTTGTGACTGGTAAACTTTCCGCCTTTACCCCAATTACTTTAGGAGGCGTGTCTCTGCCAACTTCCGTTACCTCGGATCATTAATCCAGAACGACGACGGTGAGATAGGCCGAGATATAAAAAGAAGAAATGCAAGATGGATGATATGGCGACAGGTCTCAGGAACAATTTGTGACCCAAGAGTACCACTTAAAGGTAAAATTTATAAATCCGTAATAAGGCCTGTCGTATTGTATGGATCGGAATGTTGGGCCACAAAGAGAATGGACGAAAACCCTTTCGTCCATCCCTTGGTGTTATATGCTGCGGAGATAAGAATGCAGAGATGGATGTATGGAGTTAAATGGATAAAATTAGAAATGAGTATATTACAGGAAGGATGAAAGTAGCGCGCCAGTTATTGAAAACCTTAAAAGTAATAGACTAGTGTGGTTTGGCCACGTAATGCGCAGGGAAGAATGCCATATATCAAGGAAAATTATAGAAATGAAAGTGGACAGATACAGGAGTAGAGGTAGACCAAAAAATATAGATGGATTGCGTAAAAGATGTTATGGCAAAAAAGGGTGTGAATGTTGGGATGACGGCTAACAGAGGAGATTGGAAGAAGAGAACATGTTGTGCCGACCCCATATGATGTGGGATACGGGCAGGAGTAAGAAGAAGACTTTTTTCTTCGTAATATTATCAACAAAATACGTCTACTTAATATTTACCTCTTTATAGAATAAGACAAATATAAATAACTACAAAATCCTAAATACCATTTCACGATATAATCAATCATAGGACAAACAATAAAAAATCTGACATACAAAAGCGCAAAATGTAACAAAACTGCCATTTCAATAAATCTGATGAAGTGGAACGAAAAACACTCATCTCGTGTGTTTGAGGGTCGCGACACATCCGTATACATACATAACAGAGGCTGAATGGCAGACCCGGTGGCCTAGTTGGCGCGACTCGCTGGCTCTTGAACACGACCGTGACGTCACCCGCCCCGGTGCACTTGCACTAATGGCTGACCCGGGAGGCTTTTTCTCATTGCTAGAGTAAACCAGCGGATAGAAAGATAGAAAACATACACCTAAATCGCCACATATTTAATAAATAATATCACGAGATAAAATGGAAGAGATCGTTTTAAGCGATAAGGCCGCCTATAGTTTTTTTTATTGCTTTAGGACAACAGACAGGCTGACGGCCCGCTTAGAATTTAGCAGTTACCGTTGCCTATGGGTGTTTGCAACGCCAGCGGGATCGCGAACACGCTGCTGTCCCATAAGGGTACACGAACTTGGGTCACTAATGCCGGCACACAACACAAAGTTATTATGGCGGTATACTTAAGACCAAAGGTGGTCGCCATCCAGATGGGCTTGGGGCCCTATCACGTAGCTAGGGTGGGTTGTTGTGATCGCCTTTTACGTCAGGCCAACCCCGGCCGCAGAGGTCTGTATTCTTTCTCCGCCCCTGCACGGATGATGTATTGTATGGTGTATTAATTGTAAGAATTTGGACAATTTTGTAATCAAAATTGTCTTATAAATTTGCGAAGTACAAAAATATGTATACTAAGTATTAATATTAATCAGCTATCCGTGCTGGGGCGAAGAAATAATACTGACCTCTGCGGCCGGGGTCGACCTGTCGTAAAAGGCGACAAAACAACCCTAGCTACGTGGTAGGGCCCCAAACCCGTCTGGATGGCGACCACCTTTGGTCTTAAGTATATCGCCATAATAACCTTGTGTTGTGTTCCAAGTTCCTGTACCCTTATGGGACAGCAGCGTGTTCGCGATGCCACTGGCGTTGCAAACACCCATAGGCAACGGTAACTGCTAAATTCTAAGCGGGCTCTACAGCAATAAAAAAAGGTAATATAAATTATATCTAATATTACTTTGTAGATAAATTTGTCACTGAGGAAGGTACTAGCGTCTAAGATACAAGCTTAGCCTAGTTTAGACGTAGGTTTTCTTTATAATATGTAGACCTTTGATTCGTTGTTAATAAACATTTTTATTATTTTTATTACTAATTTTTATTTATGTAGATAAAATGAGTATACAAAAAAGAGTAATCTATCTATAAAAAGGTTTCTAATGAATTTCTAATTTCGTAATGAATCAATAACGATGCACGTTATTGATTCATTACGAACTAAGCTTAGGATATCTCACAAAAACAACTTCTCTCGAATTGTGTGCGATTACATGAGTCGGCGGATTATTATTTCTGTTCGGCACATATAGGGACAAGACACAAGTTAATCCATTAACTCATCCAATAACGCGCTATTTTCATCGCCTATGACAGTTTCATATGGAATTCACCGACTTTCTTTAAAAAGATAAGTTTATAAAATATAACAGCTGTAGAGGATAATAAATAACAAATAAGTACGTGTGATTAAATTCAAAAGATTTATATTTTTGATGTGAAACATGTGGCGGGTCAGATCGACTGTAGGCGTGGCCACCGCAATGTAACAGTCACCACGACAAAGAAAGCAAGATTACACTGTGACACACTATCAATTGATTCAAGTCAACAACAGTAATTTAAATATACTTTGATAATTAGAGTGTGCACGTGTGTGTACTTCAATAAATATAAATGTTTATTCAATAAACAGTCATCGTATTTTGAAAAAAAAAATTTTTTTTTCAATATGCTATATTTATTTCTTTTCGTAAACTATCCTTTTATGCATATCACCTATACAAAATAATTTCGATGTTTCAAATCTGGCAGGCGTCCTACGATCCATTATAGTTTTAATAAGCTCAATACAGTCTACTCTTCGCAAATACTTTTTTGAAAATCAATTAATAAATCAAATTTAAAAATTAATAAATTTCCTACTAATATGCAAGATTTTATTTACGAGCGAATCAATTGAACTTCAGTATAGTGTCAAAGTGTCATAGTGTCAAAAATCTGGATTAAACACAAAACGCATTCTTAACAATTGTCACGCTCAATATATTACAGAACGAGCAGGACCCAGTTAAATCAATCATTCAGTTGGCGTCGCAAAGGGAAAATTTAATATACGCCCAAAATACATTCCCCTTTTCACCCCACGTTTGCACTATTGTACAAGATATGTGCGTCTGTTTGAATAGATATCAATAGTTTATGTTGAAGGTTTATTGAAATTTTATATCAATGCCACAAAGCGATTGACCGAGTTGGAAAAACGAATTAAATTGGATCAACTTTTTTTTTTTTTTTTTTTTTGGTCTCGGGGAAAAACCTCTCTTGACGGGTTCCCCCGGCCCGGGGGGACCGAGGGATATGTGGGACTCCGGGATTTTTCCGACTACCCACTAAAAAACCCCGCTGTTCTCCTATCGCCTACGCCCGGGCCCACGGATATATGGCCTGCCGATCTCGTGGCCCGGGCCGGCGCCGGCCCGCCCTTTGTCTTGAGGCGGGCCCCTTCTAAAGTGTTGGCGCCAGGGGGTCAGGGTTTCGTCCCCCCGGCGCTCTCCTAACAACTCTAGGAGTTGAGGGGGCCGCGGAACAGCACGCAGCCCTCACCCTCGCGGCAATAGTGCGGGCGGCGGGTCCTCCCCCGAGGGGCCGCCCGCGGCCGCTTTTTACGGCGGCCGGAGGTCGTTACTGGCCCTCCGGCGCCGCCGGCGTGGCCTGCGTTGGCGGGAGGGGAGTGTGGTGGTCGACTCCCGCTCCCGCTCCGCCGCCTCCTTTGCGGACATGACTGCCTCGCAGAAGGAGGCGACGGCCGTCCATCCAAGATCGCCCCCGACCATGGACAGAACCAGGGCCGGGAGCGACAGGTCCACGCCGATTTGGGCGACGAGGGCGCGGCGCTCCTCGCGCCACGCAGGGCACACGGCGACAGTGTGGTTCACCGTGTCCTCCTCGTCGCCCGCGCCACAGTGGTGGCACCCTGACGTCATCTCCCGCCCTATGCGACACAGGTACCTCCCGAAGCAACCGTGCCCCGAGAGGACCTGCGTCAGGCGGAAGGTCAGGGCGCCGTGGCGCCTTTCCAACCATTCAGCCAGGACGGGCCTCACCGCTTCGATGGTGGCGAGGCCCGCGCTGGGGTGCGCGAGGCGCTCCTTCCACTCCACCATGAGCACCTCGTCGCGCAGCTCCGCGCGCTTCACCTCAGTTTCACGAGGCGTGGGGCGAGAGCCACGCTCGGCCGCGCCCCGGCGCCACTGGTACAACAGCGCCAGGACCCGGGCCTCGAGGTCCCATGGTGGGGATCCGGCCAGCAGGGAGGCCGCTTCGAAGGACACCGTGCGGTATCCTCTTATCGCCCTGACGGCCAGGACGCGCTGCGACCTGCGAAGCAGCGCCGTCGTTTTGGCCGTCAGGCGATCCGCCCAGATCGGGGCCCCGTAAAGGGCCATCGACCGCACGGTTCCCTCAAAGAGCCTGCGGCACACTGCGCCCGGCCCGCCGATATTCGGCAGCAGACGGGAGAGTCCCGCCGCCGCCCGAACTAGCCTCGGCGCCAGGCGCTCGAAGTGTGCCGCGAAGTCCCATCGCCCGTCGAGCACCAGTCCAAGATAATTCATGGACGGCCCGACGGCGATGTGGACGCCTCCTACCGTTATGCGCAGGCCCGGTGGCGGCCTCTGACGGGGCCCGTAAAATATCACGGCCTCCGTCTTGTTCAAGGCCACCTCCAGGCCTAGTCGCCGGATTCTTGCCACTGTGTGCGCCACCCCAGCCGTGCCCAGAAGGCACGCCTGGCGGGGGTTCCTCCCGCGTGCTGTGACGAGCGTGTCGTCGGCGTAACAGATGACGCCGACGCCGGGGAGGAGTGCCCCCCTCAGGACCCAGTCGTATGCGATGTTCCACAGCAGGGGGCCCAGGACCGACCCCTGTGGAACACCGCACACGACGTCTCGCCGACTTTGCCCACCCTGGACCGGATAGACGACGGCACGATCACTCAAATATGCCCCAACTATGCGACGGAGGTAGGGAGGCACCCGATGGTACTTGAGCGCCTCCCGCACGCAGCTCCACGGCAGGGTGTTGAAGGCATTGGCGATGTCGAGTGACACCGCCAATAGCACCCCACCTCGAGCCACTGCGTCCCCCGCCTGGCTCCTCAGACGCGTGATCGCGTCAATAGTGGAGCGCCCCTGGCGGAATCCGAACTGTTCGTCTGCCAGGTTCGGCCCCTCTGTCTCTAGGTGCCGGACGAGGCGGTCTGCGAGGATCCTTTCGAAGATCTTCCCCACCTCGTCCAGCAGCACAATGGGCCGATAGGCAGACGGTGAGTCCGCCGGGCGCCCCTCCTTCGCGATAAGGACCAGCCTCCCCGTCTTCCATCTGAGGGGAAACCGGCCCGATCGCAGACACAAATTGGATCAACTTCTGCAACTGTACAACAACAACGATTCTTTTTATTTTCATTTTCATATATGAATTTTATTATTTATTTATATTGTCTGTTATTTGATTTATACTGTCTGGTTCAGGGGAAACTGGGGACCCTCTGCGCTGCATCGTATCAATAGCGGGCACTACGGGATCTTGCACCCCTTTTTAGTCAGAGGCCGGAGGCAGCGGTTGCCCCTGCGCGCGATTCAAACAGGACGTGTGTTGAGCCGGGGGGTGGGGGATGGGCACCAAGAGCCGGGCCGCGCTCCTTGCCAGAGGCATGGCATTCGTACCTTTCATAGCGAGTGATTAGGTAAGCGATGGATACAGTGAAAGCGGAGTACGGAAGCGGAGTGCAGGAGCGGGAAGAAGACGGGTTCATGCTCATGCAAAGTATTAATGATCTCACTAGATTAACAACTGTTAATCGTATGGATTACGAATGTTAGGTCGTCTCTTCTCTTGACTTGCGATCACTTGGCAGTAGACTACTCCTAACACACGCTTTTGAGATAATTTGAAATAGTTCATAGAATGTTATAGATGTGTAAATTACAGTAAAATTGTTACCTCATCATCATCATCATCTTTGCGTTGTATCCCGGTTGCAGCCCAAACTCTCGCTTCGGCGCCCGGGGTCCGCTTTCCGACTTTTTCTTCTCCACTTCGCACGATCTTCAGCATCCCTGGTAGTGAGCCCATTGGCACGCATATCACCCCTTACAACGTCAAGCCAGCACTTTTTGGGTCTACCCCTCCTGCCGGGGCCCGGCGGAGGCGGCATGGCCAGACATTTGTTACCCACGTAAGCATCCGGTTGCCGTAAAACGTGGCCGTACCAACGGAGCCGACACTCTTGTAATTTATCCGCAATGTCACGGACATGAAGACTGCCGCGAATGCGGGAGTTCCTAACGCGGTCCTTCCGCGTCACTCCACACATCCACCGCAGCATATTCATCTCCGTGACACGCAGCTCTTGCTTGTGTCGCTCTAACACCGGCCACGCTTCACAGCCGTATAAAAGGACAGGCCTAATGATGGTCTTATAGACCTGTCCCTTCAACTTTACCGGCATCTTGGGGTCACAAATGACACCAGTTACCTCACGCCATTTGGCCCACGCGGCAGCAATGCGTGCCTTGACGTCGCAATCGATGTCACCAGACGCATGGAACACAGATCCCAGGTATTTCACTTGGTCCGTGCGCTCGATCGTGTCGCCACCTATGCGTACGGGTGTGGGATCTGTGGAGTTACAGGCCAAGTACTCGGTCTTCGCCACATTGATCTTCAGACCACCGTTCTCAAGCGACTCCTTCCACGCCTTCACGCGTTGCACCAGCCTACCCCTGTCCGAATCTGCCAGCGCGATATCATCAGCATACATGAGCAACCACGGGGGCTGCTCATGTGAGTTTCTGATGCTGCCTGACAAAACGTCTAATACCACGCTAAACAGAAACGGACTAAGGACGGATCCTTGGTGCACCCCGACGGTGATGGGGAAAGGTTTTGTGTCGCCAACAGCGGTCCGAACTACGGAATCGGAGTCCCGGTACATGTCTCGGATGATGTCAACATAGGCTTCTGGAATCCCTTTGGACCGCAATGCCCACCAGATTATCGCGCGAGGAATACAGTCGAAGGCCTTCTGCAAGTCGAGAAGCAGGCAATGCAGAGGCGTATTCTTCGCCCTGTATTTCTCCGCGACAGTCCTTAGGGCAAAAATAGGGTCCATTGTCCCGTGACCAGGGCGAAACCCATATTGACATTCCGAGACAGTGCACTCCTGTCGAATCCGAGAGTCGATAACCCTTTCGAAGAGCTTCATGGTGTGGGACATGACCTTAACCCCTCTGTAGCTACCGCACTCCTGCACCGACCCCTTGCCTTTGAAGACTGGAGTAATGATACTCAGTCTCCATTGGCTCGGGATCGTACCGGTGAGGAGCGCCCGGTTGAAGAGGTCGGTTAAGACGCCCACACCACGAGAGCCCATCGCCTTCCAGGCTTCGATGGGGACTCCATCGGATCCAACAGCTTTCCGATTCTTCATGCGGCGAAGACAATTCTGGACTTCTGCAGGCGTTACCAGTGGCACTAGTCCTTGATTCGGAGGGAGATCTGGCGGCTGCACCCCTTTATGCTGCATGTTCAGCAGTTCGTGGAAATACGAGCGCCATCTCTCCTTCACCGCGAGGTCCTCGCATAGCAGGTTGCCCACAGGGTCTTTTACACAGCGGCACTTGGAAATATCCTGTGCCGCTTTGACCCTGGAGCGCGCCAACTTATAGATGAGCTTCTGCCCCTCAGTCGATTCCAACTTGTCGTAAAGTGGTTGTAAGTGGTCTCGTCTGGCTCTGGCAACAGCTCTCTTAGTGAGGCGCTTTGCCACCCGGTATGCGTCGCGATCTTCAGGAGATCTGGACGCTTGCCACTTCTTAAAGAGGGCTTTTTTCGCTCTAGTCTCCCTCTGGACTGTGTCGTTCCACCACCATGTCTCCTTGTCACACTTGCGACCACCCTTAGACACCCCAAGCACCTCCTTCGCCGACCCAAGGATAGCCGCCTGAATCTTGTCCCAGTAAGCCTGAACTGGTTCGCCCATACCACCGGCGCACTTGTCACCGACGGTTAAGGCGAACTCCTGGGACGTGACTTCATCAAGCAGCCACCACCGGATTCGGCGCTGAACGCGCTCGGTATACGTGTCTTTAGGCTTAGCGCAGAGGTCCATGACAAGAAGGCGATGTTGTGCAGTGAGACTCTCACCGGGTATGACCTTGCAGTTGGCCACTTTGCTGATGTGGTGTCTCCTAGTGAGTAGGAAGTCGATTTGGGTAGCATTCCTCCCGCTCCTGTAGGTGATGAGATGCTCGGGTCTCTTTTTGAAATACGTGTTCACGATGGCAAGGTCGGCAGCCGCTCACGTATTGAGGATGTCCTCCCCTTCCGCGTTGCGGCTACCGTACCCAAATCCCCCGTGAACACGCTCAAATTCCCCACATTCATCACCCACATGACCGTTCAGATCACCCCCCAAAACGATCCCCTGTGATAATGGGATTCCACGGAGCACTTCTCCGAGTAAATTCCAAAACGCTATTTTATCGGCGTCGTCACAACCGGCCTGTGGCGCATAGGCACTTATCAAGTGGGTAACTACCCCATCGATAAGCACCCTAACGACCATAAGCCGGTCGCTATGACGTTTCACTTCCAAAATGTCGTTCTGGAACTCCTCCGAGAGCACTATGGCAACCCCATTCTCCCCACCAGGTGCACCTGTGTAGATCAGCTTGTAGCCATTCCCAATGAACCGGGATCTGCTGGCCTTCCACCGAGTCTCCTGCAGGAACGCCACGTCCACCCTCCGCCTGGAGAGCACATCGGCCAACTCTCTCGCGCGTCCGGTTAGCGTGCCTATGTTCCATGTTGCGAAGCGGATCTTTCGAGATGTTTGGGCTGCGTGAGTTGGGGCTAACGTCGTTAGCCGTGCCCGCCCATGACACGGTAGCCCTTGTCCATTTCTCACAAGAGCCGGGCGAAGCTCTTGCGCGCCGTTATGCGGCGGCGCCCTAGCCCTTATCCAATCTCGCATTCTTTGTCTCTCCATTACGATTTGGCTGATTTTGGCTTTTACGGGGGCGACTGCCGTCTGACCCCCCAACCCCAAAAGGAAAGCCGTCGTCAGAGCCTCGTCCGTTATTCAGCAGGGTGCGCCGACTTGCAGGTGAGGTTGACTTGGGCCCCGAAGATGTTGGTAGGGCCCCTTACACCCCCACAGTAAAATTGTTACCTAATTAATAGTAACTAATTAATCTTCTTAAATTAAACAATTGACACCGATAATCAAAACTACTACATCTTATAGAAATATTTTACCCCAAATCAAGTTCGAAAAGTATTTAATGTAATGTAATGAAAGTAGTCTGCCCCAGAAAAAACAGGCCATGATCTTACCGGCGGATGGAATCGCCTTAAATTTCTTCGGAGTTGGGGATAACAGTCTCTTCCAAGTCATGGGCTGTTTTTTCATTTCCGAGTCGTAATTGTGAAGCCATGTTTCGTCCATAGTTATGAATCGAGCCAAAAATCGGTTAAGATCTTGTTGTAACAAACACAAACAACTTTGTGAAATTATCAGTCTCGTTTGTTTTTGCGAATTAGAATTCATTTTGGGCATCCAGCGCGCTGACACTTTTTCATACCCAAATTATGGATACTTCCTATAGAAATCTTCATTTCTTCTGCTATAAAACAAACAGTAACACAACGATCCGCCAAGACAATTTTTTCAACTTTTTTAATCATTTGTTCAGCCAACGTCCCGTGCGGGGGTCATCGTTAATGGAAGTTCTTCCTCGCTTGAATTCAGCACACCAACGCATAACCGTGGAATATGGAGGAGCATGAATCCCTAATGTTGCTCTCAAATCTTGATTTACCAGCTCCTTAGTACAAAAATTTCAAGCAGAGATATTTTACTACCGCACGAACTTCAATTTAATCCATTTTTAAGAATACATTTTGACACGACGCAATCAAATGACTTCATTTTTAAATTATAAATTATATCTGATTCTAATGTCTGGGCTATATGCCTCCAGTATTTTCTTCCAAGGAGAATGTATCGCATTATCACTATTTATTGAACACCTCTCGTACATGACTTTTTTAATGATTAAGACAAAACTTCGAGTGTAAGTAGAAATCAAATTAATAAATATTTATTAGGTAATTTTGTGACATTGAAACGGCAATTTAAATGGTTTCTAGTTACAAGTTTCTTCTTAAATGTGAAGCCTTATTATAGATCCATTTAAATGTTGGTTCCAGCTTGAGTAAACAACCTTAATCGATAAAAATTAGTTTGCCGGTACCTGTTATACGGCGTTCAGTGTTTCTAAGACGAACAATTGTTAACCTAGAAACTTTGATTAAAGCTCCTCAATCAGCCCTTTTGAGCACAATTCAAAGGAAACCAAGTAAAACTGTTTGAATCAACATTAACTCGGTACAATGTTATATAATTATGTAAAATTTAAACGTGTAATGTAAAATTTAAAGAGAAACTTTATTTCGTTTTGGAACACAATTTTAGTGAATATACAAGATCGTTTTTCTAAAAACTTACAATTGGAACAATACATTTAAAATAGCAATAAATTCCAATAAAAAACACTTTTCAATTAGGCGAAATTGACATTTGAATTAATAAATAATTTCGAAATGTTAATTTGAACTTTGAAAAAAAGGATTATACTAATTATGCCTGTCTGTTATCGAGATTTCTAACTGCTACCCATAACCAAAGATATTAGTGCAGCTCTAATTATCAGTTTTAATAAATATACTAGCGGACTCAACATGTGATAGACAACTCGTCCTGTACACCAAAGAAAAAAGTTTTTTTTATAGCTAGAATTCAGCAGACAGGCAAACGGCCTTCCCCGGCAGGTATTCACCGTCGCCTATGGACATTTGCAACATCAGAGGCATTACCAACACGCTGCCGGCCTCGAAGAAATTTTATAACGCCTTTTTTGAAGAACCCCATATCGTACCGCGCTGAGAAAAGCCAGAAGCTCATTCCAGATCCTGAGAGTACGTAACATGAACGATCTTGAGAACCGTTTTGTACAAGAAAGAAGAGGCTCCAAGAAATGGGGATGAACACCTAGCCGATGGCGGACAGTGCGGTGGTAGAAAGACGACGAGGGCACCATTCTAAATCGCTCCTCAGAACTCTCCCTGTTGTACAGACGGTAGAATACGCCTTTGCGGAGAGACTTTGCGTCTCTTTAGACGCAAAGTCTCTCCGAAGTCCAAACATGTCTAGACCGTCTGTGAGTATGGGATCGTCGACAGCAAGAACTGCGCGCCGTTGGATGGAGTCTAGGGGATTGAGCTGACAGACGGGTGTTCCAGCCCATAAATGGGAGCAGTACTCCATATGCGGTCTGACCTGTGCTTTGTATAGCACAAGCCGTTGCATTAGACTGAAATACTGCTTGGACCGGTTTAGCACACCCAGCTTTACTACTACTACCAGCTATACTGCTTGAGATGGAAAGAGAGGTTCCTTAGAACTGTGGCGCAGGTGCGAACGGGGTTTTTTTGGCAGAGAATACGCAGACTTGCGTCTTCGAGGGGTTGAACTGAACAAGGTTTTGTCGTCCCTATTCAAAGACTCTCTAGAGTTCTCTACTTCAGACACAAGTCTGACCAAACTTTCTTCCAAAACCGCAGGAGAGAAGCTTACATGACCAGTGTACCATGCATCGCCGGTGCTATCATCTGCATAGCAATGAATGCCATCTATGGATAACATGTCATTGATATGAAGAATAAACAGCGTCGGCGACAGCACACAACCCTGGGGCACACTAGCATTGATAAAAGTAAATGATTTAAAAAAATTTGTAGTGGATTTGAATTGTGAGTATTTTGATGGTATAAAAGAAAACATTTAAAAATAAAAACGAATAACAAGTTTATTCCCCCCTTGCAGCGATTACGGCATGTATTCCGTCTTGGCATGCTTTCCACCAGGCTTTTGATGGTGTCCTCTGGAATGTGTTCCCATTTAGCCGAGATCACACGGTTAGGCTCCCTGATGCTTTGTGAAGGTAGTTGAACAGATCGTACTCGCCGTTTTAGGAGGTCCAGACGTACCCAATGAGGTTAAGGTCGGGGCTCCGCGCTGGCTAATCCAAACGACGAATACTGACTTCTTGCATATATCATATATCTACGTTGCCAGAACGGTGGGCCCGAGCATTATCGTCCATGTAAATGGCATCTTCACCAATTACAGTTAGTGCGGGTTATGCACGTGGACAAAAGATTTCTGCTATGTAACCTTTGCGCATTTAGTGAGTCGTTTTCAATGAATACTATAGCTGATAAAGAATTATAGCTGAAAGTTACGCGCGCCCAAAACATAACGGACTCCCTACCATAGGGGTGATTTCTTCAAAACACAAGTCGGCATAGCATTTTCCTGGTCTTAGCAACACTCACTGACATCGGTCCTCACCATGCAGACAAATTCGAGCCTTATTGGAGAAGAGTACGCTACTCCAGTTACCTATTGTCCAAGATAGGCACCGGTGCTCACGGAGTAACTTGAGGGCCCGCGCTCATCGTCGACGTGCGTATATCAGCCGCTAAAAGCCCCCTACTCACAGTCCATAGGCTAAATTCTGCTCCTCGTACCTCTTCAAGGTTTCTTTTAAGATCTATGTAACTGCATTTTCGGTTTCTCAGCGCCTGACTCACTAAAAAGCGGTCATCTCGTGGTTGTGTGCAACGTTTTCTCTAAGAATCTTGCCTACGCTGAACGGAACCTGTCTCTTGGCATCGAGTCCAGCTTCTTTGGACGGTTGAACGACTCACGTTTAACCGCTGTGAGATGTAACATTGGCTACACCCCTCTTCCAGCAGCGCTATAATTTTACTAGCTCTTATTGCTTTTTCTGCAATTACAATCTATTGCGAGTGTCTACTCAAAGATAGCTGTTTTAAGTCACAATAAGGCGGGATTATGCGATAAACATAAATTATTGTACTTAAAATAACGAGAAGTTAGTTTTAGTTGCCTGATAACCCTTTAACCGCAAATCCGCGTAAAGTAAGTAAAAAGTCACAAATTAAAAAAGAGATTAATAATTAGTATTTTTAAAAACTTTTTTTCATACCCAGACTCTTTGTTTAGTGCCAGTATAACATAACTATTAAGGAGCTATTAAAACCTCTTTAGAACTTAATTATTACCAATAATGTAGAAAAATCAAAACCGCCCGTTTTTTTTTTGCAAAGGAGTTTACATAAAGATATATTATTAACCTTCAATAATTAAATAAACTGAAACAGTTGAAATTAGAGTTAGAAAGAAGAGCGACATGGTACTCGTATATTGATGTCAACTAAAAACACTCAAAGATCACACTAACTTGATACAACAAGCTCGGATACAATACACTTCTTTATTTATGTAATTAGACTATTATTCCGTATCTCTAATACAATCCGGCCATTCTTACGCTCGGGAAACCCGAATAATGCATGGACGGAGCGCCCAATTAGACTTCCTTGAACGCTTTCTTGGCCTCGCGGACCATCGTTCTGCTGATTAAGGTCAATAATTCCATGATTGTATAACAAAGGAAAAAAACTCATTGTCTTTTTACACTAATAACGGAATTTCAAATGATTACTCAAATTAATAATAGCTGTATTAATAATACATATTATTAACGGCTCTGTACAGTCTACAACATTTAATATGTAATAAATTCAAATGTAAGTTTCGATGATGGCTTTTAAAAATGTAAAATACTAGAAAAACATGTTAAGAAAAACACGAATACAACTTGGATACGTATGATAGATTGATCCGTAGTAAAAAATATGTATCAACACAAAACACATACATAAAACAAAACGCACATAAAAAAGTACAATTAAGTAAAATAGAGTATTACTTACAAATTATTGCAAGTAAAACATAGCATTTAAAAACAGTTGATAAAAACTAAAGTGTTTGTTAATCGACGTGACGTTATTTCCTAGTTCTATTTTTAGCTGCTGTGAACCGAAACTGTTCCTTTAAAGTAACTTGACAAGTGCGTTTCACCCAATTAACACCAATCTAGTGAATATAGCGTCTCTATACAGATTAAATTTACATTATGTAGACTATTTGCTCAATTAGTGCTCGTTGTGTTCGCTCAATTAACGCGTCCGGCTCGAAGGACCACGTGTCATGGCGGCCGTTATTTCCTGACGATAATTTGCCGCTATATTTTTAATTTGCAACGCCATGGGCATCGCTAACACGCTGCCATCCGCATATTAGTACTGGAACCTAATCACTAATGCCGTAACACATATATTTTAATTTGATCACACAAATAATTTGTCTCAAGTGGGCATCAAATTTGCAGATATACATGTTATAATCGTAGCAATTACATTAGTGTTCATAACCCCTGCGCTTACATAATATGGATATTTAAAACATTTGTTTTAAAAGACAATTGCACTGCACTAATTCAAAACCGGTATAATAGACCAGGGCCGAAGGCTTCAAAAATAGTAAAAAGTGAAAAAAAAAATAGTAGGATGAAACCCATTAGAAAAGGACGGAATATGATAAAAATGAAAGAAAAAATAAATTACGGGCGATCCAAGTTTGGGAAGTGGATACGACCACTGAGCCAGCAGTATGGTCATAGCATGGCTTCTTTATGTTCAATGTGAACACAATAATGTCTTATAGACTATAAGTTATACCATCCATAATATCCATATCGTCATAATCTATCTTTCAGCAGCATTTGAATCATAGTGTACCTGAAACAAAGAATAATAAATTAGTTATACTAAAAATAATTTAAAATACTATACATACAAGATTCTTTTAGCTGGAGTTATGCAGACAAGTAAACGATCCACCCAATTGCAGATGGTCACCATCGCATATGGACATTTGTAACATCAGATGCATTGCCAACGTGCTGCCGGCTTTGAAGATGTAACGTCTTTTTTTCGTACTGCGATAGTGAAACCTAAGCCGGAAGATCATTTAAGAACTATTTCGTAAGAGAAAGAAGAAGAAATGGGGATGAAAGCGTAACGATAGCATGCAGTGCGATTGTAGAAAGACGACGAAGGCAACATTTTAAACAGTTCCTTAGAACATTCCCCGCTTAACTTAAACCAGTGATTTTTAATTGAAACCACTACGCTATAATTTTACCAAATTGTTTAACCGACTCCATCGTTGGCAAATTATCTTCATATATTTTATAACTTTAAAATAGAGATATATATATACACAAATAGTATTTTTATATTTTGTACTAATATTTTGTTCGAACCTCTTTTTATACGTATTGATAGACCAGCTTATATGTATAGATAAATCTTACATTCTGCTCTCCTAAAAACAAACATTCTGAATCCAATTTCCTGCCACGATATTTACAATGTAGTCGGAATACGTTCGAAAACCGATTGCAGGATATGATGTTCAAACGTGGACGCAATACGGTTAGGAACGAACGGAAGAGAGACCGACTGTATCTAACAGAATGGATGAATAGTGCTATGTATTTAAGAAATACTGTGCAAACTCTAAGTGGAGTTCAAGGGACCAGGTATTTTATAGCGTCAAAAATAGTTTTCGTGAATCGGAAAAAAATAATATTAAGAATAAGTACATTTTAATTTTTTTTTGCAGAGGAACAGCAGATGGGCTGACGGCCCACTTAATAGTAAGCAGTTACCGTCGCCTATGGATGTTTGCAACGCTACGGGCACTGCGACCAGGCTGCTGACTTAAGTTAAAATAATTTACATAACGATGTTATAATCAGTTATTTTTGATTGTCGTTTTTTACTATGTCAGTATTTAACTGTATCTTTCGTTGTATATTATATTGATATCTTGGCATCCAATACAAGAGTAACAATGTCAACCAAACAAACCTTAGCTATTTCTACATTTTAAGGAGGATTTTTTGTTAAACAAAAGGTCGCTATATAGATACAACTTTTTTTCTAAGGAACAGCAGATAAGCTAACGGCCCACTTTATAGTTTATGACGCTAGAAGCACCGCGAACACGCTGCTATCTGCACAGGGGTGCGGGTACCTGAGTCACTAATACCGGAACACAGCACAATTATAGACCCCGACATATTTATAGACCCCGGGTGGTTACCATTCAGACGGACTTGGGACCTTACCACGTAGCTAGGGTTGTTTTGTCGCCTTTTACGACAGGTCGGCCCCGGCCGCAGGGGTCAGTATTCTTACTTCGCCCCTGCACGGAGGAGAAACAAATACAAAGTTTTGGATCAAAGGCAACAGGCGGATTAGTCCTTTTACTAGTTCATAGACAGCAAAAGTACACAATCCCGTTTTTCTTGCAGTCAGCTGGCAGTTTCTCTTATATGAATGAAATTTAGCCATATCTATTCCATCTATTTACTCATGTATCATTGTACAAGAGAAGGAAGTGTCACTGAGGGGAATCACTGGAAATAACCAAACAATACATTGACATTACTCAACAACGGATCCGGGGCTCCCAAGCAAAAGTTTATTATGTAACCAAGATGATGTGAATTATAAAATTCTTTATTTTATAGTAGAAAATCCCAATACATTGTAATATATTCAACAAAAATGGTCATAAATAATTAAAACACTATTTCATGAATAAATTACATAAGAAATTCTAGTAGTATTATATATTGTATACATAAAGATATAGGAAGGTTGCTCATTTTTAAATATAATTTAAAAAATAATAAATAAACAATTTCATGAAACCTAAATTTTTACGGATTTTGGTCGCATGTTTCATTTGATTTGTCAAGGATTTGGCTGCATTTCTAAATATAACGTAACAATCCTCAATAAATACAGGTTTATTTTATACACCATTTTTTTCGTGGCCTTATACCATGTCATTAGTAAAAAAATTGCATTATATGATTTAACTTTTTTTTTAAATATCAAAAGAGTGGCAGAGCAATTTTCTTAAAAAGTGTTTCGCATATGGTACGAGTAAATTAACCAAATATCTTCTTTATTATTTATTTAAATATTATTGAAACATTATTTCTTAACATATTGAAGTAATGTGTGTCAACATCAACATTTTTTAAATTAGCACTTCTTTATTGCGTATATCGCTAAATTAAAGCTTATATTAAATGTTCTATTCTCGACGAATCCACGTTAATTGACTAAGATTAAAGTCATAACGCGGTCTTTTAATTTTAGAAAAACGTAATTACAATTCGCATTCATCAAAAAATCAAACTTAATTATTTTTTTTGATTACCTTTGAATATAATTTTATTTGTAAATTTATTTATATTATTAAGTGTTGTTGTGTTCATACAACAATCGCATTATATCTGAAGTGCGCTTAACAAAATATTTCTATCAAATGGAAAGAGCCAGTTAGAAATCAAAGCTATACCAAAGCATAGCGTATATTACATAGATAGAGAATTCTTTTTTGCTTACTATATACATTTAAAACATAACTTACATTATTTTTAAACAACACACTAAAAACTAGACAGTAATTACAAGTAATAGCACAGTAGAAAACAAAAGGCGATCTTATCGCTTGAAGTGAACTATTACCGATTACCTAACTGAAAGGAATTGTAATAAGGAATATGGCGGTGTAGATGAATTACAATAAAATGATATCTATCTATATATTTTTTCGGTTTGGACGTGAATGAGAATATCTTGGCATGGAAATAAGTGCTATTTAGTGATATATGTATAAAAATGGCGACTTATAACTTATGTTACTGTGTACTAATGTCCTAATTTCAAGCCACAGCTTAGCTTTAAACGATTGTTGATGTTTCTGCTGATCAACAGACGATAGCTGTGAAGATATGCCACCTGAAATACCTATGACCGTATTTATATTTAACGGACTGCGAAACACCGATACTGCAAATACACTAATTTATAATAAGGAAAATCCCAATTTGAAAACAAATCCACACGCAGAATAAGCTTTTTAAAATTCAGCACCGTATTACAAGTAAATAGATTTTCGTAGTTTGCATACTACAGTGTGCATGAATATGTTCGTTTGTGCATTAGACGGCTTCTGCACTGTGCATGTTGCATATCAAATGAACAGTACGGCCGAGAGATAAATGGCCTAAACAAACGTGGGCGCTGGTGTCAGTAATTGATTTGGACTGGCCAGGCTTTGAAACTGTTTGCGCTGTGCTTGGTAAGGGAATAATTTTCCTTATTGTCCGTTCTTCTATGTAACAAACTTACATATATTTAGGTCGATACAGCAGAGCTTTGTTTTTAGAAAAAGTCAAATAAGAATCCATTTTTTTATTATTGTTAAGGAACAGCAGACAGGCTGACGGTCACCTTTTAACGGCAAGCAGTTAACGTCGCCTATGGATGTTTGCGACGCCAGCGGCACCGAGAACACGCTGCTGTCCCATTGGGGTACATGTACCTGGGTCACTAATGCCTAATAACACAACACATGGTTATTATGGCGGCATACTACATTTAATACACAACATAACATTTGATACACAATTTAAATGTTATAATTTTAACATCCTAGCAGTCATGTGTTTTGTGGATTATCAGAAAGCGTTTGATTGTGTAAATTGGCAACATTTGTGGCAAGTGCTAGCATAGATGGGAACTCCCATACATCTAATTACACTAATCAAGAACCTCTATGATACAGAAAGTGGATCAGTCAAAGTCGGCAAAGCAAGATCCCGGGAGTTTAGATTCGAGAAAGGAGTTAGACAGGGGTGCATCATCTCTCCTATTCTATTCAACATGTATGGGGAATATATCATGCGCAAAACCCTGGAGAATTGGAGTGCTGGTGTCACGGTAGGAGGTGTCAAAATCTCGAATCTACGATATGCGGATGATACCACCCTTTTGGCAACGTCAGAGGCTGAGATGGGTGAACTTCTGAATCGGTTAGGCTCAGTCAGTCAGGAAATGGGTCTCATAATAAATCAAGCCAAAAGAAAGATAATGATTGTAGATAGACCCAATATTTTACAAAACGTCCACGCACTCAGCCAATATGACATCGTGCAAAATTTTATATAAGCTCGAGTATATGCAACAAAGGTGGCACAGAAGGGGAAATCAGACGACGAATTGGTATGACAATGACGGCAATGACCCAACTAGGCAAAGTGTGGAAAGACCAAAACATACTCAAGAATACCAAAATGTACATCATAATAACTTTGGTCTTTCCCATTTTCCTATATGGTGCAGAATCCTGGACTGTTAAATTGGTCGACAGTGCTGGCGGCGAATATTGTGCATTCCATGGACGGCTCGCAGGACAAACATCTCAATCCTGCAAGAACTTAAAATAGCACAGAGATTGTCGAGCATTTGCCTCCAGAGAGTGCTATTATATTTCGGCCATATTGCCCGAAAACCCTCTGATAACTTGGAAAAATTAATAGAATATATAGAATAAACGGGAAAAGTGGAGGGGAAAAGACCCCGCAGCCCTATAAGATGGTCCGACCAAGTGGCCAAAAAGCTGGGCACACGAATCACAAACGCCCTAAACCACGCCAAAGACAGAGAGCAGTGGAAGCAGTGCTGTCGTGATATCAGTCGGGAGCATCACGACGCACAGCACTGAGCAAACGATTGGACAAGGAGGACTTATACACCAGGGGTGGGTGCCATCCAGACGGCCTTGGGGCCCTACCAGATAGCTAGGGTTGTTTTGTCACCTTTTACGACAGGCTGACCCCGGCCGCAGGGGCTAGTATTCTTACTCCGCCAAGTTCGAAATAAGTTGATAAATTTATTTGAATTCCTTTTATAAACAGAATAAATACATGTTGGACATAACAAAGAAATTTATCTCAAATGACTCAGTAAACATCCTACATCATTATTAATAATAAATGGCGTATTGATGCATATGCGTTTCGTACACAATTACAAATGCGATATTCGATTACTGTACGTGACCTTTTGACCTAAACATGTCTGATATACTGCTACATCACAAAACTGACTACATATATAATGTAGATTATGGTATCTGGTCACGACAAACAACTGTCTACTCTGTCTTCGTTTGTATGGCCACATTTTACAGCAGCCGGCTACTTACGGGAGTACGAATGTCTAGCCATTCCGCCTCCGCTGCACCTAGGTTAATAGATACATAGGTATAACATCATTTTAGCGATATTTGACCGCGATAAATCCATTTTGTTAATTAACTAATAATATATTAATTTCTATTGACTTATGATTTGATTCCACTTAAAATTTAGAATAATCCAGACAAGTTGCCGTTATTGTTTTAATATACGATCTTACAGATCACTTCTTGAATGTTAAGAATATACGAGGGCTGTTTGATAACTCCGTGACGTTTTCAATTTCTCGCGCAGTAACTTTAAATGCAACACTGCTGCCGTTAACCACCTTCTTCTAATAGACTATTGTCAAATTTTGAGCAAGTTGTGTCATTTAGTTTGTGTTTGACTACCATTAAAAGCAGACAATCTCGAGAATTTTAACAAAAATGGAAAAAAGTGAATGTCTTGTGTTGATTAAGCATTATTTTTTGCGTACAAAACCATCATTGAAATCAAGGAAAGACTCGATAAATACTATAGAAACTCTTCACTATCAATTTCAATGGTTAAGAAGTGGTTTACTGAGTTTCGTTGTGGTCGTACCAGCACAAGTAACGCCCTGCGTTCAGATTGTCCAAAACCGGTTATCACGCCAGAAATCGTCGATAAAATTTATGGAATAATATTGGACGATCGGAGAATGAAACGGTACGTGAGGTGGTTGAGGCTGTAGACATCTCAAATGAGCGAAAACATCACATTTTACATGAATATTTGGACATGAAAAAGCTATCTGCGAAATGCGTGCCACGATTGCTTACACTTGATCATAAGCGCAACCGTGTGACCACTTCAAAGGAGTGTTTCGCGATGTTCAAACGCAATCCGGACAAGTTTTTACGCCGTTACATAACCGTAGACGAAACATGGATCCATCACAATACCCAGAGACCAAGGAAGAATCAAAACAGTGGATTTCACTGGGTGAACGTGCACCAAAGAAGGCCAAGGTGGGTCTGTCAGCCAACAAGGTCAAGGCCACAGTTTTTTGGGATACACGCGGTATCATTCACATAGATTACCTAGAGAAGGGTAGAAGGATCATCGGCGAATATTATTCAGAGTTTTTAGACAGATTCGATATTGACTTAAAGCAAAAACATTTGGCGAAAAAAAAGTGCTGTTTCATCAAGACAATGCACGAGTGCACACGTGTGTAGTCACTATGGCAAAAATCCATAAATTGGACTACGTACCGCTACCCCATCCAGCATATTCGCCAGATTTAGCCCCCTGTGACTATTTTCTTTTTCCAAACCTGAAATGGCTGGGTGGTAAGAAGAGATTTGGGTCGAATGAAGAGGCCATAACATGATTATATTTGCCACGTTGTTTGAAACGCCTATTTTGAGGGCCTTGAGAAAACCTATTATTTGGAAGGAATAAAATAAATTGGAAAACGCTGGAATAATAGTAGATTATGATCTAAAGGGAGATTATGTTGAAAAATAAAACGCTTACTTGCCGAAAAAAAATTTATTCAGTCACGGAGTTAAAAACGGCCCTCGAAGACACGACAAAACAAACTCCCCGGCAAATATTTGTTATACTATTGTTAATTATAGCAAACTACTTGTACTACTTGTATAAATGAATAATATTATCTATATACAACATACAATTTTTTTTGCAAAAATGGGTTCCATAAATGATGTTTAGTGCGTAAAAAAAATTTGGACGGGTTTGTCAAATTCACCCTGTATATAAAAATGAATCTCTATTTCCCTTGGTCATCGCATCACGCGTGAACGGATGGAACAATTTCGCTAATTCTTTATTTGTTGTATTTATTAATGTTAGGAGAAGGTTCTTATGGAAGAAAAAATTAAGAAAGTTGAGCGGAACATTAGAAAATTCAAGAAAAATTAAGAAAAATTAACGACAATATTAATCTATATTAATTTTACATAACTGTCAGTTTTTTGACATAGCTGTCAGCGATTTACAGAATGCGCGCTGCAAATATCGTTTAACGTATTAACGACGTTGATAAATAATTAATTTATAATTTCGTGTAGTTTCATTTAAATTATACAATGAGTTTTTGAGATATTGAAAGTTCAATTTAATATAGAGATTTTGGTAGGTTTTTAATAGACTGTTTTGATTGGCTTGATTTAATCCGTGCAGGGGCGGAGAAAGAATACTAACCTCTGCGGCCGGGGTCGGCCTGTCGTAAAAGGCGACTAAACAACCCACCCTAGCTACGTGGTAGGGCTTCAAGCCCGTCTGGATGGCGACCACCTTTAGTCTTAAGTATGCCGCCATAATAACCTTGTGTTGTGTTCCGGCACTGGTGACCTAAGTTCCAGTACCTTTATGGGACAGCAGCGTGTTCGCGATGCCACTGGTGTTGCAAACATCCATAGGCGAGGGTAACTGCTAAATTCTAAGCGGGCCGTCAGCCTGTCTGCTGTCCTACAGCAATAAAAAAAAAAAAAAAAATTTAAAGAAGAATACAATATTAGTAACTTTTTTTTAATTTTCCCTTTTGATGTTAATTTATGCTTCACTTGATTTTTATGTACTTTAGCCCTATAATTCGTTTTGTTCGGCTTAATTTTTGAACACATTTTACACAAATATCGAAGTTCACCAGGTGGTGGTTACGTGGGAAACAAATGTCTGGCCATGCCGCCTTCGCCGGGCCTCGGCTGGAGGGGTAGACCCAAAAAGTGCTAGCTGGATGTCGTAAAGGGTGATATGCGTGCCAATGGGCTCACTACCAGGGATGCTGAAGACCGTGTGAAGTGGAATAGAAAAAATCGGAAAGCGTACCCGAAACAGAAGACACCGAAACAGAAGTTTAGGTTACTACCGGGATACAACGCTTAGATGAAGAAGAAGATCGAAGCTCACCGGGTTATCTATTATAAATTTAATATGAATGTAACTCTGTCTGTTATGTTTTCATTTTGATGAATTTCGGTAACAGAGATAGATTGTACCTTGGAGAAGAACATAGTTTATTTTTTAATTTATATGGCAGAACAACGGTTGCCGGGTCAGCTAGTATATTAATAATAATGAAAAGGAGCAGCAGCAATAATTTTATGAAATAATTCTCTTCTTATTATTAAATAATAATTAGCCTTAGAGCAATTTGTACAATTATGAAGTATAAATATTTAAACATTTATATTTTTCACTGCAAATGTAAGACTCAGTGAAGATTAGTGAATGTGGCCTATTAGGGGGTTATATTGGGTAACTACCCAGCCCTCAGGGACGCTCCTCTGTCCGAGGAGTGCACGGGTGTGCGTACCCGAGGTGCCCGAGCATCCGTCGCCTCACTCCCCTCTCCGTCCGAGGCGACAGAGTCCTACCTTTCTTCCCGTCTACCTCCTACATCCTTTCCAACTTCGCTCTCTGTTCGTGGCGTGGTCCCCGGTGGGATGGTTGCGAATACTGATTGGGGTCCCAGGTTTTGCCCCGGGCCCTGATTTGGTAGTCGAAACCATGCCACGACTGCGCCTGCACAAAGAGTGTTCCTGGGGTGGGAATCGCATCCTCGCTGTCGGTTGGTCATGCTGAGCCGGCTACGGCGTTGGGCGACTCCCTGGTTTTTCTGGAGTGTCGCCTGGTTGTCGTACCCACGCCTGACCGGCACGCGACGGGGGTGCGAGTCCCGTCCGGAATTGGCCGCCGACCTGTCGCTCCCGGCCCTGGTTCTGTCCATGGTCGGGGGCGATCCTGGATGGTCGGCCGTCGCCTCCTTTTGCGAGGCAGTAATGTCCGCAAAGAGGAGTTAACTCCCCCCAACGCAGGCCACGTCGTCGGCGCCGGAGGGCAAGAACGGCCTGCGGCCGACGTAGAAAGCGGCCGCGGGCGGCCCCTCGGGGGAGGATCCGCCGCCCGCACTATTGCCGCAAGGGAGAGGGCCGCGTGCTGTTCCGCGGCCCTCCTCAACTCCTTGAGTCAACAGGAGAGCGCCGGGGGGATGAAACCCTGACCCCCTGGCGTCAACAGTTTAGAAGAGGCCCGCCTTGAGAAAGGGCGGGCCGGCGCCGGCCCGGGCCACGAGATCGGCAGGCTACATTTCCGTAGACCCGGGCATAGGCGATAGGAGAACAGCGGGGTTTTTTAGTGGGTAGTCGGATGGCCGAACATCTTTCCCGGAGTCCCACATATCCCTCGGTCCCCCCGGGCCGGGGGAACCCGTCAAGAGGGTTTTTCCCCGAGACAAAAAAAAAGGGGTAACTACCCAAATTACTTTCCTCTTTCGCTCTCCAAGTGATATAAACATTCGACCATCGGTCAACCGTCAGCTCGTCTAAAATGCCCTTTGTTGTATACGAGACTTTCGCGTTAAATTTGGGTCGACAATACATCTGCATTTTTATTGTCCTTTTGTTGGTTTCTACAATAATTTTATAGTAAAAGTCTCACATTTTTTTATTGTTGTAGTAGGTACAGCAGATAGTTCGCTTCGCGTTCACTTGAGGTATGGACGACTAATCAGCCGCAAGGAATATCTTTTAACAGAACTTTACTTGTTACATTAATTCGCGTAATAGCCAAGTTGAATTACACTAAAATCACACCCACATAGTACCGATTTGATTCCCACGATGATTCTTAGACAGTTTCCCCCCCTAATTTGAATTGTGCCACACAATTATCATGCACGTAAAAAAGGGTGGGGAAACCTGCTCACCGAGATTACCGGTGAGTCTATTTTGCCAATACATTTTGGACAAGCGTAAAGGGTAATACTATCCATTTAGGATGAGACTAGAGCCTAGAAAAGATACGTTATGGGTTGTTATAATTAAATGCATACATTTAATCTTATATCTAATCAATTGATAAAAGTACTACAAAAGCCTGAAAATCGATTTACAAATCTACATTAAAATATCTTATCTACATAATATATAACATTGAAAATAATTATTCCAAATATTAATAATAAGTTTAAATTAAGTTTCTTTTAAATAAATTTCCAAGTAATAACTGAAGAAGAATCAACATTCATCAGAAGCGGAGTTACGTGGCTTCCTCCCTTCAATGCACTTGATTAAAGAAATTAATTGTTTACAGTCGACGGGGTGTACGTGACGGGAAATATTATAAAGTAGCGTTCACACTTATGGCTAAGTATAATATTATTGTACACATGAACTGATATCAGTCATATTACGATGCCAACAAGAATATGACAAATCTTCATTGTTTTTTTTAGTCTACTACTATTTTTTTAGTCCTATCGTATCCTAGCAGGAGTTTTTTTTAAGAATTAAATCATATAAACGATTAGTGCATACATGTATTGCAGAGATTAATTATAAAAGAAACTTAAAAAAATCTCTCTTAAAATATTTATACCTCGTTTATTAGTTTAAAACAAACCCAATATATGTAGTTTTTCTTAAATTTAGTTGATAGATGGTCTTCTAAGTTAACTAAATTAATTTTACATTAATATAAAACCAAACTTCTATGGTAATAAAATTCAGTCACACCCTAAAAACTCTGTATCCGACAAAAGCACGACTGCTGAAAGTTTCACGTCAACAGCTATATTGCCCGGGGTAAAGTTTCGATGAGATCGTCCTCCGGCGTAAGACGTGACGTGTCCACCGGGCGCCACGCCGTCTTGGTGTGCACAACTTATTGACAGCATAAAAACTCCTCGACATAAAAATATTCGTGAGAAAAATAAAGCTCTTTGTTGTACAAAGTAAATTGCAGAGTGTTATTAAGTGAGCGATAGATTAGGTTTCTTCTCCATATTTGTTTTTGTTTCAGAAAGTAATTATTCTTTTTTTTTATTACTAAACGTTAATTTTTTAAATACCTATTTAAATTGTCTTGTAGACTTATTTTAATGTTTCTATGGATGCTTTACTGGCCACGTATATCACTCGCCGATGTTCACCTTTATGTCGCCCACACTGGCTTTCGTGTCTTGACAGTGACAGTGACATTTCGACAACTATAAATAGACACACGGAACAACATAAGTGTGCTGTTAATGCATAGCATATGCTAAATCGCTTACACTACATTTATGTAAAGCCAGGAATGCGTACATATTCGATTTTACATAACGATACTACTATTAAACTACTATCCTACAGGTAGTTGCGCCTTGTTATCAGACGTAAATAAAATAATTTTATGTCGCGTTCATTTGTGGAAAATACTATAGTTAGAAGACATTAAAACACCCTGCACAAGATGTAAACGTTTATCGAATGATTCTCTTAAAATAAGAAAATTGACAGACCATTGCTATTTGCAGATTATAAAAATATTTTACTGTATATGGGAAATGAACCCGACCAACGCAGTCGTTTATTTTTCATATATAAGCAAAAACTAGATCTTTTTACGAAAATCACGCGAATGGAGAGATATATGAAATTTTGGACAGTTTGCACGAAAGAGTGTAAATAGCTAGTTATACATTGTAACAGACAAACGTCAAAGTCACGGAGCCAACCATGTAGTCATTGTAATTGGAATCATCTTGGTTCACATTCATAAAACTTACAGTGATTATAGATAATAATGAATACTTGATGATACAAGATATATATCTGTTTTGATATGTCAATCTACAGATATTCATCATAAACATATGGTCATCTTACCTATAATGCCGAATGCATTTTTATTTTACTAATTTCGAATCGCTGGCATTAATGTAAAATATTTGGTACACCACTTAGCATCAAGGAAATATTTATGTACTATGATAATTCACACAGCGACATCTAGTAACAAGCAGCGGAGCGGTTGTATTTTTGCTGCTAATATAAATATATTTTCATATAATGCTTAAAAAACCATTATATATACACAAATATCTGCATATTCTTTTGTGTATCGTTAAAGAATGTATGTAATCAAACTGTTTTTATTTTATTATTATAATAAATTAATATTATTTGTCTTATTTTTGACAATAGAACTTTAAAAATGTTCAAACTTAAAATTCCAATTATGGTCGAATTTTGACCATGGGCGACAATCGGTAATAAATAAATTCTCAATTTTTAATCGAATTTAGAGTATTCACTTGATATATCAAAAACACGAGGAAAACTGGTTTGTTACAATTTAATTCCCATAGTTTACTTAATTAATATCAAAATTAGTATTAATTTGCATAAACACCTGACTAATGTGGCAAGGTATAAAGTAATTAAAATAAAATTTAATAAAAGATAACAGTGGGCTCGTACCTAGTCTTAAAGAAATCGGACAGTACATACATCCACCACGATTGTGTGAGACCGGTGATCTCCCGTTATACATTTACTCACAATATTTTATCTTTTGTAAATGTCAAGTAAGTAATTTTGAAGTAAGGCGCTAGTGGCAATTTGCGGTCGTGTCTGTGGATACAACACCCAATTAAGACAAAATATATGTAGGTTAGGTATCATCAGTTTAATTTGGTCTATTTGTATGTTATCGTTTCATATTTGTGATAAACATATACAATACTGATTTTTAACCTAGTGTACGAAACTGTCTTATATAACACATGCATACCACAGTGGACTTTGAACCCGTGATATACGCCATAACGGACATTATACCTACCTCCCTCCCTTATCCAAGGCGCATTGGCGGATTACACATACCGGTAACGCAGGTTTCGTACGTGTACGTGTAGTACGTGGGAAATATCTGATAAAATGTACACATTAAGCTGGAAAATGTTTTTTAGCGGTACATACCTCATACGTTTGTTCGTGTTATCATTTAGAACTTAAATTCACTTACCAACTACACTCAAGAGAAATGATCCGGTGTCACATAAATAGCACAGAAACTCAGAAACTAAAAGTGAAATTCTTCATGAGATCACGATACAGTGGCTCTCGAGTGTATACATATGTATACGAAAAATATAACCTCTCCAATGTACAAGACATTAAAGTCAAAATAAAATTATTACCCAACCCGGTATTCAGTTTTGGCATAAAATTAATATTAATGCGGTGTGAATTCTAATAATTCTTTATAGATGCAAATTAGAATATTAACACATTAGGCCACCTTGAAATGTGATTACAGATTCTCATTTGAAAATCACATGATTTGAATAAATATCATACATTGTATATGGATTTTAATGTAATTTCCCATTTAGTGTTGTTTTTACTTAGGAAATAATTTTCACTAATGAGCGTTATTAGATGGTATTTATTATGTCTTCCCAAGGTATTGGAAGAAGTATTTTTGTAGGCGCTGGTTCTGGTAACTTTTGTAACTCTGTAGTCATGCGAAAACCCCCTATTGATAGAGTACGGGAATTGAAAAGGACTCACGCAACTCGAGGGTCTTCTTTCTGTACTGCCGTTGTCCACCTTTATATTCTTATTACTATAGCGTGGTACACGATAAAATTACCGTAATAACACGGATCCCAAATTTACTTGAAACTGTTCTTTAATTAAAGGAAAAGGTGCGCGCGCACAGGCACAATATCGATCCCTAACGGTTTTTCACACACACTGAATAGACGTCACGGCAACACGCCATCTCTTGGTGAGAAATAGGTATTAGGATAGTGTCATAAGATGTACAGGTGTGAGGAAGATGGCACATAAGGCGTTCTCGCATGACTACTTATTAAGAATATATCAAGTGAACCTTTAATAGTATTAATGGCCTAAATAATTTTATATCAAACAGTATATTAAAAATATAAACTTAATGTAAAATAAACGTAAAATAAGTTGTTTTTAACTATCTAATTTATTATTTAGGGCCTTTTAATAAGATATCATGCCAGCCCCTTTTACTCCAATTACAGATTGCATAAAGTTGAAATTACTTTAAGTAAAATAAGTTAATAACTAAAACGATATTATAGGGATTATAATCTCACTCATGTTTATATTGAATATTATCTAATCTTTATATCAATATTTACGTGAGCGTCGGTTTTCACGTGATGAACAATTTTTTCTCCGTGCAGAGGCGTAGTAAGAATACTAATAGCTGCACTCGGACAGTGTCGTTAAAAGCGACAAACCAATCCGAGCTACGTGGTAGGGCCCAAGCCCGCCTGGACGGGGTAACCAGTTACCGTCTTATAGAAGTATGCCGCCATAATAACCTTGTTGTGTTGTGTTCCGGCAAAATGACTAAGGTTCCATTTCCCCTACGCGGTAGGAAACATGTTAGCGATACCACTGGCTTCACGAACATCTATAGGCGACGGTAACTGCTTGTTATTAAGTCTGCCATAAGCCAGTCTGCTCAGCAAAACAAAAACAAAATAAAACAAAAGTAAATAAAAAAATCTTAATTAAAAATGTAGCCACGGGGAGTAGTCGCTCACTATCCACTTCGTTCCCCCGTTTATATAAGCAAGCACGTCGCGAATCTCGAAGTAACAACTGAACACAAACGTCCGCGTAATGGCGGAGATATGAAAAAGGGACAATAAGGGATGAGTGAGGTAAATACGTGAATAAAAGCGGACTGTTTGTCTGGCAAGTGTTGCCAATTTAGATTGGTGCACAGAGTAACGTATTTCAAGTATCAAACATAAAATAACAAACCTTGAAGATTTCCAAATGCTTTATGTTATAATATTATTTGATTTGATATTATAATATTATTTTATCATTCGAGAATAGTCCTTTCTACGGGAGGTTTTCATAAAATATTGGGAATTTTACTCTAATAGAATTTGACCTCAGTATTAACTTGACACATTATTTTACACAGGTAATAATAATAATTATGGTTAAGTCTTGGCATGTTTATTTTTTATATTGCTGTAGGACAGCAGACACTAGAATTTAGCAGTTACCGACACCTATGGGTGTTTGCAACGCCAATAGCATCGCGAACACGCTATTGTCCCATGAGGGTACAGGAACTTAGGTCGCTAATTCCGGAACACAATACAAAGTTATTATGGCGGCATACTTAAGACCAAAGGTGGTCGTCATCCAGACGTACTTGGAGCCCTACCACGTAGCTAGGGTTGTTTTGTCGCCTTTTACGACAGACCGATCCCGGCCGCAGAAATCAGTATTCTTTCTCCGCTTCTGCAGGGATAAAAACGTTTATGTAGCTATATAATCGAAAACTTTTCAATCTTATCTGGCTAGAATATCGTTAGTAACGATCCATGCCGTAGTTGCTCACGCACTTTGTAAAAAAAGGAAACATTATTGCCGTGAAGACATCCTATGTATGCATAATAATTCTTATTATAAGAATAAAATTACTGACGAGAAAATTAATGACACAGTTTTAAAAAGCGTGTCGTCAGTAATTTTATTCTAATGTTAAGAATTATTTTTTACTTTTTAGTTTGATTAATTATAAAAGCATGTCTTTTAGTTTTTTTTAAACTGTAATTTATTTTTACTTTTTGGTTTGATTAACTATAATATGTTTTACTAACTTTAATATGAATTAATGAATATTTTAACTATAATATGATTAACTATGATTTATTGTCAATTCCCAATGGGTAAATGTTTTTATTAATTTAACGCCATCTTCCGGTTGGTTTATTAAATTTAAACCATCTTCCGGCAGTTTTATTAATTAAGCGCCAGATGGCGTTTCGGCAAAAGGATAAGAAAGCGTTAATCCTGATGATCCTGATAAGGACTATGGGACAAAATTATTAAATTTGTGTATTGACATCAGGAGTTGATAAGTTTACAAAATTTTGAATGTTTGACAAATGTTATTGAGCGTTCAAAGTGGACAAAAATTGAGTCCGAATTAATATAAAGCCTGTGAAATTAATTAATCCTGAGGATTCTGGTAAGGATAATGATACAAACTATTACAGATTATTGCATTGTCATCGGTCTTGATAAGTGTTCAAAATCGTTTTGAAAGGTGTGAAAATCACGTTCAAAGATTCCGTTTAATAGATACATCATACCAAGCTAATAAAAGCGTGATATAAACAGTGAGGTGCAAAATTATACAAAGAGAATTTAGGATGAGAAAAGAATATAAAATACACTTATATTTATCATATAATACTAGTTATATAGTGGAAAACTGACAAACAGTCAAAAAAATTTAACTATTGATAAAACTAGCATATATTTATAGAACGTAATTTGAGTAAATTTTAAAATCCTTGTGTAATATTGGAAATGGAGAAATCAGGCAACTCCATCAAAAGGCCAGGGGAATTATGAGCACATAAAAATGAAGGGGAGACAGTGGTACGCTCTAGACAATGGCGCGGTGGTTATTAAGCGAATCCCCATTGGCATAAATATTACCGAAGACCGCAAAAAATACGAACGTTTCGACGGCTACGAAAAATATTGTTTTTGTTCATACCGATAACAGCAGCTCTTTTCGATTGAATACCCATTCAGATCATTTTTATAAAATATACTATAGTAGACTCTCGTGAATTCAAACCTGCGATAATTCGAACCTCTCTATAATTCAAAGTTATCATGAGTTCCCCAAAGAATCTCTTTATATTTTGAACTAAATCAAAACATTTTTATGCACTTGGTAATTCGAACGAAAAAATCATCGTTACGTAACAAAACGCGATAATTCAAACTCATCGGCGTCAAACACTCGATAATTCGTAAAGGATCAGATCCTCTTATAAACAAGCCCGAGTCTGCCCGAGTAATCCATTGAGTTAAGTATGTGTGCCCGCTACTGACAAGTTTAAACTTGTATCATCGTACACGAGTTTTTGTTTTTGTAATGATTAATTTGACACACTTCCGCACGAATTAGTTTGTTTAGTTGTTTCAGTTACTTTTATAATAGACTCAACTTTTGTCAAATTTAGAACCATTTGATATTTCGAACACTCGATAATTCGTAATATTTTAAGAGTCCCTCGAGTTTCGAATTAACGAGAGTCGACTGTATAAAATACTTTATAAGGTATATATTTTTAAATTTATTTGCACACATATATTATCACAATAAACGTCACTAAACAAGGGTTCCAATATACTCGTTTTTTTATTCTCGTAGATATAATCTCATAGTCCTAGACCAGGGCGAAGAATTGAAATATAACGTGACAACTGACACAACGCGAATTAGTTTCAAAATGAGCACATATGTTAAGGGTATTATAATAGCACTGATAACTTTGTAAATGGTTATATAATACAAAACACATAATCTGGTCCGGTCGTGCCTGCAGGCGTTCCGACGTGTGAAATTCACTGCTTCACGGAGGTTGTCGAATAATAGACATCAGAATTTCACTTAATATCAAATATATCCATTATAATATTCATTTCCTAAAAAAAAAAATTCGTTACAAGTATTAATGATTTGATTCCATTGTCGAATTCACACCTATTATATTCCTCGGCTAATTGTTCCTTGACCCTTATTGGCTTCAAATTTATGTCAATCTAAATTTGTGATAATTTTGTCACTTAACTATTAGACGGTCTACTGAATTTGGACATTGTAAAGATCAAGATTGATTATTACTTTGATATTCAACTTCGTTCGCACTTATAAAAATAATAAGAAACATAAGTTTTTGTAGTATACATTGTTATTAATGTACACCGCCGTTCTAAATTCCTTAATGCGATCATGGTTAGTTTTTATTATTTGATGGACAATAAAAGAGTTTTCTATCTATGTATACGCCACAATTTAATTAAGGATATTATTTATATGTATTTTATACGGTGATAGTGATATTGAAAGAAGAGTGAATGCAGGAAACATGGTGAATGGAGCTTTGCACTCCTTTATGAACAGTCGGAAGGTGTCTAATAAGGCTCGTCTGGCTGTGCATGAGGGGGTGTTGGTTCCGACACTCATGTACGGAAGTGAAAGTTGGGTATGGCAGAAGAAACATGAAAGCAGAATAAATGCAGTTGAGATGAGAGCCTTAAGAAGTATGATAGGAGTCAAACTGAGTGACAGAATAAGAAATAGTGAGATAAGGAAACGTTGTGGTCTGAAAGAAGATGTAGTGACAAAAATTGAGAAAGGTATGATGAGATGGTTTGGCCATGTCGAGAGAATGAATGAAGAACGATTGACGAAAAAAGTGTATAAGGCGAGTGTGAATGGAAGTGTTGGAAGGGGTAAACCTAGGCGGACGTTTCAAGACCAGGTCAGGGACGTCTTGAAAAAAGGCCAGGTCAAGAGTACCCTAAACCGAAGGGCATGTATGAAGGGAATAATGAAAGTGGACGAAGCAAAACAAGTATGTAAGGATCGTAGCAAGTGGAAAGAAGTGGTCTCTGCCTACCCCTACGGGAAAGAGGCGTGATTATATGTATGTATGTATTTTATACAACCCAAATGTCATATATCAAGAGGAAGGATAATAATAGTTCAATGAATCTTAGAGCTATTATCGTGTTGGATATGAATCTATATTAGTTAAATAAATTTTCCATCACAAAGTCAATTATCAACTTTATCATGTTATAAAACAAGATGTATTACCGGAGAGGCAATGAACGTTTAGATTTTATGCACCGTCCAAATGTTACCATAATCACTTGAGGATCGGCACAGACATCCGGGACGAGGGTTGCCACAGTACCCTTTAAAATTTTTAAGTGTTCACGTCAAATATTTATATTACCAAATTTAGTTCATCGCGTCACTTCTATATAGAAGCATATGCATACATTACGTTAATAAACGCGATTTCGTACGCATGTGTGCTTCACTGCTTGCCCCACTTTTATTCTTTGTATTAAATTAAGATATTGCAATTTTTTTTTTTTTAAATAAAGGCAAAGTGTCTAAGAAAGAAAACTTAGAAAATTTAAATGAAATCTATCTAGTAGTTTTGCCGGTTTTAGTTTTTTATCTCTCTAAGGGTGGTCGCAAGTGTGACAAGGAGACATGGTGGTGGAACGACACAGTCCAGAGGGAGACTAGAACGAAGAAAGCCCTCTTTAAGAAGTGGCAAGCGTCCAGATCTCCTGAAGACCGCGACGCATACCGGGTAGCAAAGCGCGCCACTAAGAGAGCTGTTGCCAGAGCCAGACGAGATCACTTACAACCACTTTACGATAAGTTGGAATCGTCTGAGGGGCAGAAGCTCATCTATAAGTTGGCGCGCTCCAGGGTCAAAGCGGCACAGGACATTTCCAAGTGCCGCTGTGTAAAAGACCCTGTGGGCAACCTGCTATGCGAGGACCTCGCGGTGAAGGAGAGATGGCGCTCATATTTCCACGAGCTGCTGAACACCCAGCACAAAGAGGTGCAGCCGCCTGATCTTCCTCCGAATCAAGGACTAGTGCCACTGATAACGCCTGCAGAAGTCCAGAATTGTCTTCGCCGCATGAAGAATCGGAAAGCTGTTGGATCCGATGGAGTCCCCATCGAAGCCTGGAAGGCGATGGGCTCTCGTGGTGTGGGCATCTTAACAGACCTTTTCAACCGGACACTCCTCACCGGTACGATCCCGAGCCAATGGAGACTGAGTATCATTACTCCAGTCTTCAAAGGCAAGGGGTCGGTGCAGGAGTGCGGTAGTTACCGAGGAGTTAAGGTCATGTCCCACACCATGAAGCTCTTTGAAAGGGTTATCGACTCTCGGATTCGACAGGAGTGCACTGTCTCTGATTGTCAATATGGGTTTCGCCCTGGTCACGGGACAATGGACCCTGTTTTTGCCCTAAGGACTGTCGCGGAGAAATACAGGGCGAAGAATACGCCTCTGCATTGCCTGTTTCTCGACTTGCAGAAGGCCTTCGACTGTATTCCTCGCGCAATAATCTGGTGGGCAATGCGGTCCAAAGGGATTCCAGAGGCCTATGTTGACATCATCCGAGACATGTACCGTGACTCCGATTCCGTAGTTCGAACCGCTGTTGGCGACACAAAACCTTTCCCCATCACCGTCGGGGTGCACCAAGGATCCGTCCTTAGTCCGTTTCTGTTTAGCGTGGTATTAGACGTATTGTCAGACAGCATCAGAAACTCACATGAGCAGCCCCCGTGGTTGCTCATGTATGCTGATGATATCGCGCTGGCAGATTCGGACAGGGGTAGGCTGGTGCGACGTGTGAAGGCGTGGAAAGAGTCGCTTGAGAACGGTGGTCTGAAGCTCAATGTGGCGAAGACCGAGTACTTGGCCTGTAACTCCACAGATCCCACACCCGTACGCATAGACGGCAACACGGTCGAGCGCACGGACCTTGTGAAATACCTGGGATCTGTGTTCCATGCGTCTGGTGACATCGATTGCGACGTCAAGGCACGCATTGCTGCCGCGTGGGCCAAATGGCGTGAGGTAACTGGTGTCATTTGTGACCCCAAGATGCCGGTAAAGTTGAAGGGACAGGTTTATAAGACCATCATTAGGCCTGTCCTTTTATACGGCTGTGAAGCGTGGCCGGTGTTAGAGCGACACAAGCAAGAACTGCGTGTCACGGAGATGAATATGCTGCGGTGGATGTGTGGAGTGACGCGGAAGGACCGCGTTAGGAACTCCCGCATTCGCGGCAGCCTTCATGTCCGTGACATTGCGGATAAATTGCAGGAGTGTCGGCTCCGATGGTACGGCCACGTTTTACGGCAACCGGATGCTTACGTGGGAAACAAATGTCTGGCCATGCCGCTTCCGCCGGGCCCCGGCAGGAGGGGTAGACCCAAAAAGTGCTGGCTTGACGTCGTAAAGGGTGATATGCGTGCCAATGGTCTCACTACCAGGGATGCTGAAGACCGTGCGAGGTGGAGAAGAAAAAGTCGGAAAGCGGACCCCGGGCGCCGAAGCGAGAGTTTGGGCTGCAACCGGGATTCATCGCTGAGATGATGATGATGATGAGTTTTTTATCTCCGTGCAAGGGCGGATTAAGAATACTGAGACCTGCGGACTGTCGTAAAGGCAACAAAATTCACCTAGCTAGGTAATAGGGCTATGAGTATTCTCATAAATTGGTTATTACCAATCCTGATCTCTAAATATGCCGCCATAACAACCTTGTGCTGTGTTCCATGGATAAATAAATGAAGTGAGGAAAGAATCTATCATCACGTAAAATACACAAATGTTAAATTATCCGTGCAGAGGCGGAGAAAGAATACTAACCTCTGTGGCCGGGGTCGGCCTGTCGTAAAAGGCGACAAAACAACCCACTCTAGCTACGTGGTAGGGCCTCAAGTCCGTCTGGATGGCGACCACCTTTGGTCTTAAGTATGCTGCCATAATAACCTTGTGTTGTGTTCCGGTATTAGTGACCCAAGTTCCTGTACCCTTATGGGACAGCAGCGTGTTCGCAATGCCACTGGCACCTATAGGCGACGATAACTGCTAAATTCTAAGCGGGCTGTCAGCCTGTCTGCTGTCCTACGCAATAAAAAAAATAATAATGACATAAAAAAATTAAATAGTAACAGTTGATGAAGTCTTAAATGGCTCTTAGCTCAGTTTTCAGTTCTACAGTAGCTCTTAGTTTTCAGTTAGCTCAGCATAACTACTTACTACTGAATGAGACCTGAGCATCTCTGCTCAAAAAAATAAAATTGGAGCGAAACGCATTAGTAGGAAAACCTGTAGAGAAACGTACTACTATATTTTGAAATTTCCTATTTATTATAAACACTAATATTACATATTAGTTTTATTGTCTGTTATAAAATATACATATACACGTTATATACAAACAATACACGGAAGTTCACATACATAATAACACCTTATCTCAGAAGGTCACGAGTTACTGGAAACCTTATCAGTTATGGAGAACTTAAGTTGAAACCACTGTCCACGACGCTTTACACTCTGCTTCCGATAGGGGCAGATGGCGGCAAATAATACGCAACAAAGTACACTGTCGAGATGATCACGACCCTCAGCACTGGGGAAACCGACGCGAGGAGGAGGACGGAAGTTGAATTAGTTAGCATTGTACCGCATGCGATTGGTGAAAATTTAACTCGCTACGAAGGTGATTCGGTCAGTATGCGAATAAATGTCTGATACCGCCCACGTTAAAATGAATACCCTCAAAATATTTTTGTGTTCTGTTCTTCATAAGCAAGGTTAGTCAGTTGTTTAGTCAGAGTATGAGAAATGTGTAAGGAGTCCCACGGAGGCGTTGATTTAAATCAACCCCTACATACTTTATATAGATATATTGGATCGATTTTTTAATGCATACTATTTTCACATAGGACATATGCAGTAGTTTTCTCGGTACGAAGGTCGGTCTGCATGCGATTACCTGTCCTATTCTGTGGACGCTAAAATAAATACTCTGAGAATATTGTCTTCCTACAAATGTAAGCAGTGTTTGTCAGTCGAATGTGTGTCAGAATATGACATAATCTTTTTTTTTTTGGTCTCGGGGAAAAACCTCTCTTGACGGGTTCCCCCGGCCCGGGGGGACCGAGGGATATGTGGGACTCCGGGACATCCGACTACCCACTAAAAAACCCCGCTGTTCTCCTATCGCCTACGCCCGGGCCCACGGATATATGGCCTGCCGATCTAGTGGCCCGGGCCGGCGCCGGCCCGCCCTTTGTCTTGAGGCGGGCCCCTTCTAAAGTGTTGGCGCCAGGGGGTCAGGGTTTCGTCCCCCCGGCGCTCTCCTAACAACTCTAGGAGTTGAGGGGGGCCGCGGAACAGCACGCAGCCCTCACCCTCGCGGCAATAGTGCGGGCGGCAGGTCCTCCCCCGAGGGGCCGCTTTTTACGGCGGCCGGAGGTCGTTACTGACCCTCCGGCGCCGCCGGCGTGGCCTGCGTTGGCGGGAGGGGAGTGTGGTGGTCAACTCCCGCTCCCGCTCCGCCGCCTCCTTTGTGGACATGACTGCCTCGCAGAAGGAGGCGACGGCCGTCCATCCAGAATCGCCCCCGACCATGGACAGAACTAGGGCCGGGAGCGACAGGTCCACGCCGATTTGGGCGACGAGGGCGCGGCGCTCCTCGCGCCACGCAGGGCACACGGCGACAGTGTGGTTCACCGTGTCCTCCTCGTCACCCGCGCCACAGTGGTGGCACCCCGACGTCATCTCCCGCCCTATGCGACACAGGTACCTCCCGAAGCAACCGTGCCCCGAGAGGACCTGCGTCAGGCGGAAGGTCAGGGCGCCGTGGCGCCTTTCCAGCCATTCGGCCAGGACGGGCCTCACCGCTTCGATGGTGGCGAGGCCCGCGCTGGGGTGCGCGAGGCGCTCCTTCCACTCCACCATGAGCACCTCGTCGCGCAGCTCCGCCCGCTATACCTCAACTTCGCGAGGCGCGGGGCGAGAGCCACGCTCGGCCGCGTCCCGGCGCCACCGGTATAATAGCGCCAGGACCCGGGCCTCGAGGTCCCATGGTGGGGATCCGGCCAGCAGGGAGGCCGCTTCGAAGGACAGAATATGACATAATCTATAAGGAGTCCCAATAAGGCTCTGGGGGTTAGTTCAACCTCATATACACTATATTATACACAAATTTATTGCATCGATTTTTTAACGCAGTCTGCCTTGCCACAAGACATACGTAGTAGTACCTCAGTACCAGTACCTACCTCAAGCTACGGATGAAAAATTTGAAAGAAGTTAAAATAGTAGCGCATGGAATACCTTCGTACATGTGAAGCTTCTTTATATAATATCAACATACACAGCATGCGTCAGACGTTGATAATGAACTTGGATTAATCGGTAAACATGTCTTAAGTGGGTCATATGTGTGTGAGAATGTAAAGATAACGCTTATCGATCAAACAGGATCTGTTTGTCCTGTGTCATAAAAGCGAGTACGTTCAAACATACTCTAATACATGCTAGCCACGTTGTCGGTAGTTCGCTGCGTAAAAATCTTCTTAGTCATGAATAGGGAGAGAAGACAGAAATTCTGTCATACTCATTGTTATGGTGAATACCGATGGCATCTAAAGCTTTCACTTCGGAGGGAATAATGCCCTATTTTCAATGTCGGTAAAATAGCAGGGGCGATTGACATTAAAAGCAAAAACGAATGCTGCCAAGTCTTTTGCGGTTTGTGAGCTTGGCTTTACGCCAATCATTACGAATGGCTTTATACTTGTAATAACACGGATCGCTCCTTAATTTATAAAATACCTTTTATTTCTATATTCTACAAGTTTCTTTCGTTTAATATGTTAAGTGGATGCTTACTTACTAATAATGTGTTTGATTGTTTTTCATAGTGTTCATTATATTGCAATTTGGTTTCATATCAAGAGATGCTTAGACCTACGTCTCCTTCAGTTTCTCCCATATCTGTGCCTGCCGTTTCAATATCTCATCAAGCAATATTTTTGGTCTGCCAACTTTTCTTTTACCCAGAGGATCTCTCCGTCGTGTACCCTTTTTGGTCCGGTTATAGTTTTGTAGACCTGCCCACGGCCATTCTAAATTGAGGCAAATACTGAAAACATTATAATTTCTCCATAAATAAAAGCACTATAAACAATTATGTTTTTCATATTATGGGGCACCCCTACATTGCAGGATATTAAGTAAACGTTGGAACTGAAAGTTTACGGTTGCGAGATCGAATATGCGATTTGCATACAAGATTATAAACGTGTTCTCGTACATCTGTTAGTACAACCAACTTCTGCATAAGATGTGTGTGAATACGTTAATTCTTCTTAGAGTGAGTAGAGAGGAGGGTTTATATACTTATTTACTCAGAAATACTTATTTTCAAGAATAAGGTGACCCATGTGAGTCAACAAAGGGTGAACAAAGGTTCAAATACGCTTTGATAATGAGATGTAAAACGATCTCTTTAATCGAACTCAGGTCGAAGGCAATATTAATCAATAAAACTAGTGAAATAACACAAAACTGAACCAAAATAACTCAACATTTCGGTAATAACTGATTTTAATACAAAAATGCTGTCAGTCATGTGCGGAAAGCAACCCCGGCCTTTAAAGCCGACAGAATGTTGAGTCCAGGCCCTTTTATAATTATTGTATTAAATTAGTATAATATTAACATTTAAGTCTTAAACGCATCTCAATTGACAATAAAAAATGTAAATAAAAGTATTTACTTGTATACACAGCCTGGTATCCTAGATCTTTAAACAAGCAATTCTTGTATATATTTTATATACTTATATAATTGGAATCTCAGAATCGGCTCCAACAATTTTCATGAAATTAAGTATACGGGGGGTTTCGGGGGCGATAAATCAATCTAGCTAGGAATCATTTCTAGAAAATGTCATTTTATTCGCTTTTTTTTTTATTGGAAGAAAAATAACAGAAATTTGACTCTTCCTGACATCTATCGGCGAATAATAATACTATTTTTTTTAAATTGCTTTAACGACACAACACTAAAGCTATTCCAGCAGATGGCGTTGTTAAGTAACAAGAAGTCAATGAGTGTTTGCTTTGAGGTTAGCCTAAGAAAATCAATTGTTAATTTCCAAAAAACACAATTTATAAAAAAAATACTTTGCTCGGTCATCCGGATATTATATGTTAAGTAAAATAAAGCAAAGTTAACTAATACTATCAGAATATTTGTTAAATTATTTATATTAATTTAAAAGTTTAAGTTACATTTATCTCTTACAGAGCCTTTGAGTGGTGGCACTTGGCCAATAATCAACACAATGACGTCAAGAAAGTTGAAATCAGACACTGCTTTCCTTCTAGTATCCCCGTTTTACGGCATCTAGTTGATAAATTGTTACATATTCGTTTACGAAAATCCAATTGCTTTTCTCAGTAGATATTTCTCCAATTTGTACTGAACTAACTTAGTAATTCATCATCTATAATAGTTTCGAAGCTAGACGGGGTTGTGTCGTTTGTGCATTAACTATTCATACATTGGCTCTTATGTATACGATTACTCTAGTGTGCTTTTGACATATACCCATATGAGCTGTCGTTTGCCCCTTTGATTTCCTCCTCATATTGTCGCAGAACGTTGTGGAAAATTGAAATACGTAATAGTCGCATATTTCCTTGAAGTCCCCTAGAAATATTCACTCCTCTCTCCTTAGCCTAGCCCATTTCAGTTTGTCTACTCCCCATTTACTATTCTAATTTCTCTTTTTAAAGGAAAATCCTTTTTAAGGCTTACAACTAATTTACATTTGACCAAGAAATTAAAAGTGATGGTAACCGTTTATCATTAGATGGGCATACTGAAGTTATAAGCATACTTAAAAAATATACTCATCAACATTAAATCCCGGTTTCATCTAAAATTTCCGCATCGAAACTAGTGCGCTTCCCGATTTTTCCTTCTCCACTTAGCACTGTCTTCGGCATGCCTGGTAGTGAGTCCATTCGCACGCATATCACACTTTGCGACGTCAAATATTTTCGATTTATAATACAGTAAACATATTCCTTCTACAATAATTACTATTGACAAAAATACAAGCATACAAGAACTATTTTCAACGTATACAAACTTATTGTTCTGCGTGAGGAAACAATTCACAGACACGACATCTACTCACGTAGCCACTAAACCAGCAGTGTCGTGGAGCTGCCGTGAAAAGCATATAAAATAATTTCAACATAAACAACGGCGGCGCTTATCCAGTAAATTGAACGTTACATTAATCTAGCGCCTTTAATATATTACGATCTTTGATAATTTTATGGTGGTTATTAAAAGGTGAAAAGATAAGTAAAGCGCCTACCATCGTAAGGTTATTTCTAACGCGGGTTTTATGTTTTCTAAATAAAACATAAATGTGAACAGCGTCATGTACTCGTAAAAGATGCTTACGGTTCTCGGTAGCTCATGTTCTTGTTGAGATTAATTTGTGTTAGAATTAGTAGAGTTAATTTCGAGTCACTATCTTTGTAAACACTGTCTATAAGTAGTGATGGAAAGTTAATGTTAGTTTTATAGATATGTATATTTGTATATTGCAGACGATAAGACTGTCCGCTTGAATTTTTTTTACATACACAAATAGTAAATTAACTAAATTAACATATCTTCCGATTTATTTTTATAGACGAGCGAACGTATCTAAAAACTATTTGTTCCGTTAAAAGCAGATTCGCAGTGTTCGGTGCTTGCATAGGGGTATTTGAAATCCTGCCACCTGATTTTTGTTATCTACCCTCACTCTCGGTGAGGTGATAATGGTAAGCGAGGGTGGGACGGTAAAACTGGTTCTTGTGTCAACGTTTGACAAAGGATGACGCCTTTGCAACGTGTGCGATAATTATAAATAACTGGACGGGACGGTCGACGTTCGACCTCCCTGGTTACTCTAATTGGCCGTGCCATTAAACCGGTGTCCAGTGTTGTGCTATAGCTGGTGCCGTGCAACAGTTCCTCAGCGACCTGAACCGAACCGGGAAGGGGTGGAATCAAGGTCAGTGCGAATTTCTTTGCCCATTGCAAGACATCATGTCTCTCTTGCCACCGCTCCTATCCCGTCCTCTCTCATACAGTCCACTGCTCTCGAGCGATCCTTCCTTCCCGTACGGTGCAATCTCGGTCCGTGACCGGCATCGTACACGCAGTATTCAGAACGAACGTAAAAGTTATTGGTTAGGCCTGTCAAAGTTCCGTAACAAATGGTAATTAATGTATTTATTTATTTGTCATATAAATTTATTCATTAACTAATGAAGTTTATCCATGAAGAAGAAAAAGAAAATAACATGAGCACATTTATTGGGAATGATGGTCACGTTAATCCTTTTAGAGACTGCTAAGGCACGACTCAACATTTTTTTACTTTAGGGCTAAGGGTATCGAATATTATTACAATGTGTCTGATATATAAGAAGACCAAATCAATACTCATACATGCTGAATAATGAATTTGATTTGTAGGAAGATGTATATTAATAGATGCGTCTTCTTCCTCCTGCCCGTATCCCACATTATGTGGGGTCCGCACAACATGTTCTCTTCTTCCAATCTCCTCTGTTAGCCGTCATCCCAAAATTCACACCCTTTTTTGCCATATCATATTTTACGCAATCCATCCATCGTTTTTTGGTCTACCTCTACTCATGTATCCGTCCAACTCTCACTTCTATCATTTTCCTTATTATATGGCATTCTTCCCTGCGCATTACATGGTCAAACCACGCTAGTCTATTATTTTCAAGTTTTTCAATAACTGGCGCTACTTTCACACTTCCCCTAATATACTCATTTCTAATTTTATCCATTTTCGTAACTCCACACATCTATCTCAACATTCTCATCTCCGCAGCATGTAACACCATTTCGTCCCTCTTCTTTGTGGCCCAGCATTCCTATCCATACAATACGACAGGCCTTATTACGGAGATATAAATCTTACCTTTGAGTTTAAGTAACTCTTGGGTCACAAATTGTTCCTGAGACCTGTCAGTATTTCTTCCACTCTATTTTTTACATCTCGGCCGTTCTGGATTAATGATCCGATGTACCGAAAGTTGGAACAAGTTGGCAGAGACACGCCTTTTAAAGTAATTGGGGTAAAGGCGGAAAGTCCACCAGTCACAAAATAGATGTTCAGTTTTGGTTCTACTTATCTTCAACCCAACACCCTCTAACCAGCACAATGTCATCGGCAGAGAGCATACACCAAGGTGCCTCTTCCCGTATTCCTGATGCTACTGCATCTACCACCAAGAGAAACAGATAAGGGCTAAGAGCCGATCCTTGGTGTAAAACTACCGCAACACTGAACTTATCTGTGACGCCAGCAAGGGACCGGACGTATGTAGTTGCCTTATCATTTTGGACACTCAATGTTACGAGTATTACACCGGAGTATTCACATCCATTAAACCGGAGAAAAGAGACTAATGGTACAACAATGTCTACATTTCATATACATGTATGTGCGAATCAAAAGTTATACATAATATTTTATTTGAATACGATTATTTCTAATAAATGCTATTATAAACTTAAAACGTGTTCTTCGCATAATATTTACAGCCCTTTCCCCGTAACCTTTAATTATGTCAATATCCTAAGCCATTTTAAGGGATGATTTATATCTTCGAAAATATAAAACACCCATTAAAAATTTTACAACCGGTTGGCAGCCAAGGGGTTAATTTCGACAAGGCTATTGGAAGACATTTTTATAGACAGATTAGTAGCTGTGTTGTCACGTACCACAATCTACGCATGTTAGAGAATCTACGTTAGTTGGAGAATGAAGAGAATTACAAGAAGAACGTGAAGAGACGGTGAACTGCTGAAAACTGAACACAAAATTTTATGCTGTTAGAAAGAACTTATTAAATTGTATATTTATACTGATACACTGCACGTTTCTAATTCTAAGGCCATGGATTATGGGTCACGACAAGCATGAACGCTAGACTGCGTTTCACCTATCAGGCACATGGGTGGCACTGCTGCAACACAATATGCCTAATACGTCACAAACATGAATGAATGAATAACACTTTATTGCAAACAGATACTTAATATATACAAAAATATAATACTATTTAAAATTCAACACGAACTTAAAATATGCAGAAATATAATATTGTAAGGCAATGGGCGGCCTTATCGCTTAGAGCGATTTATTCCAGCAACCCGTAAATATGCTATAGTATTGAAAATGATAGCAAAGATGATTTACAGGGTTTGGGGTGGAAATTTTTGGTCTGTCGAGTCCCGAAATTAATCAATTTTATCGAAATCAGTCCAAATATATGGTTACAGTCTCATGACACCAGAGGCTAGGCCTATTAACATTGCTGTTCAGAGAAGCAATGTAGCCTTTTGGGAACTTTTTCACAAATTGGCAATGATTTGTGGCCCATTTAAATTTTTGTACTCCTTTTAATTTTAAATTAGTTTTTATTTGACATGAATGTCTATCATGTCAGTCATGAAACTGTGTTAGTCTTACCAGCCATTGTATTATACTTTTTCCAGATCTTTAAACTGCATATCTGGAAGTTTGAAATATTATGAATAACACAACAAGTAAAATAAAATCAATATTAGCAATGTTGTTATTCTGAGGATATTTGCAGAAGGAAATGTCACGAAACACAAATCCTTAAGTTTCATCATAATACTTAACAAGAGACGCTGGTCTCCTCCCTTCAATTCAAGATTTCTCTTCGCTAACACTAAGAAGCATGCGCACTTTAATCGTAGAAAATTTAATTAAAAACAATAAAATAACACTTACACAACGCTTCCGGGATAAGATTTTAAATGCTACATATAAAATAATGATCTAATGCTACATACAGAAGAAAGCAAAGATGCAGATTAGTAGGGTAACAAATTTAAGTTATATCCATTAAGTAATAAGACATGAAAGTGTTAAAAAAATGTTATACAGCCGTTATTCGTTACTAGCGTAACCACTATTTCTCGCTGCTTTCTTAATTTTTTCGGGTATTTTCTGTTTTTTCACTGACGTCCTTTTTCCCTGGAGCTCTCTTATCTTATTGTTTTTTATTTAGTTGGTTATCATTTAAATTTCTTATTTCTATTTACAGTTTGTGTTTCTTTATAAATAGGATTTTATTCTTATATTAACTTTAAATTCTTCTTCTCTGGTTTTATTTATGATTAAGAAAACATTACACAGAATTAATGTAGAGAAACATGTCTTTAAAAGTTCTATGTAGAAATTAAATTACGCGAGGGCGTAATTAAACCCCGGTTCCACTTGGTATAACACTTTAGATGAAACACGCGACGGAGGCAAATTGTAATAACATCCCAATAACATCACCCCTGAGGACGCCCACGATGCATGTTAATTAAATGCTTCATCAATATTGTCTTAATATGTTGTCATGGCGATGATTAGATTATTTGCGATAATTGATTTCAGGAGAACGAAAACAGTTTATATGATATAATAAGTTAATATATCAAAATATTTATTGATAATATCCAATGATAATATTTTTGGTCGAGTTGTGACCATTTTTGCTTCGAGATTCCGGGAGAGAACCTTGAGGTTCCGGGTTCGTTTTGAAGGAACAGCTAATTTTGTAAAATAAGTACATTCTGTTAGAGTGCTTAACTAACTTCTCAATTTGACACATTACACAAACAAGTTTTCTCATACACTCACAGATAACAAAAAAATAAAAAAATCAAAATATATATAATATACTAGAAAAACTAATAAATATAAATTATATGTACCTCTACAGCTAAAATACCGATTTAAAATTTGATTGTGATCCTAACTCACATTATAAATGCGAAAGTGAGTTTGTTTGTTTGTTACGCTTTCACGCCTAAACCGCTGAACCAATTTTGATGAATTTCGGTGTAGTCATAGATTGGATCTTGGAGAAGGAGATAGGGTACTTCTTTTTAAAATTTATATGCCAAAACAACGTTTGCTGGGTCAACTAGTATACTTATATTGTGACAATTGTTTGTAAAGGCTTGGACTAGTTTAGGCGTTAGTTTTCTTTGTATATTTGTAAACCTTTAACTTTAGTGTGAATAAACATTTAATATTATTATTCATACAGCACCATCTAGTACCAAAGTAAGCTGCAAAGCGATTGTGTTATACGAAATAGACAAGTGATATACTATTTATATACAAAAATTTCCAGACTAACTAATTTCAAATTCATATGACAGCACAACGTTTGCCGGATCAACTAGTTGGTTATTAAATTATTTATATTCTGATGTGATAAAAACCAATGTGTCTCAATAAACTTGATTGTAAAATATACTTAACTGTAAAAACTATATTGATGTTGTTATTAATTAGTTTTAAGAATGTTTCTCCGTTCTTATTCTCTTTTTCCTCGTGCAGAGGCGGAGTAACAATAGTAGGACTCTTGCAGCCGAAGGCGGCCTGTCGTAAAAGAGCTCCAGCTCCATAAACAGCTCCAGCTAGGTGGCTGGGCCTCAACCCATTTGGACGACAACCACCTTTGGTCTTTAAATAAACCGCGATAATAAGCTGCCGGAACACCATTGGTTCTAGTTCCCTTACGTGGACTGCAGCGTCTGAGCGGCCTAGCGTCGCAATCATCCATTGGCGACGGTAACTGCTTAATATTACGCGGGCAATCAATCTACCTGCTGTTCCACTGCAATAAAAAATAACGAGTCAAACGAATAATCTATCCTAAACTAAGATCCAAAAGCTAGAAAAAAAAAACATTGATAGACAGTAGCTATAGAGACGTAAGGGTGTTTCTAAATCGATGTCGAACAACCTTTTCGGTCAGAAAAAAGCCATAACTCAAACCATATATTGTTTCGCTCGCCTTATAGGTACCATAAAGACCCTCGTAGGAATCGCGGGCCCTTCAATATCGTTATCAGGCCATTCGCGTCAGTCGTTGCGGTCAAGCCCACGCCATAAATTTATAGCCAAAATAAAGTAGTATTCTCATTTTTAGACTCCCGCTGGATATCATCAAATCAAATACTATTAGGTGTTCGAATTAATTTTTGGTTTTTTTTAATGAAAAAAAATATTATCAATGGAAAATAAAAAAAACACTAATGAAAGTATTGCCCATCGCTATCTACTACTTTTGACCATCTTTCGGGTAGGGTATGAATACTGTGTCGGGAGAACGCCTCGTCTTTTGATGCAATCCACGAATCGACCCATTTTTGAAACTCTTCGTAATGAGTGAACTTCTGCTCAGGCAGACTATGAGCCATCAAACGAAACAAATGGTAATCTGAAGGAGCGATATCTGGAGAAAACGGCGGGTCCGGTAGGACTTCCCATTTAAGTGTTTTTAGGTACGACGAGCATTTTTGTGCAGCAAAATGATTTTGTCGAGTCTTTCGAAGTATTCCGACCGTTAAAAAAGACAGTCATGTCATAACAAGTTTTATTTTAAAATAAATATAAAATGACCAGCCATTACAGTATATTTATTCATAATGTTTTTATTAAATCGCCAGTAGAGAAGTAAGCTTTGAATCAGGATAGAACATTTGTATAAGAAGACAAGAATTCGTCTTTTTCTTCTGTAGTGACCAGTCTTTGGCACAATACTACATACAGTATTAGAGTAAGTAAAACAGTTTAATATAGCTGAGAACAAACCAGCGCTAATTAAGAGATATCTCTCTTACTCTGCATCAGTTCAGCGGGGTCCAAACAGTCCGAAACGACAAATTTCAGCTGACAGGGGAACGACGATTAATTCTTTAATTAACCGTACGACGCTGCGGGCCATTGGCGACAAGAATTAGGAGAAATGGCGGCGAGATAACGGCTGCATTCGTCGGCTAACATTTATCTGTATTTGTGGATGTAAGGGGATTGCGCCCTCTAGCGTATCATATTAATAGTGTGAGTTTTTTAAATGATATAACATTCAGACTAGTGGGAATTGTCGAGATAGCTCTGTCAAGTTACAAAGATCGGTGAGTTTCTTTTCATATTTATAATATTACTTGAGGAGACAATTGTAAAAAGGTTGAATGAAGAACATTTCGATAAGTGTAAAATTGATAACGAGCAGTTATGAGGTTTAATTAAAATATGAGACAAATTGAGATATTATTGATACAACAGATGCACCCACAATTAGATAAAATAGAAACACTGAATACTTTATTTTGGGATCTGAAGACTAGCTGGTAAATATAGTAATTAATTCAAGGTATGTGTGTAAGAATCATGGACACCGACAGAGGAGCTGGTCAATAAATTTCAAATCATTCAGCGGGCTGTGTTGGGTTAGGTTGGGTCTGTTATAGACAAAATTCTAAACGAAGAGATCCGTAACAGAACCAAAGTTAATGACACAGTTTACAAAATATGCATGCTGAAGTGGCAGTGGGCAGGTCACGTCTGTCAGTATTGATGGGTGTTTGAGCAAACGAATCCTGGAGGGGAGAGACCACGTCTCGGCAAACATAGTAGGGGGCGTCCCCCCAGCTCGATGAACCGGTAACCTGCGCAAGGTTGCCGGTCCGGGCTAGATGGAAAAAGCTATTGCGATTTGTGGCGCAAACTTGGGACGGCCTACGTCCACCAGTGGACAATGAACGGCTGACGACGACAATGTGAGGGGCCAGAAGAGGACTTACCCGGCCTTTAATCCTCGCTCTTAGACCCCGAATAGGATTTTATAATAAATTGATCGTAGAATTGAATGGCAGCATGCATTTAAGGTTGCCGCTAGATAACAACTTCACATTTTTAATGACGTCACTGTCAATTATTCTTGACCGAATGTAATAGTTTCGAAAAAAGGAAATCGCATAGATTCAGGTCTAATCTAGTTACCGTTTTTTACAACCATATCTACTGGCCTCTGAGTGGGAAGGAGGTGGATACAGGCTCTTTTTATTTTATCAAGAGCTACAATAAATATTATATTATAGCCACAATTACTATTGACTGAATGTATATAGATTGAGTAGATTGCTTCAATTTCAATCACTATTAGAACAAAATGTAATTGCGCGAAATAGACAGAATGAGTCAAATCGAAGGGTCAATATTAAGCGAATTAACTCGTCGCCTTTGTTACATTTCTCGAATGTAGCGAACTGAATTCTTAATTCCATTAAAGGAATTCCGCTAAGCGTGCCTACAGGTTATTTACCTTCATTCAAGCTAGCTCCATTGGATCGTATTACTTATTTCTTAGCTGTGGAGTAACAATTTAAAATACACAAATATGACTGAATATACAAGTCGTTTGAAATATTTGTTTCCTAAAAATCCAACCAAGAAGATTCATTTTTTAATAACATCAACATAATATATAATCCAAATATTAAAAAAAAATGGTTACAGCTAAATCAGCTATACGAGTTCAGAGAACTAGAAAGAAAGAAAGAAATTTTTTTATTTAGGACACCATAATACACATACATACATTAATAATCCACTTAGAAAACTGTCCTAAATTGGGACTAGTTCAGCATATGCTGATTTTAGATATAAAATCAGCGCAGCGATATAAAATCAACTAGATAATTTAAAACCACACTGATTGATTTCTACCATGCCTTCAACTGTGTGAACTCGCCCATTATCCTATTGAAGTAAACTTTTCTTCTTTTCCACCCAGACCAATAGACGATTAGAATTCTACACGTCTACTTATAAATTGTGCTGGATTAAACTGAGGGTACTTTGAAATGATTTTCATTTCACATATGTATGTTTAAAACGTCTTAATGATTCAAAATGTTTAGTTCCTATATCTCACCTAATATATAAATTTCGACGCAATAGTATTGCAGCATGACAATTTAAGTTTAGTGATTTATCTTCTAGTATTCTTCTATAAAACTGTGGGGGGGGGGGGGGGATAAGAATATATTATCTATATATCTATGATCTATATCATACAATTATTTAAGTAGTAGTAAGTTAAGGTTTTGCGACGTTATCCTTATTCATATCTGATTAAAAGTAAGGATCACATGAGCTTTTATTTGGAGCGCTTATCCATTCTCGAGTCCTTGAACATTTTAATCCATTAAAATTAAATTAATTATTAAAATTAAAAAATCAAATACACTGGTACAATTCATATAACGGCACCTAGTCCTAAAATGAGCAGTAGAGCGCTATACTAAATAACGGATAAATTCAGATTCAAGACGGAGATCAAACCCATGATTCTAGCAGTAAGTGCGAAAGCCGTTGCCCCACGGTGATCGTGGAACATATACGTACCATTTTAAAACATGTAACCGCTTGCAAAATCTTTTTATATTTTTCATTTAACCTGTTACACAATTACAATGTTAATTCTACAAATGTGTGCCATTATAAAACATAAAGGCGTCTTAACGACGCAACACAGTAAATCCATTTAAGCTTGTTTTCGCTAAGATGGCACTATTAACATACCTTATATTCTAGCATGGCAAACAGGATTACTGTCTCGTTCGGCGCGAGCTACGCAAACTGACGTGCCGTGCCTCCCATGGTAATGGGCGAACACTGCGGAGGCATCCAAGCCGAGTAAATTAGGTTATTAATCAAAAGTCTGGAACGCGGCAACTTTGATTGTTCTTACAAAATTAAATATACATTGGATGTGGCTTTTTGTTTAAGTATGTGTAGTGAGGTTTGTTCGTAAAATAAATGGGGCGGGGCAGTCTTTGGGGACTGCCGATAGAAGTGAAAACTAATAACTTGTGAATTGTATCGTCGAGCTAGTAGATTATTATTTTCGGTTTATAAATAAGTGATCAAGGATTAAAGTTTAAATTGGTCATCATCATCTTAGCGATGAATCCCGGTTGCAGCCCAAACTCTCGCTTCTGCGCCCGAGGTCCGCTTTCCGACTTTTTCTTCTCCACTTCGCACGGTCTTCGGCATTTCTAGTAGTCAGTCCATTGGCACGCATATCAACCCCTACGACGTCAAGCCAGCACTTTTTAGGTCTACCCCTCCTGCCGGGGCCCAGCGGTGGCGGCATGGCCAGACATTTGTTCAAATTGGTTAAAGTAAATAAAGTTTAAATTGGTCATCACACTTATTTACAAACCAAAAATTGTTCACCCAAAAAGTGCTCAACGCGCCTAAAGAAGTTTTCACTTCAAAAAAAACTCAACTGTATTTTATTGTAATAAAGTCGCAATTCGAATAGATATGTATAAGTAATGCAATGCAATGCAATCATTTACAAGTTACATTATAAAATAAATCTTTTAATAAGGTTGGTATTACTGGAGCAAAACTCCGTCTTATGTCTTACGAATTCATACGATCAGGACACGTAACCTGACGCGAGTTTAACATTTTTTTTACCCATCACAAAAAAGTGCACAACGCTGCTAAAGAAGTTTTCACTTCAAAAATTCATATTTTCAATTGCACACAAAGCTTCCACCATACACTACATCCACAGTTGAATGTAGACATTGGACAGAACTTTGGCGGGATTTTATGATCGATGCTCTTAATTACTCTTCTTTTTTATTGGCTAAGAAGGCACTAGAAAAATGACTTATTTTTTTTTCAACAGGAGGGACTGTCATCTTAGCTACAAACCCCAAAAGAAGAAACAGATCCGTGACTTTATTATTTGAACCATTAAACACGATTCACTAAAAAAATACTACTCCATGCAGTCCCATTATCATTTCCGGGATCACACAGTTAATGTACAACACGTAGTTATTTACAAAAAAAGTAATCAGTATATCAATTGGTCTAATTAATACCCATAACGCAACGTGTCAGAATATATTATATATTTATAGTAGGTACATAATTATATTCATTGAAAGTAACAAACCATGTGCGAAATTGTAAATATGCACATACAACGTTACATAGATATATTATTTGACGACCTCGGTGGTGTAACGGATAACGCACTTCGGTACGCTTGCGGATGTCACGGGTTCGATTCCCGTCTCGCGTCTGGGTGTTTATGTATAATATGTATTTATTTACAAAAAAAAAGTACTATATAAATAGTATATCAGTTCTCTAGTACCCATAACACAAGTGCTATGCTACTTAGTTTGGGACTAGATGGCGCTGTGTGAATTGTCACAAAATATTATTATATTATTAATATTATTATAGGTAGGTAAACTTCAAAGCAGAAATAAATCTTTCGCATTTCATTTAACCACGTCGGACATTAAACCGCTATATTTCAGGCGAACCAGTTAACATCGCCGTTACGCCGAAGCATCGGAATTGCAAGGAATGTGAATGTATATAGATCTTGGAGATCACACGGTGTCGGGATTTATTGCCAGTCGGTGTGACATCACACCTCTTAGAAATGCTCGTAAAAGTTTCGTTGTTAGATATATGTACAGGAATTCGGGAGATTAAATAAGCATCTCCATCTCTGGTTCAGATGTAATAAGAATACATATAATGCGACATACATACTTCTGCCAACTCAGGCTTTGAAGGTTGGGATGATCCGTTAATAGTATAACTTTCTCGGTTTTTTTTGCTCTAAATCCCTTCCGTGATTGTTTCCATTTAAAAAGGTACAAGAAAATAAATTGGATGATGTGACCAAGGTTCTTTTATCCAATACCTTATAAGATCAAAGCCTTAAAGCCCCACTAACCCGAATTTAAATAATTAGAATTTTTATCGAATTTAGTTGATTTACTTAAAGTTAACGCCCTTTAAAAAAATCAATCACGGCCGAGTTTAATACAAAAAGGTCCCTTTTTGTATGTATTAAAGTCGGCCGTATTAAAACACGTCCGACTTTAATTCATAATGATTCTGAAATCTATGAACTGTAAGAAAATAAAAACAATATAAACATATAAAACAAACAATACTTTCTTACAAATAGGAAAAACATCTGAGCTCTTTGATCTACATGTAAGAAATCAAAATTTATAATTTCAATTTAGATTGCATTTTAAGCTCCCACTTCGGATGCAAATGCTTGTTATTACCTTTTCTTCGGATAGTATACGAAATCCATAGTAATCTTTCACTCGAATATGTCCAGTTATTGATTAACATTACCTGGAACAAAAAGAATAATTTTGTTAATATTTGAAATCATACAGAATATAAGTAAACTTTTAATATTTGTCGTTATATTATATTTCAAATATTTTATTTGTAAAATATTAAAACGGAAAACAAACAATTTATTATTTATTATAAGACTCCAAAAAACTATAAAACGCTGATGACGGAAATCGAAAAAGTAAACAGAAATATAATGATGAAAGAGTACAATGTACATTATTAGATCGGGTATGCGTGTAATACGAGTGTTTGTTAAAAATGCCGTAAATGCGACTCGGGTTTTTTTTGTTTGTGCGACTTGTTGCTGTCTTTTTTTGTTGGGAAAATGTTACTTGATTTATGGCCACGACTGTACATGTTTAAATTAATAGCAACCATAATGTCTTAGGCCTGGAATACACATGCTACTAGAAAAGCATGCTTATTTGCTACTAGATAGCATGGTCTCCAAGTGTGTACATTTGCTCATGAGAGCACATACCTCAGAAGCATACTTATTGCTAGCATGCTTCTTTCTAGCACGTGTGAGATACACATGCTCATATTCAATATTCAAAATGGACGTTTCTTTGCGGAATGAATTAAATTCAGTTATATTATTACTTTCATAAATATAAACTTTGGTATGCATGGTATGTTTACTCTCGAAATTTATTTTTGTATTGTGGTGACGTACATTATATAAACACTCATAATTTCGGTAATGAAATATAAAAAATTTAAAGTTTTGTCATCGCCCCATTGAGCCATCGTGATAAACAAATCAAGTAGCATGCTCGCAAAGAATACACGTTCAGACTTGCTTTGGAGCCACTCATTTCTCCCCCGCACCTCACACAGTGTGCTAACTAGCACGAAAAATAGAACGGCTTGCGATTTAGTAGCGTGCTTGTAACAAGCATGCTCTTTTCGTATACACGTGCTAATTGTATGCTATTAAGTAGCATTGCAGGAGAACCAAAGTAACCGACATAGCCCGGATGATTGCAAAACTGAAGTGGCAGTTGGGCTGGGCACATAGCTCGAAGGACTGATGGCCGTTGGGGCAGAAAAGTCCTTGAATGGCGACCGCGTACCGGAAGACGCAATGTTGGTAGGCCCCCCACAAGATGGACCGATGATCTGGTCGAGATCGCCGGAATAGGTTGGATGAGGACAGCGCAGGACCGATCATCGTGGAGATCTTTGGGGGAGGCCTTTGTCCAGCAGTGGGCGTCTTCCGGCTGAAATGATGATGATGAAGTAGCATCTGCTCGAAACTAGAATGCTTATATACTACTACGTAGCATGTGTATTCCAGGCCTTACAGCTGGGCTTGATCCTCGCTTTAGAGAAAACGGAAATTATAATCGACACATTAGTCCAAGGCGGGTTTGTGGATTGCACACATATAGCGGCGACCGTAGAACGCAGATTTCTTATGATGTTTTCCTTCGCCGGCAATACGTGGCAATTGTGTTACATACATACACATTAGTGGGAATCTAATTCGTGACCTGTAAGTTGGCTTCCCTAATGACTTCACATACATGGACCATGTAGGCGTACATATCTATTCTTAATAAATAAAAGACACTACAATTATAGAATACACAAATAAAAAATAAAATACTCTAAAATATTATTTAAAAAACCATGTTCGCGTTGTGCAGGTATTACACAAAACATGAACCACAAGATGAAGAAAAACACCGTGTTGGCCCAATTAAAGGAATCCCCATCAACCCAGTCCCGTAGAAACCTCAGGCGATGCACACGCGTCGCGTCTAATCAGTGCCGACCTGGATGAGTTCTTTGTTCTTGGAACAAGGGCGAAGCGGCGCCGGCTAATTGCACGGATGCCGACGAGACTGACCCGGGGGATCGACCTCATAAACGAGTGCACGGAATATGTGAATTGTTAAGAATTTAAAACTTTGTATAAGTTTGCAAATTTTTTCACAAGCCGACACACTCAAAACTATTCTCTCTCTGCGGCTGGGGTTGGCCTGTCGTAAAAGGCGTATAAACAGTTGTTTTGACGCCTTTTTAGTTAGTTAGCTACGTGGTAGAACTCCAAGCCCGTCTGAATGGCAACCACCCTTAGTCTATACGTATGTCGCCATAATAACCTTGTTTTGTGTTCCGACATTAGTGACCAAGGTTCATGTACTCCTATGAGACAGCAGCGTGTTCGCCGTACTCCTACTATTAAGTGGGTCGTCAACCTGTCTGCTGCTCCACAGCAATCTTCTTCTTCCTCCTGCCCTTATCCCAACGGCATTTTTTTTAAATTGACATAACAGTCAATATGTTACTAAAGTGCTACGCGACTTTTTGCATTCGTGAGTTTCGTGTTATTACAACGTTTTTTTAAACCCCGCTGTTCTCCTATCGCCTACGTCCGGGCCCACGGATATATGGCCTGCCGATCTCGTGGCCCGGCCGGCGCCGGCCCGCCCTTTGTCTCAAGGCAGGCCTCTTCTAAAGTGTTAGCGCCAGGGAGTCAGGGTTTCATCCCCCCGGCGCTCTCCTGTATTGTAGGAGTTGAGGGGGCCGCGGAATTGCACGCGGCCCTCTCCCTCGCGGCAATAGTGCGGGCGGCAGATTCTCCCCCGAAGGGCCACCCGCGGCCGCTTTCTACGGCGGCCGGAGGTCATTACTTGCCCTCCGGCGCCGACGGCGTGGCTTGCGTTGGCGGGAGGGGAGTGTGGTGGTGGACTCCCGCTCCGCCGCCTCCTTTACAAAGGCAAATATTAAGAAAGTGGTATATTATATTAAGATTTAAAAAAACAAAACAATTCTGTTGAATGAATTCACTGCTAATACGTTCTAAAAAACGAATGGCGTTAGAAACTTATATGTACAATAAATTATAATTATGTAGTAAATAAGTCCTACGATATTTTCTGCTTTAAACATACATACATACATGTATGAAAATAGTCGTTCAAAACGTGAGCAAGTAAATTTATCTCGAAAATACAACTGCACCTCTAAATCAACATAATAAAGACAAATAAATGAAAATATATCCCACTCACTTATAAACAAAACATTACGTTTGCACACACGCGTCTAGATTCACTTATCGCGCGTCCATTCATTTTATTAATCCTTTTATTTCCATCTAAAGTTTTATCATACACGAGCTTTTACTCAAGTACGCGTTATGTGAACGTGAAGTTAGAAAAACAGACATATAAATAATACATTCACCCTCCAATCAAATGTATACGACTCAATAAATACAATACACTACAATATTTTCTTTGTATTTTGAAAGTATACCAGTCTAGATAGATCGATAAAATCTTCTTTTATCACCAAAAACATATTGATGCATTGAAAAAAGGGGAATCTTTCAATTTCCGAATGAAACCGAATAACCAATATCACGCCAGAACTCCGAAGGTAGCCGATATGGTTATGTCGGCATTACCGTTTTAACTCTACGGCGGCCACTCTTTCGATACTGGCCGAGATGTTATGGCCAGCAGAGGCCGCAACGGAATACCGACTATAACTCCGGACGCAACTCAAAGCCATCGTGCCCTACGTGGAGATATCGCAGGATCGGTCTTTTGGTCATTAGTCATTCTTTTCAACGTCCCAGACTCATGTGCGTAAGAGGGTATTTCACGTATCCCTAAAAAAGAGGAGTAGCCCCCTCAGATATCTGGCCCTGATCACACAGTTCAAGTCAATACATTTCCGAATGTCATAGAACCATGTTTAACTGTAAAGTATAATATCAGTGTTTACTGACATGTTGAGAGAGATATTTTATTCGCTTGACGATCTCATAAAAAATTTCAGTAATGAAAAATAGCAGTGTTCTTGATATTCCGGAGCGAGCAAAGTTGGGATGGCTAAGAGCCTACGGAAATGTCTGTATGCCCCCTTCGTACATAGTGAACACCGAAAGTAGTGAGGCACTTTATGAAATATTTAAAATATGAGATTCTCAGTAACTGAATTATTCATGGAACGAGCTAAGAATGTGTTAAACGAAAAAATACAAAGGGGAAGTTAAATCATTTTTCTTGTGCACTGTATGTACCCAAAACGTTCATGTAATATAGTGACAATAAAATAATACCCTGATGTTTGAGGATGATTGAAACATTGGAACCACTTTCTGACATTATTGATTCAGTTTTGTGCGACATTGCTGAATTGTACCTATTGATTGCTATGTATCAATTATTATTAATTATTGCAACTGGTTAGAGTCGTTTTATTTAATTTAAATAAATGATTATTTTTATAGTTGCGCAATAAGAAACTATATTAATATGTTAAATTGAATAACATTTATGTATTAGCACCATCATTCTCAATCGTTGGCTAGCTCGATAGCTACACGATAAATTTGTTGCAGTTGTGTTTGTGGGTTCGATCCCCGGGGAGTTCAAAATATTTGTATATTAGCTGACCCGGCAAACGTTGCTCTACCATATGAATACAATGAGTATATTTTTACCCTTTATGGAGAAATTGTTAAATGTTAGAAACAAATATGTAAAACAGAAAAATGTTAAAGTTTGTTCAGTATCTCGTATTTCCTCCCCGGGCTCTTATTACTGCTTCGATGCGGTTCCTCATGGAACGAATAAGCGTCATAATCTTGTTTAGTGGGATGTTATCTCACACTTCTTGTATAGCTGTTTTAAACTGGCCAAGCGTCTCCGGAGCATGATATCTCGCTCTGATTCATCTCTTCAGCTCATCCCATAGATGTTCTATGGGATTCATATCCTGGCTTTTTGCTGGCCAGCTCATAACCGCTATACTGACTTCGCTCTGGTATTCATTTACAATACCTACGGTATGAGCCCTGGCAATGTCCTGCATAAAAATGTAATCTCCGCCAATAAAATGTGCGTAGGGTAGGTACCACATGAGGCTCCAGACACTTCGATGTAACGTGACCCATTCAATGACGGTAACCGAGGTCCAGATACAAACGCAAGTTCGGTTTTTCTATCGACACTTATGCCTCACCAAACCGACCATGAAACGCCACCGTAACTGACTCTTTCTTTAAAAAGAAATGTATTACAATATTTAATTAGCATCTTAATAGGCAAATTAACGTTACAGTTGAAATGTTACCGCAATTCATCACCATCCAACAAATAATTCCCGGTTGCACCCAGGCTTGGATGGCTTTGAGCTTTGGGCCCAAGTTTCTCCCCAAAACTTTGTCTCATCACGCTATAAATGAGAACTGGAATAAATATGCTTAAATTTAGACCTCGAAAGAAGCCAAATGCTTTCTTTCGTTAGCTCCGTGTAAATTAGAAAAAAGTAATTAGGTAGCTATATTAGGCAAGGTACCACACCGGTTTCAACAAATATTTACTACCAAGAAAAGATAAACATAAAAATTGATAAGAAATATATTTTCCGTGTTCTGGATGGGTCGTAAATTCTGGAATAAGGTCGGCTAGTGTCGTGTGACCTTCGGGGCGGGGTTGTCATTTCCATTTTTTACCTATATTTCCGGAAAATTTACGGCTTTCCGAACATAAAAAGCCGGTCAACAAAGATGTGATCGGATTTCATAATAGGAGATGAATAGTTTACAAAAAAAACAGACTATAAACTATTGCTGGTTGGTAATAAAACTAAATAAAGTATAATAAGTAAATAAAACAACAAATCAGATTAATTAAAAGCAAATCTGGAACGAATTCACTAACAAGATGTGAATGAAAGTTTATTGAGACAGATTCAAATTTTGGAAAATGATTTTGATTATTGAAGAAAAGTATGATGAAATTGAATGAAAATTAGACGGACGTATTTTCGCAAGGGTACACGTAAACTCTTAATCATCAAACGGTTTCGACAAGCACCTAATTCTTACAAGTTTGAATTTAGTTTACTGTGAATATATTGTCAAGTTACAGGCAATACAGGCAACCCGTTGGCAGAATACAAGTTACAGGGGCAAAACACGTCCCTAGCTGATATTGGGAGATTTTAGTAAGAAACTTCTTTGAAATAAATGGGTTTTGTAGAAACTTCGATTTATAGTCTCGGTATAAATAGGGTTACTTTGTTATAAAGTTTTATTCGCAACAAATTATAATTTAATAATAAAACAATATTAAATAATTTAATAATATAACAATATCAAAAGGTATTCATTCTGATTATGTCTTCAGATTATCTTATATCAATCAATGAGTTTAAGAGTTCAATTTGAATTGCATTAACTTATACATCAATCAATCAATAACTAGCATACAATCTCACTACATCGTATATCTCAAAAGCAACCCTTGCTTGTAATGGGTTATTATACAACGGAAAGTCTCTGGGGTCTTAAGGGGAATCTCGTGGTAATAGTCACATAGAACTGACCATGTTGTGCACTAGTTAAGAAAATTTGTCGTAAAATTTATAACAGATTATAATAATAACTAATGCTACATTAGTACAGTTAGCTGGCTACGTTAATGGTCATACTATTTTTAAATAATCTACAAGTAGTTTGTTGTGGTCCTGGTGTATGCGTGTTTGTGTTTGACAAACTTTAACCTAATGCCCCCCCCCCGCACTATACCTATAGATATTTATTATATTTAAATCTCAAGAATGAGTTATTAATAAAAAACATTGACATTCATAGGGACTGCCGATAGAAGTGAAAACTTGTAACTTATTCTACGTATTCAATTTTAAAATAACAATACACTTCAACTGCAATAGTCGTCGTCTCTAAATAGTCACTTCAAAAACTCATCTGTATTTCATCGTAATAAAGTCGTAATTCGAATAGATATGTATAAGTAATGCAATGCAATCATTTAAAAATTACATTATAGAATAAGCCTAAGCCATTATTAATAAGCTTGGTATTACTGGAGCAATACAACATATAAGATTTACCTCTACCAAAAAGTGCTCAACGCGGCTAACAAAGTTTTTACTTCATAAATTACAAAATATAACAACACTTTAGCAGTCGCAAGTCTACACCATTTATTTATTTTACTCACCTACTTATCTCGTATATTCTCTTACGCATATGTGATAAAAATTATAACTTAGTCTTAAAACAACGTTTCAAATAAGACAAAAAGTTACAAAACATGGCATAACTTCTATAAGTCACGCTTACATGAATGATTAATATGATTTAACACTACAATGTGAAACAATGAACTTTTCAAACTTAAATTACATTCATTAGGAACGATCTTGCAGCGTCTTAAACTGAGCCACGCCTACACAAAGTTACGACGAGAACCAAGTTTGTTAACTTCAGAACATGCTCTATGAATAACATTATTTATTACCAATATTCCGTTCACTTGTAAGATTGCGTTTTAATTGGCGGTTCGGGGCGCAACAGAAACAATAGAGGCAGAATGACATGAATAAGAGACTTCAATCTTTAACATAGAGCTAGCGTAGGAGATAACGAATAACATATTATTAGAAATGAAATGAATTTAAGTTCGTGTTAGGAGTGGGTTCGCAATAAATATTTTTATGCATATATCCTCACCTGACTTTCCTCTTCGATTTTGCAAAAAATGTTACTGTATGTTTAACCACAAGGTCCGGAGGCCTAATATATTGTAGCGATAATTTAATTGTAGTCTAGTCCTTAACAAATAAACAGTTAAAAAAACCAGACAGTAGTCAGTGTGGCCTATTCTTGGGAATATCGTTACGTAACGAATGTACATTTGGGAACAAGTTCCGTTCGGTCCATTTCCCACTTCCACAGTTTCCTTTGACTTTCGACATTTAGGTATATGGACGAAAGAAATCCTCCCCAGCGTTTCCGGTGTCAACCTCTTATTAGTTCGACTGCGAAAAATGCGAACGGAACAAATGTCTCACACTCGAATATTTCGAGTTGCTTCATATTTTTTGTGGTGTAATAAAACTATCACATACTTAATAATAATAAATAATTCTTATTTTTTAATGTAAGTAACATTTAAACAATCAATTTAGTGCCTAAAAGTTTAGTGCCTATATCGTAGGGTTTATTGAATAAATAACAATTGACGGACACATGTAACCAGTCTGAACAAATTATTTGTAGATCATATAAATATTATGACCTGTGTGGTGATCGAACTCATTTCGTTACAGTATACGCACATAATTGTATTGGCTACTTATTAAAAAAAAATTGAACATAAGACCATACCTATGCTATTTTAGCTATTTAGCTGTTGCGACTTGCTGCGTAACCTTAACTAATTATTGAACGTTAAACAAAATATTATAAAACTTGTCATACTAGGTATTATTACACACAGCTCTATTCGTCGCTATACGTTTACACAACAAAGAGAGAAAATAAAGGGGAAAATCATGGGATCAATCCTCCGGCGAAGCTATTAAAGTGGCATACAGGCCTAATCACACACGTCAGCGGGATCCCATCGTCCGCAAACGTTGACATGTGTATATTCTCTACTAGAGAAGCAATTCGAAGAAAATATTTGTGCCACTCAATCAATATGTTTCGTTTAATAAACCAATAAAAACTTTGCAGTTCGTAACATTTTTTGAAGTACCGAGAGCGAATTAAATATATACAACAATATTGTTATAATGTTTCTTTACATATACATACGTGAGTGACGTATCACTTACCTACTTAGAAACAGGGGATATACATACCCTTGATAGTTCTCAAACAACAAAGGTACCGTAAGGTTAACATTCGAGGTCGGTAGGTCCGACGGCATCTCTCGCTGTGAAACCCATAATCACACATGTATTTTATTCTTGTTTCCCTTTGTTTAGAAGACGAAGTATCACGGCACGGGCGTAAATTCGCGCATAAGATTAGCGCTGTGACAGTATTCAACAGCTTGTATTTATGTAATTAAAAAGCGCACATCATCGGGCCAGTCTGCTCCTCATTTCCGTGCAGGGCAGGAGTTTAATTACTGACCACTAAGACCGAGGGTGGTCCTTCATAAAATGCGACAAAACACTCTAGTTAGGAAGTCAAGCTCCAAGCCCATCCAAGTTCTCTAGGTATGTCGCCATAATAACCTTGTGTTGTGTTACGGCATAAGTGACTAAGTTCCAGTTACCCTTTGCAGACTGCAGGGTGTTAGCGGTTCCGCTGGCATCAACTGATTACTAATAAGTGGGCTGTCAGCCTGTTTGCTGTTCTTCATAAAAAGTCTGTTCTAGAACGTACATATATCTCTATGACCGGAGCAGAACTTTCGATTGCAATTAAGGTTTTATCCCGCTTCTCCGATTATTTCGTTTCCGTGCTCGATGTTGCCAGCCTCAAAGGAAATGAACGAGAGCTTCTTATTTAGTGGATGCGTTTGGAATTTTCAAATCTTTGCTTTCCTGCACTGCACTAAAACTTTTATTTGCCGATCGTTACGGTGTTGGTTGTTTTGTTTATGCTTTTACTTCTATTATCAAATCACATTAAAACTATATTGTAGCGTTAACTAATTTGAGATTAAACATAAAAAAGGAAATATATCGTCATTTTACGTAATAATAGGTCTTTACCCATGAAATTGTCGTTCTGCAGTACTGGCCATTTCAAATCAAAATAATTTTTGTTTGGCTAAGAATTCTAATTTGAAATTAATTTTATTTTAAACATGGAATTTTTTCCCAAAAGTAGTCATTTGTTTATTGACTAGTGTTACATTTTCATCGCATTTCAATCTTTTTTGTCATCATGAATACGTTAAAAATTCGAGTAATTATGGAATATTAGTACCGTCGTGGCAGCAATGCAGCACAAGCGGCACGCAACATCAACGATGTTTACGGAGCTAACACTACAAACCAACGCACCACCTGTTATTGGTTTGCTCGCTTCCGTTCTGGGAATGTCGACCTGAAAAATGAACCTCGCGGTCGTCTGAAGACTTTGGTCGACAATGAAGAATTAAAGGCGATTGTGGAAGCTGATGATACACAATCTACGGCTGACTTAGCAGCAGCTTTCGACGTTAGCGTCAAAACAATATTGGTCCATTTGCGTCAGATTGGCAAGGTAAAAATGCTTGACAAATGGGTGCCCCACGAACTCAATGATCGCCAGCGCGAAGTACGCGTCGAGACGTGTCTTACACTGCTCAACAGACACACAAATTAAGAAATTTTGAACCGCATTGTTACCTGCGATGAAAAATGGATTCTGTTTGATAACCGCAAGCGCTCAGCAAGTTGGTTGGATCCTGGTTCAGCACCTAAACAATGCCCTAAACGAAAACTTACCCCTAGAAAAGTGATGGTCACTGTTTGGTGGTCTAACGCCGATGTGATTCATCACAGCTTCTTACCAAACGGGGTGAGCATTACTGCAGATGTGTACTGTGAAGAACTGAACACAATGATGGAGAAGCTGGCACATCTCCAACCAGCATTGGTCAATCGCTCGTCTCCGCTGCTCCTACACGACAACGCGCGACCTCATACTGCACAGCAGACGGTCTCCAAGTTGCAAGAACTGGGGTTGGAAGTTCTCCTTCATCCGCCCTACTCACCAGACCTTGCGCCTACAGACTACTACTTTTTCCAGAATTTGGATAACTTCTTGGCGGGAAAAAATTCAATACCCGAGAGGCAGTACAAAATACCTTTGAAGAATTTGTTGCCTCCCGTCCAGCTGATTTCTTTAAGAAGGGCATCAATAAACTGCCACTGCGTTGGCAAAGATGCATTGATTGCATGGGTGATTATTTCGATTAATACAAATAAAAAATACATGAAAAAATTCGTTTAAATTTTTTCATACAAAACGCCAATTTCATAGGTAAAGATCTAATATTTTCTTTTTTTTTCAACTGAATAAATAGAAATTGTTTCGTTTTATCGAAATAAAATTTATTGTTTAAATTTCCAGCATTGTAGGGTACAAAAAGTGTTTATACTATAATAATGCAGCCTATAAGACATACCAAAGTTAATCTCTGTTATTTTACGTACAATAATTTTTATAATTTAAAACATTAAATACTTTTAATTCTCGCCACATAGTATAAGTATTATAAAAACTTTTCATTTATTTTAACTATTTACACAGAACTACCTAATTGAAAAGTAAGAACACAGCAACATAGCACTTTTGTTATAGGTACTAGATAACTAATATACTACTTACATATATTTTTTATAAATAACTGTATACTGAAACCAGAATCAAACCTCACGGAACCACGCGGAGGTCACCCACCGCAAGCGTTACGCCACGGAGATCGTCAGATTTATTTCTTATCATCAGACCTATTTCAACTTTAACCTTTTAAGCATCAATTACGGAGATGTCTGAAACTTGGTACTTCCTCACGGGAGATAGAATTTTAATGAGGGCCTTATGACACAAGCTTTGTCTGCTCAGTGAAATGTGTCTATTGTTTAGAACCAGCGAGTAGCTAATGTACGACAAAGACTCCAAGGCTGTTACTACTTCAACCTTGTATAATATCGTAAGATACGTTGTTGGGAGGGAATATTGCTTAGTTGAATTTATTTTAAACAAAAGCTTAGGGTTTTCGTCTGCCTTTCACTCATGAAAGGAAAATATTACCTTCCTTTGTTGTTGGTAAACTATAAAAGGATTAATTAAGTTTTATTAGTTAAGTTAGAATTAAGATTAATTAAGTTTTCAAAACATAGGTTAGTATAGAATTTCCGTTTAGATTAGAAATCTATATACACCGCAAACTTTGTTCGGCCATATAATAAAAATAAATACATATATTATAACATTTTGTAGTGGACTTTAGGTTGACATTTAGTGTCAATCTAAACCATTCTCGAATTAACTCGCTCTAGCTGTTTAGGAGTTCAGTCCTATACACATGCACAGAAGAATTTGAAAGTAACTCTGCCTGTCTGTTACGTTTTCACGTCTAAACCGCTGAAGCAATTTTCATGAATTTCGGTATAGAGATAGATTGGACTTTGGAGAAGGAAGGCGTAAAATATGTTTTTTTTTTTAATTAATATGGTAGAAAAACGTTTACCGGATTAGCTAGTTATAAATATAAAAATTATAGTTAAAATAAAATCTTAAACGATAAATCATCCAGCTTTACAAAACTTTAAAAAACTCTAACCCCGATACGAATTTTATTCGAAACTTTAGCCACGCAGTTTGTCTGCTCGATATGTACCTGAGAATTTTTAAAATATCCCTCGTTTAAGGCTGTACATGTATACCACTTTAAAAAGAGTCACTATTTTCCGGATATATCTTTATCTTTCTATTCAGGACAAAATTTTATTGTTACCAGTTTTAGATCCGCCTGTTTGTATTTTCTATAACTATGTATATTATATTGTCATTTGAATTGAAGAAACTGAGCAATAGTGTTGTTAGTAAATTTTAATAATAAATAAATTAATATATTGGGACAATTCATACAATGCTATCTAATCCGATATGTAACTACATGTATACTTTTCTTTGTAAACAAATACATATTATATATCCACCCAAACGCTAGAGGGCAATCGAACCCGTGACCTCCGCAAGCGTACCTACGTACGTTAGCCATTACGCCAGGAGGTCGCCAATAGTAAGCAATTACCGTCGACTATGGATCTTTGCGACGCTAGGAGCACCGCGAACATGCTGCTGTCCCATACAGGTAAAGGAACTTGGGTCATCAATGCCGGAACATATGGTATATAGGTGAGATTGAGTTATAGTGTACATGTGATCATATATATTGTGAAATACACTACACCGGATCGCCTATTCCGAGCGACCATCCATTGCTTTAAGCCTTACAACACCGTATATATCTTCTAAAACTTGCATCGGCGTTCTCGAAGCCCGCAGCGCCATTCCACTCATCCCACACCGCTTTCCATTGTGGGCCAAATCCAGACATCCCCCCCCCCCACACATACCTAATCTCGGAACACCTCGGAACAAGCCCCATATCACATTCAAATTGGCGATATTTATTTTATATTCAATCTGTTTTTTTGTATACAGATAGATGTCACAAATAGGCAATGAAGTAAAAGGGTGTTGTTCATTTCAGCTCTGCTTCGGGTGCAATCGGATTTGAGACGCATGTGAGAATAAATATATGTCTTTCTACAGAAATCTTATACTATACATATTATATACAAGCACACAATACATAATAATAGTGTATAACGTTATCTAATATGAATACACACATATTTCCTTCTGGATCTTAACTAATCTTAAGCAAGACAAAGCTGTACGTACGTACCCTGAGCTCGAGCCTGATTCATTAAGGTGTATTTATTAGAAGGCCCTTCGTTAGAACTTGGCTCGTTTGTATTAAATTTCCTAACTTCGGGCACTTGAGAATGTTTGAATACAATTTTAGCACTCCTACTTGTTGCAGGAGAAAATTAAAAATTGAGTTTCAGGTTTCAGTACTTTACATAAACATTGAAATTATAATTTTCTTCCTGCTACAAGTACATTGTTATTACTAATACATAATTTTTAATGATATTTTGTACGTCTGTGTAAAAATATTTTTATTGTTGTGGAAATGCAGGCAGGCTGACGACTCACTCAATAATAAGCAGTTACTGTCGCCTGTGGATGTTTGTGGTACTTGCAGACAGGCGTCCGCGTATGAGAAATGGAACCTAGGGACATTTATACCGGAACACAACACAAGGTTATTGTGGCGGCATACTTTTAAACCAGAAAAGGTTGCCATCCAGACGGGCTTCAGGCCAGCTAGGATTGTTTTGTCACCTTTTACGACGCGCTGTTTCTGTCCTTACCTGATATTTCTTCAAACCTATGACACATTTGTTATCCCTAATGGCAAAGATCTTTTCTGCATGCAGTTAATTAAACCTAATGGGAAAAGTCCTTCACCAAATGCAGTGGATGATTCCAACTTCTTTATACCACACTGTATAAACTACACAAACATACCTGAGGTAGATCGTACTACAAATTCAGCATACAGGAATTCTTCGCATCAACATTAAACTTTCGATAACAGCATTATTTTTAACATTCCGCGAACGTAACCGAAAACAATATTAACATCGGTAAAAGAGAGCTCACGTTTGTTTTGTAAATATCTAGCGATTTGAGCGAAGCGCGTGCGAGTTTGCAACAATCACGGAGATTAAACGAAAGTCACGAACGAAAAGTAAACAACGCTCGATAACATCAGTATTGTGATAACATTTCTATTTCGGAACAAAGCAGGGTTTAAATTATAGCTTAACCTGTAAATGTAGGTGAAATGAATTTACTAAAACTAAATAAATGACGACAGACGTGTTCAGTGACTATTTAATCCGTGCAGGAGCGGAGAAAAATACAGACTTCTGCGGCCGGGGTCGGCCTGTCGTAAAAGGGGACAAAACAACCCACCCTAGCTACGTGGTAGGGCCTCAAGCCCGTCTGGATGGCGACCACCTTTGGTCATAAGTATGCCGCCATTATAACCTTGTGTTGTGTTCCGGCATTAGTGACCCAAGTTCCTGTAATCTTATGGGACAGCAGCGTGTTCGCGATGCCTCTGACGTTGAAAACACCCATAGGCGACGGTAACTGCTAAATTCTAAGCGGGCCGTCAGTCTGTCTGCTGTCCTTTAGGACTTTTTATTGCTTTAGCAATAAAAAAAAAATAACTGGACATGTGCGGTTGTGTATCTGAGTTTGGTTTTTAATTGTTTGTTTGGATCAGGGTATACTCGTTATATACATATGTTATGTATCCGCCAATTATTTATTAGTTACAAAAGCTCTGTAATACATGTTTAGACCAGTACAAGGTAACAATCTGCTTAGGTAACAATCACAATCAAGGTAACAATCTGCAGTAAAGGCAAATGTGTCGACCGCCTTCAACGCCGAATCAGGTGGTGGCTGCTTGATGAAGTCAAGTCCCAGGAGTTCGCCTCTGCCATCGGCGACAAGTGCGCCGGAGGTGAGGGCGAACCGGTTCAAGCTTACTGGGACAGGATTCAGGCGGCTATCCTTGGGTCGGCGAGAGAGGTGCTTGGCGTGTCTAAGGGCGGACGCAAGTGTGACAAGGAGACTTGGTGGTGGAACGACTCAGTCCAGAGGGAGACCAGGGCGAAAAAAGCCCTCTTTAAGAAGTGGCAAGCGTCCAGATCTCCTGAAGATCGCGACGCATACAGAGATGCCAAACGCGCCACCAAGAAAGCTGTAGCCAGAGCCAGACGAGACCACTTACAACCACTTTACGATAAGTTGGACTCGTCTGAGGGGCAGAAGCTCATATATAAGTTGGCGCGCTCCAGGGTCAAAGCGGCACAGGATATCTCCAAGTGCCGCTGTGTAAAAGACCCCGAGGGCAACTTGTTATGCGAGGACCTCGCGGTGAAGGAGAGATGGCGCTCATATTTCCACGAGCTGCTGAACAAGCAGCATAAAGAGGTGCAGCCGCCAGATCTTCCTCCGAACCAAGGACTAGTGCCACTGATAACGCCTGCAGAGGTCCAGAATTGTCTTCGCCGCATGAAGAATCGGAAAGCTGTTGGATCCGATGGAGTCCCCATCGAAGCCTGGAAGGCGATGGGCTCTCGTGGTGTGGGCACTTTAACCGACCTTTTTAACCGGACACTCCTCACCGGTACGATCCCGAACCAATGGAGGCTGAGTATCATTACTCCAGTCTTCAAAGGCAAGGGATCGGTGCAGGAGTGCGGTAACTACCGCGGTATAAAGGTCATGTCCCACACCATGAAACTCTTCGAGAGGGTTATCGACTCTCGGATTCGACAGGAGTGCACTGTCTCGGAGTGTCAATATGGGTTTCGCCCTGGTCACGGGACAATGGACCCTATTTTTGCCCTAAGGACTGTCGCGGAGAAATACAGGGCGAAGAATACGCCTCTGCATTGTCTGTTTCTTGACTTGCAGAAGGCCTTCGACTGTATTCCTCGCGCGATAATCTGGTGGGCATTGCGGTACAAGGGGATTCCAGAGGCCTATATTGGGATCATCCGAGACATGTACCGTGATTCCGATTCCGTAGTTCGGACCGCTGTTGGCGACACAAAACCTTTCCCCATCACCGTCGGGGTGCACCAAGGATCCGTCCTTAGTCCGTTTCTGTTTAGCGTGGTATTAGACGTATTGTCAGACAGCATCAGAAACTCACATGAGCAGCCCCCGTGGTTGCTCATGTATGCTGATGATATCGCGCTGGCAGATTCGGACAGGGGTAGGCTGGTGCAACGCGTGAAGGCGTGGAAGGAGTCGCTTGAGAACGGTGGTCTGAAGATCAATGTGGCGAAGACCGAATACTTGGCCTGTAACTCCACAGATCCCACACCCGTACGCATAGACGGCAACACGGTCGAGCGCACGGACCATGTGAAATACCTGGGATCTGTGTTTCATGCGTCTGGTGACATCGATTGCGACGTCAAGGCACGCATTGCTGCCGCGTGGGCCAAATGGCGTGAGGTAACTGGTGTCATTTGTGACCCCAAGATGCCGGTAAAGTTGAAGGGACGGGTCTATAAGACCATCATTAGGCCTGTCCTTTTATACGGCTGTGAAGCGTGGCCGGTGTTAGAGCGACACAAGCAAGAACTGCGTGTCACGGAGATGAATATGCTGCGGTGGATGTGTGGAGTGACGCGGAAGGACCGCGTTAGGAACTCCCGCATTCGCGGTAGTCTTCATGTCCGTGACATTGCGGATAAATTGCAGGAGTATCGGCTCCGTTGGTATGGCCATGTTTTACGGCAACCGGATACTTACGTGTGAAACAAATGTCTGGCCATGCCGCCTCCGCCGGGCCCCGGCAGGAGGGGTAGACCCAAAAAGTGCTGGCTTGGCGTTGTAAAGGGTGATATGCGTGCCAATGGGCTCACTACCAGGGATGCTGAAGATCGCGCGAAGTGGAGTAGAAAAAGTCGGAAAGCGGACCCCGGGCACCGAAACGAAAGTTTGGGTGGCAACCGGGACTAACGCTAGGATGATGATGATGAAGGTAACAATCTGCTTAAAGCTGGGCTCTAGCCTCCCCTTGGCGAGAACGTACAGTACACCCGTTACACGTGTCTAGCGTGCTTGCTTCCTTTTCACGTCCGTAATAGCACAGTATGCACATAAAGCAAGAATAACCGCCTAAGCAGTCGTCAGGCATAGTGCAATTCGAACCAGTGACCCCTATGTTACAGACCGGGCTAAAGATCCCCAAGCTCTGTCCAATACGGATTCTCGGTGTGTGTGTGTGTTTCAGCCCCTGTGCTTCTTTAAAAAGTGTCACAAAGGGCACTGATGCAAAATAACTAACTTAGATTATCGATCAAAAAGGACATAACCCATCTCGGTTGAGCAAAACAGAGAAACACCTGCAAATAATAACTAAAATGCTCCATTAAATAATTTATCATTAAATTATGAAGTCCCAGCTTTATGGTGGATGGTATCATTAAATATTCAGCACTTAAGTCCTCAATAATTACGAAGCAATATCCGCGTTATGTCCATCACACGATTTATCATCACAAAAGCCTTCTTCAATAAATAAACAATAACGTTTTATCGATAATCCTTGAAATATATCCACGCGGCAGTTAAGCCCCGATGAAGCCCCGTTATCCTTCCCAACCTTGGTCCCAACCTAGGTTAAATCCAAGGTTGGCCTGACACGTTACCGGAAAATCTCGTTATTAACTTGCCAATGTTTCACGTTCAATGCGAACATTTTTAGAGTTATAAACAATATGGAGGTAAAGCAGAAAATAAATTACAGTAAAAAAGGAATTTTTAAGAATTGAATTCTTTTCCTGTAATTTACTTATTCCAATTAGTACTGTAGTTCTTTTATTTTTTATTTTACCGTCGCCTATGGATGTTTGCAGCGCCAGTGGCTTTGCGAACATGCTGCTGTCCCATAAGGGTACAGGAACTTGGGTCACTAATATCGGAACACAACACAAGGTTATTATGGCGGCATACATAAGACCAAAGGTGGTCGCCATCCAGACGGGTTTTAAGGCTCTACCACGTAGCTAAGCTGGGTTGTTTTGGATCCTTTTACGACAGGCCGACCCCGGCCGCAGAGGTTAGTATTCTTCCTCCACCCCTTCACGGATAAAAAGTGCTCCATGAGTATACGAAACAGTAGACTTCGGCACAATTTCACTTTAGATACAACCGTAACTGATGACATGGATGACGAAGAATGTTTTTTTATTATGCTATCTCATACTATACGCTATGTAATGCGAAGGGAAGAATGCCGTATAACAAGGAAAATGATAGCAATGAGAGTGGATGGATATAGGAGGAGAGGTAGACCAAAGAAAAGATGGATCGATTGCGTAAAAGATGATTTGGCGAGAAAGGGTGTGGATATTGAGATGACGGCTAACAGATGAGAGTGGAAGGAGAGAATATGTTTTGCCTACCCCACATAGTTTGGCCTAAGGGCACGAAGAAGAGAAGATCTAATACGACCTTATTTTGTTCTCCTCCTTGTAACAGCCGCACACGTTATGAAGCTGTGATAATGTTAGTTTCTATTACAAATAAATATGATACACATTGGAATTTAATACTCGTTTTTTTTAAATTGCTATAGGCAGTAGAGAGGCTAACGGCCCAATTAACAGTAAGCAGTGTCCGTCGCGTACGGGTGCGACGCTATCGGCCTCATAGAGGAACTGGACCTTGGTAATTATGCCGGAACATAACACATGGTTATTATGGCAACATACACGGGCTTGGAACACTACCACGTAGAAAATACAAGTGACCTATAATAATACGAGAAACCGGTTTCTGGTAATTCGCCACGCCCCAAATTCTTGTTCAAAATGGTTCAACGTTTTATAGCCGAGTTTGTCGATATTTCAGAACATGTTATTACTGCGGCGAGTGAACCTAATTCGTTTGTGCAATCTTCACCCGGCTCAGTTGTGTTTCGTATTTAGCGACCCTCGTCCGCTTGTCAATTATAAGGGTTAAATATAACAGTTTATGAGATAATCTGGTAGAGTTTGTAGAATATGTTTTCCTCTCATATTCGATTTTAAATAAAACTAATTTACAAAATACATTTTATCATTTAGAGCGCTAAATTTATATTTTACGCACTGAAAACTTTAGTTGTTTACAAAATTTAGTTCGAAAATAGGGTTCCTTTGATGCACTCTTTTTTTTTTCTTTTTTAACCTTTAACCACCTAATGCTGAGTGTAGGTCTCTTCCAATGCACGCCACTATTACTATCACACACACACACACATCACACTTTGATGCACTATCACTTCAAAACTACTGAACATATCGAGATGGGACTAGACGCACAGTTTTTCGTAGACGGTACTAGGCTACTTATTTTTTTGATTCCATTGACTCTTTCTCATTTTTTTCGATTTACTTTTTCTATTATTCGTCTAGCTTTGCGGCGGGAACGACTTGTGTACGAATACACAAAGTTTTCAATATTGTATTAAAACATATTATAGGATTAACAAAATGAAAATAAGCGTAATATTTTTTTGCAGTAGCTGCAGTGGAACATCTACCTGCATTACCAGTACCCATACGACGCACGCGCATGCGTTTGTGGTACGACCCCCCCCCCCCCCCCCCCAAACACACGCATGACATGACCGAGCGAACACGCTGACGTCGCTGACAATGACTCACACTCACAGCGCATTGACCCGTCGATTACACCGGACGTCTGATGTCTACTAACACATAAAGCATTATCTTAATGACGGTCAATGTTGATAACTAATATTAATCCTCGTTTAAGATGAAATATTAAGCTCGCTCGTGCTTGTTTTGCATACAATGCGTTTGTAATTTATTTTCATTAAATAAAACTAGCACGATATTGTATTTTTAATGCCGACGACGACCTCCGTGGCGTGACGGCTAACGCATATAGGTACGCGTGCGGAGGTCACGGGTTTGATTCCCATCCAGAGTCTGGATGTTTATGTATAATATGTATTTATTTACAAAACAAAAGTATACCTATATGTAATATAACAGTTTTCTAGTACCCATAACACAAGTGCTATGCAACTTAGTTTGGGACTAGATGGCGTTGTGTGAAATATTCCAATATATTTATTTATTTTATGACAAAGAGATGACATTAACAACCAAATGACAATCTACATTGTTCTATTTACATTATTGTTCAGCAACGGCAGTCTTTGAAATACCTATTCCAATGATCATTTATTATATTCAAACATTAAATACGTACGCGTCCGCAGTTAGGATCGCAGGGTGCAAAGAGGATGAATAACATACGCTGTCATCTGTTGTTCCGCGTCGCCAGTCAACGGTGATATTGACGTTCCTTCGTTTAGACGTTAACAATTATAATTTGAGGCATCTATATCACAGGTTTTTTTATATATTGGAACATTTCACCATCTAGTTCCAAACTAAGTTGCATAGCACTTGTGTTATAGGTACTAGACAACTGATATATTATATCTTTTGTAAATAAATATATATTATAAACACCCTGACACTGGATGGAAATCAAACCTTTGCCCGCCGTAGCGTACTGACGTGCGTTAGCCGTTACGCTAGGAGGTCGTTATACGATTATTGCTGACGTTCCAGCAATCGTGTACCAACTGACAAAAGATGACAGACATCAAGAAATATTTGAAGCAAATTTAGCCTATCATTTGTCATTTGATGACCATCGTAACAGAGAAAGTTCAGCGGGGGCCACGAGTTCGTTTCTCGTCACAATTCTGGATGTTCATGTGCCTATGTTAGTTACAAATGAAAAGTACATGAGTAGGTAGTACTTATATCAGTTGTTCAGTACACATAACACAAGCGTCCTGCTGCTTACTTGGAGACTGGAGACGTTATGTGAATTATCACAGTATACTTTTTATTTACTTACAGATTTATTAGTAACTAGCTGACCCGGCAAACGTTGTTCTGCCATAAAAATAATAAAATGTCAAAAAATAAAAAATAAAATTTAGGGGTGGACTACCCCTAACATTTAGGGGGATGAAAAATAGATGTTGGCCGATTCTCATAGATACCGGATAAGCACAAAAAATCACTAACTCAATTTAGTTATCTGCCTACTGCCTACCCCCTAAGAACGATGGCGTGATTATTTATAGCCTATGACCATTTCTAGGTTATCATCTATCACCATACCAAATTTCATCAAAATCCGTTCAGCCGTTTAGGCGTGAAAGAGGAACAGACAGACAGACAGACAGAGTTACTTTCGCATTTATAATATTAGTATGGATAGTATGGACTAGTATATTATAATAATAAACAATAATGTTATAAATAATACAGCTCAAACACAACACTCGTAAAGTATCTACTTGTAACGTGGAGGTGGAAGCTACGGCCTATCGAAACAAACCGGATAATCTCAACTGGTTTACTTACTCCCACCGGATTGGATGATTATGATAATTGAAATTATTATTACGGTCAACTATAGTGTAAATACGATAACTGTAGTTCCATTGTATTCAAGCAACAATATTTGCGTACATTTTTCGAGCAAACATTCGTGATAAGGATTTGTTAAAAATCACATTAACATGGATAGAGTGACGAATTTATTTAAAGTACTGGAGGAATTCTTCTTTTGATATAATACACACGCGTTCTTTTATTTCACTGTCTACTTACATGGAGAACGAAAGTTGAACCATGCCGCCTGCAGCGTTCCCCTGCCACTCACTCACTACCAGAGACGCCGAAGACCGTGCGAAGTGGAGTAGAAAAAGTCGGAAAATGAACTCCGGGCATCGAATCGAAAGCTTGTTTTGATTTTCTTGGAGTTTGGAAGTTTGATGATGTTCGTAAATCATGAGCTTTAACAAAACCAACATATTATAATATCCAATAAGCTTTTACCATTCCGTATGTTTGAAGAAAAGCTTTCTCTTTTAAATAATGTTTTGCATTAAATGTAGACATGCTAATTATATTTAAAGTCTTCATTCACTCCTAAGCATCTAGTCCTAATTCTATCTGTTGGATATAAAACTTATTATAATTAAGATGGATACATTCCTTGCAATACTTTTATCCGTGCAGGGACGGAGAAAGAATACTGCCTACCTCTGCGGCCGGGGTCGGCCTGTCGTAAAAGGCGATAAAACAACCCACCCTAGCTACATGGTAGGGCCCCAAGCCCGTCTGGATGGCGACCACCTTTGGTCTTAAGTATGCTGCCATCATAACTTTGTGTTGTGTTCCGGCATTAATGACCTAAGTTCCTGTACCCTTATAGGACAGCAGCGTGTTCGCGATGCTACTGGCGTTGCAAAGCCCCATAGACGACGGTAACTGCTAAATTCTAAGCGGGCAGTCAGCCTGTCTGCTATCCTACAGCAATAAATGGCATATAATGAATGATTGTCTTATTTTGTCTCTACGGTAGCAATTAATGTACGGTAGCAATTAATGTACAGCAATTAATACATGTACTTTATCTGGATCCAGTGAGATCCGAAGCTGACACTTGGGATCCTGAAGTACGCCGCTTTGTATTGTCACAAGATAAAAACTTTTGCGCGCTATTCATTATTCGTCGGTGGCTTTCAGTGACACTTTCTTCTTCAGAACAAAGAACCACAAAGAAGAAATTAGATGTGAGAAAATTACGTTTAAAAACAAACCGAATTATAAGTTAACAAAAAGAGTAATCCATCTCGATGCAATGGTGTCGTCCTATCTCCTCTATCATATATAGCCATTTTAAAAATATTAGTATGTATTTCTATTGGTTATCTATAGTATCTGAGCTATTCATTTGTCAGAACTCGCATAATGCTCTTAACATCTGAATGGAAACATTATTCAATTGTGGGTGTGTCTGTTCTTAGTACGTTACCTGGTAAACGGCTTACAGCTTTCACATACAGTTCACTACTAAGATATTATATTTTATCATAGTGCAACTCGACAAATAATATTTACTTTTGCAACAGTAACGCAAAGGTTTTTCCTACCAACATTACTTATATAAACTTTATATGTAGATATTGTTACGGCCACTTTAAAAGAACGATGAATCAATGTTTCACCAGCCCTTCCTTCAGTGAAGTGTAACAGCTGATGGAGTTCGTTTCTGAAGGTGTACAAGCCAGAAATATAATTTTAAGAAAACAACATGAGTCACAGCCTGCTTTATAATTACCAGCTGTAGTTTAATAATACATCTCTTCAAAACATTACTGTCACATGAAAGAAACAACTTAATGCTCTATGATATAGTCTCGTTATAGTTAACAATACAAACTGTATATAATAGTTATCAAATTAAAAGAAAATCAACTATTAAAAAAGTCCCTGATACTATTTGCCTTATTTTCGATCAAAAAATATTGAAGAAACTAATAAATATTCTGTGAAAATTCACACAGCACCATCTAGATCCTAAGCAATCAGGAAAGGAGTACTTGTGTTATAGTTACTGGACGACTAACATAATTTTCTTTTATACATAAATACAAGTGTGTTATCCGGTAAGGGAATCAAACCCGTGACACCCACAGGCGTTCCTACGTCCAAAAGCCTATGCTAGAGATCTCGTAGTGTAATGTATGTATATGTATATAAAACGTTAATCGAACAATTTTCGTTGTAAAATATTATCACTTACTTAAACAACTAATTTGCTTTAACAAATATTGACTTACCAAGATTGTTGAAAGCTTATCATGATGTATTTGACAGTGTCTGTTTGTCGAGACTCATAATTTTGGCTTAAAGTAGTCAAACAATCGGTATAAAAAGATGTTTTGGACATACCCACCCTTTCGCGAGATAAATGTAGAAATAGATTTAAACTATTCTTGAATTTATAGTTTGTTTAAATGTATTTTCGTAGTATGATTTATAACTAACTTCAGCAACTGAAATGAGAGTTTAGATTTTGTAGTCTTGTTAAGCCAACCTATGAATAATAATTAAAACATTTAATTATATATGTACAATCCTTACTAATATTATAAACGCGAAAGTTTGTATGTATATTTATTACTATTTCACGCAAAAACTACTGAATGGATTTTAATAAAACTTTACAATAATATAGCTTATATATCATAATAACAAATAGGGTATAATTTATAAAGATATTGTGTGAATTGTCCAAAATATAACGATAAGTGTCTAGTAAGTAGGGAAAAATTCTGCCATCTGCGAGCTATGCTGGCGTGCTCTACAAAAACCGTTAGAGTTACACGTATATAATGGAAATGTTTATCTTAAATAGTCCTACAAAAAAGCCTGCAACAGCATATATCTATATTTTATGTGTAATCCATCATCGCCAAAATAGTGAACCATAAATACAATAATAATTGATAATTTATTTCTAATGCACATTTGGTAGTAACAATTCTTCTAACTATATCTTCTACTAATCTAAAACTGGAAAACTTACTCCCTCCGAGATTGATGAAGTGACGAATTTCCGTTTTGAAGTTAATTTGTGCTTGATTAGATTTTTATGTAGTTTAGTCCTATTAAAACGTATTGTTCGACTTAAGTTCTGACCACATTTACACAAATATCGAAGTTCACCGGGTCATCTATTATAAATATGAATGTGACTCTGTTATGTACGTTTTAATTTTGATGAATTTCCGTAATAGAGATAGATTGGACCTTGGAGGAGAACATAGGTTTTTTTTTAATTTATATTTCAGAACAAAGTTTGCCGGGTCAGCTAGTAATACATAATTTGACACGATCAGTGACATATATTTTAACTTAAGACATACGTCTAACAGACGCGCATATTCGGAAAAGTCATATTTTATACAATTACAGGTCAGAAATATAGAAATAGTAGTGGAAAATAACATTCTATACAGATTGCCTAAATCTAGACTGACTTTAATGATACATCACTCTACTAATGTTTTCAAACTGAAGAATGGTCGAATAGTTTAATATCCCATACAATCGCTGTTTTGTTTTGTTTGTTAGTAGGGCCTGACTTTAATGATACATCACTCTACTAATGTCTTCAAACTGAAGAATGCTCGAATAGTTTAATATCCCATACAATCGCTGTTTTGTTTTGTTTGTTTAGGGCTTATACACAAAACTGCCAATCGACGCGACGCGATTTCGCAACGCAGTAAACTGCGATGTGATTTCGTGTGCAAGTCGTTATTCTATTCCACGGTTCGGGACGTTCGGGTGACCATTCCTTCGATGACCGTCAACCGTACTGAACGTATTTTGTAAACTGGTGACATGGATCGTAAAAAGAGCTGTGCACTTCTGGTACAAGATAAAGGAAAAAGAAACAAGGAAGATCTTGGGTTCATCCGTTTATTACTGTGACGTAATATCGCAGGAATGCGCGATGCGAATCAATTACATAGCAAGTTCTTGCGATGTGTCGTACAAGCTCATAGACTTTTACAATGTGCCGTTTCATGCAGTTTTGTGTATGAGCCCTTACTCTGAGTTACTGTGGCGTACCGCCGTATGCTGACAGCGAAGTTATGAAATAAACGAATATTAATTTACAGTTTAAATTGGACGCAAATAGCAGCGAAAGAAATAAAAAATAATGTCGTGTAGGTACAGATTTATATATGTGTGATATTTAAAAGTCATTTCTTATAATTGGAAATAACCGTATAACTTTTTCATACCTAATACCGGTAAAATTGTGCATTTAACTTATATATTACATAAGATGGATTGAAAGACTGGGTGGTCCAAAGGGGATATCGGCAAAGTGCCACTTCAGATAAATTTCCAAGAGGCTCTTTGAAGTCACTCGTGCCCAGGGGGTTGATTCACACTTAGCATTGTCATCTAACTTTGAAATGCAAGCTTTCTATGTTACAGGTGCATTACCAGTAATAGCCCTGTTTCCTGATTAAGTTTAATTAATTTTCTTATTTAGTTCTATGTGTATAAAACTATTAAACATAGAAATACATAATTTTCTTTGAACGAAAACCAAGTTTCGCTGAACTAGCGCCGAATTCAGGCATACATACATTTTTAAAGATACTATTTGATATAGCAACTTCCTGCCAGCATTGAACGAAGATACAGACATCAAAAATATGCACCTTAACTATAACACTAACACTGGGATGTTAGTATTTTAAGTATACAGCAATCATGCATTCTGGGAGACAATGTTGCTTGCTTTAAAATATTCTTTCTTTCATTTCATTTTAGTTATTTATTTCGTTTGGACAATGATTTACTTATCCTAAAAAATCTTACTACTTTATAATAGTATAATTTTTTTTTGTTTTTGTAGTTTAGTAGTACTTATGTACAATATTATTTTTCTAAGATTGATAAGGCGTACAGTCTCAAAATGCTAATTCAAATCAATAGATTGAATATTGAGATACGCGACTAATAAGGAAGCTGCGGTTATCGTCGGATTTGAAACGAGATAATAATTCCATTAATAAAACGTTGGGCGTTTCGTGTAACCTTACAACCTATATTAACTTAACCCGTTGATTGAAACATGTCGAGTCGTGGTCAGGCATGTCGGACACATCAGTTGCATTTTTGTGAATTGTGATTTGCGAATTCAATTAAATTTTGTAATGATATTTCAAATCTTCATTGAGTATACGGAGAGGCTCTAACGGGTTGATCAGTGGTCGAAATTTGACCATAATTCTACTAATTTTTAAGCTTGAACATTATTAAGACTCTAAAATCCAAGAATTTTATATACTCTATGATAATAAATTTCACCAAACTGCAATCAATTTGCCTTTCTTTTTAAAACAATTTAGACTTGAGTAAAAAACATTAAGTCTAAAATATAGAATACCTTTTTATATTTCTTTATTGACAACATTCGTGGCGTAAACGTACGTGACGCATGTCGGTGCGCTTGCGGAGGGCACGGGTTCGATTCCCATCTCGCGTCTGGGTGTTTTTATTTTTTCCGGTCAGATCTACACTGCATAAAAAGGTTGATTTATGTTAGAATATTAAAATGAAAAGTGTGCCCTTTCCTTTATTTAGTAAAAAATCCAACTTACGTTCAATGAACTAAAAATATTACAACAACGAGATGTAGTAACCAAACCAAAACGATGGCAATTCGAGGCGAGTAAATTAAATTATTGGACACCGGCATCCCATCCAAGCCTGGGGAGATGCAGGTCACATTCTTGTGCCGACCCAATTCGAACTGAGATCGCCGAGTGAATCATAATGGGATATTGGAATGGAACCCATATCGGAACTTGTGTCTTGCGACTAGTTTTCTTACATTTGAAAGTGTAAAGGTTTGTATTGATGTCGACTTACTTTAAGTTTGAATACAGCATGCAGTAATTTTAGACATACCTGAAACAATAAAATGAAACATTAGTAGAAATATTTTACAAATATTAAAAAAATTTTGTTGTTCATAATATGTGACACAAATCGTATAATTAAGATTAAAAAATTATCAGTATTAATATATCTCCAACAATTCGGTATTAGTATTGGTCTTGGGGATAAATCCTATTCTTGAATTGTTCCCCCGGCCCGGGGGGACCGAGGGATGTGTGGGAAAGATGTTTGGCCTCTGACTACCCACTAAATAACCCCTCTGTTCTCCTATTGCCTACGACCGTGCCCACAGATATGTGGCCTACCGATCCCGTTCTGTCGGGGCGGGCCTTTTCCTTAATGTTGCCGCCAGGGATCAGAGTTTCGTCCCCCCGGCGCCCTCCTTTGTCAGCTTAGTCATAAGTTGAGGGGGGCCGCGGAACAACACGCGTTAATTTACAACATCACGCATAATTGTCTCGCAAAAGGAGGTAAGGGCCATCCATCTACAATAATTTATACTTGTATCATCGTCATCCTAGCGTTAAATCTCGGTTGCAACCTAAACTTTCGCTTCGGTTCCTGAGGTCCGCTTTCCGACTTTTTCTCTTCCATTTCGCACTGTCTTCAGCATCCCTGGTTGTGAGTCCATTGGCACGCATATCACCCTTTACAACGTCAAGCCAGCACCCTCCTGCCGGAACCCGGCGGAGACGGCATGGACAGACATTTGCTCCCCACGTAGCTGATTGTCATAAAACATGGTCATACCAGCGAAGACGACACTCCTGCAGTTTATCCGCAATATTAATTGACAATATATACATGTATACATGCAATAAAAGTATACAATAGCGTATTTAAAGACATACACAAAGATGCAATGGACAATAATCCCTTTCCTGAGTGAAGCCGCCACATACAAATATTTATTTACAAAGTCTACAGTGAAACTGGAAAGCCTTTTGCAAAACGCAAAGTTATTGAATAGTGCGGCGTACGGACATTCTATTCATCTCATACACGATGACGTACGGAGTACGAACACGGCGACAGTGTATGGCAAAAGGTACAAACAGATGATATATTTCACGAATTACTAAAAATAACCATCAAGATGCACTAGCATATACTATTATTTTACTTATTAAAAGACTATAAGGATGACTGAGATTATATGGATTTTCAATTTATGAGCTACATTAATTTATTTCTTCTTAAAAAATATTGAATGCTGAAAATATATAAACAGTTTTTATATAATAATTGGGTGAGAACATGTACAAAGTGGATCGGCAAAATTAAAAATAGAAATTTCTACAAAAACTTAACACGCATTAGATTTAATAACAGGTTATTATAATAAACTGCTATTGTAAACCATTAAGGAATTATGAAAATCGAATATTTTAATAGCCAAGAAACGGCGTATATGTTTTTGTTAGTTCATACTTCCATTAAAAAATAAATTCCAAGCGATAAATAACTTAAGTAATCTGTAATTAAACTAATGTTAAGAGTGACTTAATGTTTATATTTCTAAATATTATATCAGTCGCTGCGCAGTTACGGCTGCGGTAAGTAGTCGATTACAATGATTAAAATAAAAATAAAAACTAAGCAAAGTACACAGAGAAACAATTGTTTATTACACTTTCAATTACGCTTACAATAATTAACATCTGATACTTAAAGAATTGAAACATATCGAAAATCAATAATCAATCACCTACCACAAAAATACCTAGTCAGGTCATAAATTCTGTCACATGTTTAATGTAAAATAATTGTAACAAGTTTATTAATTATGTAACCATTCATATACCAAACTGAACTTAACAAAACATAGATTCTTATGACATTAAAGTTTATTCAAAATGACCTCCGTGATTTTGAATACAAGCCTTCAATCTGCGCGGCCAGTTGTCTATCGCAGCACGAACGAGGTCCATGTCAATATCGGCGGCTGCCTTAATCAAGGATGTCTTGAGTGACTCCAAATTGGGATGAGGCTTTGAGCACGCCTTTTCCTCCAAGTGTTGCCATATCTTGTAATCTAACGGATTCAAATCTGGACTGGAGGAGGGCCAGTCTTCGTGCCGGATGAAGTCGATTTCACGCGCCGCCAGCCAGTCTTGTGTGCTCTTCGCTCTATGAGCTGGCGCCGAATCTTGTTGGAATACCCAGTGCCTGTTATTGAACATGGTATGAGAAACAGGTTCCACAAGGTTCGTCAGGACTGTATTTTGATACACAACAGCATTCGTTTTTACACCTTTCTCACAAAAATGTACCTCTGTTAAGCCCCAATAAGAAACTCCCAACCATACCATGAGCGAGGATGGAAAATGACCTCGTTGGACACGCGGAATACGGTTGCTCGCTTCTTCACTACTGTGTGCGTACACCTTATCATTTTGTTTGTTGTAGCTCTCTTCTACGGTAAACATTTTTTCATCCGAAAAAAGAATTTCCCGATATTTTTTTCCCGCGTACCGCTTCAACAAAGCGCGGCATCTCTTCAGTCTCAGGTCCATTAGACGAGCATTCAAACGATGTCCTGTTTTTCTTCGATATGCCCGAAGCCCTAAGTCTTCATTTAACACCCTTTTCACCGTGGTTCTGCTTAACCCCATCTGAAGGGCCAACAGTTTCTGCTTACGTTTGGGATTTCTTTGAATTCGTGCCTTCACAGCTTTTATCACTGCTGGAGTCCTAACAGACCGAGGGCGACCACTTCTTGACCTGTCATCTACACTAGAGTCTTCATTGTATCGTTTGATGGTACGATAAACGAATCTTTTGGTAATATTCAAATTTTTCAGTATGTTAAAAATTTGAATTGGCGCGTAACCGCAACGATGCAACGCAATAACTGCAACACGGTCTTCTTTAAGCGTCCACTCCATATTTAAAAATGAGTAAAATTCTAAAAGTTATACATTTTTATTTTCATGAACAATTCGAAATTCTAATTCAATAAACTTTTTTGTGGCCAGCATTCTAAAAGAAAAGTTTTTACTGTGTGACAATACTTATGACCTGACTAGGTATATATCACTCGCCGTTAACTCTTATAACTTGTGCCACACAGCCGACACTGTCACCGTTTGTTGACAACTTTATCTACGCTGGAGAGTGCGGTGAGACTGCACTCGGCGTGCACCACGTTGCGGCCAACGAACTTAATGTAAAACCCATACACCTACTTAAATGAATAACAACATCTGCGTTTAATTTACATAGTCGTCGAGATGGTGAATACGACTACTCGACATTTTCAATTTAATTAAAAACTTTACGAGTCTAGTTGGCATGATATGTTGACATCGTATCTTGAGAATCTTCTAGGAGATTTGAAGCGTGTAAATGATACTATTTTACTGCGTCAGAATTTAAAAGGATTGGTTTAGAAACATGTACTGCTTGATAAAACACTAAGCAGTTTTATCACTTTTACTAAGATACATGGATTTTAGCATCATAATTGTATATGTATATGAATATATTAACCTCTGTGTACTCTTACACAGTTTTTTATTGATGTATATAACAGTTACGTAGCCTATAGACGTTTGCGACTCCAAGAGCACCGCCAACACGCTACCGTCTGCGTAAGGGAAATGGACACTTGACACTTATTATCCGTGCAGAAGCGGAGAAAAAATACTGACCTCTACGGCCGGGGTCGGCCTGTCGTAAAAGGCGACAATACAACCCACCCTAGCTACGTGGTAGGGCCCCAGGCCCGTCTGAATGGCGAGCACCTTTGGTTTTAAGTATGTCGCCATAATAACTTTGTGTTGTGTTCCGGCATTAGTGACCCAAGTTCCTGTACCCTTAGGGGTCAGCAGCATGTTTGCGATGCCACTAGAGTTGCAAACACCCGTAGGCTACGGTAACTGCTAAAAAAACTTATGGTAGGAACACAACATAAATTTATGGCAGCATAATTAGAGACAAACGGTGGTTGCCATCCAGACACAGATCCCACACCCGTACACATAGGCGGCGACACGGTCGAGCGCACGGACCAAGTGAAATACCTGGGATCTGTGTTTCATGCGTCTGGTGACATCGATTGCGACGTCAAGGCTGCCCCGTGGGCCAAATGGCGTGAGGTGACTGGTGTCATTTGTGACCCCAGGATGCCGGTAAAGTTGAAGGGACAGGTCTATAAGACCATCATTAGGCCTGTGCTTTTATATTTTATACGGCTGTGAAGCGTGGCTGGTGTTGGAGCGACACAAGCAGGAACTGCGTGTCACGGAAATGAATATGCTGCTGTGGATGTGTGGAGTGACGCGGAAGGACCGCGTTAGGAACTCCCGCATTCGCGGCAGTCTTCATGTCCGTGACAATGTGGATAAATTACAAGAGTGTCGGCTCCGCTGGTACGGCCACGTTTTACGGCAACCGGATGCTTACGTGGGAAACAAATGTCTGGCCATGCTGCCTCCGCCGGGCCCCGGCAGGAGAGGTAGACCTAAAAAGTGCTGGCTTGACATCGTAAAGGGTGATATGCGTGCCAATCGCCTCACTACCAGGGATGCTGAAGACCGTGCAAAGTGGAGAAGAAAAAGTCGGAAAGCGGACCCCGGGCGCCGAAACGAAAGTTTGGGCTGCAACCGGGATTCAACGCTGAGATGATGATGGTGGTTGCCATCCAGACGGGCTTGAGTCCTACCATCTAACTAGGATTGTATTGTCGCATTTACTACAGGCGTCCCCGGCCGTAGGGGTCAGCATTCTTACCCCGTCCCTGCGCGAAGAATTAAGCAGTAAGCCTTACAGTCGTCGATAAATACTATAGAACGAGTCTTTATATTTGTTTCGGGATTATTTTCAACGATTCCTAGGAGATACGACTGCTACCGCTAGACTAGAAAGAAATTATAGGATTTACAACATATCCTAGTACGAATACAACGTGCATTGTTTTACTAGTCACAAGATATTTAATATCTATCATATAGTTACAATAGAGCCTAGAACTAGATCAGTGAATACCGACTTGGTTACAGACGGTCGGTCATTCGTAGTTCCGGAGAAGCGCAGTCCGCTAACCACTGCACCGATAACGGGATATTGCATTGCGGTCACCTTTTGTGTTAATGCAAGTGCACGGTATTGAGTTCACTCGAGTATTTAAAAAAGAAATAGCTAACAACACCGCAAGAGTTTATTGTTATTACATAAACTACAAGTGTTGAGCATTAAAACAAACACCATGATCTATTTATGATTGCTGAAAAGTAACCGTGAGAAAAATGGAATGTGACAAGAAAAATGCTAGAAATGAGAGTGACTAAAGAAAAGATGAATGGATTGCGTAAAAAGTGATATAGCAAAAAAAGGTGTGAATGTTGAGGTAACTACTAATAGAGGAGAGTGTAAAGAGAGAACATGTTGTGCCAACCCCACGTAGCTTGGGATAGCGGCAGAAAGAAGATCTATGTCTCGATCATTACGATTATACGTTTTTCCAAAGTTATAGGAATTGTGCAGAAATTACATTTAGCAATAAGTAGTTTTTTTTGTGATTGAAAATTCTCGACATGTTCATGCAACTATATTCAAAATAAAAATATACCACCTGATGCAATTAAACGACTATTATAGACACGTTGTTGAAATACAATCCTCCTACTCACAACGAAAACACAATATATCGATTAATCTAACTTTAAAGATATACATCTCTAAATATTTAAAAAAGTGTGATTCTTCGACATCTGTAAAGAGAATTTGGGGCTTCTAGTGAAATTTAAAAATATATCAGCGGATAGATCATTTGGAATTTCGTATGCAATCCTTAAAAGACGATCCACTCAATTACAGTACAAGCGCTTCGTTAAATAAATGAAATATTATTTCAATTTTGTAGATAACTACCACCTATACATAGAAATGATAAATCGATACAGCATAATATCCTATTGGACGTCTTAACTAAAGTTGAACGTGCCAAAAATAGGTGTATTAGGGAACCCCTCAGGGGCGCTCCTCTGTCCGAGGAGTGCACGGGTGTGCGTACCCGAGGTGCCCGAGCATCCGTCGCCTCACTCCCCTCTCCGCCCGAGGCGACAGAGTCCTACCTTTCTTCCCGTCTACCTCCTACATCCTTTCCAACTTAGCTCTCTGTTCGTGGCGTGATCCCCGGTGGGATGGTTGCGAATACTGATTGGGTTCTGCCCTGGGCCCTGATTTGGTAGTCGAAACCATGCCTATTTCGACTGCGCCTGCACAAAGAGTGTTCCCGGGGCGGGAATCGCATCCTCGCTCTCGGTTGGACTTGCTGGGCCGGCTATGACGTCAGGCGACTCCCTAGTTTTTCTGGAGTGTCGTCTGGTAGTCGTATCCACGCCTGACTAGCACGCGACGGTGATGCGAGTCCTGTCCGGAATTGACCGCGGACCTGTCGCTCCCGGCCCTGGTTCTGTCTATGGTCGGGGGCGATCCTGGATGGACGGCCGTCGTCTCCTTTTGCGAGGCAGTAGTGTCTGCAAAGGAGGCGGCGGAGTGGGAGCGGGAGTCCGCCACCGCACTCCCCTCCCACCAACGCAAGCCGCATCATCGGCGTTGGAGGGCGGGCAGCGACCTCCAGCCGCCGTAGAAAGCGGCCGCGGGCGGCCCCTCGGAGGAGGATCCACCGCCCGCACTATTGCCGCGAGGGAGAGGGCCGCCTGCTGTTCCGCGGCCCCCCTCAACTCCTAGAGTTGTTACAGGAGAGCGTCGGGGGGACGAAACCCTGACCCCCTGGTGCGAACACTTTAGAAGGGGCCCGCCTTGAGGCAAATGGCGGGCCGGCGCCGGCCCGGGCCACGAGATCGGCAGGCCATATATCCGTGGGCCCGGGCGTAGGCGATAGGAGAACAGCGGGGTTTTTTAGTGGGGAGTCGGATGGTCGAACATCTTTCCCGGAGTCCTACATATCCCGGGGCCCCCCTGAGCCGGGGGAACCCGTCAAGAGAGGTTTTTCCCCGAGACCAAAAAAAGGTGTATTGGGGAAAAGACTATAATTATCTTTGAGGTCTAAAAAAGCTGGATAAGTGTAAATTTAAGTGGGTAGTTTGCAAATATAATTAAATAAATAAATGTGTTGGAATATTTTACAATCCTTCTAATAGCTTGATAAGTATTTCTTTTCCATTCTATCTTATCATGCTTCATTTGACACGTCACAAACCTAAACTTTTAAGCAAAAATAAATAAAAAATACTTTCCTAAAACATCTACCATCTGGGGCCTCGGATCTCGAAAGGTAAACCATTTTAATTAATAGAGTGATATAGAATCAAGTCTTTTTGGTGGGACTCATCACTCCTGTCGGACTACAAATACAATGTATTTTAATAATATACGTCCCACGTCGGGGTGATATTAAATTCTTATAAAATCTTATAGCGTTCCAGCTAACTGGAAATATTATTTAGAAACCGTAAGCAATAACTGTTATTGCTGTGTCGCATTTTTGTCCAACGATCACAATAACAAGTTGAAACAATTTCATTTCAAACTGTAACCGCACAGTTTTGTTTTAAAGTTGATAGCTGGAACAGTTATCGCGTCGGTTTGGTTCAATGATTGTTACCGCTATAAAAAAACGTTTAAATTTAACAATTTGTCTTTAAATTAATTAAAAATATAATATGGATCCTACTAGCTAAAGATCGGACAAAATGACGTGTTATTGAGACGTCTATGTCTAACAGTGATCAATAGGCTTACCTATAATGATGAATAAAAAATTTAAGTTGGAAAAAATATAACATTAACATCAAAGAAAAAGTGAATAATTGCATTTAAAAGATAGTTACCTATTACAAACATATAACTGAAAGATACAAATATTGTAATAGATAGACTATACTTGCAGGTCATAGAGACATTAGGTACTTAGTTACTGAACGTATCATAAAATTAACAAGAAACATTAAGACTATTAAATTTTCTATAAAACGTTTATTACATCTGTACGATGCCGGTCACGGACTGGGATTGCACCGTACAGGAATGAGAAGGATAGCTCGAGAGCTGTGGACTGTATGAGAGAGGAGGGGGTGAGGAGCGGTGGTTAGAGAGACGTAGAAGGTATCGACCTTGCAGTGGGCAAAGAAATTCGCACTGACCTTGATTCCACCCCTTCCCGGTTCGGTTCAGGTCCGCTCGCGGAAGAACTGTTGCATGACACCAGCTAAAATTCACGCATACTGAATACAATCTTATGGCACGACTAATGAGAAACTGGAGTAACTGAAGGGAGGTCGACCGTCCCGCGCGTTTAGGGGCTCACGCGATACTGCCCATGCTATATTCATCCCACCCTCGCTTTTACCATCTACCTCACCGAGTGAGGGTAGGTAACAAAAATCAGGAGGCGGGATTTCAAACACCTTTATGCAAGGATCGAACAACATGTATAAGTTATTAATTCAAAATAATTTTATTTAGGTAACTAAGAAGAATTGAGCCATAATGAATGTGAAACCAAAATGAAAAACGCTATTTCAAATAAAACAATCAATTTAATAACCATGAAGCTAATGCGAAATACAATCGCAGGCAATAAATTGAATGCGATTTACGCTAAACTGGCCACTGAAATGACAATAATACTAACATCAATACCACCAAACCTCAAACGTGTTAACGCACAAAGCCTATAGAAACCAATGCATTGCAATTTCTCGTTGCTCATTACTGGAGCTCGTATCATTTGAAAGTTTAAACACAAGTAATGTTATATACAATAAATATATAATATTACTTGTATTTAAATAATTATTGCTTAAATGCAAATAATTATTTATTCATTATTATCAATAAGTCGAAATTATATTTATTTCAGGAGGAGGTGAAATTCTTTAGCAAGAGTGGAACTCCACTGCAAGTTTCTCTCGTTTACGAGGGTGTGTACCGGATACTCACTAAATACCATATCTTTATCTGTATCTTTGAGCCTCAGGCTTATCTAGTTCTGCCATGTTTCCCAAGGTATCGTGAAATAGCGTAAATAGAGGCCTGCTCTCTGCTAGGACATGTGACAAACAGATTCATGTGAAGAGATCCTTAATTTCTTCTTCCATTCTATCTCTGAGTTTGTAGAACAGGCAGCTTAGTTTTAATTCAGTGTCCGTCCACATCCTCGCACTATGGTGGCTAGTATGATTCAAATAATTGGTTCTAGTCTGGGTGTATTTGTCCGCTATTCGTATTCTTGTGAAAAAAATGTTGCGATACAGATTTAAACCTATTAAGCTTTTGTCTTTGAAACATTTTTTATAGTTATGTATTAGAGATATCCTTATAAATATTAAATCGGTTCGCATTCCGACTTTATCTTTTTTTTTTTATTGCGTAGGACAGCAGACAGGCTGACAGCCCGCTTAGAATTTAGCAGTTACCGTCGCCTATAGGTGTTTGCAACGCCAATGGCATCGCGAACACGCTGCTGTCCCATAACGGTACAGGAACTTGGGTCACTAATGCCGGAACACAACACAAGGTTTTTATGGCGGCATACTTAAGACCAAAGGTGGTCGCCATCCAGACGGGCTTGAGGCCCTACCACGTAGCTAGGGTGGGTTGTTTTGTCGCCTTTTACGACAGGCCGACCCCGGCCACAGAGGTTAGTATTCTTTCTCCGCCCCTGCACGGATAATATCTTCCCCACTTCCTGGGATATTTGTTATATGTATAGCTATGGAAAAAGCTCGAGGAAACAGGTGTGCCAGCCATGTGTACTTTACTTCTAAAACACTGGTATGGTAATCAGATAAACCAAGTGAGGTGGTGCAATGTGTTTTCTGATGAATATCGATTGTAATGTGGGGTGAGGTAGGGGGGGGTAACTTCGCCTGGCCTGTTCAACCTGTACATTAATGGGCTGATCGAGGAACTCAGCAGCACACATGTAGGATGCCACATAGATGATACATGTGTTAACAATCTTAGCTACGCAGATGACATGGTGCTGCTGCCTCCCTCGATTAATGGTTTGAGAATTTTAGTATCAATTTGTGAGAAATACGCTAAGAAACATGGTCTCAGTTATAATGCGCGGAAAAGTGAGGTGATGGTTTTTGGGTCGGGAAGCTATAAGCCTCGCATAATACCACCTACGTATCTAGAGGGGAAACAGCTTAAAGTTGTCACCTCATTCAAGTACTTGGGACATATGATCACAGACGACCTTAAGGACAATGTTGATATGGAACGGGAACGCAGGGCATTGACGGTGCGATGCAATATGCTGGCCCGTAGATTTTCTCGCAGCTCTACAGAAGTTAAAATCGTTCTTTTCAAAGCTTTTTGTCAGACATTTTACTCGAGTAGTTTATGGGTCAATTATACGCGTCGTGCTTACAATGTCCTGCGTGTTCAGTACAACAATGCATTTAGAGTGCTTATGGGGTTGCCACGCCATTGCAGTGCATCGGCCATGTTTGTAAATGCCCGGGTTGATGGTTTTAAGGCATTAATCAGGAAAAAAGCGGCCTCATACTGCGATTGCGTGGCAGCGCCAACAGCATTCTTAAAATGATTTCAGCCCGCTACGATTGTGCTATTCAGAAGCATTGGATAGCTATTGTAACGGGGAAAATATAGTGTTGATTAATTTAGAATCGCCTACTAACAATTCTAACTTACTGTTAAGAATTTTATTATATAACTAACCCACTAATAACTTATGGATAAAAAAAAATGTCTGAAATAAATGATTATTATTATTATTATAGGAATATAGATAATATTCCAATGATATTAACATGGGATGAAGATTCCTGATAGTATTTTGGTAAAAAAACATCCATCAGAAAGTAACTTAATTGTTTACACAATCAATCGTTTAGAAACCAATCGGATTAATCATCTATAATGTTCACTTTATTACCTAATATATCATATTAGGTTGTATTAATCGGATTACTAAGCAATATTGGTAAATGTTATATTATTAATATATTCCATCTTGTAATATACTGATTACGTTATATACCTCTCATATGACATATTGCTTATGTTCAGATTATAGACCGATTTAGCACGATACCTAGATATTAAGAAAATATGCTTATTGCTACATATTCACAGTGTAATTTTATATAAAAAAAAATGAACTGGAACATGCGTTTTTTTATGCCGGAACACAGCACAAGATTATTATGGCGGCATATTTAGAGAAAAGGAGCGGTCGCCATCCAGTTGAAGTTGGGCTTGGAGCTTTATCACCTAGCTGGCTTTTCCGCCTTTTACAACAGGCGGCCCCCGGCCGCGTGTGTCAGCATTTTTACTCCGCCCCTGCACTTCTCACAAAAATTGCAAAAATTATAAAGAATCTATTAATTAGGAATAACTCATTATTAAAACAACTTTTTATGAATTTAAATGCGGGTTTATTTTGATTCTTTTTGATATTAGGGCAATTTGTCAGCAGCCATTTTCACCCGCTGACAACCGCGAAAGCTTAACACTTTATCGAGCGTCGTTTTTGAGTCTGCCCCTTGCCAAGTACCGGCTTAGTCGCGCACGCATTTACTCCCAGTATCGGTCATTATGTTGTCCTTTTTCCTTTTGTTTCAAAGGAATGTAATTTTATTGATATTTATACTTTATTTTGCATTTACTTTATATAAAAGAGCCTTATAAACTAACACTCATAACATAAATTCAAGGTATACCGTCGTTAGCTAAAAGCGGATTAATAGTCTAGCGGTCGATAAGCGGTTGCAATCGAAAAGCCGATAAGTAAGCTAGCGGTTGATAAAGTGTTAACAAACAACGCCATAATATGACATTTTGTTCTTTATAAAAAAAATTAATTCTGTAATCCTCTTCTGAACGGAGGTTCACATCATCTGATTTGTATAATTTTCCTACTATATTTTGTCACTAGTGATGTACAAATTTTTGTGTTCCTTTGTTTTAAACGATGATGGAGGATCCGCGAAATTCATAAATATTGATCAACGAACACATACATTATGCAACAATGAAACGGGACTTGTTATTGATGATCCCGATCTAAACATCGTGAGTCGAAAGTATTTTGAGGTCGAAAGCGGAAACTAGAAAAATATTATTCCGGCCCAAGATGATAAATATTACAATACAAATACCGCCAACAAACAATGATGTCATGCCAGATTTAGAGAAAGTATAATAATATAAGAATAATGTTTCTAACACATATATACTTGTCGTTTCATTAGTTTTCACTTTCAAACCTTGTTGGTAATTGACACACAATAATAACATATAACACACTCATATAACAGCCTACAGCTTCCCACCGCTGGGATCAGGCCTTCCCTTAGAGAGAACTGACAGTAACCCACTATGCTTTTCTAAGGCGGATCGGCGGGTTACACATACCGGTGATATCTCAAGATGTTTTCCTTCAGCGTCGGTACATGGCAATTATTAGGTGATAAAAACCGCCTAAGCCTTCCAGAATGGTTTCCGAGTGTGATACTATTTGAATTGAGCAAGCAGGAAAAGTTTTAAAGGTTCCATCTACTATGCCAGCTGTAACAACTATCCCGATAATAAAATTATATATTATTTTCCATATCCAGTCAAAGTCCAGTTCAGACGCAAAAGACGCATTGAAAAGACAACACGCGTACACAACAATTCTTTTTTATTTTCTTAACTACCTAGTCAGGTCATAAATTCTGTCACATGTTTAATGTAAAATAATTGTAACAAGTTTATTCATTATGTAACCATTCATATACCAAAATGAACTTAACAAAACATAGATTCTTATGACATTAAAGTTTATTCAAAATGACCTCCGTGATTTTGAATACAAGCCTTCAATCTGCGCGGCCAGTTGTCTATCGCAGCACGAACGAGGTCCATGTCAATATCGGCGGCTGCCTTAATCAAGGATGTCTTGAGTGACTCCAAATTGGGATGAGGCTTTGAGCACGCCTTTTCCTCCAAGTGTTGCCATATCTTGTAATCTAACGGATTCAAATCTGGACTGGAGGAGGGCCAGTCTTCGTGCCGGATGAAGTCGATTTCACGCGCCGCCAGCCAGTCTTGTGTGCTCTTCGCTCTATGAGCTGGCGCCGAATCTTGTTGGAATACCCAGTGCCTGTTATTGAACATGGTATGAGAAACAGGTTCCACAAGGTTCGTCAGGACTGTATTTTGATACACAACAGCATTCGTTTTTACACCTTTCTCTCAAAAATGTACCTCTGTTAAGCCCCAATAAGAAACTCCCAACCATACCATGAGCGAGGATGGAAAATGACCTCGTTGGACACGCGGAATACGGTTGCTCGCTTCTTCACTACTGTGTGCGTACACCTTATCATTTTGTTTGTTGTAGCTCTCTTCTACGGTAAACATTTTTTCATCCGAAAAAAGAATTTCCCGATATTTTTTTCCCGCGTACCGCTTCAACAAAGCGCGGCATCTCTTCAGTCTCAGGTCCATTAGACGAGCATTCAAACGATGTCCTGTTTTTCTTCGATATGCCCGAAGCCCTAAGTCTTCATTTAACACCCTTTTCACCGTGGTTCTGCTTAACCCCATCTGAAGGGCCAACAGTTTCTGCTTACGTTTGGGATTTCTTTGAATTCGTGCCTTCACAGCTTTTATCACTGCTGGAGTCCTAACAGACCGAGGGCGACCACTTCTTGACCTGTCATCTACACTAGAGTCTTCATTGTATCGTTTGATGGTACGATAAACGAATCTTTTGGTAATATTCAAATTTTTCAGTATGTTAAAAATTTGAATTGGCGCGTAACCGCAACGATGCAACGCAATAACTGCAACACGGTCTTCTTTAAGCGTCCACTCCATATTTAAAAATGAGTAAAATTCTAAAAGTTATACATTTTTATTTTCATGAACAATTCGAAATTCTAATTCAATAAACTTTTTTGTGGCCAGCATTCTAAAAGAAAAGTTTTTACTGTGTGACAATACTTATGACCTGACTAGGTATAATGCATTCCTAATCTATTCTAAAATTCAACAGTTAATCGTCGACTAACATAAATATAAATTTCAGCATGAATTTGCTAATTGGTCGAGTAAACAGTCTTCTACAATGTAGACTAAATAAATAGCGTAAACGAATGAGCTCAAACCGATTTACCAAGAAGATTTAGGTGCATTACCCTCAGTCGAGCATCTGGTATTTGCAATTTTAAATAACTATTTATCAAATTTCGAAGAAGGATGTAATGTTGGCGTGATTTGACTATTAAACGCCTCACTGACAATACATAACACATACAAAATAAATGATGCGGGAGGTTCTAATTTGGGGTATACGCCGCTGCTAAGACTTTTGGAGGTGGTTTTGGACCATGCTTATCTTTTCTAGTAGACGGCAATTGATTCCGTAAAATTCAAAATTGGTCCATGCTTTACTTTGCTATCGAATTGTGTTTCTTTTCGATCGAATTGCTGTAGAAAGATACAAAGGCTGACGGCCCATTTAATAGTTAGCAGTTACCGATGCCAATGGATACGTATTTGCGACATGAGGCCCCGTTAACACGGTACCTGCTGGAAAAACTGGAATCTGGGTCACTTATGCTGGATCTCAACACAAAGTTATAGCAGCATATTTGCCATCAAAATGAGCTTGGAGCCCTTAGTTAAGGTTGTTGTATCGCCTTTTACGAAAAGCCGCCATCGGTCGCAGGGATCAGTATTCTCGCTCCGCTCCTGCACGAAGCACACTCTGCAGAACAATGTGTTGTGATGTAAGATACAACCAAGACCGAATATAAAATAATGATAATGATACGAGCTTTTAATCTCGGAAGCATCTGATTCCCGTATGAAGGCGATAATACTCGCCTTTTATACCATTTGCGGCGATGCCTTTCCGGGAAACTTTCAAGTATCGGTGTGTATAATCAGAAAATTATGTAGTTGGATGGAATAGACGCGACTAATAGAATATATTACTATTTGTTACATTAATTAAACAGAAACCATACATCAAACCTAAATACAAAAGAAAACAGTAGGCGGCCTTATTGCCTAAAGTAATATCTACCTGGCAACCTTAGGGTGGATAAGAAATTGAGTTCGAAACAAGGTAGTTATGCAATAAATAAAATACATATATTATAAAAAATACATGCATAAATACATAAAATGACAAATTTAAAGAAAAGCCGAAATCAAGGGGAATAAATAAAAAGTACGTAAGTATATAGTAGAAAGAAACATAAATTGAAATCCATACACATTAAGGAGAATTAACCAAAACTAACTTTGGTTTTACACGGGCGAATACCACCGAACTCCTAAAACCCAAAATGAAAAATTGAGTGGCACGCATTTTATTACATGTGAGTTAACAAAGACATTGAATTTCTGTTGCGTATTGTCGATAAGATTAGAGTTGTCGACCGACACTAACAATTGTCCGGCAGTTTTGCTTTTCCTTTCATCCTGTCACTGTTTTTGTGAAAGTTTTCATCATTAGTATTCATTAGTGTAACCCTGTTAGTCGATACAGTTTATTTGAATATAAGATTAACACTTTTTCGATGTCATTGTGTTCACAAACATTTCCGTTAGGTTTAATGTTCGGCAATGTTAGGTTGTTGCTAACAAATTTATGTATACCCATTGACAACTCAACACACTGTGCAATAATAGTTTTGAATACTATTTTATGGACTTTTATGTATATGTTTGTATGATCATTGTTAACGTTCGTACCTTTTCAGTAGTCGTGTTCATCAGCTGTTAGAAAGTTTTTACGGTTGTTGTAAGAAAATATTATAACAAAAGCCTGTTAAAGTACTATATACATTTATGACTGAATCATGCCACACCTGGCCCAAACGCGCTCCATCCGGAATTTCATGCAATATGAAAAAACAAAAACGAACAGGGCGGATGTGGTCCAGGCTTGGCCATCTCGTTTCTCCATTGGTGTATTTTGTGGTTTATTAGAGAACAAGAAAATAATACATGTATAAATTTGGCTTAATTTGCTTTAGTACATACTCAAAAACAGGTTCTCAATTCTCCTAAAATGAGCAATTTTCCTCATTAAACTAGAATCATAAAACTTTCGTATGTTTTCGCGGCTGTAATCATAAAAATATAGTTTTTCACTGATTTAAACGTGCCTCTGCGACATCTGTTTACTTCACCAGTGGCAGCTTGAGTTCCCGTCGCAGAGCAATGACCAAAAGTGGATCCTGCGATGTCTCCACGTAAGGCTTTGGGTGGCGCCCGGGATTTTAGTCGGTATGCCGTTGCAACCGTCGTTGGCCATCACATCTCGACTAAGAGCACAAAGGTGGCTGACGTAGTGTTAGAACAAAGGGGTTAGGGTGAGGTTAATATGAACACGTCGGCTTGGCCCCGGAGTTCCAGCGTGTACTCATAAAAATATAGTATAAAGCGTGGGAACTAAGCGTAAAAAAATAACGTAAATAAAGATGTGAGGGAAAAAATAACGCCTTAAGAAAATTAAAAAAAACTGAATACTTGGGAAAATAAATACATTAAAAATAAAATACACGCCTAAAAACGCAAGGCTACAGTAGAACTCTCCAAATTTTTTTCTTCTAATCGTGAAGAAAGCTAGCTAAGTACGGAAATTTGCATTTTATATTATAGTGTTTCATACTAAATAGCAGCGAGATATCTGCATAAATAATTTATTAATACTATGTTATATGTACTGAATTCTTACACATATAAGTAAGAAAAAAAAACTCCGTGGAATATGCAACAAGAGAGACTTTTTCTCTACAAATGTAATAGCGGTATGTATGTGTAACATGTAAGAAATTATTTGGACTGGTATTTTTTAAAGGCGTTTTATATTTTTGGTTATAAAATCATCAAAGCATGCATATAATTTTTCGCATTTGTTGTTAATACTCAAGTGATGTAGACGTTTAAAAACAGATTTAAAATAAGTACATAACATTCTTTACTCATCGTATTTTAAGTGCATGTATCGAGATAGATAGTTAATTACGATTTAACAGCGTTCTATTAATTATCACTGTACGCCTCATTAACCAAAGATCCTTTGACTACCGACCCTGGATACCTAGTTGTAGTTGTAGACGCTTGTTGGACCTGGTATATAGTAATGTAGTCGCGAAATTTCTGTGCCACAGACAAGGCAACAGAAGCCAATAATAGCCAATATACACCAAGATTAGCCCACCAAACCAAGACACCAACAAACAACTGCAGTGCAGGCATGCCTTCCCGCGGCTCAAGTCAAGTCAGAGTTTATGCCAGGATAAAGCGTCAACTCAAAGCCCCAGAAACATCCCTAAGAAAACATTGTGGGAAATAACACCCGTACCCGAAAATTGTAAGCTCCTAGACAGTATGGAATGCATTAAGTATCTTCCAAAACACAAAAAGTAAGATAGACAAACGCTAAGCTCGTTTTGCTGTCATCCAATAATGCCATCCAATAATTTTCGTAAGGTGTTGGGCATCCATTATATGCAGAGTAACAGGTGTATAGTTATTACAAGTCTCATATAACTTACGGATATTACAAAGTCATAAACAGTTTGCTGTTTGGATGGAAGACATAACTTCTTTAGATAAATAAACATATTAAAATAATTCACACAGAAAAACGTTTTTTTTTTAATGCGTTTTTAGATAATAAAACTCATAAATATGAAGCGTATGTATTGTTTACTGAAGTATACTGAGAATGAAAGTTTCGCTATGCATAAATTGATTTTTCTACACCTAATTAGCATATGATAATAAAGGCAAACACAACATGCAGCAAATCGGCTTATTGTGAAACATTGCACGATCTGCACATAAAAATTTATAGTAAGGTATCTATTTTAATTATGATACATAATAACAGATTATCAATTATGTTACATAAGTCGTAAGTAAGCATTGGACGAAAAATGGGAAAAATAAAATTATTCATTGATAAATAAAAACTATGGGCCTTATGAGAAAGCTCATGGTCGCTCAGAGGGCAATGGAGAGGGCTATGCTCGGAGTTTCCCTGCGAGATCGAATCAGAAATGAGGAGATTCGCTGGAGAACCAAAGTAACCGACATAGCCCGGATGATTGCAAAACTGAAGTGGCAGTGGGCTGGGCACATAGCTCGAAGGACTGATGGCCGTTGGGGCAAAAAAGTCCTCGAATGGCGACCGCGTACCGGAAGACGCAGTGTTGGTAGGTCCCCCACAAGATGGACCGGTGATCTGGTCAAGATCGCCGGAATAGGTTGGATGAGGGCAGCGCAGGACCGATCATCGTGGAGATCTTTGGGGGAGGCCTTTGTCCAGCAGTGGGCGTCTTCTGGCTGAAATTATGATGATGATGAAATAAAATGAAAACCTAGGATTTCTTTACGGTTAAAATAGTTTTTTTGGGATTTCAGATAGCAGACAACTTGCAGCGTAGTGTATTGTCAATAAAAGCAAACAAAACAAGCAGACATGGTGAGCTGGACCCATTGAATCGAAAAATATATCTACACTAGTAATTGATTTAATTTGAATATTCTAATTTTCTTTGATTCAAAGGATTAAATAGGTCGAGTGTATATTTTAAATCAAACAACTACTTCTTTCACAATTTACTCAGACATACATATATGAGAAAATTATATATGGTATGTATCTCTAACAAGAATTTCAACTTATTTAGGACCAAAGCTTAAATTCGTAAGTCGAAGGATGCTGCTGAGTTAATACTCAGAATTATCCCAATGTTAAAAGCAAACCTGCAAAGCTTCTGTGAACATATATAGGAGAAATTGACAATCTCCGTCGCGCAACTGCTTGTGGGGTTCGATTTACGTACCAGGTGTTTATGTTTTACAAAATAAAAGTTAAAAGTGGTATCAGTTGTCTACCGCATAACAGAAGCGTACTGTCGGGACTTTGGGAATAGATGGCGTTGTGTGAATTGTTAATGTAAGTTTATATAAAAAATCTATTTTTTCTCGAATCATTGCTATTTAATGTATTGCCACACATCGCAAAAGGAAACATAATAAATATGATTTATGCATATGATTTCCTTCTTTTGCCTGTGCATTAGCAAAAAGATTAATTTCAAACATTTATCTTCTTTTATGGCTCCATGAAGAAGTGCCATGATAGTCTTATTTTTGACGGGACCATAGCCCCACAATGTATGTTATAACAATATTTCCATATCGAATACAATTAGCTATATCCTACAATTCTCAAGTGAAATGTGTCAGTTAATTAGCTCTGGATATATATATCCCAGGACTACGACTCTCCGATATTTTTACACGATCCCTTTTGCTTCCCAATCACGTAGACGGCGTGACGACTGCGTGATGCCGTCACGCCTGCGGGGGATGTCAGCTTGTTGCGATAAAAGCCGCGATAAAAGATACAACAGGTCAGGCGTTGAAAATGATTATGAGAGTTTGCAGTTAATGGTCATTTAAGTTAATTTCATAAATAAATATACTGAGACAATTCACACAGCGCCACATAGTCGCAAAATATAAGTAGCAGGTGGCTTGTGTTATAAGTATTAGACAACTGATTAATTATATAATTTTCTTCTAAATAGATTATATATTAACTCTGAAGGAATGGTTTACAAGTTCTAATAGCTTAATTTTTTCTCTATATGATAATCTCTTCGATATTGCATGTATGAATTCGTTTCTAATTTCTTTTTTAAGTAATAAGTGCATATAATTACCACTGTCTCTCGCCAAATGGGAAGTTTGTGGACGATTACGCTCATACACAGAACATTATGTTGGCCTATACGAATACTAGAAAAATATTTATACTAGCCCTTCCTGCCCGTTTCGCTGGTCGAATAACAGAAAAAAGTAAATCGATTAAATATGAAAAGTTATTGTACACATGCGCCCCACTTCACCGCGGCAAGAAAACACACATCACTGAACACGTAGGTAGTGCTTATAAAAATCGTTGTTTCTTAAAACTTTAATAACTCTATCCTTTTATTTATATAGATAAAGACTACAAGTACAACAATACTAAAACGACTTTTGGATTTATAAAATAAATAACAACAAATCCAGTAATAACGCTAGCAACACCACGTTCTAGTTGATTCCCTATGGGACGAAGAGATTCAAATAGATTTTAATTTTGGACATTAATTAAATCGGCTTTGTGAGAAAGCCTGAGAGGACACGCCCCGTCAACATCGTACGAGTTAATTTGAATTGACGTGTGACTGATCTGTTAAATATGCTACCGCCACAGAATTTAGTCTCATCTGCTAAGTTTTACCATGATCGGATCATATGAGGCGTTCTATATTGATACATGTTATTGTGAAAAGCAATTTGCTTTTAAGTGATCGTTAAATTAATGGCACTTTAGATATTATTTGTTAGTTGTTCTAATTGTACTATACATATCATCTTCATCATTTCCTTTTTTCGAGTTTCAGTTACTTACTCGTTCATTGTGCTTAAAATCAGGTTTTGCTGGAGCGCTGAACCGATATCAAAACTTAGAATTAATTACAAAACTGTACAAGTATATAAAATCCAAACAATATTTAATGTCAATTAAATCAAATTTTCACAACAGAATCTTATGCACCTTTTTTTTTCTTTCAGCGTTTTACTTTGATTACATTCTAAGTTTTGACATTGAAACTTAAGGAGACTGTTGAATACTGACAACCCTGGACAATGTCCTTCCGTGCCACTTTGTAATGGTCAAGAAGACGAGAAAGACACGGTTTTTTTAATTTTTTAAAGGTAACTGTAGTTCCATCCTCCAACGTCGTAAGAAATAGACTGGATGGATTACGAGTAAATCTCTGGATCTCCTTTCTTTGGTGCGTGAGATAGGGTCGTATTCTTCTCCTTGGCCAAAAATACACGACATGCTATAAAATATCATTGTGAAGCAATATCACAAGATATCGATTTCTAATACAAGTATACAATACAAAGCCAATCGAAATGAGATTACGCCAAGTTTATTTATTACTGAAACTTATAAGAAATAGAGATCATTCGGACGAAGCGGGTTTTACGATGTTCAGAAAGTTTATTAGTTTCGATATAGTCTAGATTAATATCGTAAAATAAATAGAAAGGAGTATAAAGTGTTATGATAGTGTATAAGATGCGTGATGTTACTAAATAGGATTTTCTACATGTAGGCGCTGAGTAAGAATACTAACTAACCTCTGCGGCCAAGATCGGCCTGTCGTAAAAGGCGACAAAACAACCTTAGCTAGGTGGCAGGAGCCCAAGCCCGTCTGGATGGCAACCAGGTTTGGTTTTTAAATATACCGCCATAATAACTATGTGTAGTGTTCCAGCATAAGTGGCCACGTTCCAGTACCTATGCATCCAGTACGCGGATAGCAGCGATGCCTGTCTGTAACTGCAAGTAGGCCGTTGGCCTGCCTACTGTCCTACAGCAATAAAAAAAATAAGATGTGTGATGTTACAAAATAAGTTTTTCTCCGTGTAGGGGCGGAGTAAGAATATCATATTGTCTCCTTCGTCTGAGAGCTGCCTGTCTTAAAGGCGACAAAACAACCCCAGCGAAGTGATTGGGCCCCCAAGCCCGTCTGGATGGCAGTCACTTTTGGAGTATAAATATGCTGCTATAATAACATTGTTTTGTGTTCCGGTATCAGAGACCAGTATCAGTAGATTCCACTACCCCTATGCGGAAAGCAGAGTGTTCACAGTGCTCCTAGCGTCCAAAACATCCATAGACGACGGTAACTGCTTAGTATTAGTGGGCCGTCAGTTTGTCTGTTACTATTTATTCCTCAGCAATAAAAAAATAACACGATTACAACGCGATCAGTGATGGTACCAATCCAGCTTATCAAAAAATGAGTAATGAGGGGAAAATATTTAATAAATAATTTTCTGCAGGTCTGTCTGCAAAAACTAGCAGCGTAGCTATATTTGTGCGCGAACTGAGTAAAAAAAGGGTGTGCGCGCAGTGCGTGCCTGCACAAATATGTGTGTGTATGTGTGTGTGACATTTTCATCAGCGATTCTCGTGCCAAAGTTGCATCAGTAAATTGTTAGAATACATTTGAGATTTTATATATATTTTCATTAAATTCCCACAAACCCAGGATTTCCGTAGTTTTCCTACCATTGTTTGGCAGGGTGCACCCAGCTTGCTGGCGACGTTGACTTACACCACAAGGGTATTATAGGTGGAACTCTTTACAACGGTGAAGAATTATCAGGATATTATTATTATTATTTACTAAATATATTTTCAATATCAACTTACGAACTCTTCAGCACATTTTCATGATCTACGATATTTACCTGAAACAGAAATAAAAAAGCTTAAAATAAATATAATAACAATATTAAGAAATTAAGTAAAGGGATTAATGATTAATTAATTTTCCCCTCATTTTTCGTTTCGTTTCTATCATTTTCTTTGTAACATGTTATTCTTCTCTCCGCATTATATATTCATACGCTAGTTCTATTAATTTTTATTTACTCATTTCGTATCTCATAACCATATCAATAAAATATAAAAACTATATAAAAACGAACAGTCTATTGAGAATTATGAATAAATTTTCAAAAACCCGCAAGTCTCATTGACCCACTAACCTAGTTTCGAGTTAAACCGAGCTTGTCCGCCATTTAGTGCCGAAACAGTGAAATCGTATCAATAATATAACAGTGGTTTATAGGCAAAGTTGTGACGCGTACGTGCATCGGGGTTATTGGTGAGCCGCCACAATGTAGTCATTATGTAGTTACATAGCGAATATTTGAGTTAAATCAGAAATTTAAGTTAACAATATTTGACGACCTCCGTGGTGTAACGATTTCCGTCCCCCGTTGCGGTGTTTATGTATAATAGATAGATAGATAGATAACACTTTATTGTAAACCAATTATATAAACACAATGAAACTTATTTAAACAATCAATATGTACTTGACTTACAATGGGCGGCCTTATCGCTACAGAGCGATCTCTTCCAGGCAACCCGGGCTATAGAACATTATTGGTGTTACATTGATGTGGAAGGGAGGTATGGTAATAAATAATAATTATATTTTATTTACATAATAAATAGATAATATACATAAAATTCAATAATACATATAAAATATAATAAATAAATAGATAAACATACTTAAATATCTATATTTGTAGAATACATAAATAAATATATGTTTTGTTGTTACACTAAAGATAAGTAGTGATTTTTAACCAATAATATTATGTACTTATTTACAAACTAACAGTATATAAGTAGTATATCTGTGGTCTATTACCCATAACATAAGTGCTACTTTAGGACTAGATAGCGCTGTGTACAAAATCCCCGTATTATATTTATTATTATCTTTTACATTGACTAATCTATACAAATAAATAAAATTGGAGGGTCTGTTTGTAATATTAAAATAACCGCTTGACGGAAGTCATATTATTTGACGGATGCACTGGATGTGACGGCGGTCATTAATGGAAGTCATATTAATGTGGCGGCGGCCATTGACGGAAGTCATATTATTTAACGGCTGCACCGGATGTGGCGGCGGCCATTGACGGAAGTCGTATTATTTAACAGCTACACCGGATGTAACGGCAGCCATATTATTTAACAGCTGCGAGAGACGGCGTCTGGGGGGGGGGCGCTAGTGGAACGTGCACCGAGTTCGCTCCACCTTCGCCTTTATAAGGAGCCGCGCTGTTGAGCCGGCACGCATTTCAAACGAATGCGTCTTGGTGCACGGACCACTGTCTCTCCACAGTCAGTACTGCCCAGTTATTGGACGTGGAACGTTGTCTGACAATTAGTACTGTCCTTATTGCGGTGGGTGCGTGGAACCCTGTCTCTGACAGTCAGTACAGCCCTAGGTGACCGCCCTCACTGTCACATTACTAATTATTTAATTCCGGCTAATCTCTGAAATGGCTGCACCGATGTTAACGGGACTTTCACTGGCAGATAGCTAATGTAACAAGGAGTAACTTCGTTTCGGAAATTTTATATTCCAATTCAAGTTGCCCTCAGATTTATATCATCAATCATATGAAATAGGGTTCAGCTTAGGCTGGACTTTGTAGGTTCGAACGTACGTATTCCGGAGGCGCTGCATTCGATAACACTGACTGTTTGCATATTTCATTTATTTATATTTTAGGGTTTATAGAGTTTGTAATCCAAAATAAACCATAAGATTTATCCACAAAATGCTGCCCAAAGTCACTATTCCATCCACGCGGACGGAGTCGCGGGCACAGCTAGTTATTTAATATTCCAAAGCATAAATAGACAATTTCCCTAAGAAAACCAGTATTTTCTTAATATTTATTTTGCGGATCCTGTATAGGGAAATTAGCAATCCGATTTACAGAAACGAGAGCACTACTCGGTTTATAAATTAAAGCTACGCCTCGCAATGGGATTTTTTTTATAATAAGACCAAAAGTTATTTGGTCTTTTCTTTTTTTGTCTGTCTGTCTGTCCGCGTAAGGTGCAAGACAATTAGGCCGATTTCGAATGAACCTTCAAGCACAGTATTTGCTTTCTTTGATAATCCTATTTGGGACGACATCGCCTGGAGAGTAACAAAAGTAATATTTGAAGAACTAGGCTGTTAACATATTAAACGGCAGAAGAAAACTATAAGTAGCCCAGTGGACCGCGATGGACATGGACATGTGATAGAGGTATCACTAATGAATTCTCTAGGCGGCCGAGGAAAACTTTTCTACTGATTTCACTACGACAAGAGCCTTTTCCTAAAGGCTAAAAAACATCCCAACGTTTTTAAACGGTTATTGATATATGGTATGAGACGAAAATATGCTATCGGACACGCGTCCGTCATGACGTTCAACGTGTTAATTAACAGTATTCAGGACCAGCCGTCGCTATCCCTCCTCGCTGCATCAGTGAAACCCTGAGGCTCAACTGGCAGAGCTTGGTAGTTCGCCCAGGCCAGAGGCACAAACATATCCCTCTGGGTGAACACAGCTCAATGTTCATCCTACCCACCCACTAAAACTACTGTTTTAGTAGGCATATCAGCGGGCGCATTGCATTAGCCGGGTATCTCACTCTACCCAGTCGTTAGCCTCGGTACCAGTAGTTAGCGGAGTGGTGTGCATCAAAAATTACCCCACAAAAAATATCTAATTAGTTATTCAAACGTAAATTGATTTAGGCGTGCATATGGTACGAAACTAAAACACTATCGCCTCATCTTTTCTACTTCATTATGACAACTAAGGTAGAGCTACCTTGAGGGTAACCTAGAGAATATTTACGACGTAAGGGTAGTCTGAAGGGGTTTTGTAAATGAGACTACAAGTAATCAAGGTGAGGCAAAGATGGCGGGTTATTTCAAAGGTAATAAGGGTTATGTAAGCCTTTGGGTGGGGGCGGACACTTTACTATAACTAGATGTTTATTAAACGATCCTTCAATTAAATATCGAGTATATACGAGTGGAGATACGAATAATTGTAACAACTTCATGCTAAAAAACATTTTATCTTAAAAGAATATTACTACGAATATTACGAGTATCAATACGAAATTAAGTTCCAGCTCCTTTGTAATGCAAAACACTTAATTTACTAAATATGCAAAACAAATAAAAGGGCCAAAAGATTATTATGTCATAGAACTATCTTCAAAACACTATACTGGAAATTCCATTAATCCTTCTATAATATAAGTTTCTTATATTAACAATAAGATATACCATAAATTCTGGACCTTTTTTGGGGGTTGAAAATGCACTAATTAAACCCCGCCGCGTGGAAACTTGACGAACTCCATGACGAAACGACTTTCGCATGTTGTATATTCCCATCCCGAGTGTAAGTTAGTTGAGTGGATGTTCGTTTATAATGAGTATTTCTTTACAAAAGAAATAGATCTAGTATCCATTACACAAGCTCTCTCGTCTCGCAACAATATATTTATTTCCCTTTTGTTATATATAACTCTTGTTCCTCAATTTCTTCCTCAGCAAAGGCCACAAGGTAGTGCAGGATACAAGTGAATTAACTGCTTGGGTAATGATGATACGAGTTGCATAAGCTAAATAATAACCAATCTTTGTGAGTTTGTTAATTCACAAGACCAGAAATAACGGACACCCTAATGTGTATTGTTTCCTCGTTCTTTTAAGAAAATATATTTTTATATATACATTTTCTACTTCCCATTTAGATTTAGAATGGTTTATGTGGTAATAATACCAACAGGGCAGATATGGGTCACGATGTCATCGTTCTCGCTTAAGAATGCTCTGTCGACTCCAGGAATACAATGTGACGAAGGAAGGTTACCATGGAAACAAGGGTGATTTTCAAAATTATTTTTAATTACTTTTATATAACTAATTTATAGCTTTATTTATTTATTTATTCTTTATTGTACAAAAAAAATTACAGATTACATAATATATTTTAAAATAGTACATTGTACAAGTGGCGGCCTTATCGCTTGAAGCGATCTCTTCCAGGCAACCTTTGGATGGACAGGAGTGATCAATAAAACAAATAAAAATGTAATGTGTGGGAAGGTTTGCAAATATCTATAGGTACATGTAGATAGTATAAAGAAGTATACATAAATATTATAATAAATCTCTTCTATAATCTATTATAATATCGTTATAATCTATTATAATAAATCTCCACTAATCAAATAGACCTGAAGAAGGATATATACATATGTTTTTTTTATTGCTTTGGAATAGCAGAGAGGTTAACGGCCCACTTATTAATAAAGCTGTTACCGTCGTTTTTGAATATTTGCGACGCCAGGAGCATCGGTAACACGCTGCCATCCGCGTAGGGGAACTAGAGCCTGGGTCACTTAAGCCGCAACATGACACAAGGCTAGTACGATGACTTATTCGTTTATAATTACGGCAGATCAAGAGTGGTTACCATCTAGCCTAGCTTGGAGCTCTACCAAATATGTGTCAATAAATTCATCAAGATGGATGTTGAAAACTAAAAGTAGGGAAGCGAATCACTAATACCGAAGATAGAATTTGGGGCCCGGGATTGAACTTTACAACGACGTCAATTTAAAAGAACGAAAAATTTAAGGTACATGGTTGCAAAGTGGATTTTTATTGCTGTAGGACTATATTCTGCAGACAAGCTGACGGCCCACTTAGAATATAGGAGTTACTTGTGTGTTTTTGTAACGCTAGTGGCACTGCGAACACGCTGCTGTCCCATAAGGGTACAGGAGCTTGGGTCACTAATGCCGGAACACAACACAAAGTTATTATGGCGGCAAAATTACTACCAAAGGTAGTCGCCATCCAGACGGGCTTGGGGCCCTACTACGTAGCTAGGGTAAGTTGTTTTGTCGCCTTTTATGACAGGCCGACCCCGGTCGCAGAGGTCAGTATTCTTTCTGCACTCCTGCACGGATAAACACGGATCACGGCGTGGTATACTCGGTGGGCAAACTTGTCACGAGTTCGAATCCCACGAGAGCATGTACCGCTTAGGAAGTATTTTTCGAGTGATGTGCATGTGGTGGGTATATTAATATTTCCTCTGGGGCTTGAGACCAGGGGTGGGACGCTATGGACTATTGTTAGACGAAACATTTAATCATTTTTTGTAATATTCTTTCCTTATATTTTTCTATTTTCTTAGCCACAATGAATATCTGAGAAAAAATAACTTGTCATAACCGTATCGGTGCGAGTTAACGAAAAAATCAAATTAATAATAATAATAATAACCCCCCCGGGGGATCACCTTGCCGTGGTGGGGGGGCTTACAGGGAGGAGACACATACATTATGAAGTCACTGAACAACTAGACATACTTTCAGACCCTTCCTAAACCAACGATCCCAAAACAACCTGAAATGAAAATGAAACATACAATTTACGGTCGCTACCCGGGGGTCGCCGGGGCACATCTGGGGCCGATGCTGGATGTAGCAGCATGCGAACCATCGGCGATGGGGGGCTGAACAGGCGGGCTCCCCTCGAAGAATATATTACAGCCGAACAACATCTAAATTCCGAAAGTACCGCAACAAGTAGCACTTCATTTCATCCCCCAGTATCCCATGCTACAACATCCTCTACAAATACGTCTATGTCCGAAGATGTTGCACAGGAGGCTAATTCAGCTGATTTTCCTGTGCCCATTAAGGAATTAACGCGTACGCGGAAGAAATGGTCAAATGAGATGAATGAATTCATATGGCGTACATACTTACAACTTACTTTGCTTGAAACAGATTTAAATTGTTATTTAGAACCACTACATATAAAGTTTGTAGAACAGTTTCCCCACATGAACGTAACTCGGCAAAGAATTGGAGATCAGAGACGAGCTATTATTAGAAGGAAATTACTGTCAGTAAATAAAATAGAGGAATTAAGGGAAGAAGTACAAAAAGAGTTGAATAATGCAGGTTTAACTAGGTCCCATACTCACACTCCCAATCACCCTTCTCACTCAAATACTCAAAATAACATTACCCAAGAAACCACTCACCCAAAGCAAAGAATGAAATGGACCAACGAGGAAAATGAATCAATAATAAAATTTTATTTTGAAGTAACAGAAATGGAAACTAACCTTACAGGGTACAGAAAACCTCTACATGAAAAATTTGTACAAGCTTTTCCTCATCTTGCCCATCTTACTGAACAGAGGATTGCAGACCAAAGAAGAGTAATTATGAATCATAGAATGATACCAATAACAAGAATAGAACAATTAAAAAAAGCAGAAATACAAATACTAAATACTACACAAATTAATAATGGCGATTTAGTTTGTACTAATTCGATTGACAAGACAATAGATCCGTTTACAATGCGTTCCACGTCCAGTCCATCATTTGATGTATATCTTCAGACAGTCTTATCATTACTCAAACGCAAAATACACCAATAGCCAGTAGTAAAAATATTCAACAAATGTTAACAGACAGATTAAACATCAATATTGAAATGTATTCTGATATAGATCCTTCTAATAGGCCGTGCCTACCAAAAATACGTCAGTGTAAAAAAGTAAACGAAGTGATTGCTATATTTAATACATCCATATTACCATTTAAAATTCCCTCATTACACACTCTCGAACACACACATACCTTAGTATACTGTACTGCCTTAACTATAACAGAATATTTAAATGTAAAAATAACCACACTCGCTAAACAGAATAAAGATGTTAAACCTAGATGGCAAAAAAGATTAGAAAAAGATATCTTAGAGCTGAGAAAAGACATTGGTCAACTAACTCAATATAAGAACGGAAATAGAAGCAAAAGATTATTAGTCAAAGTAGAGAAAACAATGCAACGGTTGCAGAAGCACAATAAACATGAAGATATTAATAGAACAATAGAAGACTGTCTGGATACTCTTAAACAAAAACTAGCCCTTAAAAGTAACAGGCTACGCAGATACAAGAAAACAATGACCAGAAAAGAGAATAACAAACTGTTTTGTACTAACGAAAAACTATTCTATAGGAAACTAAAAAGCTCTAATATGAAAAAGTGTGCCCCATCTGAAAACAGTTTTACTGAATTTTGGTCCGGTATCTGGTCCCAAGAAAATAAGCACAATGATAAAGCTGAGTGGATACATAAAGAAACAAAAAGAATGAATGAAGTCAAAGAGATGGAGTTTGCAAGTATAGACACCGAAGAATTACGTAATATAATAAATAAAACACACAGTTGGAAAGCACCTGGAATAGATAAAATTCATAACTATTGGTTCAAAAAACTTGTCTGTTTACAAGATATTTTAGCAAAACAAATCACAGAAATAATAAAAGGAAGGCTAATTATGCCAGAATTCTTAACTAAAGGTATAACATATATGATCCATAAAAATGACCAATCAAATTATGACCCCTCACAATTTCGCCCTATAACATGCCTCCCAACTTTATATAAAATTATTACAGCCTGCCTTACAAATCAGATAAATAAACATATAGAAACCAATAATATTCTTACCGAGGAACAAAAAGGATGTAGAAGACGACACATGGGGTGTAAAGAACAACTTACAATAGATTCCGTCATTTTGAAATATGTACAAACAAAGAAAAAACATTTATGCGTTTCCTATATAGATTATAAAAAAGCATTCGACAGTGTTCCCCATTCATGGCTTACTCAAGTTTTAGAAATCTATAAAATCAATCCGGTAATTATACAATTTTTGAAAAATTTAATGAGCTCTTGGACTTGAACTTGCCTTAAATGTAATACTGAATCAACCTCTTTAACAACCAATGAAATACCTATTAGGAGAGGAATTTTCCAAGGAGACTCACTCAGCCCATTATGGTTCTGTTTAGCCTTAAATCCACTTTCACATGAGTTAAATAGTTCTAATCTAGGATTCAGTATTAAAAATAGAAGACAAAATTTGTATCAAATCACTCACTTACTTTATATGGACGATCTTAAACTATACTCCGATAAAAATGAAAACTTAATACACTTACTTAATATAACTAGCAAATTTTCTCAAGACATTAATATGGAATTCGGACTTGACAAATGCCGTCGATTAAATATTAATAAAGGAAAGATTGAAGAAGGTAATTACATTATTAATGAAACAGAAACAATAGTAGCAATGCAAGAGCACGAACTTTACAAATATTTAGGATATGTGCAAGCAAAGTCGATCAATCATACAGAAATAAAAAAACAGTTAAAGGAAGAGGTTTTTAATAGAATTAAAGATTTGTGTAAAAAACATCTAATTAGTAAAAATTTGTTTAAAGCTATCAATACCTATGCAATACCCGTCCTTACATACTCGTTTGGTATCATAAAATGGACCAAAACAGATTTAGATAGACTTGAAATTAAAATAAGAACACTATTGACTCACTTCAGATATCATCATCCAAAATCCGCAAAAGAACGGCTTACCCTCAGAAGAAAGGATGGAGGAAGAGGTTTAATTGACATAAGCTTTTTACACAAAAAACAGATAACTAAAATGAAAGAGTTTTTTATGACTAAAAAAGACAATAGTCCCCTACATGATGCAATATGCACAGTTGACACAGAGTACACATCATTAAATTTATCATCAAACTACATTGAAACAATAAGAGAAACAGATCATATACAAGAGAAATACCAGACTTGGAAACGGAAAGAGTTACATGGAAGACATCTGAGAGAATTAGAACAGAGTCATGTTGACCAAGATGCATCAAACAGATGGCTCAGTTCTGCAGGGTTATTTCCAGAAACTGAGGGATTCATAACTGCCATACAAGACCAAGTTATTACAACTAAAAATTACAGGAAATTTATAATAAAAGATATCTCTGATGACATATGCAGAAAATGTCACAAAAAACCAGAAACAATTCAGCACATAACCGGAGCTTGTATAACTCTTACTCAAAATGATTACACCCATCGCCATAACCAACTCGTAAATACCTAGTCAGGTCATAAATTCTGTCACATGTTTAATGTAAAATAATTGTAACAAGTTTATTAATTATGTAACCATTCATATACCAAAATGAACTTAACAAAACATAGATTCTTATGACATTAAAGTTTATTCAAAATAACCTCCGTGATTTTGAATACAAGCCTTCAATCTGCGCGGCCAGTTGTCTATCGCAGCACGAACGAGGTCCACGTCAATATCGGCGGCTGCCTTAATCAAGGATGTCTTGAGTGACTCCAAATTGGGATGAGGCTTTGAGCACGCCTTTTCCTCCAAGTGTTGCCATAACTTGTAATCTAACGGATTCAAATCTGGACTGGAGGAGGGCCAGTCTTCGTGCCGGATGAAGTCGATTTCACGCGCCGCCAGCCAGTCTTGTGTGCTTTTCGCTCTATGAGCTGGCGCCGAATCTTGTTGGAATACCCAGTGCCTGTTATTAAACATGGTATGAGAAACAGGTTCCACAAGGTTCGTCAGGACTGTATTTTGATACACAACAGCATTCGTTTTTACACCTTTCTCACAAAAATGTACCTCTGTTAAGCCCCAATAAGAAACTCCCAACCATACCATGAGCGAGGATGGAAAATGACCTCGTTGGACACGCGGAATACGGTTGCTCGCTTCTTCACTACTGTGTGCGTACACCTTATCATTTTGTTTGTTGTAGCTCTCTTCTACGGTAAACATTTTTTCATCCGAAAAAAGAATTTCCCGATATTTTTTTCCCGCGTACCGCTTCAACAAAGCGCGGCATCTCTTCAGTCTCAGGTCCATTAGACGAGCATTCAAACGATGTCCTGTTTTTCTTCGATATGCCCGAAGCCCTAAGTCTTCATTTAACACCATTTTCACCGTGGTTCTGCTTAACCCCATCTGAAGGGCCAACAGTTTCTGCTTACGTTTGGGATTTCTTTGAATTCGTGCCTTCACAGCTTTTATCACTGCTGGAGTCCTAACAGACCGAGGGCGACCACTTCTTGACCTGTCATCTACACTAGAGTCTTCATTGTATCGTTTGATGGTACGATAAATGAATATTTTGGTTATATTCAAATTTTTCAGTATGTTAAAAATTTGAATTGGCGCGTAACCGCAACGATGCAACGCAATAACTGCAACACGGTCTTCTTTAAGCGTCCACTCCACATTTAAAAATGAGTAAAATTCTAAAAGTTATACATTTTTATTTTCATGAACAATTCGAAATTCTAATTCAATAAACTTTTTTGTGGCCAGCATTCTAAAAGAAAAGTTTTTACTGTGTGACAATACTTATGACCTGACTAGGTATAATACATCAAAAACTTGCACTAAAATACAAAATTATTACTGGGCCGTATACACCATATTATAAGTACAAACCACATACAGTGCTTGAAAATATTACCCATAAACTTTATTATGACCGCACTATACTCACTGATCACACCATTCATAGTAACCGGCCTGATATTACACTTGTAGACAAAGAACATAAGCACACATATATTATAGACATAGCAATACCAAATACACATAACATTCAAACTACAGTCACCGAAAAAATTCGGAAATATACAGAGTTGCAAGAAGAAGTTAGGCAAATTTGGAAAATGCAAAAAGTAACAATAGTCCCAATAGTCGTATCAACCACCGGGGTTATAGACAAAGATATGACTTCTAGGCTCAAATCTCTTGACCTCCCAAAATTCACATATATATCTTTACAGAAAGCCGCAATATTAAACACCTGTAGGATCGTAAGAAAATTTCTGCAATTGAATGAAGACACACTCTACACAGTTTAATACAAAATAGTATACACTATTCATTTACGTACAAATTAGCACTTGGTTTAAACCCGTGTTAATATGTTTCTCACCCGTGTTAATACCAGGTTCACCTGAGATATAAATATAAATTGAAAACAAATATAATAATAAAAATAATAAAATAATATAAACATGTTTATCAGTTATCAGAATTGTTAATGTATGTATGTAGGGTATAGCAACAATATTTATTACGTAAATGCAAACAAATTATAATTTAATTTTAAACAATGCAAATTAAATTTAATGAAACATAGATAAAGCTTTCCTGTTTTTTTTGCGAATATAACAAAGACATTTTAATGGTTTGTTTGTTGCTTTTTGTTTGTCACTTTTGCTTTCCTGAATTTAAAAAGAAACAACTAATAAAATGGTAAATACCATTATTTTTTAAGTGAAAACTTCTTTAGCGGCGTTGTGCACTTTTTGTGATGAGTAAAAAATGTTAAACTCGCGTCAGGACACGTGACCTGATCGAAAATTCATAAGACGTAGTTTTGCTCCAGTAATACCAACCTTATTAATAATTACTTAAGGTTTATTTTATAATGTAACTTAAATGATTGCATTGCATTACTTACACATATCTATTCGAATTGCGACTTTATTACAATGAAACAGAGTTGAGTTTTTTTGAAGTGAAAACTTCTTTAGGCGCGTTGAGCACTTTTTGGGTGAACAATTTTTGGTTTGTAAAGAAGTATTAATGACCAATTTAAACTTTTAATCCTTGATCATAAACACTTCTTCATAAACCGAAAATAATAATCTAATAGCTCGACGATACAATTCACAAGTTACTTAGTTTTCACTTCTATCGGCAGTCCCCAAAGACTGCCCCGCATGTTTTTTTTATTATTATTTCATATTAGAGTTATTAGACAATATGAAAGTGAGAGCTGGTGCATTCGATAAAAACTTCTTCCTATCTGACTAAATACTTTCTGAATTTGATAAAAATTAATTCTTTGGCTCATATAATAAATAAAAAAATCTTAACAACTAATAGATATTACAAACCTATTACACCTACACTGTCTTTATTAACTTCAGTTTGACGTATTAATTTTTCGCAAAAATATATTAATATTATTACCTGCACATCTGAGGTAAACTTTACTCCCTAAGCGAATAAAATTAATAATAATATCAATAAGATCTCGCACACGAGATTACTGCTATGTGGAAATTGGATAGTACAATCATAGTTCCGATAGTAGTGTCAGTGAATGGTCTGATAGCGAAGAGTCTTGATCGACACCTTGAAAGGCTCTCGCTTGGTCCCTGGCTGAAGGGTCGAATACAGAAGGCAGCTCTCCTGGATACGGCACGAATTGTGAGGAGGTTCCTTACTCTGTAGACTGACCACCGGTAGTTTGGAACTGCAAGGACCCGCTGCTGTTGGAAGACGATTTTTTATATTTTTTAGGATATTTTATTATTGATTTTTGTATAAAAGTAATACTATTATGGTACTGTTTTTATAAAAAAAATGTAAGATATTGTAAAAAATATAAAAAATTTGTGAAATAAAGAAATATAGTAAAAAAAAATATAAATAACAGTCTTCAATAAAACAATATCGCTTGTACTACCTAATATACATAGTCTCGTATGCCAGGTAAGAGACGTGCGAGACGATGACACTGAGCGACCTTGTTCGGATGGCGACCAACAGATCGATGGGAGCGATGTTTTTTTGTTGCTGTGGGACTGCAGACAGGCTGACGGCCCGCTTAGAATTTAGCAGTTATCGTCGCCTGCGAGTGTTTATAACGGCAGTGGCATCGCGAACTCGCTGCTGTCCCATAAGGGTACAGGAGCTTGAGTCACTAATGCCGGAACACAACACAAAGTTATTATGGCGGCATATTTAAATTTTAAGACCAAAGGTTGTCGCCATCCAGATGGACTTGGGGCCCTACCACGTAGCTAGGGTGGGTTGTTTTATCGCCTTTTACGACAGGCAGATTTTATTAGACGGATGTAACCGATATGAAGAAAAACAATAGTGCCGCAATGTGTTTTGAAGAACTTAAATAATTTATATCATAATCGTGCCAGTTGCATCTGGAGCATCGAAGACTTATTTACGAATCTAAGCTATCATCATCTTAGCGTTAAATCCCGATTGTAAACCAAACTTTCTCTTTGGTGCCCGGGGTTCGCTTTCCGACCTTTTCTTCTCCATGTCGCACGATTTTCGGCATCCCTGATAGTGAGTCTAACTCAAGTCTTTTTCAACGCCCTAGGCGGAGAGATATGTTAACATTAATGTTAGAAATGATAAGTAAGAATACTTTTATTTACATTTTTTTATAAACAATTAACACTAGGTAAGATTAATAACCGTCCAAAGCTATTTAGAAGAAGTAAATTTAATTTTTCCACAATACTTCTTACCTGTCAACTATTAAGAGCCCTAAAAGCGTGCATAAATATTTGCTTTTGTATGCCCCACAAAAAACACTTTAAAACCATTTCTCAAAAAATCCAATATATACAGAGCTTGGTATTTGTAGCGTAGAAAGCTTTTTCGTGTTACAAAATTAAATATTAACAAAAAATTAACTGACGGTGTTTGAACTAGATTTTGTTTGGGAATTATTTAACATTGTCCTGGTTTATTATGAACCTACCAAAAAAAGGCGGTGAAGAACAAAGTTTTGGCATGATGTATAGTATTGAAAAAGTACGTCATCAAATAGTGATATCAGTGGTATAAAAATCGTAAACGAATAACGACCTCCAGGTACAAGTTTTTCTCTTTCTAGAATGACAGGGGGGCGAAACCGGGGAGTTGCAGATAACAGTAGCTCTGTAGAAATTAAATATAGCCAAGACCAGTCCATATTCTTGTATTTAAAACGCCGAGAATTATAAGAAACAGAACTAAGACGACACAGTCAACTTCGTGGACAAAATATTTTATATGATGGCAATAGTAGGCATCGTTAACAAAGAAAGAATTTTTTATTTAAGACACATCCAACTTGATATACGTAAATATGAATTTAGCATCAGTTGAGTAGGTACGAAATGGGTCCTAGCTCAGTGTTGTTGTTTCAAAAACCAAGGCTGGGCTTCCGCTAGGTCCACGATCGATTATGTATGAGAAAGCGCATTACGATTATAGTTCTCACGTAGTGCAGTAAACTGTCTTAAAACAAAAAATAGAATCTGGTGCTTAAGTGTTGATCATAAAATGACTTTAATTTAGCTCGTAAAGTAGAATGATACTAGAAGAATGATGAACCCGAAAGACGATGGGATCAATGGCATTTATAATGGATGATATGAGAGTTTGTGAAGTGACAGATGAAACAGCCACCTCCACCTATGGATGTTTACGACGCTAGGAGCATCGCGAACACGCTGCTGTCCCATAAGATTACAGGAACCTGAGTCACTGATGCCGGAACACATTAGTATTCTTACCCCACCCCTGCACGGTGATAAATAAATACTAATAAATGTTATTCTATAGAAATAAATGGAAGGAAAAGGCATACTGTACCGATCCATAATAGCGGAGATAATGCCAAGCTAATGAAGAGTACATACATACTTTGATCAGAACCTCCATCAAACAGCTTACTTGGGTGCACTTGAAGGCGCTTAATTCCCCGAAACGCCTTTTGGAGAGAGGGCAAACATTACTAATCCGAAACAAGTTGCAACCAGATTAGTGCGGTGTACAAAGTCGCCTCGTGAATACTGATCAGTTGCCGCGTCCATTTGAGTAAGAATAGGGAGAAGGGGGTACTTTGCATTAATTACGGCTTCGCCCTCTAATGCCATTTAATGAGTGCCGTTTAGAATTAATTTATGGTTCATGTATATTTTTCCAATATACTATTTTTAAATATGTACCTTAATTTATGTTATTATATATAATACAGTATCAAATACAGGTAATAAGTAGTTTTATATAATACTAGCTGTGCCCGCGACTTCGTCCGCGTGGAATAGTGATATTGGGCAGAATTTTTTGGATATATTTTATGGTTTATTTTGGATTACAAACCCTATAAACCCTAAAATATAAATAAAATATGCACAGTCAGTATTATCGAATGCAACTGTTACGCCATACGCTACCGGAATAAGTCCAGCCTAAGCTGAACCCTATTTCATATGATTGATAACATAAATCTGAGGTTAACTTAAATTGGAAATTCAACCTACAACTTCCAGCCTAAGCTGAACCCTATTTCATATGATTGATGATATAAATCTGAGGTCAACTTAAATTAGAATATAAAATTTCCGAAACTTATCATTTTTAACAAAAACTATATTTTTTTTCTAAAATAATAGTAGCCTAAGTTACTCCTTGATACATCAGCTATCTGCCAGTGAAAGTCCCGTCAAAATCGGTGCAGCCATTTCAGAGATTAGCCGGAACAAATAGACAGACAGACAGACAGACAAAAATTGTAAAAAATGTTGTACCATGTATACGTCCGAATGCACTTAGTAAAAAGCGGTTATTTTAATATTACAAACAGACCCTCCAATTTTATTTAATTGTATAGATGTATAGACTAGTTGACCCAGTAAACGTGGTTCTGTTATATAAATTAAAAAAAAAAACAGAACTTATTTACGTTCACCTCTATTTCACCCCCTTCAAGTTTAATTTTTGCGACAAAAAGTAGCCCATTTCCTTCTCCAAGGTTCAATCTATCTCTATACAGAAATTCATCAAAATTGGTTCGGCGGTTTTTTTATTGCTGAGGAACAGCAGACAGGCTAACGGCCCACTTAATAGTAAGTAGTTACCGTAGTATATAGATGTTTGCAATGCTAGAGGCACCACGAACACGCTGTTGTCCTATAGGAGTAGGTTTAGGCGAGAAAACGTAATAGACAGACAGACAGAATTACTTTCACGTTTATAATATTAGTATGGATTCAATTAGATGATGACATCCATCAAATTACTACTAGACCAGCAGCGCGAATGAAACGCTCATGATATTGCGTACATAAGATCCGAAGGCGACTATTTGGTCCGTATGCTCTCCAGCATACATAATTATTATTCAGTGGTAAAATTTACTCCTGTACAATTGTGTAGCAGACGCCAACAGTATTCTCTGGATACGATCTAATTTATCCCTGTGACAATGATGACAACAGGAGACCCTAAGCTCGTCAGTCATAACGAAAATTAGCCCATTAAATTTAGAAATCACAAATGAAATACACTAAAAATGTGTTACAGCATTTTTATACGACAAATATTTGTCTATTACTAGTTTGAAAACGACTAACAACTTCGTCTAGTTGGCTAATTGTCGAAACATCCTACAGTACCGTGTGTATAAGAGTATCAAATACGATCATTATTCAAATGGAAACTCTTCTCAACCCAATCAGCTCGTGGATTGGATGCCGCGGACGGATTACGTGACACCAGCGTACACCGACTTATATGAGCTTGTAGAGTATCCATGTTGAAGAAATTATTGCATCCGATCAAATCAATATAACAAATTCTTTGTATTAAATTTGACTTTCTGTAGAACACTTTCACTTTTTTTTAAATTTTATTATGTGCGTATTCGTAGGACTATGTTGAAATAAGAATATGGCTACCTCATCACTTAAAAGGCTACAAATTATTATTTTTTATTTGACTGAATTTGACAGACTTTAAAGGAAGGCCACCGTTAAGTGTTTTTTGGGATTTTGGTCAAACTGTAGTAGTCTTAAGCAAACAAAATTTTGCGAGAAAATGATATGTCAAAAAAGGGCCAAAACTAATCCAAAGGCCTCCTAATTTGTTAGCTTCGCATGTAGTCGAGATGACACGCTTGGAAAAAACTTTTAACAAAAAAACCTTCAATAAAAAAAACTATTTCAAAACAAATTAATATACACTAAAAAGTAAAAAATAATTGCATATTCTGCTGGAGTCGGTGTCAGCTAAGGTAGGTTTGGAACTACATACATAGTTATAGTGAGAAGTGCTTGTGTATTATTATTGCTAGGTATATTGCAGTGTTTCCTTAGCTGACACCGACTACAAAAATAACAATAATTGTAACTACATTATATTATCGTAATATAGATCATACCTACGTATTGATGAGCAGAAAAAGTAAGTTGATTATTAAGTGATAGAAGAATATGCAATTATTTTTTTACTTTTTAGTGCATATTAATTTGTTTTGGAATAGTTTTTTTTTTATTGAAGGTGGTTTTTTTTGTTAAAATTTTTGGTTATTTTTTATTTTTGGTGAATCTGAAGTACACTAACTAATTTGTCTGTATATGGGTAGACCTACTAAACGTGCTGCTCATACGAGACAGCGCCGTTTAAATGAAACAAACGAAGTCAGGGAGAAACATCTATTATATCTCAACAGAGGAAATCTACTTCAAGGACAATTTCAAAAGAGACTTGTGAAGAACGCAAAAATAGACTTTCGAAAATTCGGCTTTACATGAAAAAAGTTTTGAACAGGGAAAATATCGAAAAACGTAGTCACCGTCTCGGCTTGATCAATGATCGTCATTCGAATGAGACGGAGGAGCAACGTGCCCACCGACTCAGCGTGTTACACGATCGTATATCCAAAGAAACGGAGGAGCAATGTGCCTCTTATCTTAATCCACGATCGTCTAACTAATGAGACGGAGGAGCAACGTGCGCACCGTCTCGGATTAATACACGAACGTCTATCTAAAGAAACGGAGAAGCAACATGTCCACCGACTCAGATTTTTTTACATCGGTACCCCCGCGTCCGGAATCGAACCCGCAACCTCATGCGTTGCAGGTCGGTTACTTTACCACTCCGCTACCACCAGTCCTATATATGGTAAAAAAGCTCATCAATAATACGCAAAAGCTTCTACCACCCACTCGGCTACCACCGCTTCACACATAATACACCATAAGTAATGTAATTAAAATAGCGTCATGTTGCAATGCAGCAACGAACGTAAGCGCATTGCAATTTGATTACAGATAATTAGAAATTCTGCCACAGATTGCACCCTTACTGTAAGCCGTTGAGGAGTTCCACTGATCATCATATTCGACTACGACAATCACTTGACCATTACAACGTTACGGTAGGTGACTCAAATATCCGGATAGCCTATAAAAGATTCGGCCGAGTATCGTTAATATGCTCCTAAGAATTGAAGAGTTCCGTTACTTTATCATAGATCCCATAATCAGAACCTAAAACCTAACCTGAAACTCTCATCAAACTACCTTTGAAGTACATCCTTTCCAATAAAAAATGAATCTTCGAAATCGGTTGGCGTGATATTGTTATTCGTCCATTTGTCGCGCACATACTTAGTGCAAATTTAAGACTTATATGGTTTTCTCATGGATGCCATTGTCAGAACTGGACCAAACTGAAATGGGACCATACGGCAAGCACCAGCTTTCATATAAAAAAGAATCATCAAAATCAGTTCACCCAGTCGAAAGTTGAGGTAACAAACATATAAAAAAATACAGACGAATTGATAACTTCCTCCTTTTTTGAAGTCGGTTAAAAAGATATATCACAAGATCAACAGCTATGTTCGTACACAAAAACTGTGGCCCGACAGAACTCACAGTGCAAGCCGTCTTACATTGTCCGCTCTACCACAGGTATACTCGTATATATTTCGAATCCCGCGAACTTTGCATCAATATTCATGAGCGACATCGCGCTGCCGGATAGTGGAGCGAACGTGCCGTCAACACAGCGATATGTCGCTCTGAATTACTTACTCTACGGGTTTCGAGCATTTTGTGCTGACGAATTGATTGCTGTGACGCCGCGATAGTTTCACATTGGTTTCCATCAAACGAGTTTGTTTTGAGAGATTTGTTTTAATGTTTCTGATTTGATATTTGGAATCTATATTTGAATACAAAGTCAAATCTGTATTCTATCGACGTATAATGATAAACACAGATTAAGCTGCAGGTAAAAATTCACTATAACGCCGGAAAATGTTCTGCTATACGCACGGTACGTTTCTTCTTCGTTCTTTAAACAATGCAAGCTTTTTATTTTCCTTATCGTTGGAAATTGTCAAGATATTGGTGTCTATAACATTTTAATAAAACAAACCTTGTCCAATAGATAAAAGAACTTATAAATTAAATATTGAGTTTGTAAATAGATAAAAGGGGATCTCTTCTTTTATGCATTTCATACCAATTGTATCAGCGTTTAAAAATCAAATGGTAATCCTTCCTTTCCTCTCAGTGAACTGGCCAAAAAGTCATCTTTGACGATAACCTACAAATTATGTGAAGATGTCCTCTTCTTTTCGCAGACCAAGAGTATACAGTTGATAACGGTAATGTGGCTATATCAGAACTAATATTGAAAAGCTTCAAACATCCAGTCTCACAAAAAACACTACAATAACTTAATTTTTTAATCGAAAAAAAAAAAAAAACATTAAAACAAAAGTAAAAGATTTGTGGGTTTATTCAAGTTAACATTCGTTTTTTATTGCTGCGGAACAGCAGACAAGCTGACGATCCACTCAATATTAGGCAGTTACAGTCGTCCATGGATGTTTGCGCATAGAGATACAGAAACCTGGGTCACAAATGCCGCAACACTTCACAATTTTTAGACAAGGGATGATTGCCATCCAGACGGGCTCTATCTAGTTAGGGTTGTTTTGTCGCTTTATACATATAGCATTTGAGATATTCTATGTCACATTAAACTACAATCTTGAGTGTATCTATACTATATTTTATCCGTGCAGGGGCGGAGAAAGAATACTAACCTCTGTGGCCGGGGTCGGCCTGTCGTAAAAGGCGACAAAACAACCCACCCTAGCTACGTGGTAGGGCCTCAAGCCCGTCTGGATGGCGACCACCTTTGGTCTTAAGTATGCCGCCATAATAACCTTGTGTTGTGTTCCGGCATTAGTGACCCAAGTTCCTGTACCCTTATGGGAGAGCAGCGTGTTCGCGATGCCACTGGTGTTGCAAACACCTATAGGCGACGGTAACTGCTAAATTCTAAGCGGGCTGTCAGCCTGTCTGCTGTCCTACGCAATAAAAAAAAAATATACTTCAAAAAACACGGCGCTAATTTGTAAAACAAAACCAATGCACGCGTGAAGTTATTGAAAAAAGAACTCTTTGAAAACTTAGTTTTTTTTTCTTAACCTGCCAGTTTGCTTCCTGTATTGGCTTAGGTATACATTAAACCTATTTGCAATAGTTGGAGAGCTAAGAAAACGGTTATGTTTTTAAAATAATCTGCAAGCTAAGTTTCACAACGTTATTTTTTTGTTTTTAAGGCATATTAGTCGAAAAATCTCAAAAAAATATTGAAACAATATCGTTTTTCGGCTCGCATTTTTAAATTTGGACCGATAATTGTTGTTTTAATATTGATAAATGTTTAATCGTCTTTATAAATCAGAAGAAAAAATGAGATTTCAATTAATACTTTTTTAAATTATGATGTTGATTTTTTGACTTGTCTTGAAAAAAGCTAAAAAACACGATAATTGAAAATTGGTTCACTTTTGTATAATGCATATGGGGGTTAAAATTATCGCAAATAGTCACCCCTATCACCTCCTTACGGGAATACGTCGAATTACCAGTAACCCTGTATATTACCACATTACTTCCTATAAATCTTCAAAGGCACTTTCAAGTACATTAAATATGTTGTATGTTACAATACTATTTATTCAAATAAAGCTAACAAACGAAATATATAATAGAATCATTTAACCTCTATCAAGCAGATGAATTCATTTGAACGACATTGCGATGCAAAACAGACAAAGGGCGTGACTGAAAACTGGGATTCGACCTACTTTGCTTTAAAGTTCTAACAGCAAACTATTTTTAGTGTTAGCAATAGTAAAATATATGCCCAAGCTGGGCCTCTTTCAAGAATATCTACTGATATTTAAATACGCAATAGCAGTTGATAAATTAATATTATACAATGGTCGTTACGCAATGACTGGTAATATTGGGATGCTTGCAAGGGCCAGGAATTTGATTCTCATCCCCAATCTAGATATTAATGTATTTATTTACAAAATAAAAATTAAGAAATATACATATATACTTCTTACATTTATTCAGTCCATCAACTAGTAAAAAATCTTTTAGACTTGGAGGCTGCTTTTATGACATAAAATATATTTTAAACTATGTATAATGTTAAATATAATTTTTTTTATAATAACATGACTTGTTTATAATTTATCTGAATAGAAGAAATATATATAACAACCGACTTCTCCATTATTCGTTGACTGCTCCATTATTTAGTATGTCACATTACTTCATGGCAATATAAAACCTCTTGAACCCTTGTAGGATCAGTATGCAAATTTTTCATATCGCCGCTGCCCGCCATGGCCGGACCATCAATCTGAGCCGACCAGGTGTCACGCCCCGTTGTCATGGTAACGATATGCTTTGTCCCTTGGATCCAAAAGAATTGAGTGATCCGATTTAGCGACGCCTTTCGGGGTAACTGGAGGTCGTTCTACTAATGGAACATAATAACTCTCAAAGTACTATAACAATGGGTTTATTAAAAAAAATATTCAAAGGCAAACATGACATCTTAGTGTCGCCGCACACGGGCCACCAGCCACAACCACAGACCTATTTCCTGTTGTTTTCATACATTTTGCATTGACTCGCTGCACACTGTAGACGCCGCCCGGTGGTCGCCACACACACAAATCGCCACTGCTCGCCTCTAGTGGTCGGCTCGGCCACAAAGCGCCGACACAAGCCACTCGCGCGACTTCCCACCCCTCTCTACCTTCATTTCACTTAACCAGTTCGAAGGCAACGCACGCACGCAGTCTTTTTTTTCAAATGCCGTTAATTGAAATGAATATGGATATGGTTTAAACGCGTTACAAAAAGTAGCGGCCACCGACCGCAAGTGTCCAATATGGACCACAAGTGGTTGTCGCGCGCGTCAGCTTCTTTTGTAGCCGCTTCTAGCTTCAAGTGGCGGCGATTGTGGATGTAGCTAGTGGCCCGTGTGCGGCGACCCTTAGCCCTAATTTTTATTAGTCTACGTTCAGTGGACAACTTAAAACATAATAACTACGTACCCACGTAAGGGTAAACCACGTGTATCTTTATGTGTAATCTGCTAAAGCCTTCGTCTTTTCGCAATAGACGCTTGAGCTCAGCAATGGAAGGTAATATTGTTTTACTGAATTAGTTAACAGCATCAATAGTTTTTTTCTTGGATTTCAAATTATGGTTGCCTAATATGTATAATAAGCTGCATAATATTTCACACCATAAGAGACGAAAGGCAAGTTATCTTTGAACACAGTAATTGTTGTCATCTTTCGAATAATATCAAATATATTTACCACTATAAAGTTGCCAGTGTTTCATCGTTTCTTCTCTTGATCACCATTATCATAGAATAGGTTATTTATGACATTATGTTCAAGTGTTTTTGGTCTAATTTAATCCATTAAATCTCATGGCAGTGGGTTGATCATATCTAACATAGAACCGATAATCGATGGCGTAAACGAGTTCTACAGTGGAGACCGCGTCTCTGCTAATGTAGGATGCCCAGTGGCGAGGTGGGGCGACGATTTGCGAAAAATGGCTGGCAAAGGCTGGATGCAACGAGCTCAGGATAAAGCACTGTGGCAAGCCTTGGGAGATTAGTGTACTCCAACAGACTAATAATAATGATGATAATGAAATCCCATCAATCTAAGACTGATCGCAAAACGTAGTTATGTAGTAGTATATGTAGTGAAGAATATTTCCTAACAAAAATATAATATGTACATATAATTGGAATTAGTTTCATTCAGCATTCTAAAGAGTATCTACCAAATCTAAGCAGTGCTTTATCTAAAGCGGTATACATTTATCATTTAATATTTTCCAAAAACTGGATAATCCAATAGGCTGATAACAGACGACCTTTTATTATAGTTCCAAAATGAATTGTGGCCGTATTGGACAGTTCTTTCCAATTAATTTCTTTTTTGATAAATTGTTCAAATAAACGTACATTTTTGGGTCAAGAATACAATGTACAAAAACTAGGGCGAATTTTTTTGGACACGGCACAATATTTGATGACATGTCTCAATTTATTATGATTAAAGTATGTTAGTGAATATAAGTAATTTAACAAAATGTAAACCTTATTTCTATTTGGCATCATTTGTCGATATAGTTTGACGATCTCCGTGACGCAACGGATTTCCCAAGTCGGGACGGGACTCATAAGAAGTTCAACGATTTTGATTGAGATTTTCGTCCCGAGTGTGTTTGGTTTATGTATTTATTTACAGAAGAAATGTATACAAGTAGTATATCAGTTGTCTAGTACCCATAATACAAATGCTATGCGATTTACTTTGGGACTAGATGGCGATGTATGAATTGTCCCAGTACATAAAATTATTTAACAAAAGGTTTTCATGCATTTTTTTTAGTCCAGGGAAAAATGCCGCGTTGGAACTTCTTCGGAGAAAGCTGACCCGGGTGTGTGGGGGTTCTTCGCACTCCCTTATTGCTATCCTTGGTGGTGGCGGCGTATCCAGTAAAAACCCGGTTGTCACCTGAGCCTTTGTGGAGGAGTCGCAGTATCTATGTTTGGTCGAGCGACGCGCCCCAAGATTTTTATCAAATGGCTAAATCACCACTTTTTTCGCTAAAGTGGCAAAGTATAATAAATACCTCTTCTCCTTTAATGTCTGTAAGTTCTAACACTTGGAACGAGTTGGTATATAGGTATCTATTTTTAAGCAACGAACGCACAGTTCAAAACAATAGGCTGTTTTATCATTACTCGTATGGATATGTAAAACAGTACTCGTATAAGTAAAACCGAGCACATTATGTCCAAACACTAAGCTTAAATTTAATCCTAGGATTTACGAATAAGACAAATAATAAATTTAGCAAACACCGTCGGTTGGTAGCAATGGAGCGACATGTCCGTTAACCCCTCAACTAAATCCGGGGTCCATTTCATAAAATGACATCTAGGTCGTACTGTAGACGAGTTGAATTTATTTTTTCATATGCAACTTAGGTTCGCACTAGTAAACTAAGTAAATTATACCTGGTAGCTTAGTGGTACAACCAAGATCAAGATACTAATTTAGATGTCACGGATTCGATTCTTACTATGACATTTACCATTTAGGCAGCATTTTCGTCTAATGTGCATATTATAATCTAATTGTCATGTACCGGAAGTGAAGAAGAACATCGATAGGAAACCTGCAATATGTCACCAGTATGTGTAAATCGCAAATACATTTTGGACAAGCGGATAATTATGGATTATGAACAAGATTCGACCATATTACAAAAAAAAAAATTAACAATATGATAATTTTGTTTCCAAGACAAAAATTTTAACGGGTTTTTATGGGATTTTCAGATTTCGTTTTTCTAAAACCTAGATATATTGTAACATAATATTGACTGGCAACAAAGACCGAGATCAGGAAAACTATTTACAGATCATCCAAGATTTGTATAATATATTAGTCCTGTTTGGGGATCGAACCCGTAGACACGGCTGTAAAATGCTACTAGGAAACCATTTCAAATTCAAAAAGCATAGTGGATCTGTCTATACTTTTTGAACCTGAAATGGCTTCTTCTAAGCATTTCCAATGGACATCTTACTATTTTCGCACATAGTTAAATTCATCATCATCACCTAAGCGTAGCATCCCGGTTGCAACCCGAACTTCCGTTTCGGTGCCCGGGGTCCGCTTTCGGACTCTTTTTACTCCACTTCGCAGGATCTTCAGCATCCCTGGTAGTGAGCCCATTAGCACGCATATCACCCTTTACGACGTCAAACCAGCACTTTTTGGGTCTACCCCTCCTGCTGGGGCCCGGCGGAGGCGGCATGGCCGGACATTTGCTTCCCACGTAATCATCCGGTTGCCGTAAAACGTGGCCGTACCAACGGAGCCGACACTCCTGCAATTTATCTGCAATGTCACGGACATGAAGACTGCCGCGAATGCGAGAGTTCCTAACGCGGTCCTTCCGCGTTACTCCACACATCCACCGCAGCATATTCATCTCCGTGACACGCATTTCTTGCTTGTGTTGCTCCAACACCGGCCATGCTTCACAACCGTATAAAAGGACAGGCCTACTGATGGTTTTATAGACCTGTCCCTTCAACTTTACCGGCATGTTGGGGTCACAAATGACACCAGTTACCTCACGCCATTTGGCCCACGCGGCAGCAATTCGTGCCTTGACGTCGCAATCGATGTCACCAGACGCATGAAATACAGATCCCAAGTATTTTACTTGGTCCGTGCGCTCGACCGTGTCACCGCCTATGCGTACGGGTGTGGGATCTGTGGAGTTACAGGCCAAGTACTTGGTCTTCGCCACATTGAGCTTCAAACCACCGTTCTCAAGCGACTCACATGAGCAGCCACGGGGGCTGCCTTAGCCGTGCTCGCCCACGGCACGGCAGCCCTTGTCCACTTGTCACAGAAGTCGGGCGAAGCTTCTGCGCGTCGGTTTGCGGCGACGCCCTATCCGTGACTGGACCTTTTCTTGTGCTTACCATTTTGATTCTTGGCTGGTTTTGGTTTTTACGGGAGTGACTGCCGTCCGACCTCCCAACCCCTAGAGGAAAACCGAGAGGTGCACTTCCTTTGCCGCTTGCAAGTTGGCAGAGCAGTAGTCCATTAGTCGCCTTTTACGACTCCCTTGGAATGACCTGGGGTGACCCTATTCTTTTCACTGGCCGGGGCCACACGGCAAATTAATGAATGCTAATTGTTTTCAGTATTTTCATATGAATGTGTTGAAATAAAAACAGTACACATTTCGAAAGTTCTTAAAATAAATACATACAAAAAAATGACAACAAAACTAAATATATATTACTACATACGAAGCTTTTTTGTTATATAACGACACAGTGTAACACTAGTGAACGTTTTTTAAATCTATCTGTGAGATTTCACTGTATAGTAGCGAAATATAATGTCAAAAAACGTGAAATTATCTATAATAGCAGCCAACAAAGTGGCGCCTCTGGGCGCATTATTTTGTTTATTCACGTAACCGCAAGATGGAAATGAGCTTCATCGCTCATGATAATTTTCGATGAAAAATTGTCCAACTCTTCGTTGAGATTTAGGATGGCTTGAGCGTAGGTTATATACTATACGTCTTTGGTGGTCAAAAGCTAACAGCTGATGCACTGTCTGCACTTTGTAAGGGAACATCTTCAAATCTTTCACCAAAATTCTGCGTAGGGACCACCGACTAATGCCCAATTGCGTGACACGTCGTCTGGTCGATGTTCCGGGCTCATCTTCGACATCTTGGGCAACAGCAGCGACATTCTCAGCAGAACTGCTGCTCAGGGGCTGGTCAGCCTTGGGAACATCTCGTGTTGTCCCAGTCTCTTCAAGTCGAGTGGCCGCCATGTTTGTCCAGTTGGTGTCGGACGCCCAGGAAATCTGCGATTCACGCTGCGCCAACACAACCGAAGATTGTTGCGCAAAAAAATGGAAACAATTATTCCGCGTTCTTGCAGGGTAAACCGATTCATGGCTTGTCACTTTGTATTCTGCGCTTTTTTACTTCAAAAATGTCAAAACCGAATAGACATTTGGCGCCATATGCAAAAGTTATAGCTTTTTCCAATAAGGTGATTACTTTTGCCCCACCTTGAACGAGCACATTCTATACATCACCTACACTTCATAAGACTAAATTTACGGAATAAACACAGGGTGGGCCATACATTTTTGCACATTTGAAACATTAATTCTGGATCATTCCTTACGAAAATTTCAAACTACCGAATGTTCTTATCGCTTCTTCTTGGACGTGGCCGGCCTGTTTGTTTGATATTCGTTGTCGATCCTGTTTCCTCGAACTTCTTGACCCAAGCTTTGATTAAATTAACACTCACTTACACGGCGTAGTTCGTATTCAATTCTCAATAGGTGTCGTACAGTAACGAAGGAATCCTTATTTTTGTAAAATTGTTGTACACAAAAAGCACGCTGTCGTCTCGTGAAGCGCTGCATAGTGACTAAAATTGCGTGAAGCGATGCACAATTTGCCGCTGCCCGCGCGCCCTCCCTCTAAAGGTTTTTGAGAAATCAAGTGTTGCTATTTCTAAAAAGAAGTCAGAAAAGAATTCTTACAGAAGATAGAATTGTCGACACTTGATTGTTAATAGTAGTATTGAATTTTTAGTGAAATAATACTCAATCGAAAATAACTACATAATAAAAGAAAAAACTTTCAACCACAAACAAAAAAGATCAAAACAAGTCCGTGAGCACTTGTCTTTTTAAAAACTCGAACAAGTAATTATCCCTCAAGTTATTTTCTAAAGGAATTAAATGACTCTTAAATTATTGCGGTGTACAAAACACAAAAGGAACTGTCAAAACTTTTTGTTCGTTTTTTGTTAGGCACGTACAATAGAATGATTGTGTGGAACCGATAGTCAACCACTTTGAGGAAATGCCGACGAAAGTATCGAAGGTCAAGGCGAATGAAACTATTGGTAATACGAGTACTATTTATTTGGTCTTTGAAGTATGAAATAGCTTGTGCGTCGCTTGCTTAGAGTAGCTATAAGCAAGCTTATAGAGCACCCGTTAGCGAGTATGAACTGTTAGCACGGGTTTGAACAGTATCGAAGTAGCAATGGCGACGCTATTAGTCACGAAGGGTCGAACGCGCTGATTGTTGCTCCCGCCGATATTTATTTAAATTTAATGTTATAATGGTGAAATGTGCAGTACCAAGTTGTAAGAATGATTCACAGAAGCAAAATAAAAAGAAAAATGATATTTCTTTTCATCGGTAAGTAGTGTTGATCAGAAAACATAGATTTTAAGAAAATTACTCAGGGCGAGAAAGGGTGTTGTTGTTGCGGGAGGCGCGCGGGTGGGTTCACGCAGCATGCGTTCCCGCGCCCCCCGCTTCCGACCTTCTCAGCATTGGAGCTAGTGCTGTACAACGTTGTACTCGAATATTGTGTAATAACATGATTTTTTATTTATTTATTCTTTGTACACAACATTGATTACACAGATAAAATTTAAGATATGAGACATGTACATAGGCGTGCTTAACCCTAAAAGTGTTTTCTTCCAGCAAACCTAATGTTGGAGATTGGAAAGAATAAAGAAGCAGGGTTGTGCACATAAACTCTGACGAAACTATAAAATTAAATTTAAATATAATATATAATAATAATGTAAATATAATAATGTTTTATACACACACAGACACTAAAATATATAATTACATATATAACAAGAAATTAAAGTTATGTATTATCTTATGATATTAATTATTAAAATCATCATATGTTTCAGACAGTAAGTATTCTTTTAGTTTCATTTTGAAAATATTCTCCGAGGTACTTTAAGGATTAGTGATTTCAAGGTCCTACAACTAGTGTCGCTAGAGACAAGAAACTTGAATCTTTCTCGTAGATACATAGGATAAATAGGATTGTGAAGAATTTTGTAAAGAAATGTTAGAATATATAAATCACGTCGACGATGAATCGGAAGCCATTTAAGTCGTTTTTTGAATTCGGACATGGTCAAATTTCCGTAGCCCAAAGATGAATAAGACACAAATAAGACACAAATTCTGAAGTCATGAACATGATTTTTTTTTATTTCTTTATTTTTATTTTTTTCTTTCTTTATTGAATTTAAGAAAGTAGAGTCTCTAACAAAAATGCTTGCGCAGCTTCGTGAAAAACAACTAATAACACAAGAATATAATGATATGCAATATAATGGCTCTTAGTTAGTTAGGAAAAGATATATTTTCATGTCTTCTTGCACACATATTCCAATAATCGCCATGCAGCAACCATTTGGTTCATCTGTTGCGTGTTGTCATTCAAAAATATATTGACATTAGAATAAAATATCTTGTTCGTAGAAATTCGATTAGGCAAACAAAACGACAAGTTGATAATAAGTTTACCCTTTTTAAGGAGCAGTAAGTAGATTAGTTTTTTCTGTCTTATTTAATTAATAAAAATCAATTCTCATTCTTTTTTTACCTTATTAAATTAAAATTATTTATATAATATGCAAATCTTATTACCCATAAGTACATACTTATGTGAAATAACTTTTATTGTTATTATTTTAAAAAAGTCATAATTGTGTTTTATTGATCTGCTAAAACCTGAATTTTACTATATACTTACCTAATACTTACATACGAGTATATCAATCGTGGCACATCACTAATCGACCGCTACATCAGGTATCAGTATTTAAAGTACATCTGCTTACACTTGGCACAATGGACAACAAGCGATGCGCGCGCTCTATAGCTTGCTTATGTATACTCTAAGGTCACTTGATTGGCGTAAATTTTCATTCTACTTAGTTACAACACAATAACAATAATTAACAATGTGTATACAATATTCGTTTTCTATAGCTGGAGTTCAGCAGATAGGAACGCCCCACCCGATACATGTTCACCGTCACCTATTTACTTGCAACACCAGAAGTATTGCCAAAGCGCTGCCAGCCACGAAGAAGTTTTACAACGCCTTTTTACCCCATATACTAGATAAACAAAAACATATCAAACTCTGTTATCAATTCTACAAAATTGTCTAAGATATTGCGTATTCTACCAGCTGTTTAGACAACATTGTGTGATGTGACAATATTCTACCATTACACAATCATCTTTCAAGCAATCCAACCATCTTCTTTTTGACCTACCACCCGCGCCGAAAATCAAAAAGCCTTATTCATTTCCCAAAATACGAGATGTATCGAGCTATTCCATATAACACTTGAAAATGTCAGCTAGCGATCTGCTATCTGCAAATTCGACGGTAGTTATTCGACACGTTATTCCGGTAATACGAGTGAAAGCTCAGCGTAGTGGAATACGTCACAGCGTAACGTTGTGCTGTTTGATTTGGCAGCAAGTTGTGGAGCCTAGGGCTGCCGAATCCGTAAAAAATAAATACAACTTACAGTTAAAGCCTTATGGCACAATAAGTAGATAATATAAGAGCAAAACATTTTCATCGGTTTCGGTCGCGGGGTAATTTTATCCATTTTAAGAAAGTATAATATTCTTTAGATCCCCGGGACCGTCTCCAAGGCCGTCTGGATGGCAACAACCTCTGACCACTTTGCCACCATTATAACTTGTTTTGTATTCCGGGATAAGTGACCAAGTATCGGTTCACTACGCGGACGGCAGCGTACTCGCGGTGGCGTCACAAATAATAATAATTTTTATCCGTGCAGGGGCGCAGAAAGAATACTAACCTCTGCGGCCGGGGTCGGCCTGTCGTAAAAGGCGACAAAACAACCCACCCTAGCTACGTGGTAGGGCCTCAAGCCCGTCTGGATGGCGACCACCTTTGGAGTTAAGAATGCCGCCATAATAACCTTGTGTTGTGTTCCGGCATTAGTGACCCAAGTTCCTGTACCCTTATGGGACAGCAGCGTGTTCGCGATGCCACTGGCGTTGAAAACACCTATAGGCGACGATAACTGCTAAATTCTAAGCGGGCCGTCAGCCTGTCTGCTGTCCTACAGCATTAAAAAAATACCCATCGGCGACGGTAACTGGTTACTATTAAGTGGACTGTCAGACTGTCTGCTACATCTAGCACATGCCAGCCATTTTTCGAAAATTATCGCCCTATCGACTACATTTACCGAGACTCTTTTACTCAAGAGAACTCTTACGCATCTTCGTTTATCGGTACTACTACAGATACGGCGGCCCACCATCATACTTTTCCTCGCTGAATGTATTAACTCAACATATACAACACGCATAGCTCACTAAAATTATTTCAATTAAAAGTTGAACTGATGAATTTTTCAACAATGTAAAACAATTTAACTTCTTGTGAACCCTACGTTGCATTGAAAGCGCTTGAAAATTCAACTCATTACCGGAATACGCTTTCGATCGAAACCATCCGATTGTAAATGTTTTTGTGTTTGTCGACGCAACATTTGTTTTGTATTTGTTCGCAACATGCAATCCCTTTTCTCACAGTCCAATGAGAACTGTTAATGTTTTCTTTTTTTTTTATTAGAATTTAACAGTTACCGTCGCCTATGGCTGTTTGCGACGCCAGGGGCACTGCAAACAAGCTACTGTCCCATATGGGTACAGGAACCTGGGTCACTTATGCCGGAACACAACACAAGGTTATTATGGCGGCATACTTATAGACCAAGGGTGGTTGCCATCTAGACGGGCTTGGGACCCTACCATGTAGCTATGGTGGTTTTGTCGCCTTTTACGACAGGCCGACCCCGATCGCAGGGGTTAGTATTCTCACTCAGCCCCTGCACGGAGTTAATGCATTATACAGTATACTCGTAATTATTGTAATTATGTTAATAATACGATATCAAATGAACCCCAAAAGAGAGATGTTCTGAAAACATTTACGTAACCTAATTTTGATTGCGGTCGAACAACCTTTCTAGTTGAGTGCTTTTTCCTTGTTTTTTATAACTGTTTGCATTTCTACTCTGCCCGCTCTCGTAAGGAAAAAAATGCTTTTAGCATTATCAGCTTCATGTCACTCAATCTCGATATTCTGAATTAGAATCTCGGCAGCGTAAATTCGGAAACAATATTTTCTATAATTTTCTCTAGTCTGGATTCGGCGCCATAAATTTTCCTTTCTGCAATATTGTGAAGTTTCTTCATTGAAGTTTTCTGCAATATTTTTGAAGTGAAAACTTCTTTAGCGGCGTTGTGCACTTTTTTGAGATGGGTAAAAAATGTTAAACTCGCGTCAGGACATGTGACCTGATCTAAAATTCGTATGACGAAGGGAATTTTGCTCCAGTAATACCAACCTTATTAATAATGACTTAAGGTTTATTTTATAATGTAACTTTTAAATGATTGCATTGCATTACTTATACTTATCTATTTGAATCGCGACTTTATTAAAATGAAATACAGTTGAGTTTTTGAAGTGAAAACTTCTTTAGGCGCGTATAGCCCTTTTTGGGTGAACAAATTTGGTTTGAAAAGAAGTGTTAATGACCAATTTAAACTTTAATCTTATAGTAAAATGATAGCTCAGTTTGGTAATATACCATGACGTGTGTTTGTATGTCGATTGATATATAGTTATATTTATTTCGACATAGATATGTAATTCATAATGATATTCAGGAGAAAGAACCTTGGTGTAGGCTTACGTGTGCCAAAGACACTGTGCTTGTTGGAGTAAATGCTTAACAGGGCCAAATATTGGAGGCTATTAAGTTGACGTCTGCGCTCTTATTTTGTGCCGTTGTCATTAACAGACTAGGCTTAAAGTCAAATAAAGATTATGAATTAGGTTCACTCTTGACTCCTGTAAAGGCGACTTCCGTCTAACCTACCAACCCTAAAGGAAAAACCGAAGATAATCGATGCCGATCTTAACGATCGGCATCAACGATCGGCTTAATACAACTTTTTGCATTCCTTTAATATCTTATCAAGTTTAATAAACATCAAACCATTTTATTTTACATGTATCAATCGTATATGCACATTCTGAACATACACATAATATTCTCATGACATAAACCCTAATGGAAATCAATAAACGGCTCACCTCGGATGGCTCAAGTAGGTACGTGACTAGACTGTGATGACAATTTTTCATCTGGTGACGGCTCGGTGCTTAATCGAGTGGTAAATACAAGAATATCGAACTGTATAATGATATCCGTACGTACTGCGGAGGCGATCTAGAACTTCGAGGCTTTGGGGAACTATTGTGGAAGGAATAGAGTTTAAGCAACGATAGAATACTATGAGCAAACGATTCTATACTTAACATTCAGGCACAGGATTTTTAAAGGAAAATTATTGCCATTTGAAAGGATTTTTTTATTGATATGGAACGGCGTATTACGGCCCACTCCATATGAAAGCAGTTACCATCGCAAACATTCATAGATGTTTGCGGCGCCAATGACACTGCTACGCTACAGTCGGCGTAGCGGAACTGGAACTTGGGGAGTGACCCAAGTCGCATAAGTGCTTCATTTCACTTTTTGCATGTATGTTGTATGCACTTCACTTATGTGACACATTAAGAGGCCAGGGGTAGGTGGTTGCTATTCAGGTTGGCTCGAAGCCTTACTACTTGTTTTGTCTGCCTCCACTGTTACGTAAACGGTTGTAAAAAGGTGTAATGTGTTTCTAATTATTCTTCCCATTGCTTATGTGGTCCGGGAAATGAGATGAATAGGGCCACTAGGGGACACACAGGGTTTTTAGTAGGTAGTGGTGTCTATTTAGCAAATACATCGATGTTTTTTCGATGCAATACACTGAGGCTATGTATCGATATTTTCCGATACATCAGTTAGAAACATCGAGGTTTTTTTTTAAATTTTTTTTCTCCTGGCACTCCATACAAACAAACCACAATTTTCTATTAGCTACTACTCTGAACAGTATACTTTCCTTGTCCACACGCGTTTTGTGTTTGTATGTTAAAAGAATTTCTGTTACTAAGAGGAAACCATAATCGTGCAACATCAGACAAACTATAATTCAGTTGTTGTTTATTAAAAAAAAGTGAGTGTGTACTTATGTATGTAAGAAGTTATAAGTCTTTGGCGGATCAGAACAAAAATAGCTATAAATTTCATCCCGTATGCCACAACTATTTCTTTGTAAAAGGAATGATAAACTAATAAAATAAAAAGAATACATACCGACAATTAGCCTCAAATTTATAAATGCACTTAAACATTTGTTTTCATTTTTTAAATATGTCACTAGTACAATGAATTTTTACTATGGAATATAGGTAATTCACCGTCATTTAAAAATAACATACACACTTGTATATTTATGAATAAATATATATTTATTAAATTTTACTAATATAAAACCTTCGATCAATATTGATCGAAGTATAAAACACGTGTTTATGAATATTTGAGAAACTACTGTGAATATAATATGTAGTTATGAGTTTTCGCGGAAACTTGACAAACAGTTATCAGATAACTTTATCGTGTCGCTTTATGCCTGTCGGTGTGCCCGAGCAGTGTGTAATTTTACTCTTATTTTTTTTACCAACGCGCCAAAAGAAGTATAACTTCAAAAATTAAGGTTTAATTTTATAACTTCTAAATTATTCTGGATCAGAATAAATGAAATAGTCATATATATATATATATATATATATATATATATATATATATATATATATTAATCATTAGCAGGTTACCATTGATACATCGAGTTAATCAATAGTTTTGCAAAACACCGGATGCATCGTCATATAAACATCGAGTGAATTCGATGCATCGATGTATATCGAATATTCCTAGTTTCTAGGACGTCACAAATGGGGAAAATTCGTTATGACAAATACACGTCCAGGGAAACGACCATATCATATGTATTTTTATTAGTGTGTTCACGGTACTGTGAGCTGATAACACGAACTCGTGTGTTTGCGGATTAACAATTTACCAGCTTTATTGGTATTGATTAATAATATTACAAATAAAACTGATACAGCAATATTTTTAAAATGGCCATTTATATTCCTGGAAGGGAACGTACAAATACTACGCGACCTGTTCGCGGGGGAAGAAGAACTTCAATATACCACGCTTGGTCACAGAGAGGAGGGGATGGAGCTTAGGTTTTTGCCACGTAGTCAATATCATCAAAAGAAACTCTCGCGTGGAATGGTTTCCCAAGCTGTGATCAAGAATCGTGCCAATTCCAGTTACGGACCATAAAATTCGACATAATGTGTCCAAATACTTGGAACATTGAATAAACGCCGAATTCTTATGCATGTATGCATTATCATCATCATCATCTTAGCATTAAATTCCAGTTGCAACTTCCGCTTTGTGCCTTTTTTTCAGCAAAATGAATGCCTTCATAAAAATATATTACAAACATAGGGATATGACTGGGTCTAACTATTATGAAGAGGGAAAAGAGAGAGTAGCATATATTTAGGTTTACCATAGACGGTAAGGACGGAAAGGAGAAATAATATAATGGATCGAACACACACAGGACACGGTAAGCTCAACACTAATCAATTCACAACGAATTGTATTAAAAGTAAGATAAACAGTATACAGAATGCTGCACTTTGCACATCCATTGCAACGCTTCAAGTATCGCATTAATGGAGCTTTATCAACCTTAGCGCAATATCATTTTTATAGCTAAAGTTCTGCAGCAGGCAAATAGCCCACCCGATAATGCAGGTAGTCACTGACGCCTTTGGACGACTGCAATACCAGAGGCATTACCAACGCGCTGCACGCCTTGCAGAAACTTTATAACGCCTTTTTTGAAAAGTATGAGCAACAAGCTGTAGTTACGCATACGAGTCTCTCATAGCTTCCACGTAGCTATGTCAGTCAGGTCAATAAAGATAGATAATTGATGGTATGCCGCAGTAAGAACTATCGGTAACAGACTGACATGTGGGACAGTAACACCCCCCGTAAAGGTTTGACATTCTCATAAGGGCCGCAGGCATTAGACCGCCTGACAATAATTTCTCATTTCTCACTGTCATAAGGCGTGTATGCAGTGATTAATTGTGTTGCGACCTGAGACAATCACTCCCCCATTCCATACAATTTCGGAACAGCAGTTAATTATGGATTTCCCAAGTCAAGGTAAAACTCATCTAACAAACGTGAAAATAAGATCAAAATTACAATGGCATATAAAATTGCATTTGATTCAACTTTCATAGGGCTGTGAAAATGTTATTTTTTATCCACATAAACATTCTATTTTGTATTAAATAATTATAAATAAATAGCAAGAAAGAAAGAAATACTTTATTTGAAGAAATAGCGACGCACTTACATTGCTTACATATTTATAAATAGTATTAGGAATTTGTAAATTTGTACGCTGCATTTTCAGCAAACAAGGTTTGCACTCAGCTTGCTGCTGTGTCGGATTTATATCCGACACAAAATAGTAAAACTGCTGAAAATTTATCTTAATATTAATTGAATACGTAGTATCGATAACAGGTTACTTACTACCAATCTATCATCAATCGATAAGGAGATAAGGACTAAAATTTGAATTTAATAATGTTTAGTTTATCTTCGTGCAGGGGTGGAGTAAGGAATATTGATCCCTGCAGCCGTGGTCGGCCGGCCGTAAAAGGCGACAAAACTAAGCCCGCATGGATGCCAACCACCCCTGATCTATAAGAATGTCACCTTAATATCCTTGTGTGTGTGTGTACCCATATGCGGACGGACAGTAGCGTTTTCACGGTGCACCAAGCTTACTTTTAAGTGGGCCGTTAGCCTATCCGCCGCTCAGAAGTAAAAAAAAATATTGTCGTCTATATACTAGTCTCTAGGCTTAACAGAATGAAATCGTTCCGAATGATATAAAAGTTATAGCGGATGCGAGAGTTCCTCAAACGGCAGTGGTATTATTTTAAACAATGTGACGGGAACCCGACGCGTATGTGTATATATCTCTAGGAGCTATACACGTCCACAATAAACAAACGATTTGTCACGAACGTGCTGTAGACTAAATTTCGTCGCATAAAAGTAGCGAGACATAAAATCAATTACCGACTCCCATGGGGAGAGATGTAATGAATAAAAATGTATTCTGTTATTCGCTTCATTAAGTCCATATTTCGTTGTGATGGGTACGGACGACGCGAACTGAAGTAAGGAACTTCGTTTAGGTTGATTGGTAAACGAGTGATTATGGACTATATTCAATTTTAAATGGTAAGTAAAATATTTTTAATTTTTTACTAAGACCAAAGGAAAGGTGGATATGGATTGTGTAAAAGATGATATGACCAAAAAATTGTGAATGTTGAGACGATGACTAATAGAAGAGAGTGGAAGGAGAGAACATGTTGTGCCAACTCCACATAATTTGGGATAAGGGCATGCAGGAAGAAGAAAATGTTAGTAAAATATTTTGTACATATAATCACTGTAGCTCTTTGATGCTACTTGGTATTGTAAAACATCAGATTTACCTTCTTTATTGTGTATCTTTTCCTTATACCGAGTCAGCTTAAGAAAATTTAATAGACTTATTACGGTGGTGTTAAAATAAAGACTTGCGAGTAAAGTTAAAATATATTTAATTCGACTTTGTTTTAAAACGCATAATTGGGAAACATTTGCGTGAGCTATTATTGATATTAGCGCCATATAATCTTATTTTTTTTATTGCTGTAGGACAGCAGACAGGCTGATGTCCCAGGTAATAGTAAGCAGTTACCGTCGCATATGCATGTTTGCGACACTAGGGGCATCGCGAACACGCTGCTGTCCCATAGGGGTACAGGAACTTGTCACCAATGCCGGAACACAACACAAGGTTATTATGGCTGCATATTTATACACCAGGGGTTATTGCCATTCATATTTGGGGCCTTACCACGTGGTAGGATTGTTTTGTCGCCTTTTACAACAGGCCGACACTGGCCGCAGAGATAAGTATTCTTACTAACGATAGAAAACTACTTCAGAAACTGCGGAACATAAATTTATATCATAACCATTCATTTCAAATTACAGCATAAATAACTATCATTATTTCATAATCATAATTTGTGTTCTATAGAAACGGTTTTATGGTATAGCCCAGGTAATTAAACAATCGCATTACAACGAAGTTTAATCGTAAGATTAAATAGAAATGTTAATTGCATTAAATCACGAATCCAAGGCACATAATTTTTTCACTAAAGACGTTTGTTAATTAATTAGATAATTTTATTATAGCTACCTCAATTATAAATAGACATTAATTTATACGATCTTATTTACAGGAAATTTAAATAAGGTACTTGCTTGACGATTGATAGTTACGCGGCACTATCTGGCTGGATAGCTATCTGGAAAGCAGCCATCTTTGGTCTTAAATATGCCGCCATAATATCCTTGTGTTATGTTTCGGTATTAGTGACGCAGGTTCCAGTACCACTGCGCGACAGCAGTGTTCGTGGGGCCCCCAGAGTGGTAAACATGCGGTAAAACAACAGGCGGTGGTAACTGCTTACTATTAAGCAGGTCGTCAGCCTGTCTAATGTTCCTCATCAATAAAAAAAACTTGGGGTCAGACTAGGAGATTAACTTGAGAGCGTGCACTGCTTAGGTCATTTTCCTTGCCTAATTTTCTTTTATTGCTGTAGGACTGCATACAGGCTGACGGCCCACTTATAATTTAGCAGTTACCGTCACCTATGGGTGTTTGCAACGCCAGTGGAACTTGGGTCACTAATGCCGGAAAACAACACAAAGTTATAATGGCGGCAGGCAGCACACTTAAGACCAAAGGCGGTCGCCATCCAGACGGGCTTGGGGCCATACCACGTAGCTAGAGGGTTGGTTGTATTAATGATTGATGTCCAAATAATACTTAATTTGCATATTTACCTTTTATTTCTTCTTGAACACAATCTTTTTCTTACAGCTACTTAATCATATACTTTTACAATTTCCGACATTTTATTTATTGGCTTCTACTAAGTCGCCATTACATTGCATAAAAAAAACTTCGAAGTTAGTATGTAGTAGAAAAGTTGTCATTACATTAAATATAGGGTCCGTACAATATCTCAACAGGTTGTTTTGTCGTTTTTACGACAGGCCAACCCCGGCTGCAGAGGTCAGCATTCTTTCTCCGCCCCTGCACGGATAAAATTAAATGAAAATAATGTATGTATAATAATTAACGACATCGTAAGGAAACCTGCATTTCGAGATCACCGGTATGTTTAGTCCGCCAATCCGCTTTAGATGAGCTCGGTGCTGGTGTGACTGTTCTTTCTAGATGGAGGCACGATCGCACGAACCCTCAAAGCCCAGCAGGGACGTTTTGCGCTGATTATTATTTACGATTACTGATTGTACAGTTCCATCTATCGAATATGGTTAGCTCATTTTATCGAGATTGGTACTAAAATTACTCCTTCAGCTTATTTACAAACAGCACGTGCAGCTCTGATTTTCACAGGACTAATTATTGATACATAAGCGGCTGCCGTGTAACCTCCTAAGCCCGGGAAAGGGTGTGTTTGTAGTTTGTGACATCATAGCTTACTCAGGCAACTTTTACGATTCCTATTCCAATAATGGGGTAGCCCTATTGTTAGTTTTAGTAGGACCATACTTTTGCTAACAACACGAAACGTTGCGAGTACAAAAAGTATAACACGGTACGGTTTCCCGATAATGCCATAGTTTCAGTTATATTTGAAACTAGCGGCCCGTCCCAGCTTCGCATGGGTATTTAACAAAAAATTAAAAATTAAACCCTTCTATTTTTTTTCGGTCTCGGGGAAAAACCTCTCTTGACGGGTTCCCCGGCCTGGGGGGACCGAGGGATATAAGGGACTCCGGAAAAGATGTTCGACCATCAAACTACCCACTAAAAAACCCCGCTGTTCTATCGCCTACGCCCGGGCCCACGGATATATGGCCTGCCGATCTCGTGGCCCGGGCCGGCGCCGGCCCACGCTTTGTCTTAAAGCGGGCCCCTTCTAAAGTGCTGGCGCCAGGGGTCAGGGTTTCGTCCCCCCGGCGTTCTCTTGTAACAACTCTAGGAGTTGAGGGGGGCTGCGGAACAGCACGCGGCTTCTCCCTCGTGGCAATAGTGCGAGCGGCGGATCCTCCCCCGAGGGGCCGCCTGCGGCCGCTTTCTATGGCGGCCGGAGATCGTTGCCCGCCCTCCGGCGCCGACGACGCGGCCTACGTTGGCGGGAGGGGAGTGCGGTGGCGGACTCCCGCTCCCGTTCCGCCGCCTCCCTTGCAGACACTACTCGCAAAAGGAGGCGACGGCCGTCCATCCAGGATCGCCCCCGACCATGGACAGAACCAGGGCCGGGAGCGACAGGTCCGCGGCCAATTCTGGACGGGACTCGCATCCCCGTCGCGTGCTAGTCAGGCGTGGGTACGACTACCAGACGACACTCCAGAAAAAGCAGAGTCGCCTGACGTCGTAGCCGGCCCAGCAAGACCAACCGACAGCGAGGATGCAATTCCCGCCCCGGGAACACTCTCTGTGCAGGCGCAGTCGAAATAGGCATGGTTTCGACTACCAAATCAGGTCCGAGGGTAGAACCCGGGACCCCAATCAGTATTCGCAACCATCCCACCGGGGACCACGCCACGAACAGAGAGCTAAGTTGGAAAGGATGTAAGAGGTGGACGGAAAGAAAGGTAGGATGTCGCCTCGAACGGAGAGGGGAGTGAAGCGACGGATGCTCGGGCACCTCGGGTACGCACACCCGTGCACTCCTCGGACAGAGGAGCGCCCCTGAGGGCAAACCCTTCTATTTGCGTCAGGTTACTAAAAAAATAAAATTATAAAGAAAGTTTGAATATTATTATTTCTATGAGCTTTTATTTTAATGATTTTTTTTGTTATTACTTTTTATTTATTTTTCGTTATTTTTTAATAAGTATTCTAATTTTTGTAAAAACCCCAGTGACGCACGCCTACATTGCATAAGGTGGCTGCCTAGCTAGCCGAACAGGGTGAGCGGCTAGCACGCAACATTTTTCTAATACTTACATTTTTAAACTCGTGATATCTTTCGAATGGAATATCCGAATTGAATAATTCAAAAAGTTATATAAAGGTATTGAAACAGTTTTCAATATGAAGTAATTTATTTTGATAAGGATTAATACCAAGATCCAAATAAAGAGCCTTTTCTAGGGGCGGCATTTCAATTAAATTTTTAAAATAAAAGAACACTTATTGTGGCATAACTATAATAGTTAGACATATGCTGTCGCGACACTTTTTGTAAATAATGATGTGTTCTGCAAAGTCGTAGTACATTATTTTATTCTATCATCAATAGTTTTCGCAACGCACGCGATTTAAATAATATTTTAGGTAATTTTTTTACACTTTGGGTTACATTATTGGAGTTTTAGTAAGGAATCCTAATTTTTTCGAAAATATAATATAGCCTATGTCACCCGGAGATAGTGTAGCTTCCCAACAGTGAAAGAATTTTTTAAATCGGGTCAGCAGTTTCGGAGCCTATTCAATGCAAACAAACAAACAAACAAACATACAATCAAATCTTTCCTCTTTATAATAGTAGTATAGACTATAGTACTATTATTTAGTTGTAATAACACAATTTGAATATCGAATGCAGGTCCTTATAAACTGGAGATAGGAAAGACGTTTCACCTGCACACACTACCTATGAATAACCGAATAACCAGTAGCTGCGTTGATCCACACCCACCCACGGCCAAGTACCATATCGTTGAGGTCTTTTACCTCTCCACGGGCTCCATTAAGCGGCATCAACCGGTTTCCAACACCTTATATCGGCGCACGCGTCGAACGATTACTGTTATTCTTTCGAATCTATTTTATATCTAATAAAGACATCGTTACATTAAGGACACAGTTGTATATAAGTTTTGTTAGAGGTACAAAATGAAGTTATTCTGTTAACGCTTTTAGATCTATAAATAAATAATAAATACACTGGGATAATTCACACAGCGCCATCTAGTCCCAAAGTATGCCATAAAATGCCTTAAAAACAAAAAAAAACGTTATGTAACTTGGCTTGCAGATTATTTTAAAAACATAACCGTTTTCTTAGCTTTACAGCAATGCATAACAACTAGGAACCTATTTCAAAGAAACTGAAAAAAAAAACGATCACAAAAGAAGCGGGCGGAAATTCGTATTCGAACTAAACTTAAAATCGCTGTTTGAATATCTTGCAAATAGGTTTAAATATTTCGACTGAAAAAAGAAGCTTCTTTTCTAGACAGGCCTATTATATAATATTATTACATAGTAAAACGAAATGTACACGCATGTTGACATCACTCTGCTCGTCTGTGAAAGCGAAAAGCATATTATATTCATAAATAGGATTTAGCCTGCCAGAGAATGAGATAACACAATGTTTCCGATAATCTTCGTCTCCTCTTTGTTCCGGCTTTCGTAGCTTTTTAATACATTAAATACCTACCTACACACACACACAAATTTTATAATTAAAATAAATATCCTTCAAAGATAAGATGAAGTTAAGAAATTATGTCCCCATGTTAGCTATAAAGAATCTATGAAAGATTAATCAACTGCCGAGAAACCTCCCGCCGGCAAATCCTACTGCATGCAATATAGAAACTAGAAAACCTGCGTACAAAGCTTACGTACTGGGATTTTATCGAGCCAGTCTGCATCTGCCGAGCGAATAGATCCGGTATTATCCATTGGATGGCGCGACGGTCATGGAGAATTTAATTTCCTTTTAATATTTCCAAGCTACGTGAATAAGTGTGCTTTGAGGATTATATATTGTACACATCACAAACAATGAAACCTTACAAATTATGTAAAATACTCAGATAGAATGTTATATATTCACTTGATTGTGAACTGACATTTCAATATAAATATTGACCGACCGTATTACAAAGAATAAATGGTGACAATCTTTTTAATTCTCAAATCTCATTATTAGAGAGATAGATGAAAGACAGTGGACTGTGCTTTATATAGGTGTTCTCAAAGCTCGAGTAATTTGACAGGTAGGCCTGTCGTACAAGGCGACAAAACAACCCTAGCTACGTGGTAAGGCCCCAAGCCCGTCTGGATGGCAACCACCCCTGGTGTATAAGTACACCGCAGTAATAACATTGTGTTGTGTCCAGGAATTGGTGACCCAGGTTCCTGTAACCCTATGGGACACCAGCGAGTTCGCGATGCCCCTAATGTCTCAAACATCCATAGGCGACGGTAATTGCTTATTATTAAATGGGCCGTCAGCCTATCTGATCCTCAACAATAAAAAGAAGATAAAATATAACACCTAGGAACTTCACATAACTATCTTAAGGCAAGCTATTTAAATGTATTATAATTTTAAATTAAAAGGTCTATACTTAATAAAATAAACGATACAATTTTGCCCCTTTAAATGAATGTGAATGAAGTCACCAATGTATCATACGCCATCATGCAGGGTACATGTACGAATAACAACGCTTTTAAAAATATTATACGAATGTAAATTTGTTTAAACATTTATTGTCGTGTTCATTTATTCTCATGTACCGTTAACGTATTTTATATGGCAAATGCATGTTTTCCAAGAATTAGTAAGTTAATACAATATACGACAAAATAAATAACAACTACGAGGAATAAACCAGACTTCATTTTAAACAAAGCTAATTTTTGATGTAATAAACAGTGAACAGTATAGTTTTGTATACATACAAAAGTTTATACATTTTTAGATTTTATTCATACTAATACTTATCCGTGCAGGGACGGAGAAAGAATACTAACCTCTGCGGCCGGGGTCGGCCTGTCGTAAAAAGCGACAAAACAACCCACCCTCTAGCTACGTGGTAGGGCCTCAAGCCCGTCTGGATGGCGACCACCATCGGTCTTAAGTATGCCGCCATAATAACCTTGTGTTGTGTTCCGGCATTAGTGACCCAAGTTCCTGTACTCTTATGGGACAGCAGCATGTTCGCGATGCCACTGACGTTGCAAACACCAGAGGCGACGGTAACTGCTAAATTCTAAGCGGGCCGTCAGTCTGTCTGCTGTCCTACAGCAATAAAAAAAAAATATTATTAATGTGAAAGTAACTCAGTCTGTCTGTTACGTTTTCACGCCTAAACTGCTGTAATAATTTTGATGAATTTCGGTATAGTGTATTGTACTTTGGAGAAGGATATAGGCTACTTTTTTCGCAAAAATGACACTTGAAGGGGTGAAATAGGGGTGTACGTAATTAAGTTCCAGTTTTTTTTTATTTCTATGTCAGAACGTTTGCCGGGTCAACTGCATTATACGCTATATGCGGCATCAGAATGCGATCGATAGTAATTGACAGTAATTCAATTGAGAACCGCAGCGAGCTGTACCGATCATTGTCATTCCCTTGTTAAACTTAAAGTACTTCATTGGATGACATATTTACCAAATTCAAAATACCAACTCCGCAATTTTTACCTTTAACGACAAATTACTCGTCGAACTCTTTGAATTTACCTGTGAACAAAAAAAAAGAAAATTAACATTTGACAAACCATGATAAAATTATGTATTAAGTCAATATAAGTTACTAGCTGATCCAATCGTTGTCCTATCTTACAAATTTTCTAAAAAAAAATAGCCTATGTCCTTCTCCCCGGTCCAACCTATCTCTACACCGAAATTCATCAAAATTGGTTCAGCGGTTTAGGCGTGAAAACATAACAGAAGACAGAGTTACTTTCACATTTATAATATTAGATTAAGATTATAATGTAATTATGTAATAATATATGTAGTAAGATAAAGCATGTTTCGCCCAAAACTTATTTGACGATATACATCTCTGGTCGAGTTGTTGCAGCATCGATTGTACCGAGTAACTCCGAATAGCCAAGTTTGATTCCCTAAAGGATAAATTTAAGATTATTCTAGTATTTAATCATACGTAAGTGCTGTAACAACGGTTTCGGAAATTTTCCTTGTATCATCCATTCCATTTCAAGTCGTGCAGGGGCGGAGAAAGAATACTAACCTCTGCGGCCGGGGTCGGCCTGTTGTAAAAGCCGACAAAACAACCCACACTAGCTACGTGGTAGGGCCTGAACACCCGTCTGGATGGCGACACCTTTGGTATTAAATATGCCGCCATAATAACTTTATATTGTGTTCAGGCATTAGTGACCCAAGTTCCTGTACCCTTATGGGATAGCAGCGTGTTCGCGATGCCACTGGCGTTGCAAACACCCATAGGGGATGATAACTGCTAAATTCTTGACGACTTACATTAAAATAGAAATATGTGGCATATCAATGATAATTTCTATTTATTATTGATGTGGAATGCCAGGGCGCTGCCACCCACGTAGGGAAACTGGATCCTGGGTATTTATGACGGAACACCATCCATGATTATTATGGTGACATATTTGGAAACCAAAGGCAGCTGCCATCTAGACTCGTTATCTAGTTCTGAATAAATTATCTTTTAAAACACTTGAAAGAATAACCACAAATAAGGGCACAGTGGACCAAATCAATTAGGGGCCAATTCAATGTTCAGAAATAAACAAAGATATATTTTTAATTACAATTTTAATGAATCACTCGACATGTTGGCCACTTGAGTGATTAGATCGTTTAATTGATCCATCAGCGGTTGTGTAACATGGAAACCGATTGAGAAGCATGAGACCCAACACGACGATCGCACGCTCTTTGGTCTCTGTTAAGTTACAGATCTAGACTTCACTGGCACTTACTTCACTAGCATAGGTCTTTGTGAATTTAATTCGTAAGTCAATATCATCAAAGAAGTAAATCGCATTCAAACAAACAAACAAACAAACATTTATTTAGGACAAATAAACGAAAGTTCCTATACAATAAATAAATAAATAAACAACCAAAAAAGCATATTTGTCCCAAACTCGATCCAGACTCAGCATGGTGCTAGCCAACTAAGGCCAGCGCTGTTCTTCCGCCTGGACAATTTGGATGAACTCACGGATGACAAAACTATCATAATCAATTAATTATACATTTTCAACAACAAACTAGTAACAATAAAAGGGTAACTATGTTAGCAATTATTGCAAGATAGCAAAAATTCATTTTCAATTCAAAAATGTTAGGAAAATAATTCGAATACACATATTTTATTATTACTTGCATTAGCATAATTATATGTTATACATATATATATATAAACATGTGAATATAAAAATAAAAGATAATAGATAATACAGGCAAATATTCACCGCCATATCCGCACAATATAAAACACATACATATGTACACACATACATACATATCACGCCATATATATAAATTACAAGCCCACATAATATATATATCATAAGGCACTTGTATCGTGTCTTTGATCATTTTCAGCGTCTTGCTCATTCAATGTTTGAGATGTCGAGATATTTTGTTACGCACTATGAGAGGAAAAAATTATCATCATCTTAGCGTGAAATCCCGGTTGCAACCCAAAGTTTCGGTGCCCGGAATCCGCTTTCCGATTTCTTCTTCTCCACTTCGCACGGTCTTCGGCACACCTGGTAGGCCAGAACTTTTTGGATCAACCCCTCCTACCGTGGCCCGGCGGAAGCGGCATGACAGGAAACATTGTCTAGTCTTTATGCAAAGATAAGTTTTAAGAATAAATATACGGAATAGATAAATAAATAAATAATAACTATATTGGGACAATTCACAAAATGCCATCTAATCCCAAATTAAGTTGCATAGCACTTGTGCTATGGGCAAATGGGACGGGAATCGATCCCGTGACCTTCGCAAGCGTACAGACGAGCGTTAGCCGTTCCGCCAGGAGCTCGTCGAGATGTGTGTAAATTTAGTTTTTATAGGGGCGACTGACATGTGACCCCCCAACCCCGAAGTTAAATGTGATAAATATAAATAGAACTTAATATTTTACAAGCCCATGTACTGAGATCATTTACCTTTGACATTTTCACACTAAGGGCGAGGTCAATGAACTCTGAATCACGCAAACAAACTGTGATAATGGAATTAAAATAGTTTGTCAGGTAAAAATTATTGTGAGCTACAAGGTGAATGGTGAAATAAAAATTAAATAGCTACAATTTTGAATCTTAAAAATTAATAATAGCGAAACACATTCACCATAATTTTGATAATCAGTTGTAAATCAATCTAGCTCCGAGTTTGGACAACGATCGGAGCTAGACTAAGCTACGTTTCCACCTCGTGACTTTTATTTAAACTATTTTCTTTACAAAATTAAAATTTCATATACGTGTACATCAATATAATTATATAGTTTCAGATTTTCCAAAAGCGTGCTAGTTTTTTCACATTGGCATTCCACTTTCTAGGCTTAATAGTATGTTACGAAAAAATATATAACACAAAATACAAAAACTAGGCCGGATTACGACAACAACAAACTGACAACTGACCGAATAGCAATCTCTCGAAATAGAATAAGAAAAAGTACATTCACAGGGTCTTGCAAACTTTAATTAATTACTTTAAATAGCTGCACAAACTGCGCACGTTTTGTACGAGCTGATTACTAAGAGAATAAGATAGTTTAATTAGCAAGACTTAAAAAAATTACAGAAAAAAAATGTAATACTTTTTAAATTATAAATCATATTTATATTCTGATATTATCAAGCGTTTTATATCGAAAAGTGAATGGTGTATTTTTTATACCTAGAGTTCAGCAGACAGGAAACCGGCTAATCGATACTCTATAAACTATGTATTATTACTATTTATTTATTTGAACATAACACGTTAGAGCTCAAACTCTATCATCTTTCAATTACAAGTATAACTTACCCAGGACCGAAGAAATACCGACACTTGTGTTATTCTTATAATATTTTTTTAACATAAGAACTTTTTCATTTCTCATCAATAACGTATACGTTATTCAAAAAGGTGACTATATCCTGAAATCATAGCTACATAGTTTCAGAACTTTTATTAGTACTGTTCAATCTATTTTCAATATTAGGAATATCATGAAAATAGTTTTCTTGTAAGCGTGTTGTCCGTTTGCATTTGAAGCTTTCCTTTTTGTGCCTAAGGTACATACATAGGTGGGTGTTATCAACGATATTTAATTCAGAACGTGTTCAAAGAAAGAAAAAACATTTATTTCCCAAAGAAAACGACACAAATCATATTATACATTATTACATAAAACTAACACGTCGTATCTTTTGCGTCGGTCTTTCAATGATACGAATACGGACAAAGTGGCATTACTTATGAAATAGATGTGGCTAGAACAGGGCGACTGTCGTCTTACTCTGTAACAACGATGGGAAAACCTGTATAGTGTCCTTCATACTATCTTCCACACCATCTTAGGAATAAGAACAGAGCAGCATAAAAATAAAACATAATGTTTTATAAATAAATACATACGAATAAGTAAAAACATAAACATACATTTGGTGTAACATCATTTGTACGTCATCTACGCTACACCTTAACGGAGCCTTTTATGACAAAGTTGCTCCTATAGAAGTGGTTGAGACAGAAGCCCATTGTTAACAATTTAATTATCTTACATAGATTGGATTATCTAGTGATGATCTCCATTGTGTTAAGTGAACATCCAACGAAATCGAGAATGGGAATTGCTTTTGAATTATTTCGTCAGAGCCAAGAGCGTATGTATACATTATGAAATCGGTTAATCAATTTCCAAATTGTACTTAATTTTAGCACAAACACACACACACACACACACACACACACACACACACACACACACACACACACATATATATATATATATATATATATATATATATATATATATATATATATATATATATATATATATATATATATATATATATATATATAGTTATTTGAACATAACACGTTAGAGCTCAAACTCTATCATCTTTCAATTACAAGTAATATACTTACCCAGGACCGAAATACCGACACTTTTGTTATTCTTATAATATTTTTTTAACATAAGAACTGAGTGTATATATATATATATATATATATATATATATATATATATATATATATATATATATATATATATATATATATATATATATATTATATATATATATACTCAATCAATTTTGGTACACAGAAGACTGTAAAAATTATTATAGCAATGTTATAAATCTCCTTAACGTTATAAATAGATGCACTTTTTTTATATATGAATTCCTCGGACCTCAGGGAAAGTCGAGTAAATGGGAGTGGCGAAACCCTGTCGACCAAAACCAGCACTGATTAGCCTCCGATTCGTGCCTAGAGCTACTGAAAAACATACGCTTGTAACAATCTCGTAATCCAGGCAAACACTGGTCTACTTTCCATTTTAGGATAAAGATCTACCAAATCCAAACTAATATTATAGATGTGTAACTCTGCCTGTCTGTTTGTCTATTACGTTTTCACACCTAAACCCCTGAACTAATTTTGATGAATATCGGTAATTATAGACATACATTGGACCTGGGCGAAGGCCATAGGCTACTTTTTGCGAAAATAAAACTTAAAAGGGGGAGAAATAGGGGTGAAATCAGAAAATATTTATATGGCAGAACACCATTTGCCGGATCAGCTAGTTACTTGATGTGAATTACTAGGCATTCGATAACTTTATATAAATTCGAGACCACAATGTATTTAATCAATGTTTACCATATTTCCAAATTGTAGTTGTATAGTATTCAAATGATATCAAATATTGTAAATATATTTATATGCGAATGTGGTTTCGGATACGAGTATGTTGCGGTTATAATAAAATGATTAACAAGCGTGTGCACGTGAGTGATCGTTGTAATTGAAATTTTATAAACATATAGTGAATTACTACATACATAAGCACGTTGGTTGTTAAATATTAATTAGGTCAAGAGTGTAACAATGACACATTTGGCTCGGAGTTACTCAAAAGACTGTCCGAAAATACATCGATGATACAGTTGTAGACGTTTCACATATAACTCCAACAAAAATAGCAATGAACGTGATGATGTAATTGAATGATGAACATGAAGTAAATATTATGTCCAATAAGTGACATCATAACAGTTAGTAAAACCAACTATTTATACGAAATTCTATCAAAATTCCGAGATAGGTAGCTTAATAAATTTTCTATAAACAGTGTTAGGTCAGCGTATTCGGGTCAGGCCGGTGATCGCGTTATCAGAAATCGAATTGCCAACTCATCGCTGCACATCGATATCGCGTCATCGTGCAAGCGTCGCTGATTATTATTGCTTTGTCCCTCTGTAGTAGGGGCATCTTATACGGGAAACATACAACATATTGTTATCCAGTATGAAGAATATTTTAACGCTGTTCCGAAAGATCCATAAAAAGAATCTGGATTTAATACGATCTACAATTACGGAAAACAAAATAAAACATATGGTATTAAGTAGTATGGATTTAAAATATCATTAAACAACTTCTTAAAAAGATCTTATTTACATTTCTAAATTTTGCCATAGGATTTTCTTCCTACCCTTATTTCAAACTATATGGGGTCGGCACAAAATGTTTTTACCTTCCGTTTACCTTTATATTGGTCGTAATCTCAACACACACAAGTATTTTACCATATCATCTTTTACGCAATCCATCCATCTTTTCCTTGGTCTGCCTCTGCTTTTGTATCCATCCACTCTTGTTCTAGGATATAATTAAAAATGCATCACCAATGTTTATGCAGAAAAAGAAACGATTAGTCATTAAGCCTTTGTGAACATATAAATTTTAAAAATTATATTATAACAAATCACAGTAATAACACACAAATTTTCTTTATTTTCTAAACCAAAGTATAAATTGATTAAAATATATTTACTTTCTACCTTGAAGGTGAATGAAACGCTTGTGTCAATGTGTAGAATGATGCGCACTTTTAGTGAGCGTAAATTTAATTTTATCGAGTAGATTGCCATTCCCGGTATCCAATTAACTTAAAAGGTCCAATACAATCAACATTACTAAGCAGTACATAAACTTAAACGGAACACTGGATACCCTTGGATCGACCGATAGATTAAAACGCGAAATCTTTCAACCGCTGCCGGTTGCAACAGTAGAGCCTTGGGCGTCACACTTCCATTTATTTCTACTCGATTGTTGAGTCGATAAATTCAATGTTTAGCATCTACTTTTACTATAACTATTTCCTATTTAGAAAATAAAATCTTACTAAAGATTTAAATGAATATAAGCTTCACTACAGCTTCATTTATAGAACACAAATTTAATTATTTTTTAAAAATTGGAACAATGATTTGTTGTATATCATGTAAAGCGTTACAAGTGAAAAAACAAGTGACATCAACGACATCCAAATATTTAATCAAGATTACATCCAAAGCTTTAGTTTCGAAGCCCGAGGTCTCCAATCGATTCACGAGTATCACAGCACAAAACTTCAGCGCGCCTTTAGCGTAAGTCTTCCTTTTCTAGTACAAAAATGTAGTAATAAAGACTTTAATAAATGTAGCTAAATTTGGTTTTTATAGGGGCGGCTACCCTGTGCCCTTCTGAAGGAGAAACCAAACGGTGCTCAGCTTTTACTGTTTATTTACTATTATAGAAATAACCTATTCGTTTTATTTTAAGATGAGTAAGAACGAAGTATTCTTTCTTCCGCGCTATCCTTATGTCTGGCTGCAACTACACGACCCAAGAGCTCGTAAAATTAATGGAGATTAATTATATGTATGTGCCAATTTTATCAAATTCACAATTATTATCTCTGAAATAGCTGGACCGATTTTGACGGGACTTTCACTGGCAGACATCTGATGTAACAAGGAGTAACTTAGACTACTTTTATTTTAGAAAAAAAATGTATATCATCAAATTTACCACAGTTTGTGTTACTTTTAGATGATGTTGGCATTTTAAAAAAACATCTATTACCTACTTAGTGATTACTTACTACATAATAGAACATATTCTTAGAAATACAAAACGATTAGAGTACATTTATTTCACAAACATTCGCATCGAGATCGGCACGTGTAATTTTTTTTATAGAATACGATAAGCCTAGTCGACTAACCGTCTGGTTCCTGCGACTCGTTGTGATCATTTGACCTCTTATCAGAAAATACCACATGTGATATTGTTTACAATCAACATCGGTTACATCGGATGTTTATACAAATGCTTGTCAATGTTGCTATATTTTTTTTATTAAATTTCGTAAATATTGGAATTTAATTTATCTACATAATCACGCTTATTCAAATGCAGGTTTCTCATAGCGATGTGTTCCCTTCATTGCAAATAAGTTTTATAAACGCAAAAAAACTACATATGAGGTACATGCCATGATGGGAACCGAATCTGTGACTTCTAGTTTGGGCCCCCATTGCACATTTACCTCCGTGACGCAATGGCTAGCGAGCGTCGTCAGTACGCTTGCATAGTCACGGGTTCTATTCGCTTCTAGCGTCTGGGTGTTTATCTATACTACTATTATAAAGAGGAAAGATTTGATTGTTTGTTTGTTTGTTTGTTTGTTTGCTTTGAATAGGCTCCGAAACTACTGACCCGATTTAAAAAATTCTTTCATTGTTGGGAAGCTACACTATCCCCGGGTAACATAGGCTATATTATATTTTCAAAAAAATTAGGGATCCTTACTAAAACTCCAATAATGTAACCCAAAGTGTAAAAAAATTACCTAAAATATTATTTAAATCGCGTGCGTTGCGAAAACTATTGATGATAGAATAAAATAATGTTCTACAACTTTGCAGAACACATAATTATTTACAAAAAGTGTCGCGACAGCATATGTCTAACTATTATAGTTATGCCACAATAAGTGTTCTTTTATTTTAAAAATTTAATTGAAATGCCGCCCCTAGAAAAGACTCTTTATTTGGATCTTGGTATTAATGCTTATAAAAATAAATTACTTCATATTCAAAACTGTTTCAATACCTTTATATAACTTTTTGAATTATTCAATTCGGATATTCCATTCGAAAGATATCACGAGTTTAAAAATGTAAGTATTAGAAAAATGTTGCGTGGTAGCCGCTCACCCTGTTCGGCTAGCTAGGCAGCACCATATGCAATGTAGGCGTGCGTCACTGGGGTTTTTACAAAAATTAGAATACTTATTAAAAAATAACGAAAAATAAATAAAAAGTAATAACAAAAAAAAATCATTAAAATAAAAGCTCATAGAAATAATAATATTCAAACTTTCTTTATAATTTTATTTTTTTAATAACCTGACGCAAATAGAAGGGTTTGCCCTCAGGGGCGCTCCTCTGTCCGAGGAGTGCGGGTGTGCGTACCCGAGGTGCCCGAGCATCCGTCACTTCACTCCCTTCTCCGTTCGAGGCGACAGAGTCCTACCTTTCTTTCCGTCTACCTCTTACATCCTTTCCAACTTAGCTCTCTGTTCGTGGCGTGGTCCCCGGTGGGATGATTGCGAATACTGATTGGGGTCCCGGGTTCTACCCTGGGACCTGATTTGGTAGTCGAAACCATGCCTATTTCGACTGCGCCTGCACATAGAGTGTTCCCGGGGCGGGAATTGCATCCTCGCTGTCGGTTGATCTTGCTGGGCCGGCTCCGACGTCAGGCGACTCTGCTTTTTCTGGAGTGTCGTCTGGTAGTCGTACCCACGCCTGACTAGCACGCGACGGGGATGCGAGTCCCGTCCGGAATTGGCCGCGGACCTGTCACTCCCGGCCCTGGTTCTGTCCATGGTCGGGGGCGATCCTGGATGGACGGCCGTCGCCTCCTTTTGCGAGGCAGTAGTGTCTGCAAGGGAGGCGGCGGAACGGGAGCGGGAGTCCGCCACCGCACTTCCCTCCCGCCAACGTAGGCCGCGTCGTCGGCGCCGGAGGGCGGGCAACGATCTCCGGCCGACGTAGAAAACGGCCGCGGGCGGCCCCTCGGGGGAGGATCCGCCGCCCGCACTATTGCCGCGAGGGAGAAGGCCGCGTGCTGTTCCACAGCCCCCCTCAACTCCTAGCGTTGTTACAAGAGAGCGCCGGGGGGACGAAACCCTGACCCCCTGGCGCCAGCACTTTAGAAGGGGCCCGCTTTAAGACAAAGCGTGGGCCGGCGCCGGCCCGGGCCTCGAGATCGGCAGGCCATATATCCGTGGGCCCGGGCGTAGACGATAGGAGAACAGCGGGGTTTTTTTAGTGGGTCGAACATCTTTTCCGGAGTCCCTTATATCCCTCGGTCCCCCCGGACCGGGATAACCCGTCAAGAGAGGTTTTTCCTCGAGACCGAAAAAAAATAGAAGGGTTTAATTTTTATTTTTTTGTTAAATACCCGTGCGAAGCTGGGACGGGCTGCTAGTGTATAATATTTGTTTATTTACAAAAGAAAAGTATATAGTATATTTTATTTGTCTAGTACCCATAACACAAGTGCTATGCTACTTACTTTGGGACTAGATGGCGTTGTGTGAATTGTCCCAATATATTTATTTATTTGGATGCTTTGGGAGGTACGTGTGTCGGATAGGGCGGGAAACGACATCAGGGTGCCATCACTGTGGCAATGGCGATGAGGATATGGCGCTGCATAATTTACAGGTCTGTCTAGCCTAGAACGACTAGCGTCGACACCTCGTTGCCTTAATCGGATGTGACCTTTCGCTCCCGGCCGTCATCCAATCGATGGTCGGGAGTAATACCGGATTGAACGCAGTCACCTCCTTTTGCTAGATCGCTATGTCCGTGAAGGAGGCTGCGGAACGGGAGCGACTCGGTCTGCTTCCCTCCCGCTCACGTAAGGAAACTCGCCGCCGAAGGATGGCAAACGACCTCCGGCCGCCATAGTGCGAGGTCGTGGGCGGCTATTTCGGGGAAAGGATAATTTGCCCGCAACATTGACTTCGAAGGTACGTTGGGGCTCCGCGTACCCGCCCACCCTAGTGGGAAGAATCGAGGGGTACGAACTATCCCCGGCTACCGAGGAATTCTTTCTTCAGAATGTTAAGGCTCGCGTTTACCGTCGAACAGCGCTGTTCTGGGTGGCGGTTGCCGGCTCGCGTCACTTCCCGGCACCCTGAATGTAGGCGACTAGAGAAGGAGCCTTGGGGAGGGTTTTTAGTGGGTAGTCGGCACAGTACTGTTAACTGCGAGTCCCACACGAGCCTGACATAACCCCGCGCGGCAGGAAGTGCGTAAGGGCATTTTTCCTCCTCCGGCACAAAAAAATATATATATTTATTTATTACTATTCTATCGCTCAATATAATTAATCGGTTGCAAATTGAAACAACTATTAAACATAATACTTTATAATGAGTTGATTATGAAAATAAATAAGAAACTTCCTCCACTTACAACACGTTGCATGACATGTTTTCATTTTGTAATGATTGCCACATGTTTCGACCTCACGAGAGGAAGGGTGTCGAGTAAAAAACAACAGTTGCTAATGGGATATTGTTTGTCGAGGGCACTTTGGTTGTACACTTTTTTAAGCTTTTAAAGTGGGAAAGGGCGTGCGGCGAAATGTTTATGATCTGTTAATAACAATTATTTATATTTTTCTATAAAGAGGTAACGTTTTATCAAGTACAGACGACACGATAGTCGTCTGTACTTGTGTTAGTTCCAGGAACTAAGCTATAAATTTAAAATTAAACTGGCAACATTTAATAATGCTACATCCATCATGGCTCATAACGGACTGCTGTCTAGACTTCAAAAATTCAATATAAAACTAGAATAACACACGGAGAGATCGAGCGGTGGCAATCGAATATAAAATGACTACTTATAAAATGAATTGAAAAATTGTTTGATTTATAAAATACCCGATAGTGACGAGGGCATAGAAATCGACTTGTGTGACCGGTATCACAATTTACATACATATGTACATGATTTGCATAAGTATGATTCAGTTGGAATCCACGAATTATCAAAATATATGTGAATACATTTTACAAGCTGTTAGTCTCATGAACGATCGCTCACATAGTAGAAGCGTCGCAATAATATCCCGAATCAATCTAACAACTAATCAAAAATATACAGATTACAGATGGCAGCACGTATGCTGATCCTATTCCTGACCGGTAATGGTATGATGCGTGGGGATATCTTTGCACGTAATAGTTAAAGTGACAAAATCGAAAGGTCCGTGGATTATAATTCCTGACCACTATGACCGTGAATACCTTCAAAAACAAGCCTTTGACATATCTTCTTCGTGAAGGGGCGGAGTAAGAATTGAAGTATTACTCGTATTAAGAAATATTGAGTAAGATAGAATCGGCAGCAAGTAAGGCCCAGGGGGCCGCCTGCCGTAAAAGGCGACAAAACAAACCCAGCTAGGTGATAGGGCTCGAAGCCCGTATGGATATGTACGTGACCCAGGTTCCAGTTCTACTACGCTAGCGGCAGTGTGTGCTGCAGCGGTGACATAGCGTCGCAAACATCCATTGACGATGGTAACTGTTTAGTATTAAGTGAATTATCAGCCTGAATACTGTTCCACAGCAATAAAAAGAACATTAGGGAGAGGTCGGCACAACATCAGTCAATATACATAAACATCAAATCAATCAAGCCAATAAAATTTTAAATAACACTTAATTATTACCAATTTAATACGTATCGTTAAAAGTTAAAATTAACTCAGATAATGAGGAGTTGAAATTTAAAAGCGCGCAATTTAGCAATAAAGATCGCAATCGGCGCGATTACTATTCCGATATTACAGGAAAGGTGTCCTAAATGGTAGCCAAGTAATTTTAATGAGGACAGTCGGCCATTTTAGGGATATAAGGATTTTAAAGGTGGAATTAAGATGATTGCTGCCAGAAAATGTAATAACATATATCAACACCTGGAAAGTAAAATTTAATACAATATTATTGTTTATGCTAAATATCCATCATTATGATTTGATTTTCTCCTTCCTCATTAGAATATTATTGCAATAAAATAATATTCTGAGTATGAACTGGATTATTTATGTCAGTTTAGCAAAATACTTTTTGATTAAATTGTGTCAATTTCAAATCATTTAAAAGTGCAGATTACCAATTCGTCAGTTTTTTATATAGCTAGAGTTCAGCAGACAGGCAAACGGCCCACCCTGGCAGGTGGTCACCGTCGCCTATGGACGTTTGCAACACCAGAGGCATAACCAACGCGCTGCCGGTTATGCTACAAAACTAGACTTTATTCTAGATTTGTTGATAAACAAAATTAATTAAATAAATATATATTAAGAAATAATTATAAACAACCTAATTGTAATAATCTATATAATATAAAATTCTCGTGTTACATTGTTTTTAACCAACAACTCCTCCGAAACGGCTTGACCGATTTCTATGAATTTTTTGTGTATCTTTTATATTAGATCTGGGAAAAGATCGTATTTAATATATTTTTTTGTGGCCCACCCCAAATATTTATTTTTATTTTTTGGACAACATTTTTTACTTTTATTTTTTTATGATTCGGCATTAAAATACATATAACCCTTAATTTTCACCCTTCTACCACCAACCCCTATTTTTAATAGCAGTATAATAAAAATTCCAGTATATTGTATTATCCATACTAATATTATATAAACGTGAAAGTAACTCTGTCTGTCTGTTACGTTTTCACGCCTAAATCGCTGTACCAATTTTGATGAATTTCGGTATAGAGATTAGACAGACCTTGGGAGAGAGATTGGACCTTGAAGAACGATATAGGCTACTTTTTTAAGGCAGAACAACGTTTGCCGGGTTAACTAGTAGCCTTATAAATTAAAAGACATCTCTAACAGATGGTCAGAGGATAATTTTAATATTAGAAAAATAAAACTCCAGAGTTATGGTTCAAAAATATTTTTAGCGTAGCAGAGAGCCTTAAAGACCAAAACCATCGACGGACATCACAAAACCATCCGCATATCGTTCTCCCTATCCGCCATGAAAGTAGGAACAGTGTTTATGAAGCCACAGCGACACAGGTGCCACCCACGCCACATATGTATAAGCATTTTTTCTCTATTCTATTTAATATTATCAACACATGTTTCCCTTTATAAAAAGTTGGTGAGGGGATAAATGTCATTACATACTGGGTTCCGTTACAATTATATATTGAACATTTCTTATTCTAGATCACATGCTGTGTATGTATACATTTTCTGAACTACAACTTTAATTAAGATCAAATAAGTAATTACTTAAATTTTTATTTATGTAATTACATATTTTGATTGTATACTTCGTTTTGTTTCACAAATATAGCAAAAGCAAGTATAAAATTCATTCAATCTAGGTAATCCAGGCAATTTAGGTCTTTTGGTGTTGCAAACGTCCATAGGCGACGGTGACTACCTACCAGGGTGGGCGGTTTGCCTTTCTGCTAAACTATAGCTATAAAAAAAAGAAAATTAAGTGTGTAAAATAACAATGTCAAATGGTGATATACAAAGCTTGAGCTTTAGGAGCATGAGGTTCATTATTGTTTATATCCAAAAGGCAAAATCTGGATCTTTTCATCCTTGCAAAAACCATCAACCAACCATTGCTGTTCATTTTCTTGATCAGGAAGAAACAAGAAAAGAAAATAGCTGTGACTTAATTTACTTAGGGAGCAACTACCGTCTAGCCACCTATTTTTAACTTTACCTGGGACCACACGGCTACTATAAGTACAGAAAGTATAACACTGTTATTTAAAAGCGCAAGCCTCTCAATTCCACAATCTTCAAAAGACGGCAACTGTCCTGATAGAACATTCACTGACAGATCTTATGATAATTTAGAACCAATGGTACTTAAAATCACGTCCCTATTCCTTGCTATATATCAATGTCCACGAAAGGAAAACCGAGGAAACAGCTAATGTTAGTTAAATTTAAATATCTTATAAAATACGCATTTGTAAACACATCTGTCGTGTGGAACTCTAAAAGTACAGTAAATAAATTGTCCGTAGATGTTTTATCGGTCATAAACCCACGTGTGGACTCTCTTCGATAGATCACGTTCGCAGGGGTATTGGGTTTTCCTTCAAACATTACCCACCCTTATATTCCCCGGCGCCTTGTGGCATCCACAGTGAAAATGAAATTGAACCGTAGCTTGTGTTAGGAATTTTTTCGCTATTGTTTTATTCACAAAAGTCGATTCTTGTCGTTTACTTAGATACCAAGACCGTTTTGATACTATATTTATATAAGAAAAATAAAATCATATCTTAGTACATTTCATGCGAATTTTCGTTTACTTAGTATTATTATATATTTATTTTAAATATTTTCGTAGCGAATTGAGTCATAATTAGATTTCTTCTTTTGATTCAAATACAATATAATATAAATATTCTATTAGTTGACCCGGCAAACTTTGTTTAACGATATAAATAAAAAAAAAACTTTATTACTTTCACCCTCTTCAAGTTTCATTTGTACGACAAAAAGTAACCTGTCTTTGTCCAAAGTTCAATCTATATGTATTCCGAAATTCATCAAAATTGCCTCAGCGGTTTAGGCGTGAAAACACAACAGACAGGCAGACAGACAGAATTACTTTCCCATTAGTATGGATATATGTCATATATATAGAATTCTATATTATATCTTAGTATTCTTGTTACAAACGTCCGCTTAAATACTTTACACAACAAAGAGCGGAAAGAAAATAGATATGCCATTTGGTCTGACCCAACCCCGAAAAGTAACCCGAACTTATTTATTTGCTTTTTATTGATCATCATTTGTCGTATCTCACAACTTCCTTGGCCAGAAATAGGGTGGCCAAGTATGTTCGCGGGTATTGCGCGAGAATTCATATATTTTAAATCAAGTTAAGCAAAATTGGATCGCCATTATTAGCAAACTTATGAAAATTGTGAAAGCGAAAGGACGATTCGATTCGAAGATGGTGGTGCCATCTTCACACATAGAACATAAGTGATTTGACAACTAACGGCGACGAAAATTCTTTCCAAATTCAAATTTCCATCTGTCATCGGTTTTAATAACAAAATGTTGTCTGTCACGTTTTGTAAGAAGAGCTGGCGAGGCGTGTCGACAAGATTTATCACCTTCGACCGGAGCATTGTGGGAGCCGTCACGGGGATTTGTAATCGTACACCCGGGGGGAAGAGCTTCACTAAAAAGCCGTTGAAACCGTCTCTATTCCAGGAATGGCATGCTATTGACACGCACAGTTTTAACAGTTGGTTTTTAGTACACCGCAGTCGTTGTGTCTGGTAATGTTTGTTTTTTAGAGAACTTCGGTTGTTATTACATTTATACGACGAATGTATAATTCTTTAGTTACTGATAAAAAAACAACTCAGTTTGCAAAAGCAATGGAAAAGTAAAATTTCCTTCTGGGGTTAGACGTCAGCCCCTAAAATAAATATAATCTAGTCACAACTAGAAAGTGTCACGAAAGTACTGACGTAAATAAAGCGAAGAAGTTTAGACCGACGTTAATGATGAGATATCTCAGGTCCAGAACAATATGTCAGGTCTATGAGCTTCGGATGCTGTCAAGATACACATACAACGATATTGACGACCTCTAATTTCAAAAATAAAACTGATTATAATGAAAGCCCATATCATCCTACAGCTGGTCTCGACTGTATAGTTGCCAAACTTGTTCAAAGCGTACGCTTCGGACAAGTGTGGGTTACCTATACACATAGCGACAATCTTGGTGATATGCTGAAAAACAACTGCACTTCACTGTCGGCATGTACCGACGTTAACGAATAACATTGCCGGGTTGCCTGGAAGAGATCGCTCTGTAGCGATAAGGCCGCCCATTGTAAGTCAAGTACATATTGATTGTGTAAATAAGTTTCATTGTGTTTATATAATTGGTTTACAATAAAGTGTTATCTATCTATCTATCTATTGTGAGGTACGATTAACTTGCTTACCAAAATCGTCGGTATGGGTAACTCCATTAGGGGAAGGCATGAGAGCCCAGCAGACGGACGTTATGGGACTGTTGTTAATATTCGGTACGATTTGATGTAAAAATAAATCTACTATACATACAACATAAGCGAAATATCACCCATCGTGAGATCTGTAAACTGTACACCCGATTGACTTGAAATTTAGCATCATTATTCATTTCGCGACGTAGACGCTCACTAACAGCACGGATTTCACGGAAATCTTAACCAACTCAGGGTCGGCTAGTATTTTTATAAAAACAAAACCACTCAATCAAAACAAAATAATATTTCTAGCAAATACATCAAAGCGATACCTCAAGATATAAATCAGACATTATCAATCTCTCCCTTACATTAGCCGCACGTGATCCATTTCGATTCGAGTCACCATTAACATAATCCTGTTTTGCGAAAATCAAAGAAGCCCCTTTCCCCTTCATTTGAATCACGGTATCAGCACTCGTAGCTCCGTCGGGAGTGATTTCAACACACACAGACCTAGTCCGACGAATATATAAAAGAAATTCTTACCCTTTTCACTTTGAGCACTGCGTATAGTCCACTACTGTGTTCATTCAGTTGCATTTTTGAGAGCATTTTTATAATGCAACACTAATTAGATTGTGTTTTATTGATGTGAATCTCCTTAAGCACCGTTGTGATTTGTAAATTCGATGAAACGAAAAACGACACTAAAAAAAAAGACAAACATTCGTCTCGTCTTTGTTCGGGCTTTCGTATTATGTATTTCGTATCATGTGCGTTATGTGGGCCTTCGTATTACCTACTTCTCCGAAGTTTCACTTTTGCCGTGTGTGAATTGCACACATACACACGACTTTTTCAATTGTGATTCAGTTTTCAAAGATGTAAGGAACGACCTCCGTGGTGCAACAGCGCACATCGAAACGCCGGAGTTTGGGTGTTTGTTTATGTATAATTTGTATTTATTTACAAAAAAAAAGTATGTATCTAGGATATCAGTTGTCTAGTGCCCATAAAACAAGAGATATGCTACTTAGTTTAGGACGAGATGGCGCTGTGTGAATTGTATATTTATTTATTTACAAAAGTTGCCACATACCCATAATACAAAAGTTCTACGGCTTGCTTTAGGATTACATGTTGCCAAAATGTGTTAATCCCTGTATATTTATTTATTATGACAAACCATTATTGATAGTCAACCTCAGCGGCCGTTTGTGGCATAGCTAAACAACGGACGAGGCTCTGCGGCACACTATTATTTGGGCGTTAGAGAGTATAGGCGCTCTTGTGGTAACCAAATTAAGCTATATATTTCTTTTTAAATTAAATAAGGAATGTGATAACACCTTTACCTGCCTACCTTGAACTCGGAAGTAAAATAAAGTTACCGAGATAAAACGCATAGACGAATAATTTAAGTGCAAAATGAAACTGCGCTTTAAATTTTGGAGGTTAGTAAAAAAATTGTTAACGAATAAATATAATAACCAAATGGATATTTACATAATTAAATGTAAGTTCACTTGCCATTCTACGATTGCTGCAGAAAATATAAATATACTGGCACAATCCACACAGCGCCATCATAGAACATGTGTTATGGACACTACTAGACAATTGATATACTCAACATATAACTAATTTTCAATGGTAAATAAAAACATATCTATAAAAATAAATAAAATTAGAGGGTCTGTTTGTAATATTAAAATAACCGCTTTTTACTAAGTGCATTCGGACGTATACACGATACATATACCAAAACAAATTTTTTTATAATTTAAGTCTGTCTATCTGTTGGTTCCGGATAATTGGAGTATAGCTGATGTAACAAGGAGTAACTTAGGCTATTTTTATTTTAGAAAAAAAAAATAGTTTTTGTTAAAAATGATAAGTTTCGGAAATTTTACAATCCAATTTAAGTTGACCTCAGATTTAAATATATCATCAATCATATGAAATAGGGTTCAGCTTAGGCTGGACTTAGTAGGATGAATTTCCAATTTAAGTTGACTTCATATATCCATAAATTGCTGCCCAAAGTCACTATTCCACGCGGACGGAGTCGCGGGCACAGCTAGTTATACATAAACACCAAGACGGGAATCAAACCCATCACCTCTGCTAACGTGTAACGAAGTGCGTTAGCCACTACGGAGGTCGTGTGTATGTCTTCAACCTTAACACAAAGAAAAATATTCGCTATAGAAAAATTCCTTTAACATTTCAGACATAACTTTCATCCTCTATTCAACAAAAAAAAATTAATAATAAAATTTTAAAAAAAGATTATCTTTAGACACAAATGGAATTCTTTTTTATTCAATCACATTGATATATTTCGCTTCAATTGATACAGACTGAATAGAATATTAGAAAACAACAGGAGGCCGTAGATAATTTAACAAACTATGAATATCGTAGTGACCTCCAGACGTGAGTCAGTAACTGAGATCGAATTCAATTAGCTTCTTTCAATCATTGTTCCATCATAGAGAATTTCGGTTGGAATAATCTTTGTTTAATAGAAATTTATCTATTACACCCTCGTAGACCCAAAAAGCAGTTCACTTCAAATATTTACAGTAAATTATTACTGTATAATGTCTATTATAACTTTTTATCACATTTCGAGGGTGATACGCGTACCAATAGACTGACTAACAAGGATTCCGAAGACAGTGCAAAGTAAAGAGGAAAAACCCTGGTTAACGAAGCGGTACTTTGGGTAGCAACTGGGATTAAACGCAAGGATGATGATGCTTTTCGATGCTTTTTATCATATAACTAATCGAATATAGTAACTCGCGGAGTAATGCACCTTATTTTTCTTTACATCCTTGAACCAGTAATGTTCGTAATTTTCAATTTTTATCCGTGTAGGGGCGAAGAAAATATCCAGACCTCTGCGGCTAGGGTGGACCTGTCGTAAAAACAGACTAAACAACCCAAGCTAGGTGGTAGGGTTCAAAGTCCGTCTGGATGGCAACCATGCCTGGTATTTAAAAAATGCCGCCGTAATAACTTTGTTGTGTTCCGGCACCATAGTGACAAAGTTCCAGTACCACTACACGGCTATCAGCTTGTTATTGCCTTGCCTCTTGCGTTGCAAACACCCATAAGCAACGGTAACTACTAAATTCTAAGTGAGCCGTCCGTTTGTCTGCTGTGTTACAGCAACAAAAAAAAATCTACCTAATATTAAGCAGTTACTGCGACAAACAGGAGCGTTAGCAATAACAACGACCTCATAACAATTTTATTACCAAAATTTAAGCAAATACCGCGATATAGTCAGTGTTAACACTGATTTATGACATTTCTTTGTTGCCTAAATGTCGTTTTGCGTGCTTTTTGCGATTGGTACGATGCGCGATACCGCGATTCGGCCGGTTTACAGTGACGAAGAATAGCCACCAGCATTTTTTTCTATCAAACGTTTTCGGTTTTTGGGTGTGTCATTATGTTACATCTAATATTTAGCAACAATTAAATATTCTATCAAGAATCGTCTCTTTTATGTAGAATTTATAAACATCTAAAAGTCAAACATGTAAATTTTATAAACATTTAATTTTTTACAAACGAATAACGGTAAAATCTATATAATAATTAATTAAAGTAAAGCAATAATAAAAAATATACATATATAATTTTTTTCATAAGGCCATATAGTCTTCCTATTAATATCAAACGCGATACTCGTTGCTAAATTGACCACATAGTTATTCAAAGGCATTGGCAAGTGGTCTCTAGTACGCTCGTGTCAGAGAATTCGATACCCATGGGCCCATGGAATACAAAATATTTATACGATATTAATAATAATAGGTTATTCCTATCTTTGTTTAAGTGAACGTCAATTACATGTATGTATGTAAAGAAAGAAAGAAACAATGTGTACTTAGAGCAAAAAAAAATGCGGGGCAGTCTTTGGGGACTGTCAATAGAAGTGAAAACTAAGTAACTTGTAAATTGTCGAGCTATTAGATTATTATTTTCGGTTTATAAAGAAGTGTTTATGATCAAGGATTAAAGTTTAAATCAATCATTAACACTTCTTTACAAACCAAAAATTGTTCACCCAAAAGTGCTCAACGCGCCTAAAGAAGTTTTCACTTCAAAAACTCAACTCTATTTCATTGTAATAAAGTCGCAATTAGAATAGATATGTAAAAGTCATGCGATTCAATCATTTAAAAGTTACCTTATAAAATAAACTTTAAGTGATTATTAATAAGGTTGGTATTACTGAAGCAAAACTCCGTCTTAAGAATCTTACGAATTTTCGATCGGGACAAGTGACCTGACGCGAGTTTAACATTTTTTACCTACCACAAAAAAAGTGCACAACGCCGCTAAAGAAGTTTTCATTTCAAAAAACAATAAAAATTTCATTAAAAACATAAATGCATAAAAAAACAAAAGACCTTTGTTTTAAAGACCTTTAGGTTTTACTGGTACAGAGAACCGTATTGAAAAAGGAACCATCTAATAGAAAATTAATTTATAGTATATGTCATTTAAACACGGATCTCAGCCTTAAAATGTATAAAATTATATTCACACACATTGGAATGATCTAGACTGAAGGTTATGTTAGCAAATAGATCATGACTAATAATACTATCCTTGAACTTTGCGAATAATGTTATTGTAAAATTGAGGTCTACTTATTAGAACAATAGGATAAATTGGTGAATGGCACTAAAAGAAAACTGTATGGAGGTCGAATAAAAACAGCTGTTTTTTTACATTTAAATTAATGATACAATTATTGTTACCTTATTGTTAAGAAATGGTTTCGCTTGGGCATCACATTCTAAAACGGAGATCCCACGATCGAGACTGTGCTTTCCGTTCGGTCGTCCGATCCTTCAGACATATTCATTTTAAGTGAAATCGGTAACACTCGGTAGCAATGTTGAAAAAAAGTATCTTCATTTTTAGCACACATATTATGTAGTGAAGAGTACGTAATTATAAAAAAAACTACGCAGAAGTTTATGTCAAATATCAGATCTCATTCAATTTTATGGAATCGATGTATACAAAAACATAAGTTTTTTTGGTTGGTTGGTTTCATTGGTTAAATTTATAAAGAGGAAAGCGTCCCCGTATCTTGTCATTCCTTAACGTCACAAAACGATGAATATTTTGTAAAACACTCCATCAAGGGTACAGTCGACGCCACTTTACTTCGAACATTTTCCCTTTAGATCGTTCCCCGAGGCACGAGGTCCGTCGAACGTCAGACTTAAAGCATTCAAGAATAAAATGCGGCTGATTTAATGCCCCTCGCCGGCGATAACGACGAAAACAGGCTACGTTACTGGCCGCTCTATAAAACTTCCAACTACCCACGTTTTATCGGCCTTCTAGATCTGCCCGCATCTCGGCCACACTCGTTCTGTGTCAGCGGAGAGCCTCGGATGCGAATTATGTTGCCATTACGCCTGATATATTATTCTGCTTTCGTGAGCACCGTTAACGGTACTGGATATCAGCTGACATTAGATGTTTGGAAAACCACAAATGATCTGTATCATAGTGGACTAGAAAGATAACGCTGCGTTACCGCGCGATTTATATGAAATTTGATTGTCATTTTAATTCTCTAATCGAAATAAAATCGAAAGCATTACGTATCGTATATATTTTTAATAATGTAATTGACGACTGGCGTGACTTGAGCTTGTCACAACAAGCTTGGTAATACAACCAAAATGAATATGATGCGACTGCTAGAAGTCACCATTATTAACCGACTTCAAAAAAGGAGGAGGTTATCAATTCGTCTGTATTTTTTTTATGTATGTTACCTCAGAACTTTCGACTGGGTGAACCGATTTTGATGACTCTTTTTTTATAGGAAAGCTGGTGCTTGCCGTGTGGTTTCATTTCAATTTGGTCCAGTTCCGAAAATGGCATCCATGAGAAAACCATATAAGTCTTAAATTTGCATTAAGTATGTGTGCAACAAATGGACGAATAACAATATCACGCGAACCGATTTCGATAATTCATTTTTTATTGGAACGAATGTACTTCAAAGGTAGTTTGATGAGAGTTTGGTTAGGTTTTAGGTTCTGATTATGGGATCTATGAAAAAGTAACGGAACTCTTCAATTCTTAGGAGCAAATTAACGATACTCGGCCGAATCTTTTATAGGCTATCCGGATATTTGAATCACCTACCGTAACGTCGTCATGGTCAAGTAATTGTCGTAGTCGAATATGATGATCAATGGAACTCCCTAACGGTTTACAGTAAGGGTGCGATCTGTGGCAGAATTTCTAACTGTCAGTAATCAAATTGCAATGCGCTTACGTTCGTTACTGCATTGCAACATGACGTCACCGTTTTAATTACATTACTTAAGGTGTTATTATGTGTGAAGTGGTGGTAGCCGAGTGGGCAGCCAAGGAAACACTACAATATACCTAGTAATAACAATACACAAGCACATCTCACTTATAACTATGTATGTAGTTCCAAACCTACCTTGGCTGACACCGACTCCAAAAATAACAATAATTGTAACTACATTATATTATCGTAATATACCTAGTCAGGTCATAAATTCTGTCACATGTTTAATGTAAAATAATTGTAACAAGTTTATTCATTATGTAACCATTTATATACCAAAATGAACTTAACAAAACATAGATTCTTATGACATTAAAGTTTATTCAAAATGACCTCCGTGATTTTGAATACAAGCCTTCAATCTGCGCGGCCAGTCCTCTATCGCAGCACGAACGAGGTCCATGTCAATATCGGCGGCTGCCTTAATCAAGGATGTCTTGAGTGACTCCAAATTGGGATGAGGCTTTGAGCACGCCTTTTCCTCCAAGTGTTGCCATATCTTGTAATCTAACGGATTCAAATCTGGACTGGAGGAGGGCCAGTCTTCGTGCCGGATGAAGTCGATTTCACGCGCCGCCAGCCAGTCTTGTGTGCTCTTCGCTCTATGAGCTGGCGCCGAATCTTGTTGGAATACCCAGTGCCTGTTATTGAACATGGTATGAGAAACAGGTTCCACAAGGTTCGTCAGGACTGTATTTTGATACACAACAGTATTCGTTTTTACACCTTTCTCACAAAAATGTACCTCTGTTAAGCCCCAATAAGAAACTCCCAACCATACCATGAGCGAGGATGGAAAATGACCTCGTTGGACACGCGGAATACGGTTGCTCGCTTCTTCACTACTGTGTGCGTACACCTTATCATTTTGTTTGTTGTAGCTCTCTTCTACGGTAAACATTTTTTCATCCGAAAAAAGAATTTCCCGATATTTTTTTCCCGCGTACCGCTTCAACAAAGCGCGGCATCTCTTCAGTCTCAGGTCCATTAGACGAGCATTCAAACGATGTCCTGTTTTTCTCGATATGCCCGAAGCCCTAAGTCTTCATTTAACACCCTTTTCACCGTGGTTCTGCTTAACCCCATCTGAAGGGCCAACAGTTTCTGCTTACGTTTGGGATTTCTTTGAATTCGTGCCTTCACAGCTTTTATCACTGCTGGAGTCCTAACAGACCGAGGGCGACCACTTCTTGACCTGTCATCTACACTAGAGTCTTCATTGTATCGTTTGATGGTACGATAAATGAATATTTTGGTTATATTCAAATTTTTCAGTATGTTAAAAATTTGAATTGGCGCGTAACCGCAACGATGCAACGCAATAACTGCAACACGGTCTTCTTTAAGCGTCCACTCCATATTTAAAAAATGAGTAAAATTCTAAAAGTATACATTTTTATTTTCATGAACAATTCGAGATTCGAATTCAATAAAAATTTTTGTGGCCAGCATTCTAAAAGAAAAGTTTTTACTGTGTGACAATACTTATGACCTGACTAGGTATATATAGATTGTACCTACATATTGATGAGTAGTAAAAGTAAGTTGATTATTAAGTTATAGAAGAATATGCAATTATTTTTTTACTTTTCGGTGCGCATTAATTTGTTTTGGAATAGTTCTTTTTATTGAAGGTGGTTTTTGTTTTGTTAAAATTTTTGTTTTACATTTTTTTCTTATAACCGTTTCTTTCATTTCTGTTAAGTGCTGTCCTATTTCTGGACGCCTTTTTACGTTAGCACCCCTCCTCCATGAAGCTTCAAATTCCTGAGCAAATCTGCTTAATAAAATGTATAATATTCAGCAACAAAATGAAAGCTGAAGGGTTACTTAGCTGTGTGTAAACTAGCAAAATGAGTAATCAATTTGTAGCTTTTTACATATTCCGAAATTGTTGATTGAGATTCATCGTTTATTATGGATCGATCGTTAGACCATACCATACGGCCAACAATTTAACACTAACTAGTCATCGACAAGGGGTCGAAATACGACCATAATTCATTTAATTTTTCCTCTACAGTCTAAGGCATCATTACAGCTACTCAGATAATTTGCCATTTTTCTACCTCAGTTTGAACAGCATCACTGTAAAACTTCAAAATGTTTCGCATTGCAAAACCTGTAACGATATATTTACATTTTCTAAACATTATTCTCACAAATAGGCAAGAAGAGTAAATAAATTCAGATTACTTTACACTATTTTCTATATGATTGAGCAAGATGTATTTCACAAATTATAAATAACCTATACAAATAGGTAAAAATAATTCCAGTTTCATTCCTTGTTATTGTCAATTTTGACATTCAGGTAACACCAGAGAGAACAAGAGAATATAATAACTTTAGGCTGTAGACAATTAATGTTAATTTATTAAATATATTATTAGTAAATGTATTATTTGTATATTAATGGTATTTACCAAGCCATAAACTCTTATAAAAAAACAAAAGCGTAAGTAAGGTATGTATGTGTGTGTGTATGTTGTGTATAATTCGATCAGTAGTGTGCGTAATGTTAATCTTAATTAATTTAATGTATTTTTAACTTATTTTAGGCAAAAAATATCTTATGCACTTCTCCTCCATATAAACTTTAATTGCGTCAAATTTCATACTCCTCCGTCCGCGTAATTTTCGTAAAAAGGGGTACCTACAGAGTTTTGGCTTCCTGTATTAATAAATAGATTCCCAATTATATTTTATTCCTACTTTTCAAAATACTAGAGATAGAATACTAATAACTAATTTATATAAAACGGGATGATAATTACAGTTTATGCTAGATTTTAATATATTTAATTTAGAATAAAACTTTTTTAGATAGGACAAGATAGTCTTATAAGAATCGTAGCATTAAAGCGTACCAGACAGCTCAGATTACATCACCACAAAAGACCTTTATCCCGGGTGACTTGCGACAACGGCGAGGGACATAAAATAAAATTAGATGATGCCCCTACAAAAGGGCCGGCTCTAGTCGATCCCCGTGGATTATTACACTCAAGAATGCACCCTCAACTAGTATGCAACAGCACATATTGGGTAAGGGATCGAACCCCTGAATGCTTTAACGGAGATTATTGGTATTTTCTTTTCACAAAGCATTAAATAACACGATAAGACACGTTAATCTTTATGGCTCGCTTTGTACTAACACGTATCTTTATTACTTTATCACAATGAATAAGATATTATTTCGCTTGATATACAATTATGATCATTGTTGTTATCATGAACAGATCAGATCAATAAATTGATTTTTTCTTTATTCAATTGATCATCAGTAGTCATTCGCATCGTGGTCATAAGTAATGCTTACTTGACATTATGTATTCAATTTTGAGAGATATTATAAAATAATAGCGGACTTGTACTAATGGTTATGCACCAATTATTATTAATTAATGTTAGTACGTTAAGCTACGGCAATTTCATTTAATTTAAATAATTAAAATAAATAATATTTTAACAGACTGCAGAAAGTGTAGAGTTGCAGTGCCAAATACCAGATGCATACATCATACAAGACACAAAAATAATCAAATTAAACCACAATAATACTTTTAAGAGTATAGCAAAACAGGATTAACAACAAAACGGAGTAATAAATTTTTTGATGTATATAATAAACATTTGACAGGGCTCGAGATACTCGAGCATATTAAAAAATGCGATGCTAACTGAGGTATTTTACTATTATATATTCCTTGCCTACGCTCCGCAAGTCTAGCTTTTAAAGCTTTTAATCTTAGATTAGAGTCTGAATACATACCTCTGGTTATATATATTCATCGTGACACAAATATAGAGAAGTTATTAATCTGTATTTGTAAAAGAACAAAACAATCCAATACTTTTACTGTTTCTGTTTGGATCGTCTACATGAACAAATTAAGTGTGTGTAAAATAATCACAGAAGACCACTTATGTCACGGTCATATCGGCTCATTAATAATAAAGGTCGACAAAAACACCCTTGACTTTCCTATGAGTCATGGGGACGGGCAAATTGGTTCGCATGTGTAGTGTGTTGAGGGGTCGTGCGGTCGTAGTTATAGCAATGTTTCTGTTTTTTTTTTCTACAACTAAATAAGTAGAATAATTAGTTGTTTAAACTAAACAAAACACGTGTTAAAACACTTTTCGATAGCACTCAAAACTCAAATTTATTCTTCATTGAGAAATGTTATTATAATAGTATTTTTAAATGACAATGTTAATTAATATAAATTGACAATATGTATATGTAAATATATAGAATTTATTGTGAATAAACAAATTTCACAAACAATAATATTTGTACGCTAAATAGCAAAAATGCACTGGGAAGTTTTGTAAACTAAAATCATGTAAACTACATGCATTTACAAATAAAGATTATTATGATTTAATTTTACAACCCATTGATTATTATGACTTAGAGTAATTTCAATGTTTATAATTGTTTGTTTCTATGACAACATACCATAATCTATTTATTTTTCTAAAAATACATAAGTCCTTCTTAGCTTAAATAGAACATAAATCGATGCGGTAAATGGATATGTATGCAAGATCACGAATAACCAGCCACCGAGATCGAATAATCCGATTAGAGATCTCACAAAGAGCTCTGATCGGATTTATAAACTACGTTCAAATCTTATTGAACGCTCAGCGAGTGAAAAGAATGCAGTGTTCTATCGCGTCTCGTATATTTTTTGAAATTCGATCTTACTTACGAGTATAAATTTCGATTACATAAAACTACGTATGAATGACTATATAAATTTATAAACAGACTGATGGCATGAAAAGATTATTAGCTATTTTACTGACTGGTAATTAAGGAAAAGAAACGAAGCTACTGTTGTTTCTCTTTTTAAAAACAAAGCTACGAAATCGAATCGAAATAAGCCTCGTCGTTTTAACCTTGCTGCAGCCGTGCTTGTCCTGCTGACTGAAATGTGATGGCCAGCGGCGACCGCAACTGTATATCGACTAAAATTCGGGTCGCCACACTAAGCCTTACGTGGTGGTGATATCACAGGATCGACTTTCGGCCATTATTCCTTGACGCCCCGGAGCTTTATGCCTCTCAAAAGAAAACTACTAGTTTCATTTGAAGCAAGAATTCTACGACTGATTTCTAGTATTATATTAAGAGTCCACTCAGTTGCATACAAATGTAAATTCAACAGTAAAATAATAAATAAATGATTCACAGTTCTGAAAGTTTCATCAGAATTATTTACTTGGCAAATTTTTCGACGTTTTGATTTACTTCACAGAGAAGATACAAATCTGAAAGTATAACGCGACTCGGCATGAATCGAGTTGTTTATCGAGGAATTATGTAAAGAGTGTCACATCGTCATATCCAACAAAATTCGGTATAAAATATTCAACGTGGATAAAGCGGTATCGCGCGTGAATTCCGCGAGCTCTTTGCTCGAGCCATTTACGGAGTAATGGCCCGAGAAACGCTACCGACAGGCTTCTAATGGAAAAACATGGGTTTGATATCGGAAAGCCTTTCAAGTACTCTTTTACTCCACTGGCGCGTGGGCAAAGCCAATTTGTCGTACTTGAATTTTCTGTTCATAGATTCTTATTACTATATTTATGTACATGGACATACGTTTGTAAACGACTGTTAAATAAAATAATGACCCCTTTTTATATAACAGCCTTATAACCCACAGCTGGGCTCGGGCAAGTACTAGATGGAACGACAGTACACCTGCGAGTCTTGTTCAAGGCGGATTGCCGGGAGACACTCACCGGTGATCTCGGTGTTCAGGTTTTCCACCACCTACACGACAATGACATGAAAAAAGTGTGTGTGTGTTTGTACGCGCGTGCGCAATTCACAATTTCACACCCTACAGAAATGAAAGTTCAGAAAAGTAGCTTATGAGAGAACCATGTATACTTGTATTCCATCTCACTTTATCCGTGCAGGGGCGGAGAAAGAATACTAACCTCTGCGGCCGGGGTTAGCCTGTCGTAAAAGGCTACTAAACAACCCACCCTAGCCCTACGTGGTAGGGCTAAGCCGCCATAATAACCTTGTGTTATGTTTCGGCATTATTGACCCTAGTTCGTGTACCCTGATGGGACAACAGTGTGTTCGCGATGCCACTGGCGTTGCAAACACACATAGGCGACGATAACTGCTAAATTCTAAGCGGGCCGTCAGCCTGTCTGCTGTCCTACAGCAATAAAAAATCTCATTCTCTCGCAGACTAAATCCTATTTAGGAATATGTTAGTCTCTTTTTGGTGTCGCTTTTTAGGTACATCGAATTTTCAAATCACAGCGGTGCTAAAGAAATTGCAAGAAAACATGCCTAAGAGATAAATAATAATTATATCACTGGAAATCAAATCCGTAAGCTCTGCCTCAATTCGGACCAATCAATATCAAACGTGTACCAGTCCGTTCAAATTGCCTTTTATCGTTTCAATTTGCTCGCATTAACCCAACATTATACGTCACTTTTCTAAACTTACCATAAAATCAGACTCCGGCACCCCATTGTTCATATTCTAGCGTAGCATGACGTAAACTTATTTATGTCCCTGTGGAGGATTACATTAAGGTGTGTGTGTGTGTGCAAAACTAACAAGGGTGCAACGTTCTTATTAACGGCCTGTCAGATATGTTTATACTCTAATCCTGTTTGAATCACAGCCTTTCAAATGCACACGCATATTGATCGAGAATTTATGCCAATGAGTCAGCTCGTAATGAACTATTGTTATATTCAATTGATGATGCAATTTAAATTTCTTACTAATGTTAATGAAAATGAACGTATGCTTGGAAGCACAGGTTGATTGAAGAGAGGTGAGACAACCACTGTGTCTTTAATATCCTGATGAATACTGGCCTACCAAGAAGGAACTTCGAAGGAAAGCCGTTCCAAGTAATCATTTGTTACTGCTGATATTTATACATTTTCAAAGATTAATGATAGAATAGACTATCTAATATTAAAATATTTGAAATATATACACATTACAGTGGCTTTACCACGAGTAATTTAATTTCAAAAAGGTATAGAAACGAACTTTGAGACACCATTAGTTTTAAAAGCATTTATTTGTTTGTAAATACGAGTGCAAGAAAAATACATACAACATACATCACGCTGCTTTTTGTGCGTCCACTATAGCAAATATTGCATATAATGTGGCGTCCACCTGCTTACGACGGCCTATATACGGACGTCAGATTAGGAGTGTTTGGAACGGTCGCGGATTGTCTTAATGACGTCAGATATGTCAAAATGAAAAAATAAAAATGGAAGTCAGTTCACTCTTAATCTGGCTTGTCTGAGTATATTTGTAGTTCTGCTTGTTTCCGTACGAAAAATTGTGGCGCTGTCGTCATTATTCTACACTTTCAATGCTAGCTGTTTGTGACGTCCGATGAAAGTTTAAAAAGCGACGTTGCCGTGCCTTCCAAATTCATAGAACACTTTGTTCGATGTTATGCAGTGTTAATTGTATTCGATACTCTTAAAAACTTGTATACATTCAATTGATATGAGAAGCGGCGTCCGTTTAGAGGAAAATGTTTAAAAGAATCAATTGAAGTAAAAAAATGCTCAAATTAATTTCAGGACCTGAAGGCAAGATTGCAGCATTATTAATTTTTTTTAGTCGGTCAGTATTTAAATGGATCTAGATACTCATCTACACTTGAATTTTTGTCGACTAGGTAGGTATATGTACAGGTATCTCTAGGTATATGTATAAGTACTTAGGTACTTATACACCCACCTCTCCACATTATTATATCAATGTCCTTGCAAAAGAAACGACGGGGGCTGCTCAAGTGTGTCTCTAATGCTGTTAGACATGACGTCTAATATCACGCTGAACAAAAACGGACTGAGGAAACACAAGGTTATTATGGCGGTATACTTAAGACCGAAGGTGGTCGACATCCAGACGGACTTGTGGCCCTACCAGGTAGCTAGGGTGGGTTGTTTTGTCACCTTGTACGACAGGCCGACCCCGGCCGCAGAGGTTAATAATCTTATATATATATACACGGTGATTTTGAAAGCGTTTTGGAGCCGAAAATTTTGAATTATTTATCAATAACAGAAGCTATTTATAACGTTAATTTAATAAAATATATATATTTTTTTTCATCAAAGTCGATATTCATATCGTTTACAGAGAAAAAGTGAGAACCAGTAGTAGCGCTTTTAATCACACGTAGGTACATACTACAAATAGAAATACTATCGAGTCACATAAAATCGTATTCGCCAATAAAAACACAGCTACGGAGTTGCGCCGGAGTCGTCCAACCAATGACGGCAGTGCACTGAGTCGTATGCCCGTATCCGCATGCGCGGGATTCCCCTGTAATCGTCAGGCGTCCTTGGCTTTAATCGGTCACTGGGTCAGTAATACCATAACATCGGGAAGGCACGTTACGTTGATTAGCGCTAAAATGAGTCGACAGTACGAATTTTCAAACGTGGAGTACTTGTCAATGGTACTGCTGTACGCTACTGCATACCTGGACAATGAGTTTAGTGATCGGTGGATAGGTCGAAGAGGGCCTGTGCCTTGGCCACCTAGAAGCCCGGATTTAACGTCCCTGGATTTTTTCTTATGGTCGGAAATAAAAAGACTTGTTTTTAAACGTGAATATGAAAGCCGTGATGATTTACGCATCGCGATAGTGGACGCTTTTGATAAAGTGAAAAAGAAAATTAAAAGACAATTGTATTAAACGTGGATTGTGTATTGAACGCAGTGAACTCCATTTTGAGCAGTTGCTTCGATACACAGAAGTGTAAATAGTTTAAACAAACTGTAAATAGGTATGTAAGTTAATTATTCTGTAGATAGCTACGATTTTTTAAATACGCCAGAAATATTTTACCTACAGTCCGTTGATAAATTGATTTGTTGTGAAAATAACAATCGCGCCTATAGGTATACTTTTATCAGCTGTTAGCGTGAGCGGCGCGCGGGGGCCGCCGAAACGCGCACGGACCTTACTACTTTCCAAGTCGATCGAGTAAAAATGAATATTAAAACTGAAACTTTTTTTTAGTTAACATTACAATTGATTTAACCATTTTTATTGGTACTATAGATGATTCCAAATTCAAAATTTTCGGCTCCAAAACGCTTTCAAAATCACCGTGTATATATATATATATGATAAGCTGACTAATAAATTAATGCTGTTTTACCAAATCAAATAATAGACATGCCTAAATGTTTCGAAGCTGAACCCAAGCCTCCCTATTTCAGGAGGAATGCTTTCAAAGATATTCAAAGAACGCGTGAATTCATCCGTCTCGATTGAAATAGAAATCATTGAGAAACATTACAGAATTTGTTTGATGTTATTTGTTCACTCGATTTAGAGACATATTTTTATGGATTCTTAACTTGTCAACCATGGTTCTTCTTTTCAAATGGTATGGAGTCCATTCATCCCCAAACGTAGTCAATTGCCAAAGTTTCAAAGCAAACAACTAACAAGGACTCTTGTCACCGTGTATTGATAGTATCTTCACACTTGCGCCATTTACGAGTGCCATTGACTGCACTCGACATAGACCGATGGCAAATATTAATACAAAAAAAAACAGAGTGCGGAAACTAAGCTTGCTACTTCACGATCTTGACAAACTGACGTATTGACTACCTTCAGTGGCTAGAAAATTCAATATGAGCGCAAGTACTAAGATAGTGGAGTTTATTGCCGCTTCTTCTCCTTAAACCGGTGATAAGTTTAGTCCATTTTATAAATAATTTAAATTTAAATTTTTATCCGTGCAGGGGCGGAGAAAGAATACTAACCCCTGTGGCCGGGGTCGGCCTGTCGTAAAAGGCGACAAAACAACCCACCCTAGCTACGTGGTAGGGCCTCAAGCCCATCTAGATGGCAACCACCCTTGGTCTTAAGTATGCCGTCATAATAACCTTGTGTTGTGTTCCGGCATGGGTGACCCAGGTTCTAGCCTCCCTTACCCGAAGTTCTGGAGTGCCCACGAAATTTGGAACTCGAGATGTGCAAAATCCCACCACATCCCTACAGGCGTGACGGATTGGGGCGGGGGTCAGGGAGACCCGATGAAACGGCTGTCCGCTGGCCGCCCGCCAGTCAGTAGGGGACCCGAACCCAGATTATCCAGTCTGGGAGGCTGTCCCGCCAACTGGTGCAAAATCTTTGGGGGGTATCGTCGTGCCGGAGCGGAGACCGGACGTGGACCCGGCGATGTTCTCCGGGAGGGATCGGGGGCCCTTCCGTGCCCCGCACTAACTCATCACACAACCTGTGGGTTTGGGTGGGAAGAGAACACTCAATTTTTTTCCATTTTTTCGTGGATACTCTAGAACTTCCAAAAAACGCCCTTTATGTCTATAAAATGGATCGGAAAATGAAAAATAGTAAGCGTAACCCAGCGGACCTCAAATCCACACTCAGAGTGGATTTTTGCAACATCAGAGGTATACACTCAAACCTTAATGCCGTTCACCACCATCTTGAAACGGCAAAGCCTGCTCTACTGTTTTTGACGGAGACGCAGATATCTGCCCCGGCCGACTCATCGTACCTTTGCTACCCCGGCTACAATTTGGAACATCTATTCCTCCCAAAAGCTGGGGTATGCTTGTACGTCCGGGACGATATATGCTGCCGCCGTCTTCACGGTCTCGAAGACAGGGACCTTTCCATCATATGGGTGCGAGTGGATTTCGGTGGTTCCACCCGGGTGTACTCCTGCCTGTATCGGTCCCATGGCAGAGAATGCGAAAGGACTGAAACAGCTCATTTTTTCGGGCGTGTTCAAGACGCTACCGACAAAGTTTTTACGCAGTATCCCGCCGCGGAGGTGATCGTTCTTGGAGACTTCAATGCTCATCATATTGAGTGGCTGGGTTCTCCAAAAACTGATCTGCCGGGGATTGCTGCCTTTAATTTTGCTCTTGCCCATGGTTTCACTCAGGTGGTTCAAGGGTTTACCCGCATACCGGATAGAGTGGACCATGCGCCGTCTTTGTTGGACCTTCTGTTGACCACACATCCGGAAGATTGTCAGGTCTCGATCGGGACTCCATTAGGAACCTCTGATCATTGCTTGATATCTTCCGTGATGCGCCCTCCAATTCCCGAATGGGCTCGCCCCACCGTGAAGCGGAGAGTGTGGCGCTATCGGTCAGCAGATTGGGATGGATTGCGTGAATTCTATGCGTCCTACCCATGGGGGCCGCTGTGTTTTTCTTCGGACGATCCTGACGCTTGTGCGAACTCGATTGCCGATGTGGTGCTGCAGGGAATGGAATGTTTCATTCCTAACTCTGTGGTGCCCATTGGTGGTTCGGGAAAGCCATGGTTCGATAGGCCTAGTGCTGAGGCTGTTAAGCTGAAGCAAAAGGCCTATCGAGCCTGGACTACAGCAAGGGCTTGTCAGGATCCTAACACTTCCGACTTGAGGAAAAAATACAATGTTGCCTCCAGGACCCTCAAAAATCGGATTGCGAGAGCAAAATTTGAGCACATCGGCAGGATTGGCGAGCGTCTCGCCAGCTATCCCTCTGGGACTAGGGCTTTCTGGTCGCTTGCTAAAGCCGTCGAAGGAAACTTTTGTCGGGCGTCCATTCCTCCACTACGTGCAGCTGACGACCGTCTGGCTCATGCTGCTAAGGATAAAGCCGATCTCCTGGGTGAAATCTTTGCAGCCAATTCGACTCTTGATGACGGGGGACAGTCTCCACCTTCTATTAGAAGATGTGGAGACTCCACAATGTCGGAGGTACGGTTTTCCCAAAAAGCCGTGAGACGTGTCCTCCGATCCCTCGACGTCAAGAAGTCCACCGGGCCAGACGGTATCCCCGCTATTGTGCTGCGAATGTGCTCAGCTGAGCTGTCTCCAGTCCTTTCCCGACTTTTTACATTATCCTACCGCAATGGTTGTGTCCCGGCTTCGTGGAAGGTGGCCCATGTTCACCCTATTCCCAAAAAGGGTGACCGAACGGACCCGTCCAACTACAGGCCTATAGCGATAACTTCTTTGCTCTCAAAGGTGATGGAGCGGATCATCAACGCACAACTCCTGGGTTACCTGGAGGATTCCCAGCTGCTTAATGATCGCCAATATGGTTTTCGACATGGTCGGTCCGCTGGGGATCTCCTGGTTTACCTAACCCACCGTTGGGCTGAAGCCGTTGAGAGCAAGGGAGAAGCCCTGGCTGTTAGCCTAGACATCGCTAAGGCCTTCGATCGGGTCTGGCATAGGGCTCTTCTTGCGAAGCTTCCATCTTACGGGGTACCTGGGAGTCTTTGCACCTGGCTATCCAGCTTTCTCGCTGGGCGCAGTATTAAGGTCGTTGTTGACGGTTGCTGCTCCAGTGTGAAACCTATCAATGCTGGTGTGCCCCAGGGTTGTGTGCTGTCGCCGACGCTATTTATTCTGCATATCAATGACATGTTATCTATAGATGGCATTCATTGCTATGCGGATGATGGCACCGGCGATGCACGGTACACTGGTCGTGTAAGTCTCTCTCCTGCCTTTATGGAAGAAAGTCGGGTCAGACTTGTGTCTGAAGTAGAGAACTCTCTAGAGAGGGTCTCTGAATGGGGACGACAAAACCTTGTCCAGTTCAACCCCTCGAAGACGCAGGTCTGCGTATTCTCTGCCAAGAAAACCCCGTTCGCACCTGCGCCACAGTTTCAAGGAACCTCTCTTTCCATCGCAAGTAGTATTGGGATCCTTGGTGTCGACATCACGAATGATGTGCAGTTTAGGGGACAATTGGAGGGTAAAGCTAAGCTTGCCTCCAAAAAGCTAGGTGTGCTAAACCGGTCCAAGCAGTACTTCAGTCCAAGGCAACGGCTTGTGCTATATAAAGCACAGGTCAGACCGCATATGGAGTACTGCTCATATTTATGGGCTGGAGCACCGGCCTGTCAGCTCAATCCCCTAGACTCGATCCAACGGCGCGCAGTTCGTGTTGTCGGCGATCCCATGCTCACAGACGGTTTAGACACGCTTGGACTTCGGAGAGACTTTGCATCTCTTTGCGTATTCTACCGTCTGTACAACGGGGAGTGTTCTGAAGAACTATTTAGGATGATGCCCTCGTCGTCTTTCTACCACCGCACTGCCCGCCATCGGCTGGGTGTTCATCCCCATTTCTTGGAGCCTCTTCCTTCCTGTACGAAACGGTTCTCCAGAACGTTCATGTTGCGTACTCTCAGGATCTGGAATGAGCTTCCGGCTGAGGTTTTCTCAGCGCGGTATGATATGGGGTTCTTCAAAAAAGGCGTTATAAAATTTCTTCGAGACCGGCAGCACGTTGGTGGTGCCTCTGGTGCTGCAAACGTCCATAGGCGACGGTGACCACCTGCCAGGGTGGGCCGTTTGCCTGTCTGCTGAACTCAAGCAATAAAAAAAAAAAAAAAAAAATAATGATTATAAAATTCATATCTTACTTTCAAAAAAACCGTTCTAGCTAGGAACTTGTTTTGAATTTAAAAAAATTGTTTGAGTGGGATTCTAGTAACCGGTCCAGATATGGCGGTTTACGATTTTTAGCCGAAAATTACAGCCAAAAAATTCTAAAGTAGTGGTTAGTTCAGTGTTTTAAGTCTAGTATATTTTTCTGGATTATATCGTCACCTGTTCAAGCTGGAGCTGACGATCCGAACACAATCGCCAGGCGTAGGTATAAAGTATATATTATATGGTCTATATACGCTTTATTACTCTCCGAGAAATTCAAATAAAAATGTTGATTTACCAATGATTAAAGCTGGATTACACTTGATATTAAACGCAATATCCATGTTAATATAATTTAATAATAAATTTTATATTATTCTTTACGAGTAGTTAAGGGGTTTTGCGTTGTCATTGACAGAGCAAAATTTTACGCCACGTTTTAAGATTTTCACCAGATTCAGATAAAAGGTTGCCTGGAAGAGATTGCTTTAAGCGATAAGGCTGCTTATTGTGTATTAGTTGTAAGAATTTTTATGATTGTAGATACATTTTATATACAATAGAGCTATATATATATAAGATCAGGCGTTATTTTCTTATTGTAGCAAAACACAATGTGATTCATCTAAAACAGAGAATCGACAATTAAATGTTCATGCTACACTATTTTTATTGAATACTTTAAACTTGAATTAAAGCTAATTCACAAACTGTAATTGTTTTTTAAACAAATTATTATTAGACTATTCTAGAACCTAGTAGTAGTATGGTTTTCCTCGAGGAGAGCGGCAATGGAATTCATGCATAGGTACTCTTATGTCAATGTCAGTGTAAACACAAAGCTTACATCACCCCCCTTCGGAATGCTAATTTTTTTCTCAACTTTAAGTTGAGTAAAATTTAGCTGCAAAGTCTAAAAATCAGCAAGCATAGGAATGAGCTTTGTGACATGATATAGTCCAATAGATCTTGTACCACGACCGGTATTTATTTTAAAAACAGAATCTGATATTTTTTCGTCAATTTCAAAGGGACCAATTCTAATTTCATCCATCTTTTTTTTGTTTAATTTGTTTCCATAGTCAACATATACCTTATCTCCTTTTTTAAATTCATGTTGTAATCTATTCTTGGCAAATAACATTTTATTATATTCATGCGATTTTATTGACCTTTGGAGTGCTATTTCCCTGTCTTCCTCCAAACTTTTTGTTAATAATTGTTTTTCTTTTAATTCATGTGGTAATAAGTCTGTAGACTCACCAGATAGCAAATATTTAGGAGAAAATCCTGTTACAGAATGGTTTGTTTCATTGTATCTATTTCTACATTCTTCTGCTATTTTTGACCAATTTGTTTTTCCTTTTGATTCATTTATTTTGCATCTTATTTTGTTCACAATAGTCTGGTTTAATCTCTCGTTTAAACCATTTGAGAATGGTGCGTCTATCGCTGTAAGTATTAATTGAATATTTCGGTTCTTAAGGTAATTTTTGAATTCAATTGAATTAAAAGCTGGATATTGATCAGAGAGTAAGATTTCTATTGTTTCTTCTTTAGGAATTTTTTCTATAAGTTTGATGAAGTCTCTTGCATGTTGATTCTTAGAACATAGGATATATGCGTACCTAGTGAAATGGTCTACTAGTAGATGTAAATATCTTTTCGTTGACCTTTGACCCCCAAATCCTCCTATTGTGTCCAGTGACATTATTTGAAAGGGTTTATTAGCTGGGCCTAATTGAGCCATAAAGCCATATTTTCTATTTAACCTTGTTTTATTTTTTATGCATATCTCGCAGTTTTTGCATATATATTTAATATTTTCTGATAGATTCGGTGCAGTATAAAAGGGTTTTATTTTAGATTCTGTTTGGTTTATTCCAGTATGACAATATTTTTCATGGGCTTTTTTTATCATAGTTTTCTTACTTTTCCCACTTTTTTTGTAATAAATTCCATCTTCTAAAATAATGTTCTTTTTAAGTTCTTTTATTTGCAAATTTTGTGCTTGATCATATTTTATGTCTTGAATATCAATAATATTTACCGTACTTAAGTGATCTTCATTACTCAGTTCAACTTTTAATATTGAATTAGAACTCAGGTTTTTATCATCAGTTGTTTTATTTTTATACCAGCAAACATTCTCAGGATGAAATCTATTTAATTTTCCTTTATTCTCACAAATCCTGCACAATTTTTTTTCAGTTTGTTTTATTTCTTGTTTATTGTATTTATTTCCTGTACTTAAGTTTTTCTTTGTGTCATTTTTTCTTGTTAAACTTTCTAGTCCTCTTATGCAGTTAAATAAGTCGTTTACATCTTTAAGGTTTTCTCTGTCTATTCTATCCATTATGAAGTTTGGTAGACCAGTGGCAATCAAATAAATCAGGGTTTGTGTATCTATTGATTTATTTATTTCTAGTAACAGTCTCTCTTTTCTGAGAGCATATTCTAATATTGATCCTTGTATGTATTTAAAATTCATAGCGTACCTGATTGGTGACCAGCCTTTATCAGCAAATGTTTCACTTAAACTTTTCTTCCATACAGACCAATCTGAATCTATAGTATGTTTGATAATCATTGAGGTGTACCAATCTATACAAGTATCTTCCAATAGTAATCTTAAAATTTCTACTTTTTGTAAATCTGTATTTATTTGTAAACGTGTACACTCACTTTCAAAGGTATTTAACCACTGGTTAACATTTGTTGTATTTTTTGAAAACTTCTCTATAGAAAATTCTGCTACTAATCTAGTCTTATTTTCTGTTTGTTTTAACAATGTTGATTCTGTCGATGAGGACTCATGACTATGTTCTAATTTTTCAAGTAAAAACCCATCAAATTGTAAATTGTCATCATCTAAATATGTTGATTTCATTTCCTCAGTTAATGTTATCCAAACCTGTCTCTTATCGTGTCTTTTCTGGAGAGATTTTTTAATTTTGTTAAATATGTCATGCTTTAATATTTCTTTGTGTAAATGTACTGATTGGTACTCTCTAGGCATAACAAAAGTTTGGTTTTGGGTATCTGTAATGGAGGTTATGGCATAAATATTTGTTTTATTGTCATCTTTGGCTTTTATAATAAATTCAAACCTTAATTTCTCCATTGTATAGGTTAGCAATTTTTCTTTCACATGTATATGAATTGTCGATTTATAAGATCAGGCGTTATTTTCTTATTGTAGCAAAACACAATGTGATTCATCTAAAACAGAGAATCGACAATTAAATGTTCATGCTACACTATTTTTATTGAATACTTTAAACTTGAATTAAAGCTAATTCACAAACTGTAATTGTTTTTTAAACAAATTATTATTAGACTATTCTAGAACCTAGTAGTAGTATGGTTTTCCTCGAGGAGAGCGGCAATGGAATTCATGCATAGGTACTCTTATGTCAATGTCAGTGTAAACACAAAGCTTACAATGTACTGTACTGTACTCTTATGTCAATGTCAGTGTAAACACAAGCTTATTGTGTATTAGTTGTAAGAATTTTTATGATTGTAGATACATTTTATATACAATAGAGCTATATATATCTATCGTTTGTGTGTGTATAATTAATAAACGAAATTAAACGTGCTATTTGAATTTCTATTTATTTTCTTTTCTCATTTGTGGCTTAATTTTTGTATACAATAAGCAGAGTTAAAACAAAATCGACAACCAATTTTATAAAATAAATCACATATACTCGTGTTTATTTCTATGTTACCATAATCCTGGCAAATAAATACATTAAATGAAAGGTGTATGTTATGTGCCAGATGTTAAAATATTATGTGATGATTATTTGAGGCTATAATATCCCAGTTTCAGTTTAAAAAATGTTACCTGACTTTGACATAGTTTATAATAAATTACGCAATGGACTTGATAGGAAATATAAAATTAGAGAAATGGGAATAAATTACATTTAATTAAAATTAAATATATTTGAATAATTAACAAAAATTAACAATACTGTGACAAATCACACAACGCCACCTATCCTCAGAGAACTTGTGTCATGAGTGCACTCTCTCGCTCTCTCTACGGTTGTTCTTTCATGGCTGAGGAACGTGATCATCAGTGGTAGTGGACATTGGTATCTATCCATAGTCTCTCACGAACGAACAAAATTTAGATGAGGTTGGGGCCTTTACTTGATTGCACTATCTGGAGACCGTCCGCGGGCTCGCTTACCCTCCGTGTTTCCAACTACAATTAGCTTTTCTAGGCTGTTGTCTCTCTTCCTCAGTGTGTGGCCGAATTATGAGAGTATTCTCTGCTGACCGATAGTTGAGAGGCGTGTTTGAATACGAAGCTGCGAAAGAATCAATGCATTGGTGCGCCTGGCAGTGCACGGTATCAGTAACATATTCCTCCAGCACCACATCTCTTGCATCATGGGTGCAACGCAACTGACATACTAAGCAGCCATTCTGACATAAGCCCTTACGCCATGGAGATCGTCAAATAATTAACTATAATGAAAAAAAACCCACTTTATTTCAATCGGGCTAATCTTAAAAGTATTTACGGAAGTAAAATAAAAATGTATTATTTACTTCTAAATCTAACGTAATTGTGATGTTAAAAATTAAAAATGATAATATATTTGAAAGTAAAATTACATAATTGTATTACGGTGATCGCCGTCGTCTTAGACTTATTTAATAGATGTTAATTAGAGTTTTTTGAAGTAAGGATTTTAACGGAATCATTATCAAATGTTCATGTTTTTCTGTTCAAATCTAAAATTAAAGATACACAAGTGAAATACATCATACATCATCATACATGTTGACATAGTGAATATTATCTATAATATAGTTATTTAATTATGTTTTTTTTTGTATATTGTTTGTATATTATACTATAAGTTCGGGTTGCTTAGAAGACTAGCAATATAGGCCGCCCATTAAGTCCAAGTTAATATTGATTGTGTAAATAATAAATTAAATAATATGCCTTGTTTTGTAAGTTATTTAGTTTACAATAAAGTGTTATTATTTTTATAATTTTAGGCCACCTATGTGTATATTACATATTCATACTAATTATTGTCTGAATCAAATATAAATTATTTCACCACAACTCTTGACAAACCTATGCGAGAAATTCACATAAGGCAACGTTTAATTTATTTATTGTGCCTCTTGCGAGAGGTGAAAACAGGGGGATCTATGTCCCCAGACGTGGGGCCATCCATCCCTCGGGACTATCGGGATTACAAACACTTTACGCCAAGAACCAATTCGTCTTAGACTCGACGACAATGAATACAAACTATACCTTGCTTTTATAAAACAACAAAAACATATGAGGAATAATAAATAGAATATATACTGTAATGTATATTTTTGTATATCACGTTTCAAATTCATATAAGACGTATACACTAAATGATACGACTTAACTGTTATAAGAAAATTATGGTGCCCTTACAAAATTGTACTACCAGTAATACCAAAAAGTGGATCAATAAGTCCCGGGATTGACACATAGATGGCGTTGCCAACAAAAGGTCCGTTTGATTTTTCATGAGTACCAATTTTCAAAAGATACCTGTCACAATTTCATGACTTTCTGATGTTTGGTCCACGAGTTTCTTTTTTTATTACTGTAGGACAGCAGACAAAGTGCTGTAGGACCAAAGGTGGTCGCCATCCAGACGGGCTTGAGGCCCTACCACGTAGCTAGGGTGGGTTGTTTTGTCGCCTTTTACGACAGGCCGACCCCGGCCACAGAGGTTAGTACTCTTTCTCCGCCCCTGCACGGATAAAAACGGAGTTACAGTGATTTACGTAAGTGACGCTAGTCTTGATATTCTCAAAACAATGGATTCGAAACAATTTCATGTGTAGATTTATCATTGTTTTTTGATGAAAAAAAAAACACAGTGCAAGCTCAGCAATGGCTTGAAAAGTGCTACGGGGACTCCATCAAAAACACTCATTTGTCGGTGGTATATTGAGTTTAAACATGGTCTTACAGACGCTGAAGATGCTGAGCGCTCCAGCCGGCCAAATGAGATAGTTACACCGGAAACCATCAAAAAAAGTCCAGCAAATGGTTTTTGAAAATCGTAAATTAAAATTGTGTGAGATAGCTAACACCTTAAAGATATCATACGGTAGTGTGTACGCTATTTTGCATGAACATTTGTCTATGAGGAAGCTGTTGTCAAAGTGGGTGCCGCGTTTGCTCACGGTGGATCAAAAACGACAACGTGTCGATTCCGAGCGCTGTTTGGAGCTGTTTCGCCGAAATAAGACGGATTTTTTTCGTCGGTATGTGACAATGGACGAAACCTAGATTAATCACTACATCCAGAGTCACAGCGATCGTCAGCCGAGTGGACTGCAGTCGGTGAGAGCGTCCAAAGCGGCCAAAAACGCAAAAGTGAGCTGGTAAGGTTATGACCTAAGTAATGGGCTGCTCATGGAGTTTTGTAAATCGACTACTTTTAAAAAGGTAAGAGGATCAATAGCGAACGTTATATTGGCCAATTGATGTGTTTGAAGAACGAAATCGGTGTGAAACGGCTCGAAATGATGAAGAAAAAAGTGCTCTTTCACCAAGACAATACGCCGTGTTACAAGTCGCTCGTTACCATGGCGAAATTGCATGAATTAGGCTTGAAATTGCTTCCGCACCCACCATATTCACCGGATATGGCCCCCAGCGACTACTATCTGTTTGCAGACCTTAAAAAAATGCTCCAAGGAAAGAGATTCTACTCCAACGAGGAAGTCATCGCCGAAACGAACGCTTATTTCGAGGTCTAGCAGACTATCTTCCTCTGTTAGCCGATGTGCTATATTTACTAATGAACATACATACTAATGTATACTAATATTATAAATGTGAAAGTAAATCTTTGTCTGTCTGTTACGTTTTCACATCTTAGCCGCAGAACCAATTTTGAAGAATATCGGTATAGAGATAGATTGGACCTTGGAGAAGAACATAGGCTACTTTTTGTCGCGAAAATGAAACTTGATTGAAATAGGGGTGAAATTAGAAAATATTCATATGGCAGAACAACGTTTACCGGGTCACTTAGTTTATTATAAAATTTGTACTACGTTTTGAATGAAAGAATGCTGAATATACAAACTGCAATAAGTAAATGAAATACAATAAGAGAAATAATCCGTGCAGGGGCGGAGAAAGAATACTAACCTCTGCGGCCGGGGTCGGCCTGTCGTAAAAGGCGACAAAACAACCCACCCTAGCTCCGTGGTAGGGCCTCAAGCCTGTCTGGATGGCGACCACATTTGATCTTAAGTATGCCGCCATAATAACCTTGCATTGTGTTTCGGCATTAGTGAACCAAGTTCCTGTACCCTTATGGGACAGCAGCGTGTTCGCGATGCCACTGGCGTTGCAAACACTTATATAGGCGACGGTAACTGCTAAATTCTAAGCGGGCCGTCAGCCTGTCTGCTGTCCTACAGCAATAAAAAAAATAAAACAATCGATCTATTATGTTGAAAAAGTTGCACCATTTATTACTGGTGTAAAATTATGCATTGCAATGATTCAATCATGAGGAAGTTTCACTAAAGAGCTGTTTTCCAGCGTTTTTCTGCTTCGCCTGCCCGTTTAACCACACGCCCTGACCGCTCGACGTAATGACACGGGTAACGGTAACAAGTTCTTTGCACTCACAATTTTTAGACTAAATAGAAAAGCACAAGAGACGCTTGCTACACAGCCAATAAATAAAGTATTTTGAAGGGTTTGTTACACGATCGATAAAATTCAATTCAATTAAAAATTTCAACAAAAATAAATCTAAGTTAGAGACTAAGCCTTAAGTGATTGTTCTATCTAACGAAGATTTTTAAATACAATGATCTGCTTACCAAAATTAAGGAATAGCTGTTTATTATTCTCAATTTCTTTAAGACAATACCCTTCTTGGTTAATAGAGCTATTTTATAAATGTATAATAAATAGATGTTTACGTCAACTCAGAATAGAACAAACTATTTATTATTTCATTTAGAATAATTTAAAAGTTACATAAAATAATAACAAATCGGAAGTTTCCACTTAACAATACACATAATTGCATCATCTAATAAAATAATAATCTGTGTGCCACGTTAAAATTAACTCTCAGACAACCGTATAAAAAAACAATCAAATACCATGGTTATGGATCAAAAGTCCATAGTAGTGGTCTGAAGCACATTTTTAAACGTCGCGATTAATACGGACCGCGTGACGCGATCGCGGAATGCGCCTATGAGCATTACTATATTAATAAACGATTATGATTAGTGATGAGCAAAGCAAGACCAAGACCAAGACAGTCTTGGTAACGGTCTTGGTCTTGCTTCTCCGGTCTTGGTCTTGCGTATTCAGTCTTGGTCTTGTTCAAATAGTCTGTTATTTATTACTTACTTCATTTTGAAAAATTTTCAAGGCTTTTTATAGATATAAGTTATAAATGATCAACAATCAATATATGTAATTAATTAAGCTTTATTTTACAATAATCAATAAATGTTACCGTATCCTATTAGTTTAAATACTTATATATTATTATGCATTACTTATACGCATATATTTATTATCTTTTATTTGATGACCAAGAATTAGTGATGAGCAAAGCAAGACCAAGTCTTGCTTAAATACTTGTAGTCTTGGTCTTGCAAAATCGCAAGACCAAGACCAAGACTGCAAGAACAAGACAGATTTTGCTCATCACTACTTTTGAAAATGTATTATGAAATGGAATATTTACTCTATGAGTCTTACTAAAATCTCAGATAATGGCCAACTATCTTAGAAAAATTAATTGAAATCTCTCATTAGTTTTACCAAGATGCGCGGACAACTGCAGATTTTTATCATTTTATTTATAATATCCGGATGACCGAGCTTTGCTCGGTATTTTTTTTTTTATAAATTGTGTTTTTTTGGAAATTAACAATTGATTTTCTTAGTCTAACCTCAAAGCAAACACTCATTGACTTCGCGTTACTTAACAACGCCATCTGCTGGAACAGCTTTAGTGTTGTGTCGGTAAAGCAATTTAAAAAAAATAGTATTATTATTCGCCGATAGATGGCAGGAAGTCATTTTTCAGTTTAAATTGGGACTACTCTTACGCCACCTTTTGACATTTTCTAGAAATGATTCCTAGCTAGATCGATTTATCGCCCCCGAAACCCCCCGTATACTCAATTTCATGAAAATTGTTGGAGCCGATTCCGAGATTCCAATTATATATATATATATATATATATATATATATATATATATATATATATATATATATATATATATATATATATATATATATATATATATATATATAGGTATATATTTATGTCTACTACAGGAATAACAACAATACAAATCACGAGCCATTTTCTTAAATACCACTCATCCTGTTTTTACGAAATCAAAGGATACCGTATAAAGACCTTATAATCTTCTTGATTAACAATAGAAATGATATAGGCGGGTGATGCCCAAAATCTTTGTGTGGAGCAATGTGAATGGCCGCGATCAAATCTCCTGCATGGAATGTTCTCAGTGTTGCCATAATACCTACATATAAAAAATCGGAACATTATAAATAAATTTGTACTCACAATAATCATCCAATTATTAACCAAAGTAAGTAATATTTTATAGCACTTGTATTATGGGTACTAGCCAACTAATATGCTACATATATACTAATCTTTTTTTGTAGATAAATACATATTACATGAGCGTATCGACGTGCGTTAGACATTACGTCATCATTTCTTCTTCACGTTTTATGGTTCAAATTGCTAGGACCTTTTGAAACCACTCCATTATTATACAAAGTTATATTATTCCTAAAAAAAGCACTTTATAAGCACCAATATCACAGGACTCTTTTTACAAAAATGAAGGATCATTGATTTACCCACACTCGAACCAAAATATCGGTGTTCAAGATTTGATAGTAAAAAGGACTTTATTCTCCAAGCCTCGTTATTAACCTATACATATAACATAGTAGAGATGACATTTACATGGAATTTGAATAAAGAACAATCATTTGCAACATTCGCATATTTTGTTGGGATCAAACCAGCAGATACTACCGCTCCAAGTCACTTATGCAGTCACTAAGCCAGTTTTATCATTAAATCTTTTTTTCCCTATAATATTAAAATATTATAATTATAGTCAAAATTTGTTATAACGACAAGGCATTGTCGTAAACACCGGTGGTCGACAACCGTTGATGTTTTTGAGGTACAAATTTAGCAGTCACCTACGATGTCGGTAAATATAACTGGTATGTAGTTCTAAACGATGTTGCAATAAACGGTTTTAACTCTATTAATAAAAGAACTGATCGAGGCCGACACAACAATTATATAATAAAACCCATACTTTGTGAAAAGCGGCACGCCTTACCACATTGATTGAGGCGCCGAGGTGGCTCATTTCTTGATATGTCCGTTGTGACCACACCTACGCCGTGTCACTTATCTGTCTTCTCTAACCGAATATAATGTCAGATTACAACCATAAAAATCCTGATTATAATTTATCTTCAAATGTAAAGACAGAATAAATACACAAGTTTGTTCCCAAACGAATTAAGAATCCAGTAAAGCATATATTTTATTATTATCAGCTTATTAAAATTTACAGCTAGATGTAGGCTTAAGGCTTGTTAATATCTTAAGCTCGACGTGTCCTGTCCAAGTCAGCCATTTGTCGTAAATCGTCGCCCATCTCTTTGCTTGCTGCACTGCGTTTGCCGAAAGGCTTCTTTCACATCGATTTGATGACCGTAATCGCTGTGATGATGAATAATTAATATATATGTTCCACATTTTATATTTATTTCATTTCTTTCCATTACATACACTTCACTTCAAAACTCAATAGAATAAGATAGAATAGTAGAAGTAATTTAATCGTTTATTGTGTAAGAAATATTTTTAATTTTTATTAGACATTACTATAGACATTTTTTTTTATAGACATTGTTTTTTGTTTAATTTACTACATAAATTTCACATTAGAGAGGTGTTTATTTTTAATTTCAATTACAAATTAGGGCGTTTTTTCTTCTTTATTAATAATAAATATTACACAGTAATCTTAGGTTACTTGCTCTTTTACTTCAATATATGGTAGATATTAGACGAAGGCGTGGACATACTCGGTTGACGTACATAGAAAAATCAAAAATGCAATTCAACTTTGTATAATACAACTTTCTCTTATTAGTTAGGTATTATGCAAATATACAATAACAGTTTCGCACATTATCGCGTCAACACCGCAGCAATAAACCCACTCACCGTTACGACAGAATCACGCTTGCGGCAAACGCTACTAAACGTAAAAAATAAAGCGCTAAGATGAAAAAAACACGTCGCCGCGATGTGGTAAAAACGTATGTTGCATTGATATTTCGACAACACTCGAAGAGAAAATAAACAAAAAAAAAAATGTTTATACAGTCGTTATTGAGACATATTTAAATAGCATGATGAGTAACAACTGCGAAGAGGATACTTGCAGGCTTCTATTTCAAAATAAAATGTTCATTTTAAAATAGTATTGCTAAAGTTTGTATGTATATTTGCTAGGTGGTAAGGCTTCAAAGCCCGTCTGGATAACAAGTACCTTTTGGTTTCTAAATATACCGCCTCTGTGTTGTGTTCCGGCAAAAATTATCAAGTTCTAGTTCCCTTATGCGGACGGTAGTGAACATTGAGTAACTGTTTACTGTGAAGTTGGCCGTCAGCTGTCCCATAGCAATAAAAAAAAATGAAACCATAATAATATACATGTATGCATGTTTATGCCTAACAGCAGAACAGTTTTTTTTTCTTAAAGCTAAAGCTGTTGTTGTCTCAGACGACTCGACAGCGACTACGGACGTTAAGGCATTCCAACCCCGTGGGAGCGGGGTCGATCAGCCGTGGCAGCGTGCTCGGACACGCGCCTCCTGTGAGGTGCGTTTCCGGCTCGACCGCTGCATGGGGATATTTGAGAGCAGCCACGAATGGCAAGAATATTATTTATTTGGGGGCTATCGACTGCACCGGTGAAGCCGATCCTATTCTAATCTACTACCGTTTCGGAGTGCTTATAGCTGAGGGAGAAGAAACCGCGAAAGAAACTCCCCCGCAACACATCTATTCTACGTGTATTTATGTATTGTGTGGTTTGTGTACGTCTACAGGCTATGGGGGGTGGAAGGCATCCCTAAACCAGTTCCGTCGGGCTGGTGCAGCAGAATAGTGATGTGTCAAAGAAGCTTTTATTCGATATGTGTCAAAATATATAACCACTTACCAGAAGCAATTAAATCGACGACCTCGGTGGCGTAACGGATAACGCACTTCAGTACGCTTGCGGAGGTCATGGGTTCGATTCCCGTCTCGCGTCTGGGTGTTTATGTATAATAAGTATTTATTTACAAAAAAAAAGTATATTAAGTAGTATATCAGTTGTCTAGTACCCATAACACAAGTGCTATGCTACTTAGTTTGGGACTAGATGGCGCTGTGTGAATTGTTACAAAATATTATTATTATTATATTATACCTAGTCAGGTCATAAGTATTGTCACACAGTAAAAACTTTTCTTTTAGAATGCTGGCCATAAAAAAGTTTATTGAATTCGAATTTCGAATTGTTCATGAAAATAAAAATGTATAACTTTTAGAATTTTACTCATTTTTAAATATGGAGTGGACGCTTAAAGAAGACCGTGTTGCAGTTATTGCGTTGCATCGTTGCGGTTACGCGCCAATTCAAATTTTTAACATACTGAAAAATTTGAATATTACCAAAAGATTCGTTTATCGTACCATCAAACGATACAATGAAGACTCTAGTGTAGATGACAGGTCAAGAAGTGGTCGCCCTCGGTCTGTTAGGACTCCAGCAGTGATAAAAGCTGTGAAGGCACGAATTCAAAGAAATCCCAAACGTAAACAGAAACTGTTGGCCCTTTCAGATGGGGTTAAGCAGAACCACGGTGAAAAGGGTGTTAAATGAAGACTTAGGGCTTCGGGCATATCGAAGAAAAACAGGACATTGTTTGAATGCTCGTCTAATGGACCTGAGACTGAAGAGATGCCGCGCTTTGTTGAAGCGGTACGCGGGAAAAAAATATCGGGAAATTCTTTTTTCGGATGAAAAAATGTTTACCGTAGAAGAGAGCTACAACAAACAAAATGATAAGGTGTACGCGCACAGTAGTGAAGAAGCGAGCAACCGTATTCCGCGTGTCCAACGAGGTCATTTTCCATCCTCGCTCATGGTATGGTCGGGAGTTTCTTATTGGGGCTTAACAGAGGTACATTTTTGTGAGAAAGGTGTAAAAACGAATGCTGTTGTGTATCAAAATACAGTCCTGACGAACCTTGTGGAACCTGTTTCTCATACCATGTTCAATAACAGGCACTGGGTATTCCAACAAGATTCGGCGCCAGCTCATAGAGCGAAGAGCACACAAGACTGGCTGGCGGCGCGTGAAATCGACTTCATCCGGCACGAAGACTGGCCCTCCTCCAGTCCAGATTTGAATCCGTTAGATTACAAGATATGGCAACACTTGGAGGAAAAGGCGTGCTCAAAGCCTCATCCCAATTTGGAGTCACTCAAGACATCCTTGATTAAGGCAGCCGCCGATATTGACATGGACCTCGTTCGTGCTGCGTTAGACAACTGGCCGCGCAGATTGAAGGCTTGTATTCAAAATCACGGAGGTCATTTTGAATAAACTTTAATGTCATAAGAATCTATGTTTTGCTAAGTTCATTTTGGTATATGAATGGTTACATAATTAATAAACTTGTTACAATTATTTTACATTAAACATGTGACAGAATTTATGACCTGACTAGGTAAATAGCTTAACACGAATAAAATTAAATGGGAGAGCGGTGGGCCCAAAATGCTTTTTACACTATTGACAATAAAAATAATAGAATCTATTAAAAATAATAAAAAATAATGTATATTTTGCATGTCAGAATTGGTGAAACATGTTTCTATCAAGTCCCAAATTAAGCAACAGAGCGCTTGTATCATGGATACTAAACAAGTTTTTTTTGTAAATAAATAAACACTCAGAGAGATAAAAAAAGTATGTGTGTACTTATGTATGCCCGTAGAAGTTATACTTCTTTGGCGTCTTCTTCTTCTTCTCTTTCGTTGCGCTCTTGTCAGAGCGGTCGTGGTCATCATTTTTCAGTCACACGCCTGACAATCCGTCTCCATTCCTCCCGGACAGCTGCTTTTCGGGAGCACACGTGTACTGGGACGTCCACTGCAGCCTTTACTAGGTCCGTCCATCTCATAGGCGATCTTCTTTGGCGTAACAAGATAAAAATCTTTCTAAATTTTTATCCTTCGCATTATACTATGTACATTTATTTATACTATGTAGTGATAAACACAATAGTTATCTTTAAATCAATAAATTGTTAAAAATTTACAGATAGTTATAAGCTACAACACCATGTCGCTTTTTAAAAATTTGCCGTTCTGCGGAATCGTAGAAACAACAAATACAATTTTAATTCTAAACATATTGTAAAAACCACTTATATCACTATAATCACAATAAATTTATATTTAAATCATAAATTGTTAATAAATATCAGTCACCACGATGTATATTATATAAATTTACTTCAATATTTTGTTGAATTTATGAACCAATATGGCTGCCGTCTTCGTTGCTAGGCAACGGGAAACGTCTTGAAAGATATTACATTAAATATTTTATTTAAATGTACCGTTCATTTTGGATTACGGAGATTTTATATTTTAAAAATGTTGACTAACTTCAGGGTGTCGGTTTTTTGTGACGGTGTGCGCCGCGCATCATAAAAAATATACTCTCATCATTTTATGCCCCAAAAGAAGTATAACTTCAAAAACGAACTTCCTCAGACATTCCGACTTGCGAATGGCGTTGCGCCACCGAGTTCTTCGTATATTTAATAAAAAGATAACCCAATTATTAAGTTTCACACATACAACAATATTGATTCAAACATTTTCAAGGATGTGCCAAATTAGACGCCCAATACGCAAAATTATCCCGCATATCGCCAACATAATAACAACTCTCCGCAACAATAATACCCGAATTTCCTCTCGCGAGGTGTCGCTGTTAACGCAACATACTTTTAATTACGTAAAACTCACGCCACATTCACATGGCACTGAGGCACTAATTACCATAATTTTACGATTCGCGCATGTTTTGTTTCTGACTATTTTCCAATTACGTATAACTGTTTCTGTCATTTCTGTCAAGGACACGCAAGTCATTAACTAATGTGATATTTATGGTGTAACCAACTTCTTATAACATAATGGACTACTAAACGGTAAATCGTATAGTCGAAAAATTTGCGATAGTGAATGAATCCTAAAGAAAACTATTTTTTTATTGCTAAGATACAGCATATAGGCTCACGACCAATTTAGTAGTAAGTATTTAAAGAAAAAAACAAACATTTACTTAGGACAAATCAACAAACGTTCTGATACAAAAATAAACAAACAAAAAAGCATTACCGAACCTATGGATGTTTGCGACGCTAGAAGTAGGGCGAACACACAGTTTGATCTTATTTAGTTGTTATTGAAAATCATTTAGTTCAAAGATTCAACTAATCCTATAGAGCAAGTTATAAAAAAAACCAAAAGTAATATATTATAATACTAGCCGTTTCCGCCCGCTTCTGATTAAAATTTTGGGGTTATGTTCTGATAAATAAAAATTCAAGAACTCGATCACAGCGCCACCTGCCGGGTCCAATTACGAATCTAAAACATTCTCGAATTCACTTGGAACACACACAAAAAATTTCAACAAAATCGGTCCAGCCGTTTAGGAGGAGTTCAGTGACATACACAGTACACACACACATAAGAATTATAGGTATATATATAATAAAGATATATAAGTAATAATAATAAATCCCCTGAGAGAGAACGGACCGTTGATCTTTGTATGCAGGTTTGTTCACGGTGTTTTCTTTCACCGTCGGTGCATGGCATTAAGCGAGAAAATCAGCAAAAGCGTTGCATGCTATCGTGAAATTCGAACCCGGGACCTCTAGATTGATCTCCCAATGTTATTACATTATGATATTCCACAGAGCTACCAGTTGCCTCGTAATAAATATGTTAACTAATATACAATAAACAACGATCGTAACAGTATGTAATAACAAATTTTTTGTAGATCATTATCAAAAATAAAGCCCCGATATATTATTTCCTTAAACTTCACACAAAGACAGTAGTTTCGTGACAGCGACGCGTTAAGCGAAACCTAACTGCCGGTTGAGAAACCGTATCCAATCGTGATCTTGCCCGGAACATTAACCTGGTAAAAAACTTGGACCTTGGAAAACACCATAGCTGTTTAACGCTCTACATTTTCCTATAAACTTGGCCAATTTTCAGGCGAAATACAGTTATACAAACCATTGCGTTTATTATCAATTATATATTTTATTGTTGAGAAAGAGCAGACAGGCTGACTGACAGCACATTTAATAATAAGCAGTTACCATCGCCTATGGATGTGCCGAGGCCAGCGGCACCGCGCACACGCTGCTGTCCCAAGGGGTACTGGAACCCGGGTTACTAATGTTGGAACACAACGCAATGTTATTATTGCGGCATACTTGTAGATCAGGGGTGCAGACAATACAGAAAACACCATCTAATTTCAAAATAAATGGCATAACACCTGTGTTATGGGTAGGTACTACTGCTGTAGTATTCAACACCTGTTCTCTATGTATATTTAAATTCATAATATACATTAGTAAATACTTAAATAATAAATAAATAATAATATATACATACTAATATTATACAATTACTAATCATATATATTTAAAACAAACATTTATTTTATTTTATTTAATCAATTAGATAACTATAGGCTTAAGCGATTATCCCCTCAGGGGCGCTTCTCTATCCGAGGAATGCACGGGTGTGCAAGGGTGGCCTAAAAATGGAGATCGCGCGGACGGGAGCTCGCATGATGCAGCTCCCTGGCTCCAACTTGGGGGCGAAAGCCGATGCCTTCGCCGCGCAGCTAAGGGATGTCCTCGGCAGGTCACATATCCGTGAGCCCGGACGTAGGCGATAGGAGAAAAGCGGGGTTTTTAATAGCGGTTAGTCGGATGGCCGAACATCTTTTCCGGAGTCCCCATATCCCTCGGTCCCCTCAGCCCGTGGGAACCCGTCAAGAGGGTTTTTCCCCGAGACTAAAAAAAAAGACAAGCGATTATATTCTTTTTGGTCTTATTGAATGTAAAAATTGACAATGACAAGTAATGAAACTTTGGAATTGATTTTTTTGTATATTTATATAATTTGTGAAATACATCGTGCTCAAGCATCAAGAAAATGATGTTTAAGTAATCTGAATATATTATTATGATTACAATACGGATTAACAGTGCAGGTTTTGCAATGCAAAACATTTTGAAGTTTTACAGTGATGCTGTTCAAACTGATGTAGAAAAATTGCAAATTAATTGAGTAGCTATGATGAAACCTTGGATTATAGAGGTTATATAGCCTTTGACAAGAGCCTTAATAAAATTCAAACTTATAATTAAATGAATTATGGTCGAATTTCTACCTCTGGGCGACCACTAGTAACCATAACCCTTTATTGTACTACTCAAATATAGTCGTAACAACTGGTGATGTTTTTGAGGAATGAATTCAGTCGAGAACTTTGATGTTGATCAACATAACATGCATGTACTTCTAAAAGATGTTGCTACAGATAGTAAACATAAATACATGAACACATAAATACTCGAGACGGGAATCGAAGCCGTGACTGCTGCAGGCGATTCGACGCTCTCAAGCCATAGCGCTACAGAATGTGGTTAATGGAACCTTTTCTGGTAAAAATTGTACGATACGTCAGTTTTGGGCATTCGTCATTACTGATGTCAAACACAAACGTGCAGTTTCCCGCTCAACGGCCCGTTTTCCGCCGGATGTAGAGAAGATGCAAATTCTTTATGTAAATCAAAAAAGACTGAACGGTTAACAATTTGAATTTCGATATGGCATGTCCAGTTGGGGCCGCGTGACGAAACAATGCGAACACCTGAATACAGTTGCCTGTCCATTGTTAAGATCCGAGAAGCGAAACATCTCGCTGTTACAAAACACTAAAGAGCGCAGAAATTAAGATTCATACTTTAGATCAGCGGTTCTTAAACTTTTTGACTGACGACCCAAAGATTAAATATATTTGATGCTCGCGACCCTAATGTTTTATTTTTCTTCCAGTGATAATAAAAAATAGGATTGACTAAAAGCCCGTGGTTTGTTAAAATTTATGTCATTATGAAATAACAAAAAAAAAATACATTATTAATTTTTTCTTTATTCAAATCAAAGTGAAACAAGCATACATCGGCAATATTAGTGACTACCTTGATGTTGTATTTTTGAGCAAAGAAGATATTTTATACGTGGAGTAAGTTTATGGAAAGTGCACACCGCATATCACGCTGAAGATCCAGTCTATTTCTGTACTTGATTTTTAAGACAAGGCACGAAAATTCTGCTTCACACAAATAAGTAGTTGGAAATGGTAGCAGAGCCTTTTCAGCTTCACTACCCGCATAGTACTTAACCTATGGTGCGTTCCGAGTCAGGACTCGAGATGTCACTGATTACGGCGTTCATAACGTAATTTAAAAAAATTTTACGACCCATCCTAATACCGCCCGCGTCCCGAATTTGGGTCGTGACCCGAGGTTAAGAAACGCTGCTTTAGATACTCGAGAGGTTCCGAGAAACTGACACTTGTCGTCGTATAACATACGTGTGGTGTTTTTATATATCTAGTGGTAGTATCATAATTATGGATGCGAAAGCCGAAATAAGTAAGAAAGCAGACGATGGACTATGAAGCAAGAATGTTCATTGCAAGAGGAATTAAACGCGAAAATAATGATACTAATAAGTTTACTAGCCTCCGTGCACAACCCCGCTTCAATCCAAGTGGAATATAATAAGCAAAAGTTTGTCTGTAGTGAGTGTTTTGCCTAATATAACTAAAACACCTGGAAAATTATCTTAGGACGGAATTGAGTACAAGTGCTTCAATTCCCCAGCATGGGTATAAAAATGAAAAATATAGATGTACCTCTGTAATCTATGGATTTTGTGCCGCTGTCATGCCTAATTGTAGATCGTTAACCCCTAGATTGTAGGTCGTCATTGTGAATGAAAATTCATAAATGACACTGTGACCCAGCTATGAATCGGTTCGTTGCGAATCGCGAGATAATTGCCTAAATAATTCTTTTTTTCGTACATTTAAATAGGTAGAAATCAGTAGGAGCTAGGTCCAGTAAATATGGAGGATGTTCCATCAATTCGAAGCCAGCTTTTTGAATTTTGATTTGTGCGCGCGGGCGTTATCTTGAAGAAACAACTTTAGCGAGTTTGCCACGTCGTTGCTTGCGTATTTCCTCACGCAACTTTTGTTATTTATCCTGCGTACAGTCCCCGTAATACTGGCTCCATGATTAAGGTATTAGATCATTACCACCCCTTTGCTGTCCCAGAAAAAACAGCCCATGTCTTACTAGTGCGGCTGAAATCGCCTTAAATGTCTACGGAGTTGGAGATAACGGTTTCTTCCAAGTCATGTAATGTTTTTTCGTTTCCGAGTCATAATGGGGAAGCAATGTTTCGCCCATAGTTATGAATCAAATCAAAATCGGTTAATATCTTGTTGTAACAAACCCAAAAAGCGTGGTGAAATTTTCAGTCTCGTTTGTTTCTGCGCGTCAGAAAGCATTCTAGGCACCCAGTGCGCTGATACTTTATATAAATCTTTATTTCTTCTGCTGTAAAACAAACAGTAACACGATGATCCGCCAAGACAATGTTTACAACTTTTTAATCATTTGTTCAGTCACTACCGATGTAGGGCGTCCTGTGCGAAGGTTGTCGTTATTAGAAATTCTTCGCTTGAACTCAACACAGCAACGTGCAACCGTAAAATATGGAGGAGCATGAACCCCTAATGTTGCTGCCATGTCTTGATTTACCAGCTCCGTAGTAACATATTTCAAGCAGAGATATTTTATTATCGCGCGAACTTCAATTTTATCCATTTTAACCGACGAAAAAAACGGAGGAGGTTCTCAAGTCGACGCGTATATTTTTTTAAAATTTATTTTTATGTATGACAACGCATAACTTTTTGCAGAGTAGTCCGATTTTAAACATTCTTTTTTATTGGAAAGGAAGTTGGTCCCATATAAATTTGGGAAAAAAATTACAACCCTAAGGGTACGAAAACAGAGAATGATTGATTATTCACTCACTGATTATATCTATGATCACGCATAACTTTTGACCACATTGATTTATTTAAGCATGTAGTAATAATTAGTAGATTATAGCCACAAAAATTATAAATTAAAAACTTTTTAACAAAATTTAAACCGCCGAAACAATTGAAAAGCAAAAAAATAATAAACGTTCTTTTTATTAACCTTAATAACTAAGTTCTTAAACTAATGTAAGTACAATATATCTGAGTAATTTTGAGTCGGCTCCAAACAAACAAATTAATTAATTACGTAAAGCGAGATACGTGGCGGCGGCGCAATGTGAGACACCCCTTCGTCGGAAAATGCCGAGCGTTTACGAAGTTAATGTCAGCAAGAAAGCAACCCGAACGGGCACACACGTGAGGGCACTGGCGCCGACTCAAAATTGCTTAAGTATACTTACATTAGTTTAAGAACTTAAGGTAAATAAAAAAAAGGTTTATTAATTTTTGTCCTTCAGTTTTTTCGGCGGTTTAATATTTTTTTTGTTAAAAAGTTTTTTATTACCTATAAAAGAATTTAATCGTATAATCAGATAAAATAAAATTAATATCAGTAAAATAAATTTTGAAACTGTATTTACAGAATGACCTTGAAGTGAATGCCGTTGCCATGATGCGAAGGATGGAAGGAATGTCAATAAATAATAACGTCAACATATATAAAAGATAAGATTGCCAAATACCATAAAATCTTAGTCAGATCGCGTACTTACAGTTTACGAAGGTTGGTAAAGTTAAATACTATTTAAGATATTTGTTTTAATGGATAATGGTCCATTAACACGTCTATGACGGCGAAAGACCAAATTCGTACTTCTCTACTAGTTTTGACTCGTAATATTTTTCTAATAAATATAGTTCTCTAAGGTTTCGTCGAAACGGGAGCGGTACGTGAATGCATGCCCCGAAAGGATATATCACGTGTCGGGCTGTAGGAAAACCCCGGGGTGGTTTTATTGTGTATACCAGCGCCGTGCGTCCCTATTGTCAAGTATGGGAGGCATACAGGCGCATTGCACGGGAGTACCACACTGCCCGCCACTAACTCTCGAGTGCTGGGTTGTGCATAAACATTTTCACCTCAAAAACAAAAAGAGACCTCTATCTTGCCTCAATTTAAAATACGAAAACAATAACACGTCAACACGAAACATAAACCTTACGAAAAAAGGAAAAACAGAATTGAAAAATTCGCACCAAATTACTGAGGGGTGCATAAAACAGGGAGCCGTAACAACAAGTCAACCGTTTTATATTGTGAACATCAAACGCGTGAAGGTTTATTCTTTTATATTAATGTTATATTAATTCTTAATAATATATTGATACAAATATCTTGTCTCTGTATTCTATACGTAAATAATTTTTGTTTACGTATGGAAAGTTTACCATATTAACCTCAACTCTATCCGAGACGTTAAATTTGAAAATACTTATCTGGCTAATCAATTGTCATCTCTTCTAAAAGTTAGTACTGACCGTGTCTTGTTTAAGTAAATTAGTAGCCATATTAAAATTTAGTATATTTCTTTTTTTCACGGAAATACCCTTTTTGCATGTCGCCCCCCCCACTGCGGGGGAGTCGGGGATACGTGTAACTCTACGATTACCCATTAAAAACCCCCATTATTCTCTTATCACCTAGTACCTGGGTCGACGGATTGCTTGCCAACCTCGTGGCCAAGTTGGTAAAAGCCTGCCCCTTGCATCAGGGCAAGCCGATTCCAGGGTGTGCGAATGAAAAGAAGGATTTGAAACCCCCAGCGCTCTCCTGTGTCAATTCGAGATTGACGACGGTACACGGAATAGCATGTGTGTCCACACCCTCACGGCGTAGTTGTTGGCAGCGGAACCTCGTTCCATTTTTGCATTTTAGGCACTTATAACTTGTGGAATTCCAGGTTAAAATCAGCGCGATACGAGTTGTTAAGTCAGAATAATAATTATGAACTTCATAAACAACTTCATTTTAATCAACATTTATACTAGGTATAGAATGTAGAGCGATGAGACGTATACTCGTAGACGGCCAAGCTGGCTTGTGTTGAATCTATTTCGGTCATATGAATCATTATTTATTTAGAAAACTTAAAACAGTGGCCTAGTTTTTTTTTATTCATAGTATAAAATTATTGCATCGGGCTCTTGTCGACGCTGGAGTACTTGTCCAGTAATCCTCTACTGCAACACGCCCTGGCAGAGGGATATGCTTTCGCATGCGCCTCCGGCCCGGGCGGGGCCTTCACTGAGCCGTGACTTTCCCAAGAATGGCAAAATGAGGGAATTGCTTTAGTACTCTGCAGGCAAAGAAGACCGACAATGAGTCTTCTTTTCCAATCTACACACTCGCTCTTTCTGACTTTCTTAATCATTTTATTATTAATATATTAGATCACATCGCGACAGAGCGTGTTGCGTAGGAACATAAAATCTGTAAGCCCTTGGGATTCAATAATCCTTTCAGGCTATAAACATATTGAGGTAGACGTCAAAACAACTCCGCGGCCGGGGTCGGCCTGACAAAACAACCCCTAACCCGTCTGGATGGAAACCACCCTCGGTCTATAAGTATGCCGCCATAATAATCTAGCGTTGCGTTCCTCCAGCATTAGTGCCCCAGGTTTTAGTACTCCTATGCGGACAGCAGCGAGTTCGCGTCGTAAACATCTATAGGCGACGGTAAATGGGTACTACAAATGGACCGTCAGCGTCAGTCTGCTGTACATCAATAAATGAATACAGAGGCTGGGGAAGTGGAATGGAACAAAATTGTGCTGCACAAATTCATTAAAGAGCATTTGAATAGCGTGTTTTAACCCTTCTCTTGATAGTACCCGTTCTCTTGATTGAATCCGTGCAGAAGCGGAGAAAGAATACTAACTTTCTGCAGCCGGGGTCGGCCTGTCGTAAAAGGAAACAAAACAACCCATCCTAGCTACGTGGTAAGGCTCCAAGCCCGTTTGGATGGCGACCAAATTCTAAGCGCGCCGTCAGCCTGTCTGCTGTCGTACAGCAATAAAAAAAAGTATATCTGTGCAGCTACAAAAAATTTACAAATGTCTGGTCTTCATATTTTTTTTATTCCAAATGAATTATTTTTATTTTCAAACCAAGTTGAGGTATAGTTAAGGCTATAAGCAAATATACGTGTATTTTTTGTACTATTTTTACAAGCATCCCTTGATCATAAACATTATTCCAACATTTTTTCTATAATTCAGAACAGAAGAATCTTGGCAAGTTAAGGGTTAAATCAAGGAGTATTCAGAGCCTTGTGTCGAAAAAGTTTCCACGACTACCGAAAAAAGGGCTAAAACTAACCCAGATTGGGTGAGTTATGTTCGCATAATCTTTACTCACGTCTCACTTCACATCGTTGCCCGAAAATGTGGTTTTACTGGCTTATTGTTATAAAAGGACTGGCGCGTTGTCGCTCTTTTAAGCTGTGATTTAGCCACGACCTTTGTTATATGACCTACTTTCGGAAACACGCCTTGTTACAATAGAAATGTATCAAATGCGAATGAATACGATTTGATGGTACTGTATCGTATCTTGACCTGTGGACTGCCTACACAGACTTTTCTAACACACGCCTTTGGATTAGTTTGAATCAAAACAAACACTAATGTGACGCGGAAACCTTGCGGGAGTCGCGAGTTTCATTTCCGACTCAATTCTGGATGTTTATTTTTACATGGCATTTAAGGACAACATTATAATATACATTTATATATGTATATATATAGATATATATATATATATATATATATATATATATATATATATATATATATATATATATATATATATATATATATATATATATATATATATATATATATAATAAAATGATAGAGGTCGCAGTTGTGCGCGCATCACGGCAAAACTATATGGATATATTTCAGCTAAATTTTCTAAGTTTTATTTCTAAAACACTTGGCCTTTATATATACATATATAAAAAAAAGTATTGCTATATTTTCATTTAATATAAAGTTATTAAAGTTTTAAGGCACAACGATTTTTATAACTACTACTAGTATGTAGTGATGTGTGTTTTCTTGCCGCGGAGAAGAGGGGCAAGCGGTGTAGCGCGCATGCGTACGAAAACTTCTCATATTTTTTCGATTTACTTTTTTCTGTTATTCCGCGGGAACGGTTAGTTTATATAAAATAAAATATAATTATATCCCTGGAGGGGCGGACAAAGAATACTGACCCTGCGGCTGGGGTCGGCCTGTCGTAAAAGGCCACATAACAACCAACCCAAGCTACATGGTAGGGCCCCAATCCCGTCTGGATGGCGACACCTTTGGTCTTAAGTATGCCGCCATAATAACGCAAATGCTGAGCTAGGGCTAATTTGGGACAAATATTACATACAATTATTAAAAAAAAAATTTATTCCTAAATAAGTACATTTTATTTCTTTCTAGTGGGTGTGTTAATAAACTGATGAAGTTGCTAGTTCAAGCCCTTTTTTTTAATTGGGACCTAACTGCACCAACACACTACCATGATTTGAAAAAAAATACATTTTCTAAACTATAACAATAATATTTAAAAAAGTCATTCTCAATTATCAATCAATCTCACGTCATTATGTCAAAGACTAGTTAGGATTCACATCACTATACCTTAGCAACTTGCAATTTTAAGTTTCTACATCATTTAAATTATTTGGTCATGGGTTTTTTTTATTGTATTTATAACACAAGTGCTGTGTGACTGTAATGGTACACCATTATATTTGTTTACTTTCTTTCCAGATATTTTTTTGAGCATCAAGTTTTTAACCAACTTAGGTATCTATGTATAAAATTTTCCTAACAGGTAGGTACTTAAAATACCAGATTTTTGTAGCTGGGTTACAATTGTACATGGAATGTTTAAATCTTTAAAGCTTTTGTGCAATGTTTTAGGGATGTGGAGAGCATTAGTAGGGATTAATACCTGTGTGTTTATTATTATTATTACAATGTAACATAATAACAATGATAAATATTATTAGAATAATTCTATAAGGTATTTTTAATATAAAAAAATATCAATAGAATAATGTCAGTTTTGAAAAAAATATGCATTTAACTTTTTGCCATACTTGGATACTACATAGTCTAAATATTATTGCTACATTAAAGAAAAAATGATATGTTATTTGTTGTATTTTGGATTTCAAATGAAACAGTTGGTAAAATCACTGATTTGATAAACACTCATAGTAAATGCTTGTATATTTTTGAAATGGCTGGCTTGTACAGTTATATGTAGGTATATATGTCAGATCCATCACTATTCTAAAATATGAAGATATGGTAGCAGCTAGTTCTTAATAGATATCAACATATCACTGAAGTAATTTCATAAAAATATAATAAAATGCCAAGTATTTGGATGAGTATGATTTGGCATTGCAAGATAAGATAGTTTTCAAGATATTATGTTTATTTTCTGTTAGCCACCAAAAGAACTTAATTTAATTTCCTACATTCTCTTTTTTGTTTAGAGTGGATGGATAAAGAAAGAGAGGGAGACTAAAGAAAAGATGGATGGATTGCGAAAAGATGATATGGTGAAAATAGGTGTACGAAGGAGCTTGCCATAGTTTTTAATTTTAATAATAATAGAAATATACATAACATTGGTATAAATATATAGACTAGCTGACACCCGAGACTTGGTTAGGGAGACTTATTCAGCATTGATTGATATGCCCCTTGGCAGGGAGCAGGGATGCCGCAAGGCAAGAAAACACATAGTGCTTATAAAAATCTTTGTTCCTTAAAACTTTAATAACTTTATAGTATATGAAGATATTGTAATTTTTTTAAATTAGAAAACAGCCCTTATGTCTAAGAAATAAAACTTAGAAAATTTAATTGAAATCTATCTCTCTATATGCAGACCTCTATCATTTTATTTATATAGAAAATATCCAAAACTTACACTCATCTTTAAAATGTAAAAAAATTATTATAAAATAAATGATAATAAATTGCAGTTGCAAATAATCTCATAAAAAAGGCTAAATTATTTTATACTTTATATTCTATGACTGATTTGAAATGAATTCAAACAAGTACCTAACACATTCATTATAATATTATATCCTAAGAATTGGATAGACCAGATTATTAGAAAATGCATTTGTTAATCAAAAGAAGCCAATAAATTCTATATTATATTAAATAATTCTTAAATAAAATATTTGTTCTATAATTTAATTAATTAAAAGATAATGAATAAATTATACAAAGAAGTTAAAGCTATCAAAAGTTATTTTGAAATTTGTTCCTTTTATCTGAAATGGTGCATTTTCATTTAAATATATTTAAATAAATTATTGTTCTTTTTACTGTCTTAACTAACTTTAAAAAATTATCATAAAAACAAAAGTGGACCTTACTCCTTGAATTGTACATAATATTTTTGCAATATTTAGAATGTTTTCAAGCTACTTATTCTTGAAAATTTCATTAACTGATCTGACTATCACAAGTAAACATTACTGCTGTCAAAGATTTTCAATCAGCTATGCTTAAATTTAAATAAACAACATTATTTCATGTAAATAAATACAATTGAACACCTGTTAAAACACCGCAATATCTATTCCGTTGAATCAGTATGTGGAGTGGCCGCAACGCCTCGAGAGAAAGGAGTTTTGAAACAAAAAAAAATTGTGACCTTTCAACAACCCAAAATGTTGGTGGGTCACCTCACCTTATCTCCTGGTATATTTTTTGCCGACATGATGTGTCACCTTGCTGTTCTGTGATCCGACGTCTTGAGGACGATTTATCCAGAGACAGGATCTCACTTTTGCAGTGAGAGCCCAGCATACGACACAAAACACTGCACACTACCGATCACTTGGCCATTATCACAGATCGAATGGTGCATCAAAGCCATAAAAACAGAAACCGATCCATGGTCTGGATTCGTTTTTAGCACGATTTTCCATTGAGATTCATCGACACAAATAATTTTTCACAACACAATACACAAACACGACTGACAAGCTAACTTTTGAGTTTAGCTTGACGGAAAATGGCGAGGTTGTTGGTGACGTCTCCCGCGACTCACTCCTCGCCTCCGCGCATGCCATCTATGTCAGTTAGACGTTTTTGTATTTAGCCCAAGAGGGCAGTGCTTGTCATTAATAGTATCCTCAATAATCTTTAATAATAAATAATAGATGTCACTGTTATATTTTATTTTACAAACTTCAATTAATTGTGTCCTATTTTGATAGGTTTTGTATTTTGATATGTTTATATATATTTGTTTATCGACTTTTTGAACACATTACCTCATCCGTACTTTCAAAAATTATAAAATTAGCAACAATAGGCCTTAATTAATTATTACAAAAACTAAATTAATTAAATAATTTATAATGTACAAGCCGTGCCATTGAATTCTTTTATTTGAATATTATTACACATCGATTAATCAGTGAGTTCAAATTATCAGTAAATTTTATATATTAGGAATTAAATTAGGAATTTTCTATTATAATGTTTTCTTTTGCTTCTTGGATATGATAGTATAGCTAAACTTGTGCATTTTGCCAATGTCATTTAGGAAATTAAATGTAACATCGCTAGTTTTCTGTCCAAGGTTGCCATTTGTAAAAATGTTTCATATCCTTAATTATATCTAGAACCTACCAATTCTACCAATTTCAAACGTTACTTATTTAGTTCTTGGTAAATATGAGGTTCTTTGCGGAAATAATATATTTAGTATTTATTCATGAGATTGCTGTCTTATAGGAATTAACATTTCCAAATATTTTATTTTCCTATGGTTATGACACCTAAATTATTTTTAGAGGTTCTAAAATTTTCAATGCATTCATATATTATAAGAATTACTTTTATTTGCATTATTAGTGGGTATTTATTATGATCGTTGTCATCATACTTATATATTGAATTAATAATTATACATATAACTATGACTTACTTTGGAAAAAGTACCGTCGGAGCTTTTGCGTATTTTCCAATACTGGTACCTTCATCAGGTAAACAACGTGATAAGGGCTAATAAGTTATCCGAACCCTATTCCCTTGACTGTGGTGTGAGGCAGGGTGGAGTAACCTCACCCAAGCTCATCTATCAGTGCATTTATATATAAATTAAAGAGCTTGGGTGAGGTTACTCCACCCTGCCTCACACCACAGTCAAGGGAATAGGGTTCGGATAACTTATTAGCCCTTATCACGTTGTTTACCTGATGAAGGTACCAGTATTGGAAAATACGCAAAAGCTCCGACGGTACTTTTTCCAAAGTAAGTCATAGTTATATGTATAATTATTAATTCAATATATAAGTATGATGACAACGATCATAATAAATACCCACTAATAATGCAAATAAAAGTAATTCTTATAATATATGAATGCAATGAAAATTTTAGAACCTCTAAAAATAATTTAAGTGTCATAACCATAGGAAAATAAAATATTTGGAAATGTTAATTCCTGTAAGACAGCAATCTCATGAATAAATACCAAATATATTATTTCCGCAAAGAACCTCATATTTACCAAGAACTAAATAAGTAACGTTTGAAATTGGTAAGTCGAATGAAAATAATTGTCCTATAAGTACAAATTGGTAGCAAATTTGTACTAAGTGTATGTAGCTCATCTACCAATTTTTAAAATTATGAGCTAGCATCACTACTTCCGTTAATCATAATTCGCAAAATGGCGGATGGTGTGGATATAGATTTGTACGCCGATGATATTGAAAATGATTTTAATCGCCAGGTAAGTAATTTATATATATAACGCTGTTCAAATTCTTAATTATTGCCCGTATAGCTTTTTATTTATTAGTCGCATACATCTAAGTTTATGACCAATATTAACCTTTGACGCCGGGGCGTCCACAGGACGAGTTTGGTGGCGACAACGTCGACTTATACGACGACGTGATAGGTGCTCCGTCACAGAAGCCCGAGGATGGAGATAGGCCTCCCAACCAAGGACCACCGCACTTGCATCCCTCGGAGGACCAGAACGGCGGTCCACCGTATCACGGACCAAACCACGGACATCATGGCCGACGTTTTCAGCTTTACGTCGGCAATCTTACATGGGTTTGTACTAGATTTTGTTGATAGATTATGTAAATATAGGTTCAGTTTAAGTATTTATATCTGTTTTTGCTGTAAAAAGCAAAACAGAATATTGGTGAGTTGATGTCATTTGTATTTCCTGAGTTGCAATTTCGAGTCTCTTGTTTTCGATTTGTATTGATTATTTTGTTATTACTCTAAATAATACCATTGTTTGTTTATTTTTACGTTATCTATTTAATGTTCTAAATAAATTTAAGCTTGTGTCACTAAATTATATTGTATATATCAATATTAATAAATAAATCTAATTGTAATAAAATAATTATGTGAATTCACGTAAATAATTCTTTATATTGTGTAGATGGGCTATAAAAAACTGGTTAGTGTTGAGCCTAGTATTAAGATGAATTGCCATTGTGAAATGAAAATGTAGATAAATTTGGATGTATTGGATGCATAACATAATTGTGATCTCAGAGATATCTAAAGTGCACTGTAAATCATGGAATTTGTTTTCATAGAATTAATCATACTCCTTATTAAATTACTGTAATAATTTTCAGGAAATACAGATGGCAAACTTACACAATAGTAACCAAATCAAAATTTATTGATAACCCAATATATTCTTCCAGCGTTTTATTTCCAAATTATTTGGTTACTTTACACACATTAAGTATTGATGTTAATTTGATGAATGTAAACTTTTATGAATAGTACAGTACCTATAGCTTAAATAATTATATTTTTTTTATCGTTAATAGACCCAGTATGGTGTAAAGTATAGAATATATTCAGTTTTTAACCTGTTTTAACTGAAAATAGGCCCTTAATATTTTGTTAAAATTCACTTAAAGTTAATTTCTTAATAAAATTGTCTTGCTTTAGTTTTACAATTAAATTCCTTCTTTTCAGTAAATTTTTGGAATGTCTTTTACATTCATATTGATGTATGTAGCAAAATGTTCATATATATTTTGTATTACGTTTTACCAAGCCTAAGTCAGCTAATTGTTGGTTTGATGCAAGTAGTGTTAATATTTATTAGGACAACGATTATCAGAGAAGCATAGCATGGCATTTTTTTTACCACACTTTTATTAACTTGAAATGTATTTATATGTACGTTGGAAAGGATGTGGATTTTTTTTATGCTGAGGAAAAGCAGAGACTGACAGCAGTTACCGTCGTTTATAGATGTTTGCGACCGCAGAGGCCCCACGTAAATGCTGCTGTCTACTAGGGGTACTAGTGCTGGAACACAATACAAACTTATGGTGGCATACTTATAGACCAGAGGTGGTTGCCAATGGGCTTGGGGCTGTGCCACCTAGCAAATTTGGATTTCCAGCCTAAGGGAAAATTAGCACAACCCATTCTGTTTCTAAAAAATTATAAGGGATATATTGATTACCCTGTCTTCTAAATCATAAGAAGATGCCCAATTCATTTGTAAAGTTTAGCATCAAGCAGTTCAATCCAATTTGGCCACATTTGTTTTGCATATTAGAAAAAAACAAAGCTCATATACCCTGGCTTTCATTGAGGTACATAGCTTATTCTTATGAAAATGATTGGAAGGTGTGTAGTCAACCTTAAAATGCTTCTCAATTTTAATCAATATGAGCTAGTAGATTAAGATCATTCTAAACAAGCTATTACATGTTTTTAATTTTTTTTACTATAGCTATTGTAAATTTCTGAAGGCTACTTATAGCCTATACAAATTTTAAACTTATATTGATCAAATTAACATTGTTTTAATAGGCATTCTATATAAAAAATAGACTTAAGTTGCTTAAAGTTTTTTGCAACTACATTCAGAAAGTTAAATAATATCCTAAAATATATATAATTATGGTTTTTATGTAATAACTGACTGCAAATATATTTTTGTTAGAAAAATAAATGTTTAGGAAGAATAATGCTCTAAATAGTTAAATTATTATTTGATATATTTAATTTTTGTCCTTATAAATTAATGAATAAAATAAAAAAAAAATCCACTATTTTCAAGTAGTTGCACAAGACTTATCCATTTTTATAAGCAGTACTTCATTATTATGTAGATTATAACAGACATGGGATTTTCTGTTCTGTTTTTACATAATAGTGAAGTTTAAACAAATATGATATCCCTGATTAAGCATCATTTACAAAAATTACGTAAAATATACTGAAAATTAATTAAATTCTAGTTCTGTATCAGAACAAAAGCAAAAACAAGGTAATTTCAAATTCAGAATTTATGTTTATGTTTGTTATGTTATGTTCTCTATGGTATTTTGGTATTATAATTGAAGTAGTTTGTTATACAAATAGTGTAACTTGTACGATAAATACATAAATTTTTAATTTCTGAATACTTTGTGTGTATAGTTTTGTATTTATCAAAAATTGCAGATAGCTGTTGTTTTTCCTGATACTTGTTTTTGCTTAATGGCATAAAAATTAAAAAAAAAACTATTAATTGTCAACATAATTACTATGCCATTTCATTTATTTCTTCACCATTTCATTCTAAATTTATTAATTAGCTTACTTCTATGTAGTTTTTGTGTAAGAAGATACCCAATATACAGTTAATGACTTTAAATTTTGGTAAAGGTAATTAATTTTTATATGTTGATATCTATTATATATAACATTTTCATATTATTTGTATTGAGACTTTCATGTTTTAGACTAATGGTAAATAAACACTTTACTAGTAAAAGGGTGGTGTTTAGTTAGTAATATTATTGACAGTTAATACTTAGACTGAGGTCTATGTCTTATTCACATTATGTGAATCCCTTATCATAAATTTAACATTAATTATTGACCACTTAACAATAAAAATATTTTGTTATTTTATAACCAATTAAAAGAGATATTTGCATCAAGCTTTAATATGTTTGGTACATGTTAGTTTGTGGACAATTCTTAAAATGTTATGTTTATTTCAGTATTATTGGAATAAAAACATTTCATATAATGATTTGAAATTGAAATTTGTAGACTGACATCTGTAGTTATGTAAAATAATTAGGTAAGTATGTAATGTAGTCATTTTAGCTATGACTGAATTTTAGCTCTGAAACATATTTTTAGAGTGTTGTATAACAGACACATTGTAAATATCTCTTTGAATTCTTTATGTTCTAAATTGATATAGTACAAAAAAAATATCTATATTTATTTAAGGATACATTTGCATGTCTGTTTAAATGACTGCTATGGGATGAATGAATGTGATTTTTTTATTGTATATATTTATTTATTTTAATATATGAAATCTTCATACCTTTTATGTTTACACATTTTAACAATAACTCGTTTAATGCACCTGTGTGATTTTTAATTATTATATACATTTTGCTAATGTATATACTGTGACATATAATGTTTTTAATATCGTAAGTATGGTATAGATAAAAACACATATTAGCTTATAAGTTGAGTCTTTAGTCCGTTTAAATAAGTTGTTTGCTTGCTGTCGATTGGTCTACACTAATTGGTTAGATACCATAGGTTAAGGCATATAATTTCTGATTTAGCTAATAACATATTATTTTTTTTATTCAGGAAACATATCACGTAAAAACAAATGTTAAAATAGTATCAATTGATTAAGTCCGAAATGGTTAGGACCATTTCGGACTTAATCAGCATATGCTCGTTTTATATAATATAAAACAAGCACTGGTTTTGCGCTAGGCCTATGGAATAACTTAGCGTAAACAATATTGTTTACGCTAAGTTAAGTAACAACGCCAATCTATATAGATTGGCGTTATGTTATTTGTTTAGGATCGTCAGTAGATTTTAGTGTTTAATATTTTTGACTTCAAATGTACTATCTATTTAATGGCATTTTGTGTTATAAGTCAAATCAGGACTTGTTTTTCTTTGCTCTATGTGATTTGACAAATCAATGGACAGCAAGATACGTATTGATGGGGTGGATTGATCGGAACTCGGGGTATTCATAGAATATACTATTCTATGGCTTGTGATGCTTTCGTGGAGACAGAATTATGGGAATGTGTCTGTTTGAAGTTCCCATTATTCAGATCTCTCTTGTATTTAATATTTATATTTTTCTTATCAGGTTACGAGGAGGTAAGATGAATGCTTACATTTTGTAGTTATGACTTCGGATTTGTAATTTCTTTTTGTTTTATAATTTTCTTTTAGGATATTGTATGATCTCGTGGAAATTTTTGTGATATCTTAACGCTTTCGATTGATTCAACAAAAATATTTTATACTTTGTGTCAGCAAATAATAGGGCATGTCAACGTATACGGACGGGGTTTCTGAGATGTGCATGAGCCAAGCGTGCTTATTTGTCAATTGAAGGTATACTATCTGTATGCCTCTTCCATTGTATCCACCGGATTTAGCGATTAATCGAGCTTAGCTTTACAGCGTGAAATGTATTTTACGGTTTTTTTATTATTGTACATATTTCGGTTCATATTAGTCTAAAATGTGATTTATTTCTAATAAATGTAGTTAGTTGTAATTTTGAATAAAGCACTTACGTTGAAAACTATATTGTTTATGGAATTAAGGAATTGTTCTATCTTACAGTGACATGTACGTAATCAAATAACGTACGTTATGATGTTATGACTTATGAGTCGATCTTTTATGATCATGTTAATTAAAATATTTTAAACACATTTTCCAATTTATATTTTTCAAATTTCAATGTATGTCAACATAATTTTTTCTCAATATGAATTATTGTTAGTATTGAATAAGTAATTATTGAGATTCCCGTAAAATAAGCGTAAACCATGTACAATATCATAAGATATCCTGTATTATGAACGATTTTATCATAGTTCCTTAGATGTGAAATCTAAACAAATTTCTATGTTCGAGGTCTGATAAATGTGCTTTATCGCCTATAATCTTCATTCTATCAGTGATAAAAAAACTGTGATGAAAAGAAATAAATATATGGTCACAAATAAACTTCTTTCTTTTCTCCCGCCGGTCCCTACTAATATGACAATAATATCAAGTACGAACTACAATATTCGCGGTGTTGCTGTGAGTTACTTCGAGTAAATCAGATTAGGATTTTTTTGCGGGTGCAAGTAGGATTTTCGATTCGTCGAAGTGATGTCGATTAGGTTGTATTTTGGAAGATAACACGTTAGGTTATTCGTTGACTAAAGAGGTATGTAAGGTGCGCTTTGACGGCTTCGTAAATCGTGCATTAAGCGTTAAATGGAGCACCCGGCTGAGATATGCCTAAAACTTTTCCAGTGGGCGACGGACCAAGACATTGCTAACGCGATCGCGGACGTCGGTGTCACTGACTTCCAAGACGTCAAGTTCTTCGAAAATAGGGCGAATGGACAGTCGAAAGGTTACTGCGTCATATCCCTCGGTTCGGACCAGTCAATGAGGATGGTCCTGGACCGTCTGCCCAAGAAGGAGATTCACGGACAACATCCACTTGTCACATTGCCAACTAAACAGGTAAAATTTACTAGTTAAAACCTACGATTCGGCATTCTTTGATACTTTATCTTGCTATCTAAAAATAATCACTCGGTAGAGAACACGAGGTAGGGCAAAATTACCCATTTGGCGTCTTAGTCCTTTACTAACCAGTGAAATTTAGAAGCTTGTGAACCTTTGTAGAAGTTCAATGCTTATGTTTGCTATTTAGTTAGTAGTAATTAGTAGGATTACCCTTATTGATGGCATTATACGATGCATTTCATTAACACTATAATAATATATGAACAATCGTAAGGATAGACGTTAGGAATGAAAACGTAGGTTTCAAGAAGAAATAATAAAATTGTATAACAGGATAATTTCGTGTGTAAATGAGCCTACCCTGTCCTCTACAAAAGATTAAATTTTAATGGAATTCTTTTATTTAGTCTAGTATGTATAGCAAATGTTTTTTATGAATTCTAATACGATATGAATTAATTTATAATTATTAAAAGAAATTCAAATCGTATAGTTTCTGGTTTGCTTAAATTTAAGACCAATATATGAATTTACATACTTTGCCAGTGTTATACTCAGAACATCATACGATAGTTGGGCTAGCCAAGTCTCTTCATCCCGTGATTTCCACGGGCAACTTAAATGTAGCAAAATTGCACGATGCAAGTGTTTTTCTTACTATATTGAGGAGGGCATCCCGTTTATATGTTAATATTTTCTTAAGTTTTATAAATTCTATTAATTTGAAATTTATAAAAAAAATTGGTGATAGCATCTGAAAGTGGTTTTCTTATGTTTTAAAGATAAATATAAAAGAATTTCGATTCATAACTTCAGCGTTTACAGGGTTAACAATTATCTAAAAAATCCCGAGTGCTAAGCGATTATTTGCGTATAACGATTGCAATTTTTTTTTGCTTAACCTTTTGTACTATATGAAGACCTCTCTAATCGAATGTTGATTGTTCATTGCGAACCACTACGGATTATTGAGAGTACGGGCTAGAAAAAATGGATTAAATTGTTAGAGAGTAAATACGATGTTTTCGTTTTATTTTAAAATTTAGTTTGACTCCCTATTTGGGGATATACATTGTGATATGATTTTGTGCCGATTTTTAAAACATGCTATTAATTATTCAAATATATGCCGGCAATGCTCATAAGGCGGTTTTGGTGATTGAAATAATATTACTCAGGCGCTGAATCAATTTGAGAGTCAATGCAAGACGAGGGCTACTCCACCGGGACCCAACAATCCCGGAATGAGAGGACCTCACCCCGGCGGACCGCCTGGGCCGCATCCTGGAGGTAAATGATTGAACAGAAATTATCGCCTAATTTAAAAACACGAGGCATGCCTTTTAAGTTTTGTAGTTTGAAGAAAAAACAACACAACTAGAACCTTAAGTACTTGTTATTGTTTTTCAAAGTATTCACCACGTAGTTTAATACACTTTTCCATTCGCTCAAACCAGTTAATAAAACATTAATTCCACTCTAAAGTGGGGGTGTTCAAAATGGCTGACTAGATAGCGTCGACTGCTTCTTCACCGGACTGGAACCTTTGACCACGAAGACTTCTTAATTTTAGGAAATGTAAAGAAATCGTTAGGGGTTAGGTCAGGACTGTATGGAAGATGGTCAAAAATTTCTACTTTTTCCTGCTTCAAATACTCAATCGTTTGACGAGCGCTATGTGAGCTTGCGTTGTCGTGGTGCAGGATGATGCGTCGCTTTGAGTTAGATTTTCGTAGTTCGGCGATGACTTGTGGTAAACAAACTGCTGTTAACCACTCTGCGTTAACCGTTCTACGATCTTCAAGTGCAATAGTCGCAACATGACCCGGTTTTGGCCACCATCTTCTTTGAAGTGCTTCGAGAACGAACAACTTTAGTCGGCTTTGGCTCGTCTTGAAAGACCCAGATTGTAGATTGTTGTTTGGAATCAGGATCGTAGGTATAGATCCAAGATCACCACCGATGATGTCGTAGACGTGATTTGACTCTCCTCGGTTGAACCTTTACAGACGCTGTGACTAAACAATAGCATTAATCTTATTACTTTCAACTGTTTTGAGATTCAAAATTTAAACACATTCGAATATAGAACAGTTCCAAATTCAAAATTGCCGGGAAATATGGAAACGACAGAACTTAAAAGGCATGCCTAGTAATGCAGAACATAAAAATACGAAATTACCATCAATTATGGTATAATTTAGACTTTTACTATGAAGAACTGTTAGTTTTTACTAGTGATTCCTATATTTTGCAACAGAATGTCAGTTTGCAATAATAAGTAATCCTAACTGAAACACATTTTACTGACCTTCTTGTATTTTTGTTGGAGGTAGTTGACAAAATTAACTAAATTATTATTTCCTACCAACCCTTCTAAACATGAGGCCGTTAATCACTTTTATTTCGCATAAACTGCGAGAATATTTATAGAAATGCAATTTATTACATTTGGATCTTAAAAAGTTAGTAAAAGACCGTGAAAAAGGCCGTACTACCAAAAATAATAATCTACTAATTATCCTGACGCAATAGAATTCTTCGGTGCTGGTCCGAATGGTCCAGGCCCAGGACCAAACGGACCTCGTATGATGATGCCGGGTGGGGGCCCGCACCATCAGCTGCGGGGGCCACCGCCAGGCGCTCCGCATGGTGTGCCTCCGCATCACATGCCGCAGCACCAGGGACCGCCGCCGCACCACATGCAGCACCAAGGGCCCCCGCCGCACCAAGGCCCGCCGCCCCAGCACCGTCCACCTATGCAGGTAATTTAATAACTGTATTGATAATTTGAGTACTTAAATAGCGTTGAGTTAGTTAATTCAATATTTCCGGCTGCTGCGGGCGCGTCCCCCTGAGAAAGGGCCGCAGCCCGCACACACATGGCCGAGAGAGGGGCGCGCGCAGGTGTTCCGCGTGCCTAGCTTACTCTTGTGTGAGGAAGAACAGACCGAGGCTCATCACTCCCTCTGATTTGGAGACCCGTGAAAGCCGGCCAATGCCCATCCGGGTCGCAGTCTGACTAATCCGTCGCGTCCCGCAGCCTCGGCCCTTAAGACGACACTAAGTGCTAGCGACCTTGAGCGAGTGGGAGGAGTTTGAGCTAGTGAGAGTAGCACGCGCGGGGCCCCCCCGCAACCCGCATTGAAAATTCGCAGGCGACGTAATTGTATATTTTAGAGAAGTTCGTTGGGTAACCATACGTTACAGATTATGAAGACTATATAATAATCATGAAATTTTTAACCGCTTATTTAATATTAGTTAGGATTATTGTTTCATGTTCTGTATCTTATATCATTCCCTGTGGTAAGATATAATATAATATAGGTATTTCAATAAACGGAAAATATAATTATATCAAACGAACACAGGTTTTCTGTCTACAGGTTTTGTAACTATAAATAAAAAAGTGAATTAGGTATTTATAGGATTTTATTTAAAACTCCTCGAAATTTAATACTTTCACAGCAACTATACTGTCTTCTTTTTCAGCCGTCACTGCTCGTTTTTTTATTAGTTTGTTTTTATTTTCTTTTTCTTCTTCCTTTTTCCTTTTGCGTCCGTGTATGGCACTAACTATATAAGAGGGGTCCCTAATTACCATATTCCTCGTATATCTAGGATCAACCAGTTCGGGAAGCATACAATCTGTATAAAACTTAATTAAATTATTTTTCATTTTAGTGTCCCAAAAAGCGTCATCCTTGTAAATTAGTTCAATTTTTACAGGAAAGTTTTCACCAGACCAAATACCAAGCATACATTTATCTTTTCCTGTTATATGCAGCTGTCCCTGTATTTGATACCACCAATTATGTTCTTTGTTTATTATGTAATTACCGTTTACCAGTTTTTTATAAAACAATATTTTTTTTTCATGGATGGCTTTATCTAGTCCTAGTTTGTAAGCTGTGAGTGGACATTTTATTTCTAAAATGGTGTTTTTATTAATAATACCGTCTGGTGATGCGCCGAGGAAGGGTATTTCTTCATCAAGAAAAAGTCCACACGGTTCTATTTTAATATTTTCTTGTTTCGACAATTGTTCTTTCGCAAAATTTTCCTTGTCTTGTCCATGTTTTATAGACTTAATGTGTCCTATAGACTCTTTATATAAAAGATCTTTAACTAAATTGCAGCAACTTATGTCATTACGTCTTTTTATAACACGTCCAAAGTTGGAAGCGGTCAAAATCCGTCTTCGTAGTTCTAGCCACTCACTAGAACCACTTTGTAATATAGTCTTCCTTTCTATTTGTTCTCTTTGTTTGGCAGTTTCCGCCAAATTTGCTAAAAATATTTTTTTTGATTCCTCTAATATATCATCATCCATATCCGGTCTTGAACATTGCTCACCATAGTTTTTATTACTTTCTGTGTAGTGTTCATGTAATCTCTTCTTTATTCTATGATAATTTTTTGTTAAATGTAGGCGTTTTTGTTTACGTATTTCCATCTTTTTTAATTCACCATTTGGACTCCTGCCCGTGATTGATTTTTGCAACAACGATAAAGGTTTATGGGTATTAAATGATAAAGCAGCTGCATTACAACGCATATGGTATTGGTTCTTCTGGGAAAAATTTACCCGCTTACCCCCTACAAATTTTGCAACACTACTATGGAAGCGCTCCACAGTGTTGCTGTCAACGTCTTCAATCAAGCTTCTTGCATGAGCAGCTATATGTGTCAATACAAATTTTATTCTATGCCACAAACTGTTTGTGAAAATATCTCTGTCTATGTTGTCATCTTCTCCCATTTTCGAGCAAAAATATGTCTTACAATTAGTATGAACTCCAAATGCATGTTCTGCGGCTAACATGATATCATTATGTAAACTAGTGACATTGCCAGAATTTTTATAATTTCTTATAGCGGTTACTATTACCTTTCTTATTGACAGTATTCTTTGTTTTGTTATATATTTTCTGTATTTAATTAAATATTTCGTGTCAGTGATAAGAGCTTGTAACTTATTGCAAAGGTTTCTTAACAGGTGGTTGCGGCATTCGATTTTTTCAATTGTTATATTTTCATACGGTCTTGACTGTAACAATTTTGCATAAGTATTTGCATCACCATCTGATATTAACCTTGAATATATTAAATTATGCATTTCTATGCTGTTCTTGAATCCTTCTACCAAGATCGTGGATTCCATTCCAGTTGAAGGACCTGAAAATAAAGTAATAATTATTCCAACCATAAAATTTTAGTTTCTTTATTATTATTACAACATATTTAATATTATGAATTTACCAGAATAATTTTTATAGCAAGCATGCTCCTTAGGTGTGACATTTTTCTTGGCAGCTTGGGCGCATATGCAGCAGTATTTATTTTTCACTGCCATATAAATAATTTTTCCAGTTCTTTTCCCAATTATCGCAGCTGCGCCTGATAGGGATGTGTAATTTTTTTTATAAGATCTTTTTCCCCAACATCCATCTGCAATAACGTCAATATATGGAATGCCATTTTCAGTAACTCTACCGTCTTCCAAAGCCATTTGACGTTCTTCATTAGCGGCTTCATTCATAGAATTCAAAGCTTCTTTTTCCCAAACTTTGTTAATTGTTCCCATTCTTTTATTAAATAACTCATAGGATATATGAGGCAAGTCCATTGCTGCCAATAATTCATTAAGCTGTGTATAGCCACAACCTATTGCCACTGCACCCGCAACTGTATTAATATTTAAGTCAATTTCAGGATCATTGCAACAAATGACAAAAGTTTCGTTACACATGTTGCATTTTAGTTTTAGTTTAGAAACAAGGCCCAGTTTTCGTTCAGATATAATTTCTACAGATTTCAAACCACAGTCTATATTACCACGTGAAGATATTTCTTGAAGCTCTTTAAAAAAATGTTTAATATTTAATATTCGCATTCCATTCACTATTTCTTGATTATTTCTGAAAAGGAAATATACATAATAAGAATTTTGCAATATTAAACAGAATAAGGCCTTTAACATTTGTTTTGTAATATCTTTTATTGTTCACATTCTTTGCTATCACTCACGGGTTCTGCAATATTATATTGAAAATTTTTCCCTTTTTTATTAATTTTATTTATCGAGAGTTTTACTATATAAAACTTTATATTGACAGACTATCCTGACATCATAGAAATAATAATACGTTTACCTGACCGAATTTGACTTCTCGTTTTCAATATCCATTTGAAAGCTTTCTTCCTGCTCAGCAAATATCGTTTCGGTTACTTGAGAACTGTAACAGTTATAGTAATTAATATAAGTTAATAGAATTAGGTTTCAAATATGCTAAAATCAGAATATTGAATTAGATATGCATTTACTTGTCAACAATCTTGTTCTCATTTTCATTGTCAATATGGGAAGATCCTTTAATCACTCCAAGCGTTTCCGTAAATTCAGACCTACAATATAAATGTATTTATATTTAATTATACAGTGACAATAGTAATAGCATTCAAATATTTTTAAAACTCGAATCCGGACTGTCCCGACTACGATGTAGTATTGTCATACTACACTACAATACACACCTCGTCTCTGTCTCCTCATTTACGTCGCGATTATCTTTGTTATTATGTAACCTCCTAAAAAGAAAATAATGTCACTTAGTAAAATAAAAAATAATAATATATGTAACAATTAAATGTTATGATTAATTTATCTGGTCCAATTTACATCAATGTGCTAAAATACACAAATGATAATTATGATTGAGAACACGTTACTTACCTTAGTAATCTATTTTTTGCGAGCGTTTGGCGTTTCTTTTTTAGTAATCTAGATTTACCAGCCATTTTAGCGCGAAACTTATAATAGAGTTAAATCGTTTAGTGATTGCTCCGAGCGTCAACGTCTATCCGTGACAGTGGTCAGCGATGCACTGCCGCCCGTAGCCCGCAAGGGCCTCTGCTAACCCGAGCATAAAGATTATTCGAAAAAGCATAATTGTATATTATCCTTTTACTTTGAAATAAAAAGTCGTATATTAAAAGATGGGTAATTAAATTGTGTTTAAGATGGTGAAGGTTTCATAAAAATACGCTTGATAGTTTTTACGTGATTCTCAGATTTTTATCTGCGTTAGACCTAACTTTACAAATTAATTACACTATGTAATATAAACATAATCTAAAATATTCACATATTAAGTTATTGAGAAAATGCTCAAATTTAACATATATTTTTTCCAGTTCATTAACACCACTCGTTTAGATGTGATCTTCAGAATAAAATCATTAAAAGTCTCTTGTCGTCGCCTTAAGGCGTGGAATGGGACACCGGGGTGATTTTAGTGGGTGTACCAGCGACGTGCGTCCCCCAGCCTAGAGACGTACGGGCGCATTATACAGGGAGTCCCACACTACCCCGCCCCGCCCATTCCCACGCGGTACGTCATGCATTTCAATCTCCCAAAAAAGTTTATTCAATATTAATACACATTGTTCATAAGTTTGTTACATTTAAATATACTTTTGTTCAGCTGTTAAAACCATCTCTGCAGTACAACGTTTAAAGAGAAAAAAACTACGATTTTAAAGGAACTTTAGTCAGATTTGTTTTTTACTAAACGAATTCAACACATCAATAATTTGGATCAGTTGTATATATTTTGTATTTATGTAACTTATGGAAATTTACTTGTGGTTGTGTAGTACCAGGGTCCACCCCAGATGCAACGTGGCGGACCGGGCGGGCCAGGTGGCCCCGGTGGGCCAGGTGGTCCAGGTGGTCCTCGACCAGGCTCGGAGTGGGGAGGACGCGGCCCGCATCACATGCCCCCGCAACCTGCTCCTCAATACGGTCCCCCGCAGCACCAGATGCCACATCAGATGCCGCCCCCGCATGCGGTAATATTGCACTTATTTTTGTGTCTTGTTACTGAACTATAATTTTAAAAATATAATGAAATTATGAGGCTTTCAGCTAAAGAAGTGTTGCGAGGATAAATGCAAATTTAATATGAGATTTCTAATCATGAAAAAATATGATTAATTGAATTGTTGTTTCTAAAAAAATATATCTCATTAAAATTTCGTACTTTTTCATTACACTGGTAAATCAGAGTAAAATTGATTTAATGAAATGAAGTGATTCCGTGTTGTGGTTCGCAGGGTGGTGGCGCGGGCATGCCGCCGCCGCATCACGGGATGCCTCCGCACGGGGGCCCACCGCGACCCGCGCCCATGCCCCAGCACCCAGGTATGAACGGGTACCCAGGTACGCACACACCCCTTTACTATCTTACAGGTGGCAGATTTAACATACAATAAGTGCCTACTAATAGTCTAGTCTAAGTATGATTCACCTCTGCTGTGCAGTAATTAGAGGAGTATAGTTTGTTTTTAAGTTTTCTGATCTGTGGAAATAAATATATTGGAACAATTCACACAACGCCATTTAGTTCCAAAGTACATACATAAGTAACATACCACTTGTGTTATGGGTACTGGACAACTAATATATACTACTTTTCTTTAGATAAATATTAACACCCAGACGTAGGACGGGGCTCAAATCCCGTGAAATTCGCAAGCTTACCGACGTGCGTTAGCTGTTACACCAAAGAGGTCGTCTATACTCTATACAAATAAATAAAATTGGAGTGTCTGTTTGTAATAATAAATTAACCGCTTTTTAGTAAGTGCATTTGGTTGCATACACGGTACATATACCAAAACAACATTTTTTTAGAATTTTTGTCTGTCTGTCTGTGTGTCTGGTTGTTCCGGCTAATTTCTGAAATAGCTGGGCCGATTTTGACGAGACTCACTGGCAGATAGCTGATGTAACAAGGAGTAACTTTGGCTACTTTAATTTCAGAAAAAAATTGTTTTAGTGGACTTTGTAGGTCCGAACGCACGTATTCCGGATAACACGATTGTTTGCATATTTCATTTATTTATATTTTAGGGTTTGTAATCCAAAATAAACCATAAGATATATCCAAACAATGCTGCCCAAAGTTACTATTTCACGCGGACGGAGTCGCGGGCACAGCTAGTTAATAAATAAATACATAGCTCATATCGTCGATAGTCCTAACCTTGGCTTGGTTACATGTTGTCATGTCGGTAGGCGTGGGCGTTGGGGGAGGCGCACCTGCTCCTCACGTGAACCCAGCTTTCTTCAACCAGCAGCCGCCCGGAGGACCAGCACCCCCTGTACAAGCTCCACAACCTGGCCCACCAGGTAAGCTTCCATTTTACTATTTTATATTTTCTGTCAAGATTTGCGAGGACAACGTTTACACAATATGTCGTGTGTAATTGCAGGTCCTGGAGCCCCATACGGACATCCCCATGGAGCTCCTCCACCAGCCCAAGGGCCAATCCCAGGGGCTAGGCAACCCTACGGACGACCACCACAGGTAAGAGAATACTTTATAATATTACTTTAATTTATAAAGTAAACACCATGGCGCTTGTGTCGTGAGTATCAAACAACTGATAAAGAACTAATCTTTTTACACGCTTTATAATTTTTTTACTTACCTGTATTTATGTAAAGGAATTTAGGACTCTATTTTTTAACCACTCTGAACGATAAAGAAAATTCGAAATTTTGCATACTTGTCAAGACCTGATGATCTACGTTCAGTTTCCGCCTGAAATTCTTCATTGGCGGCAGTTTATGGTAATTTGTGTAATAAGACATAGAAGGGTCATACATAAAGGCGATCCGCCTGCGGAGGTCTTACGGGTTCTATTCTCATCTTAATTCTAGATGTTTACGCAATATATTTATTAAAAAAAATTTAATATCGAGCACCCCCATACTTTTAGAAGTGACATTAATTATCTCGTCAGTAATTAATGTTAAGAATTATTTTTTACTTTGTAGTTTGATAAATTATAAAAGCATGTCTTTTAGTTTTTTTAACTATAATTAAATTATAATTTGTTGTCAATTCCCAATCAGTAAATGTTTTTATTAATTTAACGCCATCTTTCAGCAGAAGGAAAATAAACAGTTAATCCTGATAAGGACTGGGACAAAATTATTAAATTTGTGTAGTCAACAGGTCTGGACAAGTGTGCAAATTTTTTTTGATCGTTCGAAGTGGGTATTAACCGACTCGGAAAATTTCGTTACATACATACAGGCCAAGTTAATAAAAATGTGGTAAAAAGTGTCCTACGCAATGCATTAAAGTGGAGCCACAATAACATAAGTTTTAACTTCAATTCGTCGTCTACAGCTACATTCATATCATACACTATCTACACTAGCGCCATTTTGGCGGATAAGTTTTGACTAAAGAACTTATTTCATTATTGTGTAAAAGGTACTAATTTTTTTTTTTATTAAACTTCTTAGCGTTGTGGGTGCCCCCTGCACAATCGTTATGTTCAGGTTTAAGTTACTAAATATAAGAAGAGTTTTCATAGAAACATAGTTTTATTTATTAAAAATGTTGCGGGATTTTTTTAAAGTCAAAGATGATATTAAAGCCGTACTTGTATGGTACTTCAGGCATATCCCCCTGCCGTGGACGCAGGCCGTCCCCCCCACCACGGGGCGCCGATTGCCACGGCTCACGCGCCACACCCGGTCATCAGTGAAGCTGAGTTTGAGGAGGTGATGAGCCGCAACCGCACGGTGTCCTCCAGCGCCATCGCTAGGGCCGTGTCGGATGCCGCGGCTGGGGAGTACGCTTCCGCCATCGAGACCCTCGTCACCGCCATTTCGCTCATCAAGCAGAGCAAGGTAATTTTATATATTTGTAATTAGCCGTTTCCGACCGCTTCGCTGGTTGAAGAAAAACTCCATCGGAAAAATAATGAGAAAGGGTCAATGGAATCCAAAAAGTAAATAGCCTAGAACCATCTACGCGTCGAATAGCAGGCAAATCCTGATATATTTAGTAGTTTTAAATTAATGGTGTGTTAAAACCCTATTTTAACCTATATTTGTATTATTTGTTATATGTGAAGTTGAGATGGTCAGAATAAATCAACCAAATTAGTTTCTCTGTAAATAAGAGTCTTACAACCTATATTACTATTTACTATGCATATACAAGAATTACAAGTTACCTGTAAATAAGAGAAACGACAATTAAGGTCGATTATTTGTCTCTCTTTCACAACTCTATAGTTATAAAAGTCAGTTATGTAAATGTTATTGGCATGTGTCATAGAAGTGTACGCAGAATATCCATAAGCGCGCTAAATTTAAAGAGGCTACAATCAACACATACGCACACACGTAAACACGCACACATGTAAACAGACGTTACGCACAGACGTTAGTATCTTTCTTCCCAGCGGGCTGGGGATTTTTCTCCATGCAGGGGTGGATTTGAGTAAGAATACTGATCTTGGCGTCGGGGTCGGCCTGTAAAATGCGACAAAACAACCTTAGCTACGTGGTAGGGTTCCAAGCTCGTCTGGATGGCAACCACTCCCGGTCTATAAGTATCCCGCCATAATAACCTTATGTTGTGTTCCGGTATTAGTCACCCAAGTTCCAGTACACCTATGCAGATAGCAGTTTGTTCGCTGTGTCCCTGACATCGCAAACATCTTGCGACGGTAACTGCTTGCAATTAAGTGGATTGTCAGCCTGTCTGCTGTTCCTCAGCAACAAAAGTAAATAATCATTGTACCAGTACCCATAACACTAATACTCTGTTGCTTACTTTGGAACGAGATGGGGTTGCGTGAATTGTCTTAGTATATCTATTATTTTATTCATTTAAATTTGTTCATAACAGGTCGCCCACGATGATCGTTGTAAGATACTGATATCGTCTCTCCAAGACACGTTGCACGGTGTTGAGACGAAGTCATACAGCAGCGCGGAGAGATCCCGAAGGTCCAGGTCCAGGGATAGGGACGGCAGGGCGCACCATCGAGCGCCCAGGAGACGGGAGAGGTCCGCCAGCCGGTACAGGGACCGCAGCCGTGACAGGGAGGACCGTGACAGGTGAGATAATTTTGTTATTCGCTTCACTGACAGGGACTTTATTATATATTCAAAGATAGGCCAATTTAGCAATTTGAAACTGTAAGTAAGACATAAGTAAAGGTCGCGAACTTGAACACATTCGTCGCGTTGCACGATTTGTTTGTTTTACTCGAGGGGCCCAAATTCAACCCCGCGCGTCGCAACTTTAACAAGCAATAATCAGGAATAATACAAATAAAAGGAATTTACAAATAATTGTGTATACAGGATGCATTATGAAAATAATGTGCATTAATTTTTTGTGGAGTAACTATCCATCGCTGTGCGCCCGGATAGTGTGGTGGGGAGTTTGCCCTTCCAAATGTACCTCAGGACCTCAGCTCAGCAATCTCAGTTTGCTGCGAGCAGTATTTTTCGAGTTTGTATCGCAAGGATAAACTGTCAACGCAGACTTTTACCTGGAGGTACGAAGAGATTGAGACGTAGAGTCGCGCGCGTCAAGTCTGACATCAAATACTACTTCAAGCTCCACCACGATAATGCATCAGGCCACACGGTCTTCGTCGTTACCTGCTATCTGACCCAGAACAAGATCCCCATGGTGCCCCAGTCCTTACAGTTCAGACTTGGCTCCGTGTGACTTTCTCTGACTGAAGAGAGAGCTGAAGGGAAAACACTGGGAGTCAGTAGAGAACGCCCAAGCTCAGGTTTCGAGGTTGCTGAGAGGCATTCCAGTGGAGGAGTTTCAGATCGCCTTCCAGGCGTGGCAGAATCGTCTCCGCGAGTGTATTGATGCGGGGGAGACTATTTCGAAAAATTTTAACAATGTCAGACCAATAAATCTATTTTCCTAAAAAAATGCGCATTACATTCATAATGCACTCTATATTCTTTTTGATGCAACTAAAGATAATTGTGTGTTCCACACAAGCGTCACCCATATTCAGGTGACGGGGCCTGCAGGGAATATTCGTCACCTAGAAATTGGTGACATGGCGGCGAACGTATAAAACCACACGGATAGGTAAATAGAAGCCATAGATGGCTGACTGACTCTTCGTTTGACTCATTATGCCAGGATGGACTCGCCGTATGGCGATTGTGATAGTCTGTCGGCTTGAACCCCATTGAGATGGGGTTGTTGCCGCACAAAATATCAAGAACGTTTACATTGCATACGCCTCGGATTCGCAAGATTTTATGACTGAGGTTTTGCTAATACACGTACTGTTATAAACGTCCATATGACACGGTGAATAGGCTATAGGTGGCTATAGCCGTACCTGTCTGTTGAATTCCAGCCATAAAAAATTAAGTAAATGTCATATGGCTTCACCCTACTATGTAAAAAAAATGAATCATCAATCAAGTATCTCTTCTGAGTAGAATGAGAGGCTAGTAATTACCTGTAGCAGCGTTATGTTCTATAAAAAGTTAAGTAAATAACAGTACAGAACATTCCACTGTTTGGGCTAGAGCCACCCCTCGCGTGATTACTTGAGAACGTCTCGTATAACTCGGTTATTCAGTTAGGAATAGGAAGGACGGACGATAGCTATTGAAACCCTGGCCTTGGTTGCAGGTATAGGGAACGGTCGAGGGATCGCGATGCGTAAGTCTCCTTTGGTATTCGTAGATCCTACATGCCTGTTTTGCTTAAAGCTTCATACTTTTAATATCATTTAAATATGTTTATTTTTTTCTTATTACTAAATTTTTCTGTTAATGTGTTTTTATTTCTTCCCTTTGATTTTGATTCTTTTCATTATTCAATGAAATATAAATTTCCATGCTTTTATAAATAAATATGTATTTCTTGTAAATATTTAATATTGAGCATAAAATTACAATTTTAAATTAATATTTATTATAAATGATTAATAGTACATAGTTGTAAAATTTTAAATATCGCATCATCATGTGTAAAATTTGCTAAAAATTGCAAAATTTGCAAACACAATATCTTCTTCCTCCTGCCCTTATCCCACATCATGTGGGGTCGGCAAAACATGTTCTCTACTCGCACTTCTCCTCTGTTAGCCGTCATTTCAACATTCACACCATACTTCCATCTTTTGGTCTACCTCAACTCTCTGCATTTGCAAAAACAATATATTAAAATTGTTTAACTGTTTATTGTTTTACTGTACATTGAAATTTCATATGTGCCTGCTTTTTGATTTTTCGCTTTATGTATGATCTATAAATATCAGTAGTTAATTCGCCCTCGGTAAATGCTTCACAATATATATTTTGAATTCGGTCTGTTAAATAAAGGTTGAAAGTAATCGTATAAGTAATTGATATTTATGTGTAACACTGCTGTATATGTTATATACATTAGAAGAAGTCATGGACCGTTTAGCAAGATAAATAACTTATTGAAGATGGATAACGGAGTTTTTCTTGGAGAAGGAATAGATAATAATCCTATGTATACGATTATAATCAATTGTTATTTGTGGTTAATTGTAATATTTCCTTGTTGACAGGTATTACAGGGACTATCGTGAACGTGACAGGTCCCGTTCAAGGGACAGGGAACGCGCCGAGCACTACAACAGAGGGCACAGTCGGGAAGAAAGGTAAACATATCTCTACCTACATAAGTCATTTTTTCTTACTGCTATAGACAACAGACAGGCAGCCGGCCCACTTAATATTAAACAGTTGCCGTCGCCTACGGATGTTTATGACACCATCTATCTTATCCGTGTAGGGAAACTGGAACCTGATCACTTGTGGCGGAATATTTAGACTGCACCTCAGATTCGGGTTGCCTGGAAGAGATCGCTTTAAGCGATAAGGTCGCTCATTGTCTTACAGCATTATATTTTTGTATACCTATTTCAAGTTAGTTTTAAGTATCTGTATGTAGTAAAGAGATTTCATTCATTGATTAATTTCTTTTGTCGCTTTTAACCTACCTACCTACAATTCTGCACAGAGAGATGGTATGTGATTGAGTGATGGTTCACACTTGGAGGTTCAAATGTCACGTGGCGTATGCTTTAACCAGTCTTGGCTAATGTGCATATTATAAAGTACTGACTGCCCATATTATAACGGTAATTTAAATTAAACGAAATATATTTTTTATTGTAAGTATGTCGAAAAATATTCATATACTGGATTAAATTTGAAAACAAACGTTCAATATTTGTGGTTAAACGAAAGCGTATCTCAAGTTTTCGATTAATATGAATTGTGTAATTGGCGTACAGAGCGCGCAAATCGCCCGTGGAGCCGGTGGCCGAGAGCGGCGCCGGGGACGCGAGCAGCACGAAGAGCCGCACCGCGGCCGCGCCCTACTACGACGAGCGGTACAGGGACCGCAGGGAGCGAGATCCGCCCGCCGCCGACCGGGACCGCGACCGGGACCACAGGCGTGACGCGCGACACTAAATCCTCTTGTGACTAGAATGTTTTATTGTTTCAATCGTTTGAGATATTTCTCACTCGCAAAGTTTTGTATACCAACGGTATCGTCTTTATTATTGTCGCCAATATCTTTAACCTGTTAACCTGGATGGGATTAAACCATTGTTCAACTTGTCTCACAATGGGGATTATTTCCTTCATAATTATAAGTAATATCGTCACATCTTAAGTAATAAAAGGTCTCTAACTTATTGATTTTATTTATTTAACGACAAAATATTTTATAACATACAATAATTTACAACATACAAGCAAGTTCAATTAATTGAACGACTTTAAATCATTATTTCGTAGTATATTTCAAATTTCCATGACAGAAAAAGTCGTCCTGCCCATTGTATATGACGAAATATTTTGTCATATACGTTTAACAGGTTAACTCGTGTTCACAAGTTGACATCCAAAGTATTGCAATGTTTTAACAATTTTAAATTTGTTTCCACGAATGGATTGATACTTGTCACGTTATTTCATGGGGTTAACAGAGTACAATATAGAAAAAGGAAGAGTTAATTGGGTTATTTCTGTATAAACATTTCGAATTGGTTTGCAGTTCATATCTAAAAGGGTTTAAATTTGAAACCTAGTTTTTGATGCAACTTTAGTCTGTCCCTCTGATATGTCTAATGAACTCTACCGATTTGTTTGCGTAATATTTCATAGTAATATAAAAATGAAATGCAATTAACGAACTAGACAAAACTTCATAAAGTCGCTATTTGAATGATGTTTGTAATTAGTAAAATCAACATTAATAAATACAGCGTTGGTTGTGTCGAATAATACTATAAAATTGTATTATTAAAAATAGATTTTGGAAATAGCACGTAGAGGACAAAATGGCTTTCCATGTCGAAGTTGTAACAAAAAATTGTAATAAGAGTATCGATTTTATTATTTTTTTTTTTCAAATGAGCTGTTTCCCTTACTTTTTATACACTTCCTTACTTTTATAAAATTCTTATGTAATTGCATTACATTTGAAAATATGTTTCATATCTTATGTGATAATGTAGCAATAGAATGTGTATTTAACCAAACAGATAACTTGGATTAAAGAGATAATATTTTTATATATAATTCCTGTGGTCGGCAACCTGTCATCCAAAAGAGACAAATAATACGGACTTAACATTTCTCGGAAGAGCCGTAGCCGAGGTGTCAGAGTCGCATGCGACTCGCGAGCCTCTGGTTCCGGCCACTGCACTGGTTTAGGAAGTCTTTTTCGAAAGTAGAATTTGAGGAATGTTGACTTGTTTTGTAAGTTAACCCATTCGACTCACTTTATGGCTATTTTTCGTTTAATAATTGGCATTTTATAAAAATAATGTTGGGAATTAAATTAATTTTTTTAGTGGCAGATAAAAGACTAAAATATATATCTATACATAACCGACTATTTTAATATCTAAACTTGCAACCATAAAATCTCGTAGAAATGCTTGGCAGTGAATGTGTTAAGTTAAAAGTAATTACGTTATAATGCTACATTAACATGGAATCGAATTAGTTAAATAATCAAATGTTTATTAGTAAACATTCCAAAATCAAGTAAATTTGGTACAAATATTGAAAGAAAATAAGACTTGTGAAAATATCTTCTCTGAATAAATAATATAAGATTTTTGATACCTCGTTATATATTTCAATTAGTGAAAATATTTAAAACTTTTAAGTAGCGTAATTTGAACAGATGATCAGTAGATGCTGACGTGATGCAGTAGATATACGCGCGCTTAGGTGGGAGGCTTCCCTCCTCGGGCAGGGCATAAGAGGAACACTGGGGTTGTTTTTAGTGGGTAAACTAACGTGCGTCCCCTTTGTCAACCATGAGGGGCGAACGGGCACATTGCACGGGATCCCCACACTACCCTGCTGCCAGGCGACTGGTTGTGTGTATAACATTTTCCACCTCATAACAAAAAAAACTTCAGATTACTGACGTGAACTCATGCCTAACAAAAACTTGTTCTTATCTGAAGGAGTTGATATATTTCTAAAGTAACAAATATAAAAATATGGGTTTTTTGATATTTTTCTTCTCTAATAATATTTGCTAAATATATGAAAAAGATGTGAGCAAATAAAATAGTGTAAGGTTTTGTGTTCAAAAGAAATAATACAAAATGCAATACCAAATAGGTTTTGGTTTTGTAAGGATTAGTATTAAGGTTTAAATATTGCGATATGAGTCCATATCGGTTAGTTTATAATTAAGACTAGGATTCGATTACGAATAAATCTGTGTACTGAAATGGTCTTTTATTCGTTTTCCACTCGCAAATGGTTATTTTTTATTGCTGTAGGACATCAAACAAGCCAACGACCCGCATAGAATTTAGCAGTTACCGTCGCCTATGGGTGTTGGTAACGCCAGTGGCATAGCGAACGCTGCTGTCCCATAAGGGTACACCCAGTGGCTTAGTTACCCCATTTCATCCCCAGGGAAATGTAAATGATACCTTGTTGGTAGTTATTCATACAGCAGAGAACTTGCTTGGCCGTTTTCCCTCGTGCTTTGAGAATGGAGAGACTAATAATAATAAATCATAGCGTTATATCCCGGTTGTAACCCAAACTTTCGCTTCAGTGCCACCACTTCGCACGATCTTCGGCATCCCTGGTAGTGAGTATATTGGCACGTATACGTGCCTATGAGCCTGTCCAGATGAGGCGATTAACGCGCGAGTCGACTCGCGGGTAGTCACTCGGGCGTTCCCGAGATATTAAAGCTACATATATTCCGTCCAGATGATGACGCGCGTAATCTCACTCGCGCGTACAACGCTGGTAATGAGCGAGACTCGACTCGCGCGTAAAACGCCTCATCTGGATAGGCTCTATCCTTACGATATCAGCACTGGACCGGTCGGGATTCAGCGGAGGCGGAATGGCTAGACATTTGTTACGGATTGAAGGCTGCCGCGGACGCGGGAGTTCCTAACGCGGTCCGTCCGCGTCCCTCCACACGTCCACCGCGGCATATTCATCTCCGTGACGTGCTTGAGTCACTAGCACTGAAAACGTTTCACAGCCGTGTAAAAGGAGAGGCCTAGTGAATAATAAATATTAAATGATAATAAATTTAGCAACAACTTTTTTTAGCAACAATGCTTGTGGCACTAAATTGCCAGGGTCAAAAGTGAAGCCTAGGTCACGTCATCGGCGGGCTAGTTTACCTGTCAGCCCAGACGAAAGGAGGAAAGCGGGAGTTTTTTAATTGTCAACAGAGTTTTTCCCCGAGACATAAATACAACATAGCACAAAATAGTACAAAGATTACTCTGCTCCTGTACAGAGAAAATACGTAAAGCTTTTACATAGGTACCGTCCCTTAAATTGCTTGCTTGCGTTCAGGTATCCACGTCGTAGACTAATAAAGTGTAAAAACCAATGACGAGATATAAGTAAGCACCAGTCAAACAAATTAGTCTAGCTGGAGTTATTTTGGGTTTAATTAAAACAGCAGCTGTTATTTGGGTAAGCAATTATAATTTGAAAAACCCTGAGATGTTTGTGCATTACACGCTCGCAGCCAAGTTATTGAGTGAATTGAAATGTCAAATGTACAGGTTGTATTTGAATTCCTCAGTATTGAAATTAAAAATAATATTATTGTTTGTATTGGGAGAACTTATTAAACAAATTTTAAAGTTCATTGCAGCTTTTACATATAGAAACTAGGTGACACGGCAAATGTTGTTTTGCCGTATTAATTTAAAAATTACGTTTTGGACAAGTTTATGAAAAATCTGTCCTTGAGCGTCTACATCGGAGAATGAACAACCATGCTAAATTTCAAGTCAATCGGGTATATAGTTTCAAATTTCATGATGAGTGGTATTTCGCATATATATATATATATATATATATATATATATATATATATATATATATATATATATATATATATATATATATACATACATATATATTCATCGTCTTCCAAGCTCTTACGGAAACGTTTAAATTCAGCAGTCCAAAATTTCACTGTGGTAAATGATGGTGCAGAGTCCCCATACACAGAATCCAACTCATCTTTGATTTGCGTAGGCGTCTCTCTGTTGGCAGCCAACGAGGCTGAAATGCATGAACTGCTTAGCAGGATGGAGAGCGTCAGCGCTGAGCTGGGTCTCGCTATAAACAGGTCTAAAACTAAGGTTATGGTTGTGGATCGGTCTGGCAGGTTGGAGCTTACCGGAACACTACAATTGGAAATGGTCAACAAATTCAAATACCTGGGCTCCGAAATCTTCAACGATGGTTCTTGCGAGGGAGAGATTCGTCGTAGGATCGGCATGGCAAAAGGCACCATGTCACAATTAGAAAAATTATGGAAGAGTAGAACCATCAGCATAAAAACCAAGACCAATCTTGTGCGATCACTGGTGTTTTCCATTTTCATTTATGGCGCTGAAACATGGACCTTAAAGAAAGCCGACCGAAAACGCATCGATGCCTTCGAAATGTGGTGCTGGAGAAGGATGTTGGGCATACCCTGGACGGCACACCGAACTAATGTGTCGATCCTGAAACGGCTGGGCATTGTGACTAGGCTCTCTACCATCTGCTTGCGTAGGGTCCTAGAATACTTCGGCCACATCGCCAGAAGGGATGAGGACAACCTGGAGAGACTGATGGTAACAGGGAAGGTGGAGGGAAGAAGACCAAGAGGAAGGAGCCCCATGCGATGGACTGATCAGATTCGCACTGCCCTGGAAACTACTGTCCACGACGCTTTACACTCTGCTTCCGATAGGGGCAGATGGCGGCAAATAATACACACCAAAGTACTCCATCGAGATGATCACGACCCTCAGCACTGAGGAAACCGACGCGAGGAGGAGGAGGTTCAGCGGTTTAGGCAAAAAAAAAAAACAAACAAACTCACTTTCGCATTTATAATATTAGTTAGGATATAAATAGACTAGCCGTTCCCGCCCGCATCGCAGGTCGAATAACAGAAACAAGTAAATCGAAGTTTTCGTATGCATGGCTACACCGTTTGCCCCACTTCTCCGCGGCAAGAAAACACATCACTGAACACGTAGTGCTTATAAACCGCTCTCTGCGCCATGCGCAATTAGCTTCAGTTACTCCTTACTAACCTTCATTGGCCGTGCCATAACATTGTGTGTTCAGTGTCTAGTTTGTGACAATTAGCTGGTGCCGTGCAACAGTTACTCTAACTACCGCTCCTCTGTCATACAGTCCACTGCTTCCGAGCTATCCCACTCATTCTTTTACGGTGCACTCTGGTCCGTGACCGGCATCGTACACTATATATTTCTTTCGTTAGTTTATAGATTTACAGAGAAAGAAAACGACATCATTTCCTTGCTTTCTTATTTCTACAAGGAAGGGTAGGACAGTAGTTGTTCCAGTAAAAACTCTTGCTGTACGTTCTTTGTAAACAGAAGAGTCATCGAGAGACATCCACTTAAAAACCCACTGATATTTTTTATCGTGACTATCTCAACAGGGACACACCGTGTTCCACTGATGATGATTTATATATTACACTTGTAATTGCTTGTATGCGGATATGTAACTTGTAAGCCCTTCTCTTCTCAGTCGGATACTCTTGACAGAGCAGTCGCGGTCACGCAAGACGCCCGGCAGCGCTCCACCACCGCGCGTCATCTGTCCCTAGCTGAAGCCTGTCTTGCGCAGTCGTTTAGGGATGTGTGTGTCATCGACTTGATTTGGTCCGTTCATCGCAAAGGCGAACGCCCTCGCGATCTATTGTCATTTACCCGGCCCTGCACAACGAGCCGCTCCACGGAGTGCCCACCGCGTCGCGTCACATGTCCAAACAACTGGAGTATGCGGGATTGCACCACCGTTGACAGTCAACAATCAAACAAAACAATCTTGTAAGCCCTACTTTTACTTTAATCTCAAATTCTGCATTTTATATCATTTAATGGTAGGTTATTTTTTTCTTTGTTGCTGTGGAACAGCAGACAGGCTGACGGCGCTCTTAATAGTTAGCAGTTACCGTCGCCTATGGATGGTTGCGACGCCACGGGTACTGCTAATACGCTGCGCGCGTAGGGACACTGGAACCTGGTCACTTATGCCGGAACAAAAGACAAAGTTATTATGACAGCATATTTAGAAACCAGAGGACGCTAAAGGAGATAAATATCTCCTTTAGCATCCTTAGAAAGTCCAAATTCACGGATCTTGTGCTAAAAGAAATAAAATGCAAACGGCATCCAAATAAATAATAAACCTTAGAAATATCATTCATTGGATATTGGAAGCACAAAGACAGGTTTAATAAAGGTATTTGTTTATTGGAATCCAGATGAATAGTGTCCCCAATGCCCAATGCGATAGCGCCAATTGAAATATTGACGGGGCGACGACCTGTTTGTTTTTCTAAGAATTTTTCATTTGAAATCGAACTTTCATATAAAAACAAATTTTGTGAGGTATTCAATACATCTCCCTATTTTTATTTATTTTTCGCGTACTTCGAGAGAATAATCTTGTTAATTATACATATTATATTAACAGATTAACAGATTAGATAGCTTAGTGGTATCACGCAGAAACCATAGGGTTTAGTTTTCCTGTAGCGTGCATGGCTCCTAAATTGCTTATGTAACATTGTAAAAAATAATGATTTCCTAAGTCTTCTTCATCATGCTGGCGTTAAAAACTGGTTGTAACCTGATGTTCTATGTACTTACAATAGTTGCCTGTACGAGTTTTTCGGTTTGGCAGTTTTGAGATTCACCTTCAAAGAATTTCTGTTGTACTCAGAATCATTAATTGTTAGTAATGTGATTATGAACTATTCCATTTGTTATGTTTATTGCACATCACACAACCGATACCGATGATCTGGCCTTTCATGGTATGCGCTAGGGAGTAAGATTGTTGACTCTCAGGTGTTATAATCAAGTTAGGAATTCAAAGGAATATGTCTCATGTGTGCGAGCGGAGCCATATGTGGTCGTTGTCTACGGCGGCTGGCGAGACTTTGCTTGCATTGGCGCGAGGGGAGGTGCTTGATCAGTTCTCGCTCCCGTTCCGTTGCTTTTGGCCTTGTAGAAATAGACGACGGTCCGTCAGGCTTCGGGAGTAAGAGGTACTTTCCAATTCGCTTCTATGGTGGCGTGATTCAGCACGTTTTTTGAGCTAAAACTTTTGACTATTGACGTATTCTCCGACGTGTGAGGCTCTGGAAATGATGTATGACTTCCGAATAGACTGAACTGTTCCTCTATCACCAGTGCCAGGGCCGACAAACAAGCTGGCCGGCTAATCTCATGGCTCAAGTCGACGTCGTCCTAACTCTTGTGTCAGTGCGGGCCCTTTCCACGGTTTGCCTCAGAGGATCAGAATTACGTCTTCCGGCGCTTTCTAGTGATAATGTATGGTTAATATATAAGGAGGCATGCAGAACAACACGTATGTCCTCCTTCCTCGAGTGATCGCTCGCAGCCGATGTTTACGGCGGCCGGAGGTCGATGGACTCTCTCCGGTGCCATTGCCTAGCTCTGCTCCGGTGGAAGGGGAGCTGTTTTGCCAGCTTCCGCTCCTGCCCCGCCGCCTCCATCATGGACATTACAGCCTCATAGAAGGAGTCGTCGGCGGTCCATTTGGACTCACCCTCAGCCATGGTCAGAACCAGGGCCAGGAAAAGGAGGTGAAATAAACATAAATAAAACATATCGCCGCCTCCATGGTGGCACAATTAAAGAATCCTTTATACACAAAATTTTCCCATTTTTAACCGACTTCAAAGAAGGAGGAGGTTATCAATTCGTCTGTATTTTTTTAATGTTTGTTACCTCAGAACTTTCGACTGGGTCAACCGATTTTGATGATTCTTTTTTTATTGGAAAGGATGTACTTCAAAGGCAGTTTGATGAGAGTTTAGTTAGGTTCTGATTATGGGATCTGACACCGACTACAAATATAACAATAATTGTAACTACATTATAAATATTATCGTAATATAGATCGTACCTACATATTGATGAGTAGAAAAAGTAAGTTGATTATTAAGTTATAGAAGAATATGCAATTATTTTTTTACTTTTTAGTGCATATTAATTTGTTTTGGAATAGTTTTTTTTGATGGCGGTTTTTCTTTTTGTTAAAATTTTTTTATAACCTTTTAACGAGCTAAATGAAACGTTATATGAATTTCGGTGCTTGGCCTTTCGAATCTCCCAATGAAAACTTTACCGCGGTGGTTCGGTGTTTGCCAATTCCAGACAGAAGCAAATACTTGCTTAAAATAACAAGGGTTATTTGCGTTCATATGACTGATCTAACCCCAAAATTTAGTATATTGTTATGTTATATTTCAAATTTAAAAATTCAGATAGTGAACAATAATGTAGAAGTTATAATCAAATGTAAAACTTATTTTTTATAGTAAAATATAAGTATTTAAATTTTATCTTAAAACTATATCCATCTTACTACTACTACTTACTTGTGAAGGAAATGCCGATGTGAAGAAACGGTGTTAATACACCAAGGTTTCGGTTTTATAATGTAAGAAGATGATGTCATCGGATGTTTTGGGCTTCCCAATCCCATAAATTTGAGACATTTAGTAAGGAGTAGCGTGTTTGAAAATATAATAATAAAAAAAAACTGTGTGTGTCAGCTCCGACGCACGACTGGAGTTTACTACTTATGTACGACTGTCTAAACATACGCAAAAAGAGTTTACTTAACTGAAAAAAGATTAATACCATATGAAAGGGTAAATTAACAAATTAATGAAAATAATATACATATATAAAAAAGTTTTAAAACAGTTTTAAGTTCAACCTACATAATTACAACTATGTCACCTAGTAATAAAGTCACAAATCTCCAAAACATTATCTAATAATTACGATCATTCGTCATCTAAAATGAGCAAAGCAATAAATTACTCTTGTCACTTACAAATGAAAAGACATAAAATATGTTAAACAACATTTAATGTGAAATCAACCTTAAGTTGTAACAAATAAAGTAATTTTTGCCTTGAGAGATACATCGTTTTGTTTTGTTTAGTGTGTTCCGGTGCACGCGCACCAAAAACGTAACGAGGTCATTCATTAGTAGATTTTACTCTCACATTTTTCTCATAACGGGCGCCTTATATATGAAAATCGATTCTTAAGGAGTAAACTCCAATAATTTAATATTTTATGACATTTCACACAGCGACATCTAGTCTCAAAGATGTAGCATAGCACTTGTGTTACAGATATTAGACAACTGATATACCTAGTCAGGTCATAAGTATTGTCACACAGTAAAAACTTTTCTTTTAGAATGCTGGCCACAAAAAAGTTTATTGAATTCGAATTTCGCATTGTTCATGAAAATAAAAATGTATAACTTTTAGAATTTTACTCATTTTTAAATATGGAGTGGACGCTTAAAGAAGACCGTGTTGCAGTTATTGCGTTGCATCGTTGCGGCTACGCGCCAATTCAAATTTTTAACATACTGAAAAATTTGAATATTACCAAAAGATTCGTTTATCGTACCATCAAACGATACAATAAAGACTCTAGTGTAGATGACAGGTCAAGAAGTGGTCGCCCTCGGTCTGTTAGGACTCCAGCAGTGATAAAAGCTGTGAAGGCACGAATTCAAAGAAATCCCAAACGTAAGCAGAAACTGTTGGCCCTTCAGATGGGGTTAAGCAGAACCACGGTGAAAAGGGTGTTAAATGAAGACTTAGGGCTTCGGGCATATCGAAGAAAAACAGGACATCGTTTGAATGCTCGTCTAATGGACCTGAGACTGAAGAGATGCCGCGCTTTGTTGAAGCGGTACGCGGGAAAAAAATATCGGGAAATTCTTTTTTCGGATGAAAAAATGTTTACCGTAGAAGAGAGCTACAACAAACAAAATGATAAGGTGTACGCACACAGTAGTGAAGAAGCAAGCAACCGTATTCCGCGTGTCCAACGAGGTCATTTTCCATCCTCGCTCATGGTATGGTTGGGAGTTTCTTATTGGGGCTTAACAGAGGTACATTTTTGTGAGAAAGGTGTAAAAACGAATGCTGTTGTGTATCAAAATACAGTCCTGACGAACCTTGTGGAACCTGTTTCTCATACCATGTTCAATAACAGGCACTGGGTATTCCAACAAGATTCGGCGCCAGCTCATAGAGCGAAGAGCACACAAGACTGGCTGGTGGCGCGTGAAATCGACTTCATCCGGCACGAAGACTGGCCCTCCTCCAGTCCAGATTTGAATCCGTTAGATTACAAGATATGGCAACACTTGGAGGAAAAGGCGTGCTCAAAGCCTCATCCCAATTTGGAGTCACTCAAGACATCCTTGATTAAGGCAGCCGCCGATATTGACATGGACCTCGTTCGTGCTGCGATAGACAACTGGCCGCGCAGATTGAAGGCTTGTATTCAAAATCACGGAGGTCATTTTGAATAAACTTTAATGTCATAAGAATCTATGTTTTGTTAAGTTCATTTTGGTATATGAATGGTTACATAATTAATAAACTTGTTACAATTATTTTACATTAAACATGTGACAGAATTTATGACCTGACTAGGTACTTCTTATATACTTTTCTTTTGTAAATAAATACATATAAATAAACGCGAGATGGGAATCGAACCCGTGACCTTTGCAAGCGTATCCTAGGAGAAACGTGAGCATATATTATGTATGAACTAGTCGTAAGAGATTAGAAAGAATAGACAAAAAGCGCGCACTCCTTTTTACACTTAAATGGGAAGCAGATTTCTTTACTGCGTTGTCATTCGCAACAACGCAGTACAAGACAATTAGTTTAAGTATGTCGTAACCATGACAATATTTATGGTATGCACAGTATTATTCGCCTTGGACAACCGACCAGGAAGCCTCGAGCAGTGGGCCGTTATGGCCTGATCCTACTTGTATATTAGGCGAAAAAAATCTGCCCAAGAGATACTAAGAAAGGCCTAAACACGATTGGGCATTGAACTCAGCAATTCGATAGTCATACTCTTACTCTTTATAAATTGTTTACGTTGAAAATTTAATTTGTACTGGAACGCGGTTATCTGCGTTTGTATCCGTGCAGAGGCGGAGAAAGAATAACCTCTGCGGCTGGGGTCGGCCTGTCGTAAAAGGTGACAAAACAACCCACCCTAGCTACGTGGTAGGGCCTCAAGCCCGTCGGGATGGCGACCACCCTTGGTTTTAAGTATGTCGCCATAATAACCTTGTGTTGTGTTCCGGAATTAGTGACCCAAGTTTTTGTACCCTTATGGGACAGCAGCGTATTCGCGATACCACTGGCGTTGTAAACACACATAGGCGACGGTAACTGCTAAATTCTAAGCGGGCCGTCAACCTGTCTGTTGTCCTGCAGCAATAAAAAAATGTATATCCTATATACTCCAGCATTACCATGTGACAGATTATATTATCATGTGACAGATTATAACGATCCTATTTCAGTTTAAACAACCGTCTATATAAAATATGCAAACTCCTTCAATTCAATTCATATTCATGAACAAAAGAATTGAAAAAATATTTCCAATTCGCAACTATCATTTCTATCGTATTACAGGTTTGATGGGATCGTTTGCCCGTATTGTAATGAAATACTTCGAAAGCACGTTTAGTGTGGGCGAAAGGAACTAAGACGGATGGTGATTGTAATAAGACTCTTTGATGTATATCTATCGTATTGTACATTATTTTCATATCTCGTGCAAATAGAGAATATTAAGTCTTATATTTAGCACAAGGAAAGACATATAATACAGCTAAACCTTTCTTGCATAGCTAAAAGTTTCTGATACTACCGTTAGACGAGTGCTAAAGAGCGAACAAAATGAAATGATGTCCGTTGATTGCCTGATTAAATGAGTTCCAAACTAAGTTGCATGAAACAAATAAAAAAATACACATATACTGTGAGAATCCATATGACGTCATCTAGTCCCAAAGTATCAGAGTAATGTTATGAGCTATTGATATACTACTTCTAGAAAGAGACTCTTTCTTTCATAAATAAATACAGTTGTGCCACAAGGCTGTCTGCTTATACTGTTCCCAATACGGCTGTTTTTGCATGAAATTGAGTTTTAAAATAATTTGATGAATATAGCTGAAAATAATACCATATTAAGTTAAATAAATTACTTATACATGTTACATAAAAATGTCAATTAAAATAAAATATCTTAACATTAACTAATAATATTTTCACCTCTAGTAAAATAAATATTACCAATATCGAAATCACTTGTCGTAAATATTGTCCATGAACGTGTTTATCTCTTAAGTCTTGAAATATTATCTCTGACAATATTGTCGGCGAAAACACTTATCTATTTTTGTCGCAATAATGACCACGCAATGCCGAAGTGTTCTTAAATATTGACACAAAAATTTATGAACAATATCAAGTTAATAAGTAACTTAATCACCTACAAACTTGAAATTAGTTTTGTGAGATTCTAAATTACTTTCAAATCTTGAACTGGGTCTAATATTTGTTATAACGTATCTACGAATTTTTAATGATAGCGTTCAAAAACGATTGTAAAAAGTACATAATTTGTTCGGGAGTTTTTAAACGCCCGGTTAAAAGTTACAGAAAGAAAGTGTTTATCAGTATTGATTAGTAATTTTTAGTAATTATTCTAAAACATACGGGAAAAATCAGGTTTATTTGAGTTTTTAAGATATGTGAGTACCGCTTTTATTTTGAACCAGTAAACTAGCAGCTGCCGCATTCAGAGTGGACCTCTCACTCCCGGCCTTGGTTCTGCCCGTGAGAGTGAGTCCAGATGGACCGCCGTCACTTCCTTATGTGAAGCAATTATGTCCGCAAGGAAGTTGCGGGGCGGGAGCGGATAAATTAGATGCGACCCCGTCCACAAGACTAAACTACTCGGAGGCGTCTGACGACTTCTGGCCGTTGTAGACAGCGGGGGTGGCCTCTCGAAAAAACCGCTCGTATGCATATACACAGAGTTGATTATATACATTTTATTTCTGAGAAAATAACTAATATCATTCCGTAGTGGCAAGTCATATTTCATGAAATTAAAATGCGTTAACGCATTATGTTATTATGTATATTACGCCTCCGTTAATTACTTTTCCAATCTCGATAAGAAAGGCTCGTTTTTCTTTCCCCGCCAAAGTGCCTTGATTTTGAGATTAAATGAACTGTAATCCATTACTGTTGGAGGTGGGTATAAGGTGATAAATTAAAGATTGTAGCTTCGTATAGTTCTCATACAAAATCAACCTTTCTTATTTTTTCTTGTTGTTAATCCCGGTTACTTTCTGGTACAGCTCGTAGTTCGTGCTGATTCGTTGAAGACCTTACCATATTAGCATTAATAATAATAACAGCCCAGAACGTCCTACTGCTAGGCTTGAATTTCGGGACAAAATACCCATAACGTTTGCCCAAGGCGGATTTTGGTATGCAGGTTTCCTCACATATTGTTCTTCACCGTCGGTACATGGCAATTATATGAACATAAGGCAAGAATTACCTAAGCGGTGCGGCTATCGTATTTTTTTATTATATTTGTTTTGGGCGTCTTGTGGCTAGTAATTTACTATCTTTATTTCATTCTCCGGCTCTTTTTTCCGCTTCCTTTATTTTTTCCCCCTGTGGCAGTTATTTTCCGGGTCTAATTTTCTTAATTTATTTTATTCTTTTCTTTCTATTATTATTTTACATTAAACTTAATCTATTACATTTATATCTTTTCGTTCAATCTTGCTTAACTTATAATTATAATTTCTGTTTCTTCATGCTTCTGCTTTTTTCTTTAATAATGATGTTTTCTTATTTTTGGTGTTGATGTTTCCTTTAATAGATATTCTCTTATTTTTGATAATTTATTTTTATTATTATTTTGATTTTCTTTTTTATTTCTTTGTATACCTACCTATTCTTTTATTTTATCTAATTTTTCTTTTGTTCTTATTGCTTATAATTTACTTAATTCTATTACAGTTCAGTTTTTGGTTAATTCTGTATTTTGTTTGAGCTAGATGCTTTATTTATAGCCATTTACTTATTAGATTTTAACAATTTAAATTTTCTTTTTTACACATCTCTACTTGTTACATTATTTTAGCTATTGATATCCTCTGCTTTTATTACTTTTTAATAGTATTTTAACAATTTTCATCCAAAACCGCTCTAGGTGCTGCATGGTTTTCTTATTGGCCATCAGCTCACTTATTTCCAGATCGCACCTGTCGCGGTCATGCGCTCAGCATTCGAGTAGTACGTGCTGTATGGTCTCGCTAGCGAGGCCACACACGCAGGTCGGATTATCTTTTAACTTGAAACGGTGCAGATATGCTGCAAAGACGCCGTGCTCCATGAGCACTTGAGCCCACTCTGTGGTCTTGTCGAGGCACCTCAGGACCTTATGAGCCCGCGATGCATCGGGGAAGAACATTTTAGTCACCTCTGCCGTCTGTCCGCTGATGTACCAACTGTTCCACCGCTGGACCACTTCCAATCGCAGCATCCTGCGAACGTAGGAAACTGGACACCTGTCGTAGTCCGGAGCACTCCCGTTCTGCTTGGCCGCTTGCCTCGCCAACTCGTCGGTGCGCTCGTTGCCGAGGATTCTCTCTGACGTAAGCCCAGACTCAAAAGAGCCTAAGGTTATTGCCACGCCCCTCAATCTCCGCGACATGCTGCACGTGATCGTACAGAGCGTCCTCAGTGCTGCGCTGCGGCGTGAAGTCATACTGCCGACCATTGGACCTGGGCAAGATCTTTTCAAATATCTTGCCCATGATGGAAAGAAGCCCAATGGGGCGGTATGACTTAGGGCGACTGTAGTCGGACTTAGCCGGCTTCCTCAGCACAACGACAACAGCCTCCTTTCACGGTTTTTTTTTTATTTTGCGTAGGACAGCAGACAGGCTGACAGCCCGCTTAGAATTTAGCAGTTACCGTCGCCTATAGGTGTTTGCAACGCCAGTGGCATCGCGAACACGCTGCTGTCCCATAAGGGTACAGGAACTTGGGTCACTAATGCCGGAACACAACACAAGGTTATTATGGCGGCATACTTAAGACCAAAGGTGGTCGCCATCCAGACGGGCTTGAGGCCCTACCACGTAGCTAGGGTGGGTTGTTTTGTCGCCTTTTACGACAGGCCGACCCCGGCCACAGAGGTTAGTATTCTTTCTCCGCCCCTGTACGGATAAATTGCCTGCACGGTGCCGGGAAGCACCCCAGGTCAAGGCACCGATTCGCAATGCTCAGAAAGAACTTGTTCCGAGCGACAATGGCCGCCACACATATGTCACTCGTCAATCCATCGGGACCAGGTGCTTTCTTACAATTGAAGCTGCCCAGCGTCCTTTGCAGTTCCCCGCTAGTGAAATGCGGGTCATCGGTGTTGCCTCGAACTGGCCAGTGCCGCCCGGGCTCTGATGACTTTGTGGACGTTAGTGTCCACTTAGTTATCGTCATCTGGGAAGAACGTCCGGGCCACGAGATTGACAGGCTACTCGGGACTTTGTGCAACTCCTTACTCTACGAGGAGCTGGCCTTCGTGTTGGCCTGGGGTCCTTTTCAACACCTGGTAGATACGTCTCACATAGACTCTCTCTCATATAATGTGTACATTATTGTACAGATGGTATGTTAATAAAAAGTATTTATTATTACTTTTATATAGAATTAATACAAAATAATAGAAATGATTAATAAGAATAATAATAATTAAGAGTAATGATTACTTTCACTTCCTCGCGTGGTTCTCTCCTAACCCAACAGTCGCTGAAAGAAGAGCGGTAACGGCAGGAGTTGAACTGTCAAACGGAAGCTATCCCGCACGCAGGGTAGTTCCTTGGGAGGTGGCCATCGCCCGAAGTCCATATGGAATACTTTAAACGAGGACCTCATATATCAAACAAAAAAATTCAAAATAAGGGTCCTGAAAGGTAATGGCCACTGGATTTTATTTATTTTTCAAAATTTGCAACATTGAATTGCAGACAAGTTTTTGCACAATATTATATATTACGAGTACTAATTAAAATTAGAATTATGATCAGGTTACATAAATATTTTATATAAATTATGTTAGTTTTATTTAAAGCAGAAAATTCTATTTTAAAAACCTGTAACATACGTTACACACGGCTTATATACATTTTTTTGATGAATAAACTAATTTATAAGGTCACATCGTTACCGTTACATAACTATTAGGAATTCATCCCACTCCGAGGCCATAATCCACCTGTGGCCCAACTTCCCCGACAATACGGGTAACTATTCTTCCAATTCACTGGCAAAACCTTAAATTGTCATCTTTTGACATGGGTCCCTTTATTTGTAGCCTTGGAAACCCTTTTATATTACCAAAGTCACAGATACAAAGTTATCTGAAGAGATATATCTCTTTCGAGAGTTAGCGACACGACTGCCTACGTATATCGTCTGGTATCTTGTCTGTAAGCTCGATCCCTTCTGATGGTAAAATAGTAATATGCAAGTACTGGAACAAACCCAGTCTGGACGTGTATAAATATTTAGAGGCAGCCATGCGATATATCTGTATGTAATACATAATTATAATACTTATTTGTTGCAGTAGACTGTGTATTAAAAAAATTAGAAGATCAAGCTCTTACGTTTTGTCCACTTCTATAATTTTTACGTCTTCATTAGAATAAAGCTTCATTTCAAGCTTCTCTACAATATTTTTTTGCTTTGAAGAGAAATGTTGCTATTATTAAACTTTTTAATTTGTTATTTTTTGTGTATTTGCCGCCCTGACTCGTTCTTCCGTAAGTTTATTTTATTTTATTTATTTATTTATTTATTTATTTCAGACAGTTACAAAATCATGTCCATAGTGGGTTAGTAAATTATAAGTAAACTTAAAAATCTATTGTTAGTAAACACAAATATAAAATGATCAAAATGTCCATGTCGCGACTGGTGCGTGCAGCTGTACCCAGTGGCGAATCATTGGGCTATCCCACCGATTGCATAAAATTGCCACCATACTGTGAGGGCTATCACGGAACCTAGCTGAGGTAGCTGCGCAACGTTTACGCATGAGGGCCTGAAAGCTGTCAATAGCATTTTCTGCAAACATAATCGATGCACTACAAAAACGAGGCAACCCCAACAAAATCCTGAGGGCGTCGTTATACTGCACTCGCAGGGCATCGATTGCCGCCCGCGTGTACCTCAGCCACAGACTACAGGTGTAGAAGGTTTGGCAATAGGCCTTGAACAAAACCAGCTTGACATCCCGTCCACACCTTGCAAATCTGCGAGCCAACATATTGCATCGTTTAGAATACAGGACATTTCTGCTAAAAATATAGTGGTCTTCTGTTGAACATTCTCGTAATAGCAAAAGCCTGTCTGTATCCATGAAATAACAGCGATATTCGTTAATTTTGGGGTAAATAGTTTGTGATGTCCGATGAGCTAATATTTTAAAGCTTAGAAATATTTTAGTTAAGCTCATATCGCCATTTAAGAAATCGGTTTCACAGTGTTTTCACATTGAGATGAGCATAAATACTGTTTTTTTAGTCCTTGCCTAAAATTAGGTGGGTAAAACCAGTTGCTCCGTCAATTTAATCGACTACCCTCAAGCTTGCGAGAAGTGACGGTCGACGCCGTGCGGACGACGTTGTTATTAGTGTTCACGTTTGACAAACAAAGAAATACCTTTTGCACCGTCTGCTTTATAAAGTTAGATCTCTCATATTATTGGCCGTGCCAAACAATCCTTACACGACCGAAAAGTGCAGTAAACAGAACAAGAATTTGTAGCGTAAGAGTGGCGCCGTGCGTGATTCCACTGCGAGATGTACTTGAACCGATCCAGAGAGGGAAATCATAAGGTTGGTCTCCACCAAGCCAAGCTGATTAGCTGACACAAATTAAGCCAAGGATGTCTATGTATATCCCCATTGTATTTAAAATCATACAAATTTCCTCAACATCCAGGTGTCCAGGATGAGTGTTAATTTTTTGATGAGATATCCATACTAACATTATAAATGTGAAAGCAACTGTCTGTCTGTTACGGTTTCACGCCTAAACCGCTGAACCATTTTTTATGAATTTCTGTATTGAAATAAATTAGACTTTGGAGACGGATATAGGCTTTTAGGCCCGAAAATACAAATTTACGGGGGTGAAATAGGGATGAACGTAATTAAGTTATGTTTTTTTTATAAAATTCACACCTAAAATAACTTAAAATACAGTTACGGCAGAATAAAGTTCATCGGGTCAACCAGTAGTGAATATGTTAGGTCTGGGAAAAGTTAAGTTTTCAGCTGATTCTCAATATGTTTGGGCTGATTTAGCACACGGTACTTGTAATATAATATCTATATACTTACGCAATAATACTTTAAGGGCCTTCAAAATAGAAGAAGAAAACAATATAATCCATCATAAATTGGACATATTATTATGTAATTTTTATGTAATTAGAAAGGCAGAAGCTCCCTTCTGCCTTTCTAATGAGGGAACCGATTCACAATAATTAATACAGTCCAGTAATATCAGTGCATTTACTCGCCAAATGGGGCGACCTTTGGACCTAGTCCATCGCCCTACAACTGTATTATCATCGGAAGTGAATAGCGTATCGACGTATCGATATACGAATAATTTACTGCTTAATAGAGTGTAATAAGATTAATTCTCTTCAGCCACTTCCACGCATTTTTTTACATCTGTGTTCTCAACCTCTGTAATTTTATACATAATAATATGTCCAATTTATGATGGATTATATTGTTTTCTTCTTCTATTTTGAAGGCCCTTAAAGTATTATTGCGTAAGTATATAGATATTATATTACAAGTACCGTGTGCTAAATCAGCCCAAACATATTGAGAATCAGCTGAAAACTTAACTTTTCCCAGACCTAACATATTCACTACTGGTTGACCCGATGAACTTTATTCTGCCGTAACTGTATTTTAAGTTATTTTAGGTGTGAATTTTATAAAAAAAACATAACTTAATTACGTTCATCCCTATTTCACCCCCGTAAATTTGTATTTTCGCGCCTAAAAGCCTATATCCGTCTCCAAAGTCTAATTTATTTCAATACAGAAATTCATAAAAAATGGTTCAGCGGTTTAGGCGTGAAACCGTAACAGACAGACAGTTGCTTTCACATTTATAATGTTAGTATGGATATCTCATCAAAAAATTAACACTCATCCTGGACACCTGGATGTTGAGGAAATTTGTATGATTTTAAATACAATGGGGATATATTAATAGACATATTTACATAGACATCCTTGGCTTAATCTGCATAGGTTTCTAAATGGATTACGTGAAAGTAATCGTGCAGGGGCGGAGAAAGAATACTAACCAGTATGGCCAGGGTCGGCCTGTCGTAAAAGGCGACAAAACAACCCACCCTAGCTACGTGGTAGGGCCTCAAGCCCGTTTAGATGGCGACCACCTTTGGTCCTAAGTATGCCGCCATAATAACCTTGTGTTGTGTTCCGGTATTAGTGACTTAAGTTCCTGTACCCTTATGGGACAGCAGCGTGCTCACGATGCCACTGGCGTTGCAAGCACCCATAGGCGACGGTAACTGCTGAATTCTAAGCGGACCGTCAGCCTGTCTGCTGACCTACAGCAATAAAAAGGCCGACCCCGGCTGCAGGGGTTAGTATTCATACTCCGCCCCTGCACGGAGAAAAAACCCACCGGTTGAAAAACACTCTCCGTCCGTCAACAAATTACAAATGAGGGTGTCATTTATAATTAGGCGTATTTGCTTAAGTGTGCGCAGGTGGACCGTTTAAATGCATGTGTATATTGCATGAATATATATTTTTTATTTATATGTATAACATTATCAGAATATAAGTTTGTGGGTTATTCTAATTGTAAGTTTGGATCAATTTATTGCCTCGTAGCCCAGGATGGATCAGGACTAAGCCAACGCTAGCTCAAATCGATCAGTATTTATCTGAATACGAATAGTTAACTATAACTGCAGCAATATTCTAAGTGGCCAACATGATGGTATTTTTAATGTTTAACGTAGCGAACTTCATGTTCCATCAAATAAATATAATTTCCTTTATACAGGCAGTTTCAAAATAGAAAAATTACATATACATCATGCAATAAATTTAAGCTTTGTTACATAGTTATAATAATATCTTCGTTATAATAATATCTTTATTAGCCTTAAAAAAAGTTGTTTATTTTGTCCTGAATAAAAGGATAGTTAGATAGTATGTATTGATCTATTTTGAACCTAATTAAATTGAACATGAATACACATGATTTAAGAAGCCGTCAGAAATATATTGGAAAGAGTGTGGTGGTCTTTTTCGTAACGGCAGTTTGAAGGTAAGGACCTTATAGAAGTTGCACGTGCATGAAACATACAAGCTTGTGCTGTATGCAAGATTCTCGGATTCTTAAAATTTGAACAATTCATATAAGTATAATAAAAGTTAAGTAAACAGTAAAATAATATTTATTAAGTAAAAAACTCCGTGCTTTCTTCGCCATTTAAACTAACGATTAAGAATTTAATCAACAGTTTTCTTCAATTGAAAAGTAGCCGAATCTTCAACAAAATTATAAATAAATACGCGCATAAAATTGTATGAGGCTAGATAAATAATTATTTTGAAATTTCATTATGTATCAGAATCTTCTTTCATCTATTCTAAATTGTGAAACAAGTAAATATCCCGTTCCCTTAAAGAAATCTAATTTGTATGGCAGCGTTCATTTAAGTTAATTTGTAAAAATTGTATAACCTAGTATTGACTTATTGAAAAACCATTTTTATAAAGATAATAATTACCATACTCTTTTGTTTTTTAAATGAGTGAGCAGAGGGGAGAATGAGAAAAAATGAACATCGCAGCAGATGGTTGGCTGCGTGGAAACATAATAAGAAATACATAGACAGGGTTATTATTGTTGAATTAATATTTGTACTTTTTTTAAGACTTTATGAGTTATTCCTACGATACTAATGCCACGTGGCGTGAAATAATTGTTGGACTGAATTAAAAATATTAAAAAATAATTATTTTTTAAGTATATCTATATATACCCAAAAACTTCTGATCTAGAATAGCATAGGGAACCATTTATTTTCATTTAAATTGTCAACTGCAATATAAAATACATCTAAGTCAGTGTGTGTGTGGGGGGGGGGGGGTGTCTTCTCTACAACAGGGTGCTTTTCACTCGCCCAGAAAAATATCCAAATCCACGCCACACGAAAGTTTGGCTGGAAACCCGGACATTTTTGGGTCCCAATAGCTGGTTGGAGAACCTCTTTCGCTGTTCCATAGATTTGTGACGTAATATTGATTAAGCTCAATTTTAAAAACGGTGGAGTGGGTTCGCGTCAATCATTCAATGGTCAGACAGGGTTCAAAAGCACACGTGCCCGTGATTTAGATACTCTCCACTTGGCTACCACGTACCTACGTTGTTATTTTTTTTTCTTCTATAAATACGTAAAACAGCCACTCTATGCGTTTCTTTGTGCCCTTTCAATTGACGGCGGTATTGAAAAATATTAAAACAAGACTATCTTTGCAGATTGCGGAACAATAGCTGTCAGCAAGTCATTGGACCAGCAATTTGATTGCACCTCAATGCAATATTGCTAATATTATGAAAGCTTCTTAAAATTTAAATGCTGTTTTGCAGTATTTTTTTCAAATATGAAGCCGAAAATACTGTATAAAAAGTGGGTAGTTTTATAATTTTAGATGATTTGAATACAATATTATTTAGTTATCCTTGTCAATCGTCGGCCAATACGGGTCACATATAATATACATAAGATAAAGTATCTTTTTAAGATTACTGTTGCGTCACTAAGAATTTTATATGTGACTTTATGAAAGTCTGTTTTTTAATAAGACCATGTGGTTCTAATCAAAATGAAAGCCCGTTTATGCGATACCCTTTATACATAAATAGATTATCCTTCTGTTAACTCTTAAGGAGCAAGGTTTTGCATGCAAGGTTTTGCATGCAAGGTCCATTAGGTTTTGTTTTGAATGTTTGTAATTAACTAATGTAGTAACAATTCCTAACTAAAACCTAATTGATAAGTAATATATATACTTGATAAAAACGCCAGATATGCCCATAAATATAATTAATAAAACTTTTCACATATTACTCTAAGTTCTCCCTTCAAATACATAAGCGTGTTGTCTAAAATTAACTTCTTGGCTTCTAATATAGAAAAGTCTATTTTAAATTTGTTTGACGACATTATTGACATTTTGTGGCGTTGTGTTTACGTGTAGCCCTAAAATATCGGTTTAACTATTAATAATTTCATTTGTACATGTTATTGGATTGTTTTCATCGTCAAAGCGTTATAATATAATATGCTAAGCTTTCATTTCGGAGTATGGGATACGTTGTTTTCTTTAGTAATTCAATTCATAGATTGTATACTATACACAGATTATATACTCCAATTAATTTTCAAAAAGGTAATGTATGTAAATTTATACGATCTTATGCATTTGTGTTTCGATGAATACAAAGACTGTATAGGTTGGTTTCCTGTTATGTCAAAAATAATTTTAAATAGTTTTGAGTGAATTCCCGTTTGTTATAGGCCGTCTGCCATATAAATAAAAGAAAAAAAAACATTTTGCATTCAACAGGATTTTCGTAAAATCAGTTCTTATTACTTTGAATTTCAAGTAAATCAGATTTACATTAGAAAGAACAAATCAAATTTTGTTACCATACTTGTTGTTTGTCACCCGAAAGGAGTAATCCATTTTTTGTTTATGAGAGCAAAGTAAGGACAATATTCCGTTTCCTTTCCAGAATTGGGCAATTCTTAAATGCACTCTCAGACTTCTGTTGTTAAGAAATTGTTTCTGGATGACATCGATGCTTAGATTAACAGACGTTAGGTTCATGACAGTACTTTGGCCTTGGACTCTGAAACGAAAGCTTGGGTGTCATCTGGGCTAAAACGTTTGTCAGAAGAACACGCCGTAATCATTAATTACTTACCCCACCATGACTCGCTGTTTTTCAGCAAAAATACAACTAACAACCCTCAGCGCTAGAGTGAATATATGTATATTTAGTCCGATGCGCTTTATGTGCCATATGCTATGAATTTTTATTGTATAGAATTTAGATAGTAAAAATTTTGTTATTATGGGTGAAGTTTAAGAGCTTCAGCGATTTAAAAGGCAAATATGTTGTGAACAAATTTTCACGGTTTTTAAACTCATCGTACGTTGTACGAATGGGTGGCGTTAAAAGCTCCACTCGCTCCAACGGCTCGGAGGATCGCCCACGCGTGGCTCGTAAGTGTGGAGGAGGGTTTTTATAAACGCATTTCTTATTATCACATATTACATATGATTACAGAAGAATGCTTTCATTTGTTCATTGTGGTGTATATAACAATCTATACTGAATTATTCCATTTATATTCCCGGTGCTTTGATTTTGAGGTCAAGATAGCAGTCGTCTCTGTAAAAGTCAAAATTATTGATCTTCTCCATTTATTATGTTGTAACTTTTTGGTTAAGAAAACCATGTGTCGCGAAAAAATCTACTACAAACGTGCGATATTCAGGAGTTTTGTTCTGTTATAATAGAAGTGCGGCTTTCAGTTTTGCTTTCAGTAAAAAAATAAGAGCCCATAATGTCCTATTGGTGGTCTATGGCCTCCCCCGAACGTAACGGACAGTATACCTGTCATACTTACTAAAGGCTGTTCGGTGGCTATACAAGTTTTTTTTATGATGTTCCCTTCCCCGTCGGTGCGTGACAATAATATGTGCACTAAGCAAAAATTAAGCAGTGTATGCTACCGTAGGAATCGAGATTTGGCTATATCGAGCCACGTATTCAATAATCATGTTTATTAATACTTGATAATTATTTAACAATGATTATAAAGTTCATCTCCTTACAATGCTAGCTGTATTATATTTTTACAGTCGCTCGCACCTGGGCAACCCGCCTGACCATCACTTGTTAACTCTATGAACTACGTTCCACCAACTACGTACTCTAGCCATTATGCTCGAAAATGTCCTTAAATAATACGTGAATCAGCATTCATTGAACCACTTGACAAACGTCTTTCAATATTTCTTTAATACCAAAATTTATTGAAAGAATGAATAAAGACATCTTTATAAAACAAAAATTATATAAAGGACATACACTTGTAGAAAATCCTAAAGAAAATTAATAAGCGTGGTAAAAAAGATATCATGACCCCTTACTATGTTAAGTCTTATGTTTTATCATATTAGCACTAGGATATCTAATCATCTACGATGCAATCATAAAAAGTCCAGGGTCACATTCTACTTAACATGATATCAAAATAGTGTAGTTCGCCCTTGTAGTTTACGACGCTCCTAGAGCTCTCGGTATCCCACGTAACTCATTTGAGGATAGGTTTATGACTGTAATAAGTGTCGTATAAACCACGCATTGACGCCTTCAGACTTTATTGAAATGTGCTTGCATGGTAAATAATATTAAGAATTTATCTGGCACGTGCATGTTTTATATGATTTCTTCTTTGAATAATAAATACATAAGTAGTCCATTTATAATTAAACTACCTGATACTCGCGACTTCGTACGCATGCACGCTACACCGCTTGCCCCATTTTTCCGAGACAAGAAACCACATCACTGAACACGTAGCGCTTATAAAAATCTTAATTAAATTTTTTAATAATTTTATACAAAATGAAGATATTGCAAAAAAATTTCAGGCAAGGGCCAAGTGTCTAAGAAAATTTAATAACAATATATCCAAGGAAATACTACAATATACCTAGCAATAATAATACACAAGCACATCTCACTTATAACTATGTAAGTAGTTCCAAGCCTACCTTGGCTGACACCGACTACAAAAATAACAATAATTGTAACTACATTATATTATCGTAATATAGATCATACCTACATATTGATGAGCAGAAAAAGTAAGTTGATTATTAAGTGATAGAAGAATATGCAATTATTTTTTTACTTTTTAGTGCATATTAATTTGTTTTGGAATAGTTATTTTTTTATTGAAGGTGGTTTTTTTGTTAAAATTTTTATAATTATGTTTTTGATTTTTGAAATTTTTTGTAAAATTTGGGGGGGTGTAGGTAGGGACGTTCTGTCGTGTCAGCGTCTTGTGTATGCAGCGAACAATGCATGTGTGGAGCGTTCGCCAGTTACTGCGCACTGGGCGACGCGTGTGAGCGTAATATCTTTGGGTAGTTATAAGATGGAAATATTAAAGTAAAACATACAAAATTATATCTTTTATTTATTTGCTTGGATCACCAGTGCCAGTGACGCCTCAGTTAGAGAAGGCCCTCACGCTTCCCAACAACATGGCGCTGTGTAAAATGTCCCAATAATTTTGTATACGCACATTGAATACACTTTTATTTCTAGACCAGAAGAAGTAAACACAATCCAATACGCGTTTTCATCTTCTTCTTCCTGTCCTTATCCCACATTATATGGGTCAGCACATGTTACATGTTGTAATAGTTGTGGCTTAGTTTTTACAACCGGCCGCCTGCCTGACGTTAACCCCTTTTTGGGGAAAAATTTAGGTTAGCCTCTAATGGTAATCCCGTACGAGTACTACCCGACCGCGACCTCCAAGCTGTAACGTATGCATCAAGCATTTCCACCACAAAAAAAAAGATAATAGATAAAATATAAAAAAGATATCAGATATATTAGTTACCTTGCTCAAACACAAGCAAATACTTTCCCCAGATATAATAATATTAAGCTATAAGAAACTTTACACAAGTTTTTTATTATTGAGAAACAGCAGACAGGTTGACGACCCACCTAATAGGAAGCAGTTATCGTCGCTTATAGAGGTACAGGAACCTGGGTCAATGCCAGCACAACACAAGGTTTATGGCGGCATACTTATAGAGCAGCGGTGGTAGCTATCCAGACAAGCTTGGGGTCCTATCGCGTAACCAGGGTTGTTTTGTCGCCTCTTATGACAGGTTAATCCCGATTATATGGGTTTTTCTTAGAATAAATAACAAGAAAGAAGTTAAGTATTTCATAAAATTAATTGTTGAAAATGAAGTCAAAAATTCAGTTAAAACTTTCCCCTCAAACTGTATTTTATATACTACAGAAGTGAAACTTCGCAAATAAACATACGTAAACTTCTTTATAATAAGATTGAACATAAAATTCCTGAAAAATATCGAAGGTGTAAGTACTGAAAATGTTCAAAGTAGCAAGATTATTTCAGTCTGAAAACTTTGTAGACGCAAAATATTGTCTATGTACAAGAATAGTTACTGTATTCAGAAATTCCTTTCGGTCTGGCGAATCGGTTTAATACATTTCTTATTCCTGTTGCAAGATGTACATTTTAGTAAATTCATAAAAGTATTTACGTGCAAAAACTTGATATGAACAAATTTTCAAGAATCAACTTTGATTTTATGATATGGCGGAAAAAGGTGAGTGTTGAGATGACGACTAAACCATATGCTTCTGACGCATCACGTCAGACAAATATAAATCCGGCTTAACAGAGGAAAATGAAAGCAAAGAACAGTTATGCCGACACACTTATAAGGAGAATAAAAGACACATTCACATACAAATTAAAAAATATTAAATAATTCGAATGGTATCGACTAATTGAATTTTTGAGTTATTAAGTTACAGTAGTTTTGGCAGGAAACTTGAAAATTCTCCGAGACAGGATGAACGTGTTTTTTTCGTGCAGAGGTGAAGTTTTTTTTGTTGCTGCGGAACAGCAGACAGGCTGACGGCCCGCTTAGAATTTAGCAGTTACCGTCGCCTATGGGTGTTTGCAACGCCAGTGGCATAGCGAACACGCTGCTCTCTTATAAGGGTACAGGAACTTATTACAGGTCACTAATGCCGGAACACAACATAAATTTACTATGCCGGCATACTTAAGACTAAAGGTGGTCGCCATCTAGATGAGCTTGGGGCCCTACCACGAAGCTAGGGTGGGTTGTTTTGTCACCTTTTACGACAAACCGACCCCGGCCGCAGAGGTCAGTATTCTTTCACCTCCCCTGCACGGATAAAAAAAAAGTAAAAATAGTGACCCTTGCGGCCAACGGCAACCTGTCGTAAAATGCTAAATAATCGTTGCTATGTGCTGGGGCTTCAGGCCCGACTAGATTGCAACAACCCCTGGTATCTAAATACACATGTTACCATAATAATAAGTTGTGTTACGGTATAAATGACCTTATAATAGATCGATGCGATGCCCCTACGTTGCAAACATCTTCTTACTATTGTGTGCCCTCATTTTGTCTGCCATTCTTCAGGAATAAGAAATTTTAAGCCACGCAGTTCACCATGTACTGTTTTCATCATCTATGTGGATAATGTCGATTGAATATGGTTTCTATATGAGCCTTATCAAAGGGAAAAACTTGTGTCAGATACTCGCTGTTTACCATGTAGATAGGGTTGTTTTATCGTCTTTTTAGACAGGCTGACCGCCGCCGCAGGGGTTAGTGTTCTTACTCCACCCCTGCATAGGACCGAATAAGTTTGCTTATTGAACTATTTTTACAAATACATACACACGAAGCAGCTCATAATTTTTTACATAAAGATATATATGGGAGTAAAGTTAGCAGTCTTTATACGGAAATAGGTATGAAGATGTTTCCCCATGGGAGAATGCTATCAGCGTATCTCTATCGCTGACAAGTAATAGCGAATAGGAGGAAGGAAGAAGGGAAGAATAATATAAGAAGAAGTTTGTGTGAAGTGTAAGAAAGAGTGATTTTACATCACACGTCAACTCTGGTAACGCATGACATCTCAGTCGATAGTAACGTGTTTAAGATCAAAGATACTTTAAATGAACAACATTTTAAAATATGACCTCGGAAACAGACCCTGAAAGATTTCGCAACTAAAGGATTATGAAGTAATTTCAGAAACAAATACTCTAACAGATTACTTAACTTTAGATTGTGTTTCTTAAAAGGTCGGCGCACAAAGTGCTCTAATCTACAGAAAAATAAAAAAAGTCCTCGTGTACCATCATCAAATATTTTGTTAAGTCCAGGCTATTCCGAAAAGAAACAGACGGAATCTGGACTTATTTCATTAAATTTTAATTAATCTTATAATGAAAGATCAGGCACAGTAAAGTAGCAGTACAATTTGTTTTAGACAATAAATACACTGTGATTGGTCGTAGTAGCCAAGTCATATTTCACTCAAAGACCAAAATCGGCCAATTATTAATTTTTAGAAGGTAGAAAGTTAAAAGCAATTAATTTGGCTCACATTTACCTTTGTTAAGCACTTGCCGCGTGACGCAAAATGTGCATGTATACCTATTACAAGTAAAATTTAAACGTTAAATATATTTAATATAAATAAAAAAAACAATAAATTTGAATATTGCTCGAAAAAGCATGAGATTTACTTAAGAGCCTTAGTTCCCAAAGTGGTCCAGGTGGACCCACAAGGGTCCATGGGAAACTTGGCAGGGGTCTAGGTTGGCGTGACAAAAACATGGGGGTTCACAATTCATAAGCGGGATCCACGAAAATTTATTTGATTTCGATAGTGAAGAACTAAAACGTTGGCTTGACTTCACCTATAAATGTAGGCAGATAATATTTTATATTTTTTATAATTAGATAATATTAACGCTTGTTCAGACGAGCAAAGGGACGAAATACGACTTGGGGTGTGTGTGTGCTTGCAATCTTGCATGAACTTCACTAGGCATCTTATAATGAAAGATCTAGGCTAAAGAGCATTCACTAGGCATCTAGCTTATAATTCTAGCGGTTTTTCTCACAGAAATCCTTACAAAGAGCGCCTAATTAGGTTTCGAATGCATTCTCTTCGTGAACGGAGACTTTTATTAGACATGTCCTTCTTTCACAAAATCGTGAGCGGTCAATATTAGTGTAGCTACTTTCTGGAGAGCATGCCTTTGAGGGTTCCCCGTACCTATCCTCGCGGGAGACTCAAATATATTTTCTACACCCCACCTGTAAAGTCTAATTTGGGACGGCAAACACCTCTCCGTAGAATAATTGATGAGTATCATTCCCTTATCACAGTGATACCCGATCTTGATGTGTTCCACGATAAGTTGCGTATATTTAAAAACAAAATAAAAAATGCACCTTAATTTTGGTCATTAATCATTTATTGTTTTATAACTGACTTGCTGTTGTTACTTGATTATATATTATTATATTGACTTTTAAATATATTATTATATTGACATTGCCTCTTTTTTTTGATATGACATGACATTTATTAGATATTCATATTAATATTTCATCAATTATTACTGTATTATTTGTTAAATTTGAATTTCAAAGTATTCATTATGTATTCTTTTTTATTTCTTTTTCTAAATTAATTATTGTTTACATCTTCGAGCCGATGAATTGCCAATGTTATGTACGCCATTATTGTCACATGCATCAGGCCATATATTAAATAGTTTGTTATTTTCAATGTTATATGTCTGTGATGTGGCAGTACTTTTTTTAAAATAAATAAATAAACTTGTTCACCAATATAAACACGATGCCAAGGGCTAGGTTACTCATTTGTTTCCGGAATTTCGAAAAGAAAAGTAAACTGAATCGATGTATGTTTTTGCCAGTGTCAGAAAAAGTATTTACCTATATTTGTTATAAATACATTTATTTTATGTTGAAATAAGAATATTTGTAATGTTTGCGTGTGGTAGGTACGTATTAAAAATTAAATACTGAACGGAGTCATTATTAGATACTTCCATAAAAGAATAGAAAGTCGAGAAAGGTTGAACTGCTTTATCCCTACTTTATTAGTAATTTTTTTTACTAAAGGAGAGATATATTATGATTGACCTGCATGGTTGTAAATACGAGTATTTCAGGTTCCTAAAGTTAAATGACTTAATTAAATATATTTTCATTAATTGTACACGTCTTTACGTACCCGTAACGTGCATCAAAGTAATAAATAAATAATTAAAATTGTGGAGTTTGGATATAAAATATTATTTAAAAGTATTTTCTATCAAATTTACAGTATTTCTGTATATCAAAATATATTTGTGAAAATTGTTTTACGTTATAATACATTAAAATCGGTTCAGCCGTATTCATAAAACTCTATTATGGATTAAGATCCAGACTCTATGAAACTATCGAAGCTTGAAGATCATCTAAGAAGGTGTCATCCTGATAAAAGAAGTAAAGATTTGAAATATTTTCAAGCATTGAAGGAAAAATATGAAAACAGACCCACCGTGCACAGTATGTTCGTTTTAACACCTGAAAGTAAAGATGATTGGCTTGCGGGCATCTTAAAATATCTACTATATTAAGTACTACTTATAACGAAATCTGGGAAACCGCACACCATTGGAGAACAGTCAATTGAAGAAGTTGTTGAAGAGGTCTTAAAAACTGTTCTGCACAAATCTCCATTTTACATACTCAAAAAATCCTTTGAGTAACAATACTGTAAAAAGACGTATTGATGAAATGATCTTTGACATTAAAAGTGTCTTGTGTTATTATTTGCAAACAATTCATTTTTCTATCCAACTGGACAAAATATCTTTACCTAGTAATGAAGCATAATTATTGGCATATGTTTGATTTGTTAAAGATGAAGAAATTCATGAAGAGTTACTATTCGCGAAAACTTTGTAGACAGACGCTAAAGGTGAATCAATATTTAATGTCCTGGGTGATTTTTTTAAGGAAAAATCGATTCCATACACAAACATTATTTCGGTGGCAACAGATGGAGCTCCTGCTTTGTTCATGCGATATTGTGGGTTTATAAGCCATCTTAAAAGAATCATAGCAGAGGTAACTGCAATTCTAATATCATCCATCGACAACACCTAGTAGCGAAAAATTTTAGCGATAGATTGTACCAATCATTTCAATTTGTGATTAATGCAGTTAACAAAATAAGAAGCAATGCGTTAAATACGCGTTTATTTGATGTACATTAAGACTTCCAACGATTGCTCTTACATACTGAAGTACACTGTTTGTCGAAAGGTGCATGTTTAACAAGATTTTACTCATTTTTTCAATTAGTTTTAGAGCTTTTGGAAAGTAAAGATCCAGATTTAAAAGAAAACCTGATTAATCTGAAAGCAGAGATCGCTTATTTGATAGATTTGTTAAAAAAATGACATTAACTTACGATTACAAGGGGACAAACATAGGTAGTTTTTCTCATCTAATAAATATTGTGAAAATCCTGTATATAGATATCATCGGGACGTATAACCCCAATCCACTTTTGACAAAAGTAGCAGGTATATTCTCCTTTTCCTAGACCTACCCCAGCCTAGTGGGACCTTTGACGACCTCTGTGGAGTAATGGCTAGTGCACTTTGGTACGTTTGTGGTGGTCACGGGTTCGATTCCCGTCTCGCGTCTGGGTGTTTATGTATAATATATAGTATAGACAAAAAAAGTATATTAATGTAGTATATTATAGCTACTTAGTTTTGGACTAGATGGCGTTGTGTGAATTGTCCCAGTGTGATTATTTTTTTAGTATGACGTTATGTACTGTTTTTAATTTTATTTATTATTGTTTAATATACATAATATTGATTTTAAGTATAGTTTTAATTCTACCTATTATTAAACTCGAAGAACCTTGTTTCAAATATTACTGTGTACATATTATACTGCGTAAAATTGGTATCCGAATACAGACAATTCTCAAGGGATGCCGATTGAAAAGCTTTTAACGAAACAAGTTTATTCTTGATCGGTTCGTGATAAATTAAAAAATCCCTTAAGTATTAAATGATTGCTGTTTACGAACTTGAACTTCAGATATTTCTCAGCGCGTTTATCAAAGTTTTAGTATTATTATTATTTTTACTCCATGCAATTATTCATTTTATTTGATGTCATTACATATTATAAATATAGAATTTAGTTATTTTGTACTTCATGACTCTGTGTATGAAACCTGGTTTTTGAAATAAATATATATTATTATATATTTTTTGTTGTACATTTTTTTTAATTTTTCACAGTACCTTACATAAGGTCATGGGCCATATTATGGAACACTTTATGAATAGAAGTTACATCTTTTCCATTATTTGAATAAAAGTTATGTTTAAAAATATAATATTTTCATGTTAGTTATTAACCGAATAACTACTGTAATAAAAACGATTTTTATATAATTAGCTTTAACTGGAAATGTGAATAATTTAAATAAAAAAAGACATAGGTAACCACGCTCGTATTTTGGAACCAGATTTATGGATTCAGCCAATATTTATATGGATTCAGACTCTCCTTGGGTATCCGCGCTTCATATGGCGTCAAAGAAGAATGGATGAAGACCATGCGGTGATTATCGCGTACTCAATGCGTGTTCAATACCAGACAGATACCTTATACCACATATTCAGGACTATGCTCATCGTCTAGCAGGATGCAATTTTCTCCAAAATAGATTTAGTAAAAGCGTTCGCACAGATCCCAGTTTTTCCAGATCATGTACCCAAGACAGACAGCGTTGTCATCATGACACCGTTTGAGCTATACGAATGAAGTAACGGACCATATCAGTTCTTATTGGCAGATTACCCAATTCAGATTGGCGAGTTACACATCTCGGTATGAAAATTTCCTCACGCTCTATTCCTTTACGTCAGTGTCGGTACATAGCAATTACAAACTGTAAGTTACGCGAAAATATTGCACAAGTGGTGCATCGTGACCTCTAGGACCGTTTCCCAGTCTGATACCAGTTGATTACGACGTAGCATACCAGATATATGATATAATACATTTACTACACCAGAATATGTAAATAATAAGAATTTTGAAAAATAGTATATTAGCCTGTATTTATTATATTTTAAACTAGCTTTCTTAAAATTAATTCCGAATGGATTTATTTCTTTACAGATTTTTATTCCTTTTCATACTTTTATTTTATAGTCAAGGGTATCCGTTATATTGTCTACTTTCGTGAAGCTCCATTTTTTACGCCTCTTCATCAAAATACCGGATGGTGCCTTTGCTATGCTCATTCAGCTAATAATAGGTAGACAAATAACAAGTCATCTACAGGGCCTTAGCAGTCATATAGGTTAATTGTATTTTACTCATAAACCGGGACAAGATATTTAACCAGATCTCTACAATAAAAAAAAACATGCTAACGTAGAAATATTTTTTATGGACTTAATAATAATAATTCACGTGAAGACAAGGCACGTTTGAACACATTTAATTCAAATAACATTTCCAACGATCTTCAATTTTATCAATAACCTCCATTTACGGCCAATTCGTTAAAATAACATTTATTATCCCTTTTTCCTCTCGATAATTTTTGTACTTGTTGTAGTGTTGGAACAGTTTTTATAAGACTGAAGTGGAGCTCGTCATAGGATAAAAGATACAGAAATAGTAAAAGCTGAACGTGAATTAGGCATTGACTTTCAAATTTCTCAATATTTTAATTTTAGAATTGAACGTGATATCCTGCGGTATGGTGTTGTCATAATCATCCTCCTAGCATTATATAGTATCGTATAACCCCGGCTAGTGAGAAGAGTAGGGTCACTCCATTTCATTCCAGGGGAGTTGTAAAAGGCGACTGATGGACTATTCTCTCTGCTAGCTTGCATGCAGCGAGGGAAGAACACTATACGGTTTTTCCCTTTGAGTTTGGGAGGTCGGACGGCAATCGCTCCCGTAAAAGCCAAAACTTGCTAAACAACAATGTTCAGGATACGGTGGTTGGTGTTGTCAATTTTAAATAGATGGCTTTACTGCTCAAGATATTGTTACAGCTTATGGTTTAATTGCATTGCTGAAGTAAAGTTTGACTGCTCTCAAGGGGGTTGCATAATTATATGAATGTTATGAATTTTAAGGGCATTATCAGTATTTTGGTTATTATTAACATTTTAGCAGTTGTTCAGCAAATGTTTCCTCCAACTTTTGTGGTGATTATTAAACAAATAAAGCCTGATTTGACAGGCTTTATGTGTTTAATAATAATATAGGGAAAACTTATAACAATAACAACTCATATAAAATTTATATTAAAATTATTCCTTAGAAGCTAATTAAAAAAATATTTTAAAGGTACACTACTAAAATACATATTATTTACAACGCTAATATAAAATATCTATTATTCCTAAATTTTTACTCACTTCGTACTATATTTAACGTATCTGAGATACTTTCTCTTGCCGTTCAGTTTCCCTACGCCGACAGCAGCGTGTTAGCGGTGCCCCTGGTGCCACTCCATAGGCGATGGTAACTACTTACTATTAAGTACGCTGTTAGTCTATCTGCTGTTCAATAGCAATAAAAACACGATTATCATAACGAAGTCAGCTTAAGAGAAATGAAGATTAAAAAAGAAATATATTTATTTGGGAAGCATACAATTACAATAAATCATAGTGTAAAGATAATATAAAAATAATAAATGACTGAAGTTTCCACTTAAAAGCAATACAAATAAAATACAATTATACATATTTCCAAATGTAACCTAATTACACTACAGCTCTAAATTTCTCAAATGTTTGTTGACGAAATATTCTGTTATCGCAGTATTTTATGAACAAATTACGTTTTGTAATATCAATATTTTATTTAAGGAATATTTTATTACGCAGTATTATTTTATAATGTTTTGATGAATTTAGTTCAGTATGTGAATTTTTCTACCAAAAAGAAACCAATTTTTCTGTGGGTATGTAAGTGACCTTATAAGTAACCTTATATTTTCAATACCCAGGTAAAATTTTGATCCTACCTGGGGATCTAAGCGTATCACTGAAATATTATCACTTGAGTGATTCGCTAAATTTAAATCACTCAAATTTTATACCAATCATATTAAAAAATGTTTTCTTGATTTTTTGAGCACTAAGTATCTGCAAGTATTTGTCAGTTGTTTTTTGTAGAAAGATTAATTAACTCAATTTTATCCCATTCGGTGTCGAGACCCTTGGTCCGTGGGGTCCTAGCACTATAAGACTTTTTAAGGAAATAGCAAAAAGTTTAGTCGACATCATAGGAGACCGAAGAGCTGCCAGCTACCTCGGACATAGAATTAGTCTAGCTATTCAAAGGGGGAAAGCTGCTAGTATCTTCGGAACCTTGCCTAAAGGTTGTTGGGACTCCTTTTTATTAAAAGGAGTTTTACTATATATTTTTATATATTTTTAAGGAATATTATTATATATTTTAGTTATTATATTATATTTCGTAAGATTTTTAATTTTAGGTTCATTGTTTTAATAATAGTTAATTTGAATATAAATTATAACTTTATATCATACCAAATATAATAGTATGAATAAATTAATTCAAATTATTGTAAATCTTAAGAATTGAGAGAATTTTTCGATCTCTATAATTAAAACAACGTACTTCGATATGTTTAGGTAAATATTAAATCATGTTAATACTTTGTTTTGGTTTATGAAGGAAACTAGGACTATTAAATAATACACTTAAGAAATTTTAGAATATTAAGCAGGTAACAATACCAAAACGTTGGTCCTATATACGACCAATGTTTTGCTATTGTTACCAGCTTAATTTTCTTTTTGAAGTGAAAACTTCTTTAGCGGCCTTGTGTACTTTTTTGTGATGGGTAAAAATGTTAAACTCGCGTCAGGTCACGTGTCCTGATCGAAAATTCGTAAAACGGAGTTTTGCTCGAGTAATACCAAGCTTATTAATAAAGACTTAAGATTTATTTTATAATGTAACTTTTAAATGATTGCATTGTATTACTTATACATATCTATTCGAATCGCGACTTTATTAAAATGAAATACAGTTGAGTTTTTGAAGTGAAAACTTTTTCAGGCGCGTTGAGCACTTTTTGGGTGAACAATTTTTGGTTTGTAAAAAAGTGTTAGTGACCAATTTAAACTTTAATGCTTGATCATAAACAATTTTTTACAAACCGAAAATAATAATCTAATATCTCGACGATACAATTTACAAGTTATTTAGTTTTCACTTCTATCGCCAGTCCCCAAAGACTGCCCCGTATGTTTTTTATTTTATTTACATTTTTGCTATTATATATCCCTGTATATAATAGCAAAAACGTAAATAAATGATTTTGATAAAAACAACACAAACAAAAATAAAAATCAAGGTATTACGAAGGTACTACGCAGTAGAATCTGCGTAGTCTGCGTAGTAAGCGCCTACGCAGTAGCGCCTACGTAGTAAAGATGAGAAAAATCTAGATTTTATTCTAGATTTACGGAAATTCCCTTTACTTCATTAGTTGTTTCTAAATTGGTTCTGATATGAATTTCCAAGTAAAGAAACGGTAATGTTTATTTTTATTAAAATGCAGCGCGTACTTAAATTGCTTAAGATTAATTTTATTGTTCTTGATGAGGCTATATCTAATTTTATGTCTGGGCAGTTACCCAAATTTGAGTAATTCAATATTTCTTGTTAAATTTCATACTTCTTGTTTTTAAATATTTTGAAAAGCAGATGAGATTTTGATGCTAGCATTTCGTTTTGGGACTCGGGTGTCAGAAGACAGTTTCCGATGTAAAATCCAAAATTAGCTTAATAAATGGTATTTTATGAGTTATGGGGTCATAATAGTCAGATTCAGCAATAGAAACTCAGGGCGTAAATAATAGTAAAAAATAGATATATAAGGCCTTCACATTTCTAGGTTCAATAGATAGAGTTGTAAGTCATAGGCGAATAGGTCCAGGCTTGCTGCGTATTAAGAGTATAATTGCAGGTGGCTTGTGTCTCACTTCAGCGGAACCTTCACCTGCGTCGAGCGGAGCGGTGGCATTCGCGCCCAGACCTCCGGCCGCGATGGGCGTCCCGCGCATCTACACCACTCCCGCCGAGCCAGAGCTCGAGCGACCGCGACCACACCTGTTGATTGTAGACGACACCAGAGACGTTGCTAACGAAGGTCAGTGATTTATTTTATTTGACATCTAATACTGAAAATGTTGAAGTAATTATTACATTGAAAAAAAAATATTAAGTGTATTTTCTAATAATTTTTTTGGAAATTTAAATAAAATGTGATTTTTAAATAGTGATAGAGTGGCCTGATTCAACTTTAGGCATTTAAACAAATATTTAAATTAAAGTAAAAGAATTTAATTAAATATTTTATTCAGTTTGCATTATTTATTCGCAGTAGTAAAAGGCGAAGTGATTTATAATAAGCACGTTGTTGTGATTACCTTCATAATAAAATATACAAATATGATTTAAAATATTAAATAATTTATAAAAACTATTTTTAAATTTGTAAGTTTAATTACCGATACATTTTAATATGGTGAAATCATTATATAATGTATGTATTCCTTTGAAAGATGTATTGGTAAAAGTAAGATGTGTTCTTGTGATACGTAAGTGATACAGGTATATTTTTTTCGTGATTTCTACTAAGATTAATTATGGATACGTTAATGTTCTTTAATACTTTTACAGATTTTCTTATAGATATTTTAACATATTGCTTTATATTCGTTCATGTCCGTATATACTCCGCCGCTATAAAGATTTTATGAGCCTCATCTCGTGCATACATATAAGTATACTTGTAAAATATTGAACCTGTATATAAATTTTAATACAAGTAAACTAGGACTTAGCAGGTGTTTCATATTCGCAATTTGTTTTGAATTTTAGAGTGAAGGATTTACGATCGCTCCGCAGAGCTTACCTGGAATTTTGTGACGTATCTTTTTTAAGATTAAATAAATTATTTTTACATTAAATTAAAAGATGGATTGGTTTTGGTATTATTAAAAAAATATTTTTTGTTGCTTAGCAGTGATTATATGAAATAATAAAGTTCAACCAGTCTCGGTATTATATTAAACTACCTTGAGCCTATAATTTAGCCTGAGATTTAGAGTCTAGAGATAGATGATAAAAACAGGATTTTATAGCAAGTATTTTACTAAAAAGTCATAAAAGGCTTGGATCTAGTATCGTTTGGCAGTAGTATAGGAGTAAAAAGGGTAGAGGTTGGGTCAGTCAGTCAAATCAGTACCAGTATATTATCTGTGGTGTAAAGTATCGAGCGAAATCGTTGAAACGGAACGTAAATAAAAAATTACGCCATATGCGTCATGTGTCACTATCATTTGTTTTCGTTCACTCCGTTTCTTCCGAAACGTGTATACGTCCAAAAAGTGCCAGCTTGACATTGTAAAGGGTGATATGCGTGCCAACGGGCTCAGTACCAGGGATGCTGAAGACCGTGCGAAGTGGAGTAGAAAAAGTCGGAAAGCGGACCCTGGGCACCGAAATAGAACTTTAGGTTGTAACCGGGACTCTACGCTTAGATGATGATGATTCCGTTTCTTCCGAGTTGCGAATCGGGGTACCCCGACTTTATGTAGTCTTTTGGCTGCTACCTCTAGAGTGTTTATGAAAACCGGAGGCGTGAAAGGAGAGGAACCCCCGCCCACTGTAACCTAGCCACCACAGTAACCTAGCCACATGCTCATGAGCATGGGTGCTTGTCTTTTGTTACGTAAAGGCGAAGGGATTGTACTTCCCGCATCGTCATATATATATATATATATATATATATATATATATATATATATATATATATATATATATATATATAATATAATGATCCGGTGATTAAGATTCTCTTATAAAAGTGTAAAATATATAGAAACAGACTGTTATGAATATTTTAAATGATATTTATTTAACAAACTCCGTGTTAGTTCAGTGAAAACGTTTATACGGGTAACTAAATTGCTACTAAAGTTATTTTGTTTAATAACTACTACATGACTGCCATGAGATATCTGTTTTAAGGTTCGTCTGTTTGGACTTTCGGTTATATCTTATTTCAATTGTAATTTAAAAAATGCAATTTTTGTTTATTAATACAATTTTATTAAAAAAATTAATCTATAGCCACGTCGGGTTATATATAAAAATGTAGTTAAATTTTCAGTTTTTTAACACTTTACTTAATTTACAATATTTGTTTGTAATAGTCATTATAATTTAGCCTTTATATCAAATGAATATAATATAAAAATATTAGGAAATATTGCTTCAATGGAGACTTTCATTGATAAGGAACTTGTTTTAGAAAGATAAACATTTTATACCAACGTTTGAATACGTACAAAAGTTTCATACTTAGCTGATTAAAAGAGGATTCGTAACGAATAAATATTATATTATAATATTTAATATTTATATAATACTATGTATCCATAATGTTATTACTTAAGATAATTGAGTTTTAATCTTACCGAAACTAAGGCCGATTTGCACAACCAATTACTAAACCGATTTAGTGCTAAACTTATTTAAATCGTCTTTCTGTCCCTGTCAAATGTTGTCAATGTGACAGGGACAGAATGACGATTTAAATAAGTTTAGCGCTAAATCGGTTTAGTGATTGGTTGTGCAAGGCGGCCTTAGTCTTTAATCCCTTTGAAAACAAAAATGCTTTTAATATAATGAGATCTCACACAGACCGGTAAAATAAGTTTATTAGTTGCAGTTTATTTAAATAATGAGTTTTAAAGCCTTCACTAGATATGTTAAAAGTTACATAATTTTTTATGATTTTAATGTTATTCGATTGACTTTACATTGTTCAACAAAAATCATCTAAATCCGAAATTGCAATTTAAAGGAGTCTGCCCACTAGACCGTTCCATACTATGACCGTGAGAGGAACGTGCCAGGCAAAAAATATTCTTTCTATTAAAAAGTATGTGACTATGCCCTCTAGACCGTTCCGTAACCGACCAGCACGTTTGCTTTTGTGTCTGATACGTTCCTAGCACGGTCATGGTATGGAACGGTGTAGTAGGCAGATGTCATAAAAACCATTCGTGTACTTTTTATTGCTGAGGGACAGCAGACTGATAGCTCACTTAATAGTAAGTAGTTACCACCGCCTACAGATATCTACGAAGCTAGGGGCATCGCTAACACGCTGCAGCCCGCATAGGGATACTGGAACCTTGGTTACTTATGTCGGAACACAAAACAAAGCTATTATGGCATCATGTTTAGGGATCCAGAAGACGAACTTCAAGCCCTACCACCTAGTTAGGGTTATTTTGTCACCTTTTTCGAGAGGACGCTCTCGGCCGCGGGTTGCCACGGTGAGTGAGTGAGGTTAGGTTTACTCTGCTGCCGGGGTTGGAGGAGTAGCTGGTTTGGTTACCGAAGAAGGAAGGCTCTTTTTTAGTTGTCTGCAATATTACGGACATAAAGGCTACTGCAAATGTGGGAGTTCCTAACGCAGTCTTTCCTAATATAATATATTCATTTATAAAACATGTAGAAACTACTTGTGTTGTTCTTTTAATGATGATATTAACAGTCATACGACTGTGTAGGCTGTAGTATATTTATTTAAATGACAAAATGTAATGAAAACTGTGTATTCAATCTTTTCATAAAGGGCATTTGAAATCCCACCTCCTGATTTTTGTTTCCTACCCTCACTCTCGGTGAGGTAAATGGTAAAAGCGAGGGTGGGACGGAAAATAACATATGTAACGCGTGAGCTTCTAGATGCGCGGGACGGTCGATGTTCGACCTCCCTTCAGTTACTCCAAACTCTCAATGACCGTGCTATAATTAATTGTGTGTTTAGTGTACGTGAATTTAGCGGGTGCCGTGTAGCAGTCCCTCCGCGAGTGGACCTGAATCGAACCGGGCAGGGGTGGAATCAAGGTTAGTGCGAATTTCTTTGCCCACTGCAAGGTCGATACCTTCTACGTCTCTCTAACCACCGCTCCTATCCCATCCTCTCTCATACAGTCCATTGCTCTCGAGCTATCCTTCTTATTCCTGTATGGTGCAATCTCGGTCCGCGACCGGCATCGTACACACAGTTTCTACGTATTTTTCAGAAAGTTTATTAGCGTTTCCATTGTTTACCAACTAAATACTTATATGTATCTAAAACAAAACATATTTAGACACAAATTAAGTCAATCAAACAGGCGATGTTAATCAAGATTAATAATATCTAGATAAATTAATTTCGCATATAACAAAGGATAAGAAATTAAGCGGTGAAATACCCTTACATGCATGCTGGCAATTGTGATATAGTTGGATGACTTTATAATAGGGTAAGAGCTAGCAGGCTATATGAAAAGGTTGAAAACCTCGAGAGCCAGCGGGTGCTCATTCTTAATGTTCATTATCCATTTTATGAGGTTTTGGACAGTAAAATATGATTTGAATAATGATAATGACCACTCTGTTTTAGTTTTAAAAGTATTGTTTGTTCTAAGTCGCACCACCTTAAGCTTCTGGGTTCAAGTTCAGGGTCAAATGCAACTGATACGACATGCTTGTACGAATATGGAGGTATGAACAGGAACGTCTACTTTGTAATCTTTCAACTCGAAAAAGAAAAAGCAAATACGGGTAATCTTTTAGCAAATCTATTCTTATTTTTTCCGACACTTTTCTATGAACCCTCACTGGTAAACAAGGGCAAACCTCATCCTTTATCCCCTCTTATTGCGTAGTATCCCACCACCTGTCGGCGCGGTTACGGCTTATCTCGTAAAGTTCTAGCTATTGTTTGGAAAAACATTAATTGCTATTGTACATCACACACACATACACAACTACACACTTCAGTATTATATGATATAACATTTTTATATTTTATTATATTTATATATTTCGAGTCCTCTATGGAATTTTCTTGTAATAAGATGATGCTAGTGTTCGTGTTATACACAATTACCATAAATATTATAATGTACGAGAAAGAAAAACATCTTTAAGAAGCCTGCATTTGAATAAACTTGGTAAGCCGCTAGTCTTCGCTAAACACACTACATGCCGTGGGTGTTACCGGTGATCCCCAATTTGAGGCGATTTCCCTAATTAATTGGGACTTTTTGGAAAGTGCTATTGAAATGAAACTTGTTCTCTTACCATAGTGGCAAAGATAAAAAAAACCTAATATCTTTAAAATCTGTATATAGTTGAATAAAATAAATAGATAAATATATTGTGACTATTCACACAGCGCCATCTAGTCCCAAAGTAAGTAGCATAGCACTTATGTTAGAGTTACTAGACAACTGATATACTATTTACATACTTTTATTGTAAATAAATACACTTTATACATAAACACCCAGACGCGAGACGGGGATCGAACCCGGGACTTCCACAAGCATACCAAAGTGCGTTAGCCGTTATGCAACGGAGGTCATCAGAATAAATACTAAATACATTTACAAGAGCCCAATCAGCATAATATACTGATTAAAATGCTTGGCTGTACATGTATAGACACGCTCCGGTGATATCCAAACTTAGTCGAATTCATTTCAATCCTATCTTTTTTTTTGGCTTATCTTGATACTCGAAATGGCAGTGTAGCGGGTATTGACGCCGCCTACTTTATAGCCTACAATAAACAATAGGTGCTCCTAAAAATTATAAACTATTAATGTCAACTTTCAATAACTTTGTCGAACAAAACATGATAACTTTGATTAACAACGAAACCTACAATATTTCATAGTGAAAATTAAATTAGTAACTGCCAAAAATTTGCTGTCGACCGCGATATCCACAATAAAAACGTCTGCCGCGAAAAATGTACGTTGATAAGCAGTAAAGGTAAAATAATTTTGAAATTGGAAAACATTTTACCTGGCGGAACCTAAATACCTCAAGCGGCAGCCACTTTGGCCTTAGTGAGTACACAAAATTTTGGGTTTCATAAAGTACACACTGGTAGCTTTTTACGGGCTTTTAGACCATAGTTATCTTTATACCTGAGAGTCAACACCACTGATGCAGATTAAGTAACTTTACTTGTGTTATACAATGTGTTCTTTAATTTAAATGGATCTTTCTCATTAGTACTGCGAACAAATTTACGACCTTCGTTTTCTCGAAGAAAATGTTACCGTATCGGTTGCCAAGTGAGCATGCCGGCCAATCAAATAATGGTAACACAGGCTCATTAAGTGAGGAAAGCAATATCGCTGTTGTGTCGATACTTTTTTTTACTATCAGACATTGAGTGTTGTTCTTTTATTCGTTTTGTTTGTTTGTTATCAGTATTGATCAGTTATCAGTAGTGCTACGTGGTAGGGCCTCAAACCCGTCTGGATGGCGACCACCTTCGGTCTTAAGTATGCCGCCATAATAACCTTGTGTTGTGTTCCGGCATTAGTGACCTAAGTTCCTGTACCCTTATGGGACAGCAGCGTGTTCGCGATGCCACTGGCGTTGCAAACACCCATAGGCGACGGTAACTGCTAAATTCTAAGTGGGCCGTCAGCCTGTCTGCTGTCCTACAGCAATAAAAAAAAAGAAATTGAATGACAAATAAAGATATTGTTAATGTTGATTGCATAAATTTAAGAAGCTGTTATTAACAATTTTAGCTCAAATGATTTATATGTACATAACTATACAAAGACACCTGTTTATATGTTAGATACATTATAATATAGTATAAATTAGAAAATATTATTCTTTTTCAATAATAATTATAAAACATAAATGTAATAGGACAATCAACACAGCACCGTCTAGTTTCAAAGTAAGTAGCAGCACTTGTGTTATGGATATTAGACAACTAATATTTTTTTTGTAAATAAATACATAATATACTCTAACCAAACATGGGAAGGGAATCAACTCATGACCTACGCAGGTGTTCCCATGGGCGTTAGCCGCAAAGCTACGGAGATCGTCATCACATGCAATATAATTTTACACTTCAGTATTTCTTTGCATTAAAAAAGAAATACACTGTGCATATAACTTTGTTAATAAATGTTGTAATATCAAAATCTTAATTTTTAATCAATCCTGGAGTAATCTATAAAATTTCAATTTAGTGGTAATGACATTGTTTCCGACTATCAACCACGGTCATACATTGTAATTTAAGCAGGTTGCATTAGTTTGAAATTGGACGTAGTTACGCAAAAAGGATCCAACCCACAAAATGTTACTTTTGAATTATTAAAGATTAAAGTTTTAGCTGTATTTCCGCATTGATGTATTTGTTAGTGTCTATGGGTTCTTAAGAAAATATAAGCGTAAATGTATCATTTCTCATACAAATAAGTTTAACTGCTCTTATTTTAGGCCCAGAATGAGTACTTTGTTATACTATCTAATTATTCTACCATATTGTGGGTTGGATCCTTTTTGCGTAACTACGTCCAATTATCAAGATTAAAAGTAATTGAAATCGAATAAATATTTAGTTACTCGAATCGTACCCTCCCTAGTCTTGAGCATTTATAATGTAGAGATAAATCTTTCACCGCATTGTCGATAAACATCTCATCCTGGCAACACCAGTTGTCCCGTTCTCCATCTAGTAAATATCTTACCAGGAAGATTTGGAAACCCTTTTAAATCCTCCTTGGTTGGTTTAGTAAATAATATTATAATAAGTAACCTTATGTATAATTCATATATATTACTGATTTTCGGGGTAACTAATTCGTGTCTGTCGGTCGAAATGTGGACAATACTTGTTAGGAAAAGGTAAAGAATTCGAAATTTAGCCATATAGCAAGACGAGGGGACAATATGTTAGAAAGATTCATCATAGTCTGAAAGTAGAGTGAATCACCAGAGGGCGATTCCTGATTAGATGATCAGACCAAATAAGGAAAAGGAGTGCTACGGGGTTCCAGGAGGTAGTGAGGATGACGACAGATAGGAACTGCAGAGGAGATTTCGTTTGTTCCCGAGTGACCGTATCATGTAGCGATCACGACCTTCAGTTATGAAGTACCAACCAGAGAGAATGTGTGTCTTTTTTATTGCTGAGGAACAGAAGATTGACCGCTCACTTAGCTACCGTTAAGTATAATTGTTTGCAGCGTTAGGAGCACCGCGAAAATGGTGATATCCATATAGGGGTATTGGAACCTGGGTGCCTTGTCCGGAACACAAAACATGGTTAATATCGCGGCATACTTGTACCGGTGATGGGTGGCATCTAAATAGGGTTGCACTACCAAGTGCTAAGTAGCTAGGGTTGTTTTGTCGCCTTTTACGATAGGCCAACCGTGGCCGCAAAGGTCAGTATTCTTATTGCGCCCATGCACGTAGAAATACTATCAGCATATGCGAGTAAATAGGAATGCAAATGTAAATACGTATGGTTTATAAAGGTGCTAGTAAAAGCCTACAACCGCAAACGTGCGTTTGAAGCACTAGCACTAAACAGGAATCAGCTATGCACCCTAACGAGGGCGCTTACCGGACATTGTTGCTTAAACAAGCACCTCAGCATTATAAGGATCAGGGATAGCAAAGCCTGCAGATTCTGTAATGAGGCGGATGAAACGCCTCTGCACCTTCTGTGCTACTGCTGTTCCCTGATGCATAAACGTAGTCTCATATTAGGAAAACACATGCATGATGAGATACGTGCAGCTCCTGCCAAAAAACTGCTTCGTTACATCAACGAGGCAGGCTTTGCCAATGAGCTATAGTAAATGTGGCGATCACAATAGTTCATTAAATTGGTCGTAGTGATACTAGGTTAGAACAGACTAGCATAGCCACCTTTCGAAATAATAATAATAAATGGTTTATAAAAAGACGATAAAATTTAATTAATATAAAACACGCCTTCAATATCTTTAAGTCTTATGGAAGCATATTTAAAAAGCAAAGGGTAATTAATACTAACTTATAATACTTGAAATATCAAAGTAGAATTATAATTATATCTATATTACTAGCTGACCCGGCAAACGTTGTTCTGCCATATAAATAATAAAATGTCAAAATATTAAAAAAAAAATTTTGGGGGTGGGTCACCCCTAAAATTTAGGGGGATGAAAAATAGATGTTGGCCGATTCTCATAGATACCGGATAAGCACAAAAAATTTCATCAAAATCGGTCAAGCCGTTTCGGAGGAGTATGGCAACGAAAAATGTGACACGAGAATTTTATATATTAGATTACAGACTCTGAGTATGTATGTATGTATGTATAAATTGTATAGAAAATTTCCCTTGTTAGCTGACCTTAAACGATTTTAGAATTTACTACAATTGACACTGCCAAATTTTGTTTGATTAAAATTTAAATTGTGCTACATTAAATATTATTTATTTATGGCCTTGGAGATAATAGAGCAATGCTGAAGCCAGTCTACATGGATTCAGCATGTCATACTTACATCTACTCCTTTTGTCGTAATGCGATCTCATTAAAAACTGAACAAAATACGACTATTAATACGACTTCTTGCCTACTATAATTAGACAAACGAAATCATTACCAATTAAAAAAAACTACTTCAAAAACATTATCTGGATGAAGCCTTTAAACTCTAATAATTTAATCGAATAAAACCTAATTTATTTGTGTTATATTTCATTTTAGTTTAACTATTTATTTTTATGTTATAAGTATTTTATATAATATTATTTATGCTATTATTATATTTTATTTATATTTCATATTACTATATTATATTTCATATTACTTACAGTGCGCCACCTACAGCAAAATGCTCTTGTATATACTCCGACTTTAAGGTTGTCTGGAAGAAATCGCTTCTTAGCGATAAGGCAGCCTATTGTGCATTTCTAGTTATAAGTTTATTATTAAGTTTGTTTGTAAATATTTTTTGGTGGACAATAAAAAATAATCTATCTATTTAAAATAGTTAAGCTTCTATTTCTTCAAAGTGTTTCTCCCAGATTTAGATTTAGTTGTTATATGTTTGTTACTATTTATTGTTAGGCCAATCTAAAGGTCTTGAGTTCGAATCCCACGGTAGCATACACCGTTTAGGCAGTTTTCTCGCCTAATGTGCATAATTGACATATGCCAACGGTGCAGGAAAACATTGCGAGGAAACCTGCATACCGATCACCAGTGTGTTTAATCCGCCACTCAAATCAAATAAAAATAATTTATTTCAATATAAGATATTACAGATAACTTATTGAATGTCAAAAATCTACTACGGTTTTCAATACAAAACGTTGGTTAGAGAACGGCGAAACAATCTCCCCAGGCAAAACAAAATCCACAAGCGTAGTAGGTATTACTGTCCGTGACCTGTAGGAAAGGCTGGATCCCAGCAGTGGGACGTTATGAGCTGTTAAAATAGGTAGTAAACTTACATTTCTTATATTTTTTGTGAATTGTTTATTTTTCTCCGTACAACGGTGAAGTAAGAATACTAACCCCTGCGGCTGGAGTCAGCCTATCGTAAAAGGTGACAAAACAACCCTACGTGGTTGGGCCCCAAGCCCATCGGGATGGCAACCAACCTTGGTCTAAAATATGCCGCCATAATAACCCTGTGTTGAGTTCCGGTATTAGTGACCTAGGTTCCTGTACCCTATGGGACAGCAGCATGTTCGCGGTGCTCCTAGCTTCGCAAACATCCATTGGCTACGGTAACATTATTATTAGTTACTAATTATTATGTGGGTCAGATCGTTGGTAATTTAAGCAAGACCTTGCTGTAACAGTGTTCTTGGATTATTTCATACCAACAAATAATCTGTATAATATTGATATTATTGGATTTTGGTTAAAAAGTATTTTCATATCTCAAATATTCATAAATTTAAGACCATAAAGTTAGAAAAGCTCACAGAAATTTTGTTGAAAACAACTTTCTAACCTCGAATACGTTACTTTGAAATAAACCGAAAACAACTGAAAGCATTTTGAACAATTTATCTCGATCGACCTGCGGTTGCGATATTTGTTAGTAAATACTACAAAAGGCTTTAACTTCAGAGTAAGTCTATTTTAACTAGGTTTTAAATCACTTTAGAGTATGTACAATATGTTTCTATGAAATTAGATAGATAGATAATACTTTACATATTGTCACCAACTTAATCTAATAATTATATAATACAAGTATAAGATAATATTTTAAACTAGCTGACACGGCGAACGTTGTTCTGCCATATAAATAAAAAAATACTATAATAAAAATAGCTTATGTCCTTTTGCAAGATTCACTATATCTCTGTATAAAGTTTCATTAAAATCGATTGAGTAGTTTTTGCGTGAAAGTATAACAAACCTACATTCTTAGAATCCGCACTGACCTTGATTCCACCCCGGTTCAGGTCGCGGAGGAACTGTTGCACAGCACCAGCTAAATGTCACGCACTGGACACACAATTTTACTATGGCACGGCCATTGAGAGTTTGGAGTAACTTAAGTCAATTGCGCAAGGTGCAGAAAATGGTCTTCAGGGAGATCGAACGTCGACCTCCCGCGCGTTTAGAAGCTTGCGCGTTACTTTCATATTATTTCCGTCCCACTCTCGCTTTCATCATTTACCTCACCGAGAGTGAGTGTAGGTAAAAAAATCAGGAGGCGGGATTTTAAATACACCTTATGCAAGGATCGAACAGTATCAATTGTCTAGTACCCATAACACAAGAGTCCTGCTGCTTATTTTGATACAAAGTGGAGTTGCAATTTTATTGATAGCATTTGTTTGTTAATGTCCTTTTCATTTAAATTGCATTCCAAAGTTTGAGTCCAAGGCACACTGAAACAAAGCTAATCTGTGATTTATGTTGTTGCTTTGCCATGCCTTCAACCATTGTCTACTGCTGGACTTAGGCCTCCCCAAGTTTGCGTCACAAATCCTGGTTCCTAGTTTTTACCATCTTGCCCCGAACGGTAACCTTATGCTGGTCATCAGTCCATCGTTCGATCCTATACCCAATCGCTCTGCGACAAACGCGATCTTCCATAAAACTTCTAAATTATGAGAAAAGAGTCACAAGAAGAACCGAAGCTGAAAAATATTGTTTTAACAGGGATAACTGCCATTCTACCGCACGAAAGGAAAATGTAACTATGGCCTCTATTGACTATGCTAGTGTGCGGAAAGTAATTCAGCAGAAAGCTGCCAAAAAGAGTAACGCATATATCCCTGTTTAAGAATTTTTACTTTAACATGAATTAGTTCCATTCTTATTAGTAACTTGAACTTGATCTTTATCTCAGTGTTAAGTCTCAGCTGCAACCCAAACTTAAGCTTCGATCTCCGAGATCCATTTTGCACGATCTTAAGCATCAAATCAACTCTTATTATTTTTATCAACATTTTATTCCCCTCCAGATGGAGCTGGCATAGTCTACACATTTGTTTTGAATGAATGAATATACTTTATTGCACAACACACAAAATATATACAATATAGGACAAAACAAACAAAAGATTGTACAAACGGCGGCCTTATCGCTGGAAGCGATTTATTCCAGGCAACCTTAGGATGGATTAGAGTTTGAGAGGGATGAAAGTGGGGTAGTGTTGCATATTCATTTAAATCGAATACATAAATACAGACAATACATACAATAAATACATACATACATACATAAATACAGTGCATAAATAATATATAAAAGGAAATATATGATCCGGGGAGTAATTTAAACAGCCTGTCAGTTCTGTCACATAGAAACGACGACAAAAAGCAGGCAAAGGAAAACAACATACGTGAACACTTACAAATAATTTTCCAGATAGTATTCTCTTACAAGTCTTTTAAAGATCAGGAGTGATTTAGAAAGCCGGATATCTTCCGGCAGAGAATTCCAAAGGCGGGTGGCCTGAATGGTGAAAGACTTCCCAGAGAAATCAGACAAGTGATGAGGTATTTTTAACAGCCGGTTCTCCGAAGACCTAAGATACCTTAAATTGCCGGTGTGAAGGAATTGGAACCTTTCCTTAAGATAAGATGGGGCTTGTGGATTGTATGATGTGAATAGTATGTTATACAAAAACGAGAGGACATGAGCATTCCGACGAAGACGTATAGGAAGCCACTTGAGCTTAGCATGAAATTCGGAGACATGATCATACTTGCGTAAACCAAATATGAAACGGATGCAGAAATTTTGGAGTCGCTCAAGTTTATTTAGTTGGCACTCAGTGATATTAAGATAGCTGACATCTGCGTAATCTAGGATAGGAAGAAGCAGGGATTGTACAAGTACAATTTTGGTGGAATGTGGAAGAAAATTGCGCAGTCTACGGAAAGAAGATGCGGAGGCAAAAATTTTTCGGCTCACCTCTTGAATTTGAGGGGCCCAGGATAGCAAACCATCAAAATAAACGCCTAAGTTTTTAACTTTTATACTAGGTGGTATAGAAATCTCTTCGTAATCCACGTAAGTAAAGGAGTTGAATAACATGGCCATACAAACAAAGGTGACTCTCTTGCAGTTTGCAATACCACGAGCACTATATACAAGGAAATTATTTTTTACAGCCTTCATTTGTCCTCTTTAATCCCACACAATTTATTAGCATTTTTTTTCGTTTATTCTCCTTGGACTCTTTAGTTCACATTTATCAGCACCGTGAATTATTTTTAACTGCATAAAACATAAAACATTGTACAAAATCTCTTGTAAAAATTTGATACTTATATTGTAGACATTGAAGTTGTATTGTTGATGAAGTCATGTAAAATCTAAGTGTTCATAAAAGTGAATCGCGCAATGAAGTTTCAAAAGTGTCCACTTGTTGACAGCATTAGTTGCTTTATTCGGTTGCTTGTATTGGGTTTAAAAAATCATTTACTAATAGTAAGAACTCAAAAATGTACTATAATTTTATCATTCCGAGAGATTATTTTCGGTTTCATATAAAGCCTTCTATTAATACATATACAATAATTAATACCATACAACAAAATTAATACACATCTTATGCAAATATACATATATACATTGACAAGAAATCATTTACGTCTGCCTTATGCGTTATTTAGGTGGTATATCTAGCTAGTGAGGTTATGGTAGCTTTTATATTTCAACTAATTATTAGCGTATTTGACGCCTACGATCCTTTAGTCAGAATTATTGACACATTCTTCAAATATATCAGAAGAGTTTGTATATTCGACCTTTATAACCGTGTGTCAATGACTTTTTAATAAGGTTAAACAATTAATTTATCCCTTTACATTAACTATAAACCTTTAGATTATAAGGATACATGTAAAACTCAGGTATCAAAATAAGAGTAAAATAAATAATGCAGAGTGCAACGTATTTCTTGGATGATGTTGATTTTTTGATTTGATGATGCAGTTTAAGGGATAACTAGGGAGTAAATCTATGCTTGCCGGCTACAATCTGGTTGTATTAAGCCGGTTTAAGTGATATTTCACATAAGTCAGGAATACTGCTCACATTTGCAACTGTTTGTGAGCGCAATCTGATAGATTCCACACACAGACAGTTTAGACATTTTTGGTTTGAATCTCTTTGCGTATTCTACCGTCTGTACAAATGCGAATGTTCTTATGAGCAGTTCAAAATGGTGCTTTCATCATCTTTCTACCATCATATTGCCTGCCATCGCCCGGGCGTTCATCCCTATTTATTGGATCCACTTGTATTCTGTGCGAATCTGAATCTCTGGATCTGGATGAGCTTCCGGCTGAGGTTTTTCATTTTTATTCGGATTAAAAATAAAATTTTATAAAATTTCTTTGCGGCAGTGCATTGGCAATGCCTCTAATATTGCAAATATCCATAAGCGACGGTGACCACGTGCTACTTTCGAGTGGGCCGCTTGCCAGTCTGTTGAACCCCTTACAATATATAAACACTGAAACACCCTTTGCGATCCCTGATTGTTATATTTATAAAGTATAATATTTAGTCTATTGTCAATTTAGACATAGGCCTTTTTAGGCATTTTATTCTTTTAGAGGTTTCATTATAACTTTAGAATGCTGAATTTGAATTGTAATTGATAAATGGGTCTTAACATGTAGAATACATTCAAGTCATAGCAATAACTATGAAAAGAGAATGATAATTGTGAAAAGAGCATCTAATTGAGAAGTGCTGCATTGGACATGATTCGTTCGCTCATTGCTAATGCTACACGAGTAGCTACATTGCTACGCTGTGTTGTTACGGGGCTACGAATATAGAATTTTAGTTGCTACGCGTCTACGAGTTATCTATACTACTATTATAAAGAGGAAAGATTTGATTGTATGTTTGTTTGTTTGTTTGTTTGTTTGTTTGTTTGTTTGTTTGCTTTGAATAGGCTCCGAAACTACTGACCCGATTTAAAAAATTCTTTCATTGTTGGGAAGCTACACTATCCCCGGGTGACATAGGCTATATTATATTTTCAAAAAAATTAGGGATCCTTACTAAAACTCCAATAATGTAACCCAAAGTGTAAAAAAATTACCTAAAATATTATTTAAATCGCGTGCGTTGCGAAAACTATTGATGATAGAATAAAATAATGTACTACAACTTTGCAGAACACATCATTATTTACAAAAAGTGTCGCGACAGCATATGTCTAACTATTATAGTTATGCCACAATAAGTGTTCTTTTATTTTAAAAATTTAATTGAAATGCCGCCCCTAGATAAGACTCTTTATTTGGATCTTGGTATTAATCCTTATCAAAATAAATTACTTCATATTCAGAACTGTTTCAATACCTTTATATAACTTTTTGAATTATTCAATTCGGATATTCCATTCGAAAGATATCACGAGTTTAAAAATGTAAGTATTAGAAAAATGTTGCGTGGTAGCCGCTCACCCTGTTCGGCTAGCTAGGCAGCACCTTATGCAATGTAGGCGTGCGTCACTGGGGTTTTTACAAAAATTAGAATACTTATTAAAAAATAACGAAAAATAAATAAAAAGTAATAGCAAAAAAATCATTAAAATAAAAGCTCATAGAAATAATAATATTCAAACTTTCTTTATAATTTTATTTTTTTAGTAACCTGACGAAAATAGAAGGGTTTGCCTCTGTCCGAGGAGTGCACGGGTGTGCGTACCCGAGGTGCCCGAGCATCCGTCGCTTCACTCCCCTCTCCGTTCGAGGCGACAGAGTCCTACCTTTCTTTCCGTCTACCTCTTACATCCTTTCCAACTTAGCTCTCTGTTCGTGGCGTGGTCCCCGGTGGGATGATTGCGAATACTGATTGGGGTCCCGGGTTCTACCCTGGGACCTGATTTGGTAGTCGAAACCATGCCTATTTCGACTGCGCCTGCACAGAGTGTTCCCGGGGCGGGAATTGCATCCTCGCTGTCGGTTGGTCTTGCTGGGCCGGCTACGACGTCAGGCGACTCTGCTTTTTCTGGAGTGTCGTCTGGTAGTCGTACCCACGCCTGACTAGCACGCGACGGGGATGCGAGTCCCGTCCGGAATTGGCCGCGGACCTGTCACTCCCGGCCCTGGTTCTGTCCATGGTCGGGGACGATCCTGGATGGACGGCCGTCGCCTCCTTTTGCGAGGCAGTAGTGTCTGCAAGGGAGGCGGCGGAACGGGAGCGGGAGTCCGCCACCGCACTCCCCTCCCGCCAACGTAGGCCGCGTCGTCGGCGCCGGAGGATGGGCAACGATCTCCGGCCGCCGTAGAAAACGGCCGCGGGCGGCCCCTCGGGGGAGGATCCGCCGCCCGCACTATTGCCGCGAGGGAGAAGGCCGCGTGCTGTTCCACAGCCCCCCTCAACTCCTAGAGTTGTTACAAGAGAGCGCCGGGGGGACGAAACCCTGACCCCCTGGCGCCAGCACTTTAGAAGGGGCCCGCTTTAAGACAAAGCGTGGGCCGGCGCCGGCCCGGGCCACGAGATCGGCAGGCCATATATCCGTGGGCCCGGGCGTAGACGATAGGAGAACAGCGGGGTTTTTTAGTGGGTCGAACATCTTTTCCGGAGTCCCTTATATCCCTCGGTCCCCCCGGGCCGGGATAACCCGTCAAGAGAGGTTTTTCCCCGAGACCGAAAAAAAATAGAAGGGTTTAATTTTTTATTTTTTATTAAATACCCGTGCGAAGCTGGGACGGGCTGCTAGTCTGTTATAAATTTCATTCAAATTCAAATATTTATTTTCAATTAACGCTAACAGGCATCCTATTAGAGATGTTTTATTATTAAAAGTTATTGTGTCGTATATATTGCATGGATATTAACTTCATATGGTTTCCTGACAAATGTTTATTAATAAGATAGTTTCAAATATTTCAATTAAATTTTAAAAATGGTTTTTGTTTTGTATTTTTTTTACGATATTGCTAAATTTTATACAATATCAACACATTAGAATATTCTATTCATCTAAAGGCTGAACTATTACTGTGTTTCACGCCAAAGTCTTTTATGTATTATATTTAATTATTAAAGTAAACGTAAAAATTTGGGTTTTATGAGAACTCCTGCTGCCAAGCTATATACACCAACCTAATATTTCCTTTCCAATTTGAACTAGAAGACAATGTTTTTAAAATTTTAGGCATTCTAGGTCAAAGACGGCGAGATCAATTCGATTAGATCATAAACCCAAGTATAAATGAATTTTATAATACCAAAATAACAATATCTGGTATTAACAAGGTTACTATGTTAATTATTCATAGACTCTTACAAAATAATAATATTTTAATAATCTATATAAGAAAAATAAATCATAATTTAGTTAAACAAGCGTTTTCCAACCCATTCTAGAAAAGAAAATATTCCCGCATCCCTTGTAACCGTACCCGGGATTGCTACATTGAACACTGCCTCGTGGATTGGTAAACTTGGCCCGGTTATCCGGATATCAAGGTCGGGAGAACGTGATATTTGTTTGTGCTTTATAGCTCAAACAAATATCATCTTATTATTAATATGATTGTCATGGATCGTATATCAGCATTATCTTGTATATATTATTGTTTTTTTGGTATTAGATAATTATTTTGTTTCATAAATTTAAATAAATAATTAGAAAAATAGATTTCATGGTTGAAGTTGATTTTGTTTTATTTTATTTTATTAATATGACTATGGGGGAGGAGTCAAACTCTAATCGCTCCTGTTTAAACTTAAAATGTTTCATCTATTTTTAATATTATGTTTTCGTTGTCAGCCATTGTCCACTGCTAGACGTAAGACTCCTCAATTTTCCACCATAAATCCCGATCTAATCCTTTCCCATTCAAACCCGACAGACAACTTTGCGCAGCGCTCCATCAGGCTGGGTGGCGTCCTACTTATATAGGTCTTACGTTAATTATATAGGCATAGGAAAGAAAGTTCCAGATAGACAATATAAGGGTGGACTCCTCAACATTTCCGTATACTGTCATAGTTGATTTTAAAATTTTCTACAGATAGGAAGTGAATTCCTTATTCAACTTCTACTTTTGGTTTTAGAGGACTACACAGAAGTGCAACTGTAATAACTTTGAGATATTATAATAGTTGAAGTAGTAATGAAGTATGAAAGTCTAGTGACGGTAGAATAGTGAACAATAGGGCCCTGTTTTTGGTATAACAGTTACAAATGCAGTGATAAAAAGACTAGAAGAAGTAGCTTGATTCCGAAAAATATTACCATCTCAGTGCAAGCTGCAGTTTGTTCACAATGAGATAAACACATTATTACATTGATGCCGGTTTCTACCGCTGTCCTTCCGCACCAGTCTGGAAGTTGCGTTATTCAAAACATAATTTTTATTCAAAATCTCGAAGAAGTTTAAAATAATTCAACTCATTTTCCCTACCACTCCGAAACAACTTTAACCGTAAAACGCAATAAACAATGTTAAATGTCAAAATAATTCAATTACGCTGGCTCATAATATAATCAACATTTTCATGGAAGAAAATGAGTAAGATGGTCGGCTTACAAGTCTCATCAAGTGTATGAAATTATCAAGTACAATGAAAAAAAGTTTAAAAGGCTTCTATTAGGTAACATCTGTTTTAGAACAGTTCGTTGAATTACCATTTCTTTTTCATTTCTTGCAATACTAATAAATGTGCGTGTTGAAATATAATTATCACGTATTGGCAGCGAAGTAATACATCTTAAGGAAACCTGCATACCGAAATCACCAGTCTGTGTAACCGGGTATTCGGTCTTGGGCCAGTATTTTCCGTTCCCTCCATGAAGGCGCTTGAATGAGGCGTTATGTGGATGTTAATTTAAAAGCTTCGCTTTGTTACAAAAATTTACCTATGGTTCCGAAGTGCAAGGAGAAAGACTCCTACGGGGTAAATGAAAGATCAGCGACACCCTGCATGATCAGTATAGCTGAACTTGGTAAAATTTTAGAACGCATTTGTTTATTATCTATTTAGTTTATATATTCCATATATATGTGTGTAATTATTGCCAAAAAATAAGTGTAGGTAACAGAAGAGCTAGTGGTAAAATATAGTCGTTGATTTAAATAATTGCCCAAATATTATTTGTCCCATATTCATATATAGACAAAGAAATAAACACGCAACCCAATGTAGGAGACCTAAATATGAATTCCATGAAAACGTAGGAGTGGCTACCGTGGCTGGGTATGCCCCGTTTTAAAATCAGGGCTGTCTATATAGCGTTTACTACATTAATGTGACATTTTGTTTCATTTGTGGAAATCTTATAATAATAAGAATACATTTTATTGTAAATTAATTTGTTATGTTTAATAAATTGTTACAATTTCATAGTTTAATACTAAATATCTTCAGATTTTGTTTTGAAATTATGCGCTGAATTGAATGTATTTAATAAATAATTTAAAATTTTAACTATTTCAAACTATTAACTAATAAAACTTAGGTTTAAAGTTTCAGTTATGAGTTTAATTTAACATTCACTATTTTCTCAATTCTCTTTCAGTGCCTAGTTATATCCTGAATTCAAATAAATTTTGGATACTAACCCACTTATAATCAATGCATAACATTTCAAAATTCTTATTGTTAGACACTTGTGACACTAGATCAGACGCTGACGTATTTAACTTTAAGTCAAGACATATATACTTGTACACATTTCTAATAAGACAGTAACTACAATTACATCGTGTGTGATCTTCATGCAGGGGCGGAGTAAGAATACTGACTCCTTCGACTGGGGACAGCCTGTCATAAAAAGGACAAAACAATCTTAGCTGAGAAGCAGGGCCTCAATCCCTATTAGATGGCAACTACCGCCATAATAAGTATACCGCCATAATAACCTTGTGTTATGTTCTGGCATTAGTCACACAGGTTTCAACACCTCTATGCGAATAGCAGTATGTTCGCGGTATACCTGCCGTTTAAAACACTCATAAGTGATGGTAAGTGCTTACTATTATACCTCCCTTCTACATCAATATAAAATGAATAATGTCCTATAGCCGGGGTTGCTTGAAAGAGATCACTCTGTAGCGATAAGGCCGCCCATTATATGTCAAGTAGATATTGATTGTGTAAATTATTTTCATAAGTTATTTGGTTTACAATAAAATGTTAGCTATCTATCTATCAAGTAGACCGTTATCCTGTGTGCTGTTTCCAAACTAATTAAAAAAATACATCGAGGCCTTTTTTAATTTAAAGTGATCGGAATCATGAGTCTTGAATTATTTTCTGTTCTTCAATATTTTTCAGTTACTCTGCCCCAAGATACCATGCCACAATTATTAATAGTTTATTAAGTAGGTTAATTATTTTAATAAAAGCCTCAAAGCCCTGAATAATGTAGTTATATTTTTCGCAAAGTAATAGTATGATCGTGGGCTTAGCCCACGCATATAGTGCTCGCTTATTATAGCTCAAGCAAAGCATTGACATTTGCTATTTTTGCAAGGTTATACGCTCGGTACAGGTGATGTTTGACCTGGAAAATAATAAGAAAAAATAAATTATGTGTTATTGCATTATTAGTGCCACTATTTTACATTTTAAAGCTCATTTTAACAAGCTTAGTGGCGTAACGGCTTTCGTATGTCAGAACACCTGCGGGGTAGTGGATTGCCGTTCCGAGTTTGAGTGTTAATGTATAATATGCATTTGTTTAGAAAATAAAAGTAGAGAGGTAGCATATCAGTTTTCTAGTACCCGTAGCATAAGTGCTCTGAAACTTACTTTGGGACTAGATGGCGTTGTGTAAATTGTCACAGTATATTTGTTTATTTATAAAACATTTTTAATATTTCAATCCTAAAATAGTTGAAGCTAGTTAGCTTTAACTATACTGAGTTAGAAGCTTTATCCGTGCAGCGGCGGAGAAAAAATACTAAACTCTGCGGCCGAAGTCGGCCTGTTGTAAAAGGCGACAAAACAACCCACCCTAGTTACGTGGTGGACCGACTGAAGAGAGAGATAAAGCATTTGTACCTATTTTGTGTACTCTGTGCCTGGCAGCCAAGCTATTATATTTAAAACACTACTCAGAATTCAGGAGTTCTATTCTCGCAAACGCATGTGTTTAAACAACACGTACACTAAACATAGTGATGACATCAGAACACGGACTGTCTGCGTGATCTAGAAAAAGCGTGAAGGGTATACTCTCCACTCCCTGGGTCAAGTCATTCATTATGAGTTGTTATTATAACTTGAAACTCGTAATTTTAATATGTATATTCTAACAATAATAATCTGCTAGCTCAGAGGCTTTATGCTTGGAGATCGATCTAGAGCTGCTGAGTTCGAATCCCACTGCCACCGTTGAAATCATGTACTGTTTATGCCTAAATGGTGCATATTTTTGGTGGTTTTACTCGCCTAATATGCACCATTATCATGTACTGACGATGAAAGAAAACGTCGTGGGGATACTTACAAACCGAGATCACAGGTATGTGTAACCGGCTAATCTGCCGTGGACAAGCGTAGCGGGTATTTAATCCGTTCTCTCTAGGAGGAGGCCCAAGCCTAGCGACGCTATGGGCTTTTATTATCTCAAAGTCAGTTCTCAAATAAAAGTTTGATTTAAACATTTCATTAACTTGATGTAAATAGAGACTTACATAACCGCTGTTGAGATATATTAAAGGTTGTTCTGTCCATGGTCGGGAGCGATCCTGGATGGACGGCCGTCGCCTCCTTCTGCGAGGCAGTCATGTCCGCAAAGGAGGCGGTGGAGCGGGAGTCGACCACCACACTCCCCTCCCGCCAACGCAGGACACGTCGGCGGCGCCGGAGGTCAAATAACGACCTCCGGCCGCCGTAAAAAGCGGCCGCGGGCGGCCCCTCGGGGGAGGATCCACCGCCCGCACCATTGCCGCGAGGGTGAGGGCTGCGTGCTGTTCCGCGGCCCCCCTCAACTCCTAGAGTTGTTAGGAGAGCGCCGGGGGGACGAAATCCTGACCCTCTGGCGCCAACACTTTAGAAGGGGCCCGCCTCAAGACAAAGGGCGGGCCGGCGCCGGCCCGGGCCACGAGATCGGCTGGCCATATATCCGTGGGCCCGGGCGTAGGCGATAGGAGAACAGCGGGGTTTTTTAGTGGGTAGTCGGATGGCCAAACATCTTTCCCGGAGTCCCACATATCCCTCGGTCTCCCCGGGCCGGGGGAACCCGTCAAGAGAGGTTTTTCCCGGACGCCAAAAAAAAAAAAATTAAAGGTTAACCGGAAAGTTTTGTCCATTTTTGACATAAAAGAAAATACATGTGGCACCCATTTTGAATATTTCCACACCCATCTAATCCGAATATGGTCTGAAATGGTTTACTGAGCTAAATCAAACCTTTCTGCGGTCTCCGATGTTGTCAGAAAAGTATCTTGCTCTAACATGGCCTTAACAACATCGTCGTTGATCAAAGATGGTCCCAGAACGTGGCTTTTCAGAATGGTCGAAAACACCTGTTTCAAATTTTTCGTACCATCTTCTACATGTCCTATCAGAAACTCATAGATCTAGCAATCTCTTTTTTATCGAAGTAATAGATTGTAGTTTTAGATATATACCTATAGTTATAATATAATAGGCAAAACCGCCTTATTCATAATAGTGATCAATAATGAAGACAGGTGAATTGCTTCTTTTCATGATTTATATAAAGGAAACGAAGTGCAACGTTCGTTTAGTCGAGCAGTCAGCTGCAGTCCTTGTAAAACCTATTTTAGTTAATTGGAAGAATTCAACGAAGCGATAGAAATGTTCGCTTCAAAATAAAAGCTTGTAACCATCCTTGTTCTCCTTTCAACAAGTTATTAATAGTGCTTTTTCCAATGCACTAGCAGATTGGTCACAAATAAACCCTTGAATGAGAACAGATTATTCCTGTTTTATAAGACACGACTTTTATAATTGTAACATCAATACCAACGTCCCAGGAAACGGAAGGTCGGTTGCGCGGGACACGATCCTGACCTACTTCCGTGTCAAGATCAAACGGGATACAGGAGGGGGTGGATGACGCATATCGCATGCGCTTTAAGCGTTCACTCCGGTGAATGAATAGGAAATTGTTTTCAATGTCACTGGCAATGTTGAAGCTATTGTTATTAAGGTATCAATTTCCTTTTTCAATGCGGTTTAAAAATAGCAATACATTCAGAAAGGTTAAATATAAAAATGTCTTATAACTCGAATATAGTGAAAAAAATGTTAAAGTTTTTTATTCATGCAGGGGTGGAGAAAGAATACTGACGTCTGCGCTCAGGGTCAATCTCTGCTAGCTGATAGCTCCAATACTGTCTGGACGGCAACCACCCCTGGTGTTTAAATAGGCCACTATAAGTATTAACTTTGTGTTGTGTTCCGCGTAAGTGACCAGTTTTAGTACCGCTACACCGATGGCAACGTTTTAACGGCGCCCCTGGCGTTGCAAACATCTATTAGCGACGGTAACTTGTAACTAAGAAGTGTGCCGTCAGCTTGACTGCTTTCCTATATCAACAAAAAAATAAATCTTGGTTGATAAGCAATTGATTATCAAATTACCCCACATTTTATGCGTTTGAAGTAGTATTTGTTGAAAATATAATATTTATTTGGAATAATTCACAACATATTGCAAATACGCTTATGGTTAACACACAACAAGTCTTAATCCTACCTACATACAATTAATATATTCTTATATTAATATATAATTTCAATTAATATATAACTGTCCTATTTAAATTTATCCGAATAACTTTTATTATGAACCATAATAACACGTGGCTGGATTACAATAAATAAGTTTTTAAATTTCAGATTTATAAAGATACTAGCTGACCCGGCAAACGTTGTTCTGCCATAAAAATAATAAAATGTCAAAAAATAAAAAAAAAAATTTAGGGGTGGACTACCCCTAACATTTAGGGGGATGAAAAATAGATGTTGGCCGAGTCTCATAGATACCGGATAAGCACAAAAAATCACTAACTCAATTTAGTTATCTGCCTACTGCCTACCCCCTAAGAACGATGGCGTGATTATTTATAGCCTATGACCATTTCTAGGTTATCATCTATCACCATACCAAATTTCATCAAAATCCGTTCAGCCGTTTAGGCGTGAAAGAGGAACAGACAGACAGACAGACAGACAGAGTTACTTTCGCATTTATAATATTAGTATGGATTAATTAACGTGATAACGTTGTTCTGATATATAAATTTAAAAAATAATTAATGTCCTTCTCCAAGATTCAATCTATATCTGTACCGAAATATATCAAATTTATCCGTGCAGGGGCGGAGAAAGAATACTAACCTCTGCGGGCGTGGTCAGCTTGTCGTAAAAGGCAACAAAATAACCTACCCTAGCTACGTGGTAGGGCCTCAATGCTGGGACACAACACCTTGTGTTCCGGCATTAGTGACCCAAGTTCCTGTACCCTTATGGGACAGAAGCGTGTTCGCGATGCCACTGGCGTTGCAAACATTCATAGACGACGGTGACTAAATTTTAAGAGGGCCGTCAGCCTGTCTGCTGTTCTACAGCAATAAAAAAAAATTGGTTCTGTAGTTTACGCGTGAAAGCATATCAAACAAATAAACTCACTTTCACATTTATAATATTACTAGTTGACCCGGCAAACGTTATTCAGCCATATGAATTTAAAAAAAAGTAGCCCATGTCCTTCTCTAAAGTTCAATCTTATGTTACCGAAATTCATCAAAATTGGTTCAGCAGTTTAGGCGTGAAAGCGTAATAAATAAACAAACTCACTTTCACATTTATAATATTAGGATTTATTTAACCACAGATGATGAGCGAATAACTATTCCTGGGTTGTTTGGAAGAGATCGCTTTTAGCGATAACACCGTCCTTTGTACGAGACTCGTAGAATCAGTGATATTTTTTACTATGGTTGTATTTGAATTATTTTTCTTTGTTCAATAAATAAGTTGATCATATTAACACAAAGAGAAAATAAATGAGTATAAACTGATTAATTTACTCATTTAAGAGGTCGCACATAATCAATTTAATAAATTAATCCCTCCAACCAACACCGGGTTGCCGCCACCTCGGTCAGAACACCTTAGCAATCCAACCAAAGGGGTTACCTGTCCACTTATTAAATGATTTACCAAAACCAGAATGTAATTTAAACACATTATATATATTATATGTAGCTATGAGAAACATAAATGAGGTACGCCGATTTAATTTTTAATTTATGAAACTAGAATTTAGACAAATACAAAGAAATACTTTATTTGAAGAAATAGCGACGCGCTTATATTGCTTACATATTTATAAATAGTATTAGGAATATGAAAAATAAAATTTTTTTTTTGATGTAAGTTATTTATTTCTGATTCTTTAAAACTATACACAAAATATAACTTATTAATTACAATAAATCCATTATATCAATTCTGCCAACATTCAGAACTCTTTATGAAATAAGTTTAATATTGAATATTATATTTACATGTTTAGCTTTTCAATGCAAAGCGCTAAGATGGCGAGACGAGATTTGGGATGGATGGATTTTTTTCACCTTTACTTTATGCATCATATTTTTATTTTAAACATCTTCGTGTATAACTGGATGCTATATTAGAATATGCTTTTTCTTTTAAAATTGAATGGGAGCTTAGGGTCCGCCGTGAAGTGTTATAAGATAAAAAATTTAAGGCTTTTTAAATCGATATTCCATTTCTAATATTTCCTTTTCATTTTTTGTACAAAAAGATGGAATATGTTTTGTAAAATGTTACAAGGTACGGTATTTATGTATTATTACACTACTCTCGGAGTATTATTATACTCAGAGACTAACTTAGAGGTCGAGTTCGAATTTTGTAACGACTTGCACCACATACGAGTACATACATATATACATACAGTTTTCTTCACTTAATGGGCTTGGTATAACGTAACTAAACGACCCCTAAACGATTGCGCAAGACAGGCTTCAGCTAGGGACAAATGGCGCGCGGAGGTGAAGCCCTGCCGGGCGTCTTGCGTGACCGCGACTGCTCTGTCAAGAGTATCCGACTGAGAAGAAGATAACGTACGTGAAGGAAAACATCGGAGGGAATCTGCATACTAAGTCACCGGTATGTGCAATCCGCTAGACTTCTTTTAACAAGCGTTATTTACTGTCCGTTCCCTATAGGGGGAGGCCCAAGCCCAGCAGTGGGATATTATTTAAAAGTTTCTTAAGAGTAACAGACGATCGACCCCCCTTTCTTCCTGCCCCTATCCCACATATGCATGGTACACATGGTCTCTTCTTCCATTCTCTTCTATTAGTCATCTGAACATTCACGACGGTTTTACCATATCATCTTTTAAACAATCCATTCATCTTCTCTTTTGTCTACATCTCCTTTTACATCCATCCACTCTCATTTCTAGCATTTCCCTTGTCACATAACATGGACCTGACCACCCAACTCCGAAAAATAAAACCCCAAATGGTATATTTTATTTACTGCGTACAAGACGCTTAGGTCCTATTATTCAAGAAGCTCGTATTACTACGTAACTCGTTTAAGCTAAACTACTTCACTATAATAAATATAGATTACGTTAAATAATAATTCATAATAACCCAACCTGGTTAGATGAGCGTTAGAACCCTTTTTACCTTTCACGGCGGTTTATTATAAATTATTATCCTAAATTCAAAGGTTTCGAATCCACAAGATGATAAGGATTAATGTATTGTTTTGGCGGCGTAGGATCTCTTTTACCACCGAAATGTTTTACTTGTAAATAATTTGTAGTAATGATTTTGTTTAACCAGTCTAGCTTTACATTGTAACCTTTTAATAGGTCACGATAAGGTAGATAAGGTAACTCAGGAGGTTCCTGGTTGCTCAGTAGAATTCCAGTTGAAGATTAACATTTGAAGACTAGACACAAAAAAAATGTGTGTAACATATTACTAGAAAATAAACATTTGTTGCCTTCTAATGATATATTTTATTGGAAATTAAAATAACATCTTAAATTTTAAAAATATTTTCTTAAATTAGATATTTAAAAAAAAAGCATTATTTCGAAGCTAACCTCTGCTCAATCAAATAAAAATATATTAAAATTAAAAAAAAAACTCAAATATGTATTATGCAAACAATACATTCGAAGAGACGACTCTTATCAGGGGTATATGAGTGACTAACATTGCGATTTCTGAATTGAACATCCGGCGTTATCTGGCAGGATGTTTGGCCATGATTTCAAATAGATCAGTTGTCTGTCTTCAGCGATGTGTTATATCTCATTTACAAATGAATTTAAATTGTATTCAAACTTAATGGAAATTGTTTAAAAGTTTAGTGAAGTATACAAACAGGTACGTTATACTCGTAGTATTTAGTCCCTGTTATTTTAATAGTACCGAATTATACTCGCGATATTTTCGAATTTTTTTATACAAATTTTAATTTTATATTGAATATGGTTTTTCCGCAATGTGGTAAATTGCAAAATTTGGGTGAAATCAATTTTTTATTTTTATTCTGTAACTTGAACTCATTGACCCATATTTAAAACACCTAGCAATTTTTTTTGTAAATGTGTTGTTACGATTCAGGGGTCGCTACAGTAATATAGATTTTAATATTCTCTATATATATGTATATATTATGTAAACTATTATTAATAATAGTTTATTATAAATATAAAAGGCCTATACTACTGCATTGTAAATATGCCGTTATAATAACCTTGTATTACAAGAGAAAATATAAATATATAATAAGTAATTTTAGCGATGGAAATGTAAACTGAGTTCAGAGAGTTAAGTAAATACTAGGTTAAATTATAAACGTAATAAAATAATTTTAATTTGATTAATGTATTTGTTGATCTTACCTCTCTTACTTACTTCAGACATTTCAAAGTTTATTCATCTTGTGATTTAATTAAAACTGCTATTATATTTTGATAAGTGTAATAAAATAAATAAGTTCGTTGAAACATTATCTTACAATTAGTTATTCTAGATAAAAAAACACAGCTATATATTACTAGTATTTGTTTTATTGCTAAAGTATAGCAAATATGCTGACGGCCCATTTAATACGAGGGCTGTTTGACAACTCCGTGACTTTTTCAATTTCCCGTGCAGTAACTTTAAATGCAACACTGTTGTCGTCAACCACCATCTTTTAATAGATTACTGTCAAATTTTGAGCAAGCTGCGACATTCAGTTTGTGTTTGACAGCCATTAAAAGCAAACAAGTTCGTGAATTTTAATAAAAATGGAAAAAAGTGAATTTCGTAAACTGTTGACATGTAAACTGTTGATACAAAATATACTGGTCAATATATACCATATAATATACACATTTCTAAATTAATAAAAAAATAGATAAAGACCCAGATGTGTAATGGAAATCGAACCCGCGACCTTCGCAGGTTACTATGGGTGTTAGCCATTACGATACGGAGGTCGACAATTTAGTTGAGAGTTTATTTAATTATAAAGTATGAAATCGATTGAAAACAAAATTCTATATACGTTTGTGGGATTATAATATTATCAATAATGTGATACAAAATTGATTAATTGCGTTTATAGCTAATTAGCTATATTAATCTCTAATTGGATTTGATGAGATTGAATATAATTTTGTGGTAGATCATCTATTAGACGATCAGTTATGTGGAATTAATTGATAAGCTATCTAATTTCAATCTACGATACGAAAATTTTATTTCGCTGTGGATTTGTAAGTGTAGAAGAACTGCGATTTTTTTAAAACGTGTGATGTGCAATAGCATATCTCCCCTGTCTCGCTCACACACTTGACTCATGAACATTGATTTATCTAGTTTTGTTAGCAATTTATACACCATTTTTGCAAATATAAAAGTAAGTTTTGTCGAATAAAACATGTATATAATACTGGAATCTGACGCTGACTTTTATTGCACAGACCCAACAAGAAATCCCCCGAAGAGGAATTCTACCTTCGCATAACAACAAATCTATTGGAAGCTAGAAACTCCTGCATCTCTAAATAAGTAACATAGACAACGAAGAAAGGAAAATAAATATTTAAGTTACTATTTTAATGGTTGAGTTATCCCGATTAATTTATAGAAAGTCAAGCAATGAAAACTTATTCAGCCTTATAACCGATCACAGACACGATACTGTTCGGTTTTAGATTCAAGGTTAAGGGATTTTAAGGATGCCGAAGAAGCGTGCTGAAGTTTCGCTCTGGGAAGTCACCCGGCAAATGTTGTAATGCCATAAAAATTCAATCATATTTTATATAGCATTTCCAGAAAATCAGTTTCAGAAAGAGTTTACATCGCGGGATGAGTAACTATGCTAAATTTCAAGTCAATCCGGTCTATAGTTTAGAGAGCTCGTGATAAATGGTATTCCGTTTATATATATAGCTGACCGGGTAAACGATGTTCTGCTATATATATAAAAAAAAAACAGAACTCACGTCACCCCTATTTTACCCCCTTCAAGTTTCATTTATGCGACAAAAAGTTGCCTATGTCCTTCTCCAAGATCCAATCTATTTCTAAATCGAAATTCATCAAAACTGGTTCAGCGATTTAAGGGTGAAGATGTAACAGACAGACAGACAAAGCTACTTTCACATTTATAATATTAGTATGGATTATAAGTACATAAACAAAAAAAAAAACACAGAAATAGCAAACATCTAATAGGAAAAATGAAAGGTATTGTAAAAAATAAAACTTCAGACATACGTTACTTCTCATCACATAAATTTAAAAGTAAAATACAGAACTCAATCTAAAGTTCTATGGGAATGAAGTTGAAACGAACGTTATTGAAAAGAAGTTTGATTTTCGTTCAATAACAGAGCTTTTTCTTATAACGAATGGTTATTGTTGTGGAAAGCTTGTGTATCGAAACTTTGTTGAGGTTTGTTTTTGAACGATTGAGAGTTATGTTTTTTTACAACTTTAAACTTTTACATTTAGATTATTTTAAAAGAATTGATCAATAAACTAGTAATTCTATAAACACTAGTTATTTTTTTAATATATTTCTGCTCTGAACGGTAGCTGTGTTACAAAGGCACACGAATTTTAATATTGATTAACCTAAAACATTGTTTAGACTAGTTACAACTGTTACAGCTTTTCAATAAATATCTAGCTACAGCTTAATTTGTAGTTCATATGACCAGTACATAATACCAGCCACGTGTTCGATTCGCTTACCTCGTCAGGTATATCAGTTGTCTATTACCCATAACACACGTGCTAAGCTACTTACTTTGGGACTAGATAGCGCTGAGTAAATTGTTGAATAATAGTTGCCGATTGTATAAGCCCATTTTTATGTCAATAAGATTGAAAATTTTAGAGATATGCCTTTATTTTATACACGTAGTAAATATGAAAAATTAATATATGTATGCTGTGTTTTAAACAAAACACACAATAGAGCAATATGAGAATCTAGTATAAAGCTAATCTATGAATGTACATACTATTTAGCAACGAATTAGTACACCTTTACAAGAGTTCCTCCTACTGTTAAACTCTTAAAGGAAAATCATGCGATTGCACTTAGTCGGGGAACACAAGTGTCTAATACTTGAAGGTCTTTGTGGGTGACACCTGCAGATTTATTTATTTCAACATAACACGATTATCATTCCAATAAACCAAATCGATAGTGCGGTCCCTACGACTAAATTTTCTATATAAATAAAATGATAGAGGTCTGCAGTTGTGGCGCATCACAGAAAAACTACTGGAAAGATTACAATAAAATTTTCTAAGTTTTATTTCTTATACACTTGGCTCATATGTAAAAAAATATTGCGATATTTTCATTTAATATATAGTTATTAAAGTTTTAAGAAGCAACGATTTTTCTTGCCGCGGAGGTGGGGCAACCGGTGTAGCGCGCATTCGTATGAAAACTTCCCATATTTTTTCCGATTTACAATTTTCTGTTATTCAACTAGCGAAGCGGGCGGAAATGGCTAGCTAGCTTTATTGCTGAGGAACAGATGACAGGCAGACCGCTCACTTAATACTAAACAGTTACCGTCGCCTATGGATGTTTGCGACGCTAGGGGCACCGCGAACACTCTATTATCCCATAGGGGTACAGGAACCTGGGTCACTAATGCCGGACATTTACGGCAGACCGACCGCGGCTGCAGGAGTTAGTATTCTTACTCGAGTTGTTCGGGCTCGATTGATTAGAGTATAGTATAAAGTGCTGCCTTTGTAGATTTGCTTAAAGACCAGTATAAAGTATCCACTTTTAAGTATATCTTGTTAAGAGTGCGTAGGGCAAAATGTACATCAAATATCCATAGAAATCTCTTTTAGTATTTTCTTAACACGGTCAACGACCCGTGCCACTATACGAGCTGCTACAATTTGTTTAGCAACCATTCAAAGCTCGCTTTCAAAAGATATATTGACATTGATTGATACTAGGGCTTGCAATAGATGTCAATATAACGATTTATAGGATTTCGATCTAAGATTGTTAATATTTAAGCATAATTTTCTTTGTAATGATTCTTTTTATAATAGATATTTGAAAATTAAACATACACTTCGTTGAAATTTGAAATAAATTGAAATACAAGTTTAGAAATATTCGATTCATAATTTCTTCTTCGATAAAGTCTAGAATCGAATAAGATACTATAAAATGTAATGTAATCAAACTAATAAATATGTTGATTAGATAGTTCTTGTGTTTTCTAAATTTAAATAATGTAATTTATAAACATATAACATTAATTAAACTGTTCGTATTTTTTCTTTACAAAAGTAATTGTGAAATGATGTAACTTAATTCTAATAAACACAGAATAAGTTTATTTAGTAGTGATACAGGAAATGACTTTAACACAAGGTTATTATGACGGAATATTTTGAGACCATTGAGACCAGGTGGTTCCCATTCAGACGGGCTTGGAGTCCTATCACCTAGCTGGAGTTGTTTTGTCGCCTTTTACGACAGGTCGTCACCGGCTGCAAGGGTTGGTATTCTTACTCCATCCATTGACGGAGAAAAAGAAGTGACACAGTGGAAAATTTGGGAGTATATTTTGACCAATCACTATCCTGGAGCCCTCAAGTTAAGGAACTTAGTCGAAAAATATTTGCTAATGTAGCTTCTCTTAGAAGATTAAAAAAATTCTACCGTGTGCCACTAAAGTTGCGCTTGTTCAATCCTTCCTTCTTCCCATCCTTGATTATGGTGACGTCAGTTATCTCGATATTAATGAAAGCCATCCAGATAAGTTAGAGTGATTACAAAAATTCTGTATTCGTTTCGTATTTGATTTACGCAAACATGACCATGTTTCCGAATTACGTCGTAAGCTCGAATGGCTTCCTATCCGCTTTCGCCGGAATGCCCGAATCCTCTCCCTTCTATATAATACTTTTTTCAGTCCCAAATCTCCTCATTATCTAAAAGAGCGTTTTGAGTTTCTTCAGGAAAGTAGCTCAAGATTGTCGAGATTATCAGCGAACCTGCGGTGCCAAATCACTAACCTCCTTCAATTCACTGGTAAAAGAACACTATCTTCATTTATAATTTATTTTATGTATGTATATGTGGTTTTATTTCATCTTTCTAATATATTTCCCATTTTATGTAATTTATTTTCCCTTTATTTACTCAATTGTATATTATTTTATATGATACTGATGCGAACAGTGACTACCCTATTCCAGATCATATTGATTGTTTATAAGACGATTGTCTTGAAGAAATCACTATTGGTGTTAAGACTGCCAATTTTACATATGATTAGTTTAACTCTACAAGTGAACCAGGTTTCAGTTTCCATACGTACGTTTTAGCAGACCTGACGTCGCAAACATTTAGAAGCGACGGTAATTACTTACTATTAAGTAGATCTTCAGCCTGTCTGCTGTTCAATGGCAATAAAAAGGAAAACTTTTTTTTCTACTAAGAAACCACACGAATTGAGTGGCACTGTTCTTTCGTAGTACTCGGATAAACAATTTATATGGCATGCCTTGTTTATATTTTAAAAAGTTCATTTCTAAAGGGAATTAACTTAAAATTATGGAACTCTCGATAAGAAAATAATACATTAGGTAAATACAATTCTACAGATTTTCTTGGAAACCTTTTAAGATTATTTGAATATTAAATTATTAATATGCAAAGAAAAGTGTTAAGAGATTTATAAAGTTGGAAAGTTTTAAAATATTTCGACACTTGTGCAGCATAAAATAAATTCAATTTAATTACTTTTAAAGTTGTATTTCGATTAACTCATTTGTAATTAATTTTTTTAATTGACTAAACAGTGCGTTTATTTGTAATGGACTCTAAATCTTGAGCAAAGACAATATATACTATTTTCAGTTACCAAATATTTGAATGTGGTACAAATTCTTTTCATGATGAATTTTGTTTTTTTTAATAGCCGGACTTTAACTTACACTCAAACTCAGAAGATTTGTTAAAGAAATTTTATGCAATAACATACTGACTTTGATTTCCGTAGCACGCTTTCACACATCTAAACGTCTGCGAGGTTCACGGGTTTGATTCTCATTATAATATGTATCATGCTATTTATTTATCTATAGAAGAAAGTTATGTGCTTTATAACTAGTATATCGGGTATCTAGTACCCATTACACAAACGCTCTGCTGTAGTTTTAGAACTAGATGGTGCTGTGTGAATCGTTGCCATGTATTTATTTATTTTGTAACAAATTTCTTTAAGTCAATTTGGTTTCTAATAGACACCTCCAATCGGTAAATAAATGTTTGTGTTAGCTTTATCCCTTGAATACTAAGTGTTTGCGTGGATTTTGAAGATCTTGGGGTAGCTTCTTACGTTCATGCATACGAAGTAAATGAATATTAGATGTAATTTTTGCACTGAGAATAGATTATTCTTGTTAAGATTTTGTGATTTTAAATGTATAGGTACCTATCTGCGTCAGATTCCAATCTGATGGTGTAAAGGTAACACACTTTTGTATGCCTGCGGAGATCGCGAGTTCGATTCCCGTCTAGCGTCTGGGTGTTTATAAATAAAATGTATTTTTTTTTTATAAAAAAAGCAAGCTATATACCATAGTATATTACTTTTCTAGTACCGATAACACAGGTGTTATGCTACTTTGGAACTAAATTGCGCAGTATGGATTGTGTCAATATATTTATTTTTCGAAGTCATACCTCTTTTGGTGCGTTTCGAAAAAAATATGACTGTAAAATTTTTATGATGCAACACGATGAAGTTAGCTGATAACTGTCGTTCAAATTTCCGTGAAAACTCGTAACTATATTCGCAGTAGTTCCTTAACTATTCATAAATTTGCAACACGAGTTTTATACCAGTGGAGAGAAGTAAATTATATTTATTCATAAGTATACACTTGTGTATGCGATTTTAAAATATATATGATGAATTATAGGCCATTGTAAAAATTTGTGATAAAGTGACTTCTACCTTAAAAAAATTAAGTGCATTTGTAGATTTTAAGTTAATTGTAGGTATGTATTATTTTTATTTTATTAATTTATCATGCTTTTATAAAAAGTTGTGGCACACGGGATGACATTTCTAGATATTTTAGTTCTGTTACGCCAAAAAAGTATAACTTCTTACTGGCGTATATATTTATATGTATTTACACGTACACACGTATTTATTATATACCACCGCCATGAGATTGTCGTTGGTTTCATCCCAATTATTTGAGATTGGCGCAATATATATTTTCCTTCTATTTTATTCTATTCTGACATTTTTATCCGTGCAGGGGTGGAGAAAGAATACTATCCTCTGCGGCCGGGGTCGGCCTGTCGTAAAAGCCGACAAAACAACCCACCCTAGCTACGTGGTAGGGCCTCAAGCCCGTCTGGATGGCGACCACCTTCGGTCTTAAGTATGCCGCCATAATAACCTTGTGTTGTGTTCCGGTATTAGTGACCCAAGTTCCTGTACCCTTATGGGACAGCAGCGTGTTCGCGATGCCACTGGCGTTGCAAACACCCATAGGCGACGGTAACTGCTAAATTCTAAGCGGGCCGTCAGCCTGTCTGCTGTTCTACAGCAATAAAAAAAAAATTCTTCATTTGTCACTTCACAAACTCTCATGCAGGCCAGTTCAGTTCAGTTTGCCCTTAATAAAAGTCCAGACCATGAGTCCAGTGGTAGTCCTTGTTTTCCAATTACAGCACTAGAGCGCATTATGCGACAATGCTTAACGTTGATGTTTCAACTACAGCAACGCTTTGCACAATCGAGCACTCTCAAAAGTGATGCGTGCAATCGAATACAAACTCAGTGACAGAAAATTATCAAAGCGTTTTTTCTTTAAATTGGCTTTGATCGAAATTTTATTTATATATTATCGTTAGTAATATTGTTTATTGTAGAAAAAAATTTTTAAAGCTTTAGTTTCATCGTATGTAGTTTTTTGGAAATAATCAAAGTTAATTTAAACTGTGTTAAAAATTAATATAAGTATGGATGAAGGTACAAACATTGAATTTTTTATATTCCACATTTAAAATGTGAATACAATTTCATTTTAGAATTCGAATCTATATTCTATTTTTTTTTCAACACTGAATTTAGCGCACTCTGCTGGTGTATTAGAAAACTAATTCACGTTCCAATTAACCATAAGCATAATTCGTCATTGTGTATCAATGAGTCACATTATGCTCTGTAATTTGAAAACAAGGAGTATTTACTATGGCATCAAAACAAGACGTACTCACGACTTTTTTCTGTAGCAAACATTATGCACACATACATGATCTCGTATATCGCACTCATTCATCACTATCTATTCAGAAACCCTTATGGGACAGCAGCATGTTCGCGATGCCACTGGCATTGCAAACACCTATAGGCGACGGTAACTGCTAAATTCTAAGCGGGCTGTTAGCCTGTCTGCTGTCCTACGCAATAAAAAAAAAGAGTTCAATATATTGATACTTGCTTTAATGACGAGCCTGTTATGTTAAAATCACTAACACATGTATATGCGCGTACCATGCAATCGAATATGATTGTTGTAATGCAACTGGATTTATGGCCCTACACCGAACTTATTTCATATACAATCAGATTCATCATTCTCTTAGCAATATGGTTCACATCTTCTAATCGCATGCACATGGCAGTCTCCTTCCCATCAACACATCATTTCTTGATACTACTTTCATTATACACTCGTTTTTTACTTTCTCCTTTCTTCAATAAAAACTGAAGCTCATTAAAATGTTCTAATTTAACAATGTTACTTAATTCAGACATATATTTAATATCAAAATTATATTATTGTAAATTTATACTGTCCTAAATTGTAGAACGGAAAATGAGCCTTAAAATTTCCTCATTCCTTTGATCTTTAAATAAATAGAATTCGCATCCGTGTAGAATGTTTTGACTTATTTGTTAAATATTAATTAACTTGACTAATATACGTACTTAACCCAGTATAAATGTTTTAAAACTTAGTTATATTTTGACAACCTTTGTAGCGTAACGCTTAACGCACTTCAGTACGCTTCCGGAGGTCACGGGTTCGATTCCCGTCTCGCGCCTTTGTGTTTGTGTACGAGTATAATATATATATAATATTTATTTACAAAAAGTATTTATTTAATTATTAGTTATCTAGTACCTATATCACAAGTGCTATGCTACTTAGTTTGGGACTAGATGGCGTTGTATAAATTGTCCCAGTATATTTATTTATTATTTCACAATTTCTTTTGCTATTTATGTCTTTTTTCATAGTGACTTTCGATTCGAAAGTGTAAACGAGACACCTAGGTAATTCCTTCTGTGAATTCAGTTAGCACTTGGGCAAGGGGTAAAAAATTCTTCCCGAATGTTGTATGTAATAACATTTTCGGTTTATGTATATTTCCTTACAATAATTAAAAGCCTTTACTTTGTTAAATAAGAAAGTGGAAAGAAGTATCTTCATTTCTCAACCAATCTAATTTAAAATAAAAAAAGTTTAGTTTAAGAATATAGAGTATGTATTTTTAATAACGGGAAGTAATATTGTTTTACCTGTAAAGGTATATTTTAAAAAATGATCAAAGAAATTTCGTAGTCATAAAAATTGTATAAATAACAGTTCATATTTACTGATGCGCTCGATCCTCCTCGTGAAAAAATTGTAGTTTGTAGTTATTGAGAACTAGTGAGTGAGAATGCTAGTGAGAACCATCTTATATAGGAGAAAACTTGAAAATACCTTATCATACGTGCTGTAGAGAGCAAAATCGTTTACCGGTTTCGCAAGAGGTCAAGATCACATCCGGATCGTCTGACCTGGTTTTCGGTCACGATCATCTCGATTCTCCCGGATATTGAGCCAAAGGGATTGTTGTGCTTGATTGTTGTAATTCTGGAAAATAGTTTTTGATTGTTATTTTCTTTTATCCGGATATTTTGATAAGAAGGATAAATTTGCGTGCCAGTTAAGAAATATTTTATATTTTCCAACCATTTTTATTATATTCAGATATTTTATTATCCGATTCTATTGGTGTATTCCGGTTGCATGTGGAGATTTTAATTCGACATCAAAGCTGCACTATATTATCACTGAGTTAAACTGTAATTGCTTTTTCTGTTCTAGGTGGTTGTGTCCGTGATTAATGTATGTAAGATTTTTATATAAAAATTTATAGTGGGCAAGAAATTATCCCAATAAAGAGAAGCTGTCAGCTTCATAGATAAAAATGATCATATATACAATAAGACGTCATTAGTGTTGAGCTAGAATGTATTATAATAGAATACGAATAAAAATACCAAATTTTATCATGCGCACAGAATTCGAGGTAGCTGTCACAACTCATTCAAGCAACACTACCATTTTAATTTAAAATAAGACTTAATCCGTATTGTATAACGAAATCATATATAGCAGGTTAAGCTCTGTGAAAACGCCAAATTCGTGTCTATAAACAGTCAAAACACTTAACTTTTTTTTAAATTTCATAAAATTAGTCAAGCGGTTTAGGAGTCCACTGAGAAACGTGCTTCAAATTTATAAAGAATCTTATCAGGACTTTCGCGTTTCAAATTAAGCACAGCTTGTGTATTAAACAGAGGACGCTCTAATTAATTACTAAATCGCTTGCAATCAAACGTATTTAAGGCACTTACTAATTTTGGGCACTTTGTAAGTACATTAATAATAAATTACTGTAAATGGATTAATTGTTTTTTAAATGAATTTAATTATTAAACACACAACTCCGTCACACAAGTCATCCCGAAACAATATAACATATTCCGCTATTTTCGGATTCGATTCCAGATAACATTGGCTTGATATAGTTGTAAACCTATATTTATCACGACCTAACCATATATTTTTATCATGACTTCCGTGGTTTAACGGCATTCGTACGTTCGTATATATGTATGTATATGTAATACGTTCGTCGATTCCCTTTTGAAATCTTAGTATATTATTTTTATTACGTACTCCCCATAGCTCAAATGCTATGCTACGTACTCTGGGAGTAGATGGCGCTGTGTATATTATCACAGGATATTTATTAAATATGTCTTTTAAATTGTATTCGGCCTTCATAATTTACAGAGTTGTTATGACGTTTTAAGTAGCAGCATTAGGCGTAACAACTGCTTACAATGGCTAGTTAATTAAACTTACGTTTTTGTGTTACTCTTTACTCCGGTATCACTTGGCAACCACGCACTAAATAATAATAAAATGATAAATATCAAGTTCATATGTACATCGCATAATTCAGCTTTGTTAAAAAAGTAATCACTAGGATCTTTAAATTAATTATCTAAAAATCTTCTTTTAAGTTGTTTATACAATATAGAATATAGTTTCTTCATTTGTATTGTCAATATAGGTTCTCACAACTTATGATCTAAACCTTCTACGAAGTCGCAACCGGTTTGATATCTGTGTAGAAGGTTCTGAATTTTCCGTTCACGCACAAATACGAAATCCCTTTTCTTGGAAGTTCATTGCGGAGACGTGACAAGACTAAGAATTTCAGTGTGTTTATGATCAAAATATTTACCAAATATATGGGTAAAAAAGTAATGAAACTTAGCGATTAATGACTGAAATATTATTTTCTCCATCAATATGAATACCAAAAGTCTGCTATAAGCATGAGAAAGATCAGAAATAAAAATGGAACCACCCCACCACTTATTTAGAGGCGTAAACAAACATTTTAAGAGTGTCTCTTTCCGAGGTAGAAGGCCAAACAGGTACGCAGAAACTATGGGGGTAGAGATTAGGAAAACCGTTACTGTGTATGAAAAAGTATCCAGCGAAATGCGTTAACGTAGTGCCACAATAACATCAGTGTACATTTTAGAGATAAGCGCCAATAGTTGTTCAAAAAGAATAGAAAAATATAACCCAGCATACTTTATTTTGTCTAATACAGCTACATTCATATCATATACAGTAACTACACTAGCGCCATTCTGGCGGGCTTATCCTATATCTTTAAACGAGCAATTCTTGTATATATATACTTATATAATTGGAATCTCGGAATCGGCTCCAACAATTTTCATGAAATTTAGTATACGGGGGGTTTCGGGAGCGATAAATCGATCTAGCTAGGAATCATTTCTAGAAAATGTCATTTTATTTGCTTTTTTTTATTGGAAGAAAATAACAAAAATGTGACTCTTCCTAACATCTATCGGCGAATAATAATACTATTTTTTTTAAACTGCTTTAACGACAACACTAAAGCTATTCCAGCAGATGGCGTTGTTAAGTAACAAGAAGTCAATGAGTGTTTGCTTTGAGATTAGACTAAGAAAATCAATTGTTAATTTCCAAAAAACACAATTTATAAAAAAAAAATACCGAGCAAAGCTCGGTCATCTGGATATTGAACTATAAATTGCAGTGTACTCTTGGATACTTTTTCAAGTTTTCTCCTATATAAGATGGTTCTCACTAGCATTCTCACTCACTAGTTCTCAATAACTACAAACTACAATTTTTTCACGAGGAGGATCGAGCGCATCAGTAAATATGAACTGTTATTTATACAATTTTTATGACTACGAAATTTCTTTGATCATTTTTTAAAATATACCTTTGAAGTATAAAACATTAAAATAATTCAGCGACATTTAATAACATCTTTGAAGAAAGTCTATTGTATAATTTGATATAAAAGGTTATTAAGATATGAAAAAGCCTACAATATGATGCGTTGTCATTGTTTTGTTTCATTTTTAATGTTTATTTGAAAGCTATTTATATTATTAAAGATGATTTATTACCAGCTACTCGCTCTGGCTTCGTTCGGTTACTAAATGTTATTTCAGACTCTTGATCCATATGTTATATATTTAAATTGAAACTTTATTTAAATTAAAGTTTAAAGAACATAAAAAACACACACATATATCAACATTATACTAAATTAAATTATATAAGTATATAACTAAATATATTGCAATAATAGTAGTAAATATATTGGGACATTTCATACAACACCATCTAGTCACAGACTAAGTTGCATAGCAGCTGTCTTTTGCGCACTAGACAACTGATATACTACATATATACTTTTTTTTGTAAATACATATTGTACATAAAGCAATGTTACTAATAATGCTACGTCTGTTGTTGAAGGGATTTTCACTGAGGCGCTTATACTCACTGCGCTGGTTCGAGGCGGAATAGCGAGTTACATATATGCATGTTCTATGGCTGTGTTTTCGAGTTTGATACCATTTACTAAGCAAAGTTTAGACTTAAAAAAATTACAACAATGTACACCTTTCAAAAGTAAGTGTGTAACGCGGCAACACCGGACATACACCGCTACCCACCGCGCATGCGCGGACCGCTATATACCGCCAATAGGAGGCGCTGATTCGCCTCGCGTCGAACCCACTCGAGCGCCTCTCTTTTTTTTTTTTTTTTTTTTCTTAAAGCTAAAGCTGTCATCGTCTCAGACGACCAACGACAGCGACACCGGGCGGAAAAGGCATTCCGACCCCGTGGGAGCGGGGGCGATCAGCCGTGGCAGCGTGCTCGGTCACGCGCCTCCTGTGAGGCGCGCTCCCGGCTCGAACGCTGCATGGGGATAATTGATAGCAGCCACGAATGGCAAGAATACTATTAATTGGGGACTATCGACTTCACCGGTGAAGCCGATCCTATTCTAATCTACTACCGTTTCGGAGTGCTTATAGCTGGGGGAGAAGAAACGGCGAAAGAAACTCCCCCGCAACACATCTATTCTACGTGTATTTCTGTAATGTGTGATTGTGTACGGCTACAGGCTATGGGGGGCGGAAGGCATCCCTAAACCTGTTTCGTCGGGCTGGTCCATGCCGGACTGGAGGGGATTGCGTCCGCGAGAGCATTCGCTTTAGCGTCCTAGAAATGGGGTCGCGTCTATCCGTGAGCACGTTACGCGGGCGGCGACGTGCGTGGGGTGCTCGGCGGTTGGGCGTGTAATTGACTGTCTCCACCACCAGTGGATTGGGATGGTGGGGAGCGAGACCGAAGAAGGATCGCGAAAGGGATACCATGTACTCCTTCACGGGAAGGAGCTCCAGGTCGCGGTGAAGGTCCGCGTTGCGCATGTAAAGTGGCGCTTGGGCTGCCATGCGCAAGAACTTATTCTGCAGCCGCTGCATCGAGTTGATGTAGCATTTGCCGGCATGGGCGAAGACTACGCTCGAGTACGTCATGATCGGTCGGATGCAGGTTTTGTAAAGTGTCACCTTATTCCTAAGGGACATCTTACTCTTCCCGCATATCATTGGGTAGAGGCGACCGAGCACAAAGTGTGCTCTGTTCCTTACCGTCCTGATGTGTTTGCTGAAGTACAGGCCTCTATCTAAAGTGACTCCTAGGTATTTGACCTCGTCAACCCAAGGGATGACGCGGTCAAATAGATGTATGGGGACGAGAGACTGCCGCCTCGTGTGAGTCGGCCGACTCTCATTTTGAGTGCGGGGGCCGCGAGCGAACATGATCGCTGCGCTCTTGTCCGGATTCAACTCGATCCGCCAAGTGCGGAACCAGTTGCCCAGCGTCTCAACCGCCGTGTTGAGACGACTGCAGATCCGATATTGACTGATATCGGAAGTGAAGAGGGCGGTATCATCTGCGTATAAGGCGAGATGTACCTGTGGGGTACGGGGCATGTCGCTGGTGTACAGCGTGAAAAGTAGGGGGGACAGAGCCGAGCCCTGGGGGACTCCGGCTCTGATGGGGTGGAGAGATGAGCGCGTGCCCTCCACTCTGAAGCGGAAGCTCCGATCAAGGAGAAAGTCTCGTAAGATGAGCACGAGTCTATCCGGCACTCCCAGTTTGTACAGCTTGTAAATCAAGCCGTTGTGCCAGACCTTGTCGAAGGCTTTCGCCACATCGAAGAAGACAGCACCCGTCTTCCAGGGTTTGGAGGCGCGATTGAAGTTCGCGAGCACGTGTTCCGTGATGCGGAGCACTTGCTGGGGGCACGAGTGTAGGGCTCGAAAGCCGAACTGCTCGTCGGGGATCAGCTTATTTTCATAAGCGAAGTCTCTGAGTCTGCTCAAGAGGAGGCGTTCGTACAGCTTGCCCAGCGCGCTGAGCAAGCTGATCGGACGGTAGCTGCAGGGTTTCGCAGCGGGCTTTCCTGGTTTTCGGATGCCGATGACGTCGGCTTCCTTCCAGGCGGAGGGAAAGGAGCAGTTATCCATGGCGGCATTGAAGATGCTCACCAGAATCATCAACAGATGTATAGGGAGTAGCTTGAGCAGCTTGTTGGAGATGCCGTCGGCTCCGGGAGCTTTCCGGGGCCTGAGGCCTTTTATTAGGTCCTGTACCTCTTTTACCGTGACAGGCTCGAGTGAGTCTTCCGCGGGAAGAGAGGATCTCCGTTCGACCTCGGCGTCCACCTCGCGCAGGTGGGCCGGGTCGACGTGCGCGGTGTTGGGGGAGCATTGCTCCCTGAGACTCTCGGCGAGACACTCCGCCTTTTCGTCATCGTCAAACGCGACAGTGTTGTCGGGTTTTTCGAGAGGCGGCATGGACGAGAGGGATTCCGCTTTCAGCGATCTCGCCAACCTCCAGTATGCCTGGTGCGTTGGGGAGATCTCCGAGAGCAGGCTTTCCCAGCGTTGATTCCTGAGCTCCTGAATGCGGGCTTTCACTTCCCGATGAAGTGAACGAAAGGCGACTCGGTTTTCCTCTGATGGGAAGCTGTCATAGGCTCGGGCGGCGGCTCTCTTCCTCCTCAGCAGCTCCCTCGCGTCCCTCGGGAGCGCAAATCGGCCGTCCCCGCATGGGACTTGCCGAGTCGACTCCCGAACGACGTTTTGGAGGTGGCCAGTGAGGGCTTCGATCGCCCCTTCCGTGTCCTGAAGGGTCCTAATGGGGGCTGGGGCCTGCTCAGGGTCAGCGAGTCCTCCGCGTTGGAGTGAGTCCCTGACCCTGGACCAGTCGGTGATTGACTTGATCTGAGGCGGAGCGCCTCTCGACGCGGTGCCCGCCAATAATATAAGAAGAAGTGTACGTGCGCGCCGCTTACTAAAAAAGATATGTTCATAGTTTGTAATTCTTAACTTGTAACTTATATTTGTAAGTTCACTGTACCATTTAAACAGTTAAATGAATATTTGTAAAATTACCGATGTATTACACGCTAGAACCTACAAAAACCCCATTAAAATTGCTAATTTTTTAAAAAAATATACTGGGACACTTTAGACAGTGAAATTTATATCCAAAGTAAGTAGCAAGTACTCGTGTTATTGATACTAGATAAGTAATATATGACATATATAATTTTCTTTTGTAAATAAATACATAAACACTCAGATACGAGACGGGAATCGAACCCGTGTACTTAAGCGTAGCAGTTACTTCATGGAGGTTATAATGTATAAATTTTTTTTTCTAGACGTAAACAAGATTATTAGGATTACACATTATGGATAAAAATTTCACAAAATTTTTTGTTTCGTATATCGCGTGACTGTCATAATATAATGAGATTAATACATGATGTATTGCCATGTTACAAAGTTATGTTGTACGGAACGTCAGCATACGTTATCCAATATTTTTACACTTGGGATAGTAATATGTAATATAAAATTTCAGTTTCAAAATTGCTTTATTATCGAACAATATAATCGTTGCCATTTTGATAGTATTAAAACGTTTTTTATATCCATATAATAAAAGTGTAAATTTTCTCACCATATTAATTATTCAAATAAAGATATTTCAAACTTTATTATTGTTTTAATTTGAGTAAAAAGAGCAGTATAGAACAAAAAACATACCAGGTTTATATACCAATTTTTGCCATGAAACCCGATATACACGAAGGTATATTAGACCATAGTTAGGTCTGTCCATTTCTGTGGCTGTGAAACATGGCCAGTAAGCGACACAAGCTGAATTACTGTTGCGATAATATTTGACGAAAGACAACGACGTGTTGATTATTATTAAATACATCGATTTAGTTGTTTGGAAGTAATCGCATGAAAGTTTCAGAGCCCTCGTCAATGTCAAGGCAATATTGAAATGTCTCGAAAGAACAAAATTCTTTATTTTCTGACTATGACTGAGAACATTTTATTCAGGTTGTAAACAATTGATTTTTAAAGAAAAGATAACAACAGCCCTCCGCTTGTATATGTCAGAGATTCGACTCTATAAATTTCTACACACATACAGCGCTATTACTGTCTTAATAGAAAATGATTATAATATTAAAATAATACCACATCTCATACAAATGCACTACTTACTGTCATGACAACTAACATTGACAATTTCATATTAATATTGACGTATTCACCTTAACATTTGCTATGTTGTTACTGCAAAGTGACGTACGTTCATAAAACATTATTATCTCCGATATATACAGGTGTCCCAAAAAGTAGTGTCAAGCGAAAGTCCAGCGATAGAACACCCCTTGGGGTACCCGAATCACCCCCATGTATGTTCTGCGATTTTTTTTCTGAATTTTTGAGAATTTTCAACCTCAAAACCTTAATTTCATTTCTTTTTCAAAGTAGAATACTTTTTATATTTTTTCTTTCTCTAACTGTATCATCTTGAATTGTACTATTATGCATAAAATAATCAGCTTCGTAACTTTGACCAAAATTATGAAAATATTGGTGTAAAGCCAAACATTTATGCTTGGTGAATAATGACTTAAATATTTAACTTTAAATAAAAAATCGAAACAGGTGCCTTCATGCCTTCTAAGTAGGGCTCAAGAATTCTCCAGACTCTCAGCTTCCATAATCATTAAAAAAAAGAAGTACCTAATGGGCTACTTTGGCTAAAATCAGCCTTCATAGATAGCGTGTTGGAAAATTTTTAAAATTAGCCATCTGATCACAAATTTATTTTGGCAATTTTATCATTCCTAAAGTTCATTAATTTGATAACTAACCAAAAATTACTGCTGGAAAGCTAAGATTGAAACATTTGAAAATTAAAAATGACTGCAGAAAGGCTAAGATTTAATAAACATTTTAAGGTTTAATAAATGAAACAAAAAGAAATAGTTATTAATTATTTAATTATAGGAAATTTTCAAAATGTCGACCTTCGTGCTCGATACAAATTGTACAACGTCTAAAAAAGTTTTCTTTTAATTTTAAAAACGCAATTCTGTTGTTTTTTATTGCTTCTTCTACCCTTCTCAATTTTATTCGTAATTCAGCTACGTTGCTGATGTCCTTGGCGTAAACCAATTCCTTGAACCCAATAGATTTTTTCGTCTGGGGATATTATAAGGAGCACGAGCATTGGCTGCTCATGTATGCTGATGATATCGCGCTAGCAGATTCGGACAGGGGTAGGCTGGTGCGACGTGTGAAGGTGTGGAAGGAGTCGCTTGAGAACGGTGATCTGAAGCTCAATGTGGCGAAGACCGAGTACTTGGCCTGTAACTCCACAGATCCCACACCCGTACGCATAGACGGCAACACGGTCGAACGCACGGACCATGTGAAATACCTGGGATCTGTGTTTCATGCGTCTGGTGACATCGATTGCGACGTCAAGGCACGCATTGCTGCCGCGTGGGCCAAATGGCGTGAGGTAACTGGTGTCATTTGTGACCCCAAGATGCCGGTAAAGTTGAAGGGACAGGTCTATAAGACCATCATTAGGCCTGTCCTTTTATACGGCTGTGAAGCGTGGCCGATGTTAGAGCGACACAAGCAAGAACTGCGTGTCACGGAGATGAATATGCTGCGGTGGATGTGTGGAGTGACGCGGAAGGACCGCGTTAGGAACTCCCGCATTCGCGGTAGTCTTCGTGTCCGTGACATTGCAGATAAATTGCAGGAGTGTCGGCTCCGTTGGTATGGCCATGTTTTACGGCAACCGGATGCTTACGTGGGAAACAAATGTCTGACCATGCCGCCTCCGCCGGGCCCCGGCAGAAGGGGTAGACCCAAAAAGTGCTGGCTTGACGTCGTAAAGGGTGATATGCGTGCCAATGGGCTCACTACCAGGGATGCTGAAGATCGAGCGAAGTGGAGTAGAAAAAGTCGGAAAGCGGACCCCGGGCACCGAAACGAAAGTTTGGGTGGCAACCGGGACTAACGCTAGGATGATGATGATGATGGCCGCGCCACGAGCATTATACGTGTCCCTAAAATAGTGAAGTGTTCAAAAATTGCGATCATCACGCCGCACATCACCCGAAGCTGGTGCTTCGTGTATAGTACAAAAGTGCGTTAGCCTCTACGCCATGGAGGTCGACGTATGTTTTAATCATTCCATGCCGATTGACGAGTGACCAGTGAAAAATTAATAAAAGAATAGAACTGTTTTGAGTTTTCAATCTGATAACAAAAAGCCTGTTCCGAATTTGAATGGATAGATGTCGTTTAACAGTTTTACGAAATGTCAAGGAAACTCTGTATTGTTTATCAACAGACCCTTGTACACAAACTTATCGAAGGCTGGTCCTTGAAAGGTTTGACAGCTTTGAAATTATCTGATTGAAAATTAATTTCTGAAGGTTAATTCATAGATATTGATATTTGTTAAAATAATAAAGTAACTTAATTATATTGTTGAGTTATTATAAGCGTCAATTCCTTTTCGGGTACAAAAAAAAAACAAAAATAGGAGTAACTAAATTTTATGTATAATTTAATAATACGTATCCCTAATATAAAATGACGTCAGAATAATATAAGTGAAAGCACACACCAACTCAATCATTAGTAACGCATTAAAGTAATGCTGAACATAAGAAGTCCATTTACCACCCTCGACATTACACATGCTTAGTACAAGAAAATAGTTTGGGTCATTCAACCATCGGTCATTTCACAATACTATTTTACGAGCATTATATACTAACAACGTGTCACGGCTATGTTTTGCTAGAAAATATTATATTTGTGTTGTTACAAGTATTTAATCACTTTTTGGTTTGAAGACGCATCTGAGCTCAAGCCGCGATGATATTTGCGTAGTGCAAAAGAACTGCGCGTCTGTTTCGGAGCTCTCTTGGGCATATTTTCTTTTATCTTGTGTGTGTATACGAAATTTTAACGATTATACCAACGTTAAATTAACTATTTACTAACCCTATCACATGTATTAAATTTTTATTAATTTATAAATTGTTTAAAAATATTTATTTATTTATCATATTCATAATTATTATTTTGGCTTAATAAAAATAACAGCATAAAAAGCCACTAAGGTATGTACAATGCCATCGAAACTTAAGCCTACGCACGTTAGAATGACTGAGTAAATTTAGGTTACAAATTCTCTAAAAAGTATTTTATTATATGTACTATATATTTGTGTGTGTGCGATTTTGTGTATGCGTGCTTGTGCGTGCGTTATATAATATAGAAATTTTCGTATACTTTACAATCGAAAATGTTAAGATTATGCCTTCAAAAATATTGTAATATAATATACTGAGACATTTCATACATCATTATCTAGAGTAATGTCTAGTAGTGAGCAGATTGTGATTTTTTTATCGCTTTAGAATTTAGCAGTTACCGTCGCCTATGGAACACGCTGCTGTCCCATGAGGGTACAGGAACTTGGGCCACTAATGCTGGAACACAACACAAAGTTATTATGGCGGCATACTTAAGACCAAAGGTGGTTGCCATCCAGACGGGCTTGGGGCCCTACCACGCAGGTTGCTTTATCGCCTTTTACGACAGGCCGACCCCGGCCGCAGAGGTTAGTATCCTTACTTCGCCTCTGAACGGAGGAAAACAACAGGCATTCTATGTATTACACCTTTTTGGTTTTTCATACCACAGTTATAATAACTATAACGCTATAGACAACTACGTCATAGTACCGCGAAATAATAGTATATATTATTTTTAAAAAATTACCCTTAAAATTGCCATTAAGTGAAGCTTAAAATTACTGAAGACAAAAGAAACTCGATCTTTTACAACATATTACATTTCAAGTAGCCTATAAAAGGCAATACTTTAATTGTAGACGATCAAAGACATGCTTAATGATTTTGAATTTTCCATTTTCCGCTTACATTGAAGGTCTCATTAAAATAATTATGTTGATTTTCATTGAACAGTTCTTTCCATTAACATTAAAAACCTTCTAAAATTAAAATTAGACGGCTTCTAAATAAAAGACATTTATAAGGTGATCTTCTCGACATGTTTTGGCATTGTTGTTTTATCGCCTTTCACGACAGGCGACGATGCTAGCTACAACAGCACGGGTAAAATGCCTTAAAGTTAATTTTGATCTGAAAGTTTTTAGTGAGACTTCTTAAACGCCTATACATTCAAATCACTCATAAAATAAATACAAAAATGTCGCATTAGCAAACCACTCCGCCCCGTTTTCATGAACATAAAGCGCGCCCATTTTTTAACCGGCACACCTCCATTTAAAAGCTCTTAAATTAAGAGACAAAATATTACAATAGTAACGGCGACCCTAATGTTTCTCTGCAATTTATGTGTAAACTAGGCTTTGTTCACGATCTCGTTTGCAACTGTAAAAACAGATTTATTCCGAGTCGTTAGTTTGATGGCATATCTTTTACTTTTACTTAATGCTTACAAATGGCGTAATTGTGTTTACTGAATAGTGGTTGTTATTTTGTAAATAGCAATAATACACATTGAACGAATAAAATACATTAAGTGTAGTAAATACGTCTTTTTTTAAAAAAAGGCTAACGACAGAGGCACCGCTTACACGCTGCCATGCACGTAGTATAATTGGAACCTGGATCACTACCAGAGGTGGTAGTCATACAGATGGGCTTAGAGTTCTAACACCTAGCTACTGCCTATTTTATTCTTTAAATTTGCAGTTTTCTATGGTAGCGTAACTTTCTTTTTTAAAGCGTAGAGCTACTTTTTTTATTGGACAGCAGACAAGCTGATGGCCCACTTAGAATTTAGCAGTTACCGTCGCCTATGGGTGTTTGCAACACCAGTGGCATCGCGAAGATGCTTCTGTCCCATAAGAGTACAAGAACTTAGGTCACTACTGTCGGAACACAACACAAAGTTATTATGGCAACATATTTAAGACCAAAGGTGGTTGCCATCCAGACGGGCTAGGGGCCCTACGACGTAGCTAGGGTGAGTTGTTTTGTCGCCTTTTACGACAGCGTGACCCCAGTCACAGAGGTCAGTATTCTTAATCCTCCCTTGCACGGAGGAAAAATACGTAAGACTCATCAGTAATTTCAAATACCCCAAAAAATATTACGTGCCAAGTCGAATACTAAGCTGGTCACGGATTTGATTCCCACTTCCACTTAGGATACCTTCCCTCCTTTTCTCTTCAACTTGAAAATGAAACTGAATATTGTTGATTGGTGTCTGTGAATTAGAAAATGGGGTAGAAAATATATGTATAAGTAGTATATCAGTTGTCTAGTACCCATTACACAATTGCTTTATTGCTTACTCTGGGACAAGATTAGCGTTGTGTAAATTGTCTAAGCATATTTATTTACTTAATACATAAAAATTAGTAATATAAACATAGAATTTATTTATATAGGAGATATTTTACATATATAGGCGATTTTAGATTAATTTAAAAGCTTAATTGAATCGAACCATATAATATTATTAAAGGTTTTCAATTATTATAATTTCAAGAAATCTAGCTATAAGCAAGTGATTAAATTATGGCTAAGTTTTATTTTCAAAAGTCTTATGTCGTAAACTCGTATTTAGCTTTTAACGTAGTCTTGAAATAAACATATAAAAGAAGTTTTTGGAGCCGTTATCAGCACACCTTACAGTATCATCTTAGCATTTGGGGTTGGTACCCTTGGTTAATTGGTATTAAACTTCCGCTTCGGTGTCCGGAATCCGTTGAATACTAATAAAAATATCAATGAACGAACTTATATATGTTAATGTGTCATATTATGAAAATTTTACATACATCTGTTTCCAGTTCAAAATTAAAATTAAAATGAGGGTAATTACCAAGTTTGGTATATATTTCCAGTTCCCAACTTTTCCTCGTCGATGAGATGAGGATATCATAATTTGATTGCATAACATAATTTTTAGGGTAATGGAATTTGGAATTTTTTAAATACGGCTATTGCTAAAATATTTTTGAAAGGATTTTTATACCAAATTATGTTAGAATTAATATTATATTTTTCTTCTTGTCCTTATCCCAAACTAGGTGGGGGGCACAACATGTTCTCTCCTTCCCCTCTCCTCTATTAGTCGTCATCTCAACATTCACACCTTTTATACCATATGAAAGAAAGAAAGAAAAATAATTTATTTAGAGCTTAAAACTATAACAAAAAACATATACATTAACAAATCACTAACACATTTGTATTAGCCCTAAAAAGTTGCCTAACTCAGCAATGCAAGGAGCTGTTTAAAGAGCATCCTGCGCTGATCTTCCGTTAGGACCCTTGAAGTGACGATATAACAATTATTTATATCACGTTTATTAACAACAAGCAATTTAATTATTAGTAATTTATTAACAATAACCAAACATTTATATGAACTAAATATTAAGGAATACAAAAAATATTAGTATCATAAATAATAAAGAAAAAAAAAATTCAGACAGAAAACATTAACTGAAGTGTTAAAAGATTGTAAGAAGAAACAAACAAAAATACGAAAAAATGAGTAAACACGCTAAGAATATAAAGATATTGATAAAAATATTGACTAATTACAACAACTACTTAGTTACACAAAAGATAATTATTAAAATATTAAGACATAATTTAAAAATACTATATTACAGAGCACTTGTATCTATTGCCAGGTTTGCCTGCCTCTTTTGGTGTTCAAACATAAATGATTTTAGTTTAGTTCTAAAACCATACATGCTAGACACTTTTCTTATAGGAGGAGGAATATTATTCCAACATTTAGTAGCTGAGTACTTAAAGCTACCCCTAAAAGCTGTGGTATGGTTTAATGCGGCAGCGAGCTGTACAGCATACTGACGGACATTTGTAGACCTCTGGGCGCCTCCATTCAAGCTTGCTATAGAGATACATAGGATCTTTATTCTTAATAACCCCAAACAACAGACATGCCAAGTGCAACTTACGTCGATGCTTCATTTTCAACATTGAGCAACTGTTCAAAAAAGGAGTGACATGACCTCTGTATGGTATATCAAAACAAAACCGAGCACATGCATTCTGTACTCGCTGAATTAGTCTCTGGGATTTTGAAAGTAAACGAGGTCCGAACACCATGTCTGAATAGTTTAATTGGGAAAGTATTAATGATTCGACTAATTGTATTCTTAGACTTTGGGATATATACGGTCGGATTTTATACAACACTTTCAATTTATAAAAACAGTTTTTAACAGAATTTGCTACATGGTGTTCAAATCTAAGATCACTGTCAATGTAGAGGCCTAAATTACGTGCTTCTTCTACTCTCTCAATGGGGGTGCCCATAAGTGTAACCTGCACTTGCAGTGTTTTATACATCGAGTAATATCGGCCGAGTACAAGATGAAGAGAATAGGTCCAAGAATAGAGCCTTGTGGGACTCCCCTAGAAATAGATAATTTATCAGACGAAGAGGAGGAGCCATTAACAGTGTTTAGTTTAACATATTGCTGGCGATTGCTTAAATAACTTGAAAACCATTTTAGCGATTTGCTGTCTAAACCCGTAATATTTCAGTTTAGAGAGAAGCAGGTTAATATTTATTGAATCAAATGCTCTAGAAAAGTCAAGGAGAACCAGAAGAGTGCACATTCCTACACTCTGAGCACATAAAATGTTGTCAGTAACATCAAGCAGAGCCGTCACAGTGCTACGCCCTTTTCTAAAACCTGACTGCAATTCAGGTAAAACTTTATTGGACTCTAAGAAACTACTTAACTGATTACACACTACTCTTTCCAATAGTTTAGATAAACAGGACAGGATACTTATTGGACGTAGATCTTTTAAGGCAGTGGGATTATGTATTTTAGGAATAGGACGAAATATTGCAAGCTTCCATGTTTCAGGAAAGGTGGATGTAGCAATAGATATATTTATAATTGACTTAATGGTTTCTAAAGTTTCAGGTAAAGTCATCAGAAGCATATCTAAAGTAATGCTATCAGAGCCTTCTGCATTAGACTTTAGAGAAGTAATGATTTTAAGTAAAGAGTCTGAGTTAATAGGTTCAATAGAAAAAATAGCATCAGAAAATCTATTTTCATTAAAAAAAGAAGTCAGGGATGTACACGCAACTGAAGGACCTGGAATGTCCAGGAAATAATCATTGATAATATTAGGGTCATTAAATTGAGGCGCAAGCTCAGTGGCGATTTTAGGCAAGACAGTACTTTTAAGATTTTTCCATAAAGATTTTGGATTTTTTATTTGACTATTAATATTATGATTGAAATAGGCCAAATTTTCGAAGTAAATCGCCTTATTTACTGTGGATTTTAAACTTTTATAGTAATCTTTTTTACTTTGTAATTTAGTCTTAAGATAGTTTGCTAACGCTTTGTCACGCAATTTTATCATTAACTTAATGGTATCCGTTATCCATGGACAAGAAGGTTTTTGGATAGTAATTGTTCTCACAGGAGCATGAAAGTCAAACAATGATATAACACTAGTACTAAATTCACTGACTAAGTGATTAACATCTTGTTGGGCTGACATCAAATTCCATTTCACAGCCTGCAAGTGCTTCTTAAAATTATCTACGCAAATATTTTTTAGAGGACGATATGTGATTGCGCGTGCCTTGTCTTTTTCTCGCATGATGTTCAGTTCACAGACTGTCATACAATGCCCACGAAGAGAGCCTAAGTGATCGTGAACAATACTCTTGTGTTGTGCATTTGTACAAATTATATCTATCAATGTCTGTGAATTATCCGTGAAATGCGTTGCAGCAGTCACAATTTGAGAAAGATCAAAGCAAGTTAAGAATGTCAGTAATTTTTGAGACTTAATTTCATGTTTATTATTTAAATTTATGTTAAAATCGCCCAATAGTATCAAGTAGTTATAATTCGATAGAGAGTTAATGGTATCTGAAATTGCATCCAAGAACAAATCCACGTCGAGCCAGGGAGGACGATATGCTGTGCCGATTACCAGTTTTTGGCCATTCAGAGACATAGTCAACCACATTTGCTCTACGTTGCAATGAATCGGATCGGACGGGTGGCGCCAAGTGTGCACATTTAACCCATGCTTGATATAAAAACCTATCCCGCCTCCCCTAGAACGTATGTTTACAGGCCGGGGTATATGGCGTAACCGATATCCTGTCAAACTTGGAGCACGCCCCTCTTCACCTACTTGAAGCCAAGTTTCATTTATGGCTAGAATATCAAGATCATGCGTCATTACAGAGGAAATAAAGTTGTCGTGGTTTGTGCCCAAGGAACCGGCATTATACAAACCAACTTTGAATTGTCTGCTAATCATTACAAGTATACAATTATAATACAATGGAAAAAAATACTAGTAATCAATGAACTGAAGTCAAAAAGAACACTGCATCTACTTACAAATATTGCAAATATAAACAAAACAAAAGTGACCTCGACATATAAAATTAATGTACAAAATCTCCTATAACAAAATAAAACATAACATTGCTTATTTCTACAGTTTAAAATGTTTAAGTCTGCAACAATGAATTTATTATAATACAAAAAACAATGAAAAAACTTGTTAAAAATTACATAACCTAAATTACAGAACATCCCCAAAAACAATATATAACTATAATATATTATATTTAAAGTAACCAATAATAAGATATAGACTAAATGAATATTAAAATTAAGTATAGTATGTAGAATCTTTTCAAACTTCGCTAATATTAAAAACCCGAACCAAATCACTTTCAGAACGAATGCAAAAAACTTGCTTTCCTTCGCCTTGCCGCGCAAAAATACCTCCCTGTTTCGTCCAAGAGAACCGCCAGTTTCGGTTGCGGCATTCCTCCCGGACTCTATAGAATAGAAGCCGGTTTGTTTTAGTGAGCCTTTCGTTAACAAATATACGTTGCGATGGTCCCTCCATTCCCAGATCTGTAGAGTTATGGTTGCGGCGAACACGTGCAGCACGCAAGAACTCATCGCGCAAATGGCGGCGTGTTAACCGCAAGATGACCCGGCGAGGGCGTTTAGTAGCATATCGTCTTTTATACAATCCATCCATCTTTTCTTTGGTCTACCCCTCCTTTTGTATCTATCCACTCTAATTTTTAGCATTTTCTTGTAAAATGACTTTCTTCTTTTCATATTATATGATTTTTTAGTAGTCGTAACGGATATAAGTATATAAGATTTGTCATAACAATATAAGCGAAATTATAAAAAATAATCTTTGTTTCATTTTAAAACATTTCTTTGTGAGTAGGTTCGTGTTTGACCTCTATACGAATATTACCAGCACGTATTTACCAAAATTAAAAGTCAACGGTTTCGTCGTTCTAAAGTAATGTTAGTGTATTTTTTGTAAAGTCTGTGTACGGTCACATGTACCAATTCTGATTTTATAGAGTTAGAATTGTCTTGCTACGCTTTTCAAACTGGTGCTACGTTTAAAGTTCGTAGCATACTTTAAATTAAAGTTTGATGAGTATTAAAACCTTAGTTCATAATAATAATTAATAAATTACATACGTATTATACGATTTTCGTTTTTTTATAATGTCATTTATTGGTAGATTTTTGTAAAAGTAAATGTTAGTTCAGGATGTAGCAATATGAATGATAAGAAACTAACAGGTAGAAGAGAAAACTATCAGAAATATTTAAGTATTTTAAAATTCTCCAAAGACAAGAAATAAAGTGTAGAAGGCTCATATTTCAACAAATATGAAGCCTATGTGAGTGTTAACAATTGTGAAATTAAACACCGATAGAGTGCCACTGAGTAATACTACAACATTCCATATTATGGTTTTCTGGGGTAAAATATAGTTTCGCTTCGATTAAATATTTAATTCTAATGACTTATGTCAACACTTAACATTTTTAATATTAAACATTGTCCATATATCTGTCTTAAAATAATATTTCAACTACATAATCTTTTATTTTAAAGGTCAAACAATCTGTAAGAAACCGTTAGTTTGAAAATTTTAATGAGGTTCTCTATGCATACAGCTTTATTTTTATTACGCCAGGTAATAAAAATAAAAGGTAGATTTTTTTAAGTAAAACCAAATTATTAATTGACACAGTAAATATCTGGCTCTTAATACTTCCATGTAAAAGTGCAGGATTACTTGAGAATACGTGTTTTAGATTTAGTTTTTAATGAAGTATGTATAAGCGGAGTTTTCTGTATAGTATATAAGTCCTAATTGGTCCAACGTGAAACTAAAAGCGTATAAAAATAATTAATCTTGTGTTGACTAATGTTCTAATGAAAGCTCAGAAAAAACTGGTTTAATCCCGGGATATCTATTTCAGGAGCAGCTCATTCAAATATTTTTCCGATCCCAACTCATTAGTGAAATACCTGTTTTTTTATGTTAAAATTAGAATTTTATTATTTGAGATTACAACGCGCTTCATTTGATTAAAATATCAGATGAAATGCTATTTTTTTTATAAAATAGGTGATCAAGAACTGTCAAGTTAACTGTTTAATCCCTAAAAAATATTATGTTTATGTGACTTGGGTTTCCAAAATATTTTATTTCTTTATTCTATCGGTACCTATGCAATCAGTCTACTACCTCACTATAATTCGACGACCTCCTGGCATAACGGCTAACGCACGTCGGTACGCTTGCAGAGGTCACGGGTTCGATTTCTGTCCAGCGTCTTGGTGTTTATTTTATTTTTTTATTGCTTTAAGACAGCGGATAGGCTGACGGCTCACATAGAATTTAGCAGTTACCGTCACCTATGGGTGTTTGCAACGCCAGTGGCATCGCGAAGACGCTGCCGTCCCGTAAGGGTACAGGAACTTGGGTCACTAATGCCGGAACACAATACAAAGTTGTTATGGCGGCATACTTAAAACCAACCAATGATTATACTCATGTATAATATGTATTTATTTACAAACGAAAATTATATATGTAGTACATCAGTTATTTAGTACCCATAACATAAGAGCAACTTAGTTTGGGTCTAGATGTCGTTATGTGAAATGTCCCAATATATTTATTTATTATGTCCTGCATAGGGAGTTCATCTATATTGGTTGAGTAATGTTCGCCACTGGACACACCGGTTCTAGAATGTTCTGTTCTGAATTATAACAAAATGTTCATCACATGATTCAAAACAGGAAGCACAAAATAATTGCGCCCGATTTAATAAATGTTCTTACTTTTACGGATTTTAAATTCGTGGATATTTTTTATCATTTGTGAAATTTGCGGTATTTTCAGCTGCATCATTTTTATAATCATATGAATACAGTCGTTGAGTAAAAAAACATTTATAAAACTTTTCAATTGAAGATTTTACTTTATAAGAATGTAGCTAGAAATCTACATCATTTCGCGATTTATTTAATATTAAGAAAAATCTCATCAATACATCTCAGTTAATGTAATAAAATAATTAATTAAATCAGTGCAAAACAAAAGTATTTTCTTTATACGTAATATTGCTTTGGTCGGTTTTGTTTATAACCAAACTCAATAAAGAAATGTGGAAATTTGAAATGAAAATTTACCAACTTGTGTTAAAGGAATAAAATTTATTCTCAAATTTTTAGGTCAGGAATCAATAAAGGTATTTCCTAAGTTCTAGGGTCAACGACTTACTAAGCACTCAAATGAAGTAGGATAGCGATTTAATCGAAATAGTTGGAGAAATACGAGTTTCGGTTTCGGTCCACTTATTGTTTGGAAACTAATGAAATATATGAGTTCTTTGTTTACAAAATAATAAAGACATGGACAATTGTCAGTATTTCTTACCATTTTTGATTTAATATTAGGGTGTTATTGATGATCTTTTTAATCTAGGAATTAAAACATAAATTACTCCAAGCTATCCAAGATGTACTTGACGTAATTTGTTGAGAAGGTATAAATTTTTTTTATTGCTGTGGTTCAGCAGACTAGCTGACGTCCCACTTACTAGTGAGTAGTTACTGTGGCTAAGGAATGTTTCATGTGCCACTTTTTTCCAGAACAAAGTGTATATAATTACATAAGTGTACCAACGGTGAGAGAAGACATCGTAAGGAAGCCTGCATAGTCCATTAGTGGTCTTTATAGGCTACTATTTAATAAGGTAGTGGTATTTTGGTCAGAAATAACACAAACAATAGATCATCATCACCGCGATCTAATGTTCTTTTGTAAATATTTGTATTGCATTTGAAAGATATCGATTCATAGCAATAAGACCACCGATTGCTTCATAATTTTGTTTGTTTTTCATTTGCGTATGTATTTTATAATTGAATTATCCGTGCAGGGGCGGAGAAAGAATACTATCTCTGCGGCCGGGGTCGGCCTGTCGTAAAAGGCGATAAAACAACGCACCCTACATACAAGCCCGTCTGAATTGCGACTACCTTTGATCTTAAGTATGCCGCCATAATAACCGTTTTATGTTCCGGCCATTAGTGACCCAAGTTCCTGTACCCTTATGAGACAGCAGAATGTTCGCGATGCCGCTGGCGTTGCAAACACCCATAGGTAACGATAACTGCCAAATTCTAAGTGAGCCGTCAGTCTGTCTGCTGTCCTATAACAATAAAAAAATTGAGTGGTGAACAATAAAAAAAATTCTAATTTTTTTGTCGAGTTCCTCAACAGGGTAGATCCATTTACCTTACCTCACAGAAAATAATGGAAGGACACTTCTTCCTTGCCCTATGGCTGTACACTATGACTGGCCTCGGGGTCCAATTTTATATTTGATCGCAATCAAATTTACCACTTTAAGGGTATTAGTTATGAGTTATATATTTGTAACGCTCCAGCAATACGCATTACAAGTAGGGTGGCGTTTTAAATAAATAAAGAACTTTTTCAGTCATCACGGTATCAAACGTTTTAAATATAAGGGAAAAAGATACATTTCAATATTTCCATAACACACAATAATAGTATTAAAAGTTGGTTAAGTATTCATGTATATGTATGTCCAACGAAACACGTTTTGTCTATATTTACACACGACGAAAACAATGTTCTTTTATACAAGGTTAACTAGTTTTATCTCTGTATGAGCTCGCCATTTTATACTTGTTGCTTCTATTATATGCAAAATATTGTGTACTGTTTATGTTTACGGTTTCATTGTCTTTATCTAAGCGGACCTCGGATGCATTTTAATTTCGTAGTACGGAGTATGATGAATATTGTCAAAAAGTAAAGGATTTATTAAGAAATGTTGTATCGTTTTTTATACCTGGTATAGTGTATATCTAATATATAAAATTCTCGTGTCACAGTTTTCGTTGCCATACTCCTCCGAAACGGCTTGACCGATTTTGATGAAATTTTTTGTGCTTATCCGGTATCTATGAGAATCGGCCAACATCTATTTTTCATCCCCCTAAATGTTAGGGGTGACCCACCCCCAAAAATTTTTTTTTAATTTTTTGACATTATATTATTTATATGGCAGAACAACGTTTGTCAGGTCAGCTAGTATACACATATACAAAGTTATTATGGCGCCATATTTAGAGACCGAGGGAGCTTTAAACATTAATTTGGGGTTGTTTTATCGTCATTTACGACCGCAGGGGTCCAGTATCCATAAGAAAAATATTAGAAAACATATTCAAAGTTTTTTATTGTTTGATTTATATATTCGTCATAATACGCTACTATTGTTTCATGATGACAAGTTCAAAACGCAAAGTCCGGATATAGACACATGCAGGGGAGGATGGGCGGAGATGACGAGGGGATTTAGAACTTTGTTTAAGAACGGGACAATTAAATTTTACGGCGCTGACTGCCAACTTTCATTAATTAGGAGAGAAACTTTAAAAAAGTATTAAACTGTTAAAACTAAAATCTATTTCTGTAAATGTTAAAATTAGTTAAATGACATTTTTTATAAATGATAAGAAAATCAAGCCTGAATTTTAAGACCCCAATCCTCAATTCAATTTATAAAATTTGGATTTGGATTGGAGTCTTAAAATTTAATTGAAGTGATAATATATCCCCAAAATTCCATTATGAAGTGACAATACCCACCCGGAAGTTCACGGTCGCCGAATCCGAACCTGCGCTAATAGAATTATAAGCAAATGATATTACATTATACCCTGTGGGGTATTTGGTTTGTTGTAATTCATATAATTATTCTCTACATCGTAATATTATATATGTGTTATTTATTACTTATATATTGTTATATTTTTTTCTAATGCCGTGGAACAGGCTGACTGCGTATTTAATTGTTAGTAATTACCATCGTTGTCGGATGTTTGCTATGCCGGAGCCATCGCTATCATGCTACTGTTCTCGTAGAGGAACTTAGACATGGGCTATGGGCATGCTAACTTCGGAACACAACACAAGGTTATTACGGCGGCATATTTAGATGTCAGAGACGGTCATTCAGTTGAGCTTAGGGCTCTACCAACTTGCTAGGGTTGTTTCTGTTGCCTTTTACGACAGGCCGTCCCCGGCAGCATGGATATTCTTACGCCACCCCTGCACGGGAATCAATGGAATTAATGTCGTTTTAAGATCACTGAATAAATACACGAATTGGTACACGAATAAATACACGAAGAAGAAGAAGTATTGGCAAAGCAAGCTTACTAGTATATAGTGCAGCATTCTTTTAATTGGAGCTACTGGCCCGGTTAGCATATGCTTTCCAATTAAGATAGGTTTATATATCATGAGACAACTGCAAACTTGGCTGTCCCTGATTTTTATGGTGTAGTGGTGCTTTAGACATGAAGATGTATAACTGACATATCGTAGTTAAGATTTCTCACAAATACAATGAAATATAACAAGTTCAAATCGCAAGGCAAAGTTCGCATAGCTTATCGCGTAAGTTTATTGATAGAAAGAAGTTTCCCGTTTCCAAACATACATTAATACTGCTATTGTAGTTTTTTTATAGCTATAGTTCAACAGACAGGCAAACGGCCCACCCTGGTACCTACCCCCACCACCTGGTCACCGTCGCCTATGGACGTCTGTAACAACAAAGGCAAATTTTATAACGCCTTTTTTGAAGAACCCCATATCGTACCGCGCTGGGAAAACCTCAGCCGGAAGTTCATTCCAGATCCTGAGAGTACGCAACCTGAACGTTCTTGAGAACTGTTTGGTACAAGAAAGAAGAGGCTCCAAGAAATAGGGATGAACACCCAGCTGATGGCGGGCAGTGCGGTGGTAGAAAGACGATGGGGGCACCATTATAAATAGCTCCTCAGAACACTTTCCGTTGTACAGACGGTAGAATACGCAGAGACGCAAAGTCTCTCGGAGTCCATGCGTGTCTAGACCGTTTGTGACTATGTGATCGCCTAAAACACGAACTGGAGTCTAGGTTATTGAGATGACAGGTGGGTGATCCAGCCCCTAAATGTGAGCAGTACTCCATATGCGGTTTGACCTGTACTTTGTATAGCACAAGCCGTTGCCTTAGAGTGAAATACTGAGTGGACCGGTTTAGCACACCCAGCTTTTTAGAGGCAAGCTTAGCTTTGCCCTCCGATCGTCCCCTAAACTGCACATCATTCATGATGTCGATAACAAGGATCCCAACACTACTTGAGCTGGAAAGAGGGGTTCCTTGGAACTGTAGCGCAGGTGCAAATGGGGCTATCTTGGCAGAGAATACGCAGACTTGCGTCTTAGAGGGTTGATCTGGATAAGGTTTTGTCGTCCCCATTCAGAGACTCTCTCTAGAGAGTTTTCTACTTCAGACACAAGTCTGGCCGGACCTTCTTCCAAAACCGTAGGAGAGACGTTTACACGACCAGTGTACCGTGCATCGCCGGTGCTAACATCTGCATAGCGATGAATGCCATCTATGGATAACATGTAAGTTGAAACGAAATTAATTCTCGCTTCATATATTCAATTTTATTTCTCTCTTAGCTCTGGATCCTTTATTCCAAGGTAAAACTACTTGATGGAATTATAAACAAATTTAAAGTTTTAATGCACAATAATACTACAACACACGCGTTTTCAAAGGAATTAAAACAAACAATATGACATGGAAATAATATGTATACTCTTCAGTTACGCCTTTTAGTTATTGGCTACAAAACAATACTTATTAATATTAATGAAAAAATAATTTTTGAAATTTTTGAAACCCGAAAACCGGGGTTAGCCTGTCGTAAAAGGCGACAAAACAGCCCTAGCTACGTGTTAGGGCCCCAAGCCCGTCTGGATTGCCACCTCTATGGGACAGCAGCATGTTCGGGGTGCCTCTAGCGTCGCAAATATCTATACGTGACGGTAACTGCTAACTATTAAGTGGGCCATCAGCCTATCTACTGTTCCCCAGCAATAAAAAAAATATGTTCTGAATTAAGCACAAATCTGTGGTAATGTAACTTATGATGCCTTAAAGGCATCGAAGACGCATTATCTAAAAAGTTATTTTTGTCTATTAGTTTATTTTAATGTATTGATATTATGTTTATTCATAACAATAAAATTTTTCTTTTTTAATTTCTAAAACAGATGTAAAGATTTATAAAAGCTAGCATATTTACGAGATGTAAGATATGCTAAGATCAGTAGTTTAAAAAGGTTGTTAACGGGACTAAAGAGTAGCAGGGTTCCATTTTCATTGGGTTCGATCCGTAATTTAGTTTTCCGACATAAACACGACTATTTGCAATTTTATTACCAAATCGCAAGGTTTGTTAACACATTGCTCTAGCTAAAAACCTTATAAAGCCAACATGGGACTTATTAATTTTATCAGTGACAAACTTTATTGACACTGGATTTATTTTATACTTGCAGGGGTGGAGGAAAAATACTGACCTCTGAGGCTGGGGTTGGCCTATCGTAAAAGGCGACAAAACAACGCATTCTAGATACGTGGTAGGGCCTCAAGCCCGTCTGGATTGCGACCACCTTTGATCTTAAGTATGCCGCCATAATAACCTTGTTTTGTGTTCCGGCATTAGAGACCCAAGTTCCTGTATGGGACAGCAGCGTGTTCGCGATGCCACTGGCATTGATAAACACCCATAGGCGACGGTAATTACTAAATTCTAAGCGGGCCGTCAGCCTGTCTGATTTCTCATAACAATAAAAAAATACTGAAATGAATACAGAAAAATTCAAAAAATTAGCTAATATAAAGTGGGGCGTCTCAAAAAATTGGCACGCGACCATACCTACGAATCCAACCCTCCTATCAATCTGAAAAAGAAACAACGTTTATTAATTTAGAGTAATGCCGCTACCGTTGTAACTAAAAGAAAGTTCTATTTTTTTTTCAGAAAATGACAATAGCTTGAAAATAATTTTTTTGTACCACTTTTCTTGAGTTTTCCGAATTTTTAAAAATAGTTAACATTGAATTTTGGAAATGAGGATAGTTCGTGTGATAGATTTCTATCCGTGCAGGGGCGGAGAAAGAATACTAACCTATGTGGCCAGGGTCGGCCTGTCGTAAAAGGCGACAAAACAACCCACCCTAGCTACGTGGTAGGGCCTCAAGCCCGTCTGGATGGCGACCACCTTTGGTCTTAAGTATGCCGCCATAATAACCTTGTGTTGTGTTCCGACATTAGTGACCCAAGTTCCTGTACCCTTATGGGACAGCAGCGTGTTCGCGATGCCACTGGCGTTACAAACACCTATAGGCGACGGTAACTGCTAAATTCTAAGCGGGCTGTCAGCCTGTCTGCTGTCCTACGCAATAAAAAAAAGAGAAGTCTATAAAGAAGATTTATACTAAATTTCAAGTAAATCGATTCCGTAGAACTAGACAAATCATGGGTATCGTTTTAAAAAACAGTTTCAAGAAAAACTCGTTTAAAGTTTCGCGTAAAATTTCTCGCAGTCTAAGTCAAGAAGTGATATTTTTTTGTCTTTTTTTGGCATGAAGTGATATTTTAGACTTACATATATTCAATTTGCCATTCCTGCTGCATACATTGGTCTAATGTCCTTGACTTCGAAATAAGCATTTTCCGCGTTTCTCTCTTCCAATTGGACGTAGTTACGCAAAAAGGATCCAACCCGCAAAATGTTACTTTTGAATTATTAAAGATTAAAGTTTTAGCTGTATTTCTGCATTGATGTATTTGTTAGTGTCTATGGGTTCTTAAGAAAATATAAGCGTAAATGTATCATTTCTCATACAAATAAGTTTAACTGCTCTTATTTTAGGCCCAGAATGAGTACTTTGTTATACTATCTAATTATTCTACCATATTGTGGGTTGGATCCTTTTTGCGTAACTACGTCCAATTGAGCAGTATTAGCCTCCTTTGATGCGTTAGATGCTCGTATCCCCAAGCGGTCAATCCGGACATTGTCTCGTTTCACAACGAATGAATAAGCTTCCGGACCAATTTTGGTTCTCATAAGCGTCATCATTTTTAAAATAGGAATGAAGCCTTCATTGAATATGAAAACAAAATAAACTCAAAATATTTTATTTTACTCACAGCACACGCGTTCACTTGGTTTAAAGGTTAGAATTCAACTGTTAGCAATTGGATGTAAGTGATCACTAAATATAAAAGATAATTTCAAAATCGATAAAGGTTTATTGTTATTTTTAGGGCCAGCACTAATACAAATTATTCTAAATCACTTATTATTAATACAACAACAAATAATATTTGTTTCTTTCAACAAATTTATTAAACACCATCATGTTTTTTTATTTTAAAACGTTTCAGAATTTAATTAAATAGATAATAATTATACGTGAAGATACATGAAAATGGCGGATTAATTTCGTGGATAAAGGCTTAAGTTTTGACAGCTAACGATGTTTAAAGACAATAGGTTTAAATTAAAGGCTTTAGGCATAAGTGTTTTCTCTAAATAAGTTTATTTTATATTAAAATAAATATGTTGTAAAAATCCACACAAGATAACAAGACATTGTTGTCTTCTAGTTTTAACGTAAACAGCAGAGCACTTGTGTTATGGGGATTAGATAACTAATTTAATTTCCTTTTATGAATTAAATTTTTAACAAAATTGTCGTTTTCGTTGTTCGAATCATATCAGTTGTCTAGTATTGATAGCATCCTGAATATGATAGTGAACAGGGTAGACTGTTCATATTTAAATAATTTATGTATATTACATATATCATCATATGTATGTAAATACCTATTTATGAACTAACATTTTTATTTAAAATATTTATTAACAAAAATTGTATCTTCATATATTTATTTCATCATCATCATCATCCTGACGCTACAGCCGTGGGTGGGCCTTGGTCTGGTCGAGTAAATTTCTCCATTCGATCCCATTCTTAGCTCTTTTCTGCCAGCCAGTCACTCCGATTGCCTTTAGATTCTGTTGGACTCCATCGAGCCATCTGAGTTTCGGTCTTCCAGGGGATCTTCGGCCATCAGGTATGCCACCCAGAAGACGCTTCGGTGCCCTGTCGTCTAGCATTCGTTCCACGTGACCAGCCCATCGAAGACGGCCTACTTTTATGAACTTTACGACATTTGGCTCTTGGTACATATTTAAAGAACACATTATAGATTTTGACCTCATAAATGAACCATTATGCAAAATAAGACTTAGAGGTAAATTTCATAACTACACCATCATAAATGTCCATGCCCCTACTGAAGATAGTGATCCCGAAGAAAAGGAAAAGTTTTACTTTGAGGTGGAAAGTACGTACACAAAATCTCCCAGAGGTGACATAAAAATTATTATTGGAGATTTAAATGCGAAGATAGGAAAGGAAAACGTGTATCAACCTACGATCGAAAAACACAGCCTTCACGAAATAACTAATGACAATGGTACAATACTGATTGACCTAGCAACATCCTTATGCATGACTTAGGTAGTACATACTTTCCATATAAAACTATCCATAAAATCACGTGGGTCTCAAATGACGGTCATACAAAGAACCAAATCGATCATATTTTAATAGACAAGAGACACTTCTCTAATCTCCTAGGCCACAGAGGGGCAAATATTGACTCTGATCATATTTTGGTAGTTTGTAAATTTAGAGCCCGTATCTCAAGAATCAAGTACATTAAAACAAAAAGAGAACAAAAGCATACATTTATTTAAATTCCTAAAATTGTAATTATAATGTAAAATTCAACCAATGTAATGTGACATTAAAAAAATAACACAAGCACCTGATTTAAAAATAGATTCTATGAATTTTCACAGTAGATATATTTTTTTATTAATAAAAGTAAATTTATTTGAATCAAATTATAAAAGTATATTGCAAGGTAAGTAAATGTTTAATATCTTTGTGACAGTACTCCATATTGTATCCCAAATTTCAAATTTAAGGATGTAAATAGAATTAAAATTTGCATAAGGATGTTTTAAAATTTCTATTTAGTTCATGAAATTTGAAAAGTGATTTTCTGATACTCCATGTAAGCACTGATATTTATAGAAGCACTCGTCTGCTCTACCTATCCAACGATGAAATTGATCGGCTACTCTTAAGCTTAAAAATTTTATAAGCTACTTTTAGTTCAAATCCTTTTATATGCTAATATCGTTCGCAGCGTTACTAAAAGAGCGTTTAGAAATTTGTAAACAAGTTTAGTTTTAAGTTACAAGTTGTCAAAGAATTTTGTTTCTTACAATTTTTTTAGTTACAAGTTGTCCGTTATCGTGGGTTTACGTTTTTTACTTTTTATAGATATATTTATTTATCGATAAAATGTCAACGGCTATATTGGAAGTCATTTTGAATCAGGAACCAAACGTCAAATTGTGTCATAACAAGCCATTTTGTTGTCAATGTAGGCGATTAGAAAAATTTCAATAAGTATCATCATCTGAAGTTCTTCTTTTGTTTTTAATCTGACTAATAAGCGCTATAGCTTATTGGTTGAAATTTACCACTTAAATAGCATCACTTAAAGATAGCTTTCAATTACGTAGCATTCATTTGATATATCTCTTTTGTTATCCGATGAAATGTTATGCCAAAGTTTTGTTAGACTATCTCAAGTGATAGAATCTAGTCTCATAATAAAAAGTCACATCTTTAATATTTATTGAAATGATTAGAGTAAAGTTTTTTTTATCGCACGGTCAGATAGATGTGAAAGAGTGTTTGAAACTTTTTTGTTATTTGAAATATAAGTGACTATCAATCAACATACAATACAATTGACTATCGAATTTTTTTAAAAATTTCTATTTCCCTATATAAGTTGCGAACCTATATCACAGGAACTTTTTCACAAATATACAAATAAAGGACATTAGCTAGACCAGAAAAAGGACAGATTATTCAAACAAGCGGGTTTTGTGAAGGGTCGGGGCACAAGAGAACGAATTGTAAATGTAAGGCAAATAAAATCGAGAAGAGTCGCGAATTCAACATGCCAATACTCAAGTGTTTTATAGACTATACAAAAGCGTTTGATTGTGTTCAATGGGATTTTTTGTGGAACAACTGTATGAAATAGGCGTACCTCAACATCTCGTGTCGCTGATCGCTAAGTTATACCAAGATGGCGTGTTTATGGTAAGAGTGAATAACGTCATCTCAGGATCCTTTAAGCCAGGAAAGGGAGTAAGATTTCGCATCATCGGAGAAAGAACTTACTGACTTGTTTCGCAGAGTGGAGTATAAGAGTGGAGTGGTGGGACTCTCTATTAATAAATCCAAAATGAAAGTCATGGTTGTGGACAGATCCGGCCAACTCTCTAGAACTAGAAAACTATCGGATGTAGAACTTGTCAGCGAGTTTATTTACCTCGGATCCCTATCGGTGGACCAAGGAGGAAGTATATCAGAGATCAAAAGAAGATCACAAGTGGCCAAAATTGCAATGACAATGCTGACACGCATATGGCAAAATCGAAAGGTCTCTAACGTGATTAAAATGACACTATTATGAACATTGGTCTTTTAAATTTTTCTCTACGGAGCAGAATCATGGACAGTTAGGGCATCAGAGCGCAAGAAAATAGATGTACTCGAAATGTGGTGTTGGAGACAAATGCTCCGCATACCTAGGATGGCCAAAAGATCAAATAAATCTACTCCGGACCAGCTTCGCATTAAAGTCAGGTTCTCAACAATCTGTTATCGGAAGATTCTTGGGTACTTTACTCACATTGCCCGACAACCGCTGTATATCTTAGATAAGGTGATCGTGACGGGCAAGGAGGAAGGAAAGCGACCCCGTGGCCAATCACCTAGCCGCTGGTGTGACCAAGTAACTGCTATTTCAGAAGCTGAGGACCGGACGAAGTGGAAACAGCTTATGAGACAGGCCACAGTTGACTTTCAAGGATACGACCTTCAGCAATGAAGTATTCGACTAATAAATAGTTAGATCTTCGAGACATAAATCAACTTAAATAAAATTTCACATGTCGCTGAAGGACATTTAAAATGATGAACGCGTGTGTTTATTATATCATTCGGCCTCCAAGACACAGATACTTTTCTAGTTTGGGGGCAGTGGCTGATGTTTTTGTTAATTTTGTTAATTAAATAATGTGTTTTAAATAATGTGTATAAAAATAAATTTGTATTGTATTGTATTGTATGGGACTTGTTTCTGAAATAAATTAAATTAAATTAATCATTACCGGATGTATTTCTTGTTTAGTTTAACTGTAAGCTACAAACGCATATTGGAAATATGTGGAACTCAATATGCTTTGTAACTATTTAGCTTTGTGGTATCTGTTCTAATACCTTATTAAGAAACAAAGGAACTACGGCATTCACCAATATCGAGGCCTTATCGAACTACGCTTGAACACAAATCTGAAATGCGTCCCAAATTGAGAAGCCCTCAGCCTAGGATATCTGAAAGCATTTGGAGCAGACATAATAGGTCTATGCACAAAGGTTCTTTCACTTTGAGGGTAAGAACTAGTGTCGGACTAGTTCAAAATTAAATAAGTCGTCAAATGTCAGGATCATTACAAATAGCCACTTGTTGTATTATTATATTATTAAAAAACGGTGTCTAAGTCATAAAACTCACATGTTTCTTTAATCTGATATTGGCAAAAACAGTGTGTAAGTCATTGAAGTCACAAATAAAAATAAGAAGAAAACACGGTGACCGAAACCAAAAGACTCGGATTTCTTGACCTAATTTTCCTATGGAGTTGCAGGAGATGGTAACTGTTATAAGTGGAGCTTTTGTTAGAAAGGGAATGAAGATGAATGTAAAGAAGACCAAAATGATGGTGTTTGAAAGAGATGAAACAGTGACAGACTGCAATATTGTGATTGGAGATGAACAAATTGAACAGATGAATGATTTTGTGTATCTGGGTTCAAAGTTTACAAGAGATGGAAAGTGTGAGAGTGATATTGAAAGAAGAGTGAATGCAGGAAACATGGTGAATGGAGCTTTGCACTTTTTTATGAACAGTCGGAAGGTGTCTAACAAGGCTCGTCTGGCTGTGCATGAGGGGGTGTTGGTTCCGACACTCATGTACGGAAGTGAATGAAGTTGGGTATGGCAGAAGAAACATGAAAGCAGAATAAATGCAGTTGAGATGAGAGCGTTAAGAAGTATGATAGGAGTCAAACTGACTGACAGGATAAGAAATAGTGAGATAAGGAAACGTTGTGGTCTGAAAGAAGATGTAGTGATAAAAATTGAGAAAGGTATGCTGAGATGGTTTGGCCATGTTGAGAGAATGAATGAAGAACGATTGACGAAAAAGTGTATAAGGCGAGTGTGAATGGAAGTGTTGGAAGGGGTAGACCTAGGCGGACGTTTCGAGACCAGATCAGGGACGTCTTGAAAAAAGGCCAGGTCAAGAGTACCCTAAACCGAAGGGCATGTATGAAGGGAATAATGAAAGTGGACGAAGCGAAACAACTATGTAAGGATCGTAGCAAGTGGAAAGAAGTGGTCTCTGCCTACCCCTACGGGAAAGAGGCATGATTATATGTATGTATGTATGTATTATTGCTATACAATATAATAATTAATAAAGCTCGCACACTAAGGTTACCTGTGTAAGCATTCCGCTAAACCATTTTAAAAAAAGCGCTACACTAATCTCGTCGTGCTCCAAATGTAGTGTATACCTTGGTATATAACATATTGAGCTTACTTTAATGTTAAATCTCAATTATATCTTTATTTTATTAAAAAAAATTACAATTGTTTTATAAATAAATAAATTATGAACTATTTGTTTATGATTTAATTTATTGAATAGTGGATGATGATTAACAAAATAAATTATTATTGCATATTATTAAATTCCTTAACGTAACGTAAGGTAACTAATTGTATTATATAAAAAGAATTTTTGGTAAATAAATGAAACGACACCTTAGAAACGGTTGCCTTATTTTTACTATTTGATTATTCGGCAAAGTGATATCGTCTTGGTCATTGAGTTCCCAACAGAAATAAAAACATAGCTTTATTCAGGGCTGTCTTTTCTTATTGCTATTTTATATATAGCAAATGAAGGATCACGTTTTGTAGTCACCCTCAACACTTATTTTATAGACTTAAAATATCAGGGTTTTTTTATTTCTGTAGGACAGCATACAGGCTGACGGCCCGCTTAAAATTTAGCAGTTACCGTCGCCTATGGGTGTTTACAACGCCAGTGGCATCGCGAACACGCTACTGTCTTATAATGATACAGGAACTTGGGTCACTAATGCCGGAACACAGCACAAGGTTATTATGGCGGCATACTTAAGATCAAGGGTGGTCATCATTCGGACGGGTTTGAGGTCCTACCACATAGCTAAGGTGAGTTGTTTTGTCGCCTTTTACGACATGCCGACCACGGCCGCAGAGGTTGGTGTTCTTTCTCCGTTGATAAAAGTTGATAAAAGCTTGAAAAATATTTATTGAGAGGCATAGACGCTTTAAGACTACTCAGTAGAGGATTCTTATGATCATGTAATTGTTAGAATATCTTTGAAGGTTATTGCTAAGAAAGTATTGATTTCAATGTACTATACTATTCCCAAAAGAGTCTATAGTCTATAGCAAAACCACCCTACTTAAGCATTATCTATTTACTACATAAAGTATTTTTAAAATATTATTTAAGAGGGGTACATACGTCTAGCAGCGCAAAAAATGCGCTAAAATAAATGTATCAATAATATATTTTTTAAAAGTACATTTTCTGCAGCATTATGAAATAATAATAATATAATATAATAATATAAAAATAATTACTCCATGGTCAGCATCAATTGTAAGCTATTAAGCGTTTGTAGTCTGTTTATTACAATATGTAGTTTGCAGACTTTAGGTATATATATGGGTCAACAATATGGCCCACCCAATTGGACTCTCCCCAGAGATTACATATTTCCATTGCGCTTGTCTAAGGCGAATTTGTAGGTTATACACGATCATGACGGTTAACAACATTGCTTCACCGTTACTACGTGGCAATAACGTTATAATAATTATTATTATTCATTGTTACAACAATAATACAATTTAACTGCATTAATCAACATCTATAAATAGGCTAGTTTATAGTGTTTTACCCCTTCCAGGGGCGTAGTAAGAATAGTAACTTCTGCGGCCGGTGTCAGCCTATCGTAAAAGGCGACAAAATAACCCTAACTACGTAAAAGGGCCAAGCCCTTCTGGATGGCAACCACCATCAGTCTATAAGTAATAATAATAATATTTCTTTATTGCACATACACAGTTCAGGACTAATTAATAGGTACATAAATTTGTATGCTAAGTACAATAGGCGGTCTTATCGTTTATAGCGATTTCTGCCAGACAACCTTTGGATGGACAGGATTTACAAAATTATAAAACGGTATGCGCTATAAAATTATCAACATATATATACATACATACGTAGATACATATACATATATACATACATATACAAACACATATACATAAATTGCAATATATGATTGATATAATAAATGAATATTGTACTCATACTTATTTAGATGTGTAAAATAGTAATAATTTCACTATAACAAGAATAATCATAAGATAAATAAATAATTATTTAACAAGTGTATTAAAGGATGATATAGACTTGGCTAAGTATGCCGCCATAATAACATTATTCGTGTTCCGGCATTAGTGACCAAGACTCCTTTACCCCTATAGGACAGCAGTGTGTTCGCGGTGCCCCAGCGACGCAAACATCTCGTCGTGATCGTAGAATAACGTCGGATTTGAAAAAAATCCAAAATTCACTTTTTACCATATTTGGATATTACATTATCTAAATATTATTGCTACATTAAAAAAAATTACATGTATTTTAGATTTCAAATTATGCAGTCGGTAAAGTGACGGATATGATAGATTCTCATAGTAATATGACGCTTGTGTATTTTTAAAATTGCTGTCCTGTAAAGTTTAATATATGTCAGATCCGTCACTATTCTACGACTACGACGATCTATAGTCCACTGCTTACTATTAAGTGAGCTGTTCGTCAGCAATAAAAAGAAACAACGAAACATACAATATTATGAATTAACTCCACTAGATCATAATTATCATGTATGTTACATTGTGTATGTGTGTGTGATTGTGTATGTGGGTAATGATTATATTTTATTTTGATGTTATATTATAAAAACTTTAATATACTGTTCAGTTTCATCTTAAGTTTTGGTAAGAAGGAAAGAGCAAATTGAAACGACTAAACGACCTCTGGGTTGCGTCTCATTACAAACAAAAAAATAAAGATTAAAAAATATCTTTGAAATATTAAATAGAACATAATGAGAATTTCTAGAATAAGGTCAGTTATACAATATCCGACTAGACAATAGAGTGACGTGAACACTGCCGCCGTTGACACGGCTTCTGATTGTATTATGTAACTAGTTTAATCCGATTAAAGTCGAGCTTAGTTATAAGAGCTTTCAGGGATATATTTTTGGCTCTTTGACTTTTTACAGTCTCTAATTACACTTCAGCGAGAAGTTTCATAATGTCTTTGTAATTACAATATTTTTTGTAGACACGATATTTTTGTATAAAAAAATGTGTTTGTAACGCAAATGGAGTTCGTTTTTAGATGATAATCACTAATGATCAGGGAATTTAGATGTTGATGATATACTCGATACAAAATGTTATCTGTGTGAATTGTCATATTGCACCATTTTGTATATACAGGGTGACTTTGACAAACCCGTCCAAATTCACACAGAAGAATCTTTAGTAAAAGTTATGAGAAACGTGTATTTTAGTTTAGTATCATATAGTACAAAAATGTTGAGTAATCAGCATCACAAAGTCATTCAAAGAACTCACAATTTACATAATACGGCGCGAGAGTGTCAATGACCTCTCCATAGGTACAGCAAAAAACTGGCAATGACCTAGTAATCAGGCGAGGACGGCGGTCATTGCACCGGGCGAGCGAATACGCACTACTCATTTACGCGGGAGTGACAGAGACAGGTAATAACAGGTTAACGTACGGAGTTTACACCATATGACTATTCTGTACGATTGAATTAGTGATCATATTTTCCTTGGAATGAAATATTTTATTTTGAAAATTTTACATACAATTTTTTTTTGCAAAAATGTGTTCATTAAATGATGTTTAGTGCGTAAAAAAATTTGGATGGGTTTGTCAAAGTCACCCTGTATGTACACATCTTATATCTTTAAACGAGCAATTCTTGTATATATATATATATATATATATATATATATATATATATATATATATATATATATATATATATATATATATATATATATATATATATATATATATACCTAGTCAGGTCATAAGTATTGTTACACAGTAAAAACTTTTCTTTTAGAATGCTGGCCACAAAAAAGTTTATTGAATTCGAATTTCGAATTGTTCATGAAAATAAAAATGTATAACTTTTAGAATTTTACTCATTTTTAAATATGGAGTGGACGCTTAAAGAAGACCGTGTTGCAGTTATTGCGTTGCATCGTTACAGTTACGCGCCAATTCAAATTTTTAACATACTGAAAAATTTGAATATAACCAAAAGATTCGTTTATCGTACCATCAAACGATACAATGAAGACTCTAGTGTATATGACAGGTCAAGAAGTGGTCGCCCTCGGTCTGTTAGGACTCCAGCAGTGATAAAAGCTGTGAAGGCACGAATTCAAAGAAATCCCAAACGTAAGCAGAAACTGTTGGCCCTTCAGATGGGGTTAAGCAGAACCACGGTGAAAAGGGTGTTAAATGAAGACTTAGGGCTTCGGGCATATCGAAGAAAAACAGGACATCGTTTGAATGCTCGTCTAATGGACCTGAGACTGAAGAGATGCCGCGCTTTGTTGAAGCGGTACGCGGGAAAAAAATATCGGGAAATTCTTTTTTCAGATGAAAAAATGTTTACCGTAGAAGAGAGCTACAACAAACAAAATGATAAGGTGTACGCACACAGTAGTGAAGAAGCGAGCAACCGTATTCCGCGTGTCCAACGAGGTCATTTTCCATCCTCGCTCATGGTATGGTTGGGAGTTTCTTATTGGGGCTTAACAGAGGTACATTTTTGTGAGAAAGGTGTAAAAACGAATGCTGTTGTGTATCAAAATACAGTCCTGACGAACCTTGTGGAACCTGTTTCTCATACCATCTTCAATAACAGGCACTGGGTATTCCAACAAGATTCGGCGCCAGCTTATAGAGCGAAGAGCACACAAGACTGGCTGGCGGCGCGTGAAATCGACTTCATCCGGCACGAAGACTTGCCCTCCTCCAGTCCAGATTTGAATCCGTTAGATTACAAGATATGGCAACACTTGGAGGAAAAGGCATGCTCAAAGCCTCATCCCAATTTGGAGTCACTCAAGACATCCTTGATTAAGGCAGCCGCCGATATTGACATGGACCTCTATCGTGCTGCGATAGACAACTGGTCGCGCAGATTGAAGGCTTGTATTCAAAATCACGGAGGTCATTTTGAATAAACTTTAATGTCATAAGAATCTATGTTTTGTTAAGTTCATTTTGGTATATGAATGGTTACATAATTAATAAACTTGTTACAATTATTTTACATTAAACATGTGACAGAATTTATGACCTGACTAGGTATATATATATATATATATATATATATATATATATATATATATATATATATATATATATATATATATATATATATATATATATATATATATATATATATATATATATATATATATATATATATATATATACATATATATACATATATATAACTATATATATATATATATAATTTTCATGAAATTTAGTATACGGGGGTTTTCGGGGGCGATAAATCGATCTAGCTAGGAATCATTTCTAGAAAATGTCAAAAGGTGGCACTTGAGTAGTCCCAATTTAAACTGAAAAATGACTCTTCCAAATCTATCGGCGAATAATAATACTATTTTTTTTAAATTGCTTTAACGACACAACAACACTAAAGCTATTCCAGCAGATGGCGTTGTTAAGTAACACGAAGTCAATGAGTGTTTGCTTTGAGGTTAGACTAAGAAAATCAATTGTTAATTTCCAAAAAACACAATTTATAAAAAAAAATACCGAGCAAAGCTCTGTCATCCGGATATGTAAATTAAACAAACAAACATTTATTTAAGACCAATTAACAAACTTAATTAATTTGATTGTAGTGTTACGTTTATTATAAATTGCTTTAAGTTTATTTTGAATATCTATTTTTAATTGATGTAATGAAGCTTTATTTATTTAAAATTTCTATCAAATGAATTATGGTTCTACCATATTATATTTATGTATTAATAAAACATTAGTTAATTAAAATTCTAATATTATTTCTTTACGTAAAAAACAAACAATTATCAAAATAATGCACTTTAAAAGTTACTACTTAATACTTCGCTTTGGTGGAATTTTTAATGTTTGTGTGTGTATTTATTATAAAATGAGTAGTAAATTTTGTTTTAATTTAGATTATAATTTAATTATGTGAATAAATATGTTCGATTTGATTTGACCATTCTCTTCTGAAAAGAAGCTTATCAGAAACAACATAAAATATACATAATTTTTTCTCCATTGTCTTTAGGCGTGTGGCCTCCCGAAGGATTGGAAAGCCAGTCAGGCCTGCGCGGCAACACCGTAGACTACGCAGCAGCGTTCTTATTGGCAGCGATGGCGGCCGTGTTGCTCGCAGCAGTTGGCTACCAATGCGCTGCAACCTGGAGATGGATTATGGGAAGGTGAGCTATCTTGTAGAATTGGTGTCGTGGAAATTTTTTAATAGAGACGTTTATATTATACAATACTATGAATTCATCCACATAGTAGATGAGTTATTCAAAGACGAACCTAACGCACCGCTAGGCATATTTCTCGCCTAAAGTGGATGAATAGTGTCAGTTACACATACCGGTGATCTTGCAGGTTTCCTCACTCTATTATAATAATACAATATTATAGTAGGTAGATTATGGGCTACAAAAAGTTATTAAACGCAAAGGAAAATTATGTTAGAGAACACACATTGTGGTCTCTGGCATGTACATACATAACATGACAATTCGCCTTGGAAATAATGGCGGATGTTTTCTTTGTTCCCTGTAGGGTGAGATCCGAGATCAACAGGGGATCAATATGTGTTATTATTATTATTATATTTAAGTTTATGGTTCGGCGTTATTCAGTTGTTATATTGCAATCAATAAAAATAATATCAACGATGATTTGTTTTGGATAAAAGTACGCCGAAAGTTCATAGCTACGTATTAGTCCTGAGGAACACCAGACAGGTTGACAGTCCACTCAATAGTAAGCAGTTATCGTCGCCTATCAATTTTTGCGACGATAGAGGCCCCACAAACACGCTGTTGTCCCATAGGTATACCGAAACCTGGGACACTAATGCCGAAACACAACACAAATTTATTATGGCAGCATATTTGTAGACTAAGCGTGGTTGCCATCCAGATGGGCTTGGGGCCCTACTACGTAGTTAAAGTTGTTTTGTCGCCTTTTACGACCGATCCTGGTCACTGGGGTATATTACAAGAGTATTCTTACTCCGCTCCTCCACGGAGAAAGAGTCCAAGCCCTTTTTTCGTATGTCCAGGCGCCGGGTTATAGGATAGCGTTGTTATTTTGTGATTGGGGGACCTGCAAAAGGGTTTATAAATGAAAACAGAGGTCATGACATCAATCAGACATGCGTCTGTTAGCTGTACGTTGCTATCGCCATACGAGTATAATTCGGGTGCCAGAATTTTATGCCAAAATCCAATAACATGGACAACGCAAGTAATTTCAAACTTGTCAGCGAGTTTAACCGAGATTATTATGATTATTGGACCAATTGCCCATTTAACTTAGGTTATTAATTTTAATTTAAACTCTGCAGTTCTATTTAGCTAAGTTGTGCGTATTACCACACTGTGGGAAATATTTTAATAAGCTTTGTTGTTGAGATATCCTACGATTGAAAATAAATTGGGGTTACTTTAAGTAATATTATAGTAATAATTCAATAGCCAAATCTATTCTTTTTTACATTGTGCTAATATGACGGCTCAAAAAGAAGAGCTGTAGTTGAGTATCAAAACACCCTATCCCATAGTTTACAATAAACTTTATCCGGCATTATATTTCTTCAGCATTGTATTAATTCCGGCAGATTTTATCCGTGCAGGGGCGGAGAAAGAATACTAACCTCTGCGGCCGGGGTCGGACTGTCGTAAAAGCCGACAAAACAACCCACCCTAGCTACGTGGTAGGGCCTCAAGCCCGTCTGGATGTCGACCACCTTCGGTCTTAAGTATGCCGCCATAATAACCTTGTGTTGTGTTCCGGCATTAGTGACCCAAGTTCCTGTACCCTTATGGGACAGCAGCGTGTTCGCGATGCCACTGGCGTTGCAGACACCCATAGGCGACGGTAACTGCTAAATTCTAAGCGGGCCGTCAGCCTGTCTGCTGTTCTACAGCAATAAAAAAAAAAAAAGATTCAGGACAACATTTCGACATTCCTACTTTTATTCATCAAATCATCTTTGAAGCAATCATCTATATTGTTTTTAGTCTTGTTTGCGATGGTGAGCGGAGATTGAAAATAATACTTCTGGTTGCTTTGAAAACTTCTTATTTTGCACTTCTTTCACATTGGAGATATTTTACATATTTTCATAATTACAAAAAAATAACACTGCGCCGACGTACCAACTGAGATTCCATTATTCAAGACAGCTGTAAAAAAAAACAGCAGGCCCACCACGCCGGCCGACCGGCAGTTGTGTTGCCTTCAATGTTAGCATTTCAATTATTATTATTTATTTATCTACGATATATTATAATAAGGATGAAATGGCGACAGGTCTCAGGAACAATTGGTGACACCAGAGTACCATTTAAACTCAAAGGTAAAATTTATATGCAATAAGGCCTCTCGTATTGTATGGATCGGAATACTGGGTCACAAAGGGGCTGGACGAAAACTCTTTCGTCATCCCCTGGTGTTATATGCTGCGGAGATGAGAATGCTGAGATGGATGTGTGGAGTTTCGAAAATTGATAAAATTAGAAATGACTATATTAGAGGAAGTATGAAAGTAGCGCCAGTTATTGAAAACCTTAAAAGTAATAGACTAGTGTGGTTTGGTCATGTAATGTGCAGGGAAGAATGCCATATAACAAGGAAAATGATAGAAGTGAGAGCGGACGGATACATGAGTAGAGGTAGACCAAAAAAAGATGGATGAATTGCGTAAAAATGATATGGCAAAAAAGGGTGTGAATGTTATGATGATGGCTAACAAAGGAGAGTGGAAGGATAGAACATGTTGTGCCGACCCTATATAATGTGGGATAAGGGTATTTATTTATCTATGTAGGTGTAGACAGTCCTATACGTATGTATGCATCTACGTCGATTCCTAGCATTTTCCTTATCACATATATCTGTATGTTACCTGTATGTAGTGGTTATTTAGAAGACGCGCACTTAAAAATTTGGGTTTGAAGCCCTGATTGGGTTCCTTTCCTGGCGAGGTACTCTCCTGACGTCGCCGTTGCTGCAGAAAGCCAGGCGATGGCAGTAGTCAAGCCGAAGAGCTGGACGTCGGTGCGCAGGTCGTTCGATGGGAAAAAATGTCTCGTTGAGAGTCGAACGATGAAGTTACAGAATATAATAACAAAACCAAGAAAAATTTATTAAAAGGATAATTACAATACAATATTAAAAGTGTGAAAACAAAGAAATCGAAACATCCTCGAAAAAATATATGTATAATAAACATAGCGGCTTCAACACTTAACCAAAATGTGGGTTCCAAAAGATATATTATAATTATTAATAAGATTGCTTTTGAGTATGTCGTTACTACAAATTAATGAAAGAACGAGTCTTTGATGAGCTTCCAAGTTTTGCAATGGCAGTGGCTGCCAATAAAAAAATATTGTAAGAATAAATTCATTTAAAAAAATCATAGGTAAAATATAAATACACAATACGAGTTAAAAAAAAAACTGAATGTAATTTTCTTAAATAGGCATTAGCTCAGCGACTTTCTGGTTATCGTGTCCAGTGATCTTCCGCTGAAGCCAGTTATTGTTAACACTCTCAATTGCCATAAATTTTTCAATAACTGCCACTATTTTTAAACATTTTGATATACTCATTTTTAGTTTTAAAAATTTTCATAACTCCGCTCATTCATCTTTGCCTTTCATCGTTCCCTTTTCTAGCTCAGCATTCCTGTATATACAGTTAATAGTAAGCCTAATAGTCCAAAGTGAAAGCTTAGTTATACAAACAGTATAACTGCGTGATAAAAGTTCAAAAAAAGCTCTTTACTAGTATATAGGTCAAACTGTAGTTTTGAAATCCTCTCAAGGTTTTTAATCACAGATATTGTTGCAGAACCAGGCGTGACTCTGAAGTGAGTAACACAGACTCCCTTTCTCGGCAAGCGGCGATTCGGATTAGTCACTCTCTACCTGACCTGAAAACTGAACCTTTGAAACAAGAATATGTGCAGGAGCATAAGGATCCTGGGAAAAAGGTAAATGATTTTAGCGTTTAATTTTAATATAAGTATTATAATTATAATAGCATTATTGTAATTACTTTAAATAATTACAAAAAATGTTACGTCCTATTCACAACTGGCGAATACCTATGCCAGAAAAAAATATTTTAGTCTTTTTGAGAATCAAACCAACGGACGCCCGTGTTTATTGCACTAAGGCTCATGTTGGACTGTAATTAATGTTTTAAGTAAAATACAGACGTCTGTTCGCAACTTTTATTCAATGCCAACTAAACTCAAATATGGACAGCATTTATTAAAAAAATAGTTCGGAGTAAACCCGCATTATAAAACCACTGAACCAGCTTGATCATGCCAACAATTTATATCTTTAAAAACGTTCTACCACATTTAAAATGGGCTGTTCTTATTTATACATTTTATTTATACATGTTCTATTTTATCCGTGCAGGGACGGAGAAAGAATACTAACCTCTGCGGCCGGGGTCGGCCTGTCGTAAAAGGCGACTAAACAACCCACCCTAGCTACGTGGTAGGGCTTCAAGCCCGTCTGGATGGCGACCACCTTTAGTCTTAAGTATGCCGCCATAATAACCTTGTGTTGTGTTCCGGCACTGGTGACCTAAGTTCCAGTACCTTTATGGGACAGCAGCATGTTCGCGATGCCACTGGTGTTACAAACATCCATAGGCGATGGTAACTGCTAAATTCTAAGCGGGCCGTCAGCCTGTCTGCTGTCCTACAGCAATAAAAAAAAATACATTCTGCTGTATCTTTAGATTTTACATAATCACCATTTTTTTATTGCTGTAGGACAGCAGACAGGCTGACGTCCCACTTAGGATTTAGCAGTTACCGTCGCCTATGGGTGTTTGCAACGCCAGTGGCATCACAAACATGCTGCTGTCCCATAAGAGTACAGGAATCCGGGTCACTAATGCCTGAACACAACAAAAAGTTATTATGGCGGCATACTTAAGATCATCGGGGGTCGTCATCCAGACGGGCTTGGGGCTCTGACCCTGGCCATAGTGGTCAGTATTCTTTCTCCGCCCCTGCATGAATAAAACCCACGGATATAACCTTACACTATTTGTATAAATTGAAAAATTTTGTTAATTTTTTTTTATTGCGTAGGACAGCAGACAGGCTGACAGCCCGCTTAGAATTTAGCAGTTACCGTCGCCTATAGGTGTTTGCAACGCCAGTGGCATCGCGAACACGCTGCTGTCCCTTAAGGGTACAGGAACTTGGGTCACTAATGCCGGAACACAACACAAGGTTATTATGGCGGCATACTAAGACCAAAGGTGGTCGCCATCCAGACGGGCGTGAGGCCCTACCACGTAGCTAGGGTGGGTTGTTTTGTCGCCTTTTACGACAGGCCGACCCCGGCCACAGAGGTTAGTATTCTTTCTACGCCCCTGCAAATAAAAATTCCAAAATTTTATTTTCCATAAGTAGAAAATTATTTCTTTTTGAGATTTAACCGTAGCTTCTCCGTAGCTGTAAAAACAGTGTTTCAAGTTTCAACTTGCCTTGGCTAATTCGAGCATAATTGCCGTGGATGACTATCTGCGAAAGCAGCTGGAAGGATCGTAAGATCGGGCTGAGCGTAAGCGTTGTTATATGACAGGATTTTTATTGCATGTATGTATATTAATGAAATATAAGTATATACGAACATCTCTTGTATGTTTCCATAATAATCATGATTAAGACAACTAATTCATTGAGAAGGATCTTTTGAATCATACATTGTTTAACACAAGAGAAGATGGGTAATTTTTTTCCAAGCATGTTATGTTGAACTTTGATTTTCAAACTTTTGTTTCCAAGCAGCATAAGTATCTTTGTCATTTCGCAAGGTTTTTACACAAGCGTCTATCTGACTAATTAAAGGAACATTTAAATATATATATTCTATAACATATTCCTTTACTAAGTAATTCAAAGTTTCTTTTCACCTATCTACCTACCTATATAGCTGACTGTGGAATAAATAATTTTGAAGAAAAAAATAGATTTCTTCAATAACATCCGAGAACAAACTTGCGTCAGATACTGTGTGACAAACAACTTTGTTTTCAGCCGAGTTTCATTTTACTCGGATAAAGTCTGGAAAATGATTGATAGCGTCTAGAAGCGTAGTGTTTGGGTGATTGGTGGATTTTTAAGTTTTACGTCATGTTTAAGTTATGAAAGTGTTTTTTTGAAACATAAAAGCTAATGTTTGCGAGTAAAATCTTATTGTCATTAAATCTTTGTTACCATAGATAATTAACGGTTTATCTGGTTAAGTGGTTGGAAGCATTATCTACTCTGAACCACTCAACTTCAAGGTTTTGAGTTCGATTCCGGCAGTCATGTGTGTATATATATATATATATATATATATATATATATATATATATATATATATATATATATATATATATATATATATACACATGTGTGTGTGTAAGTATGTACCCTTTACTGCCAGTAAACTGACAATAGGAGTATTAGTTACTTATTACAATCCTTTAGGTAAGCAATGGGGTAGCCCATTTCAAAATTCTTGTCAAGATTACACGACCACAAAATTCATTAAAAAATGCATAAATATAGAGGGCAAAAGCTATAAAGCGACAGGTGTGCGTAATCTTGTTTAAAAGACATAAAATGCCACGAAATGGTATAAAAACCTTTTTGTTACTTTTAGACTGTTGTGGAGCTGATTTGTTTACTCATGAGAGATGTTTCCTTGTATCGTCACCTGCCGATCGTACATGAATATTGAATTAAAGTTACCTCCACAGTGCTCCTGAAAAATATTACAAGAATATTATTTTATGCTGTTATACAGAAACTGAGCGGAATAGAACGTTTTACACAAAATTAGAATATACAAAGTTTCGTTAATTTAATTAGTAAATTAAAGGAATGTCGATCTTGAAAGTAGATGGTTACAAGGGCAGGGATAGACCAAAACAGCCATGGAAAGTATGTTATGAGGGTTTGTGAAAGACAGATGAAGAATGCCAGGAGAGAATATGGAAGAAAAAGACATTGTGGCGACCCCAAATGATTGGAAGATGACCAAACTTATTTCCTTATACTTATATACGAATTGCGAGTAATTAATAAAGCATTAAAATTACGTGGGTAACAAATGTCTGGCCATGCCACCTCCGCCGGGCCCCGGCAGGAGGGGTAGACCCAAAAAGTGCTGGCTTGACGTTGTAAAGGGTGATATGCGTGCCAATGGGCTCACTACCAGGGATGCTGAAGATCGTGCGAAGTGGAGAAGAAAAAGTCGGACAGCGGACCCCGGGCGCCGAAGCGAGAGTTTGGGTTGCAACCGGGATACAACGCAAAGATGATGATGATGATGACTAAAGCATTAAAATAAAACATATTTTTTTTATTGCTGATGAGCGTCTATCTGACGGCCTTTTTGACAGAAAGTAGTTACCGTCGCCTATGGATGTTTGCAACACTAGGGGCATCATGAACACGCTGCTCACACGTCACTAATGCTGGAACACAACACAAGGTTATTATGACGGTGTACTTAAACACCAGGGGTGGTTGTCATCCAAACGGGCTTAGACCCCGACCGGAGAGGTTAGTATCCTTACTCCACCCCTGTATGGAGAAAAATTTGCCGGTCTCAAAGATATATGTTGATGCCTTTTTTTGAAAACCCGTCTCGGATCGAGACTAGTAACTTAAATCGGAAGGATCAGATACAACATTTTTCTGGTAATGGGGTCGGTATCCCTTCCTATTACGTGCCCGTTCTATGCCGTCTTTTATTATTTATATTTTAAACGTGCTACTTTCAGATATCCCCGGATATACTCGTTTCTCACATTACACATTCTTGTAACTCCACACATCTACCTCAACATTGTCATCTCAGCTGAATGGAGACGCCTCTGGTCTTTCAGAACACCCAATCGATATTCATAACTGTATAATATGCCTGGCCTTATAGATTTAACAAATCTGACCTTACTTATGCCGGAATAACACAAGATTATTATGACGTCATATTCAGAGACTAGATTTGGGGCCGAATCGTCTTTACGACAGGTTGTCCCCCACTGCAGGGGTCAGTATTTCTATTGCGCCCTTACACTGAGAGAATAATTTGATTTTGATTAAAAATCATATAGTAAATAAACAGTAATATCAAATCCAGATCTAGCTTCGCTTTAATCAGTCTCTCATTACTAGTCATTGAAGACCGTCGGGAGCTGGTTAATTAAAACCTTCAATGGCGTCATTATTTCTCATTGAACACATTGAAGGCTGCCCGCATTGAAAATGTTCGAGCTAGCTCACTTCCGCCACTCCTTCCGGTGGGAAATCGATTTATATGCAACCTATTTTAAGTTAGAGAATTGATATTCGCTGTCTTCCTTCATCTAGATTCTAGAATTTCTAAATTATTTGAATTTATTCTAGGTTCTTAAAAGTGTTACATTTCCATTGTATTCCAACTTCACACTCCATATTCTTTTTAGGCAGAAGGTATACTCGTATATGGCTAAAAATTTTCCGGGTCTAATGGCGTATGAACGCCAAGATCTTCAATCAACCTTACTTTTTTTTCTTACCCTTATCCCACGTTAATGGAGACAGCACAACATATTCCTTCTACTCTTCTCTATTAGCCGTCATCTCAAAGTACCTTTATTGCCGTATCATCATTTGTCCAATGTATTAACCTTTTCTTTGGATACCCCCCTCATTATTATAATATTATATGCCTTGTCATATATCATTTTCCCCTTGGTATTTAATGGTAACACCACGCTAGTCTACTCTCATTCTTTAGTTTGGCAATAATTGTCACTATTTCATCCATGCATTAATATTTTATCCGTGCACGGGCGGACCTCTGCGGCCGAGATCGGCCTGTCGTAAAAGGCTTACAAAACAACCCACCCTAGCTACGTAGCTAGTGTTGCTACCACGTGGTAGGGCCTCAAGCCCGTCTGGATGGCGACCACCTTTGGTCTTAAGTATGGCGTGTCGGCATTATGTTAATAACCATGTGTTGTGTTCCGGCATTAGTGACCCAAGTTCCTGTACTCTTATGGGACAGCAGCGTGTTCACGATGCCAATGGCGTTGCAAACACCCATAGGCGAGGGTAACTGCTAAATTATAAGCGGGCCGTCAGCCTGTCTGCTGTCCTACAGCAATAAAAAAATATTTTAAATCTTCGCCTGATTCTTTTCAATAAATGATTTTCAATATAAACACCAAAAAATGTTGACATGTAATTTAAACCGTTTACTATGATTTTCATTAGAATTATTGAGTTCCAATAAGTAGCATTAATATATTTTTATATATTATATCATTACCTATAATTAATAGGCATATGGAGTTTTTTACTTAGTCATCAGGCTGGAGATTTAAATTTTTGTATAGAAAATATCTACTTACCTAGCGAAGAGGTAATAAATCACTCTTGTATTACATTTTGTGTGTCTTTTTATATTTTGAAGTGTTTTGAATTCTTGGAGGACGTTTTACGAGGTCAAGCACTTCAGTTAAAGGTTATGCAATTTTTTAGTATGATAGAAACATCTCGAATTTCCGAAAGATAATTTATGGCAGTTAAAGTTAGTCAGCGTTTTTTAAAACGCGTGGTTGACTTAAAATAAACCGTTGAGATAAAGTTTTTTAACGCATATACTATTGAACATTACAAGGCTTAAGTGAAAAGCTTTGACTCGGTCTTTTTGGGATACCTCTTTGTGGGGACATAGCAAGAAAATAGATCGTATAGATGTCTACGCTTTTTAAGATACGAGTACCTTTGGATTGATATTATGTCTCTTCTCCTACCACATGGCTTATTTAAGTCTTGGCCTTAATCATTTATAATAACTACATATTATTTTAATTATTATCACTTGGGCTTTCATATAAATAAAAGTACTCAAAAAATTTAAATTTGGAAGTTTTATTTCTACCACGTAATATTCTGCTCCGAGAAATTTATACTTTGCCCTAAGCATATAAAAGAGCAATAATAATTTAGATGACATCAGTCTATTTCCTTCAGAACAATTTTTCTGTTCAGTTCAAACGATATTTCAATTATACGGTAAACGTGTCAGAGGTCGCGGTGGGAATTGACCCTTATTACCGAAAGGTCAATGTCATTTGGTGTCAATGAACCTACAAATCTCAGCAATGCTTATTCGCTTAGCGGGATTAACAGGCAGCGTTTCCTTGATAATTCAAGGATTAAGGTAATCCCAGCGATCTTTAACAAGTGTTTTATTTTTCTCAAAATATAAATGTTGTTAAACTCTCTTGATATTACAAAGCTATTTAATTAAGTTTATTATTGAATATTCTTTAAATTATAGCTCTTTATTTCCCACATTTTAATATTTATACAGTATTTTATATATAAATAAATGTATATTTTTTACATTATATTTTACTTTTGCTGTATAATAATAGCCCATAGTGTCCTACTGCTGGGCTCAGACCTCCCCGATTGGCAAATTACACATACCGGTGATTTCGACATAGATATTTCCTCGCCTTCACTTTACCGTCGCTGCATGGTAAATATAATATAATATGCACATTAGGAGAGAAAAACTGCCTAAACAGTGTATGGTACCGTAGGATTCGAACTCGTGACCTCTAAAATGGTATTCAAGTGTGTAATATCACTGAGCTTCCAGGAATTTATCTACTTCTTGTATGTATCTTGTAAAAACAATTTTACTAAAACTTCCCCTTTGGCGAAGTTTTACTAGTTGAATTATAATTCCAAATAATTTTTAGCGAGGAACATTTAGTCTTCCTTCCTCCTTCCTTCCTTCTTCAGGCGGGCTGGCTCTCTACTCTCTTACTCTTTGTGCCTTTGTTAAAAATTCAACAAGAGACTTACTTTATAAGTCCCTACTTAAGGGACCTGAATGAAAACACAATGTATCTCACAAGTAATAAATATTATACATATTCAAGTCAAGTCAATCTATTTTAATTTAAAATATAAAAGATTTTTTAATATTGATATTTACTAAAAATTGTTGTTAGGTTAGCTAATTACGTAATAACTTAAGACAGATGGTCCCTTAAGTAGGGACTAATAAAGTAACCGACTTGGTATATTACATGGATCTCACAATTTTTCACGGTAGAAGAACTGAGTTGCAAGACTTGGTTTTTTCACAAGATTTGTTTTTGATGGCATCTCATTTCTTTTTGTAGATATATACAAGTACACTGAAACTGTAAATGTAACTTTGTAATCTTATACATTTATATGGGATTACAAAGTTATTTATGCAGATGGTGTACCTAGAAAAGCAGACCAAAATTACAAAATATTTTAAGTTTTCCTTAATTGATACACTAAAAATTATTTTGTACCTTCTATGTCTGCTAGAAGTGCCTTAGAGTTTTAATGATCGGTCAGTGAGTGAGTGACAAAATTAAGAAATTTGACTAGTTATAATTCTTAAACTACTGGTTCAAATTGAATGTAATTTAAAATATACCGTGTTTATACAATGCCTGCTTGGTTATTGAAAATCCAGGCTTCTAATTTTATCCACAACGAAGTTATAGGGGGTCGAAAATGCTTCGAGAAAAAGGCCGTGCCGCTTTTTTGCTCGACTTGACAGTGCCCCCAGATTGTATTACGCATCGTATCACGTGTATCAACATGCTCCCACTACAACAGTATAATAGAAATGGCATTCTGAAACTGACAGATTTTGTCAATTCTTTTATGTGGGATAATTGCTTCTAGTTTACCTTTCGCCTTTAGAACATGTTTAAGCCTAGATCTGTTATTGGCAAATTGTAAACTGAATTGTTTTTTGTTTAGTTAGAGTTAATATAAAAAATATTAGATACTAGATTTGTAAAAAAAAATTCTATACAATTAATAGCTGTATGATAAAACTTGTTAATTAAAATATTTAGTGTGTGGGGTGAGATTTATTCGGATATTGTTCGTACAAAAACACTAAAATCACGATAATAATATAGAAGGGTGTGCATAGGAGGGTGAAAATTAGGGGTTATAGGTGTTTTTGATGCCAAATAAAATTACTATAAAATAGTAAAAAAATCTCGATAGAGAAATCCTAATCACTTAGAGGCATGAAATAAACTTTACAACCTATTCTCATACGTAAATATTTCATAAAAATCAGTCATTTCATTTCGTGCGACCAAAAACACCGTGAGAAGATATTTTAATATATCGAATATGTGTATTGATTTAAGTTACAATGTAAAAAAGTATAGTTTTATAATAATAACTTTACTTATAGGAATAATATACAATATATAAAAATATGCAAAAGTATCTGATTTTATCATTCATTACAAGATTAAGCGTTTACTTCTATATAATTTCTCGTTCGAAGGCTTTATTCGGAGCATAAGTTACACTGTCTAGTATTATTAGTTTGCTTGCCTATTTGTGACGGTGCTCTTCTACTACTCGTTTTTTAAGCGATTAGCAAAAAAAGAAATTAAATTGTTGTAGCTATTTTTAAAAGGGTGTGTTATCTGATCATCTATTCTCAATACAATGTATAAAATTTTTGTTCTTTATTTACTTTATATAAGAAAGAAAATATTCAATTTAAAAATAACAATAATAGAATAGAAAATAATCAATTTACAGATTTTCACGATTTGCTGGGCTGGTGATGGGGCAGCCCTATTCTTAGCAACAAACAAAAAAAAAAACAAGAGTATAATATATAAGTAAAAACATTAATTCCGCGGATACTCGCTTTAAAAATTTAAACATATCATAGCTACAATGTACAGCTACGATTTGCCTACGCTGTAGCCGAATTTGTAGTGCGAATCATTGAACGTTTTTTCTGTCCGTATTACGGATATACTAGAATATTATAAGGTAAAATTCCTTACTCATTATAGCTTAGGTGGCGCTGGTAGGACATGTCACCATTAAGAAAGTTGATCGAAAGAGGCACCGATCAACTGTACGCTTTGCCCTAAGGCGCAAAAAACACAGACCAATACAAGGGGAAGACGACCTCTCAAAATAAGGGGGAAAATGTTGGTTTAAGAATGCGGGAGTGAGAAATTGCTTGAACAAGCTGGAGAAGGCCTTCATCCTGATGGGTTCTTATATGCTTTAAATATTAATATTAACATTCAACATCACAAACTTTATTACATAATTATAATTTTCTTTTATTATTTATCCTTCTGACACGAGTGGATCAGGACATTTATTTACATGTTTATTAATTTAGCAATTTTTGTTCTATTTGTAACACATATAGATCTAAAATTACCATATATACATACTTATTAAATAAAGTAACTTAAATACTTATTCTTAGATGCTTCATCATTATCTAAGCCGGGAGACGCCCATTGTTGGACAAAGGCCTCCCCCAAAGATCTCCACGACGATAGGTCCTGAGCTGCCCTCATCCAACCTATTCCGGCGATCTTGACCAGATCATCGGTCCATCTTGTGGGGGGCCTACCAACATTGCGTCTTCCAGTACGCAGTGGCCATTCGAGGATTTTTCTGCCCCAACGGCCATCTGTCCTTCGCGCTATGTGCCCAGCCCACTGCCACTTCAGTTTTGCAATCATAATAATGGACTGGGCATCAACATCAACGGCGAGTACATCACTCATCTTCGATTCGCAGATGATATCGTAATCATGGCTGAGACCATGGAAGACTTAAGCCATATGCTCGATGGCCTCTATACAGATTCCCAAGGAGTAGGTCTCAAAATGAACATGGACAAGACAAAGATCATGTCTAATGTCCATGTCGCACCTACCCCCGTAACAGTTGGGAACTGTACTCTCGAAATTGTTGACGAGTACGTTTACTTGGGTCAAATGATCTAGTTAGGTACTAACTAGATAACTTTTTTTTAATTTGTTGTCGTAGTTTGATTTTGCAAAGACCACAATAAGTAAATTAAATCAGATATTTCGAAACACAAATTATAATATGTATTATATTAATATTATACTTTTAAGTAAAAAAAATACAATTTAAATTTCTAATACCTACGCACATAATTAAAATTAAAAGCAAGTCAGGGAGAATAATGAAAAAAATATCAAAATATCCATTGAAGTTTAAAATTTTTGGTAAATCAAAGTTATCGAAGTATTTTAATATTTATTAAGGCGTAGAAGTGTGAATGACTTTAATGAACTTAAATAATCTGAAGATTAATCGATAACTTTATAAAATTCACGCCAAGGTTAATTAAAAATAAACATGATGTGGTTTAAACTTGGCGTATTTATAATATAATTTGAGTAATAGTAAATATTGGATAAAGTTACTGGTATACTGCTCATAAAGTAACCTTAGATTATTCTCTTTGTTTATATTTATTCTCTAATATCTTAGAGGATATATGTATACATATAAATATATATAATTTAATATGTATATAAATATGTAATAAGCATAATCTATCTATATATTTTGCTGACATTCACAAAGTACACACACATACAACCCATAAAAATAACATGTATAAATTTAGTTTGAAGTATAGTTATTTAATGCAAATTAGTGACTGCGAAGTAAATTTCTGAAAGTAGCTAGTAATTTCGCTTGTCGGACATGTAGAGGCAGTGCGCCTCACGGCCTGCACGGTAAAAGAATTTTATAAAATTATGAAGTGTGCACAGGTATCATGAGCTTGCTTTATGTACAAGTGCACAAATTAAGGAAAGTAGAAAGGCGAAAGAAACTAAAGTATTCCTTTATAACCTTAAGATAATGATGACAATTGGGAGAAAAAGTATGTAATAAAGGAAAGTGAGAATGTGAGTATTCCGGTGAAAATGAATTTGTAGCCATTTGAGCCCTTTAATAAAATCAGAAACATGGTCGGTCATATTTACGTAATCCAAAAATGAACTAAAAAAGTTTTGAAGACGCTCAAGTTTATTTCTCTGCTCTGAAGTTAAATCAAGATAGTCAGCGTAATCAAGGAGGAAGTCAATAGGAAGTAGAAGGGATTCTGCAAGCATAATCTTGGCGGCAGTTGGCAGAAAGTTTTGAATCCTCCTCAGCAATCTAGAAGATAGAAATATCTTGCGACTTAGTTCATAGATGTGGGGTCTTCAAGACAACTCACTATCAATAATGATGTCAAAGTTTTTGAGTCTATCTATATAGGGAATACAGGTACCATCAAAAAAACTTGTGGCATTGATGGCCACTGAATTTTTGCCCGCAATCTAGAACTACCGATGATTATCAATTGCGTTTTGTTTGGATTCAGGGCTATACCAAACTTCTTGCTTCATTGAGATATATGAACCAGATCATAGTTTAATCTGTCAACAGCAGCGTTGATTGTGTCTAGTGGAGTTTGAGTATAGATTTGAAAATCGACTGCATAAAGGTGATAAGATGAAAATAAATTGTCAGTGATAGTGTTTATGAAAAGAGAAAATAATAAAGGAGATAAAACGCCGCCCTGTGGGATACCGGCAGTTACATTGCACTACGATGAATAATTATTGTCAATGCGTATTCTCTGCCGGCGGCCGTACAGGTAACTGCGAAATCAGTCAATTACCGTTGGAGACATGTTAAGAGTGCATAGAATACCAAGTAATAAATCGTGATCCTTAAATGCACTGCTAAAATCAAGCAACGACAGCACAGTCAACATACTACCCTCCATTCTATTAGGAATGTAATTTTAACTAGTACTGTTACTATACTGTGTCCTGGACAAAATCCGGACTGGTAGGGATTCAGAAGAGAGTGTTGAGTTAAAAACAAATAAAGTTGTTTGTGAACTAAGTTTTCTAAAACTTTTACAAGGAACGGAAGAATGGAAATCGGACGAAACTCTGAAAACGATGAAGAGCTTAGTTTTTTAGGGAGAGGAATAGATTGAACATACTTACAAGCTGCTGGAAAGGTACCACAGGATATTGAGAAGTTAAGAATGTGGGTAAGGACACATGGCAGTATAAAGATATCTAGAATAAGGATTATCATATGGCAACTGACGCTATCACTGCCGATAGCGTTTGATGTGATAGATTTTACTGCATTTCCAACATCAGATTCAGATAATGGACTGAAAAATGAAATGTGGATGCGAAGGAGCTGGAAATAAACTAAGAGTCTTAAGTGTTTTTGACCCAGTTACTTGGTCAAGAGGCGTTATGGTCGTGAAGTGCTGATTTAAGTTATCAATATTGAAGTTGTTAGATAGGGAGTTCTGTACAGGTTTTCCAACTCCTTGTGTTTTTAGAAATTTCCAAACTTTTGATACATTATCTTTTTCAATGGAATGGTGAATATACCGGCGTTGTGTGTCTCTACACACTCTATTACAGCGATTGCGTTACAAATCATTCAAATATTTCAAACTACTACTTTGTACAATCATAAGGAGCAGTAATTATCGGTGTTTCCAATATCTTATAGGTCAATTTTCGTTGTTGATAGGCGACGGTCTAGTTATAAAGATATATATGCTCATTATATAATAAATTCACGCAACGCCATCTTGTCCTACATTAAGTAGGATATGAATATTAGATATCTTATGTTACATTTCTATGATTTTTTTGTAAATAAATATCATACTTAAACACTCAGAGTCATGATGGAAGTGGAATACTCACTCCGCAAGCATCCCAATGTACCAAAGATATCACTGCAAAAATCAAGTTGTCATTTTACGATTACTGACTAAGTCACTTCTTCCAGGTTCTCCGTCAAACGACGCTTCCGATCGTCCCAACACGTCACCAGACCTTCCAACGACAACTGTCGCACCGACTAGAAATGCCTTCGATTCAGTTCAGCATCTGCAGTCTGGAACGAGCTGATTCTTCTATTGGACTTATTAAGGTAAGAATTCATGAGTACACTACACAAAATATGGACTATTGATGGATAAAAACTAGCGATTAAGTTAATCTTCTTGTAGTTGTAAGGTAATAAAGAGTTATTTATCTATCTTCCTGGTTAAGTATTTAATAATTTAACCAACTGTCCCTTCAACGCTTTTGGTCGCGGGGGTCTCAAAGCGATTGGATAGTTTTATAATAAATAAATAATTATATTGGAATAATTCATAGAACACCATCTATTTAGTTCCGGTTAAGTAGCACAGCACTTGTGTTGTGGTTTTTTATAGTGTTATACTAATTTGGGTTTTTAAAAGAGGTGTGTCCTGCCTTATACAACCCTGTAAGAAAAGTCTCGTTGCTGCATATGAATTAGCAAAAATACTATAATAATTAATACCTTTTGTGACTTCGTCTGATAGTGATTGAACATTTTATTTCTCATACAGCATTCAACATACGGCATATATTAAACGCTATCAAATATTAAGAAAGCTACTTAATGTTAATATTAACCTCAAAAACGTGCGTGAAACAATGTGCAAAAGGTCAAACCCATTGGGAAGCAAAAGTGAGAAGGTCACGAATACCTGTTGTTTCTACTGTCAAATACAGATTTGTTTCGCTTGTAAAAAGTTTGTATTATTAGTTTTTACAATTGTTTTCCTTCAAGCCTCCGCAAAGTATGCCATTACGAGTGGTCTTACAATCGAGTTGCATCGGTATATAAAATTTACAGTTGCAAATTTACGAGTTCGACTCCCATAACAACATGTTTTGATTGTTTTGAAGTACCGAATCAAACTTTTTTTGTTATTGAGGTGGAAATGCTTGATACACTTAGAAATACTTAATCGCTTGGCGGCTAATGCGTCCGCACAATTGACAAAGGGACGTATGTCGTTGTTATATACTATTATATTATGCTGTAAAGGAAATCATCGTCGAAGATGAAGGAAAAGATTGTGAGGAAACTTTATATAACGAGATTGGTGTGTGTAACCCGCAAATCTGCCTCGAACAAAAGTGGTGGATAATTTGATGATAATTATAAAGCCAATGTTCCTATAACTAAAATGTACATTATTTAAGTAAAATATCAAAGTGCCGAGGGCCGACTTTATGATTAAAGGGGTAAATACGACTAAAAACGAGATCTCAAAAGAGAGCTCTACAAAGGCAGCGACAGAAGGGATAGTAATTAAACTGGGACTGTTTTTAGAGTTCAGTTTCTTTTGGATATATTTTTGTAACCAATAGAAAAGTAACTTTAGCTTTACAAGATTACGAAATTCAAAAACACAAATTATTTAAGCAACTTTAATTAATTGTCAGAAATGTTTGTGCTTACCTAAAGCAGCCTTTCTCGCCTTTTATGTTTTAAATTTCTTTTTGCAACACTTGATAATTTACAATAAGAAGATTTTCGTGGCGCGACGGCTTTCGTATGTTAGAACGTCATGCATAGCTCAGGGGTTCAATTCCTGAAAGATACTCGTATATAAGTATGTATAATATGTATTTACAATTCTTTTGTACAAACAAAAGAATCACGCTGCTTCCATCAGGACCTAGTTTGAGAATGGTCTCTGGTATCCATAGCAGAGGTAGCCTTAGAAAAATTTCCTTTCTCTCGAGATTCAAGCCAGGTCGTAACTAGATTTGATATCAAAAAGGGTGCTAATGGACTCCCGAAGTTGAGGTAAAGCGGGCGGAGCTGCGCGACGAGGTGCTCATGGTAGAGTGGAAGGAGCGCCTTGCGCACCCCAGCGCGGGCCTCGCCACCATCGAAGCGGTGAGGCCCGTTCTGGCCGAATGGCTGGAAAGGCGCTACGGCGCCCTGACCTTCCGCCTGACGCAGGTCCTCTCGGGGCACGGTTGCTTCGAGAGGTACCTGTGTCGCATAGGGCGGGAGATGACATCGGGGAGCCACCACCAGCGCGGGCGACGAGGAGGATACGTTGGACCACACTGTCGCCGTGTGCCCTGCGTGGTGCGAGGAGCGCCGCGCCCTCGTCGCTCAAATCGGCGTGGACCTGTCGCTCCCGGCCCTGGTTCTGTCCATAGTCGAGGGCGATTCTGGATGGACGGCCGTCGTCTCCTTCTGCGAGGCAGTCATGTCCGCAAAGGAGGCGGCGGAGCGGGAGTGGAAGTCGACTACCACACTCCCCTTCCGCCAACGCAGACCACGTCGGCGGCGCCGGAGGGCAAGTAATAACCTCCGGCTGCCGTAAAAAGCGGCCGTGGGTGGCACCTCGGGGGAGGGCCCCTCGCCCGCACTATTGCCGCAAGGGTGAGGGCTGCGTGCTGTTCCGCGGCCCCCCTCAACTCCTAGAGTTATTACAGGAGAGCGCCGGGGGGACGAAACCCTGACCCCCTGGCGCCAACACTTTAGTAGGGGCCCGCCTCAAGACAAAAGGCGGGCCGGCACCGGCCCGGGCCACGAGATCGGCAGGCCATATGTCCGTAGGCCCGGGCGTAGGCGATAGGAGAACAGCGGGGTTTCTAGTGGGTAGTCGGATGGTCGAACATCTTTCCCGGAGTCCTACATATCCTTCGGTCCCCCCGGGCTGGGGTAACCCATCAAGAGAGGTTTTTCCCCGAGACCAAAAAAAAGACAACTGATATACTACATATATACTTTTTTTGTAAATGAATACATGTTATATACATAAAGACCCAGACGCTGGACTCCCGTCCATCGAACCCATGACCCCCGCAAGCGTACCAACATGCGTTATCTGTTACGCCAAGAGGTCGTCATATGGAGGTATGCAGATTCATTCACGATTTTATTTTCACCGTCAGTACATAGCAATTTTATTATAACACTAGTTGACTCGGCAAAAGTTGTTCTGAATTATCTATATATAGTTCATATGAATTTAAAAAAAGTAGCTTATGTCCTTTTTCAAGGCCTAATTTACAAATATACCGAAATTCATCAAAATTGGCCACGCCGAATTCAGTGTTCGCGTAGCCAAACAAATTGGTAGATCCTCCCCATTAGGGTATCTATGAGCACACTGCCAAATGCCATAAGAGCTGCTGTCAACGGCTAAAACTAAAAGAAAGTCCGGCGTATAATGAACTAAACCATCACTAATAGCAACAGAATTTTAGACTTTCTGAAAGGCTTCGTTACATTTTTCGAAACAGTTCAAATTTTTTTCTTTTTTTAACAAATCATGTAATGGTTAAAGTACAGTACTTAAATTCGGAATAAATTTAGCGTAATAATTAATGGGGCATAAAAATGATTTCAACTGACTTATGTCCCGCGGTGCCGGGGCCTCCACTATTGCCTTCACTGTATTTGGATCTGGGTGTAACCCATTTTTGTCAATGATAAAGCCTAAGTAAGTAATATTATCTTCCATATATTTATATTTTTCAAACTTAATTTTTAAACCAACCTCACCTAAACGTTTAAAAGGAGCATTAAAGTTACAAATATGAGTATACCTATCAAGACCGGTTACTGCGATATCGTCCATAAATACAGCAACTCCATTTAACCCCCTTAATGTTTCTTCCATAAATTTTTGGAACTTCTCCGGTATACATACATGTCAGGCAGAAAGGAATGCGCCTGTAAACATAGGTGCCTACGTGCCTGGTGATAGCCGTACACACATGCGAGCTATCCTCAAGCTAAAGCTGTTGATACGCATTAGTGAAATCGATTTATGAAAAATGTTCGCCACCACTTAACGCCGCAAAAAATGCTTCAATTCTAGGTAAAGGGTACGGCTCACGCACCAATTTACGATTAATTGTTACTTTATACTCGCCGCAAATGGGAATATCGCTATAAATACAGCAACACCCTTGAAGCACCTTATTGTTTCTTCCATAAAATTATGGGAACAACTCCGGTATACACGTTAGGCCAAAAGAAGTGAGCTTTAAACATAGATGCCTACGTGCGTGGTGTAGCCGTACACGTAGTTAGTAGGTGTAAGTAATGACAATACCTTACATAAAACTCATCAAGTTCTTGTCAACTTTTTATTCAAACGAATCACATAAGCTATAAAATGGGCTATAAAAAGAATGGGCTCTGGTTAAATTGGGTCAACCCTAACGTGTCCTAAATGACTAAGCGAGTAATTAAATACGCGTACACACCTAAACGTAAATGAGGTATTCATTATATCCTCAATATTCGGAAAAAGGCGCTGGATATGGTTGGCAGAAATGTAACATCTCACAACTATTAACCCGGTAAACCGGAACTTTTTAATAGATATAATAACGTCCTTTGACGCCCCACTGCTTGTCTCGGGCAGTATACCCGCCACACTTGTCCAAGGCAGCTTGGCGGTGATTTTGTTATGCAGGTTTCTTTACGATGTTTTCCTTTACAGCATAATAAATAGTATTATGTTAAAGTTCCGGTTTGGGCCACAAGATCGGCGAGCCAGTTTATCCATCGGCCTAGGTGGTAAGCGATAGAAGAACAGCAGGGGTTTTTAGTGGGTAGTTGAATGTTTTCTCTAGAATCCCAGAGATCCCTCGATCCCCAGGTCGAGAAGACTCGTCAATCATTAGAGTTTTTTCTTAAAGGCGACTAAACAACCCACCCTAGCTACGTGGTAGGGCTTCAAGCCCGTCTGGATGGCGACCACCTTTAGTCTTAAGTATGCCGCCATAATAACCTTGTGTTGTGTTCCGGCACTGGTGACCTAAGTTCCAGTACCTTTATGGGACAGCAGCGTGTTCGCGATGCCACTGGTGTTGCAAACATCCATAGGCGATGGTAACTGCTAAATTCTAAGCGGGCCGTCAGCCTGTCTGCTGTCCTACAGCAATAAAAAAAAAAAATAGTTAAAGATTTTTTTTCCTAACGCAGTTCAAACAGAAGTCTTTTCTGTAGTAATAACAGTTAGCTGCGTTAATCTTTTTCTTGTGTCTTTTTCATTACGAAAGTTAGGGCAGGTCAAAATGCGCTGATATTTTGCGCTTATCACTTAACCTTGCATAGGGAATAGCTTACATCGTATGTTAGTGTGTAACAATCACATGCAACAGGAAAACACTATATAGAAACCTGTGTCGCACAGAGAGTATAAAATATTTTCAGATGTCTAATTAAGCAAAGTTTTAATATAAAAACGTTATGAAATTTACGATTCTGCATGAAATTTTGTACGTAAAAAAATTACTTTACACATTGCTTGTGAAAATTCTTGCGTAATGAAATCACAACGATTGATTTTTAGACGTAAAATATATATGGAAGTTTTTTTTGGTTTATAACTTTTGTTTAATTCTCGCATAAAGGGTATTTGAAATTCCGCCTTCTGATTTTTGTTACCTACCTTCACTCTCGTTGAGGTAAATGGTGAAAGCAAGGGTGGGACGGAAATAATATGATAGTAACGCGCAAACTTCTAAACGGCGGTCGACGTTCGACGTCCCTGACCACGAAGTAACGCGTGAGCTTCTAAACTCGCGGGACGGTCCCAAAGTAAGTGCTATAGTACTCGTAATTTATGGGTACTAGACAACTGATATACTACATATATACTTTTCTTTTGTGACCTTTTTTTTATTGCTGTAGGACAGCAGACAGGGTGACGGCCCGCTTAGAATTTAGCAGTTACCGTCGCCTATAGGTGTTTGTAATGCCAGTGGCATTGCGAACACGCTGCTGTCCCATAAGGGTACAGGAACTTGGGTCACTAATGCCGGAACACAACACAAGGTTATTATGGCGGCATACTTAAGACCAAAGGTGGTCGCCATCCAGACGGGTTCGAGGCCCTACCACGTAGCTAGGGTGGGTTGTTTTGTCGCCTTTTACAACAGGCCGACCCCGGCCACAGAGGTTAGTATTCTTTCTCCGCCCCTGCACGGATAAAACCTCCGCAAGCGTACCGAAGTGCGTTAGCCGCTACGGCACGGAGGTAGTCAAAACGAGTGTACAACATAATTTGTCGCCCTAGATCCAGAGCGAAGCAATAATGTGCAGCGCCACCTCTAGGAAATAAGGTGAAAACTTTTAAACAGCATGTAAGCAAAGTATTTAAATTCAATATTTAAATTACAATATCAATATAAACTACTATACAAAGGCTGGTTAAAATCAATTAACGTTAACTTAATTACTAACTGTTTATAACAACATTTTAATTGGTTGTCAAATTACGTACGCTGGAAGCTCGTGTCAAGGTATATCGATAGTGGTGATCTTTAGTGAAATTGTATGTGAAATTTTTAATACATGTACAGTGGCTTAATAAGCATTTCGTATCCATACTAATATTATAAATGTGAAAGTAACTTCGTCTATTACGTTTTCACGCCCAAACCGCTGAACAAATTTTGATGAATTTCGGTGTAGAGATTAGACCTTAGAACAGGATACAGGTTACTTCTTTTTTGTCACCTAGTTAGATATAAACCACATTATTGCTGTATATGTACATATATGATATTCTCAACCAAACTTTTATTCAAAGTCTATTTAATTTAACGATTAGCTGATTCTGCTAGCTGGCCTCAAATGCCTGGGTATTTGTAGTGGATTTTAGACTGTTAAGTCAATATGCTTTCTAAAAGCCCTAGAATTCATATCATCGAGGACTAAGTATGTCCAACATAGAAATTATTACGTACAATTTTTCCAGTGTTGATAATTTTAGAATATATAATTGTAATATCATCAAAGTGTTAAGTAACTATTGCATTCTGTAGTCCGAAGTCAAATGTTTAGTATTATCACAATGAAGATAGTGCGCGAAGTATACATTGATGCCCATTCTTTTTCCATTTTCGTGTAATGGAATAAACAGGTACTAAGATGAATTGCTTAAAAGATGATATGGCAAAAAAGGGTGTGAATGTTGGGATGACTGCTAACAAAGGAGAGTGGAAGAAGAGAACATGTTGTGCTGACCCCATATAATGTTGGATAAGGGCAGGAGGAAGAAGACAAGAACTAAGCTATACAAGTATATGCATAGAAATGTAAATAATTAAATATACTGCCTCTGATTCAGACAGCACCATCTAGTTCCAAAGTAAGTAGCATAGCACTTGTGTTAAGAGATGATGTAAGATATTCATAACATTAGTTCTTTACATTGCATTGAATGATTAACTTTTTAATATTCGTTACTTAGCGTTAAAATTTACCATTTTATATATTCTGTGTCATGATAAAATTTTATAAATTGAAATGAAATGAAATGAAAATGAAAAAATTCTTTATTTTCTCCCAAAAAATTACAAGACAGTACATATATATAAAAGTACAACAGGTAGAAAGTGTGTTATAAAAGTACTATCAGTAGCTCAATGAAGTAGAGGGAGATAGGAGTCCAAACTGAGCAGAAGCCCGTTCTATGGATCTCCTGGCCTCTTCTCTCTTACCGTTGATATAAGGAGAGGTAGTAAAACAAAACAATTATCAAAATGTGGGGGTGTGCGCGTACATGGATGTGTGTGTGTGTGTTTGTAGAGGTGGGAGCACGCCCGTGCGTTTAAAAATTTGATATAAAATAAGAATATAAAATATCTGAACAACGAAATTTGAAGTTACCTTTGTTCATTTTGGTATAAATCCATCCAATTAATCTTCGTAACTTCATGGAACTCGATATAATTGGGTATCTTGTACACTTGGATGTACTTTAATATAAAAATCCTTCTAACATTATATATTACGGAAACAGATATAATAAATAGTGAATGGAAACATGTATTAATATCTCTTTAGCGACAATATAATTGAATCTTTTGCATATTACATTAATTTAATACTGCTCATATAGAATATTAAATAGTTAAAGTTGAAACTATGAGGTAGATATAGTAAAATATGATATTAATTAAATTATATTGGCTTAGCATGCCACAATTAATTTTTAGGTATTTATGATTTTCAAAATATGGATAATGTTTTTGTTAAAAAATATCCATCAGCTGCTAATACAATGTACTAGAGTTGTGTGATATCGACTGGATTTAATAATATGGGTGATAGATTATCACTGATTATGCGTAAGTATTAGAAGTGGCTTAAAAATAGATCTAAATTTAATAACGACTACAATTTTATGAGGGGAAACAAGTTTTCACTAGAAGGTCATCCAAAAAAAAAATCACATCAATCTGCTCAATTACAGTAACTTATCGTAGATATGGGAAAAGAAAGAAGCCCTACAAATCTTATAGAAAGTCTTAAGCGGTAACAACTAGATTACACCTTTTGCTTATTTACAACAAGGAGTTTTTATCCGTGCAGGGGCGGAGAAAGAATACTAACCTCTGCGGCAAGGGTTGGCCTGTCGTAAAAGGCGACAAAACAACCCACCCTAGCTACGTGGTAGGGCCTCAAAACCCGTCTGGATGGCGACCACCTTTGGTCTTAAGTATGCCGCCATAATAACCTTGTGTTGTGTTCCGGCATTAGTGACCCAAGTTCCTGTACTGTTATGGGACAGCGATGCCACTGGCGTTGCAAACACCATAGGCGACGGTAACTGCTAAATTCTAAGCGGGCCGTCAGCCTGTCTGTTGCAATAAAAAACAGCAATAAAAAAAGGAGTAATACTGATCTTTTTTTTGAGTAAGAGTGTTTGTAAAAATCAATATTAGCCATATCTATTAATTTCTTAGTTTGTATCTCTTTTGTTACGGAAAGAAGGAGCTAGAAAATTGCACGGTTATCTTTCCTTTGCGACAATATTTAGCGTATCAACTGAAATAAAATGAAAATTTGTGATTGAAAATGAGTGACATAATGCAGTGTTATATACAAATACTTTGTTATCAACCATTCAATATGCAACATATTTTTCCCTTCTCAGAATGCGACCTGAAAATTTCAATTGTATTCTAAAAATACGGGAGAAAATGCAAAGAAGAAAAATATGAAATATGAGCTGTTAATGTACTCGTATGTACAGGGTTATAATTTAAACATTAACAACCTCGTAGGACTATGTTAATCACATTTATCAAACTCTAGAACTAAATAAATTAATATGAATGTTTTATGTTCATAATCATCAATTACATTGGCGTAGCAATACTACGATCCGTAGCGTAGCGAGACACTAAATTTGAATTATTACAATAAGAGACAGTGCGGAATTGGCGTAGTATAGAAATTAATTAATTAGATTACAAATTTATTACACAAGAAATATCAAGTATGTCTTTGGTAAATGTGTTTTGCTTTATAAAAGCATTCAAAGCTCTATTAGAGCTTAATTTATGCTAATAAATACTGTTACAGGGCTTCATTTTCTTGCAGAGGCCTAAGAAAGACGATAAAATAGCTCAATACAGTTTCAGGCACCTAGTGCCGCTTAAGTAGCTTTATGCGCATTGTAATGTAATTGTCATGCTCTAATGGTGAAAGAAACATCGTCAGTAAACCTGAATACCGAGATTACTGATTACGTAAACCCACCAATCCGTCTTGGACAAGCGTGGTGGGTATAATGTCCATTATCTCCAGAGGGAATTCTAAGCCCAGCAGAGGACCACATAGGCTGGTACAAATTATGTTTTTCCTATATCTGCGGAATAATATCCGAACTTCGCAAGGAACCGTTTGGCTATCATTTGTCATCATTTACTACTCTTTTAAAGCCATAACCCTATATTTCTGGCTTGGCTTACACTGTCAGATTATGCTACACAATCATTTCGTATTTGATATAGCTTCAAACTAAACAAATTTTTATTGTGTTATGTTATTAAAAAAAAAATATTAAACCAATTTCAGAACACATAAGCTCTAGAAAATACAGGATTATAATTTATGAACGTATTCGCCATTGTATCCTTTATTGTATAATTTTTAGTAAAATGTATTCTAACCAGTTGATCAAAGACTGTCAAACCTTTTGTAATAAAATATTTGAATGCAAATATGACTACCATATTTCTGAATATTTGGTTAGGTTACAATATCTCCAGACCATATATATGTACAGTATTAATCTAGTAAATTAATTAAATAGACCCCAACATAACTTTATGTAAATTCCCAACTTAGTAATGTATCGTAGTGTTGTATCATTTATTTGAAGTTAGGCTTAACTAGTTAGTCGAGTATCCGGGACAAAGAAATGAGGTAGAACAAGTATCTAAGAACCAAATTTGAGAAGCTTTTAATTGTTAGAGCGCACCAAAAATATTTTGAGTCCTTAATTAAATGACTAAAACTTTATTCCGGAACTTATATATTATTCGTTCTATTTACAATTGGGGTTTTACATTAGTTTTAGTTTTTTATCTGAATTCTGTTAAGTAACAATTAAAATACTGTTTTATGCATTAATGGTTCTTAATTTCTTACTCGTCTTGACAAACTTTTACCTTTGATTTTATTTATTGCTGTGGAGTAGAAGATAGGCTCACGGCCCACTTAATAGCAAGCAGGTACCGTCGCCTATCAATGTTTGCAATGCTAGAGAGACCATAAATAGGCTGCCATCCACGTATACGAATTTAAACCTGGGTTACTTAAGCCAGAATACTACACAAGGTTATTATGCGGCCCCGGCCGCAGAGGTCAGTAGGTACTCAACCATAGCACAGAGAGATTACTTTGTAAAGTTATTGCAGATAAGGTGCAGTAATTTTCTTTGATCACTTTCTAGTTTTGCTTGCTTAACTACGGAGTTAAGTTTTATAGTGTTGGTTTCAAACTATTATACATATATAATCGCCCACAAACATGTATATAAGTTATATTGCATTTCAGAGAATAACTAATAAATAAAAGTATTAGCAAAAGCTCTTAAAAATATGAGAAAAGAAATATCTTGAACATATTGAAAGAAATTAATCAAGTATAACTTGCCAGTTCTGCTCAGATTTTTTGATATAAAGGAAGGATTCCATTTAATTTTGGACGGTCTAAAAGTATAGAAAATCCAATATATTTATATTTTACTTCAATTTTATTATAAACGTAAAAATCTTATCGAAATTTTTACGAACATTAGTTTAACGGTCTACGAAAGCTGTTGAATGAAAAGTAATTGAAAGTCCATATTAATGATTTTTTGTTTACTTCAAATAGTTTTTTAAATTTTTTATTTAATAGTTATCGTTATTATTTGCAACCTTGAACTCTTATTTCGATTTGCTTCTGGGAATAGCTTCGGGGTTTGCTATGTTTTCACTTTGAACTCCACTCCAGACTCTAATTTGCATGCTCCTCGTTATCGTTATTAGTCCTTTGGAATATACATAGGTGTACCGGAAAGCCATTATCGGTTTTTCTAACAGATGTCGCTAGGTTTAGGTATGCAATGTTATGATTTGACACATATGTTCATTTATTTCACTAACATCAAGCTTTAAAGCTATACATGTTATATTTTACGAAAGTAACACCGTCATAGATTTATACCTCTTTGAAAATGTCAAGTTTCATACCTGAAAACGTGCATTTGCGGCACGCATTTTTTCCTTATTTAATCAAAAGAAAAAAGCCACTGAAAGTCATGGTTTACAGGCTTTAACCAATCATGTGAGAGACGTGGTTTCTAAAATTCAAAAGTGTTGATTTCCATGTGCAAGACAAAGAACGTTCTGGTAGACCGAAAAAGTGTGAAGATGCGAAACTGCAGGAGTTATTGGATGAAGATCCAACCCACACTCAAGAAAAATTGGCAGAAGCGTTAAATGTGGCCCAAGAATCGATTAGAGACCGATTACGAGCAATGTGGAAAACTCAAAAGATAGGGAAGATGGGTGCTTACATCAATTGAATGACAGGCAAATGAAAAATCGAAAATTCATCTATGAAATAGTATGATCGGAAGTAATTTCTGCATCGAGTAGTGATGGGTGGTGAAAAGAGCATTTATTTTGAAAAAGAATAATGATTATCACCTGGCGAAGCCAACCCGTCGACTTCAATGCTAAATCGTTTTGGTCGCAAGATAATGTTCTGTGAATGGTGGGACCAGAGTGGCGTGGTGTATTATGAACTGGTGGATCAGTTAACAGTGATCGCTACCGACAACAAATGATCAATTGAACCATGCATTGCTCGAAAAACGTTCAGAATGGGCCCGAAGACACGGTAAAGTGATTTTACAGCATTATAACGTGCCGTTTCATAAAGCAAAACCGGTCAAGGAAGCGTTGGAAGTACTTGGATGGTACTACTTTATCACACCCGCCACACTCTCCAGACTCACTTTCCTTGCCCTGTCTGAATATCAACATTTCGCATCAATGGGACATGCAGATCAGTACTTATCCAATTTTGAAGAAGTTAGAAAATGGTTCGATAAATGGTTTTTTGCTCAAAGGACAGTTTTTTTAAGATGGCATCCATGAATTGCCTATAAAGATAGGCAAGATGTATATAAACAAATAGCTTTTGTATACTATGTAATACTTTGAATAAATAATTTTTTCCATTTTCTTGTAAATAATGTAGTTTTTTTCCGAAAAAGAATCGGTAATGACCTTTCAGTACACCTGGTATAACATCTTTTGCGATATTAATTCAACACCTTTATGGTCTGCTATACTTCTCGAAAACTTGAGGCAGCCTTTCGCATACAATCATATCGTCAGTTTATTTCAGACTTCATAAAATAACTACTCGTCATCGAATATTGTTAAAGAGAAGATGGTTGTGTCTCTCCTGGAAGTGAAGTATAATCTTGAATCTAGATGTAGGTTTTGCAGACGTGTCTATAGTCTTAACCTCCGCGGAGGATGAAATATGATGAAAAAAAATTGTTTTGGTCTGGTGTATGTGCCGTTTGTGTGTTTTTCTCTCCGTGCAGGGGCGGAGAAAGACTACAGACCCCTGCAGCCGGGGTCAGCCTGTCAAATGTGAGCAGTACTCCATATGCGGTCTAACCTGTGCTTTATAGTACAAGCCGTTGCCTTGGATTGAAATACTGCTTGGACCGGTTTAGCACACCTAGCTTTTTGGAGGCAAGCTTAGCTTTACCCTCCAGTTGTCCCCTAAACTGCAAATCGTTCGTGACGCCGACACCAAGGACCCCAATACTGCTTGCGATGGAAAGAGGAGTTCCTTGGAACTGTGGCGCAAGTGCGAACGGGGTTTTCTTGGCAGAGAATACGCAAACTTGTGTCTTCGAGGGGTTGAACTGGACAAAGGTGTAAAAACTATTGCATCACAGAGAGTCAATCTTCTTTCTGGCCTTATCCTAACTATGTGGGGTCGGCACAACATGTTCTCTCCTTCCACTCTTCTCTGTTAGTCGTCATCTGAACATTAACACCGGTTTTACCACATCATTTTTTTAACAATCCATTCATCTTTCCTTAGGTATACCCATTTATATCATTTTCATCCATACTTATATCCATATAATATTCAAAATAATACAATTCGTTTCGACATTTGGCAAAATGTTGAAATTATATTTCTTAACCACAAAAGTACAATTCGCAATATTCGACTTATACAAGTGAAGAAATATTGTTTTATTTATGTGAAGGCAATTTAAACGTAATTTTATTACCTTTGAAATTACTGTGAACACCCCGTTACCCTTATCGACTGTTTAACGGGAACTAATAAAAATATTTAGGGCAACAGCTTCTGTGATGGTGACTTTGATAGGTTTATTTTTAGGTATAATTTATTACACTCAGTATATGATTGTCGCTGAGTAATGATCAAAAGTCAAGGCTTTGCATAAGTTTTGGTTGGTGACCAGGATTTTTATCTGTATGCCGTTATGGCCGTTATTGGCCTTCACAACAGGTTAGAATAGTGCAGCTTAGTTCTCGAGTGATGAAAATGGTTACGCTCTGGCTACAGATGTTTTATATTTGAAGAGGATAGCTTCGGCCTAAGAGTGTGAAACCACCGTAGCTTGTTTTGTAGTTTATATAAAATGTGACAGACAATAAGATGCAATGCTTCTAAGATTCTTCTAGGTCGAATTCTTCATTGCTGAATGTCGTGTCCTTGAAAATCAACCGTGGCTTGTTTCGTAAGCTGTATCCCCTTCATCCAATCCTCAGCTGCTCGAATAGCGGTTGCTATTGGGAGTCCAGTGAGGACAGTTACATGATCACACTAGCAGCTAGGTAATCGGCCACGGGGTCGCTTTCCTTCCGTATTGCCTGTCACAGTCAGCTTATCCAAGTTATCCGACTGTTGTCGGGCAATGTGAACAAAGTACCCAAGAAACTTCCGATAACAGATTGTTGTAAGCCTAACTTTAATGCAAAGCAGGTCCAGAATAGATTTATTTGTTCTTTTGGCCGTCCAAGGTATACACAGCACTCGTCTCCAACACCACATTTCGAGTACATCTTTTTTTCTTGCGCTCTGATGTCCTAATTGTCCATGATTCTGCCCCGTGCATGCGAGCAAGATAATGTTTCATGTAATTAAAGGCAAGCTACAATCCTTTATTTAGTGGCAGATACATCGTGAACAAGTGGGTTTTGTGAAGGGAATTGTAGAAGTAAGGCAAATATTCGAGAAGGGCCGCGAATTTAACATTCCAATACTCATGTGCTTCATAGACTATAGGAAAGCGTTTGATTGTGTTCAATGGGATTATTTGTGGAACATCCTGCATGAAATGGGCGTACCTCAACACCTCGTGTCGCCAATCGCTAACTTATACCGAGATGGCGAGTCTATGGTAAGGGTGAATGGGTGAATAACCTCATCTCAGGATTCTTCAACCCAGGAAAGGGAGTAAGACAGGGATGCATTCTTTCTCTCATTCTTTTTAACGTAAATGGTGAATATATAATGAGGAAAACCTTGGAAGATTGGGGGGGGGGGGGGGCATCTTGGTCGGTAGCATGAAAATTAGTAACCTAAGATATGCGGACTATAACACACTTTTCGCAGTATCGGAGAAGGATCTTGTTGAATTGTTTCGCAGGGTGGAGTATGAGCGCCACTACACACTACCACGCTTCTAAGATAACGGTGTGTTCATTGTTGTATTCATGGTTTGTCATCTCGTTTTAATTTATTTTTAACTGCTGATATTTACTACTGATCAACGGCAAACGTTGTTCACATGGTAATGTGAATTTAAAACGTAGCTTATGTCCTGTGTATGAAAGTCATCAAAATTACTTCAGCGGTTTAGACGTGAAAGCGTAGCAAACAAACAAACTCACTTTCACATTTGTGATATTAGTATGGATTTTCATATCTACATTAGTTTCTACATTTGCATATACATATAAATGTATGTAATGTAATAATAAATGTGGGATGGATGAAATGGAGACAAGTAACTGGTGTAATTTGTGATAAACTTACGCCACTTAAAAGGACTGACTTGTAAATCATGCTGAATGTTGGGCCACTAAAGTGGAAGACCAGAGTTCTCTCCATTCAGCTGAAATGAGAATGTTGAGATTGATGTGTGAAGTGACAAGAATGGATAAGGTGAGAAACGAGTATATAAGAGGATCTCTGAAACTCTAATGAGAAGAGAGGCTAACCACATTACCAGGAGAATGTTGAACCTGAAAATAGATGGGTACAAAAGCCTAAAGAATGTGGTGATGCATAATTTGAGGGTTTGTGAAGTGACAGATGAAGAATGCTATAATAAAATGGAAGAAAAAGACACATTGTGCCGACCCCAAATGATTGGGATAAGGCCAAGCTAACGATGACTTATTTTAAAATTCATATCATAATAAATGAATATACTGTGACTATTCACAAAACACCGTTTAGTCGTAAGTTAGAGAAGTTGCTGAATGCACACGTATTTGATTAAGATTCTAGTACGAGTATAAATTGTCATGTCAACTTATATCTCAAAGTACTATTTTATTTTATAAATCAGAAATATGTAGATTAAGAAAACCGTAAACTGTAAGTAATTTACACTTAATCGCGTTTTTAAACATTTAATGTCAACTTAAGCAGTGTTATTAGCGTTTGAATAACCAGAGTTCTTTCATGAATAACTTATTACCCAATCTTTGTAATTCAGTCTTATTTAAACTTAATTAATTCATTTAGAGAAGCGGAAGAAATTTTCTATTTTAATTTAAATTTATAAAATGTTATCTTATTTTAGTAATAATTAATAACCGTGAAATATAATATAAACAAATAAAAATTTATGAAATCATTTTAAAGCTTGCATGTTATTATTTTGACAAAACCAATTCTTTCTGTATTGAAGCAGCAGAGATAACCAAATCTAAATAGTAAGCAGTTATATGAATGTTTGTGACGCCAGGGGCATCGCTAATACGCTGCCGTCCACGTAGAGGAACCAGAACCTGGATAATGTATTCATTTAGCGACCAGGGGTGGTTGCCGTCCAGACGGGCTTGAAACTCTTCCATATAGCCTTAATCGTTAGTAGTTAGTTAGGTTTGACGCTTTTTACGATAAGCAGTTCCTGGACGCAGGGGGGGGGGGATTCTTACTCCGCCACTGCGTTGATGAAACTGAAAAAAAAAATGTTTGAGTTACTATGCTAACATTCATGTACATATTATACACATTTCCTATTGGGTTTAAGTGATAACAATTATCAATGTTAAAATCAAATTTAACTTATCCATTGCATTCATATTCTTGTGCAATTTTGATCAAGAAACAAAAGTTTTGCGGAAAATAAATGACGTAATAAGCAGACGGAAATTTAGATCTGTTACAACATTTAAGAGTGCTTCTTGAGTTCTAAAATGAAAAAAAAAAAAAAAAAAATATATATATATATATATATATATATATATATATATATATATATATATATATATATATATATATATATATATATATATATATATATATAATATTACACATAATATAAAAATATACTGACCAGAATATATAATACTAAATGCTGATAAAACTAATCATCGCTCTAGAGTTAAGAGATTAAAAAGCCATGGCTTCTTCCAGAATAAATATAATAGATAAATAATTTGAATTCGAAAAAACGGACGTTCAACTTAGTTTATTGAATTTAATTTAAGGTATGTAGGCCTGGTTCAGGTAAATTTTATGGAACTCTGTCATCATGCGAAAACACCTTATTGATCGAGGATGGGAATTGAAAGGACTTACCGAACTCGAGGGGTCTTCTTTTCTTGTACAGCCGTTGTCCACCTTTATACTCGTAGTCATTGATTATCAGAGTGTAGTATACAATTACAGTAATGTTATTGATCTGAAAACGACGAGAAACTATTCTTAAATTATTTAATAGGCGCGCGCGCACAGGTACAGTGCCAATATTTTAACGGATTAACACACACTGACACATACGTCACGGCAGCACGCCATCTCTTGGTGAGAAATGGGTATCGGGATAATGTCATAGGATGTACAGGTGTGAAGGAGACGGCGCATAAAGCGTAATACGAGTATATCGAGCGAAGTTTTTAATAATATTAACGACCTAAACAAGGTCTTTGAAAGAACACATTGTCAGAGTTAGTTATTATAAAGTATACTATAGATTATACACTAAATAATAAGTGAATGGGTGGAGTATGGTGCAACGGAATGTGTGAACATTCGCGGTACCATTCATGTCTATGACATTTCCAATAAATTTCAGGAGTGTCGTCTACATTGGTAAGGCTACGTTTTACGGCAACAATATACTTCTGTAGGGAACAAATGTCTAGCAATTTTGCCTCAGGAAATTCCAGGCTGGAGGGGCAGACCCAAGAAGTATTGGCTTAATGTATAAAGGGTGATATGCCTGCTAATGGCTTGAGAACCAGAGATGCCAAATAACGTGCCAAGTGGAGAACCGAAGTGAAAGTTTGGATTGCAACCGGAATTTAATACGAAGATGATGATAATTATACAAATAAATAAAATTGGAGGGTCTGTTTGTAATATTAAAATAACCGCTTTTTACTAAGTGTATATGGATGTATATACGGTACATATACCAAAACAACATTTTTTACAATTTTTGTCTGTCTGTCTGTCTGTTTGTTCCGGCTAATCTCTGAAACGGCTGGACCGATTTTGACGGGACTTTCACTGGCAGATAGCTGATGTAACAAGGAGTAACTTAGGCTACTTTTATTTTAGAAAAAAAAAAATAGATTTTGTTAAAAATGATAAGTATTGGAAATTAGAACCAATTTAAGTTGACCTCAGATTTATATCATCAATCATATAAAATAGGGTTCAGCTTAGACTGGACTTTCTAGGTTCGAACGCAGTTTGTATATTTCATTTATTTATATTTTAGGATTTATAGGGTTTGTAATCCAAAATAAAGCATAAGATATATCCAAAAAATGCTGCCCAAAGTCACTATTCCACGCGGACGGAGTCACGGGCACAGCTAGCTAGTACTATAATAAGTGCCTTTTCTAACATCCTTTTCCCTTTGCAGCCCGAGCTATACAAGAACGAGTTGGTTCGTCAACCATCGACTGACAGCGCTGACCTAGAGTTCTGTGGGAAGTTGCATTTCGCACTCAAGTATGATCAGGAAGTGGAAGCGCTTGTTGTCAAGGTACGCCATAATGTTTTCTTTTTTCTTTTTTATATTCCATTTTTTATTAGATTAGCAAATAATTAGAAGGATGTTTAGTGATTCCATCGTTGTTTTTTTCTGTTTAACGTTAGGATCTGTTTTCTGTTTAACGTTTTTATCTGTGCAGGGGCGGAGAAAGAATATTAACCTCTGTGGCCGAGGTCGGCCTGTCGTAAAAGGCGACAAAACAACCCACCCTAGCTACGTGGTAGGGCCTCAAGCCCGTCTGGATGGCGACCACCTTTGGTCTTAAGTATGCCGCCATAATAACCTTGTGTTGTGTTCCGGCATTAGTGACCCAAGTTCCTGTACCCTTATGGGACAGCAGCGTGTTCGCGATGCCACTGGCGTTGCATACACCTATAGGCGACGGTACCTGCTAAATCCTAAGCGGGCCGTCAGCCTGTCTGCTGTTCTACAGCAATAAAAAAAGGATCATACCTAAAGATTACTTCTTCTGCTAGTTTACAAACAGCTTAGACTTTACTTGTGAGCTAGCAAAATGAATATTGTTTTGTCGCCACTTACGACGCGCCAGGAACATGAGGGATTCAGAATTCGTTTATTTAGCTTCAATTTATTTTCTTAAAGACCTTAGGATCGTATTTTATCATAAATATTTGAATGACAAAATAAAACATTATTTTGTCTTTGCTTATACATATTTAAGCAAGCAATAATCACAGAAAGACCTGATGATAAAAAAATTGCGATTTTCTAAGATTGTTCTTTATTTCTTAATATCTGATTCAAAAATAGACACCTAGAATTACAATACACAAACGTTTATGTAAATTTTTAAATTTTCTCTGTGTAAATTTGATGATTACTCATCATCATCAATTTATATCATAATATGTAAATTTTCTAAAAATAGCCTTTGATATCATCGTTAGGTGCTCTTTCTAGGTGGTAGGGCTCCGAGCCCGTCTAGATGGCTCGTCTGATTTAATAAAATCATATTAAGACAACAAATATGTAATAGAAATTATAAAATTTAATTATAAAACTAAAATTGAAGAGACATTATTTAAAACATTTGTACCATTAGATGCGGTGTACCACAAGGGAGTGTACGTGGACCGCTATTATTTGTTCTTTATATTAATGACATGCCAAAAGCAACAACGCAACCATTAATATTGTTTGCTGACGACAGTACGATTACAATTCCTTGTCATAATATGGAATCATATTTAAATGATATAAATAATGCCTTGACATGTATTATGTCATGGTTAAACAATAATAGGTTAAAAATTAACCTAAATAAAACAAACATTATGCACTTCAGTCAACGATGTAACACTCATTCCAATATTAAGTTAAATTATATAAATACTAGTGTAAATGAAGTTGAAAGTGTACGTTTTCTTGGATTAATTATTTATAAAAAATTAGATTGGAAAAGACATATTGAAATCTTATGTAAAAGAGTTAGTAATCAAGCATATGGTTTACATAAACTAAGTTTTGTTTTTTATTGTCATTTTCTAGGACAATTCCACTAACAAAGAAAATATTTTTCTAATGCAAAAGCGTTGCATTAAAGCTATGTTTAATATTAAAGTAACTGATAGATGTAAAACGCTATTTACTCAACATAAAATTCTTACGGTGCCTTCTTTTTATATATTAGAAGTAGCGATCTTTGTGTAGAACAACCCACAACTATTTCCACGATTAGTAAATGTGGCCACCCGAAACAGACGTAATCTAAACCAACTTTACAGATGTCCTGGCAAGATGAAACTTTCGAGCAAAAGTTTTTGGGAATGGGACCTCTAATTTATAATAAAATATCTGATGTTATTAAAAAATTAAATATTATGACATCATTTAAATATAAACTAAAAAAATATTGACGGAAAAATACTATTATAGCGTGGTTGACTTTCATAAAGATAAATAATTATAAAGGGAAATAATTGTGACTATTAATTCAATAAATTGTATTCTGAAAAATTAGTGAAATGTAGTAAATAAGTGATAATTGTCCAATATATATGCTATACCTCAAAAGGGTCTATACATAATGTATTATATAAGCATGAATAAATTGAATTGAATTGAATAAGTATAACATAAGTGACACAGACGTGCTTCAAAAATACTCTTAGAAATAAAGACATTTCTATTTTGTACTATATTTCATTTTATGAAAAAGAGGTAAATGGTGGAGACCAATGCGGATTCTACTGTATTTAAAAAAAAACACGTAATGTTGAATACAATGACTGCAAATATAATAATGGCAATCAACCTTGGTTTCTGAATATGCCGCCATAATAACCCGTGTATAGTGTTCCGACATAAGTGACTAAGTTCCTTCACGGACGGCAGCATGTCAGCGGTGCCCCTGGCGTGGCGAACATACATGGCGACGGTGACTGCTAACTATTGTAAAATGGGCCGTCAGTTTGTCTGTTGTCTCTGCAATAAAAAAATATAACACCTACAAATTTGATATATTTGATGCCTTAATTTTTTTACACTATACACTAGTAGATTTTAATTTGTATATTAAACAAAATATACTTAAGTGTTATTTTCATTAGTCACGCTGCTGACACAACACATATCTGGCATTTAAAACCCTGATTCTAGGCAATAAGACCGTTGAAATTACACCTACGAGGGATTAAGTTAGAACTGTAACTGCCTTCATTAAGATGGTAACTGGGATAAGAGGTGAATGAACTCGGTACGTGCAACCACCCTACGTTTTTTATTATTATCTAAACAAATTGCTGTATTAGTAAAATTTTAAAGTGTATTAAAAACTAAACCGTAAGACATCTAGGTTTAAATCTTAACAGCAGAAAGGAGCCCACTTAATAGTTAACAGTTACCTGGGTCACTAATACCGGAACGCAATGCAAGATTATTATGGCCGCATATTTATTCATCGGGAGAGGTTGCCGTTACACGGGCTCGGGCTCAATCCTCTAGCAAAATTTTATTAAAATATGGGAGAAGCGAAAGTCGAATGCTTTATCGAATACATTTTTTCTGGTATTGACCGCGTAAAATGAAGATTAATCATTGAAATCATAAATTCATATAATTTTACATTATTTATTATAAATTTATTATTATATGTAAATAAAATATTTAGAATGGACATTAGCTATATGAATGAAAAAATTCTTAAACTGAACAAATTTTTGAGTAATATTAACTATAATCACAGTTTAATTTTCTGCATGCAGGGGGGTGTGGCATACAGACCCCTGTTGCCGTGGGCAGCCAGTCGTAAAAGGCCACGAAATAATTCTAGCTAAGTGATAAAGCTTCAAGCCCGTCTGGAAGATCATCAAAATCACCTTTGCTCGCTAAATACGCCGCCATAATAATCCTGTGTTGTGTTCTGGCATATGGTCCGGATTCCAGTTCCCTTACGCGGACGGCAACATGTTAGCGGTGCCCCTGGCGTGGCAAACATCAATAAACGATGTTAACTGCTTACTATTAGGGTAATACTTGTTATGTGGGAAGTGACCCTAAGCGTAAAAAAAATTTTCAACTCATTTTTGAATATTATAATAATGAATGAAATTATGATATTAACAATTAATTTAACATAAAGGAGGAAACGGTGAGAGAGTCACTTATTTTATATAAATATAATGATTAATTATATATTTGTCTGAAATAGATTAAAAAAATGCATATTTCAACAAAAATACCAACAAAAGTAACCTTATAATAAAAATCTACCTAAAATAAACGCAATTTTGTCAATTTTGTTCTGACGCATATCAATTTAAGGCACAATGCTTAATTTGATAAAATTAGTCACATATAACAAACATTGAACCCCAAAGATTTAATCTTTGTGTAAGGATCCTTTATAAAGGGAAAGCGTTTAAAGGTCGATAACTTTGTGCCTCTTTCCACAGAATAAAGATTTATACAGAAGGTAAGTGACATGAAATTAATCTATTTATTTAAACTCTTTGTATTGTATGTCATGTTGGAGAAACATGTGATGCTCCATTTATAATTATTGTAATATTAAATATTACTTATGTTTCATGTATTAAATAAATATTATTATTATCACAGTATAGACGGATTCAATGTAGATTATATAAATAAATGTACTGAGATAATTTAAACAGTGCCATCTAGTTTCAGTAAGACGCAGAGTGCATGTTTTATGACTGCTAGACAACTGATACTTTAATATCATACTTCTGTAAATAAATATATATCATAACGAGAATCGGACCCGTAAGCATTTCGACGTGTAAAAGCCGTTGTGCTACGGAGGTTGTAAATTGTATCATTTATTCAAGTGCATCAATACATAATATAAAGAAGTCCAAGAAAGTACATCGTCGTATATAACCAAATGTATTTTCAAATTAAATAAAAAATTGCCGTGAAGCCAATGATATACTGTGATTAATAGAACTGTGACATTATAAACCTTTGTATTTTCATCTTGTACGCACCTTTGGAAATGGTTTTTGTAACTGTTTCGGGTAGATATTTTATGAAAATGGAAAAAATATATCTTAAGAATTATAGCTGTAATATTTTATCCATTCCAGAATAATACATTTCTTTTATGTATTATGTATTTTCTGTTCATTTAAAAAATTAATAAATAGATTTCTGTAACTAATTGTGATGCCGAAAAGGCTGTTAGTTGTTAGCGTCCGCTATCAACCCAGTCCAGGGTGGCAGGCAAAGTCGACGACACATGTGCGGCGTTCCGCAGGGATCAGGAGATACTGTGGAATATCGCATACGATTGGGTCCTGGGACGGCCAAAACGACCGCACTGCTACGCAGGCTGCAGTGCGTCTTAGCCGTCAAGGTGATAAGGGGATACCGCATGGTGTCCTTTGAAACGGCCTCCTTGCTGGCTGGATCTCCACCATGGGACCTTGAGGCTTGTGTTCTGGCGCTGCTATACCATTGTGGCATGGGTGACGAGTAGGATACGGTGACCCACACTATCGCCATGTACCATGTGTGGCACGAAGAGCGCTGCGCCCTCGTCGCCCAAATCGGAGTGGACCGGTCGCTTCCGGCCCTGGTTCCGTCTATAATAGGGGGCGATCCTGAATGGACGGCCGCTACCTCCTTCTGCGAGGTAGTTATGTCCGCAAAGGAGGCGTCAGAGCGGGAGCGGGAGCTAACTAGCATACTCCCCTCCCGCCAACGCAGGCCACGTCGACAGCGCCGGAGGGTGTCCAACGATCTCCGCCCACCAAAGAAAGCGGTAGAGGGTGGCACCTCGGGGGAGGATCCGCCGCCCGCACCATTGCCGCGAGGATGAGCGCTGCGTGGTGTTCCGCGGCCCCATCGACTCCTTAGGACAGACAAAGGAGAGCGCTGGGGGGTGAAATCCTGACCCACTGGCGCCACAAACTCAAAAGAGTTTGCCCAGAAGAGAACCCAAAAGAGAGCCCCGTCCTGACACAAAGTGCTGGCTTGCGCCAGCCTGGGCCACGATATCGGCAGGCCACATATCCTTGGGTGCCGATAGGAGAACAGCAGGGTTTTTTAATGAGTAGTCAGATGACCAAACATTATTTCCGAAGTCCCACACATCCCTCGGTCCTCCTGGGTCGGGGTAACCCGTTAAGAATAGGGTTCTTTCCCGAGGCAAAAAAATATTAATTGTAGCACTTAGTTCATAATTAATTTTTTTTTATGATTGTTTATAATCGAAGATGATGACTATTTATAATAGAATGTATCCTTGCTCATTTATAATGAAAAAAAAACAAAGTTATGATAGCGGCTTGTTTAGAGCACAGGGGTGGTTGATATTTAGATGAGCTTGGAGCTCTATCAGCTAGCTTTTGTCGCCTTTTGCGACAGGCTGCCCCGGATCGCATGGGTTTCTACTCCACCGCACGGAGAAAAATAATAAAAAAGTATTCAAGTTAACCCTAGAACTAGAGTTCAATGTAGCATTTCGTCATTGGACTTATTTAGTTGTAATAAATAAATGTATTGCCGGCCCGGGCCACGAGATCGGCAGGCCACATATCCGTAGGCCCGGGCGTAGGCGATAGGAGAACAGCGGGGTTTTTTAGTGGGTAGTCGGTTGGCTGAACATCTTCCCCGGAGTCCCACATATCCCTCGGTCCCCCCGGGCCGGGGGAACCCGTCAAGAGAGGTTTTTCCCCGAGACAAAAAAAACAAAAAAAATAAAATAAATGTATTGTGTCAATTGACACAGTACTTTGTAGTCCTAAAGTAGTAGCAGAGCGCTTTTATTATGAGTTATAACCTAAGCACACACATACGCACGCACAAACACTCGTACAATCAGACGTGTATACAATAGAAGGAGCGTCTTGCGGTCTACTATATACAGCGCTATTTATATATAGATAGATAGATAGATTATTCTTTATTGTCCACCAAAAATTATATACATGCAAAGTAACTTAATATTAAACTTATAACTAGTGCACAATAGGCGGCCTTATCGCTAAGAAGCGCTTTCTTCCAGACAACCTTAAGGTCGGAATACAATAAAAAACCTTTTGTTATAGGTGCGCGCTAAAAGTAATATAATAATAATAATATAATACAAATAAGATATAATAATAACATAAACAATATAACATAAAATACAAAATATAACATAAAAGCAAATATTACACAAATGAATTGTTTTAATCAGTCTTTTTTATAGGCTTCATCCAGATAATAATTTCGAACTAGTTTTTTAAAAATTGGTAGTGATTTCGCTATATATATATATATATATATATATATATATATATATATATATATATATATATATATATATATATATATATATATATATATATATATATATATATATTTATCTGAGGAATATATTTATCCAAATCAGAGGTTCCCGATTTTCTTCGGTTTTAGACTCCCTAAATAATGAGGATTTTATCCGCAACACCCTTAGCAGATCACATAATTTTTCTAAATGTTTGACTTTCTTGAAAAATTGGAAAACTTTCCTTTTTTAAAGCGACTACCTATTTAACAGCGAAAAATAGAAACAGATATTTACTATTTTCGTCTGGATAATGTAAAATATCGTTGAAAAATAAATTAAATATGAATTTTAAATTCATAAGCGATGCGGAATGGAAAGAAAATAACGAAAGACTCGAAAGTTGTTAGATTCTTGGAATTTTTCAGTATACACGATTCTTGTGCGCATAAAATTTAGAATTGGGAATTCCAAGAAAGTTTTCGAATTGTTTGAATTGCGGCGCCCTAATAACGGCACCGCAACGCACTGGTCTAAATTATAAATACAGGGGCATATGACGTAGAAGGTGAAATCCACTTAATTTCAAATAGTATAACCCAAATAATCACATTTATCATTTTTATCCTTTTTTATTATTTAGTCGTTTATTTATACTTTTAAAATATTTTGTTAATTGGTATTTGAAAATTGTTTCATAAATTTTGTTCAGTGTTAATAGCTACGTAGCATTCGTATACCATTCTGTTTTATAATACATAATCTCCCAAAATTTCTCAACCCCTCACTTAGCTATCATTTTAAAATCCACGCATTACGGTCTTTATTTTCTTGGCCTAATTTCTCTAATGTACATGTACCTTTATACCTAACATTATCCATGTCATTAACATCCTTGGTTCCTATTTACATCATGATATGATAGGTCTCGTTTACACTCTCGCTTCGTATCGTTACTTCGTTTGATCCTCGCTTCGACGCGTGAAATTACTTTTCTGACTTTCGTGGTACGTTTTATATCTTTTAGCTAGAATCGTGGTGACAAATTGCCATTATTTATTAAATTCTGTTAGTCGATTTAATTTAAAAAAATTTAATATATACAAGTATGTAGTAGCTAAGAGGTAGTACATTCCACGACTAACCTAGAGGTAACAGTTTCAATTCATATGAAAACATGCACCACGGACTATTATACATTTCAAAACACATATATAGTGCAAATAATAATATGATTGCCATCTAATAATAGTGTTTGAAAATCTGGATACCAAGTTTACTGGTAGGTATCAGTCCGCTTTGGACCAATGTGGATATACTGTTCCTCCTATCTATAGCGAAGTTCGAGCCGAGTTGTGACCCCAGAGCTGAGATAGAGCTAAGGATTATTTTTATTTTAATATAGGCAATTCACAATAACACAGATATTACTATTAAATTCAATATCAATTCGTCATTCATTTTTTTCTACATCAGTCAAAGAGTGACTGATTGCAACGAGTCTCCTGAATGTAAAAAACGCTCGCTCTAAAGGGCTTTGGTTCGTGCCCAAGCAATCGCTCTAAGTGGTTCACAATGTTCTTCGATGGACCACCCGATTTAGAAGGTAAATGAGGCTCTAGAGCGTTATGCCTACCATTACACAGTGGTACGCTTCATTGCGTACTTGAATAAATTTTTTATCTTTACTGTATCATGAAAACTGTACTGTATCATTTGTCCGATATCAGCATTTGAAGTGATTTTAGATCGTATCGTATTAGTACTTCAAGTTGCGATAATAATAAGAGTCTAATATGGGACTTACTGAGTGATTGATTTGAGAGAGAATGGGCAGTACATTTTCGGCACACTTTAAACGAGGGTCACACAAACCGGTGATCTTCAAGTGCGCAGATTTATTCACGATATTTTCCGTCACCATGGTATCTGGCAATTGTATTATAACATCTCCATTAGGTCTGGGCTTGATAGGTAAGACTGAATCAGGATGTCATATTTAGACACCAGGGTTAGTTCCCATACAGACGGGCTTTGGGCCCTACCAATTAGCTGGGGTTGTTTTGTATTTTAGAACAAGCTGACTCCAACAGCAGGTGTTAATATTTTTACCCCACCCCTGTAGGGAGAATGGTAATTGATACCACGACCTGTTGGTTACAAGTTTTTAAGAGCATATACATATGTCATTATCCGTGCAGGGGCGGAGAAAGAATACTAACCTCTGTGGCCGGGGTCGGCCTGTCGTAAAAGGCGACAAAACAACCCACCCTAGCTACGTGGTAGGGCCTCAAGCTCGTCTGGATGGCGACCATCTTTGGTCTTAAGTATGCCGCCATAATAACCTTGTGTTGTGTTCCTGCATTAGTGACCCAAGTTCCTGTACCCTTATGAGACAGCAGCGTGTTCGCGATGCCACTGGCGTTGCAAACACCTATAGGCGATGGTAACTGCTAAATTCTAAGCGGGCTGTCAGCCTGTCTGCTGTCCTACGCAATAAAAAAAATATTTAAGACCAAGGGTGGTTTCATTCAGGCGGTTTTTACCATGCAGATCCTTGTTGTGTTCCGGCATTAGTTACCCATATTCCAGGTCTTATAGACGACTGCGTGTTAGTTGTGGCGCTGGCGTTGCAATCATCCATAGGCGACGGTTTTTTTATTCGTGCAGATGCGGAGAAAGAATACTGACCTCTGCGGCCGGCCTGTCGTAAAAGGCGACAAAACAATCCACCACAGCTACGTGGTAGGGCCCCATACCCAGTCTAGATGGCAACCACCCTTGTTCTTAAGTATGCCGCCACAATAACCAGGTGTTGGGACAGCAGCGTGTTCGCGATGCCATTAGCGTTGCAAACACCTATAGGCGATGGTAACTGCTAAATCCTAAGCGGGCCGTCAGCCTGTCTGCTGTCCTACAGCAATAAAAAAAAAAAGTCACTAACACGTTAAAAAACTTACTGAAGCAAATATCTTTGGCGAAGTCTAAGTAACAAAAAAGAAAACATCCACTGTAATAACAAGCATCGTATGAAATAAGTATACTTCAAAGGTAATTGTTTCACGATTTTAATTGAGTATGAAGCCCGTATCTATGTAGTTTCCAATATATCTAAAAATACACGAAAAGTCAAGTCATCATAGTTCTAAAAGTCTTTGATTTGATATACTCATATAGTAGTAAATATGTTTACAAAGTATTATAATCTCAAAATAATTAGCATGATTTGCTTTCATTCTGATATATAAGTACTTAAAGTCAAACCAATCAATTAGAAAGGATTTATGGAGCTTAAGCTTTAATTTATTAAAATAAAGCCTCACGTCTGTGTTTTAATTAAAAAAGTGGCGTGACAGGCGAAACTCCCAACTCATTTCTGTCAAAATATGGATGACCATAGATTTGTGTTATTAATAAACGAGACGCTTGACTTTTATGAATACAAATTCAATGACAAAGGCTTATATTTATATTTATTCATTTTAAAAATGTTATGCTTTGATGTCTTCCTTGCAACCCCCGGTAATATCATTTTCAAGGGCAAAAATTATTACGCACAGCCCGCCGCTTACCCCGGCGTATAAGACTTCCCTATGAAAAAACAATTGTGTGCCTCATTGGCATGTCCACGTATAATAGTCGCCCGTATATCTGTATGTCGCCCACAATTGCCCGTGGCTTTCGTCTTTACAGTGACAGTGACAACTTCACAACTATACATGGACAAACGAAAGAGCGTAGGTATGCCATAAATGCCATAGACTAAATCACATACACTAAATACCCCCGCAGTTGACAAGAAGACGCACGTATGTGCCCATTAAACCTACCCCAGTAGAGCTTTATGTGAATACCAACGCTAACAGGCTGCGTGCCATTAGAAATGCACACCTTTCGTTAGGGGTGCAAAATAAGTCATAAATATACCCTATTTTTACATAAGTATTGCTTAGACAAATGTTTTATTTATTTAATGACGTTAGAAACTTTTTTTTAAATTAAGCTTATTAATTTTTATACAGACAAGCTTATCCAAATATTTTGTTTTAGATTTTTGAAGCACGCGATCTCCCCATCAAGGACGTGACTGGCAGCAGCGATCCGTACATAAAGGTCTTCCTACTACCAGATCGCAAGAAGAAGTTTCAGACCAAAGTTCATAGGAAAAACTTGAATCCGGTCTTCAATGAGACATTCCTGTTCAGGTCAGTGTTTGTCTGTTCTAATTAACTAAACATGTTAAAGTTATTAATAGTTTTACGTGATTGTAAAATTTTGGATATTGGAAGACTTACATGCTATTTGACAACCGCCTATTCGGCTCAGAGGGCAACGAACGTAGGAACACTTGCGGAGGCACGAGACTGGCGTATACTATAATATGTATTTATTAAAAATATTTATAAGTAGTGTACAAGTACATATCATTTATCTAATTCTTATAACACAAATGATCTGCTATATACTCGTATTTTAGGATGAGATGTCACATTTATTAGTAGTATTGTCGTTATAATTGGTGAAATGTGGCTACTAAGCCAGCCAGTCTTCGGTAGCTAAGTGTTTGGCACAGTCCTATCTGTGGGTGCGACCCTTACAGAGGACAAAATATTTGTATGTTGTTGACAAAATAGTTTTTTTTTGGTCTGTTTGTTTATGCATCAGTTGTATGTTGTAAATAAAGCTCTGTTATAATAAATATGTTCAACTAGCAAGGAACTATCTAAAATTTACTAAACGATCAATAACTTTTATTAGGATTTTAAATTTCTATATTGAATTAACAATGTCCAATTTGGGCTTATATTTGGCTAGTAAAAATAAAATAAATATCCCCTTTTCATTATGCCATGTCTAAACAAACTTTCGGGAGTTATGAGAAAAATCTCCAACTTCACCTAATTATGAATGCAAAACAAATAAATTATTCGGCTTCTCGGAGTAAAGAACTTAGTAAGGTCAAGCACCTCGTAATGTGGGAAAGCAATTTCAAGTTTCAGATAAAGTTTTTATGTGCTTTAGTTTGACAAATGCTTTGTATGAACATTTTAATTAACGTTAAATGCAATTTTGGATGGATGTGTTAAAGGGAGTTATAAAATTAAATTGATAAAATTAAAAATTAATATATCAGAGGAAGTGTGAAAGTAGCGCTTGTGATTGAGAAGCTGAAAGTAACAGACTAGCGTGGTATAGTCATATAATGTGAAGGAAAGAATGCCGTGGGATAAGCAAAATGCTAGAAATGAGAGTGGATCAAATGTGAATGGAAGTGTTGGAAGGGGTAGACTTAGGCGGACGTTTCGAGACCAGATCAGGGACGTCTTGAAAAAAGGCCAGGTCAAGAGTACCCTAAATCGAAGGGCATGTATGAAGGGAATAATGAAAGTGGACGAAGCGAAACAAGTATGTAAGGATCGTAGCAAGTGGAAAGAAGTGGTCTCTGCCTACCCCTACGGGAAAGAGGCGTGATTATATGTATGTATGTATGTAATGTATAGTAGACCAAATAAAAGATACTACGTAAAATATGATATGGCGAAAAAAGTGAGATGATGAACAATAAGGAGAAGGGAAGGATGTATGTATGGTGACGGATTATGATTGGAAAAAGGACAGGAAGAAGAAGTTGAATTTAATTTTGGGTTTTATATGTTGAACTTTTAGTTACATAGTATATCGTTAGAAAATACACACCAAAATCATCTGAATGTGTGAACCGCTAATATAATATGGACAAGCGTGGCGGGTTGCTTGTTCCCCCTAGGGAAGTCAAGTCCAATAGTTAAACATTTTGGGCTGTTACTAAATGAAGGACATGATTTCTTTCGAGCTTGGGGTCAGCAGTCTCTAAATTTCGAATTTAACTCTTGCTAGACAGTATTTAGAAAAGGCGCCAGCATGTGACGTGTATACTTCTTAGATGTAACAGAGATGGAATGCTTGTAAAAAGAAGAAGTTAAAGAAAATATCACTACATGAAAAGTCGCGAAAATGAAACTGTAAAGATGTCCTGTGACAATTGCACCGCGTGCAAACTTGAACACGATTGGCATTTAATGCTTATACTTATAAATATTGGTAATTAAAAGTAAATAATAGTTTAGTTTGGAACAACTTTCATTCCAGACTCTATATCTGATCATCGTGAAAATGTACTTCCAGATATTACGATATCAGCGAAAATTTGGGGTTGTTTTATTTTAATCTGGTATTATAGCTTTGATTTATTCTTGTGTCTAGGATCTAGTCTTGATTATTTAACATCGAAAATATTTCATTACTGTCATCGTCTATGTATCAAAGCTGTTTACTATTAAAACCATATTTTTTCACTCCCAGCGTACCGTACGAAGAACTTCGGCAGCGCTACCTCCAGTTCTCGGTGTATGACTTCGACCGGTTCAGCAGGCACGATCTGATTGGTCATGTCGTGCTCAAAGGACTGTTAGAATCCGCTGATCTGCATCAGGAGATTGAATATACTATGAATATATTGGCTGCTCCACAGGTAATTGTTATATAATACTAGTGCTATATGAATTAGAAAAAAAAAACGTTCCTAGATCAACATACAGATGGCACTCAAATCAGAAATACACATATTTCCTTTTTAGTTCACGTCAATTAAATCATATTAAACTGATTCACTCAAGAAACTCTTTACTTAATGCATATATTAACTTCTAAATCATTTAATTTTAAGTTAATAAAAAATGATTAACAACTTTTAAAAAGTTGGTAGGTCCTCAAAAACGAGCAACAACTTATGTAAGATAAAGATTGTTGGTTGTCATCATCATCATCTTTGCGTTAAATCCCGGTTGCAGCCCAAACTCTCGCTTCAGCGCCCGTGGTCCGCTTTCCGACTTTTTCTTCTCCACTTCGCACGGTCTTCAGCATCCTTGGTAGGGTCTACCCCTCCTGCCGGGGCCCGGCGGAGGTGGCATGGCCAGCCATTTATTTCCCACGTAAGCATCCGGTTGCCGTAAAACGTGGCCGTACCAACGGAGCCGACACTCTATAAATATTGTTGGTTGTATTACGAAGAAAGGTTTTGTTCTGAGAAATTCTACGTGAAGCTATCTAAGGATGCACTCTTTTTAAGTTCTTGAAGTGGAAATACTTGAAGTACATCCTACTGCTTTAGCGGGATTTCTAGGTCTTATAGGAGGCAGGTAGAGACTCCCAAGCAATGCGCCAGTACACATAGTTACGCATGCACCTATAGTGGCAAGAGGGACGCACGTCGATGGCGTAGTCATAACCACCACCCTAATGTTTCTTATGCTTGCGCCTTATGTAGGTTATTCTTTCGCGTGCGCTTCCCGCACGCATAACACCTACTCCAATAAAATTGGTTTCAGTAACATACTTAATTTATAATGTATTTAGGCCTTAATTTACAACGTGGAGTACGTTACTACACAATTTAATAATAATAAAAAAAAACAATAATATTGTGTTTCAGGTATTGAGTAATACAATAATGATTTAAGCTATCGACATCAATTCGGTTACAAATCTACCTAGTCAGGTCATAAGTATTGTCACACAGTAAAAACTTTTCTTTTAGAATGCTGGCCACAAAAAAGTTTATTGAATTAGAATTTCGAATTGTTCATGAAAATAAAAATGTATAACTTTTAGAATTTTACTCATTTTTAAATATGGAGTGGACGCTTAAAGAAGACCGTGTTGCAGTTATTGCGTTGTATCGTTGCGGTTACGCGCCAATTCAAATTTTTAACATACTGAAAAATTTGAATATTACCAAAAGATTCGTTTATCGTACCATCAAACGATACAATGAAGACTCTAGTGTAGATGACAGGTCAAGAAGTGGTCGCCCTCGGTCTGTTAGGACTCCAGCAGTGATAAAAGCTGTGAAGGCACGAATTCAAAGAAATCCCAAACGTAAGCAGAAACTGTTGGCCCTTCAGATGGGGTTAAGCAGAACCACGGTGAAAAGGGTGTTAAATGAAGACTTAGGGCTTCGGGCATATCGAAGAAAAACAGGACATCGTTTGAATGCTCGTCTAATGGACCTGAGACTGAAGAGATGCCGCGCTTTGTTGAAGCGGTACGCGGGAAAAAAATATCGGGAAATTCTTTTTTGGATGAAAAAATGTTTACCGTAGAAGAGAGCTACAACAAACAAAATGATAAGGTGTACGCACACAGTAGTGAAGAAGCGAGCAACCGTATTCCGCGTGTCCAACGAGGTCATTTTCCATCCTCGCTCATGGTATGGTTGGGAGTTTCTTATTGGGGCTTAACAGAGGTACATTTTTGTGAGAAAGGTGTAAAAACGAATGCTGTTGTGTATCAAAATACAGTCCTGACGAACCTTGTGGAACCTGTTTCTCATACCATGTTCAATAACAGGCACTGGGTATTCCAACAAGATTCGGCGCCAGCTCATAGAGCGAAGAGCACACAAGACTGGCTGGCGGCGCGTGAAATCGACTTTATCCGGCACGAAGACTGGCCCTCCTCCAGTCCAGATTTGAATCCGTTAGATTACAAGATATGGCAACACTTGGAGGAAAAGGCGTGCTCAAAGCCTCATCCCAATTTGGAGTCACTCAAGACATCCTTGATTAAGGCAGCCGCCGATATTGACATGGACCTCGTTCGTGCTGCGATAGACAATTGGCCACGCAGATTGAAGGCTTGTATTCAAAATCACGGAGGTCATTTTGAATAAACTTTAATGTCATAAGAATCTATGTTTTGTTAAGTTCATTTTGGTATATGAATGGTTACATAATTAATAAACTTGTTATAATTATTTTACATTAAACATGTGACAGAATTTATGACCTGACTAGGTATAATAAATCCCAAGTTTCACGATTGTTAATCAAGTTCCGTCCGTTGCCTTGGGGTGTTTCTTTTCGAGGTCGAAAACCTTCATTATGCATCCCGAAACTGAGGCTTGTCTTGAATATTAATATGGGGACATATAATGAAATATTAGGATTGGTATTTGGATGTTGGATGTCCTTTTTATTTGGACATTTTTATGTCTTGTTGAAATATTAAGAGATCAGATTTTAAATGTTTTATATTGTGCTTCGAAATTAATTTTGTTTAAGGTATCCTTAAGCTGCTTAAGCTGAATGTTTTTTTATAATTGAAAATTATTTTGAGAAAAACTTGGGAAAATATATTTGAATCGTACGGGGACGAGACAATTTTTGTTATGAGGAGAAATAATTTGTTGAAGTGTTTGTGGTTCTCCAAGACCTTTGGAGTCAAAAAATTTGTCATCATCTGTAAATTTTTATATCCTATTAAGCCACAGATGAAGTTTTGACAAAAGATCTTCCCTTTCGGTTTGGGGGAATTTTTGTGCGGCGCGTTCCAGGCTCGATCGCTGCTTGGGGAACAAACGAGAACAGCCACGAATGGCAAGAGTTTTTATTGGGGTCATGTTGACTTCACCGGTGAAGCTAGTCCTATTCAAATCTACTAACGTTTCGGAATGTGTATAGCTGGAGGTGAAAAAACGGTGAAAAAACCCCCGCAACACATTTTACCTATAATTCATGTATTGTGTGGAGTGTGTGAGTCTATAGGCTATGGGGCTCGGGCGGCATCCCTAAACCTATTTTTGTAACCTGCTGATGTAGCATTTGCCAGCATGGGCGAAGATTTCAGTCGCGTAAGTCAAGATGGGGCGGACGCAGGTTTTGTAAAGTGTCACCTTATTCTTAAGGGTCATTTTACTCTTCCTGCATATCATAGGATAGAGACGGCCAAGCATGAAGCGTGCTTTGTTCCTCACCATCCTGATGTGTTTTTAGAAGTACAAGCTGAAGGGAAAAATTATATTTTTTTTATGCTGATAGAACAAGGAAGAGTTGCATATACACACCGGTGTAAACAATATGCAGTTTTTGCATGTAGCGCCTTGTGATTATCAACGAAGTCTAGGCTTTAGAGTGAAAGCCTGAATGATGTGAAGTAATTAAATGAATAAATATAGTGGGATTATCGATAAATATTATACACTCAAACTCAGGATGAATTTCAAACCTGTAACCTGCGTAGATGAAGTAAAGCGACGTATGGGGATAACTAGAAAGGCAATGGACAAGCTGAAGAAAGTATGGAGGAACCGACACATCACAAGGGCCACGAAAATCCGGTTCGTGCAAACCCTGATATTCCCCATATTTTTATACGCTGCAGAGACGTGGATGCTTCGAGACATTGAGAAGAAAAAGATAGATGCTTTAGAAATGTGGTGTTGGAGACGAATGCTGGGAATATCATGGACAGAATTTCGGACCAATGCCTCCATCCGTGAAGAACTCCGCATCAAGCAGCATCTGTCCGCTTTGGTCCAGTCACGTATTCTCAAATTTTTCGGCCACGTTTCAAGGCGAAACAATGACTCCATAGAGCGTCTCGTTGTCCAGGGCAAAGTGGAGGGAACCAGATCACGTGGAAGATCACCCATGCGATGGACCGACCAGATCAAATCGGCTGTGGGCGGACCTTTGCATGAGTGCACCAGAATGTCTGTGAATCGCGAGAAATGGCGTAAAATCATACAGCGAACAATATCTGCCTCTAATAGTACTACCAGTTGATCACGACCGCTCTGTAAAGAGTGAAACGACTAAGAAGAAGAATCCCTGCAGGCGTTCCAACGTACGAAAGCCATCGCGCAAAGAGATCAGTTTTAAAGTTTTTGTAGTAAGAAATTAATTTTTTATATATTCGGCTGATTACAGAATAGTATAATATAAATTTTAAAAAGTAATAATATAAATTTTTCTTGAAATAAATATTTCAAGAAAATTTGCAAGCTGAGTACATAATAAATATCTTCGTTTGTCCGCCGCTTCGTTCGCTCAATTTTGCTTATTCCGTTGGACCCAAATGATTTTTTAAATTATAGGTATGATTTTTTTTCTTATAACAAAGCTTCTTCTTATATCAAGTACCTGCTAGCAAAGATCCGGAAAAATCATTCCAACCGTTTTGTTTTTAAGCCCCAACAGACCCATAAACGGACAAATTGTATTTTGCTTTTAAGCATCCTTCTTTCAAGTATCGATTTTGTAAAATGATAGGATTTCATATTGCAAAAATATATATAATTTCTGTATAGTCCTTAAGTAAGTAGCATAGTACTTGTATTATGAGTACTAAACAACTGATATAGTACTTATTTACTTTTGTTCTGCAAATATTTATATATTATATATAAACAAACAGACGCGGGACTAGAATTGAACCTGTAACCTGACAGGCGTTCTGACGTTAACCGTTACGGTATGGAGGTTGTCAAAAAATAGACTTTGTAATTTTATTTATTCTTATAGATTGGGATAATGGAAAATAAAACCGTGTTACATGATATTAATTACGTAGTCATGATTTTACCTTAATTTTTAAGGGACAGTGAGAGCATCTTATGCTCTCCTTGTATAATGGAGAAGAAAAAATTGGAAGGCAGATCCCGGGCACCGGAGTGACAGTTTGGGTTGCAAGCGGGGCTTAATGCTAGGATGATAATTACAATAACATTAAATTCACATTTTATATAATAAAATATATTGTTAACAGGAAAAGAAAGATCTTGGTGAGCTGATGCTTTCACTGTGTTACTTGCCCACGGCTGGGCGGCTCACAGTCACAGTGATTAAGGGCAGAAACTTGAAGGCGATGGATATCAATGGATCTTCAGGTAAGATAATGTCAATCTATTCAAAAATTATTTAAGGTACCTGGTAGCGAGGTACACTCGGAGACCAATTTAAGGATCCTGGGGTCGAATCTCACAGTGGCATGAACCACTTACCTCAGACGGTGAAGAAGAACATCATACCGAGGAGGAAACCTGCATACCAAGATCACCGGTGTGTGGAGCCCGCCAATCCGTCTTGGACGTGGTATACCGTCCGTTCCAGCAGTGGGATGGCATGGCCTATTATTATATTCGTTTAGAAATAGAATAATATGACAGACAGTTCTTGGCTCAGAACATTTATCCACATAATGTTTACGTCGTATATTTATTTTTTAAATGTTTAGGGATAAACGTAGAAGTAATCTTTAAGCAGGACATAAGTAGTTTTTATTATTGAAGTTTTAGTAGGGATCTCGTTTTTTTAGAGTAATAAATATAGTCTATGCTACTAGGTGATAATGCATTCTAATCCATCCTAAGCTTGGAAGAAATAACTTTTAGCGATAAGGCCGTCAATTGTACAATCTTTTTTGTTAGTTTTTGTCCAGTGTTGTATTTAATTTTATTATTATTCGTATATATTATCCTGCAATAAATAATATTTATTCATTCATTCTAATCGTGAAAGCAATTTTGAAATCAGTCTAGTAGTAGTTGTAAGTTTATTCGTGACAAAAAAATATTAATCTTTCTTCTTTATAATATTAGTATAAATAAACGCAAAAGGAAAATTTTGCAATAATGAAAATCACAATTTTTTTGTGATTTTTGGCAATTTTCTCAGAGTTTTTGCAATTTAATTATATATTTAAAACGGCTCATGGTCCAAACTTCAGATTCGGATTCAACAGATCAAAATACATGAAAATCAAGCTTGGTCTAGTTCCAATTTTTTTTTCATAATTAAAAAACCCAATTTTATACGTTTTTTTGCAATTTAATTGAGATTTTGAAGGTTTACGGTCCAAATTGACTCCAGATTCGGGTTTAGCAGGTCAAAATACATATTGGTAGGTAGGTGACTTCAAATGTACAAACCTGTTTTATTTTTTACCAAGTTTTGTAACTGGAATGTTTTTTGTAAAGCCCAATGATAAAAAAAAAACTTACGGTTAAAAAGAAACCAATAAATTTCATTGAAATTAAATACATATTCTTAAGTAGATTGAATTGAAAACTTAGACTAACAGTTAAAATCTACCAGCCAAGTATATTTTCCATCTAAAGTTTCAAACAAAGTCGCTATATTGAGTAGTGTTTCACCGGATATCCGGTCTTGAAACAAAGGAACAAAACAAAGTTGGCGTTAGAATATTAAGCTAGAACTTCAATAACTTTGTAAAGTTACGCTTGGCTACCTTTAGATTAAGTCTGAAAACGATATATGAAGATTAAGTTTTTACCTTTTGGCTGCCATTTGATCGTACATCTGTTTCCTCCCCTATTTATATCCGGTCGCGAAATTTTTACTCAAGAAACCGGGGTTTTGTGTCGAGTTTATAAGGAAACCTTTAGAGTGGACTACCTTTAACCAGTTGCTCTTTCTCATCTTGATAAAAGAAGTATACTAAAAAGTTGATATATAATACACATAAGAAGTCTAGAATCATGTAAGAAGACGGTAGAGTTCAGCTCATATAAAACTTAAAAAAGCTAAATAGCTTCTCCTGTGTCTGCTCCCAAAAAAAATTACGCCTCTCCTTTGATAGGTGATAGGCTGGTGATTACAGGTTTTTAATATAAGCTTTGGATGCAACGGGATTAGTAGTTGTTTAGGCCGTTAATACTAATAATAATATCTTATCTTATCTTATTTTGGGGCCGAGAAATATCTCGGACACTTCGACCCAATGGGATCTTTTGTGTTCCCCTAGATAGCAATCACTCCTCTCCAATCTCCTTGAAGATCTGCTTCATGAGCCTAACAATGAGGTATGGAGATAGGAGCCTGTAGTCTTCCGGTGTTGGATATCCTACCCCCAAAAGATTCATTCGCCTCCTGGCCAATGCATCACATGTACACAGTAGGTGTTCCATGCGTTCTGTATGTTCCCCACACAACCTGCACATGGGTGTCGCGGTTAGACCCATTTTCATGAGCATGTTGTTGGTTCCAAAGTGCCCAGTAAAGGCTCCAAGCAAGTAGCGTATTTGCCCCCTGCTCATGTTCCAGATGGATCCTCGTGCTTTGTACGTGGATCCCAAAAATTTTTTGGAGTGTTCCAGACCGATTCTAGTCAGCCAGTGTTGTTGTTGACTGCGGTCTGCAAAATCCCTGAATGTGGCCTTCACGAGGCTAGTCGGAATGCCTACACATGGTTCCGGACCCATAAAATCATTAGTTGAGCCCTCTCTTGCCAGTTCATCTGCCATTTCATTGCCATGTACTCCCTCGTGTCCCGGGACCCACATTAATCTTACCCTGTTATGCCTTCCAAGTCCATTCAAGGTTTGGATGGCATCCAGGACAAGTCTGGAGTCAACTTTGAAGGAGGCGATGGCCTTGATTGCAGCTTGACTGTCACTGAGAATATATATAGATTTGCCTCTGGTGCCTCTATCTATGTTCTCCTGAGCACAGGTTATAATGGCATATGTTTCAGCCTGGAATACACTTGCCATTTTTCCCAAGCTTTTACTACATTTGTAGTCTTTCGCGTATACTCCCGCCCCTGTACCTGATTCCATTTTGGATCCATCAGTGTACCATACCAGACTATTATGTTCCGGTGGATCTGGTCCCTTTGTCCATTCCAATCTTGTTGGAATTTGGACCCTGAAAAGCCTTTCAAATATAAACCTGGTTTGCATTTTATCGGATATCATATGTGTTATCCGATCCAGGTCCTCATTTCCATCGAATTTTGTATGGTTGGTTTTTGGCTTGGTGGAGTCCCATAGGCCAGCTACTGCAAGGCGATATAGTGCCCTCCTTGCCTCAAGTTCAACCATAATATGCAGAGGAGGAATGTTAAGATATCTCTCCATAGCTGCCGTAGGTGTTGTTCTAAAAGCACCCGTGATTCCAAGACACACCGTTCTTTGTAGCCTATTGAGTGTCTCTTTGCACGTAGTAAGTTTTATTCTGGGCCACCATACTACGCTGCCATACGTAATGATGGGTATTATCATTATCTGATAAAGCCATCGTATCACTTTGGGTTTTAGTCCCCAGGTTTTGCCATAAGTGGAACGACACATGCCAAATACTCTCAGAGCCTTCGCCATTGTCTTTTCCACATGAGTCTTCCACCTGAGTTCCTTATCAAGGGTTATGCCTAGATATTTGACCTCGGTGGACCACGACAGTTTGGTTCCATTAAGGGAGGGATTCCCTAGACTTGCTAGTGTCCTTCTCCTTGTAAATGGTACTATAACTGCTTTATTTGGATTAATGGAGAGGTGGTTCTCCATGCACCATTTCTCTGTTATCTTCAGAGCCTTTTGTAATAATCCAGAGACTATGTTCGGAAATTTACCATTGACCATTATGGCTATGTCGTCAGCATAACCTACCGTGTAAAAAGGTCCGGTGTTGAGTTTGGTTAGTAGTGAGTCTACTACCAGACACCATAATAATGGAGACAATACTCCGCCTTGAGGGCAGCCGCGTGTTGTTTTTGCGCTAAGTTTATCTCCCATTAGTTCCGATCTGACTAGTCTGCTTCGTAGCATATAGTCAATCCAATTGCATATAGTGTCACTGACACCATGTTCCTTTGCAGAATTGCGAATAGACTCGAAAGTTGTTTTGTCAAAGGCTCCCTCTATATCGAGGAAGGCCCCTACACATACTTCCTGTCCTTCTAGTGCAGCCTCAGCTCGGCTTACAACGTAGTGTAAAGCCGTTTCTGTTGATTTGCCGGGGTTATACGCACATTGTAACCTATGTAGAGGGAATTTCTTCAATGGCCCCTCTCTAAGATGCCTGTCTACCAGTTTCTCCAGAGTTTTCAGCAGAAAAGATGATAGACTAATCGGCCTATAAGCCTTAGCTTCTTCATAAGTGGGTTTTCCAGCTTTTGGTATGAAGCTAACCCTGACCGCTCTCCAAGCTTTGGGTACATAACCAAAGGCTATGCAAGCTCTGTAGAGCCTACAAAGATGAGGAGTTAGTACCGAAGTACCTTCTTGCAGCAATATAGGGTAGATGGTGTCTGGGCCGGGAGATTTAAAGGGTTGGAAGCCCCCTATTGCCCACTTTAGTCTGTTTTCATCTACCACTTTCTTTGCCGTGAGCCAGTCATTTTTGGTCGTATGCCTTGTGAGCTCGTCCCTTGTGACTGGTTCCTCTTCGTCGTCATTGCGCAATTTGCACCCTGGAAAGTGAGTCCTAAACATCACTCTAAGGGTGTCCTTTCCAGTTTCCGTAGACTCCCCATTGACATCTTTTACGGACGCTAGTGGGTTTGCCTTTGTCATGGACATTGCTTTGCACAACCTCATTCCGTCTGGTAACGATTCGATGGAAGTGCATTGCTTTCGCCAAGTTGTTCTTTTAGCCTTGCGTATCGCCGTGCTGTACCTCGTCAACATGCTAGAGTAGTCAGAAAAATCTTTTCTGGCTTTTGCATAGTTGAAGGCCTGTCGTGTTTCCCGGCGTAATTTCGCCAACTCAGGGGACCACCATGGTTCCTTTTTGCAAAAAGCCTTTTTCACTGGGCAGTTATCCTCCCATGCGCCTAATATGGTCTTCTTAATCCTGTCAGCTTCAAACTCTATATCTAATACGGAATTGAGCTTACCTCTCGGGCTTCCTAAATTAACTTTTAGGTCCCTCTTGTATAGATCCCAATTCGTATTTCTTGGGTTTCTTCTTCGTGTAGTTTCGGCTGTACTCGCCGTCCTATACCTAAAGCATATGTAATTGTGATCAGACAAAGAAATTTCGTCCGATACATGCCAGTTTTCAATGTGTACACTAGCTCTGTTAGAGGCCAGTGTCAGATCGATGACTTCAGCTCTCGCTGAATTCCTAAAGGTGGGTTTATTACCTGTGTTAAGGATTTGTAAAGAGGTGCTTACCGCAAAGTCCAACAGATCCTCTCCTCGTTTGTTGACATCTGAACTGCCCCAAACGATATGATGAGCATTAGCATCGCAGCCAAATATGAGGTCTAAGTTTCTTTGGCTGCCATAATCAACCAGTCTTCTAATTAGTGGGGTTACTGGTTCCTTTTCTTCGTAAGGGAGATAGGCGGAGGCTAGGATAATTTTCCTTTTCTCTGTACCCGTCTCCACATGGATCATAGTTGTTGTTAGATCCCTACAACAGAAAGTACGCAAAGGCATTGCCGCTATATTGCCCCTGATATATATGCAAGTCCTTGCGTCATTAGTTGGACAGTCATAGAGAATTGTTCCCCCTGTCCCACCTAGGCCTTTCACAGTCCCCTTATATAAATAAGGTTCCTGTATCAAGGCAATGTCATACATATTTAGCTTTAATTGCCGAGCCAGAAGGGCAGTGGCAGCTCTGCAATGATGTAAATTTATCTGTACACACCTTAGTCCCTCCATCTTGAAGTCTTGGTGGGTTCGCGTGATTGTAGGAGGTCCTCAGTGTTTAGGGTCCTCCTTTAATGCCTGGCCCTCTTCAAGAGTGGCCGGCGAGCGTAGGCCCTCCTCCATGGGGGCCGGCGAGTATAAGCCCAGGGCATGGAGGTCCTCCAGAATATCATCGGAGTCCTCCTCAGATTGCCTGGGCCCGTCCTCCGGTTCCTGCTCCACGCTTTGAGCCATATCTTCTTGCGTGGCCACCCCATCTCGTGGTAATGGTCCATCCTCGGAGGGTGCCTTCTTCTGCTCCGCGTCAGGTCCCTCTCCCTTATCTTCTTCCAGGAGTTTGAACGAGTATTGTTCAATTCCTCCTGGAAGAGAATAGCCCGAGGCCTTGATTACCCCAGCCGATGCTCTGTCCATGAGGACGATACGCCGGATGCCGGATTGCTCAATCAGCGTGTTCACGACTTTCCAGTCGTCCGTCCTCAAGTCCGGATTCAACCGCTGAAGCAGTCGAAGGGCTCGAGCACAATCTTTGAGGGCCAGGTTCCTGCTCTTCCATGCCATCTTCACTGGCTTTGGAAGGTCCCTGGCATCTATAACTTTGAGCTTCAGGTGCCCTAGTTCTACATTTTGGATGGCATCCCGAAGCCACTGTGCTGCATCAGAGTTGCCGCAGGAGACATGTACTGCACCCGCAACAACTCCGGGAGCAACCGTTAAAACAGGTAGAGGATCCGGGGCTTCCTCCAGTTTCTCAATTATGAGCTCCTGGATTGACACCAGATCCTCCACCGTCAGGTACTCTTTTGGGTACTCAATGGTAACGATGGCAAGTTTCACAGCCGCCACCGCGTCCCTAAAGGATCTGGTTGAGGGTGATGGCCCTTGGGCCTTCACCCTCTTGGCAGTCATGTCCTCCCCGTCGCCACTGAGAGCAGCGCGCGGCCTTTTGGATGGTCCTATCGTTGGAGTCCCATCCAAGGCAGCCTGCTGCCTGAGCTTCTGGCGCTTCTTCCTCTGCGCCCCAGATCGCCGAGAGGTGCTGCCTCCACCGGGTGCTTGTTGCCCGATGGACTGTACTGCGCTCCCGTCTCTCAACGGCCCCGCAGCGGTCCCACCCTTTGACAGTTCTTTGACAGTCCCGCCATGTGACGGTCCCGCCGCATTCCTGTCTCGGGATGGTTCCGCTGCAGGCCCGCTTATTGACGGTCCCGCTATTGAGAGTGTGGTTCCGGCTTGCGCCTGTCCCACCTTGCGAGGTGCGGGCCCGGCTTTCACCGGTTCCGCTTTGTGTGGTGCGGTCCCGGCTTTCGCCGGTTCCGCCTTGCAGGGTGCGGGCCCAGCTTTCGCTGGTTCCGCCTTACGTTGAGCGGTCCCAGCTTTCGCCGGTCCCGTCTTGTGGTTTAAATTTTTTTTGATGTTTTCCATAAAGGATCCCGATTAATTATTTCGTCTCTCAACTGCCCCACCCGCCATGGAGTGCTCAAACGGCGATGCTACGATAGCACCAGGGTTCCGTTGAGAGATATAGCCCCCCTCTATCAGTTGCCCACGAGACCGCACAGCACCAACCGCACCGCTACCACTAGCAATATGAGCGAGCACTGCCGTCTGCAGGCCCCTGATAGAAGCGAGCTAGCCTGGGGTCGTCTGACCGTACCCCGCAGCCGATTGACTGTAGCCGGCTCAGCTACAGCCTCCCGTGTAAGAGGAAATCCAGACCAAAGTAGTATGTTGCCTCAGAGACGTTAAACCGCCTACGCTCATCGGCTCAACCACCAGGACTCCTTCATCCCCCCGTACGGGTCCCCGCGCACGGCACAAACACGCGGGTGGTTGCGTCCTCCTCCTCACCTCCTCACCATCAGTCTTGATTGATGATGAGGCCGCACGTACCAACCACATAGTACATGCAGTTAATATATAATAAATAAATATATACTTTATATTAATACAAATACATAAAGAAGTATAATAAATACATATACATATACATAAACATAATAGAGTGGTCCTGAAAAGGCCCGTTTTATTCCCTCCCCAGCCCAGTTCCATTCATCGCCCATCCAAGATGCTCAATGACTAGAACCGGACCCTTCCCCATTGGTTGAAATTAGCCGTTAACTCCAAATGCTCACCGCAAGCGATGAGCATTGGGGGCCACCGTTGCCCGGGGTGCGCCGCAAGGAGGCTTTCAACATACACCCCAATAATAATATACTAATATTAAGTAGTCATGCGAGAACGCCTTATTCGCCATCTTCCTCACACCTCTACATCCTATGACACTACCCTAATACCCATTTCTCACCAAGAGATGGCGTGCTGCCGTGACGTCTATTCAGTGTGTGTGAAAAACCGTTAGGATCGATTGTGCCTGTGCACGCGCGCCTTTTCCTATAATTATTAAAGAACAGTTTCAAGTTATTTGGGGTGCATGTTATTACAGTTATTTTATTGTGCACCACGTTAGTAATAAGAATATAAAGGTGGACAACGGCAGTACAGAAAGAAGACCCTCGAGTTCGGTGAGTCCTTTTAAATTCCCGTCCTCTATCAATAGGGGGTTTTCGCATGACTACAGAGTTCACAAGTTACCAGAACCAGCGCCTACAGTAGTTATTAGTAGTCGTAGGATTAATATTCTAATATCAGTGTTAATAAGAACCTTTTTTGTTATTATAATAATTATATCATATAGATTAAGTGTTTCTTAGCAAGATGAGTTAGACAATCTTTATTAACAAAGTTTCATTTACAGAGCATCAAGGGTATATTAAATATGTAATGAAATATTAAGGTATGTAATGATCAGAATTCTCATTAAATTATTAAACTAATCATCATCATCACGTTAAATTTCGGTTGCAACACCAACTTCCGCTTCGGTCCCCGGGGTCCGCTTTCCGACTTTTTCTTCTCCACTTTATACCGTCTTCGATATCCCAGGTAGTGAATTCATTGGCACGCATGAGATTCTCGAGTTGCTCATACTATATATGTATGTGATTATTCACGGATATATGTAAAAAACATCTGTGTATATATTTAGATTTACGAAGTGCCTATGTGATTGGAGTCTGAATGATTCTTCGTTGGGGTAGATATTGAAAATCAGTATTGTCGATTTATTTTGGCGCAGCAATTTACTGAACTATTGAACTCGTATGGTGCTTAGTTTTAGTTTAGTATAATAATGTTTAAATCTGTAAATCACCAAATAAATACATTTTTTTCCTCTTGAAATATATGTTCACGATGGCGAGATTGGCCAAACACATATCGAGGTTGTCTTCTCCTTCTTTTGCGGCTACCGTATCCAAATCCACCGCAAACACGCTCAAACTACACACATAAATGATTAAACCTATGAAATCATAATTACCACACCAATAGTTTGCGAAGAGGGCCATCAAATTTTACGAGGTCTCATTAAATTTTCTAACTCTTCTCACGCGTTGATTTACGATCCAATTGGTTTAGTATTATTTTAGATAGTTTGCATTTTTTTTTAAGTGTAAAGAAATCCAATTTTCAATATTAATTGTAAGGCATGAAAGTTGAAATGATAGTTAATAGAGGATAGTGGAAGGAGATAACATGTTGTCCGGAGGGCAAATAACGACCTCCGGCCGCCGTAAAAAGCGGCCGTGGGCGGCCCCTCGGGGGAGGACCCGCCGCCCGCACTATTGCCGCGAGGGTGAGGGCTGCGTGCTGTTCCGCGGCCCCCTCAACTCCTAGAGTTGTTAGGAGAGCGCCGGGGGGACGAAACCCTGACCCCCTGGCGCCAACACTTTAGAAGGGGCCCGCCTCAAGACAAAGGGCGGGCCGGCGCCGGCCCGGGCCACGAGATCGGCAGGCCATATATCCGTGGGCCCGGGCGTAGGCGATAGGAGAACAGCGGGGTTTTTTAGTGGGTAGTCGGATGGCCAATCATCTTTCCCGGAGTCCCACATATCCCTCGGTCCCCCCGGGCCGGGGGAACCCATCAAGAGAGGTTTTTCCCCGAGACCAAAAAAAAAAAAAAAAAAGGAGACAACATGTTGTGCCGACTCTCCATAGCTTGGGACAAAAAAAAAAAAGGACAGCAAGAAGACAAGAGATTAATTTATCAGAATATGAGGTGTTTGCAGCGTTTTCAGTTGATGGTACATCTTATAGACATAAAGTGGCCTTACAGCTAAGGTTAACTTGATATATTATGATGATTGGAAAACCATATCTGTGGGTTTGAGCGCGTAAGCACTTTGTCTGAAGCTGTCAATTGAACGGTGCTGCAAAATCGATTTGGTGCCCGTTGTTAATTTACGATTTATTCTAAATCTTAACTATTGTCTTCAGCTCTTCTGGTTTTTTTTTTAATTTCATTAAAACATTTATTATTTGTGGGCGCTTTAACAGTCAACATGATTATATTAATTATAAATAGATATAGTAAAATAAAACCAAGGAATTACTAGTATATCTACTATATTATCAAGTATTAAGGACAGTAATCAAGACAGTAAATAAGTAAGACAGACAGTTTTATCCGTGCAGGGGCGGAGAAAGAATACTAACCTCTGTTAAACAACCCACCCTAGCTACGTGGTAGGGCCTCAAGCCCGTCTGGATGGCGACCACCTTTGGTCTTAAGTATGCCGCCATAATAACCTTGTGTTGTGTTCCGGCATTAGTGACCCAAGTTCCTGTACCCTTATGGGACAGCAGCGTGTTCGCGATGCCACTGGCATTGCAAACACCTATAGGCGACGGTAACTGCTAAATCCTAAGCGGGCCGTCAGCCTGTCTGCTGTCCTACGGAATAAAAAAATAAAAAAAAAGTAAAAGAGAAAAACATATATTATATAGAAAGAAGTACGTCACGTCTTGGCACTCGGTAAATGACTTGTGACGAGCGATTCCGAGTGAGCTCCCGAAACGCCAGAACTTAAGTTTATACATTTTAACCACGTTTAATTTCACATCGCGATATCACAATTTTAATTATAGAGAGAAAAAAGTAAGCTTACTTTTGCTTATTTCTTCAGGTTCCACAAAAAAGTATTTTAGAAAATATTGTGTTCTATTTAATTCTAAATGAAAATATCAATATTTAAATAATATAATTTTTTACTACTTAGTAGGTATGGCATTTAATGGGAGTAAAATCTGACATATTATTTGGGTAAAAGACTTAAGAATTATTTATCCTAAAAGCTAGCTTTTAGATAAAATCCGCCCATTGTCTTCGCGATTACGGCGCTCTTGTTATCCTCATGTCTTATTTACTTCTTCCATTTGTCAATTGTTTTTGGTAGAGCTTTTTATCTGAATAGGGATTTTAATAATGAACGAAAAGTGTAGCTCAAATTTTCAAACAGTAACAGTGCCTGGAATTTTATATAGTTCACTTTTAATATTTATCAAAAGTAATTTATGATGATTATTCGAAAAAGTCTATATGTATTTATTTACAAAAATAGTACTCATTAAATATTTTTTGAGATTTTTTCCACTAAAATTCCTTAAAATAAAAAAAGTTACGAAACTTGGCTTGCAGATTATTTTAAAAACGTAACCGTTTTCTTAGCTCTCCAATAATGGATAACAACTAGGAACTTATTTTAGAGAAACTGAAAAAAAAATTATCACAAAGACATATTCGAACTAAACTTAAAATAGCTGTTTACTAATACAGTAACCATACTGGCAGGTTAAGAAAAAAAAACAAAGTTTTCAAAGAGTTATTTTTTTCAAATATTTTCAAAACCTTTTGAACAAACCCAATGTTTTGTGTTACAAATTGGCGGCGTGTTTTTTGAAGTGAATACACTAACAATTGTAGTTTAATTTTTAATTTGAATTGAAATATAGAAGAGCTTGATCAAAATGAAGCATTTGTTTCAAAATTACACAAATGAAAAATACGCCGATATTGTGTTTTGTTACGGCTTTTGCAACGGTAACAGTGAAGCTGCTAGTCAAGATTATTCGCGTCGGTTTTCTAATCGCCGGTTAACCCATGTATCAGTTTTTAATGGAGTGTATAGGCGAATTCAAGAAACTGGTAGTGTCTAAACACTACCAGTCTGGCGCCTCTAAAGGCGACAAATTAATACCGGAAGACCCCCAGTCTATGTTGTTAATTACAAAGAGGTTATTCTGCAAGAATTTATCGATGAACCAACAATTTCGACAAACACCGTCGCCACACGACTCTGTGTAACACAATGGGATGAGTGGTCTACAGTGCATAATGCAGGATTCTATCCTTACCTTTATACTCCTGTGCAAGTTATTCATCAAGAGTACCCTGAAAGGAGAGTTGCTTTCTGTAATTCATGTTAAATGCGGATTTAGAAGACGTGTCTTTTTTGAAAAAAATCCTATGGACTGACGAATCCAAATTCGATCAAGACGGGATTACTAACTACCACAATGAACATTATGGAAGTGAGAAAGTGCACACAAATCCTAGTAAAAAGAGGCCAAAAGGGTCGCAACGTCGTTATTCGGTCAATGTGTTGTGGGAATAATTAACGACAATTTAATCCGACCACATTTTTACCGAGCAATTTAAATGCTGCACCTTACGAAAAATGTTTGATAAATGAAATGTTTGACCACCTCGAAGACATGCAGGCAATACATGATATACCAGCAAGACGGATGTCCTGCACATTTTAGTGTTAATGCTAGGCGATGGCTCAGTAGCCATTTTACTAATCGTTGGATAGGGCGAGAAGGACCCATTCCGTGGCCTGCTAGACGTTGATTTTTATGTCTGGGGTCACATGAAATCCTTAGTTTTCAACGTCTCGCCTGAATTATCCTCGGAAGAACTTAAAACAAGAATAATTTGACTATTTCGGCAGTTAAGTTACAACTCAAAAAAAAAATGCGACTTTGCGTACGCTATAGAGGAAGTCACTTCGAGCAAGAATTTTAATTAGGCTAAATTACAAAATGTCTTAATTGTTACTTATTATTAATTGTTATTACTACTAAACTGTTACTGGTACTAAATTTTATTAAAATTTGTATTTTTATTTTATTTACATTGGTTTTTAATTAATTTTATGGAAATTTAAAGAACAACTTTAAGTTTAGTTCAAATACGAATAGCCAATTGCTTCCTTTTTGCTCTTTTTGTTTCAGTTTTTTGATTTAATTTCCTAGTTGTTATGCATTGTTGGAGAGCTAAGAAAACGTTATTGTTTTTAAAATAATCTGCAAGCCAAGTTCCATAACGTTTTTTTTTGTTTTAAGGCATTTTAGTGGAAGAAATCTCTAAAAATATTGAAATAATACAGATTTTCATCTCGCATTTTTATATTTGGACCGATAATTGTTGTTTTAATATTGATAAATAACCAGTGTTTAATCGTTTTTATAAATCAGAAAAAATTAGATTTAAATCGATACTTCCTTTTTAAATAAATTTTTTATAGTGAATTTTTGACTCATTTGAAAAAAGCAAAAAAAAAACATGATAACTCAAAAATGGTTTACTTTTGCATAATTCATGTGGGGGTTAAAATTATTGCAAATAGTCACTTCTATCACCTCCTAACGGGACTACGTCGAATTACCAATAACCCTGTATTTAAAAATATCATGCATTATTTTATTTCATCGGGTAGTGGATACCTTTGCTCATAATATAAAATCTTGATATTTGCCTGTTAAAAAAAAAACTCGAAATAAACAAAAATGAAGCAAAGTTGTTAAAAAGCAACTTTCAGATAAACATTATTCGAAATTGGATTTCTTGACATTTTAATTAGTTTTGTTTCAATAAAACTTTATTAAGACTTCAATTTGTACTGTTAAAGTTTGAAACTTTAAATGACGGACGTGTGAGATGACTTGAAATGTTTAAACAGCTTTATTTGATTAAAATAAGTGACTGTAAGGAGTTGCACTCGGATTAATTTGGTCCTGGTCAAAAATGGTAGTATTACCTACACTCTATAAAAGGGAGTTATATAAAGGGAGTTAAGGGAGCATTGTTAAAAATTTTCTTTCAAATCTAGGAGTCAGGTAGTCCTCAACAAACTTCTGTAAAAAATAATTAATTATTAACTGCTGTGATATGTATCTTTTATATTTAAAATTTGTATGTCATGTATAAATAATTAAATAAATAAATAAATAAATTTAAACACATCTATTTAAAGTAATTTTTAGGCTCGTGTAAAAAAAATTGAACCGTAATGTCAATCCTTTCAAAATCAGTCTACTTTGGGTTAATGCACCTAGTGTTGAAGAGAAAAAACTATATAAATTATACAACAATGCAAATAATGGGTCTTATTTTTCCTGATAGTTTATAAATTAGTAAAAATAATTTTTACTTAGGTTCTCTAAGAAAAATAACCCAAATCAGAAAAAAATATAAAAATTTTAAAATGAGGGTAGACTCAAATAACTTAAATATTTCTCAAGATGTCGTCGTTGGCTAGTTCGCGAAATCTGGAGTGTAAAAGCGAAATCTCAAGCAAGAAAGGTCTTTAACATCAGTTTTTTTACTTTGATATGAAAAAAGAAAACATACGTAAAAATATATAAATATCTCTCTGACTTACTCTAATTCCGATGAAAGATCACATTTGTCCAAAAATATGCCACAAACCACATTTAGGAACAAATGTGCTTCATTTATATTATTTTACCGAAAATATTCGTCTCTATTACGCTTATTTCTTGTAAGTCTGTATAAATTGGCCGTTAGCAAAGGAAAAGTACACGCAAATCATATGTTTATGTAATTTTCGTATTAGCTTCCTTAATATAACTTTGTGTTCTTAATTTTATTATATATTATATTATGTCTAGTATTACATACGTCAAAGCAGTGAAATTTAAGTACAATGTAGTATCAGGTTGATACACGTTGATCTGAGACCTATTATTGTTGGCAGGGTCATTCTCGAAATTTAAGAATTCTATACCTTGGAAATAATAATATTAATTTTATACCTTATAATAACAGCACGTAGAGTCCCATTGTTGGGACCTCTCCCTAGAGATAACGGACAGTATACCCGTCACGCTTTGGCGGATTGGCGGGTTACACATACCGGTGATCTCGGTATTCAGGTTTCCTCACGACATTTTCCTTCATCGATGATACATGAAAATAACGTTATGCCACCGTGTGATTCAAACCCGAAACCTCTAGATTGATCTTTGAGCGTAATACTGCGCCATATACCTTCTTATTCCTTAGTATGAAGAAATTTTTAGATAAGTTGGTAAGGTAGTATTTGAGGAATTTTTTCAGAACTTCTGTTTGCTTACCTCAATACATTCAGGTGAAAGATTTCAAACCATGAGCACTTTCGATAGTGATGTACGCAGCTGAGACGGATTAATTCGAAGTGATTCAGTGGGAATGGGGTTTTTTTTTACGAACAAAGGAGGTGGTAGTCTCGTTGACTGCAAATACGGCCGAATCTAACTTTATTATGGATATGTCGACCTCCGTGACGCAACGGCTTACGTACATCAGAATACACGTGGGAGGCCCGCAAAAGAAAATGAACTGTTTAAAATGTTGGGGTTATATTCTTATATGCGATAAATAAAAATCTCAGAACTCGATCACAGTGCCACCTACCGGGTCCAATTGAGAATCTAAACCATTCTCGAATCCACTTAAACACACACAAAAAATTTTAACAAAATTGGTCCAGTCGCTTAGGAGGAGTTCAGTGAATACACATGCACACGCACAGAAGAATTATATATATGAAGATATATTTATTATAATTGTAAGTATTTATTTAAAAAACAAAACTATATCAGTTGTACGATGCCGGTCACGGACCGGAAATGCACCGTACAGGGATGAGAGGAATAGCTTGAGAGCAGTGGACTGTATGAGAAGGGAGAGGGCGAGGAGCGGGGGTTAGAGATATGCAATGCCTTGCAGTGGGCAAAGAAATTTGCACTAACCTAGATTCCACCACTTCCCGGTTCGGGTCTGGTCCACTCGCGGAGGAACTGTTGCATGACACCAGCTAAATGTCCCAAACTAGACACTGAACACACAACTGATTGAATGGCCAATGAGAGTTAGTACTCGTAAGGTATAACTGAAGCGAACTGCGCACGGTGCAGAGAGTGGTCTTCAGGGAGGTCGAACGTCGATCATCCCGCGCGTTTAGAGGCCCACGCGATACTACTTCTTCAGAGAGGTCGAATGTCGACCGTTCCGCGCGTTTATAGGCTGACACGATACTACGCGATACTACTTTCGTCCCATCCTCGCTTTTTCCATTTACTTCATCGAAAGTGAGGGTAGATAACAGAAATCAGGAGGCGAGATTTCTACGATGCTTTATGCAAGGATCGAATATAAGTAATAAATTAAGTATCTAGCACTACCTAAGCGTCTTAATTTGGGGCTAAATGGTACTGTGTGAATTATTATAGCATATTTCTTATTTTTTGAATGTTTTATAAATAACAATTGAGTAATTTACAGGAAATACTTTATTTAAATAAGCTGGCATTAGTTTCCTAAAATTTCAAGTAATCTTATGTGACTCAGAATCATTGCTTTAATTTTTTTTAAAACAGTAACATTTATACAATAGCACTATGAATACAATTGTACAATAGAAAAGTATTATAACAGTTATTTAGAAAATAAGTTGTAAAACAAAAATCTCCTAAACATTATTTCTGTGTCGCAATTGCGAGCGAAGTTAATGTCTCGTTTCTTGTATAATTTCTGTCCGGAGTACTTCACATGGAAAAAGGTTTTCCACGATTTTCAGAATTGTCGGCTGCTATCAGCCACTGCTTTGTAATATACAAAGCGATTATATTTAACACAAAGATATAAATGGCTTGAAAATTTTTACGTATTTGAAGACAATACTATATATTGCAGTCCATTATTATCAATAAACGAGTGCTACCATCCAACCTTTTTACGTATTAAGGAAATAAGTCCCCAAAAGACCATCAATGATAGAACGATGACTAAATTCATTCATTTATTTAAATCAGGTCTGATATTGTGAGACCCATAGATTTACATTACATTAAATTACATAATTACAACATAAATATAACAAAAATTAACAAGGACAAAATTTTATTATAACAACCAAAAAAATATATATTGTTACATATATGTGAAACGAATTCTGTCTGCCTGTTACGTTTTCACGCCTAAACCGCGGAAACAATTTTGATGAATTTCGGTATAGAGATAGATTGGACCTTGGAAAAGGCAGTTGAAACAGGGATGAACGTAATTAAATTATTTTTTTCAGTTTATATGCAGTGCCGGATTAATCATATAGCAAGAGTAGCAATTGCTAAAGGCCCCGCGCAAAACGGGGCCCCGCATATTTAAACCCACTCATCTCGGTCTGAGCGTAATATTTAAATGAAACTTATTAACACGTGGTAACATAATATATTGAATTTATTTGATGTTACAAAAAGGTGAAACGTTACATCTTTTTCTACTAACACAATCTACGTTATACAATCCGTTACCCCTATTATTTCCTGGCGAAAATAAAACAGAATTTCATACGATAAAAGCACATGTTACAAAAAGTCACTCGTATAAATATGAAGAATTTGAGTCAGTCCGATAATGAGCTAGAGCTCATTATCGGGCCGCGGACCGACTCAAATTCTCCTGTAGACTCGAGACACCACATCAGCAAAGTAGCCAACTGCAAGATCATATCCGACGAGACTGTCACTGCACAACACCGTCTTCATGTCATGGACCTCTGCGTGAAACCCAAAGACATATTGAGCGCTTCCATCACCGAATCAGGTGGTGGCTACTTGATGAAGTCACGTCCCAGGAGCTCGCTTGAGCCATCGGCGACAAGTGCATTGGTGATGTAGTTTTTACGTTGGTGCTGTAGTTTGAGATATGGAAGCACACTTGCGCTTAGGTGCGGAGTCCTGTGAAAAGATTTGCTACAGGACCCGCGCTTGCTTAATCGGGCACTGTTTATATGCCAGAACAATGTTTGCCGGGTCAGCTAATATAAAGTATTATTTAGAGTATGTCACAATTCAGATCTATGAACGTTTTGATTGCTGCAATGCCTCATGTAAGGACAACCTATTCGGCAGATATCATAGATAGGACGGTGTAGGCACTGTTCCGCACCCTCTGCACCAAGGAAGCACACCGATGGCGCATCACGCTCTGGAAGCAGCCAATGCGCGTTAGAGCGAACATGCCCGAGGCCCCCAAATGCATTTTTATTACGCGTTATATCGCTTATTGTAGGCAAAGAGACCTGCCGCTTTTCTGAAAATAATCTGTCCTTAAAAAAAGACGTTTTGTTTCCTTAAGACTTCTCCCAATAATTTTTAGACTTTTTAGTATGGTTATTTCAGCAAAAACCGAAAGTTCTCTCCGTGCAGAGGTGGAGTAAGAAACTAACCCTTGCAGCCGGGGTTAGCCTGTGGTAAAAGGCGACAAAACAACTCACTCTAGCTATATGATAGGGCCCCAAGCCCGTCTGGATTAATAACGAAAATTGAGAAAGGTATGCTGAGATGGTTTGGCCATGTTGAGAGAATGAATGAAGAACGATTGACGAAAAAAGTGTATAAGGCGAGTGTGAATTGAAGTGTTGGAAGGGGTAGACCTAGGCGGACGTTTCGAGACCAGATCAGGGCCGTCTTGAAAAAAGGCCAGGTCAAGAGTACCTTAAACCAAAGGGCATGTATGAAGGGAATAATGAAAGTAGACGAAGCGAAACAAGTATGTAAGGATCGTAGCAAGTGGAAAGAAGTGGTCTCTGCCTACCCCTACGGGAAAGAGGCGTGATTATATGTATGTATGTATGTTTATGGAATACACTTTTTATTATTATTTTTGGATACTAAAACCTAATAAACAAATCAGAATTGTGTTAACAAGATTGTTCACTAAACGCATTGTCATGATCTTGGTAGACAAGGTCCCTAAATTAGTCTCTCACCTAATTGTTCCAGAGTCATGGCATTTACGAGATTTCTAATTAGTCTTAATCCATCGAGGAAAAGCCTGTGTCAGAGACGTCCTTTATTGTAACTTCCACAACAAAAGGATCTATTGCATAATTTACTATTTTATTTGTAGATGTTAATGCTGATATGTCGACGAATAGTGGAAAGAAGCTGTTGACTCCATTTATAAGTACGTAAGAAAAAACAAATAATTAGGTATATTCTTTTCCCGTAGATCCGTATGTGAAAATCTGCCTCATCTGCCAGGGAAAGCGTATAAAGAAGAAGAAGACAACTGTTAAGAAGAATACGCTCTGCCCGGTGTACAACGAAGCCTTGGTATTTGATCTGCCCTCGGAGAATGTATTCGATGTTACTCTTCTCGTCAAAGTGATTGACTATGACAGGTAGGTTTTTAAATAGTTGATGATCATGTCACGATGTTCAATTTACTCTAATTGTCCTTTATGATGAACCATATGTGAACCTTTATGATGTTAAGCCTTTTTGTCTGGTGTAATCCATCTACCAGGTACCGTGGAGGTGGTATGACTAGGTCTTTGTTCTCTTAGTAAGTAGCCGGTGGCCATATCGGCGAGGGCAAGCCTTATTCAAATTGGTCTCAATGTCACCGAAATAAAGGTTGCCACGATTACCGAAGTTCCTATCACGTACCTTCCGCGTCATTCCACACTTTCATTAAGTAGTATTAAACTGATACAAGCTGAAACTGCGTATCACGGTGTAAATATGCTGCAGTCGATATGTTGACGTAATAGTATCTAGTTAAGAACTCCCGCATTACTGTAATATCGCGGATATATGTGTTTCAGGAGTGTCGCCTTCGCTGATATGGCCACATTTTGCAAATCGTGAACTAAATTTGGTAGCCGGCTATTTACAAGGGGAAAAATGTCTAGTCTAGACATAGAAGGGGTAGACCCAAAAAGTTTTACTTGACGTTCTAAAGAGTGATTTGTGGCACGCATATTTGGCACAATGTACTCATTGCCAGGGTTACCAAAGATCGTTCGAAGTGAAAAAGAAAAAGTAGGAAAGTTCCTGTTCGCCTAAGCGGAAGTTTGAGTTCCAACCGAGATTTAACGCTATAATGATAAATAATTATAATATAAATATTTATATTTAGCGGTTAGGGAAAGGGTGGTGTTATAGATTCACACTTAAGCCAATAGGCTCACAGAAATTCAGCCCTTTGACAATCAGCAAACTTCGGGCTCCAAAGCTTCTAATGAAAGTTGAGTCATCAATTTAAGATACTTTAAAACGCGTTTATTAATTAAACTTACCTGAAATTTCATTGAATAAGCAACTTTATAATCTTTTCAATAATTTGTCACAGAAGATGTCGTAGACTGATATTAAATTAAAAGTTGTCGATTTCGGCAAATATATTTTATTCATAAAATAATTGGAAACTTGCGTTTTTCGTTTCGTTTATTTATTCTATAATTGAAGCCAATATAGTATAGGATTGTGAAGTATCAATATTATAATCACAAACATTCGGGAGAACTTGTTTCGTCAAAGTATAATTTTACGTAGTTTGGTCGTATTGTGTTTGAACATGATACGATTTGTAAATTTAAAATATTATTTTAAAATCAATGACCATTTTCGAAATAGATTGCCGCTTTTTGGAGTTTACTCCTTAAGAATCGATTTTCATATATAAGGCGCCCGGTATGAGAAAAATATGAGAGTAAAATCTACTAATGAATGACCTCGTTACGTTTTTGGTGCGCGTGCACCGGAACACATTAAACAAAACAAAACGATGTGTCTCTCAAGGCAAAAATTAATTTGTTTGTTACAAGTTTAAGATATAAGTTGTTTAACATATGTCTTTTCATTTGTAAGTAACAAGGGTAATTTATTGCTTTGCTCATTTTATATGACGAATGATCGTAAGTATTAGATAATGTTTTGGAGATTTGTGACTTTATTACTAGGTGCCATAGTTGTAATTAGATTGAACTAAAAACTGTTTTAAAACTTTTTTTATATATGTATATTATTTTCATTAATTTGTTAATTTACCCTTTAATAAACTCTTTTTGCGTATGTTTAGACAATCGTACTTAAGTAGTAAACTCCAGTCGTGCGTCGCAGCTGACATACACAGTTTTTTTTGTAACGATAAAAGTTTGAATATGTTGATTGTTCTTCGATTCGATCATTATCTCTTCTATTTATTTATGGCTTTCAAAAGCAACAGTCCTATGAATACTTTTACCCTTTTTTGAGGGACGGAAATAAGTAACGCACACCCCGCGTAAAAATAAGCGGCGGGGTATTGTATCCCCGTGCAATGCGCTCGTACGTTTCCACACTAGGCTGGGAAACGCATGTCACGTGTTCTTTCGCATTCGTTGAGTGCTGAGACTGTTAAGCGTGCTGTTAAGTTTTCTTAGATTTTATTTTCAACTTTTTAGGTCAATTAACTATAAAATATAATTTATTTGTTGTCAATTCCCAATCAGTAAATTTTCATTAATTTAACGCTTTCTTCCGACAGTTTTATTAATTAAATGCCAGATGGCAATTAGGCAGAAGGAAAAGAAAGCGTTAATCCTGATAAGGACTATGGGACAAAATTATTAAATTTGTGTACTGTCATCAGGTGTCATCAGGGTAAAAATCGAGTCCAAAAATTCCGTTACATAGATAGATACATACAGATCTAGTTAACATAAAGCGTGTAAAAATCTCCACACGGAATGTGTTATCAGCAAATTTTTCTAGGACCTTGCTTTTTGTCTTCACACAGCGCCATCTAGTCAAAAAGTAAGTAGCATAGCACTTGTATTATAGTACCCATGACAAGATAACTACACATATTTTTTTTGCAAATAAATACATACTTTACATACATACCCAGAAGTCATCGAGCCGTTTTTATAATTTGCTTACGAATAACTTATAATACGATTAATTCATAATTGGGGAAATTCGTTCATAATTTCCACTCCCTGATCAATTAGTCGATATATTATGAAGACGGTATTAATTTTCTGTTACAAATAATTTTACGGTTCAATTTATTCAAGATCCAATTAATGATAATGATGTTAATGTTAAAGAGACGTCAAATTATATAACGTGCTACATAATTTTGTAATACTTTTGTATGTAAGAAAACTGGCTAACTCTTTAAGCCACTTAAGGCCTCGATGAATGACTCTTGAACATTTAAGACAACCTAAGTGTTTAAGAGTCATTTTTTTACTTCTAGCCGCCTTTTCTCCTTGTAACAGCGAAACGCGATGTGAAGCGGTAGTAATTTTAGTTCGTATTATAGTTTTTAATAATAATTAAGCTTGAGAGAAAGAACAATATATCCACCACACTGGTGAATACGTGATATCATAACGTCATCATAACGTGAATACGTTGCGTGATGAATAAATAAATAATAAAATAATAAATTTTAATATTGAATATTTTGCTTGTCCACAGGCTTAGCCCAAATGAGTTGATCGGGTGTACGGCGATCGGTTCCTCACTGATCGGGATAGGCCGCGATCACTGGTTGGAAATGCTGGACAATCCTCGCAAGCCTGTCGCTCAGTGGTACCCTCTCAACAAGAGCCTTCCAACAAATATTACGTTGCCCACTTCTGATCAACAAAACGTTGCGCTCAATTGTTTGAATGGAAGGTAAGATTGCTAATACTAGTATTATGAAACTGTAAATGATTTCCTCACTTCTTTATTGATGTCTTTATCACGCGCTGGCTTAACATAGACCGCCAACCGGACGCCGGGCGCCCACTCACCAGTTAACGTCTTCTTCATTTGTCCCCACTCTACACTACGGAAGTGATTCTCATTGGTCGTTTATACTCCGGAAGTGATCTCATTGGATGTTTTAAATATTAGTTAATGTTGCCAATAAGATAATTTTAAATCGTAATTGAGTTTTGTATGAAAGAAACGTTATTATAAACATCACGACACTAGTTATAAAATTTTATCATCTTTTTCTATTACAAACCTTTGTTTCAATCATGACATACCATGTATCTATTTATTTTATTTATTTATTGATAAGGTATACAAACATTAAAATCTTAAAAATGTATCAAGCTAATAAGTACATACACGAAAATTGCTGGCTTAAGGTGGGGGGTGTAAGGATTCACTGCCAGAGATGCTGAAAACCGTGTGAAGTGGAGAAGAAAAAATCGGAAAGCGGACCCTGGGCACAGAAGCGATTGGGTTGCAACCGCTAGGATAATGACAATGAAGCTAATAAGTAAATATGTCTTTCACTTCGCATAGGATGGTCTTTGTTGTGAGTCTTATAGCTTGTATTAGTCAGCATTTTTAACAAGCGTTTCTCGGTCAAATCTTTATAATGCATCTAAATGCATAAACGACAAAATACATTTTACCTACTCGTACATTCCATTACGAATTCCTTCTCTGGTTAGAGTGGTAAATAAAACATCGATCAAATTAACATTTAATCAACTCATGGGTTAAGGTAAACCTACTCTATCGATATTGAGGTACGTGGCAGCCTTGAGCAAAATACCTGGAGATAAATTTAGAGGTCACTCAATATGGCATCACTTAGGTAGTTTTCTTTACGTATAGTCAATATTATAACATAATTGCCACTTACCAAGGGTCCCAATGGTACAGGAAAACAATGTGCAGACATTTGTATACGGAAATTACCGGCATGTGTAACCGGTTAATCCGCCATGGACGTAGCGAGCCGTTCCCTCTAAATGGAGGTCTGGTCCAACAGTGTGATGTCATGTCCTGTTATTGAGTTAGAAAGAGGAGCTGATTTTGTATAATACTTGCAGATGAAGAGGCAAAACTTCGGGTGAGATGAAAAAGAGCGTCACTATAGAGATGGGAGGCACCTCTAAGTGGTTCCAAGTACCGCTTGGGCAGATCTCCAGTTGCCAAACTTGTTTTCCGTCAAACAAAGATTTGTTATTTTTTATGCAATAATAAACCATATTAACAGTCAGATAAATGAAACGGCGGGTTCAGTGTCTTTGTATGGATTCGAAATCCGCAGGAAAATATTTGGGAATAATTTATTATTGTACGAATGTACACGTCGCCAATAGTAAGAATTGGAAAATAAAAATCAGGTTTTATACTATATTATACAAAGCATAGAACTCTGTTTAAAATATACTAAGCATATGTAGCTTATTAACTCTAATTACAAGAAGTTGATCAACTGCACGCTGCCCCATATGTGTGTACCAAATATCAAATAAACCAAACTATCTCACCAAACTATTTCCGAACAGATTAATTTTGAATTTAAAAATAGACATTACTCATTTTTTTATTATTATTTCTAAGTTTAAAAGTAAACAACAAATTTGTTTAAACGCCTATTATCTATGAAAAGTATTATCTAGACGTTTATACACATACCGGTAAATACTTAAATATATGTAGTGGCAATCGAAACTCGATGTACTCATTTCTTTGATATTGCTTTAGTATAAAAGCTTTTAGTAATTATTTTTCAAAGTAAAATTAAAACATCTGTTTGGCGTTATTTAACAGAAAATATTATGTGATTAGAGGAAAACGGTTGTATGTCCATTTATAGTAGAGATACACGTTATTATATGTTCAAATAGAAGTGATAATGTAGTATAGAATTTAGTAACTGTTCATGTAGAAAAGAGTTTAATCAAGGTTTTAAAAGATCGCTTTTGTTTTCTAGATTAGATTATGAATGGAGAACGTTGTTGGTTTAAATTGACATCTTAAATATTCGTACATACAACACGGAAATATAGTAGCAACGAAATCCTTCTTGCTAAGTTTTAATAAAAATATTCTTACTGTATATGTCTGGTGATCTTGAACTACTGATCTCTTGTTCATCAACCCAAGACGCCAGCCGATTAATAAATGAGCCTTTTCAATAATAAAAACATTACAGTAGGGACATTACTCTTGCAGCTCTCACCTGAATCACACCGATAAAGAATTTCAGTTTAAAAAAAGGATTACAACTTGGCTAAAATAAGGTTTACCTAATATACATATATGTATAAGATATATGATTTTTATAGGTTGGCAGTAAAAATTACTCTTTTACGCAGTTAAAACTGCACAATAGTCGTTCTTATCGCTAAGAAGCGATCTCTTCCAGGCCAATTTAAAGTTGTATACCATTCGAAAGACATTAAGTTCTTCTTCTTTACGGACGAATACTTCATTGCTGAATGCCGTGTCCTTGAAAATCAACCGTGGCCCGTCTCGTAAGCTGTTTCCACTTCGTCCGGTCCTCAGATTCTCGAATAGCGTTGCTATTGGGAGTCCGGTGAGAGCGGTTACTTGGTTACATCAGCGGCTAGGTGATCGGATACGGGGTTGCTTTCCTTCCTTGCCCTTTACGATCAGCTTATCCAAGTCATCCGGCTGTCGTCGGCCAATGTGACCAAACGCATTAGGTTCACTTCAAGCTATATTACGTTTGGTAATAAAACTTCCACATGATCATGATATGTGTACAATGAATATATGTTGAAAATTGTAATACAAAAATAAAAGCGGTCTTTTAGACTCACGTAGTTTCAATATAAGTTTGATTAGAGTGTAGATGTTACAAAATGTAATCCATCATATCATTTCTCTTGATTTTCCCTCTTGAGCGGCGCATGTGCTTTCAAGTGCGTATATGAGGTGTGTAGAGTGCAAAACCCGCTATAACAATATTTTTTGGAAACTCGTAAATTGAACTAAACCTTGATTTAGTGGGATTTGATTCGAAATGCAAAATAAAAGGTTGAATATTATATTGGAATATATATAATATACAGGCATTTGTGCATTAAAAAGTTGATAGATATGTAGTTTAGAGTGTTTTCTAACAATATATTGTCATTTTGTCAAAAACCGTTTTAACGGGTCTTGCGACTACAATCATTATATCATTCAAACGCACACTGTTATCAAGACTTATTCACGATGCCATTTATATTAAGATAATAAATGTTGTATAGTTGTTGTATGTAAATTAATATATTTATCCAATATATGTTGTATTGATGTTATATATATCCATAATTTTTACAATAGATTTCTGCATTTATATGTATTTTTAACCTCTGAATGTTGTAAACATTCTTTCTGTATTCGACAATAATGTAGTTTTGATCCAATACTCTGAATTGTTTTTCGAGCTAAATATATATAATATAAAATTATTGTATGTTATCTTCTAGATATGTTATCTTCTAATCTTAGTAAGATAAAAATGAAGCTTTAAATCGTGTTAAAATTTTAAATATAAAATATTATATTTATCATAACTTTATATACCACAAAGATAAAACTACATGTAGTACGAGTATCAATGTTTGTATTAAAATGAACAGAATTTTAAATACTACAATATAATATATGTTTTTTTTAGCTTTCAGTAACTTTTATTATTATATAATTCAAATTAATAATACGTGTATTGTTAAAAATATTTACACATAGAATTAAGGATAGTACGTATTGATGTTACTCCTTTTCTACTGAACTGTCCATGAAGCGAGAATTCCAGGGTCAAAGACCTTAGGGTAATTTACCTTTTTTTTGGGAACTGAATATAATATCGATTATTTAAAGGTATATTGTAAAATATCACATGAGTCATATCATGAAATATATCGAATTATGCGTCATGTACAACATACTTGTTGGAGCAATGTGGCATATCAACACTTTGTAATTTATTGTAACAGTGAGATAATTAAATAAAAAAAGACGTATTAATAGTATACCTGAAAGGATCCAGATATACCGTTAATAGGTCTGTTTCTTCTTTCATAATAGGAATGTATGTTAATAGATTAATAAACATGTGGTGTGTATCGCCGATTTGAAAAATAGAACATATTTAATAAATAAATATATAAAAATAAGGCTCGTTTAGAAGAGAATAGTATATTAAAATAAAGGTTTATATGTCGCAATGTTTTGACGGTCAGGAAATATGTAGAATAGAGGGCGATCAGATTTCATTCACAGGCTAATCTGTTGTGTAGCATCTTTCTAATACGCAAAATATTTTGACAACTATTTAAAATAAACTGGAAGAAAATTAAAAGGTATGGTATATGTTATATGATAGGTGTGATCATTCTTACAGTGTTAAAGCCAAATCTTGATATTATATAATATGATATAATATGATAATAAATGTTTATATATGTAACTTATAAAATCTGTGTTAGTGTGAAAGCTCTCTTTATACAATAGTATGACTGATTTTATAATAACGCGTATTTAATTCATATTTATCTTAAGGATTTACTTAAAATTCGCACGAATAAAACTAAAAAAAAAAACATTTATTGAAAATATGTGCAAATTTTTTACAAAAGATTGCCGTAATTTTTTCTCTTGTTGTGGAACAGCAGATGTCGTCTATGGATGTTTATGATGCCGGGGGCCTTGTAAGGGACCTGGAATCAAGCCGCAGGAGTCAGTAGTATTCCACCCCAGCACGGAGAAAACGTCATATAATAGTTAATATCTCTCACATACTATCTATGCAAAGTATGCATATTATAATAGTAAATTGGACCGATCATCATGAAATGATCGTGGTAATTTACCGTTAAAAATGACCAAGCCGATTTCAATATCTTAACAAAATTTTCCACGATAGTCCTAAGTAAATATTTTAATATTAAGAGACCGCAAGAGTAAGCAGTAGCTCGGAACGTCAATTTATAATTTCATTTAGTCATAGCTTGCGGCATTAAAATTGTCTTGAGCCCTTTTATATGCTAACTAGCTGTGCTCGCGACTCCGTCCGCGTGGAATAGTGTCGTGGAATAGTGACCTTGTCACTAAAGGGTATGAAAAATAGATGTTGGCCGATTCCCAGACCTACTCAATATGCTCACAAAATTTCATGAGAATCGGTCAAGCCGTTTCGGAGGAGTACGGGAACAAACATTGTGACACGAGAATTTTATATATAAGATTTTGTAGTTGACGATCTTCTAAACAATTACCTACCTAAAGTTATTACTTTAAAGTAATAATTCTTAACTCTGTTGGATCTTAGCACTTGCCACGTCTAAGACAGATAGGTGGACTGGACCTACCCTGGTGATATTAGAGATCACATATATTTGGAAATCTATTTTGAAGGTCCATAGTGAATGTTATCGATCACTCTTAGTGTCCGGTTAATTAATATGATTCGTGCAGGGGGGGAGAAAGAATACTGACCTCTGCGGCCGGGGTTGTAAAAGGCGACAAAACAACAGCCCGTCTGGATGGGGACCATCTTTGGTCTTAAGTATGCCGCCATAACTTTGTAGTGTTCCGGCATTAGTGACCCAAGTTCCTGTATCCTTATGGGACAGCAGCGTGTTCGCGGTGCCAATGGCGTTGCGAACACTCATAGGCGACGGTAACTGTTAAATTCTAAGTGGGCCGTCAGCATGTCTGCTGTTCTACAGCAATAAAAAATAATTCGAAAAAATTAAAAGAACGTGATCAAGTAACCCAGTGTATCATATACGACTTGCGACGCCGCAGTTCGCTTCTTATTTGAAATGCACCTTTTAATTTTTTTTTTCGTAAATAATTTCTAAGAAAATATTTAGATAAAATCTGTAAGCCAGGATTATTATCGCCATACCCATCTGACTCACAGGTCTATAAGACCATCATTAGGCCTGTCCTTTATACGGCTGCGAAACGTGGCCGGTGTTAGAGCGACACAAGCAAGAGCTGCGTGTCACGGAGATGAATATGCTGCGGTGGATGTGTGGAGTGACGCGGAAGGACCGCGTTAGGAACTCCCGCATTCGAGGCAGTCTTCATGTCCGTGACATTGCGGATAAATTGCAGGAGTGTCGGCTCCGTTGGTACGGCCACGTTTTACGACAACCGGGTGATTACGTGGGAAACAAATGTCTGGCCATGCCGCCTCCGCCGGGCCCCGGCAGGAGGGGTAGATCCAAAAAGTGCTGGCTTGACGTCGTAAAAGGTGATATGCGTGCCAATGGGCTCACTACCAGGGATGCTGAAGACCGTGCGAAGTGGAGTAGAAAGAGTGGGAAAGCAGACCCCGGGCACCGAAACGGTAGTTTGGGTTGCAACCGGGACACTGCGCATAGATGATGATGATACCCATCCGACTCACAGTGTCGGGAATACAGCCCGTTAGCTCTAGGGGACGAAATCTCAGCAACAGGATTATAGGCTGTTATTATGCTATGGGACAGCAGCTGGTTCGCGGTACTCGTAGCGTCACAAACACCTATACGCGACGGTAACTGCTGTTACTATTAAGTTGTCCGTTAGCTTGTCTGCTGTTCCTCAACAAAATTATTTTTTAAATATTTGAAATATTTTTTGGACTTGACTATGGTAGGGTTCAAAATAAAATATTTTATTTGTTGTATATATGATACAACAAGTTGTAGAATAATAATCATTATTAATGTACCCCGAAATTACGCTATAGGTGAAACCGATCAAGTAGGTCGAATTTGTGTAAAACGGGTTAGCGTAAGTCGGGGTAATACTGAATATAAATTTCTAACAGGATGTAACATGTCTAGTATAAGACGAGCAAATATTAATAAATAGAAACACTGTATTATAAGATCAGTCCTAAAAATCCTTTTGAATTTTTAAATGTATCTTTTCCAAATGTTGGAAGTAAATGGAAATGAAAGTACAAGGTGGTTGAATGAGAAGCATATTTTTGTATGGTTAAGATATTCGTCTAAAATCTTTGTACTGTAAACTGCATAGATTTATTGAGTGTAAGTATATACTGATTTATGAATAAAATGTTGAAATTTCTATGTTTTTGTCTTTATTGCCATCCTTTCTATATGCTTCCGTATTTCTAGAACATCTTCGATGAAAAAAAGGTATGAAAGTTTACAATTATCATGAGAAATGCAGCGTTCCTTTTGGTTTTGGTGAGACAGCAGTCGGTACTCGTACTACAAAAATCCCATTTATAAAAATTATGCTTCCTTGTTCATGGAATCATTATCATTTTAGAGTTGAGAGTTGCTCAAAGTTCGCTAAAACGAAGATTTTTCGGAATGTTTGGTGTATTTAAGTCGAGGCAACTCAACGTTACCGTGAACGTCGCTTCACACGTAGTCTACTTCTCAAAAAATTTAGGAGACGCGATCGATCAGTAATTTTTTCAGCTTATTATTTTCCACAGTTTATTTAAAATTTCTCAAATTCTAATTCATAAATTAAGAATTAAACATTCAATATTTATTTCCTCAGTGTATACCGAGCTAAAACAGTTCCTAATGTTGGCAAAGTATTTAATAAATAAATATACTAGGACAACTCATACAGCGCCATCTAGTCCCAAAGTTTAGTTTAGTTTTTATCTGTGCAGGGGCGAAGAAAGAATACTAACCTCTGTGGCCGGGGTCTGCCTGTCGTAAAAGGCGACAAAACAACCCACCTTAGCTACGTGGTAGGGCCTCAAGCCCGTCTGGATGGCGACCACCTTTGGTCTTAAGTATGCCGCCATAATAACCTTGTGTTGTGTTCCGGCATTAGTGACCCAAGTTCCTGTACCCTTATGGGACAGCAGCGTGTTCGCGATGCCACTGGCGTTGCAAACACCTATAGGAGACGGTAACTACTAAATTCTAAGCGGGCTGTCAGCCTGTCTGCTGTCCTACGCAATAAAAAAAAAAGTAAATAGTAAACTCGTGTAATGAGCATAACTAATATATTTTTCTTTTGTAAATAAATGCATATTACACCTAGATGTGAGACGGGAATTGAATCCGTGACTTCCGCAAGCGTATCGAAGTGCATTAGCCGTTACTCTACGGAGGTCGTCCTAACAACCTGATACCCTTGCAATGTTTCTGACTCTTTCAATGAGAGTGTTGACCAAAGTAAGCGAAAGTCAACTTATGTAAAAACTTTAAAAATATTTTGACATAAAATTATCATTACATATGCAATATTATTCAAAAATAAATTGAACCGAAAATAAATCTCAAATATTTGATAATTCGAAACTTAAATAAATAACAATGAAACTTTAAAAGTTTTTTAAATTGAATGAATTTAATGCATTTAAGTGATGGAGTATAAAACTTTCAACTTATCTTAATTTTCTGACGCTTTTCTTTCCAGTTATGTTAATAAAACATTTGAATATTCCTAAAAGTTTACCAAGTTGATATTGTCATTATATTTATGTAAAGTATTATTTTAATATCCGAAATTTAATCTACATCTTACATGGTATATTTTTATATTACTCGACTATTTATTTACATTAGTAACGGCATCTTTGAAGACGATTTTTATCCATTTAAAATCATTGGATCACCACGAAACTTTGGATACTACATTTAAATTTATATAGAACTGATTAAAATTGTAGGTAATTTCATGTTTGTTTTAATATCCTATTCCTAGCTTGGTGGTAGGTGCTCGAAGCTCGCCTGGATGGGAACTACCTTTGCTACGAAATGCGTAGTTGACAAGCTACATACAGTACAGTAAAACTACAGTCAGTAAGGTAGAACAAAGAAAAGATGGATAGATTGTGTAATAGATGATAAGTTAAAAAAAGGTGTCGATGTTCAGCTGATGCTTAATAGAGGAGAATGAAAGGAGAGAACATGTTGTCCCGACCCCATATAGTTTGGGATAAGGACAGGAAGAAGAACTTTTGAACAATAATAAATTCTTTAAATATTCTGAACCTTTCCCATATTTGTGCTCTGTTAGCTAGTAGACTCGAGCATTTTTGTGCAGCAAGAGCTGGACCATAGACAATAATTTTGTACACGTTTCAGACAGTGTGCCATCAATTTCTCTCGTATATATCCCAAACGCTGTATGGATTGTTATTTTTTTTAATTATTCAATTCTTACCATTCCTATAAGTTTTGGCTAGGTATTATTTACACTGAAGCTGCTAGTCAAAGCTTGACAGAGCGTACACATGGCAGTGCCATTTCCCTGCCGTGATATCTCTTTTATGTGAACTAAAGATATAACAGAAAATAGACATTTAAAATGTTATAAACTGATAACCCGTACGATAGACCAATCCTGGTTCATTTCATTAGTGCCTTTATCTGTGAGCTAGGAGAAAGAACCTGTTTGCAACCTTGTTTTGCCTGAGACTGGGCTGCCCAATTCTTTTGTTTGCGGGGACCATGTAACCAATTCGATAATTACCATGTTTTTATACATTTTCAAGGTACAATATTTATTGATATAAAACTGTGTCTACAGGAAAAACTTTAAATAAAAATTTATAGATTTTCGTTTCGAAAGTAACAAAAGTCACACTTTCAGGGACAAATTATATGAAATATAATAATAATTAATTAAATAATACTTAATTTATTACTCTTAGGTTATTTTCTTGGAATTCAGTTCATCATAGTCACAAAAAGCGGTGGGACTCTTGCACCCTTGAAGTAGTTTTTTACTGAATTCGGTGTAATGTTAGAAAGTAAAACGGCAATTATATTTGTAAGTTTAAATTAAAAAAAAGAAGATTCTCGTTCCGTTTCTCTCTTAGCGTGTATTTCCTACACCTGGACTATAAATAAATATAGACAGATAGATAGATAACACTTTATTGTACATTGTATAAAAGTAATTTACATTGAAATTTTGTGGTTAACAATATTGTACAAAGGGCGGACAACAGGGACAGGGACTCTTCCAGACAACCTAGTACAGGAAACAAATAATTTATAAAAGTTGCTGGTGGTTTATAAAATAATATACAAATTTCATGATTACAATGGGATAACTAATACACACATACATTTATATATAATACATATACACACGCACACTCATATACACTAATTATCTACTCCAAAGACAAATAGTGCTGGTATACCTTACTTTTAAATATGGGCAATGTTGTAGATTGTCTGATAGTAATAGGCAGCTCATTCCAAAGTCGGATAGCTTTTACTATGAAAGAGTTTGTGAAAAAAGAAGAATTATGTGTAGGAATAACATGACGTAATTTAATGGAAACACGTACATTTTGAGCACGATAAGGAAATTCAAAATGCTCTTTTAAGTAAAAAGGAATACTAGAAATAAATAAAATACTATAAAGTAAAGAAAGAATATGAGTATTCCGGCGAAAACGAATTGGTAACCACTTAAGCTTTTTGCGAAAATCAAAGATATAGATAGACGAAGTTTTGGAGGCGTTCAAGCTTATTAAGTTGTTCTTGTGTCAGATCCAGATAGCTGACGTCAGCATAATCAAGAATTGGAAGTAATAAGCGCTCGGCAAGTTTCACCTTGGTGGCAGTGGGTAAGAAATTTTTCAACCGCCAAAGAGATTTGTTTGAAATATAAATCCGCCGACTTAGTTCAGTGATTTGGGGCCGCCAGGATAGCTCACTGTCGAATATGACACCGAAGTTTCTAATTTTTTCACTTATGGGTATAAACTAACCATCAAATTTAAAACAAGGCAGATAAGACCAGTTAACTTTGCCTAGCATACGAGAGCTCCCGATGATAATTATTTGAGTTTTTTCTGGATTCAAAGGTAGTCCAAATGCCATACTCCATTCTCGAATGTGTTCAAAATCAGAATTTATCGTTGCAACTGCTTCATTTAGGTTGACGACTGTTTATAAATCTGTAGATCGTCTGCATAGAGGTGATCTTATCTTATCTTATCTTATTTCGGGGCCGAGAATTATCTCGGACACGTCGACCCAATGGGATCTTTTGTGTTCCCCTAGATAGCAATCACTCCTCTCCAATCTCATTGAAGATTTGCTTCATGAGCCTAACAATGAGATATGGAGATAGGAGCCTGTAGTCTTCCGGTGTCGGATATCCTACCCCCATAGAGGTGATAGGAAGAGAACAGTTTTTCGGATGTGGAGTTAATAAAAACTGAGAATAATAAGGGGGATAGCACGCCGCCCTGAGGAACACCAGCAGAGAGATTACACCAAGATGAGTAGTTATTATCGATGCGTATCCACTGCCAGCGTCCATACAGGTAACTATGAAACCAGTCTATTATCTCAGGAGATTCAATTTAAATCTGTATAGAAAGTTTGCATACTTATTAAAAAAAATAATTTCAAAGTAATCCTGAACTTTGATGCAGTTTATGAGTCCGTCAGTTTATATTGGGACAATTCACGCAACGCCATCTAGTCTCAAAGTAAGTAACATAGCACTTGTGTTATGGGTACTAGACAACTAGCATAATACATATATACTTTTCTTTTGTAAATAAATAAATATTATATATAAACACCCAGACGCGGGACGGGAATCGAACCCGTGTCCTTCGCAAGCACACTGATATCCGTTACGCTACGAAGGTCGTCTAAATTGGAGACTTCATAATCCACTTGCCTCCGTGCCTATTTAGCGTCTACGTATAATTGTGAAAATGTTACTGTCAAGATATGAAAACTACGGGCGAGTGTTGGGGACATACATACATACATACATCCTTGAATGTTATACGAGGCCATCAGGCACTTCAGTTCAGGACTTCGAGTCAGTCAGGCACCCATAAGAACATACATAGGTTCTCTAGAATATTTATTTTACGTCTATTGGAGATGCGGCTTTCCCGTTGCACAACAGGGGCATTTTAAAGAGTTAAATTCCTTCAAGATCAGTAACGTTGGTGAAGCACATTGGAAAAATCCACAGCCGTAATCGTCTGCCTGTCTGTTCACGTTCTCTCTACAGCTTTAAAAAATAGGAGCTAATAGATGATGAGTTTTGCTAGGTGGTAGGGCTCGAGCCAAAATGAGCTTACAAAGTGGACCGTCAGCCTGTCTGCTGTTTCACAGGCAGCTTGGAGTAAGAATACTAAACCCTGTGGCCGGGGTCGGTCTTGCATAAAATACGACTGTCTGTATGACAAGCATCACTGGTGTATAAGTATGCCGCCATAATAATCTTGTGTTGTGTTCCGGCATAAGTCACCCAGGTTCCAGATCCCCTGCGCGGTCGGCAGAGTGCTACCAGTGGTATTAAGTGCACCACCAGCCTAGCTGCTGCTGCACAGCAAATAAAAAAGAGTACGCTGAAGAAGTTTTAGGGTCTTAGATTGGTGCATGCTGCAGATTTGAACCCCAGGGTCTTTCGATAATTCCCTATTTGCGACTTATGCGGGATACAAGGAAACATGTCCGTGAAAGTATACACTCGTGTATAAAGTTTTAGGCTCATCAACGCTCCAAGCTCTGTGGACTCGGTAATTGTGTTTTTTTATGACATAAGTTTCGCAACTCGATTTTCTTTATTTAACGCCAAACTTTTTCTCGCCCTTTACGCACGATGATGGATTTTCTTATAAGGTATTTTGTGACAAGCGTATTTTTAAGGCTACATTTTCATCAAATAAATGTATGTCAAAAATCTATTCAAATAATAAATAAGTTTTTAGTTAGAAATACAAGAATTAAAATTCTCAACAATTGCATGTAAATCCGTATTAAGTGGAGGAAGAGAAGATAGGCGTACCTAGGGTTGTATAGCAATACGTTTTATTATTCCACTACCTATGAACATGAACGATTCAGATCTATTGTCATTGCGTTTTTTATTCTTTCTCAGTCAACGTAATTGTTTACCTCAAATCAATATTTTCAGATAGACTTTAAATATTCAGTTATATCTTCAACGAGACTGATGCTGATAGAATCGATCCAGGTTTTGACCTCAATCGGAAACGCAAACGTAACCGTTTACAGCGATTAATTAGCACCCCAGATTTGATTACTGGAAGATGTAAGGTTGCCAGAGCTAGCTTAGCTTAAAACTTACTTAATATAATCACAAGCGCATTTGTTAAATTAAATTAAAATAAATCTACTTAAAAACAATACACATTTTTATATAATTTACAATAATCAAATTACATTTTTGACGCACGTTCTTTTAAATTTTATTATCTAATCTAGTTGACCATGATAAATATTGTCGGAGAATAATGAATGGAGTTTGTTTGCAAAATAAAAGTAAACTTTTTCCAGTTATCCACACATTCGTCTTTAGTATTTTATATTTGACTTGACGACCTTCTTGGTAACGATTAAAGCAAGTCGGAACGTTTGAGGAAGTCATGTATCTGATCCCCGTCCCACGTCTTAATCTTGATGTGTATAATGTATTTATTTACGAAACAAAATTATATAAGTACTAGCTGACCCGGCAAACGTTGTTCTGCCATATAAATTAAAAAATAAACTATGTTCTTCTCCAAGGTATAATCTATCTCTGTTACCAAAATTAATCAAAATAAAACATAACAGACACAGTTACATTCATATTTATAATAGATCATCATTTCAGCCGGAAGACGCCCACTGCTGGACAAAGGCCGCCCCCAAAGATCTCCACGATGATCGGTCCTGCGCTGCCCTCATCCAACCTATTCCGGCGATCTTGACCAGATCATCGGTCCATCTTGTGGGGGGCCTACCAACATTGCGTCTTCCAGTACGCGGTCGCTATTCGAGGACTTTTCTGCTCAACGGCCATCAGTCCTTCGAGCTATGTGCCCAGCCCACTGCCACTTCAGTTTTGCAATCATCCAGGCTATGTCGGTAACTTTGGTTCTCCTGCGAATCTCCTCATTTCTGATTCAATCTCGCAGGGAAACTCCGAGCATAGCCCTCTCCATTGCCCTCTGAGCGACCTTGAGCTTTCTCATAAGGTCCATAGTTAGCGACAACGTCTGCGTTCCGTAAGTCATCACTGGCAACACACATTGGTTAAAAACCTTCGTCTTGAGACACTGCGGTATTTGGGACGAAAAGATTTTACGGAGCTTCCCGAACGCTGCCCATCCGAGTTGGATTCGACGAGTAACCTCTTTCGCGAAATTGGACCTGCCTAACTGGATCGTTTGACCCAAGTAGACGAACTCGTCAACAATTTCGAGAGTACAGTTCCCAACTGTTACGGGGGTAGGTGCGATATGGACATTAGACATGATCTTCGTTTTGTCCATGTTCATTTTGAGACCTACTCCTTGGGAAGCTGTATTGAGGCCATCAAGCATATGGCTTAAGAAGACCATGGAAGACCATGGTCTCAGCCATGATTACGATATCATCTGTGAATCGAAGGTGAGTGATGTACTTGCCGTTGATGTTGATGCCCAGTCCAGAAGCTTGAAGACATCTTCCAACGCAGCGGTGAACAGCATCGGCGATATGACATTGCCTTGTCTGACTCCCCGCTGCAGTCGGATAGGCTTCGAGTTCTGATCCTGGAGACGGACTGACATGGTGGCGTTTTCATACAAACACTTCAACGCTTTGATATATCGATAATCAATGTGGCACCTCTGGAGAGACTGAAGCACCGCCCAGGTCTCGATCAAATCAAAGGCTTTCTCATAGTCCACGAACGCCAAGCATAGTGGCTGGTTATACTCCTCCGTCTTCTGTATAACCTGCCGCAGCTTATGTATGTGGTCTATGGTGCTAAAACCTTTTCGGATTTCGGCTTGTTCGGGAGCATGGAAGTCGTCAAATCTGCGCGCGAGACGATTCGTGATGACCCTTGAAAACAGCTTGTAAACATGGCTCAGAAGTGATATCGGTCTAAAGTCCTTCAAAAGGGTTTTGTCACCCTTTTTGAAGAACAGCGCCACTATACTTCCATGCCATGCCTGCGGCGTTTTGCCCTCGAGGATGACGGAATTGAATAGCTTCTGGAGGATTTTAAGCACAGGAGTACCACCAGCTCTCAGAAGCTCGGCTGTAATTCCATCATCACCCGGCGCCTTGTTCTTTTTAAGCTGTTTGAGGTCATCTATTTATAATAGATGACCCGGTGAAATTCGATCTTCTTCTTCATCTAAGCGTTGTATCCCGGTCGCAACCTAAAGTAAGTTTGGAATCCCTGCCGGCTAGTGTACATTCATAATCCACTTTTTCGGTGCCCGGGGTCCGCTTTCGGACTTTTTCTACTCCACTTTGCGTGGTCTTCAGCATCCCTGGTAGTGAGCCCATTAGCACGCATATCACCCTTTACGACGGGTTTACTTTACGGTGGATGTGTGGAGTGACGCGGAAGGACCGCGTTAGGAACTCCCGCATTCGCGGTAGTCTTCATGTCCGTGATATTGCGGATAAACTGCGGGAGTATCGGCTCCGTTGGTGCGGTCACCTTTTATGGCAACCGGATGCTTACGTGGGAAACAAATGTCTGGCCATGCCGCCTCCGCCGGGCCCCGGCAGGAGGGGTAGACCCAAAAAGTGCTGGCTTGACGTCGTAAAGGGTGATATGCGTGCCAATGGGCTCACTACCAGGGATGCTGAAGACCGTGCGAAGTGGAGTAGAAAAAGTCGGAAAGCGGACTCCGGGCACCGAAACGTAAGTTTGGGTTGCAACCGGGATGAACGCTGAGATGATGATGATGATGATGATCATCCTTTACGACGTCCAGCCAGCACTACCCGGCAGGAGGGGTCTACCCCTCCTGCCGGGGCCCGGCGGACGCGGCATGGCCAGACATTTGATTTCTACGTAAGCACCTGATGAACTTCGATATTTGTATAAAATGTGGTCAAAAATTAAGCCGAACCAAACGGATTATAGGGCTAAACTACATAATAATCAAGTGAAGCACAAATTAACATCAAAAGGGAAATTCGTCACTTCATTACTCTCGGAGGGAGTAAGTTATCCAGTTTTACATTAGTAGAAGATATAGTTAGAATAATAATTATTGTTACTAGCAAATGTGCATTAGAAATAAATCATCAATTTTTATTGTTATAGCCAATATAAAAAAAGTTATATTATTAATATTGTATTCTTCTTTATATTAGGCCGATCAAAACAGTATAATACCTACCAAAATCTCTATATCAAATTGTACTTTCAATATAAGGCGTGATTGCTCTTAACTTACCGTGATGAATAAACACTTCTTAAAAACTCACTGTATTTATACATAATTGAAATGAAACTACACGAAATGATAAATTAATAAAATTATTTATCAACTTATCCATCTATATTAAATGATATTTGCTGCGCGCATTCTGTCAATCGCTGACAGTTATTTCAAACAACTGTCAGCTATGTCAAAAAACTGACGGTTATGTAAAATTAATATTTTCTTTAATTTTTCTTAAAGTTTCTTAAATTTTCTAATGTTCCGCTCAACTTTCTTAATTTTTTCTTCCATAAGAACCTTCTCCTGATATCAATAAATACAACGAATAAAGAATTAGCGAAATTGTTCCATCCGTTCACGCGTGATGCGATGACCAAGGGAAATAGAGATTCATTTTTATATATATAGATATTAGTGGTCTAGTATACATAATACTATTTACTTTGGACCTAGATGGTGTATGGTTTGTCCCAGTATGTATTTATACTTATTTCGACTACAATAATTGATTTTGACCAGTACATAAAAAGATTTTAATACTTTCGCGACTGTCATAATATAGGTATATAGCATTCTGGACAAAAGCACCATATTTTATACTAGCAGCCCGTCCCAGCTTCGCACGGGTATTTAACAAAAAATTAAAAATTAAACCCTTCTATTTTTTTTCGGTCTCGGGGAAAAACCTCTCTTGACGGGTTCCCCCGGCCCGGGGGGACCGAGGGATGTAAGGGACTCCGGAAAAGATGTTCGACCATCCGACTACCCACTAAAAAACCCCGCTGTTCTCCTATCGCCTACGCCTGGGCCCACGGATATATGGCCTGCCGATCTCGTGGCCCGAGCCGGCGCCGGCCCACGCTTTGTCTTAAAGCGGGCCCCTTCTAAAGTGTTGGCGCCAGGGGGTCAGGGTTTCGTCCCCCCGGCGCTCTGTAAGCTCTGTAAGGAGAGCCTGTAACAACTCTAGGAGTTGAGGGGGGCTGCGGAACAGCACGCGGCCTTCTCCCTCACGGCAATAGTGCGGGCGGTGGATCCTTCCCCGAGGGGCCGCCCGCGGCCGCTTTCTACGGCGGCCGGAGATCGTTGCCCGCCCTCCGGCGCCGACGACGCGGCCTACGTTGGCGGGAGGGGAGTGCGGTGGCGGACTCCCGCTCCCGTTCCGCCGCCTCCCTGGCAGACACTACTGCCTCGCAAAAGGAGGCGACAACCGTCCATCCAGGATCGCCCCCGACCATGGACAGAACCAGGGCTGGGAGTGACAGGTCCGCGGCCAATTCCGGACGGGACTCGCATCCCCGTCGCGTGCTAGTCAGGCGTGGGTACGACTACCAGACGACACTCCAGAAAAAGCAGAGTCGCCTGACGTCGTAGCCGGCCCAGCAAGACCAACCGACAGCGAGGATGCATTTCTCGCCCCGGGAACACTCTCTGTGCAGGCGCAGTCGAAATAGGCATGGTTTTGACTACCAAATCAGGTCCCAGGGTAGAACCCGGGACCCCAATCAGTATTCGCAACCATCCCACCGGGGACCACGCCACGAACAGAGAGCTAAGTTGGAAAGGATGTAAGAGGTAGACGGAAAGAAAGGTAGGACTCTGTCGCCTCGAACGGAGAGGGGAGTGAAGCGACGGATGCTCGGGCACCTCGGGTACGCACACCCGTGCACTCCTCGGACAGAGGAGCGCCCCTGGGGGCAAACCCTTCTATTTGCGTCAGGTTACTAAAAAAATAAAATTATAAAGAAAATTTGAATATTATTATTTCTATGAGCTTTTATTTTAATGATTTTTTTTTGCTATTACTTTTTATTTATTTTTCGTTATTTTTTTAATAAGTATTCTAATTTTTGTAAAAACCCCAGTGACGCACGCCTACATTGCATAAGGTGCTGCCTAGCTAGCCGAACAGGGTGAGCGGCTACCACGCAACATTTTTCTAATACTTACATTTTTAAACTCGTGATATCTTTCGAATGGAATATCCGAATTGAATAATTCAAAAAGTTATATAAAGGTATTGAAACAGTTTTGAATATGAAGTAATTTATTTTGATAAGGATTAATACCAAGATCCAAATAAAGAGCCTTTTCTAGGGGCGGCATTTCAATTAAATTTTTAAAATAAAAGAACACTTATTGTGGCATAACTATAATAGTTAGACATATACTGTCGGGACATTTTTTGTAAATAATGATGTGTTCTGCAAAGTTGTAGTACATTATTTTATTCTATCATAAATAGTTTTCGCAGCGCACGCGATTTAAATAATATTTTAGGTAATTTTTTTACACCTTGGGTTACATTATTGGAGTTTTAGTAAGGATCCCTAATTTTTTTGAAAATATAATATACCCTATGTCACCCGGGGATAGTGTAGCTTCCCAACAATGAAAGATTTTTTTAAATCGGGTCAGTAGTTTCGGAGCCTATTCAAAGCAAACAAACAAACAAACAATCAAATCTTTCCTCTTTATAATAGTAGTATAGATTACATAATATTAGGATCGTGTCTATATATAAGACAATTGTGAAAAGTACCCTCGCCTATGGAATTCACATAATAGCGAATATCACATAAAACGCCATTCAAGCGTTCTTATTGACCTCCTTCGAGGAATTGGGGGAACAAATAAATTACACGCATCCTCCGAAGTAATGAGACTCGGCTGCGCCCTGTTTCGTTTGTGATAAAGTATTGTACGATCGAGTTTTATATTGAACTTATTTTACAATTGAATTGAAACAATTATGGTTTATAAAACAATTGTTGCATTTAATTACGTATAACAATTGCTTATAACTTCTCTTTTTTTGATAATGTATCTGTGGAAATACATTATTTTTTAGCGCAAATTTAATATTTTATATGAATGTTTAGGTAACTTCTTAGTTTTCAAACGCACTGTAGTGGTTGTTGTACCAGTGAACTGGTAAGATATTCACAGTGATACAAATTACTAATTGGTTAATTTGAATATTATCAAAACAACCAGCAGATAATGATCACAAAAATTATAATTATTACAACGACAACAATGACCCCTAAAAATATTACTAAAACGAGCACACAAAAATTAATCTGTTATTATTTTTTTTTTTCTAATAGAAGTTATATTTTTGTCACTTAAAATAAATCATAGCTAATTTGGTAATGTATCTGTAGAGATACATTGTTAGCGTAATGTATTTAATAATGCTCTTGGCAATTTATCCCACAAGATAGAAGTTATTTAGTTTTTTTCTAGACATCACTTAGGTCATAACGGTTAAGTGGTATGAATATTATTTTGATATCAAAAAAAATTCTGCCAAGTTAGTTAAATTAGTTCAATATTTTTAAATGCTATTATAACTCATCTGTAGAAGAAAGATGACATAAAAACATTTTGATTATAGAGTGTAGTTCAAAATTTAATTTAATTTATTGGAGACACGGTGTCTTTAGCGCGTCTATTTGCGTTGGTGCCAATTTGTAACCCATCCAGGTTTGACTCGATTCTTAATCTAAAAAAAAGAACAAACGAATTCCTTCCTTAGTTTTATTGAGTGAATTCTGTTCAAAGTACAGACTTTTAAAATCGCAAACCTGATGATGAAATCTTCTTGCCCTGATTTATTTGGTTTATTCATATATTGATACAAGTATAACTATTACATAGAAACATTAGACTACGTGTGTAACATACAAAACAAACAAAACATGCGTAAAACTATTTTAACGGTAATCAGAAAAGTTCAGTACAAATCTCTCGCACATTTGGCGAAGTGCGAATATGGCATCCGTTGTCCCCCGTCCGGGCATGAAACCAAATTGGTTCTCACCCATCTCGGTTTCCTCTCGTAGCTGCTTTGCATTATTTTCTCCCAAATCTTCATGCTTTGCGACATGAGCTTTATTCCTCTATAATTATTACAAACCTGTACATAATTCGTTTTCTTACAAATGGGCACTAGTGTACTATTGCACTATTCATTGGAGATCGCCTCACCTTACAACAGCTTATTGAAGAACAAAGTGAGCCATTTCCATCCATCTGCTTTCAAGAAGCTTCATACTTCTACAGGTATTTCATCCGGACTTGTAGACTTGCTATTTTGAATTCTACCCACACCCAATCTAACCACAGCAGTACTCATTTCTTTCACAACGCCCATATTAACGGGTGCCTGCTCTAACATTCCACTCTAGATATTATCTTCATTTATCAATTCACAGAAATAATTTTTCCATCTGTTCTTTATGTCTTGATTCTCTGTTAGGACCCTTCTACTATAATTTTTTTACACGTTTAATATGGGTTATATCCCTTACATTCTTTTCTCTATCATTCACCGTTATATTTATTCTATTTACGGTAGATGTTACGCCCTCAACTACGCTGCGTGGGAGCGGTCACTTAAGCTATTTCGCGGTACCGCCCTCAATTCCAGATTGATACAGAAGTGAAACACAAGCTCAAAAACCTCTTCCCATAGTGTAGACCACAAATGTAACCTAGCCTAAAACAAAGAATTTGCTGGCCGTGGCCTGGAACATGATACTGGCCATACTACATATACCGGCCATACACTGTGTGATACGAGAACCGCGCTAAAAAGATAGCACTTACCTATTTTGAATAAAATGTTTTCTGGCAGTTGGCACCAAACATTTTATTTAACATATATTTTAAATAATTTGTTTTTTGTGACGATTATTTAGAGAAAAGAAAAATAAATGTCGCGGACACAAAAGACGCATATAATAGGTTTATGAAATTGCCGTTCTGCAGTAGTCATCATCATCATCTCAATATAATTTTTGTTTGGCTAAGAATTCTAATTTCCAATTAATTTTATTTTAAAAAACGTGGAATTCTTTTTCCAAAAGTAGTCATTTGTTTATTGATTAGTATTACATTTTCATCGCATTTCAATTTTTTTCGTCATCATGAATACTTCATCACATCATAATTCATCACAGCTTCTTACCAAACGGGGTGAGCACTACTGCAGATGTGTACTGTGAAGAACTGAACACAATGATGGAGAAGCTGGCACATCTCCAACCAGCATTGGTCAATCGCTCGTCTCCGCTGCTCCTGCACGACAACGCGCGACCTCATACTGCACAGCAGACGGTCTCTAAGTTGCAAGAACTGGGGTGGAAGTTCTCCGTCATCCGCCCTACTCACCAGACCTTGCGCCTACAGACTACTATTTTTTCCAGAATTTGGGTAACATCTTGGCGGGAAAAAAATTCAATACCCGAGAGGCAGTACAAAATGCTTTTGAAGAATTTGTTGCCTCCCGTCCAGCTGATTTCTTTAATAAGGGCATCAATAAACTGCCACTGCGTTGGCAAAGATGCATTGATTGCATGGGTGATTACTTCGATTAATACAAATAAAAAAAACATGAAAAAAAATCGTTTAAATTTTTTCATACAAAACGGCAATTTCATAGGTAAAGACCTAATATATAGGCCCGTCTTGTAACAGCAGTGAATTATTTGTTAGATTAACTATTTAGATGACGATATTAATGTTAAAATGTTAATTAATGTTAAAAATATTAATGTTAAAAAATATATTAATTACTTAAAATTTCAAATATAAAATTTTAATCAAAACTTTGATTATTTTTTAAAGTGCTATCTCGCTCTTCACCAGCTAAGGTATAAACTATGTATTTTACGGAGCTTTATCTAGAACTACACGCGAGAACCTCCCAACCTAATATCGTAAATAGCACACTATCCTTTTATTTATATTTTAGGAGGTTTTAAGAAATGCACTTTGCACTAAACTATATATGATTTTAATTGTATTTTATTTTATCTAATCCGTTGTTTGAAAGAATATAGTTTAAAAAATATTCATTACATTGAAACATAATTATATTTAGTTCATGGCAGACCTTAGTTAATGATTTTCTGAGAGCAGTCTCCAAAAATTTAATAAAATGCCTTCATATAAAGGCAGTTTTAATTTCATTAAGTAACTATTATAATAGCTTTGACCCAATTATCTTAGTTAGGATTACTTAACTAGTGGAGGTGTTTCAATTTATTTTGTTCGTGTAAATTTCTATACTAACAGAATAATGATGATATCCTGAGGTCAGTCTGGAAAAGCTTTCTCATAAATAGCTTATTCACCATCGATTTATGAATTATAGAGTTGTGCTATCGATAATTGCTTTATCGAAAATTTTAATATAGTGTCGATAATATACACGATTATTTTACTATATATACATATACTGATACCACATCCACAATCTATTTTCCGCTTAATATGTATATTATAGGTACCTGGTCGCTCTGTGGTATTACCGGCTCTACTTCTTGGTTGAATTCTTCATTGCTGAAGGTTATGTTCTTAAAAATCAACCGTGACCTGTCTCGTAAGCTGTTTCCTCTTCGTCCGGTTAGCTTCTTGAATAGCAGTTTCTATTAGGAGTTCATTGACCTGGTTTGTTACCTGGTCACACCAGTGGCCAGATGATCGGCCACGGGGTATCTTTCCTTCCATATTGCCCATGACGATCAGCTTTACCAAGTTATCCGGCTGTCGTCGGGTAATGTGACTAAAATACCCAAGAATTTTCCGATAACAGATTGTTGAGAGCCTGATTTTAATGCGAAGCTGGTCCAGTATAGATTTATTTAGTTTTGTTGTTGGTTCTTTTGGCCGTCTAAGGTATGCCGAGTATTCGTCTTCAACACCACATTATACCACATATTACCGACTAATGATCGACCGACGTGGCGGTTAAATATCTAGCTATGACGCCAGCTGTGATATTATTTACAATAAAGTAATGAATTGACGTCCTGGTAGGAGAAGTAGGAGAAAACCGGACTGAAACGAGAGTTCAAAATATTATTAACCAAAGTAGGTTAGTAGAATTATGTAACACACTGTTTAACGTTTAATTTGTTTTTGAGGCGGAAACAAATGTAAGTTATAATTCATAATATAATTGGAAACGCCTAGTAATTAGAAATCAGCGTTCATCTTAATGAGTACAATCAAAATATACGTTCCCTGATACACATCATATCTTAAAGTGATGTGAAAATTCGTGGAATAGAAGTATCTCATCATCATCTTAGATTCTCGTTTTTTTTTATAACTGAGCAACAGCAGTAAGGCTGACGGCTCACTTATTAGTAAGCAGTTACCGTCACCTTTAGATGTTTGCGACGCTAGGGGTATCGCGAACACGCTGCTGCTCATAGGGGTACAGTAACCTGGCATATTTATAGACCAAGGGTGGCTGCCATCCAGATGAGCTTGGAGCCCTACCACGTAGATAGGGTTGTTTTGTCGCCTTTTACGACAGACAGACTACATCTGCAGGGGTTAGTATTCTTAATCTGCCCCTGCACACAAAAAACGTCCGTTTTTACCCTAAAGTGCGTTTTGAAATGTATTCCCATTTCACAGGGTCACCAGCATCCCTGGTAGTGAGTTCATTAACACGCTATATAGTATCAAGCTAGCCTTTTCTTACAATGTCAGGAAGGTAACTGAGAACAAACAGTTGATTGAAATGACATCAAATAAGGTGATTTGATATCAAATAGGGTGATGACATTATGAAAGCTAAACTTATGGTTAGCAGTTAGGTTAAGGAATTGAGAACAGGAATTTTTCGTTAAAAGAAAATTTTAGTTTTGTAATTTTAAAGTGACATACACACACTCATGCAACACACACACACACACACACACACACACACACATCAATCTAATCACTCATTTTTTTCCACTTTCTTTGGTTTATTTCTTTTTCCAACCTATCTATGTCTCTTCTGTCATTATCTGTGTTTCCTTTTGACAATTCGAATGATTGTGTGGCGCGCATCGGTTCACACCGCTCGCCATACCGTTAGGCGTGGACACCGCTCTCTGCTGTTCAGGGGAAGCTCATCTAAGGGCTAATGACAGGCAGTACGTCGTCCATCGCACGCCAAGACGGAAGGTTGCGCACGCCTCGTAAACGGCCGCGCCCCCGACAATTGCGAAAACCGTTAAACTATATTGTAACGTAGTTTCTATTTGTACTCTCGAATTCTATTGTCATAACGGTAACTATTGTAACTTATACAACGTAACTGTACCTGTTAACAATACAGTGCATCTTTACAAATCCCGTTGTTTAATTTCTATTTTTAGTGTTATTGCATATTTAATGTGGGTTGAGACTCGAAAGCGCCCACAATTGAATTTGTTTAAAATATTACCAGTAAAATTGAATATATTTACTAGACATTAAAAACATATTCACCTGTATAAACATCACTATTCATGGATCCTCCCACAGAGAAGGGTGCGTATCGCATTCTAAAAATAGGACATTGAGGGCCACGTCCTTCAATTGCTGTATTTAGGTCAACCGGGAAACGATGATATTGAACTTGGAAAATATCGATAAAAGTATTTCACAACACTACTTGTATGTTTTAAAATCTAACGTTTATTTGCAGCTATTAATCCTCTTATTTTTTTCTCACTGCACAACTCCGTCTTCACATCATGGACCTCTGTGTGAAGCCCAAAAGCAAAAGCGTCGAGCGCCTTCAGCGCCGAATCAGGTGGTGGCTGCTTGATGAAGTCAAATCCCAGAAGATCGTCTCTGCCATAGGCGACAAGGGCGCCGGTTGTGAGGGCGTACCAGTTCAACTTTACTGGGACAGGATTCAAGCGGCTATCCTTGGGTCGGCGAGGAAGGTGCTTGGTGTGTCTAAGGGCGGTCGCAAATGTGAGAAGGAGACATGGTGGTGAAATGACACAGTCCAGAGGGAGACCAGAGCGAAAAAATCCCTCTTTAAGAAGTGGCAAGGGTTCACATTTCTTGAAGATTGCGACGAATACAGATCAGCGAAGTGCGCCACTAAGAGGGCTGTAGCCAGAGCCAGACTAGGCCGCTTAGAAAGTACTACTTAATGATTTATAATACCGTATTGTTGTCGTTAAATAGAGCATGCATGATGCTATATAAAGTGTATATTCGTATATAAAATAAGGTGAACCAAACCAAGTCAAACAGTTTCGACGTTTTAAGGAGTTTGTCGTTAAATTGAATAACTTTCTAAAAAGTTTACACTGTATACTGTAAGCTTAGCTTATTGTTTTTTTTCTATTTATCTTACGATCAGTCAGTTAGACTAAGTAGATGATTTATGTGCTATTTCACAAGCAGAGCAAGGTCTCCAATGAGCCCTCCTCATAATGTCATCAGTGACAATATGTCAAGTATCTGTCGTCGCTTCGGTCTGTTGATTGATAAGCTGGACTGCTAGTTGATTAAGGTGTTTTTCTAGCCTTATTTTGTATTTAGAAACAATCATAGAAGAAATAAATGTATCTTCGAATATTTCTTGAAATACACAAGTACTTAAACTTCCCCAAAAAGGGGTTTACGTCAGGCAGGTGGCCGGTTGTATAAACTAAGCCGCAACTATTACAACATGTAATATATTGTGCCGACCCCATATAATGTGGGATAAGGACAGGAGGAAGAGACACAAGTACTTAAACTTGATGTTGAAGGACTTGTATATTTCAGAAGTTTTTAAGAACCAAGGGCAATGGGATATTGACTTCAGAAAACAGTTTTGTGCTCTTTGGATTATATTAATACTTGAGTTACATGATGAGTCCTATAATGGAATCCCATAAGTCCAAATCGGTTTAAGCACATTTTGTAAATAAGTAACTCTTTATCTACTGAGTAAACTTGATGTTATAGTACTTGTGTATTTCAAAAGTTTAAGAATCAAGGGCAATTGGATATTTACTTCAGAAAATAGTTTTGTGTTTTTTGGATTATATTAATACTTGGGTCACATGCTGAGCTCTATAATGGAATCCCATAAGTCCAAATCGGTTTAAGCAGCATTTTGTAAATAAGTAACTCTTTATCGACTGAGAGTTTAGAGTTTCTGCCAAGTAACCAATGAAGCTCCCTGTACTTTACTGTTCCCTGTTTCCCTGAACTTTTTTTTGGATAACCAGGCTTAGAAGCCTGGTTATCCAAAAAAAGTATCTCTTTCAATCCTGATTGTAAAAACTCAGAAGCTTTAACTGGGCAGTTGCTACGAGCCAATACAGCAGTATCATCTGCAAAAATTGCTACAGTGACATTATGACTCTGAGGCAGGTCATGGGCAAATATTGTGTATAGTACTGGATCAAGCACTGAACCCTGCGGTATTCCAGCTAGAATTGGGTAAAGTGAGGAAGTGCACTCTTCTTCTTTGATTTGAAAGAGTCTTTATCTAGGGTAAAATTCTAGTATATGATAAAATGTGTGTGGGAACAAGGTATTAATCTTGTAATATAGGTATTTGTGCCAAACCCTATCAAATGCTTGTTGCACATCTAGAAAAGCGCTAGAGCAATATTTTTTTCTTTCCATTGCCTTTCTCAATGTGTGACAAATTCTGTGAACCTGTTCTATAGTCCCATGTTTTTGCCTAAAGCCAAATTGATGGTCTGGAATAATGATTTTCCTTTTTATTTCCTCCAGTAGCCTACGGAATAAGACTGATTTAAAACAGCCCACGGGGTTGGAATGCCTTTGACGTCCGTAGTCACTGTTGAGTCGTCTAAAACAACAAAAGCCTTAACAAATAAAAAAAAAATCAGAATTCAGAAACCAACTCCTGGTGTTTTATTTATAACACACTCATCCTCAAAGTGGTGACCCATCACAAAACATTCATAAATTTTACATTTCAAATATACAAGCCATTTAAACGTAGGCGTGTGTTAAGTTGATTCACCAAGGATGCTAATTTACATTTAATCAAAAGTAAATGTAGACATTCTGTAAAACGCGCCGTAGACTTGCTTATTCGTGTTAAAATTTATGGAGCTAAATCTTATAGTGTATTAAAATTTCAATATTTTTTGACCTTTTTTGTTGACTAATATCATACTTTAAGTAGTATTTGTAGTATTACAGGGCTAAACTTTTCTGTAACTTGTGAATTTATTTTGTTATTTAAAAAAATTAAAATGTACTAAAAATATAACTCTTAACTGTTAATTTTAAAGTTACTTGGTACGAGTAATTTGGGATGATTAATTCACTAAAGAAGCACAATACTTTTATCGTATATTTTCCAAGGTTATATTTCCATATTACTGACGTGTTGCTGGAGAATTTATTGCCAGTTCCTTTAGTTATAACAGAACGTTGTGAAACGGTGGTTATTTTAGGTATATTATAAAAATCCATATCTGATTTTCAAATAATGCTCTAGATGGGAATTTATTGAAATAAAAAAATGTCTTGAGTTTTATTTGCTTTGAAATAAGTGTTTTTGAAATCAGATACTAACATAATAAGTTATATTCCTTAGAAAATTTAAAATACAATAGTTAATCGATAAAACAATGACGTATAAGAGTCCGTCTGAAGTAACAGAGTAAATTTGCGGCATGAAAACAGGGAGAAACAAGAAGAGTTTTGTTTACTTTATTTTATTTATACTCTAACCCACATATGAAATATTGAGAAAATTGGAGACATAAATATATAAATCTTATTGTGTGTACTTTGAACGACCTCGTTATTATTTCCGCCGATTTTAATACAAGCAGAGGCTGTCTTATGGAGGATATTGTGAAGAATATGGAGTCATACGCAAGGACTTTTTCTCATAAAATTATACTGAACCAGTACGAAGCTGTTCTCGATAATGTTCATATTGCACTCTTTAGATTCGGAATGGGCTTCCGGCTGAGGTTTTCTCAGCGCGGGATATGGGGTTCTTCAAAAAAGGCGTTATAAAATTTATTCGAGGCCGGCAGCGCGTTGGTAGTGCCTCTGGTGCTGCAAATGTCTATAGGTGACGGTGACCACATGCCAGGGTGTGGACGTTGGCCTGTCTGCTGAATTCTAGCTATAAAAAGAGATACATTTTGTGTTTTATGATGTTATGAATTTTTTAAGGAGCTCTAATGATTACTAACTCACTCGAAAAAAAACCTTTCATCAGTACACAACGTACTGCGATGAGAAATCCTCATCCGGAAGCTCATTCCCAATCTAAAGAATTCGCAATATGAACATTCTCGAGAACAGCTTCGTACTGGTTCAGTATAATTGGCTTAATTGCATAAGCATTTATACTTAATATTAATATAACTAATTGCTTTTTTCTTCAGGGTTGAAAATCCTGATCATGCAAAAAAAGCTTTGTAAAAAAAACATGATACACAGCGGCATACATTTGACTCCAAAGAAAAAGCTTCAAATGAAACTCGAGATAAACGTTGACAAATAAATCAGATATTCAGAGATGGAGTGTAGGATTACTACAAAAGCTGTGTCTCAATCCTTCACTCAATTCGATCCGTCAAATCCGTGCAGGGGCGGAGAAAGAATACTGACCTCTGATGCCGGGGTCGGCCTGTCGTAAAAGGCGACTAAACAACCCACCCTAGCTACGTGGTAGAGCCCCAAGCCCGTCTGGATGGCGATCACCTTTGGTCTTAAGTATGCTGCCATAATAACTTTGTGTTGTGTTCCGGCATTAGTGACCAAGTTTCGTACCCTTATGGGACAGCAGCGTGATCGCGATGCCACTGGCATTGCAAACACAAATAGGTGACGGTAACTGCTAAATTTTAAGTAGGCCTTCCGCCTGTCTGCTGTCCTACAGCAATAAAAAAATTGTAGGACTTTGGCAGGATAGATAGTGATTTTTTTATGACTGACCATTGACCTGACAAATTAAAACACAATACAACAATGATCATGACTGTGAAGTCTCGGCCATAAATAAAATTGGGCTATCCCTTATTGGGAATCAATAACCCAAACGCCAACCAATGAATTATAATATTTGTTACTTTAATGATGACAAAAAACTATATGTAGCCCCATCTATTCTAGATTTTTTCTCTTTCTAGAACTAGAAGCGAACAAGTCACAAGGCTTTGATACTTAAAGCGTGCTGAAGGCATGGCTTAAACTGATGTCCCGCGCACCCAGGTTAGAAAAGCAAACGGGTTAATCACGTGAGTCATTTGGATGTAGATAGTGCTGCAATAAAGATCCCTTTTGCATGACATTGGATATTAGATATTACAACCGTAAATAAGTCCGTGTGAAATTATAAAATTTCACACTAACGTTATGTTCGTTTCTCGATAATAATCTATTTACAATTAGTTACTTGGACACAATTAGCAACAAGTATTTAAAACTAATTTGACACCACTTTAACTATAAATAATACTTAAAACTAATTGAGAATAACTGTCAAAAGAGTAATACTGTAAGCATAAATTTACCTTAAAATGTGGGTAGATTCAAGAACAAACAAAATTAAAAACAAAAGTGTTTTTGAACTGTACAATTCACATTCAAGATAAGTCATTTTATTGTAAAATGTGTTGCGAATAAGACTTTTTTAAAACACCTTTAAAGGTCAATAACCTTGTATGTAGAAAATAAACTTTTTATTGAACTAAATGCGCAGTATTTTTTTAATATTCAGCTAGTGTTTGAAATTGAATTAAATATATACAATAATTTTGTTCACTGCTTTATTCATGTGCAGATGCAGTTAATGAGAATATTATGAGATATTGTCTGTACGTTTGTACATCTATACAAATAAATAAAATTGGAGGGTCTGTTTGTAATATTAAAATAACCGCTTTTTACTAAGTGCATTTGGATGTATACACGGTACATATACCAAAACAAATTTTTTTACAATTTTTGTCTGTCTGTCTGTCCGTCTGTATGTCTGTTTGTTCCGGCTAATCTCTGAAACGACTGGACCGATTTTGACGGGACTTTCACTGGCAGATAGCTGATGTAACAAGGAGTAACTTAGGCTACTTTTATTTTAGAAAAAAAAATAGTTTTTTGTTAAAAATGATAAGTTTCTGAAATTTTACTATCCAATTTAAGTTGACCTCAGATTTATATCATCAATTATATGAAATAGAGTTCAGCTTAGGCTGGACTAAGTAGGTTTAATTTCCAATTTAATTTGACCTCATATATCCAAAAAATGCTGCCTAAAGTCACTATTCCACGCGGACGGAGTCGCGGGCACAGCTAGTTTGAATATAAACATATAAAAAGTAATGAAATTTATTTCTACTACAACGAAAACCGCGGGCTCAATAGTTTTCAAACGTCGACGGGTTTGATATCAGTCTTCTTTCCTTTCCTTTCCCTTCGACCTTCCACGGCGTTCATTTATGGTATGTATTTATTAAAGAAAAAGAGTATAAACAGTATAATTAGTTGTCTGGAGCCCTTTGCAGCTTACTTTGGGATGACGTTCATTGTCACAACATATTTGTTTATTCTGACATTTTATTTTCTTACGCTTTCTAATAAATTTTTATTGTACTCAGGGTGGCTTAATTAAAATAAAAGTTGTAAGCTCGACAGCTGATTATTTTTTGAAGTAAAACTTCTTTAGAAACGTGATTTGAAAATTCGATGAAACGAAAAATCGTTTAAACATATGTATATATATATATGTATATATATGTATATATATATACATATATATATATACATATATATATATATATATATATATACATATATATACATATATATATATATATATATATATATATATATATACCTAGTCAGGTCATAAATTCTGTCACATGTTTAATGTAAAATAATTGTAACAAGTTTATTCATTATGTAACCATTCATATACCAAAATGAACTTAACAAAACATAGATTCTTATGACATTAAATTTTATTCAAAATGACCTCAAATATATACCTTGAATACAAGCCTTCAATCTGCGCGGCCAGTCGTCTATCGCAGCACGAACGAGGTCCATGTCAATATCGGCGGCTGCCTTAATCAAGGATGTCTTGAGTGACTCCAAATTGGGATGAGGCTTTGAGCACGCCTTTTCCTCCAAGTGTTGCCATATCTTGTAATCTAACGGATTCAAATCTGGACTGGAGGAGGGCCAGTCTTCGTGCTGGATGAAGTCGATTTCACGCGCCGCCAGCCAGTCTTGTGTGCTCTTCGCTCTATGAGCTGGCGCCGAATCTTGTTGGAATACCCAGTGCCTGTTATTGAACATGGTATGAGAAACAGGTTCCACAAAGTTCGTCAGGACTGTATTTTGATACACAACAGCATTCGTTTTTACACCTTTCTCACAAAAATGTACCTCTGTTAAGCCCCAATAAGAAACTCCCAACCATACCATGAGCGAGGATGGAAAATAACCTCGTTGGACACGCGGAATACGGTTGCTCGCTTCTTCACTACTGTGTGCGTACACCTTATCATTTTGTTTGTTGTAGCTCTCTTCTACGGTAATCATTTTTTCATCCGAAAAAAGAATTTCCCGATATTTTTTTCCCGCGTACCGCTTCAACAAAGCGCGGCATCTCTTCAGTCTCAGGTCCATTAGACGAGCATTCAAACGATGTCCTGTTTTTCTTCGATATGCCCGAAGCCCTAAGTCTTCATTTAACACCCTTTTCACCGTGGTTCTGCTTAACCCCATCTGAAGGGCCAACAGTTTCTGCTTACGTTTGGGATTTCTTTGAATTCGTGCCTTCACAGCTTTTATCACTGCTGGAGTCCTAACAGACCGAGGGCGACCACTTCTTGACCTGTCATCTACACTAGAGTCTTCATTGTATCGTTTGATGGTACGATAAACGAATCTTTTGGTTATATTCAAATTTTTCAGTATGTTAAAAATTTGAATTGGCGCGTAACCGCAACGATGCAACGCAATAACTGCAACACGGTCTTCTTTAAGCGTTCACTCCATATTTAAAAATGAGTAAAATTCTAAAAGTATACATTTTTATTTTCATGAACAATTCGAAATTCGAATTCAATAAACTTTTTTGTGGCCAGCATTCTAAAAGAAAAGTTTTTACTGTGTGACAATACTTATGACCTGACTTGGTATATATTGTTGTCGGGTTATGATCAGACATCAGAGGGACAACTCAGATATGGCAATATACAAATTAAATAACTAGTCATGTGACAGTGAGGGCGGTCACCTAGGGCTGTACTGACTGTCAGAGACAGGGTTCCACGCACCCACCGCAATAAGGACAGTACTAATTGCCTGAGACAACGTTCCACGTCCAATAACTGGGCAGTACTGACTGTCGAGAGACAGTGATCCGTGCACCAAGACGCATTCGTTTGAAATGCGTGCCGGCTCGACAGCGCGGCTCCTTATAAAGGCGAAGGTGGGGCGAACTCGGTGCACTAGCGCCCTCCCAGACGCCGTCTCTTGCAGGTGTTAAATAATATGGCTGCCGTTACATCCGGTGCAGCCGCCAAATAATACGACATCCGCCAATGGCCGCCGCCACATCCGGCCGCTTGTGCCGGAAGTGATGGAAACTCTCTTTAGTTGTTTTAAATATTAGTCAGTGTTGCCAATAAGATAATTTTGAGTTCGATATTCCTAACAATATATTAATCTCGGAATCAGCTCCAACAATTTTCATGAAATTTAGTATACGGGGGGTTTCGGGGGCGATAAATCGATCTAGCTTGGAATCATTTCTAGAAAATGTCAAAAGGTGGCGTTTGAGTAGTCCCAATTTAAACTGAAAAAATGACTCTTCCTGACATCTATCGGCGAATAATAATACTATTTTTTTTAATTGCTTTAACGACACAACAACACTAAAGCTATTCCAGCAGATGGCGTTGTTAAGTAACACGAAGTCAATGAGTGTTTGCTTTGAGGTTAGACTAAGAAAATCTATTGTTAATTTCCAAAAAACACAATTTATAAAAAAAAAATACCGAGCTAAGCTCGGTCATCCGGATATTGAATATAATAAAACGATATTTCAAATTATCACTGTGGGATAGTAGGCAATAAAATACGGTTAGACAGAGCTGTTAATAGAACATGTACTTTTTTATTACAAGTTGATAAACTAAGAAAATTTACAAGGTACGCAAAATATTTTTATATAGAAAAAGTATACATTTCTTTGTCACTTACATTATAAGAATTCTTCTGTGTCAACTTGAGCAAAAGCAACAAAAAATTTATATGCCTAATTTTTTTACTGGAATTTACTCTCCCTTACCCTGAAAAGAAAAACAATTATTTTTCTTTACTTAAGTGTGTATAAGCAATAAATTTTCTTTTATGACTTAGTAATGGGCTAGAAAAACCTGTAACGTTGATTTGCCTGTATTAATTTGTATAGAGTAATTAGTCATAAAAATTCTATATGGTAAGGCTATCTTGACTTCAACTTTCAGGTAGGCTTAATTGGCATGATACAAAATTAAACAATTACTAGTGTTTAAATTCCACAAGTTTATTTCCTCTCCTTCTCGATTTCCCAAAATTACTTTCCAAGTTAAGTTCTCCTCATTTTCTGGTTCATTTCTTCTCCCTTTTCAATTTTTCCCCATTTTTTAAACAAACATGTTGTTCATGCTCCTAACATTACAAAGACGGCAACGTTCACATCAAATGGGATTGTAACTAATGTCTAGAATTACCTTATTATTGGTACAGATTGTATCATGGTCTACTAGAATCATGAGAATAGCGCTATAACTTAAAATAATGATATTGTTGTTACTGAAAATGCCTATTGAAAATACTGTAATTTAAATTGAAATTTAACTTTATTTAAGGTACCTTTAGGGAAATGTTGACAGTCTACGACGACGTGAAATACTCAGATGAAATTAATTGCTTTAACGATGATGCATATCTAAGCAAAGAGCTAAATTTATTGAATATTAAAAACGACTATAGTGTTTTCAATTTGTATTAAGTTAATTAATTTTTTTAGGATTATGGGCGTGCAGTGGAATCAATTAATTAAAAACATTTTATTGGGCAATACTCTCATTTATATGGAACGATGTGAATATATTTTCTTGCTTTTTTATATATTACGTGGCGTTTATGTAATTATAGTTTTCTAAGTAACTGGGAACACTTAAACACTTGTCAAACACTATGGTATATATTAAAATATAAAAAAAAATTGTTTTAATATTTGACTTTTTTAATAGTAGCAATGTTGTACGAAACATAATGTTTCCATTAAGATTGGCGAATAAATTATTCATTATAATTACTTATTCAAACATTTGAGTGAACCTTCTGAAGTTTACTTCACATTTTTTTAAATAACACATGAAATGATGTTGTAGCTAGAAGCCTTTCATATAACAGTTTCGTTTTTGCCACAGCTAAATCTATGTATTATAAGTTTCGTAAAAGGGTTTTAAATTCCGACGAAAAATGACGATATGTTAACGATTGTATATAGTACGTTTAGTACGATAATATATATGTAGTACGTTTTTTTATTGGTGTGGAACAGTCGATAGACTGATTGTCCACCTAATAGTAAGCATCTACCCGTTGCCTATAGATGTTTCTAACACCAGACACCGCCAACGCGCTGTCGTCTGCGTAGGGGAACTGGAAACTAGGGTCATTTATACCGGACCACAACACAGGATGATTTTGGCGGCATATTTATAGACCGCATACCGTGGACAGCAAAAAGATCCAACACATCCATTCTCGACCAGCTTAATGTCAGAACAAGATTGTCCACGACCTGCTACCAGCGAGTACTCGGCTACTTTGGCCGTGGTAGGGCTCCAAGCCCGTCTGGATCTGGATGGCGACCACCTTTGGTCTTAAGTATGCTGCCATAATAACCTTGTGTTGTGTTCCGGCAGTAGTGACCAAGTTCCTGTACCCTTATGGGACAGCAGCGTGTTTGCGATGCCACTGGCGTTGCAAACGCCCATAGGCGACGGTAACTGCTAAATTCTAAGCGGGCCGTCAGCCTGTCTGCTGTCCTACAGCAATAAAAAAAATATCGCTCGAAGGGAGTCAGACAACCTCGAGAAACTGATAGTGCTAGGCAAAGTAGAGGGAAAAAGGCCCAAAGGATGGTCACCAAACCGATGGTCGGATCAAATTAAGGCAATCATGGGGCTCACTTTGCCTGCAGCTCTGAAACATGCCGAGGACAGAGTGGTGTGGAAGCAGTTCGTCAACGTCTCCGTAAAGGCTTATCAAGACGGGCACGTCCTTCAGGAATGAAGAACACGACGAAAAAGAGATTTATAGACCAGCGGTTATTTTGTCGCCTTTTCCGATAGGCCTCCTCCAGCCGCAGGGGTCAGTATTCTTACTCCGCCTTGCATGGAGCAGATACGTTTTAAAAGAGGCAAACACGTTCTTAAGACTAATTTCTTTGATTATGTCTAAAAATTGGGGAATAGAATACATCCGTCATATAAAGAGCATGTATATGACGTACATATACATCTTGTCTGTGAATCTTCTTCCTTCTGTCTTTATTCCACATTATATTGTGTCGGCATTACATATTCTCTCCTTCCATTCTGTTTTGTTAGCCATCATCTCAAAATTCACACACTTTTTCCGCCATATCGTCTTTTACGCAATATATCCATCTTTTAAACCGATGAAAAAAATGGAGGAAGTTCTCAAGTCGACGCGTTTATTTTTTTTATGTATGACCACGCAACAATTTATCCAGAGTAGTCCGATTTTAAAAATTCTTTCTTTATTGGAAAGGATTCCAATAAAGAAAGTTGGTTCCATATAAATTTGGGAAAAAAATCCAACCTTAAAGGTACAAAATCAGAGAATGATTGATTGTTCACTCACTGATTATATCTTTCATAGATATAATCACGCATAACTTTTTACAGAATTGATTTATTTAAGCAAGTAGTAATTAGTAGATTATAGCCACAAAAATTATAAAATAAAAACTTTTTAACAAAAAAATTAACCTCCGGCAAAAATAACCTCCGGAAAAACTGAAAAGCAAAAAATAATAAACCTTCTTTTTATTAACCATAATAACTAAGTTCTTAAACTAATGTAAGTATACCTAAGTAATTTTAAGTCAGCGCCAAACAAGCAAATTAATTAATTACGTAAAGCGTGATACGCGGCGGTGGCGCAGCTTGTTACGCTCCTTCGCCGGAAAATGCCGAGCGTTTACGAAGTTAATGTCAGCGAGACAGCAACCCGAATGGGCACACACGTGAGGGCACTGGCGTCGACTCAAAATTGCTTGAGTATACTTACATTAGTTTAAGAACTTAGTTATTAAGGTTAATTAAAATAAAGTTTATTATATTTTGCTTTTCAGTTTTTTCGGCAGTTTAATTTTTTCTTTGATCTACTTCTCCTTCTGTATCCATCCATTTCTCATTTCTATCATTTTCTTAGTTACAAGGCATTCTTTTCTTCGCATTAAATTGTCAAACCACGCTAGTCTGGTACTTTTAAGTGTTTCAACCACTGGTGCTACTTTCACACTTCCTCATATACACATTTCTAATTTTATCCGTTTGGTATTTTGTCTGTGAATCAAATCAAATATCATTTATTCATGAAAAAAAAACTTTAACCACTCGTCATCAAACTAGGCACTGACAGTATTTTGGAAACCGGTTTGTACTAAGCAGGAAATGAACGGAGTACATTTAATACAATTAAATTTTATATATTTCACAATTCTGAATTAAATAATAATAGTTTTATTGTATTATGAATATTATTGTATTTAACTGTAACACTATTGTTAAGTCTATGGTAATAAAGGCCATATCCGCATGACTCCATGTAACGTTCTTCAGCCCATTACACATAACGATTGCCGAAAGTCGTATACATACTTAACTCTCAGGAGGGTTCCAAATTATACTCTACATATTATATCTGCATATACCTATAGTATAAACGTTGCTTTTATTGAAAAAGTGTTGAATAAATTCGGATGATATAAATGAGAATGGATTAATACAAGAGGAGAGGTCGACCAAAGAACCGTAAAAGATGATATGGCGAAAAGGATGTGAATGTAGAGATGATGGCTAAGAGATGAGAGTGGAACATGTTGTTCCGAGCCCATATAATGTGGGATAAGAGCAGGAAAAAGAAAGATGAGTGTACCCATCCTCACACTGACTTCTCTATGATAGACAAAGATGTTGATATTGATCAGCGGGACTTATTTCACTGTATATCATCTCTTGGCGGCCTACCGCATACCTGACCGGGCCAGGCGTGCCTGGGCAATAGTGGTCTCAGTGAGTTGAATGCAGATAGTGGCATCTAGATGCCATCTGAGGTCATGCAAGGTCCAGCAAGAGATGTTATACGGACTCCACTGTTTAAGATACACACTTTCAATATCAGGAATATTGCCAATGAACTCTTTGGTATTATAGTAATAATAATAACCGTAATTTGATTCTTAATTTCTAGGGTAAAGCCTATGTTAGTTTCCTTAACTAAGAGTCGCAAGAAAACAAATAATTTGAATTGTCAGACCTTTCAATTTGGAAAGGAAAACCGAAAATTAGCAAATGGAATGATCGACGACCATGGTGGAATGGCGTTCGTACGTCGGAACTCCTACGGCGGACACGGGTTCGATTTCCATCCCAAGCCCAGGAGTTTGTATATAATATGTATTTATTTACTAAAGAAAAGGATATATAATATCTATATGCTGGGACAATTCACACAGCGCCATCTAGTCCCAAAAAAGTTTTTATTATATGCAAACTCCCAGACGCGAGACGGAAATCGAACCCATGACCTCCGTAAGCGTACCGAGGTGCGTTAACTTTTACGCCACGGAGGTGGTCAAATTTAAGTAGTATAATATGAGTTATCTGATGGCCATAACGCAAACACACAGAGTGTTAAATATTATTGCTGAGCATTGAGCATTGAGAGCAATAAAATATTATTGCTGCGGAGCAGTAGACAGGCTGTCTACTCCAGAGATAAGTGCTAGGATAGTCTATCCAATCCAAATATTATGGCCACATCCTAATTAATATTATAAATGTGAAAGTGAGTTTGTTTTTTTGTTACACCTAAACCGCTGAACCAATTTTGATGAATTTCCGTATAGTCATAGATTGGACCTTGGAGAAGGACATAGATTTGTTTTTAAATTCATATATCAGAACAAAGTTTACCGGTTCAACTAGTAACTCAATAAAGAATAAATAACAAATTTACAAAAAATTATAACAACCTGAGCAAGTCCTTCACTAAAGTCCCAAAGGGTACATTTTACCAAACATCTTATCTAAAAGGTACATTTTACCAAACAATGAAACCGGAAATTATATTTTGTTACATTATTTGAACAGCAGCACTACATTAGGGGCATCAACCCCTAAGACCGAATTAAAAAAGCAGGCGTCAAATCAAAGCTTCTAGGATCATTCAGAGTTTTTTAATACGTTACATACGTGTACATAGAACAATTTTCTATAACACAAACCTATTAAAAAAACGGAATAGGCTTTCACGCGGGTTTTAAATTAATGCCATCGGTTATGTGTATAACCGATGGCATGTGTGTACATACCTGTCAAAGTTTCTAGTCAGTTCACGTATTATTTTTAATATCCGGATGACCGAGCTTTGCTCGGTATTTTTTTTTATAAATTGTGTTTTTTGGAAATTAACAATTGATTTTCTTAGTCTCATCTCAAAGCAAACACTCATTGACTTCGTGTTACTTAACAACGCCATCTGCTGGAATAGCTTTAGTGTTGTTGTGTCGTTAAAGCAATTTAAAAAAAATAGTATTATTATTCGCCGGTAGATGTCAGGAAGAGTCATTTTTCAGTTTAAATTGGGACTACTCAAATGCCACTTTTTGACATTTTCTAGAAATGATTCCTAGCTAGATCGATTTATCGCCCCCGAAATCCCCCGTATACTAAATTTCATGAAAATTGTTGGAGCCGAGTCCGAGATTTCAATTACATATATTAATATATATATATATATATATATATATATATATATATATATATATATATATATATATATATATATATATATATATATATATATATATATATATATATATATATATATATATATATATATACAAGAATTGCTCGTTTAAAGATATAAGATCCGTGCGGGGACGGAGAAAGAATACTGGGGCCGAGGTCAGCCTGTCATGAAAGGCGACTAAACAACCCGAGCTAGGTGGTAGGGCTCCGATCCCGTCTGGGTGGCAACCATCCCTGGTTTTTAAATATGCCGCCATAATAACCTCGTGTTGAGTTCCGGCATAAGTAACTAGGTTTCAGTACCACTATGTGGAGAGCAGCGTGTTAGCTGTGCCCCTGGCAATGCAAACATCCATAGGCGACGCAAACTACTAATTACTAAGTGAGCCACAGCCTGTCTGTTATCTTACATCAACAATAAAAATTACCTGCGAGATTCCGACTTAAAAGAAAACTATTGTCTTAAACAAATGATACGCAACGATAAACGCTTGATATTAATAATATAACAGTCCATAAATTCCCACTGCCGGGCTTGGTTCTCCTCAGAACGGACAGTATACACGCCACGCTTTGATTAGCAGCTTACGCATGTTGGTAATCTCGTATGGGAAATTATGTTATAACTAGCTGACCCGGCAAACATTGTTCTGTCATATAAAAAAATCGGGACAAAAAGTAGCCCACGTCCTTTTCCAAGATCCAATCTATCTCTCAAATCATCAAAATTGATGAAGTGGTTTAGGCGTGAAAACGTAACAGACAGGTAGCCTTTCCCATTTATAATATTAGCATATACACATGAAGCAAGATAAACTAAGTATGAAGCTAGATAATGTTCATCACTGCAACTTGGAAGTTGCACCAGTGCCCCAGGTTGGTCTGCAAGGGTGATGTCACTTGGCTACGTACGTACATGGCAATCATAACAGGCGACGAATAAATGTTTCTTCGTACGAAATAAAGCTATTTATAATATTTTTCTTCCTGGGATAAGACGTTCTGGGAGTAGTCGCCTCTAAATCCAAATTTCTCATAAGTTTTTGATTAAAAAAATATCTTAAGAGAGATCAGGTGCAAAATAGTGCCAAATTGTTCCTGTATATATTCAACAGCAAATCATATGACTATGGAAGCTTGCAAATGGGATGAAAATTTCAAATTAAAAATACCCTCATATAACTCTTCACACATAATTTTTTACAAACCGTTAAAGTAGTTGAGAATAAAACTTTTTTAATGAACGTTCGGTAAGAGCTATGATGTATGTTAAAGTTTGAAGAGTCGGAGAGGTGCGCGCGGACTTTTATATCTGAGGATAAAGCTTTTAAAAGAGATACCAAGTGCAATTACGTATTCGTTTTTAATATTTTCTCACTATGTACATGATTTAGATGAAATAATATCAAATTGGAATTTATTCGTAATTATTTCACTTCAACGCACGCAAATTTTTAAGTAGTGTGTGTGTGTGCGTACACACACACACACACACACACACACCATGGATTTATTTGCAAAATATACTATTAAGCCTTGTTAGTTAAACGGTCACAATCATACCAGCATAAACAGCTAATTTGTAGGTTTTTTTTACACATCTTTACGTATTGTCTGTGAATATATAGTAGAGTGTACATATATTTAATACCTGTTCTGTTTTATTTTATGCCGCAGTGGGGCACTGCGGCCACTCAAAGCCTCTTCGGGACACTTGTAAAACACACAAAAGGCTTAAGGTGTATCTTTTGTGCGAAGAATAATACAAAAAGGGTTTTTAAGTCGCCGCACGTGTTAAAAAGGACAATTTTTTTGTGAAAAAGCTGTATTATGTATTAAGTTTGATGAAAATTGTGTATAAAGAGTACTAAGCAAAACATTTGGCATTGGATTCAGATTGACATCTTTTTTGTTTTGTTTATCGTGTGGTCTCTCTTTTGGAGGTGGAAATGCATTTTTGCCATTATTGTTTGAGAATACGCAGTGCGCGGTGCGGAACTCCTGTGCAATGCGTTCAGACTTATGTCTAGAAGACGCAAGTCGCTGGTGTATAGATAATCTCACTAACTATTTCGTACGACTGAAAGAGCGGGACACGAGTTGGAGCACGATGCTAAGTGATCCTTGCCTATTAGAAAAAGAGTCACCTTACCTAACCCCCTCAGTATGGCAAGTAGCTGACTTAAAACTGGTTAAATTTTGTTATAACAATCTATAAATGGATGTCTATAAAAAAAACACATTTTTATTGCTGTGGAACAGCAGACAGGCTGACGGACCATCTAATAACAAACAGTTAGGCCAAGGCCCCACCGCATGTAGTACGCTTAGAGGCAAGCTTAGTTGTCGAGACGCTTCGATACATAGTGGCCATACTGTCTGGCTACAAAACTCGTGTCTGGTGATCTAAAGTGTGGTTGTAGACGTATATTTTGTTGTGCTAAAATGTCTCTCTCAAAAATATTTAAAAAATTGCTTCTTATTGAAAGCACTATCCTCAAATTTCATTCACTTAACCAAAGGTATCGAACATGTTGGGTACATGATATTAACATGTTGAGATCCAGTGAAGGCGAATTCGTAATTTTATTCAAAAATCTGCGTAACTACCCCGACAAATTTTTTTACTATTTAGTATGACACAAGATACATTTGATCTTTAAACTTTAAAAAGAGGCTATTATTAATTCTTCCATGATGCATCCCAGTAATCCATGCAAAAAACCAACACGACCGTTCGCGTCGCTAATCGCTAGGCGACTATCGAGGCGCCAAGCGACCCACTCAGCGAGCGGTGGGGCCGCGCACATAACGTGCCTTGTGTTGGTTCACTAGGATGAGTCATCGAAGCGATCAGCTAACCTCTTGCCGCTAAGCGTGCCACCTGCCTTGGCCTAAAGAGTTGCCTATGGATGTTTGACGCCATGCGCCAGGGCCATTACCAATACGTTGCCGTCCACGTAGGAGAACATATGCCATCTTTTTACTCGTAAAGTAAGTGTTAAGAAATGACATAGGAGAAAAAGGTTGACACAGTAATCCTGGGATTTTGATGTGACGACTTGGGTTGCAGTCGGGATAAGAGAACCAGATGACGAATACTAAAAACAACCTTGGATGATAGATACCACGAAATTGGTTGTACAATGATCGCCATTTTAGAAACTTCGTGACAAATATTTTAAAATTATCATTTCTAATTAATCCTAACAAATACTCGTCATAGGTAATATTAAAAGAAGAAGATAAGAAATGTTAAGATGGTTAAAATATGCATGCAAAAGGAGAGTGGAAGGAGCGCCTCGCGCACCCTAGCGCGGGCCTCGCCACCATCGAAGCGGTGAGGCCCGTCCTGGCCGAATGGGTGGAAAGGCGCCACGGCGCCCTGACCTTCCGCCTGACGCAGGTCCTCTCGGGGCACGGTTGCTTCGGGAGGTACCTGTGTCGCATAGGGCGGGAGATGACGTCAGGGTGCCACCACTGTGGCGCGGGCGACGAAGAGGACACGGTGAACCACACTGTCGCCGTGTGCCCTGCGTGGCGCGAGGAGCGCTGCGCCCTCGTCGCCCAAATCGGCGTGGACCTGTCGCTCCCGGCCCTGGTTCTGTCCATGGTCGCGGGCGATCCTGGATGGACGGCCGTCGCCTCCTTCTGCGAGGCAGTCATGTCCGCAAAGGAGGCGGCGGAGCGGGAGCGGGAGTCGACCATCACACTCCCCTCCCGCCAACGCAGGCCACGCCGGCGGCGCCGGAGGGCCAGTAACGACCTCCGGCCGCCGTAAAAAGCGGCCGCGGGCGGCCCCTCGGGGGAGGACCCGCCGCCCGCACTATTGCCGCGAGGGTGAGGGCTGCGTGCTGTTCCGCGGCCCCCCTCAACTCCTAGAGTTGTTAGGAGAGCGCCGGGGGGACGAAACCCTGACCCCCTGGCGCCAACACTTTAGAAGGGGCCCGCCTCAAGACAAAGGGCGGACCGGCGCTGGCCCGGGCCACGAGATCGGCAGGCCATATATCCGTGAGCCCGGGCGTAGGCGATAGGAGAACAGCGGGGTTTTTTAGTGGGTAGTCGGATGGCCGAACATCTTTCCCGGAGTCCCACATATCCCTCGGTCCCCCCGGGCTGGGGGAACCCGTCAAGAGAGGTTTTTCCCCGAGACCAAAAAAAAAAAAAAAAAAAAATGCATGCAAAAGGAGACAACACCATATGGTTGGAAAGGCGCCACGGTGCCCTGATCTTCCGCCTGATGCAGGTCCTCTCGGGGCACAGTTGCTTCGGGAGGTACCTGTGTCGCATAGGGCGGGAGATGACGTCGGGGTGCCACCACTGTGGCGCGGGTGACGAGGAGGACACGGTGGACCACACTGTCGCCGTGTACCCTGCGTGGCGCGAGGAGCGCCGCGCCCTCGTTGCCCAAATCGGCGTGGACCTGTCGCTTCCGGCCCTGGTTCTGTCCATGGTCGGGGGTGATCTTGGATGGACGGCTGTCGCCTCCTTCTGCGAGGCAGTCATGTCTGCAAAGGAGGCGGCGGAGCGGGAGCGGGAGTCGACCACCACACTCCCCTCCCGCCAACGCAGGCCACGCCGGTGGCGCCGGAGGGCCAGTAACGACCTCCGGCCGCCGTAAAAAGCGGCCGCGGGCGGCCCCTCGGGGGAGAATCCGCCGCCCGCACTATTGCCGCGAGGGAGAGGGCCGCGTGCTGTTCTGCGGCCCCCTCAACTGTTGATCCAGGAGAGCGCTGGGGGACGAAATCCTGGCCCCCAGCGCCAACAATTTAGAAGGGGCCCGCCTTAAGATAAAGGGCGGACCGGCACCGGCCCGGGCCACGAGATCGGCAGGCCATTTATCCGTGGGCCCAGGCGTAGGCGATAGGAGAACAGCGGGGTTTTTTAGTCGGATGGTCCAACATCTTTCCCGGAGTCCCACATATCCCTCGGTCCCCCCGGGCCAGGGGAACCCGTCAAGAGAGGTTTTTCCCTGAGACCAAAAAAAAAAGGAGACAACACCATAATATAATGGTCAACAAAAGGCAGGTATAAAAATTTAATCTGCATTGAAGACTTACCAAGATACTGAAATGCCAATCAACTTAAAATTAATCCAGTCTCTACAGACACAAAAGACAAAGAACAGATATAAAGCTACAATAAGTCAACTCACTCAAAGATGTCACTCATTGTGATGTAATTAATATTTCTCACCAAATAAAGCTCGAGAGGCACTCGCCGAGGACACTTTTAAAAATATTTTAACTCTTCTGTCACACAAACCTCAATGTAACTATGTATTCATGTACTCCAATTGGTAGATGATCCTCCATCAAAGGTATCTCTTTGGCCAGTGGTCAGCAACACTCAGCTCGCGAGCCGCATGTAGTAGCGCTTTGATTCGCGAAATGTTTAGTCCAATCACGGAATTTTACCTATATTATCTATAATTATTTCCGTAACAATGTTGTATGTTACATAATGTTACGTAATGTTACAATATTTTTTTATTGAATTTGTCGTGCTCGTTTGCCGCGACAACCGAGCGTTGCACTGATTGGTGGAGTTGTGCGTGACGTAGGTCGGCCATATTTCGGCTCGCACACTCGCAGTCACCGCAATTGTAACACTCGGGAGCACGTCAAAGACTCGTTCTTTTATTAATTCGTTAGTAACGATATTTTAAATCTTATTCATCCCCTTTCGATGCTCTAAAGTAATCTTATTAAATATACGAGTACAATTTGGAACCCACATTTTGGCTTGAAGCCGATATATTTATTAGTATATTTATTATACAATTATACATATATTCTGTCGTGTCTCATGTGACTAAGATTGCACGGCATTACAGATGGCCGTTGCAATCTCTTTGTTTTCACAATTTTAATTTTATATTTAAATTATCCCTAAATAACTTTTTTCATTATGTTGTTATTATATTCTGTAACTTCGTCTGCCTTCTCGGACATCTCACTAACTCCTCCTCCGGCCGCCGTAAAAAGCGGCCGCGGGCGGACCCTCGGGGGAGGACCCGCCGCCCGCACTATTGCCGCAAGGGTGAGGGCTGCGTGCTGTTCCGTGGCCCCCCTCAACTCCTAGAATTATTACAGGAGAGCGCCAGGGGGACGAAAGCCTGACCCCCTGGCGCCAATCCTTAAGAAGGGGCCCGTCTTATGACAAAGGGCGGGCCAGCGCCGGCCCGGGCCACGAGATCGGCAGGCCATATATCCGTAGGCCCGGGCGTAGGCGATAGGAGAACAGCGGGGTTTTTTAGTGGGTAGTCGGATGTTCGAACATCTTTCCCGGAGTCCCACATATCCCTCGGTCCCTCCGGGCCGGGGAACCCGTCAAGAGTGGTTTTTCCCCGAGACCAAAAAAAAAAAACATCTCACTAACTTGGGTTTTCAACCCTGGCTTGCGCCATTGTGGAGTTGGCCGACATTATGGCGTGAGGTTACAGTATCCAAGACGCTGGATATAAATTCCAGGTTCTACGTTTGGGACACAGAGTCTCCATTAGTGTAACTTAACTGGGAATTCTCGTCGTTCGACTTTCAACGGGACATTTCTTCCCATCGAACGACCTGTGCATCGATGTCCAGCTCTTTGGCGCGACTCTTGCTGTGGTATGGCTTCTTGCAGTAACTGCGACGTCAAGGGAGTACCTTGCCGGGAATGAAATGCAATCAGGGCTTTGAACCCGATCGTTTAAGTGCGCGTCCTTAACAACCACGGGACAATGTTTCCTACTAAAGCAAAGCATATGTTAAAAAATTGCTCTTTGAATAAATTTCAATTGTGTAATATTTATATTTGGTTCTTTTGGAAGACAAGGTTACCGAACACTGGTTTAGGCAATCAAGTCTTAGAGCTTGCTTATTTAACTTTTACTTCAGTTGAGAAAATATTGAATAATCAAGTTTGTTTTAAAATAAGAATTTATAAAAACCTACCTAATGGTAAACAGTAAACAGCTTTTTTGTTTTCACGTAATTTCTCCAGCGCTGCAAATCTAATGTAACAATTGTACTCTCATCTCAAGTACGAGAGATGAAGCTGAGCCGTGATTTGTAACGGATAGTAACACTACATTCCTTGCCCTCAGCGGATAGGCAGACTACCTAAAAACTACAGTAACACCCGTATAAGACGATTTCACAGGGATCCAACCAAACACGCGTCTTAAGCGAGAAAGCGTATTATGCGGGATAGGGAAAATAAAACGTACTATTATTATGTATTATATCTTAATTTCGTATGTGTAGGTATTAAATTATACATTTATAAATCACATTAAATACATAGAGTAATTATAATTATGTTATTTAAAGTACATAATCACTTATTTTGGTTTAACAGAAATATTTTGATGCATTAGCAGTTACAAGGTTTTCAACATAATTTAACTTTTGCAGTGAGTTTTGCTTTGATTCAAAGAAGCTACATGGCGTCTTAAATTATTAACAGCTGATACGTAATTCCTGGGCGTTTGACAAAATCGGAGTTTACTCATCTTCGTCTTCATCATTCTCACTTAGGGCCTCTCTTTGTGAGTTATTCACATTCTGAATAAGATCTTCAATTGATTGAATTTCGTACGATGCCACATTGTCATCAATGGAAGAATGTCCAGGAAAGAATATTCAGGGCGGGGTGACTGGAGGGCTTGCGTTCGGCGTTCGAGCGCTTGCTACCCGCTGCCACAAGACATAATAGGTACATGTTGTTGGCATGTTGTTTTTATCCGTGCAGGGGCGGAGAAAGAATACTAACCTCTGTGACCGAGGTCGGCCTGTCGTAAAAGGCGACAACACAACCCACCCTAGCTACGTGGTAGGGCCTCAAGCCCGTCTAGATGGCGACCACCTTTGGTCTTAAGTATGCCGCCATAATAACCTTGTGTTGTGTTCCGGCATTAGTGACCCAAGTTCCTGTACCCTTATGGGACAGCAGAGTGTTCGCGATGCCATTGGCGTTGCAAACACCTATAATCGACGGTAACTGCTAAATCCTAAGCGGGCCGTCAGCCTGTCTGCTGTCCTACAGCAATAAAAAAAATATTAAACGGGATGATGAATCGTATTAAGCGTTTAGAAATGTATGAAAACATATCTCAAATTGCAGGGACTGGCGTAAAATGGCGTATTATGAGAGATATCATATTAAGCATGATCTTATTAAGCGGGTTCTACTGTAATTAATACCTAGTGCTTTTCTTTTTGCGCATTTTTGCTTTTATAGTTAATTTTAATGAAATAAAATATCTGCTTTAATGCGATCGCCAAGAGTGTATATTAAATTGAAATTCAACTTATCATATATGAGTTTCATTTCTGTACATTCGGTTTTTTGAGTGGTTAACTTATGAATATTCATGAGTTATTAATTGAACTCTTTGTAATCGCCGCCGGTCAGCTGTCGTCTGTAACTGACGTTGGCACTTTGTAGTTTGGTTATCTGAACACAACGTGGATCTAAGGCTTGAAGTAATTAAATTTAGTGACATCTTACAGATAATGTTCTTTAAAGTTTACAATTCGTAGAATATTTTATACCAATATTTTTAGAAATTGGTTGAAGTTCAGAGGACAAGATCCTGGTCCATCTTATGATCGCTTATACGACTTACGTAAAAGTTCATTATATGGATTGTTTTGCTTTATTTTATTTTAATAAACGGATTTAATGAGAAACGAGTATTTATCTAAGTAAATAAATTATAATATTTTTTTACAGTCTTATATCTAAAATGATATAAGTAATATACATAAATACACTGGGACGTTTTACAGTGCCATCTAGTCCCAAAGTTGTTTACTTTGTTGTAGAGCGTTTGTGATATGGATACTAGACAATATATAAACTTCTTATATACTTTATTTTCTAAATAATTTCATATTATACATAAATACTTGTATAAATACTTGGATGATAATGGAACCCGTGATACTGCAAGCTTCTTAATGTGTGAAAGCTGTGAAGTGAGGTAGTAATGCGTTCAAATATAAAAAGAATTATCAGAAAATCACAAACATAGGTATCCTCCAATAAAAGACCGAACCTTATAGAGAGTGTCCATTTTATCCATGCAGGGGCGGAGAAAGAATACTAACCTCTGCGGCTAGGGTCGGCTTGTTGTAAGAGGCGACAAAACAACCCACCCTAGCTACATGGTAGGGCCTCAAGCCCGTCTGGTTGGCGACCACCTTGGTCTTAAGTATGCTGCCATAATAACCTTGTGTTGTGTTCCGGCATTAGTGACCCAAGTTCCTGTTCCTTTATGGGACAGCAGCGTGTTTGCGATGCCACTGGCGTTGCAAACACCGATAGCCGACGGTAACTGCTAAATTCCAAGCGGGACGTCAGCCTGTCTGCAGTCCCACAGCATTAAAAAAAAGGAAACGAATGGTCTGGTGAAGTTTTCATCAGAGGAAACATTTGCGAATGGGTGCCATCGATATTTGCGAACCCATTAATGGGGATTAATTTAAACTTACCGTAATAAATTTACCGAGCTTATACCAGAATGGTCAATATATTATATGGTTTTTCGAAAAATTATCCGATTATGATTCTTTTTGTCACATTGATATTCTTTTTCTTCACTAGCAATATGCGATAAAATAAAAGCATTTTTAAATATGTTTTTATTCCATCAACATTCGTACATATTATTCTGTAAAAATCGTCTGATGACGTACCACGTCGTTAGCGTTTCTGCGACAAAGGCATAACGACCGGTAGTCGGCAATCCGTAAGCTGGGTTTTCCAGCGCAACTGGATAAACGATAATAATAAACGCTTACTATGTTTCTCATCACGTTTTCTATCTAGCTAGTTATCTAAAGGAGCAATAGGTACCACACTCGGAGACTAATCTAGCAATCAAGTTCGATTTCGGTGGCATGCGCATAGGCAGTTTCTCTAGCTTAATGCGCATATTATAATATAATTGCCATGTACGGTGAAATCGTAAGGAAACCCGCATACACATACCGGTTGCACATACCGGTGATCTCTGTGATCACCGGTAAAATGCTGATGATTTCGCGTTGGCAGATTCAGGATAGGTTGATGGGACGTATGAAGGCGTGGAAGGAATCGCTTGAGAACGGCGGTCTGAAGCTCAATGTAACAAGGACCGAGTACTTGGTCTGCAACTCCACAGATCCTACACCCGTGCACAAAGCCGGCCATACGATCAAGCGCACGGAACAGGTGAAATACCTGGGATCTGTATTTCACGCGTTGCTGCTGCGTGAACCGAATGGTGTGAGGTGACTCTGTGACCCTAAAATACTGGTTAAATTGTAGGGGTAGGTCTATAATAACATAATTAAGCCTGTCCTTTTATACGGATGTGAAGCGTGGCCGGTGCTGGAGCAACACAAGCAGGCACTGCGAGTCACGGAGACGAATATGCTGCGATAGATGTGGTGAGTAACGTGGAATGGCTGCGTTAGGAACTTTCGCATTCGCGGCAGCCTTCATGTCCGTGACATTGCAGATAAATTGCAGGAGTGTCGCCTTCGCTGGTATGGCCACGTTTTACGGCAACCGGCTACTTACGTGGGGAACAAATATCTGGCTATGCCGTCACCGCCGGGCCCAGGTAGGAGGGGTAGACCCAAAAAGTGCTGGCTTGATGTCGTAGAAGTTGATATGCGTGTCAACAGACTGACTACCAGTGATGCCGAAGATCGTGCGAAGTGGAGAAGCAAAAGTCGGACCCCTGGCGCAGAAGCGAGAGTTTTGGTTGCAACCGGGATTCAACGCTAAGAGGATGATGATCTACTATTCAAAATATCCAAGGATATATTCCCATTTTCTCCTATTTTCGTTTTATAATTACTCTTAACCTTGATTTTCACTTCAAAAGTGAGAACCGAACCAAAAATAACAAGTATATATTCAAAGTCGACTGTTTCTTTCATCATACCCGGATACACTCAAGGCTGGAAGATAACTGATCACAAAAAATACAGAGGATTCCGTATGTAGTGAATCTTTATTCGTTGCGTAAGTTTTACTTTAGTTTCATAACTACCTTACATGAGAAAAATGAAATTCGAATTTAGCAAAATACCAGTCGGCAAGTTTTGTTTTTTGGATCTTTGTATATCTACAATTTTATTTACACAAACAGAAATAAATAAAGTAAATGGGGTAAACAATATTTTTGATTGTTTACGTTTTGCTGGGTGGTTCTTTTTTGCTCAAATAGGAACTTACTCGATGGAAAATAATTGCCTATCCAAAAGGTCACTTGCCCACGCCGTTCAATAGTGGTTTTTATTCAATATAATTTTTGTGTAATTAATACTAAGTGTTCGAGCAAAATGTTTTGCCCATAATAACGTATGCCGAGACGTAGTTACTGCCACTGGCTTAATCCACAATACGAAATATTAAATATGAAACGCTAGGTGAAGAGACGATGGGTTAGACTGCCTTCACACGACCGAAAGCCGTTACAGTAAGCTAGTCATTCAGACTATTTAGACAGACAGTCGGTGGAGACCACATATTGGTAAAGACTTTTTCGTTATCATGTAGGATAAACATCCTACATCAAATCATCGGTCTGGAGTCCTCCAGCCAATATAGATAGTAACGAAACTTGTGGAGGCCTATATAGTTATGGGCAACTTAAGGCTGATGATCATGATGATCTGAACTATCCGTGCAGTGGCGGAAAAAGAATAATAACCTCTACGGCCGGGGTCGGCCTGTCGTAAAAGGCGACAAAACAACCACGTCTGGATGGTGGCCACCTTTGATCTTAAGTATGCCGCCACAATAACCTTGTGTTGTGTTCCGACATTAGTGACCCAAGTTCCTGTACCCTTATGGGACAGCAGCGTGTTCGTGATGACACTGGCGTTGCAAACACCCATAGGCGAATGGGCCGTCAGCCTGTCTGCTGTCCTACAACAATAAAAAGAAAAGATAATTAATATTGTACAGTTATTATAGTTCAATTTATCACATATGTCTTATGCTCACACAATTATAATGGGTGACTTCAATACCTGTCTATTAAAACGTGACAATCGTGCTACCTCTTTAGAAGACCTGGCTCTATCTACCAATCTCACTATACTTCCACTAAAAGCAACTCACCATTTCCCAAATTCTACACCTTCCCTTTTGGATCTTATTCTAGTCTCTTCACTTTCTCACGTAAGTAAACATGGTCAATGTCCTGCTGATGCTTTCTCTTTCCACGACCTTATCTATCTTTCTTACAGGCTTCGTCCACCAAAAGCCAAGCCTAAGATTATATTGCAGCGTAACTTTAGTGGTATAAATTTAAATGATCTGTTAAAAGATGCTCGTGAGGTTGATTGGACCAGGGTAGTCAAGGCAGAATCTATCGATGAGAAGGTGTGTGCATTTAATACAGCCATATTGAAGTTGTATGATTTGCATGCACCTTTGCGTCAAATTAAAATAAAGCATCTACCAGCGCCGTGGCTCACTGAAGATATCAAAGTTTTAATGCATAAAAAATGTAAAGCCAGGACTAAATTTAAGACAAATCCAAATGATAACAATAAGTTAGCCTATGTGAATGCTCGTAATCGCTGCAATAGAGTGTGTAGGGACGCACAACGCCGATATATACACGAGTCAGTCCAAAATGAAAATCCAGCAAAAGTTTGGAAATTTCTTCGTTCTTTGGGAGTAGGCCGACAACCTGAACATCCTGTGTGTAAAAATTTCAGTGTTGATCATCTCAACCGGCATTTTTCATCTGTTTCCGATTTTGATCCTTTGACAAAATCAAATACTTTGAACATACTATCTTCACTACCTACTCCCAATCATCCTCCTTTCTTTCTAAGTCGATTTTCTGATAGTGATGTTAAGAGTGCAGTTAGGTCTATTGCTTCTAATGCTGTTGGTATTGATGGTGTTAGTCGTAATATGATCCTTCCCATACTGGATGTTATTACTCCTGTTCTTACTCACATATTAAATTACTCTGTGTCTTCCGGTACATTCCCTTCAGCTTGGAGGGAAGCCCAAGTAATCCCGCTACCTAAAAAATCGAACCCTACTTCTTTATCCCATTTTAGACCTATATCTATTTTACCGTTCTTATCTAAAGTCTTGGAGCGATTAGTACACAAGCAACTGAGCGCATTCCTAAATAAAAATTTACTAATGAACCCTTTTCAATCAGGCTTTCGCCCAGGTCATAGCACAACTACAGCATTAGTAAAAATAACTGATGATATCCGGTATGGTATGGATAATGGTCTGCTAACAGTGCTCTCGTTACTTGACTTTAGTACCGCGTTTAATACCGTCGATTTCGATGTATTATTAGGGATTCTTTCTACTCTTAACATTTCTCCTGAAGTGATCGGCTGGTTTCAAAGTTACCTCTATGGTCGTCGGCAGCGAGTCCGGCTTGATGAAACTTATTCGTCTTGGCGTGACTTGATTGCTGGTGTTCCTCAGGGTGGCGTTTTGTCTCCATTATTGTTCTCAATTTTTATTAACTCCATCTCCAACCAGTTAACTTCATCCTTTCACCTCTATGCAGACGACTTGCAGATATACACACAAGCTTCTGTGTTTGAGTTATTTAAAGCATTTCACACAATAAACTCAGATTTAAACAGAATAATGCTGTGGAGTGATTCATTTGGGTTAAAAGTCAATCCACAAAAAACGCAGCTTATTGTCATCGGTAGTTCCAGAATGCTAGCTAAAGTTGAATGGGAAAAGTTGCCGAAAATTAATTTTGATGGATTATATATTCAGATTGGTGATAAGGTTAAAGACCTTGGTATTATTATTGACAGGGAGCTGTCTTGGCGACCTCTAATCGCTGAACTAAGCCGACGAGTTTACTTCTCTTTTAAGTTTCTTAATAGACTCAGAAATTTCCTACCGATTGCCACTAAAGTTAGGCTTGCAGAATCTTTGCTCATGCCCATTTTGGATTATGCCGATGCCAGCTATCTAGATATAACGCAAGAACAACTTAATAAACTTGAGCGCCTCCAAAATCTTTGTATCAGGTTCATATTTGGTTTGCGTAAATATGACCATGTTTCAGAATTTCGTACAAAACTCAAGTGGTTACCTATCCATCTTCGCCGGAAAACTCATATCCTTTCACTCGTTTACAAATTTATCTTTTATCCAAACGCCCCTATTTACCTCAGGAATCAATTCGAGTTTCTTAACTCGTCTGGCCTCCGAAATTTGCGTACATCTACTGAACTATCGCTTAAAACTCCTGTTCATACTTCTTCTTTTTATAATAACTCCTTCATTGTTCATGCTATCAAACTCTGGAATGCACTGCCTATTGCTATAAGACAAGCTAAGTCACTACCAACTTTTAAAAAATTGGTTAAAAATCACTACCTATCTTTAGTGTAACAACAAAACATATATTTATTTATGTATTCTACAAATATAGATATTTAAGTATGTTTATCTATTTATTTATTATATTTTATATATATTATTGAATTTTATGTATATTATCTATTTATTATGTAAATAAAATATAATTATTATTTATTACCATACCTCCCTTCCACATCAATGTAACACCAATAATGTTCTATAGCCCGGGTTGCCTGGAAGAGATCGCTCTGTAGCGATAAGGCCGCCCATTGTAAGTCAAGTACTCATTGATTGTGTAAATAAGTTTCATTGTGTTTATATAATTGGTTTACAATAAAGTGTTATCTATCTATCTATCTATCTATATCTATTATGATTAAAATTTATTTTTAATCTAATATATAAAATTCTCGTGTCACAGTTTTCGTTGCCATACTCCTCCGAAACGGCTTGACCGATTCTCATGAAATTTTGTGAGCATATTGAGTAGGTCTGAGAATCGGCCAACATCTATTTTTCATCCCCCTAAATGTTAGGGGTGACCCACCCTCAAAATTTTTTTTAAATTTTTTGACATTTTATTATTTATATGACAGAACAACGTTTGCCGGGTTAGCTAGTGTACTTTAAATTTTATTATTTTATTACAAATCCAGTATTAATATTCTTTAGGTATTATATGAAGCGAGAAGATGATGGGTTAAAGAGGAGCAAGTACTTCAATGCGCTATGATAATGTTACTACTTTTTTATTGCTTTGGAACGCTTTATAGTGCAGTAGCTGTCACCTATGAATGAATACGCTGCTGTCCCATAGGGATATAGGAACCTGGGTCACTATTGCCGAAACATAACAAAAGGTTATTATGACGGCATACTTGTAGATAAGATTTAAGATAGACGGGCTTGGGTACCACGTAGCTAGGGTTGTTTTATCGCTTTTTACATCAGGCCGACCTCGGTCGCAGAGTAGTATTTTAGGCAATATAATTATTATAAATAATTTCGGTTATAAATATCAAATTACGGATCCCTAAGAATAATTTAAATGCAAATATCGCGACTTTTCACTGCTTTTCACAAAGTCTCAACAACATCCGGGGCAAGAAACATTTTGCCCTTCGTTTGTAAGGGCGAGTCTAACTAAATAATTTTCGCTTTCAATTTATCGAAAAAAAGATTTGTATATATATTATATATATACATATATATATATATATATATATATATATATATATATATATATATATATATATATATATATATATATATATATATATATATATATATATATATATATATATATATATAATTAGAAACACTACCTACGGTCCTTGATTTAATGTAAGATACTTTACCGCAATCGTTTTTATTTTGAAATTAAACAATAAATAGGACAACAATATGTTCAACGATTTACAGTAACTTCGTGAGCGAGATCTAAATACTTTGTAATCTTGTCAGTTTCTGCTTTCACAAGGTTACCATCATGCGGGACACTAATACCAATGATCAGCGTATGTCTCGCAGATCGGTCTATTATCATAATATCAGGCTTATTGGCAACAATAGTTCTGTCTGTGATAATAGATCGATCCCAGTAGAGCGTGATATGACAACTATATAGAACTGAATCAGGCATGTATTTATAATCCCACCTCTGAAGATATAAGCTTGTATCGAAGAGCAAGTTGCTGATGAATGATTCTGGCCACAAGATTGTGTCTGTGCAAATACTCAGAGTTAGCAATACGAGAAAAACCAGAAGTAACATGCCTAATCGACTCATCATGACAGTGACAGGCTCTACACGTGTCGATCGTGCCGTCTTTTAAGATGTACTTCCGATAGTTATTCGTTTTAATAAATTTGTCCATAATTGCACAGACAAAATCTTCGGTTTCTCCAAAGAGGTCACCGAATCGAAGCCAGTTAACCGATGCCAGCAGATCTATGTAATAATAACATATGTGGCGCGCACGCCACGCGAGCGCAGTTTTAAGGCGCTACCAGGGCGCACACATGGTGTTGGCGCCACCAGGGCGCGCATATAGGGTTGGCACCACCAGGGCGTGTATATGGGGTTGGCGCCGCCATATTAGGTAGCCACCCCCGCACCGGGTCGAGTCAGTCGCAACTCGCAGCACGAACGGACGCGTGCGCATCGTAATAATCCGCGGCTCTCGCTCTCCCCTCGTTTTTAAGTCTATTTGTATAATTGTATATATAAGTGAATGCCATTGTAATTGCTATTGTGTGTATAATACGCGAATAGACACATTATTGGTTTAAACTGTGGTTTCACTAACTTACACCCAAGCATTAACCTTAAACATATTATTATTATATAATTCATACCATTCATACCATCCAGTAGAAAAGTAAGCAGCAATGCGATTGTGTTATAGGAACTTGACAAGTGATATACTATATTTTATATAGTATTCTTTTGTAAATAAAGAAATAGTACACAAAAACTTCCAGATTTAAAACGGAAATCTTACGCCACATCGGTATATACGAGTATGATTCCCACCTTAGCTAGTTCATAGAAAGTTAAATAAAAACATCCTTACAATAAATACTACTACATATATCCGTTTGTTAAGAGCTTACACATAATGTAAAGCAATTTGGAATTGTAGAAAATCAAAATTATTTGTTTCAATACGAAATCTATAGATCACGTAGACGTACGCAAGATCTTATATAAACCGTTTTCAATGCAAAACTGGCTGCTGGCTAGAAAATAAATGATTCGTTATCTACTTTTGTATTTAATATCTTAAAAAATAAGTGTAATAAGACTAATATATATCTCGGAAAGAGCTGAATATACCAATCTTAAGAGTTTATTGAAAAAAATAATGTGACTATTTTCAACCAACTTTTCAGTTAATTTTCTAATTTTTATCTTAGTGTGAAATACCCTTAAGCTGTGTTGATATTTTAATCACGTGCAAAGCTCAATGCCAGCTGGCTGAAAGCTAAGTATAACTAAAGAAGTATATACACTGTAGATAAATTTGCTTGGACGCAAATTTACTGTAAAGACGATTTTCGAATAAAGTTCGGACGCTAAGAAGGCCGCTTTAGGCAGATTTTTTATTGTTAAGGAACAGAAGACGGACTGACGTAACAGTAGTATACAATTACCATCACTTATGGATATTTGCGACGGCAGGGGCACGGGGCACTGCTGACACGCTGCAGTTTGTGCAGAACTGGAACTTGGTCATGCCAGAACACAACACAGGGTTATTATGGCGGCATTTTAGAGACCAGGGGTGGTTGCTATCCAGTCGAGTTCTACCACCTAGCAAATTATCTATATGGCATAGATTTATCAAATTATAAATAATATAGTGGTCGTTATTTAGAATATTTTTGAATTTTCTTCCTAGATTGTACTAAACCGTTTTGAAATACATAAAAAAATTCTTCCAAGTTAATATTAGTATCAATATAAAATTAATTAATTTATGTAACTCGGCCCCCACGTCAGTCAAAGTTTTCAATAGAAATAACACGGGGAAAATTCCTTTCTTTGTTTAGTATTTTATAGCATGTTGTCAAATAACATGTATTGTAATAAACTATACATATTCTTGTACGAAATGTAACGTTCTAAAAAAGCTCTCATATGATTTTATCTCATGATGTATATTTTTGATGAATTTATTAATACACTAAAAACTTTTGACTCTAGGGTGTGAAAAGCTCTTTATAATGTAACTGCGCAGCAATGAGCTTCCAAACTTTATGAATAATGTATTTTTAAATATCCTACACGATAAAATGTCTTGTTAAGTTTAGATGATATTAAAAATGCAGAAAATGCGGCAACGGAAGTAACAGTGTTTGCCTGTTGTTTTTTTACCTCACGATGTTTTTTTACAGTCAATTAACCCTTTAACGCTCAGAAGACGAAATTTCGACACTTGAATTCATACATTGGCACGTAATATGCAACGGAAAAAAATTAGAACTACCACTCTTCATGTTTTAGGGTGCTCTTTCGAATGGCGGTTAAAATACCCTAAAATGACTTTTAGCCATAGAAAAAAGTAATTAAAAACGAACAGAATAAACCGTTTTTTTAACTCAAGTCTCTACTCTACTAAAAAAAATTAAGAAGTTATTTATAAATTTTTTGTGTGTGTTTAAGTGATTTTGAGAATGGCTTAGATTCACAATCCGGTTCACTATTTTTTTTATTTATATGGCACAACAACGTTTGCGAGGCCAGCTAGTTTGTTTTATATAGTAGAAATATTCTTCTATGAGCCATTTGTATAATTTAAATTTATCCAACGCTACGAAGTCTCAAAAGGAGGATCATTCCTGCGGTTTAAATATATCCTGTTTCATTTATTTTTGGACCACCTCCGTTTGGCACGGATTTCTTGGAACGCCTGTGGGGGTCGGCTTCGAAAATCTGGTATTATATGTTTCTTTTGACAAAAGGAAAGTATATAAGAATTATACCAGTGAGGTTGCAATAACAAGTGTTCTGTTGCTCAACTTGGTACTAGCAATTTGTGAATTGTCACAATATGTTCATTATAATTCTTTCTTAATTGGAGGATCTCATTAACATATATTTAATTACTTTTTTGTAAAGATGTTATATTCATATATCGCAAGCAAGTCCCGTAACCTAACTTGTGTAGTGAAAGCAACAATATGAGTAATGTATTGAACCTCCATCGCTACAGAGTATACAAATAAACTGCGTACCATAAAAACGTGGGTAGTACAAAATAAATAAAGGCTCCGCAGTCAATTGAAAGACAGGCGACATTTTCTGTCACGTGATCCATATAAACACCGTACTAATTAACTTTTTGCCACTGTTTGTAGAGCTTCCCTATCAAATTGCTTACAACGTAGTCTGCGTCATGCCTGGCAACTGGTTCAAGGTATTCTAAGCATAGAGATAAATGTAAGCGCACTAGAGCGAACGAAACTTTTGTCTGTACGTGACACTTTCTTGATTAAAGGGCCACAAGAAAAGTGCTGGTGGGCTTTGATTTTCACAGGGGGTGACTGACCTTTGAATCAAAAACCTTGAAAGATGATTCAGTAGGTATTTTGTCTGCGAACAAACAAGAGTAGTGTTTCTTCGTGACTTACTGAATGACCTAGGGATACATAACAATTTACAAATGGATATGATTAGTTCGCAGACTACAAAGACAGACAAACAAAGGCACCGTTCGGTTTTCATTTTAAGGTTGGCGAAATCATACGGTTGTCATTTCTGTGAAACCCAAGTTGTATATATCATCTATTTAATTTACTTTCTTGGGGCTCAGGACAAGTTACCATCACTAAAGAGTGAGTATAGATACAAATAGGCTTACAGAAGTTAACCCTTTTATTTTTCCATTTGGAAATGCTTTTCGCACATCATTCTCACTTGTACAACTATGTGAGTGACTCTCCATGTAATTCCTTTGTGGGCCCTCTCTCTTGGTTAAGGCGCACTTCGCTTACTCACTAAAACCACCTTGGTGTTCCTTCGTTCACCTTGAGCATCGGAACCCTCGGACGTGACGTTAGTCTACTCTTGATTTTGCCGGCTCCCGGGTTTTAAAGTCAAGGAAATGATGTGATCTTAAAATTTCCTCTCAATTTCCTCTCAAGAAGGGTGAGCAAACTTATCGGCTGCGTATGTACGGGCTGGCGTCTACAAAGGGCCGCGTCCGCTATTTGACACTACGGCGGCGGAGGGCGGTCGCCAAACTCCAGGTATAATACTTGTGACACTGTGTAAGCGGAAAGTGAAGAAATTTATGTTTCTACACTCACAAGCCTAACTTCAAAGCATATGGATAAAGCAAATGAGAAATTCTTAATTGAAGACGAACTGGAACGATTAAACGAATAGACTTCTTAGACTACTCTCAGTTACAATACTTTATATCAAAATAAGTCTACTCATGACGTGTATTTTATCAAAATACAGTTGTTCTAGTAAAGCAACCCTCGATGATTTAAAAGCCTACGTTTGCGTGGGCGTCGCTGTTGCCTTGATATTACAGACTTCTGTTCTACAAAAGATTTAATGTAACGTTTTAAGGCGCTCACCGAGGATTTCAAAGTTTACGTCTGTAAATACAGAAGAAAAGCGTATTGTTGTTTATGGCGATGAATATGCTAACTTAAAAATTTACAACAATAATATAATACACGTAATATGTATTGTATATTATGATTTATATGAATATATCGTTTTGTATATATAGGGCTGTCAATAGTGATTTAATTACAGCGGATTGCAAATTACTAACTTGCATAAATTAAGATAACATGCCCTGCTTGATTACAGGGCTTAGGTTTACGTCACGTAGTCAATATCTTGTAAAGGAAATCTCGCGCTTTTTCGAGCTATACACATATTCAATTAAGGCATGTTTTGTGTTTAGCTTTTACTTGTACTAGTAACTATAGGTATGTATGCACTTTTGTGCCACGCGATAAGTGCCGTATTAATATAGACAAATATGAGCGAAAATATTATTTTTATAATTGTTTACAAAAAAGGATTGAAAACAGCTTTTGCGTTTTGTTATTTGAAAACAGGAGGGCGAGAAGGAGGTTTCTCATATACTACGGATGGTATGCACCGCGGGAACGGCAATGCCACCGGTGCCAACTATACGGACATTCGACGTGCAATCGCCAATCCCGCCCGAATGGCGTCAAGTGTCTCGGGGACCACGACACCGCGGAATGCACCCGGACCAGGGACTCTCCCGAACCACTCGCCTACGTTCTCTGCGGAAAGACTGTGCATCCCGCGAATTACTGCGGGTGCTCAGCCACCTCCAAGCCCAAGAGCAAAATGGCCAAGGATGACATGCCATCAACCCATAGTTATCGTGTGCACGTATCTGTCTTGCAACCGACCGCTATTTCAAGCAGAGTTTGCTTCCCTCTTCAGTTTAGGCCCTTCGGTTATTATCGCGGGCGACCTAAACTGTAAACATACGAGCTGGAATTGCATTCAGACGAGTTACTTTTCGGCATTCTAGCTCCCATGTCCTCCACTCGGTACCCGCCGAATCAGTATACCAGTGGCACCCCAAACATTCTCAATTTGACGCTACTGAAGGGAATAGCCCTGCAGTTCCACTCTCACAACTCACGAGGATATCAATCGAGGATATCACGGCTTCACCAGTGAAGTCGACATCACCCCAATAAAAAACTCTTGCTATTCGTGGCGATTCTCAATTGTTCCCCATGCAGCGGTCGAGCCGAGAACGCTCCTCACAGGAGGCGACTTCTGGGTCGGGGTCTTCCGGGGTCGGTCTGTCGTAAAAGGCGACAAAACAACCCACCCTAGCTGCGTGGTAGGGTCCCGAGCCCGTCTGTCCGACCGCAACCACCTTTAGTCTTAAGTATGCCGCCATAATAACTTAGTGTTGTGTTCAGGCATTAATGTCCCAAGCGCCGCTAGTAGCAAACTAGCAAACCGGTTTAGAGCAGCGACCCTAGTATATACAGCGTGCTTCATTTTAGTTTGTATTTTTCCTTGATTATAATTTTTTTAATAGGATTTCTACAGTTATAATATTGCAGTATTTAACAAGACCACATTCATCATCAATAAATTTATGTTTGATATTTAGGGAAACCATATTTTTTTAAATGTTATGTTGCAGTCTGTATGCATGTATTTTATTTATGTAAGGTTTAAAGGTGCGACCAAAACTCGTTAATCCATACTGGATATAGGATTCACCTAATGCATTATTAAGCATTAGTTTAGTTTTAAATGGTAGATGTTTTTTTAAGATTATCATATTTGCTAAAAACTGTCTTAGTTTATTACATACATATTCTATATGACTTTCCGGGTCTGCCACGAACTCTGCTGATCATTGACGCTACACGCCTTCGCGTGGAAACCATCGACGCGGAAGTCTGTAACTAATTAGCGGTTATATTTAACGGAAAGCACTACAGGTGAGTACAGAACAATTGGTTGAGCATAGATTTATCCACATTCAAAAAATCTGAAATGCGCTAGATTTTTCATAGCCTAACAATTCACAGATTAATTTGAAATTTCCAATTCATACTTGAAATGCATGCAGACGCACGTGACTGAATCGATAGTAACATTGACTTCCGTGTACCTGACACTGACATTGGTTTCATTCGACAGCTAAAGGATTGGTGATAGTAATATGCCTAGATGTGGCAACAGTATTAAAACTTAAATGTGAAATAGGTTTTTAAACAAATCAATTATTATATCTATATATTAATACGTGAAGATGATGATTGAGATGTATGAAATTTGGCACAGTTCATTTGGAGGAGAAGTGCAGAGTACTAATTATTATAAATTAATGTTTGATAGTACACAAGATTAATTAAAAACGCACTACACTCACTAACATGCTTTTGAAACTCCCACACGAATTCGTAACGTGTGGGTTGAGCTTCGAGTTTGATAGTTTAAATATAAATCAGCAAACTGTGAGAGTTTCTGCAACTTATTTATACTAACGTGTTTTATCTTAAGCAAACAAGCTATAATTGATCAATGTAAGTATAATAAAATAAATAAAAGCGCGGTAAAAATAGTAATAATTCAGGTTTTATTGCTAATAAGGTCTGTTTATATTTTATTTTATAAGAAATATAAATAATTGCATGTTAGAAATTTAATAGAACCACAAATCCACAACTTTACTTAATAACTGCAAATTAGACTCATAAATTCCGATATCATTCCTAAGTATACTCTCATATAAGCTTATAGAGTTTGTATAGGGACCGGTAGTGCCGCGGCAGCACTGCTGCGTGCAGCTTAGTTCGGAATCATACCTTTATGCTTTGAACAAAAAGGATGATTATTCCTTTTTATACAAACATTCTTTTTTCACTGTGCAGAGATGGAGTTAAAAAAAAAACCAGCCCCTATAGCCTGTTGTAAAATGCGAAATAATAATCCGAGTTAAGTGGTAAGGCTATAAGAATCCCATAAATGGGATCTACCCTGGTCTCTACATATGTCTAAATAGGTCCCAGTTCTCTTACAAGAACGGCAGCGTATTAGTGGTACATTTATTATCGAAAACAATTATATACTATGGTTACTGATATCCAGACGGGCTTGGGGTCCTACCACCTAACTAGGGTTGTTTTGTCGCCTTGACGACAAGCCGACCCCGGCCACGAATTGTCGGTACGGTAATTATATATGCACTTTATGTGGGAAAAGCAGCTGAAGTGGTATATACACACAGGCATACCTTAGTCTGCGTGTGATGCCACTTAACTACAGGCAACCTGTTAAAATAAGGAGTTCAAAAATTTGTAAACTATGTCTCTTCTAGTATCAATACGTTTTACATCAACGCTATGACGTTTATTCATATATGAAATACAAAATATAAACCTTATATCAATGAGCTATGGTTTTTATTAGCTTAACAGGTTATTCGAAGACCCTATTAAGCGTTCACGTGTCATCAGTAAATAATTGTCACAACCCGTTTAAAGAATTTTAACCCTATTGTGTGAGTGTTGAGGTAGGTAATTGGAAATTTGCTTGAAAGTAATTCAGCTCGTCAATGAATTGTACTATTTATTCAATTTACTAACAATTTGTGTGGTTTCGAATGAACGAACGAATTCGGGACACACCAAATCAATTTTGTATTCGTCACATGTATTTTGATGTTATTTGAACAACTAAAATTAATAATCTATACTAATAAATAAAATTGGAGGGTTTGTTTCTGTTTGTAATAAAATAACCGCTTTTTACTAAGTGCATTCGGACGTATACACAGGGTACATATACCAAAACAACATTTTTACAATTTTTGTCCGTCTGTCTGTCTGTCTGTCTGTTCCAGCTAATCTCTGAAATGGCTGCACCGATTTTGACGGGACTTTCACTGGCAGATAGCTGATGTATCAAGGAGTAACTTAGGCTATTTTTATCTTAGAAAAAAAAAATAGTTTTTGTTAAAAATGATAAGTTTCGAAAATTTTACTTTCCAATTTAAGTTGACCTTAGATTTATATCAACAATCACATGAAATAGGGTTCAGCTTAGGCTGGACATTGTAGGTTTTATTTCTAATTTAAGTTGATTTATATCATCAATCATATTATGAAACTAGCTGTGCCCGCGACTCTGTCCGCGTTTAATAGTGTCTTTAGGCAGCATTTTTGGATATATCTTATGGTATATTTTGGATTACAAAACCTGTTAACCCTAAAATATAAATAGATGAAATATGGAAATAGTCAGTGTTATCGAATGCAACTGTTACGCCATGTAAGTAGTTTTTGTTAAAAATGATGTTTCAGAAATTTTATGGTCCAATTTAAGTTGACCTCAGATTTATATTATCAATCATATGAAATAGGGTTCACCTTAGGCTGGACTTTGTAGGTTCGAACGTACGTATTCCGGAGGCGCATAGCGTAACAGTTGCATTCGATAATACTGACTGTTTGCATATTTCATTTATATTTTAGGGTTTATAGGGTTTGTAATCCAAAATAAACCATAAGATAATATATCCAAAAAATTCTGCCCAAAGTCACTATTCCACGCGGACGGAGTCGCGGGCACAGCTAGTAATAAATATATTGGGACAATTCACGAAATGCCATCTAGTTCTAAGGTAAGTAGCATAGCACTTGTGTTAAAAGTACTAGACAGAAAATAAACTTTTCTTTTGTAAATAAATATTATACTTACATATACACCCGTGACCTCTGCATGGGTATCGAAATGCGTTAGCCGTTACGCCACGGAGGTCGTCAAATAATTTGGCCTCCCTAGAGCGAAAGGACAGTATACCCAATGATCTTGGTATGCAGGTTTTCTCACGATTTCCTTCACCGTCAAAACGTGACAATTTTATTTTAATGCTGTGGAACAGCAGACAGGCTGGCAGCCCAGTTACCAGGTGTACTGGTAAGTCACTATCGATTTATTCTGAAAAAAAAAACTATGTACTTTTTAAGAAAATGGAAAAATAAAATATTCAAAGTATTGGCCATTTGATTCTTTTTTTTAAATTGCTGTAGGACAACAGATAGGCTGACGGCCCGCTTAGAATTTAGCAGTTACCGTTGCCTGTGGAGGTTTGCAACGCCAGTGGCATCGCGAACACGCTGCTGTCCCATAAGGGTACAGGAACTTGGGTCACTAATGCCGGAACACAACACAAGGTTATTATGGCGGCATACTTAAGAACAAAGGTGGTCGCCATCCAGACGGCTTGAGGCCTTACCACGTAGCTGGGGTGGGCTTTTTTGTCGCCTTTTACGACAGGACGACCCCGGCCGCAGAGGGTAGTATTCTTTCTCCGCCCCAGCACGGATAAAAATTCACGCAAAAATGCACAGATTCTATACACCTTGCCCATCTTTCAGGGAATTTATGGATGTCATCCCAAAAAAACTATTTGTCCTTTGAGAAAATCCATTCATCGAATCATTATGTCATTATCAGTGTCGCGGGCGCGCGCATCCGAACGGCCGCGCGAGTCGATCGCTATAGAAAAAATGTCTGTGAATAATGTTAATACGTTGAAATACAGTACTGTAACGTTGTAATTTCTGAAGTGCTTGCGTTTATACGTAACAAGCATGATGTGATGGATAATGAGAGTTTGATAAGGATCTGTGAGTCAAGTTTTTCTGAGGAGGAGATAGACGAGGCCAAAAAATTATTATTAATATCTACAAAAACCAAGCAAAATATTGTATCTCGACGAAGAGACAAGAACTGAAGAAGGACAAGACTGAACAGATTCCATTGTTATGTCATAACATATGATTTACACAAACTACCGCCCATTTCTTTCGATCATGTGGATGTAACAAAATTTTTAAAAGATTTGCTTATTATTCAAGCGGAGATAACGTATATTAAATGTAACTACGTGACTACAGAACAGATTGAAGATTTAAAGCTACAATTTAATTCAAAAATAGAATCTAACATTATTTCATCATGTCAGGCATAGTGCGTCCGGCATGTTTGCTGAAGCTCGGATAGACGATTTCGCTGCAATTATCCGCAAAAGATGCGCTTCTAAAGACGGGTTCGCGATAGCACCAACATAATCCTCAGAGTATTCTCTGATAGATGGGACTCTTCACTGCTGGGTAAATGGGTTCAGTGTCACATTCTTCAAAAATAAAAATTTGAAATCTTAACTAAACTTACTGAAACTGCACCCATTTAAATTTAAATTCAATTTTTTTTGCCCTAGCGCATTTTATCCGGTTTATTGTCTATATTTATTATATTTTATCTAATGTTCCTTTTATTTTCTAGTTTATTATTACTTTAAAATTACTATTGTTATTATTGTTACTGCGTGGACTCATTATATATTCATTTTATTTAATTTCGTTATTTAGTTTAGTTATTTAAATTAATGATTTTGTGACTATGTATTGAACCTGGCTCCGAAATAAATGATTATTATTATTATCTAAATGCGAAAAGATGATAGTCATAGGGGCAAGGTGTGGAGAGTATGGCGGGTGTGATAATATGTCCCATCCAAGTGCTTTCAACGCTTCCTTGACCGGTTTTGCTTTATGAAACGGCACGTTGTAATGCTGTAAAATCACTTTACCGTGTCTTCGGGCCCATTCTGAACGTTTTTCGATCAATGCATAGTTCAATTGATTATTTGTTGTCGGTACCGATCACTATTAACTGTTTCACCAGGTTTCAGCAGTTCGCAATACACCACGCCACTCTGGTCCCACCATACACAGAAAATTGTCTTGCAATCGAAACTATTTCCCATCTTTTGGATTTTTCCTACTGCTCATAATCGGTCGCTAATCGTTTCTTGGACCACATTTAACGCTTCTGCTAATTGGGTCTTCCTCCAAAGACTTCAGTTCAGAAAAAGTCAGAAAGTGGCACCGAAGCGAATTTTTCGCTGGCAACTGGGATTTAATGCTAGGATGATGATGATCTCCGAGTGGGTCCAAGAGCATTTGTATCAGATTAGAAAGCCGTGGCTTAATTCTGCCGGTACTGAGAGTAAAAAAATATATTTTTATTATTATATACTTCTCATCAAAAAAATCGAAACATTATGTACTGCAAATAATTAAGGCGGCATTTAAAAAAAAGAGAATTGATATCTTAAAAAAATACGCCAATAAAGAGCTGGCAGTGTAATACACAATGGTGTAACAGAATTCCAAATTTGAATTTACATTTTCGAATTATCATCCAATATGTGAATTTAGATCTTGTTTTCAATGTGTATTCCTTCGGAATTTCTGCACTTAACCTAATTTTGGATAAATTATAGTTTTTTTTAACTGAGCTCTGAGCTGAGCTGAGCATGATAGTTAACTAAGCTCTGTGACATCCTTTGATAGGCCAATGAGATCTTTTCCTAAAAATATGGATACCTTACGCATAGAAGCCGCCCAAGTCGTGGCGTTGTTGAATGCAATAGTCAGCGTGTTCTGTTTGCACGATTACATCTAAGCCTCTCTGCCTTCGATCACAAATTTATTGATCGAAGCTCTCTGCTGTGAATAGAGTGTATTAGCGTTATCGGGAGACTGGTATGTTTACTTGCCGTCTTGCAGCGGCTCCGTGAGTTTCGAGGATTGATTGTAAGCGATTCTACCATAAGTAGAAGATTGGCGGAGCGTGAAACCTCACAAACCAGCTAATGGCCTAAAAATTGACGGTAGACCACCGAAAAGTGTGCCTCAACTTTGCACTTGAGCACTTAAATTCGTCATACCTTCAATGGAGCAAAGTTTTCTTTTCTGACGAGAGTAACATCACGTTGTATGGTAATGATGGAAGAAAGAAGGTGTATCGAAGAGAGGGAGTGCGTTTTGCACGTTGCTGCATTGAAAAAAGAGTCAGTTACGATGACGGTTCATGGACGGTTTGGGGACGCATAAGCGCCGATAGAAAAACCGAACTTGCATTTGTATCTGGACCACGGTTACCGCCATTAAATGGATTACATCGAAAAGTGTCTGGAGCCTCATGTGGTACCTTACGCACATTTTACTGGCGAAGACTTCATTTTTATGTGGGACAATGTCAGGGCTCATACCGCAGGCATTGTAAATGAATACCTTTCTAACATTTAACAATTTCTTCTTAAAGGGTTAAAACCTACCTGTTGAACAAAACACAATAGCTAAAGAAATTAAATTTTAATTTGAAGCATTAACATTCGTTAAATGATACCTTATAATATCCACAATTAACTGGTATTATTTATATTTTTGGTTAAATGTAAAAAAAATTAAATTAAAAAAAAATTAAACTCATTCAATACTAAACTTTAGGGGTGTTTAAAATTTTTTTAAAAAACTTACATAATATTTTTTATTATTACTACAAATGAGGTAAATAATTAATGAAGTACAATTTACCCTTATATATTATACTATTATTTAATTTAATAAAAATATTATTGAAAGTATTGTAATTCTCATTATTTGCCGTCACATAGGACATTTTTTTAGTTTTAGGAGGTAAAATAGCAATACTTTATTTGTACAATCACATGTGTATATTTATACAAATCAGAAATAAAGGATAATAGAAAAAAAATTTGGCAGCGGTGGGATTCGAACCCACGCCTCCGAAGAGACTGGTGCCTTAAACCAGCGCCTTAGACCGCTCGGCCACGCTACCATACAATAACTGAGCGAAATTATTGATCTATTCTATATGATATTCATCTAATCTCAATAAAAAATAATGAAATAACAAGGAAACAAATGTTTATAGTCAAAAACTAATGATTTGATCTTGATAATATTTTTATCATTACACTGTAGTAAGTATTATTAATCTACATGGAACGTTATTGTATAATTATGTGTAGTAAAATAAATTATTTTTTAATGTCTCATGAAATGCTCGTGAGAAAAATTGCTGGCTCAGCTAGTGTGTAAACAATATAGATGTATTGTAGGAGGTAAAAGAGATATAAGTAAATAAAAAAGGTGTGATAAAAGATGAGATGATTATATTAAGATGACGGATAACAGAGAGAGGAAGGAGAAAATGTTATGCTGACCCCTCAGAATGTGGAAGAGGGGTAGAAGGAAGATAAATATTAAACACGGTGGTTGTCTGCTTCCAGCCTAATTTAAGAATACCATCTCAAATCGGGTCTGGAGCAACTGGAACGGAACACGGAATATAAACATAGCTTACAGCGAAATGACAGTTCTTTTTTTTTATTTAGGGATTTGAGGAATAGGCGCGGTCAAATGGCAGCCACTTGTATTCCATATAGTTTCATATGCTTCATAACCTTTAAGGAACTGTCAAAGTTACTCTAAATTTAACGTATAAATAGATCGTTCAAGAAAACTGAAGTCAATGCCATTAGAGAAATACCCAAAAGAAAAATGACATATGTATTTTAGTGAAAAAGTTTAAATTCTTTAGCGGTTTCAAATTCAAAAGGGCACTGAATAATAAGCTACGAGATGAAAAAACTTTTTCCAGCTCATGTTCAACATGTTGCTACCAGACACGTCTTAATCTCATTAGATTTGCTGTGTTTTGCACTTTTGAATTGCTGGTCGATGAATTCGCTTTTCAAATTATCAACTTGCTTTTAGATACTTTATAGTCAGGGGTTAACTGGTTCCTTCCCGAGCCGAACGAACATGCGGAAGCATATCAAGCAGATAGTAAAAGAAAACTGGGGTGGTTTTAGCGGGTATATCAGCTATGCGCGTCCCTTCAAATGTGGGACAGGCATGGACACATTGCACCTATCCACCCCACTGCGAGGTCCAAGCGGTAGGGTGTACATCAAATAAATTTTCTCAAGAACAAGAAAAGGGGGACCAGGATTCCTGAAAATCTTGGTAGGACTCCTCACGCTAATATTCAGAATTTATCACGTAATTTTTCTCTGACAGTGAAGTCTCGACGTGAGAAGAATCTTAAATGTTGTATTTCCAGTTATGTTACGATAAACTAATACCGGTAGTTAATTATTTGCATGGTGTCATCGTGTGAAGGCTTTAATGAGATTTACAAGAGGAACACAATACCGGGTGAATCCTTAAATATTCCTTTTTACCATAACTTTATTATAATAGGTAACTATATAGAGGTCCATACCTCTCGCCGCCACATAAAACAATTAACTCAGACTTTATCCTTTGAGTTTTAATCCTGTGTCAATACTTAATAGATCATGTGATGAATACTTGATACAACTATGAATAGATACAAGTCATTAAAAAAATGACACAAAGCCTTGGGAGATCTAAATATTTCCGTTGCATTCAAGCACAATGTAAACATCTAGTATTTCAAATGAATCACCTTATTTAATAATACTCACTATTTAATATTGACTTGGCTCTTTTTCCTATAAGTGTTTTGTAAAGGAGCTTTAGGACTCTCTACCGGCCATCATCCTAACGATAGTTGGAAGCCAAGTCTTAGTAGCATGGAATGCCGTTCTCTTTCTGCGATGCGCAGTATCTGGCAAGGGCCCCAGCCTGCACAAATATGGCCGAGAAAGGGGCGCGCGTGGCAGTTCCGCTCATCCCTATATGAAAGAACAACACGGGTTGTTTTATCTGTATACCGGCGACGTGCACTCCCCAACTTGAGATGGGGACACACGGGCGCGTTGCACGGGGAATCCTAGACTACGGCGGAGTGTGCAGAGCGCATATCCCCCATCCAAAAAAAAAAAACCATCAGTGACTTCTGTTAGCCTGTCTGTGGCTAAGCCGTTTCTCATTTGCTTATTCTGATGAGCGTTCTACTAAATCCATGTGGGATGGTAGCCTGTTGTAATGGACCGGGTAGTCGAGCCTACAGAGGGGCGAAAACCGGATGTAAATACATTTGATCCCTACAAACTTTTTAGTGCAGATTATGTTCTATTATAGAAAATTCTATTTCCGAATTGAATACTTTTTCTAACCATCCAACACACCAATTAGAAAAAAAAAACAACAAAGAGTTTTATAATTTAAGAGCAAAGAGTGTATATTAGCTTTGTGCTCACCTATAACAATTTAGATTGCATCTAATGGACGCAGGGAACATTGTAACTCGCCTGTTGCTTCTGCCGGGGAAATCAATGTCAGCACACAGACGTAGCTATTGCATTACACGTATAGGGCACTCACACTGTGAATATAAAGGGATGTGTTTTGTTGCTAACCAAGGTTTTATTTATTGATATTTATATTGGATATCGTTAAGTCACCCGCATAAATATTTTAGTTAAATAATGGTATAAAATAAAAAAATGAGCTTAGTATTGGCTGTGAAACAGCAGAAAGACTGACTTCATAGTAAGCAGTTACCGTCGTCTATGGATGTTTGGGTCACAAAACAAGGTTATTGTGGGAGCATAGTTAGAGAATTGGTTGCAATCTAGACGGGTTTGAAGCATTGCCAACTAGCTATGGTTGTTTTGTCACCTTTTACGACAGACCGCCCCTGGCCGTAGGGGTGAGTACGATCAACATCATATCATCAATATGTACTATGCTAATAAAAACAAATTCAACCTAGAGTTCAAGCCGTAGAGTTCTCAGAAGAAAGAAAATACAAGATTTATTTCGTCTTTCGAGTTTATCTTCCTGGGAATCGAATCAAACACCTGGGTGCAGGCGATTCAATGTGAAAAAGCCATTGTGTTAGTAACAGACTTATTATTTAAAATTTATTTAGTTAAATTATTTCAAACACACTGCCTGTTTGCTAAAAAAACCTTAAAGCACAACATTCTGCGAATTTTCGACTTATGACCGTTATGAGTAAATATTATAAAAAATATTTGAAATAACATTCCATATTAAAGTTTTTAATATAAAAACGCTACCCTATAAAGAAAAACACGCACACACAAACAATTTCAGGGTCTGGTTCACGCACACACGTATGAAGTGGATATAAACGCTGCAGCTAGGTCGAGAATGACGTCATTTCACGCAAGGTCAATATCACCTATCTATCTCGCTCTCTCTTGATATAAGATGGATCTTCTATCTCTGTCTACCTGTGGGCTCGTCTTCCCGTCTGGGCCCGGGATTGCACGGAATGTGTGCGTATTAGAAATACAAATGTTTGGGCGTTGTCCATGTCTTGTTTTTTATTAGAATACATTGTTTATGAACCTTAAAGAGTTTAGGGCTTCGCTATTAAGGTTTTGAGCTAGATATTTTTTTTAGACGCAAGTTGCAAATCTATATTAAACATATTGACTCCACGTATCTGTTTGAATTTTTTTTCCAATTTTGCTTAACTTATTTTAATAAGTAGTAGTATATTTTAGTAATAGCTATGATGCTATGCCAGCCTGCGAAAATGGCGTCACATATCTTGTTTCTAACGTGTCGTATTACCTACCTGATGTCACCTGTTGTCTATTGACAATTAATCAATTTATTTTTCTGATAGCTCACAGATGATGACAAATCAAGGGATAGATTTGGCGACTTCGGTGTCGGCTTTCACGCGTCAGATCGCCTGTGGGGTCTATGTATAACATATATATTATATTTATTTATTTAGAAAAAATCAGTACCAATAACACAGGCTCTGCTGTTTATTTGGGAGTAGGTGGCGCTGTATCAATTGTATATTTATATTATATATAGATATATAGTATATTTATGATTAAATTTTCTCTCTATAAAATTTATGAACTTCTTTTATAAATTTTCTTGCTTCTCTGTAACATCTAGATAAAAATATGTGCAAAAGTTTTGTATACGTGCAACATTTTGAAGGCGTCATATTACACATGTCAAATTTAAATTAAATTTTAGAACCTAATATAACTAAGAACTTATAATTATATACTGCATAATAATTAAAACTTAAGCGAATTTTAAAAAGAATTTACACATTATAAACAATTTCTAACAATAGTTTTATTTAAGTAGTTAATTTAAATATAAATATTTTTGATTAAAATGATTCCCCGTTTTAACAATTTTACAGAAATAAAACGTTAAAATGTTTTAAAATACGTTTTATTATTCCATAAAATACATATAAATTTATAATTACAAAATGCCTAGCAATATTCAAAGAAATAATAACGGAATTTAATTTGTAATAAAATAATCCACATGTAAATGATAACTATATTTATCATTTTTATCACAATGATACAAAATGCTTATTTTCAACTAAAGTTTCACATTTTGTGAGGAAAAAGAGTGCATTTTGTCTTTCCACTCACGTAAAACATTTTGTAATCAACAGGAAATGAAACAATTGTTTTCCATTTGTCACCACTCAAAATGTAAATTACCAAAGGTTTCATTTGATTACGTTTTATTTTTAAAACAGTTTACTTTTTATAATACATTTTCAGTATTAGGTATGTCTATAATTTTTAATAGCAATTTGACTGAATTTATACATTTTAATTCCAACAGCTTAGCATTAAAATACTATTTATTTTAAACGATCACATAATTCCATTAATTTCTAATTTATTTAATATTATATTGATAATTTCATTTATTAGATTTTTATTTCTAGCAATTTATAAGACGACAACTTTCAAATAATAAAAATTATTATTTCATAATAAAAATAGCTACTATTTAGCACATTGTGATAAAGCACCAATATTATACGTTGAAATATCTTGAAAACCAAGTTTATTTAATGCCCTACCTATGTACACTATAATTAATAATATATATTAATAAAGATATTAAAACCATTGTTTACAAGACTTAGCGAAAACAGGTGTATTGTGCTTAAAGAATTATTCCCGAATTTCTATAATAATATATTTTATAGCATGATTAAATTATTTTTAAATAATAATAAAATATAAAAATACTTAAAATTATTATCAACATTTCCTAAATTTATAATATTAACTAATTGAGTATAATTATTGCAAGTAATTTATGGCATATTTAAAAATATTTTTGGAGCTTATACTTATAATGTAAAATCATACCATTTTTATGTTACCATTTAACATTTGTATATGATTGATGATCGATAGAGTTTCAAAACGTAACAATAAATTTTAAATAATGATATTTAAAGATGTCAAATTTAAAATGTTTTTGAGTTTGTAAAATAATATTATGCAATATAGATAAGCTTAAGTACACTTGAGACCTGGGTCATTCAATCAAGAACAAGCCTCACTAGCCTGGGTCACTCACAATGTAACTTTGGCCCCCTGGTTAAACGGTATTTTGGAATTACTTTCCTAGAAATAATTAGCAAACGATAACATTTTCTACAAGTAGGCTACATAAAGCCACCATTATAAGTGTATCATTTTGATTAGTCTTATTTTAAAGATTGTTTAACTTTGTATGTGCAAAGTGGACCAATGATAGCCAGATTGACCATACCCAATAAAAATATTGTGATAAGTGACGAGTTGCCTTCAAAAAATCATTTTATTTTGTAGAAAGCATGACAACTGTCTAACACAGTGATTCCCAAACTGGGTCCCGCGAAACCTAGGGGTTCCGTAGAATAGTCATCAGGGTTTCGCCAAAATAATTAAATAATACCACAAATAACAGCTATTAAAAGAAAATTAAATTTCAGGATTGCCTGTGTGGAAAAGGACAATATTGATTGTTTTCCGCTTGTGTATAACTTTCTACAAGAAAACGCGTTGGAATTACCAAATGGAATTAAAACTATTATATCTGAACATTTTGGTAAATCTTCTGGAATCTTTGTCTAGTTACTTTCCTGAAAATTATATTGATATTGAATGGGTACAAAATCCATTTATTATAAAAAGTCAACCAGCGGTGTTGACCTTCCTGGATTTTGAAGCATTTATAGATCTTCAAAGTTCACCCACATTAAAACACACATTTGAATCTGTAACTCTGAGTAAGTTTTGGGTTGGTGTTAGGAGTGAATACCCTGAAATAGCCAAAAAGGCTATCTTAACATTACTCCCATTCGTCACAAGGTATCGTTGTGAAACAGGCTTTTCAGCCTACGTTTATACAAAAAACAAATACAGGTCAAGAGATATACGCATACAATTGTCGGACATAATACCGAACTATAAAACAATTATTCATAAACCATTAAAACAATTTCATTCTTCACGTTAAAAGTTTAAGTGGAGAATAATGTGTTTCAATTATAATACAAATTTCTTAAAAAAAATGTTCCCATATAAAATTCAGTGTTGATTTGTAATTATTTGATATGGGGTTCCATAAAATAAAAGACATTTGGTTGGTGTTCCGTTATCTTTAAAGTTTAGGAACTCCTGGTCTAGCATATGAGTATATAAAATACTGAGTAAATGGAACTCAAAAGGGATGTGACAACTAATCTCAAAACATCGTGATGTAATAACGCAGATATTGCTGAATATAATCTCAAGCTTTTTAGCTTTTTACCGCCCTGTACTACATCATTACTTTCTCTTGTTTTTATTGACCAGTCTAAAATATGAACTGAGTTCATTGTTAACAGAAGCGACAGCAGTAGCAGAAGAAGTAACTAATTGTCAATTTTCTCGTTAGGTAGACACGAAAAAGCATGCAAAACCGCGAGTACTCTTAACTATACATATATTACATTTAGATAAAATGTAAAAATGTTTGAAGACATTTTTTCTGATATTTGAAGATAAATACTAAGAAGGTCTTTTAAAAAATAAATTGCTTTGTACCGTCTTTATTTTTAAAGATCTTTTACTTATAATTCCTTTATAAAAATATTTCATATTTATGATCATTCTGTCACTGGCAATTCTCAGAACTTATTATTAAAAACATAAATATTTATTTATACAATCAAAATGTTTTAAAGTAAGCTCAGATAAATGCACTAAATTAAAAAGAATGCCCAGTTTGTTTTAAGAATAAGTGAACTATATAATTGAGACAGTTCTTACAAAAAAATAAAAATAATCTTATTCAAAAATTCATAATTATAATTATCAATAAATCGCGCTTTTAAAATGTAAACGTCTTTATAGTTAATGAAGGGGGTAAATGTGGATAATTTTGATTTTATTAGATTTGGGGTTTTTATTTAACTTTATTTAAAAATATCTATACTTTATTATTGCTATATTTACCTTTAAGAGTTTGTATCTACACATGAATGTGTTTTTTCATATTCATCACTGAGTACATATAGCAGTTTAGAGAGTTTTATGATTTCTTCAATTGGGCCTGAACTTCATTTAAAATATCTACATGACAAGTAGGAAGGTTTGGATAGATTTTTGTTAATTATTCACACCAAAAAAGCTTAACGGAACACGATAAAATTTGGCTCAGAGCCATATTATAATATATAATTATAGTCTGGAAGAGGATATAATTTACTATTAATTCCAAAAATGTAAATTTTTATGTAATTTTTAAGATGAAAAATAAATTAAACAAAGATTACCTTTTCGATAATAAGATCTACGTAATAGAGTAATTCTTATATTATTCTCAATCGAAATAATAGACATTTTAAAATTACACGAAAATTCAAAATTACTCCAATTTACCCTATAAAATGCAATTTAATTGATTTTATTACAACATTTAAGAGCAGGCTTCGCACTTAACGAGGCCTACTTCATCACAATTCATACACTTCAATGCAACGAATTCAGCGGTGAAATGGTTTCTATGAAGACTCTTCTTGGACCCGTTACAAATTCTGCAAGGAAGGAGACGGAAACCTCCGCAGACCTGGCAAGTGGTGCACGCGTCTGGACTCTGAAATTTAAAATATGTTCTGTTAATCACAACGAGATGATAATGAAACGTTCTTCAAGATAAGTTTCTTCGACTTCAAGGAAACTATCAGTTAAGTTTGGGTAAATCATATTGTTATTTTGAGGGTGTTCCAGTTGTCTTTCCTGACCCAGGCTCAATTTTTATTTCAATTTTACGTAATAATACTACTATTTGTTTCCTCTTTTGGATCCATCATCATCCTCATCAGTTTTAAGAATGATGACATATTTGCAAAGTTCCTGACATTGCAACCGTTAATAGACGAGAGTAAGAGAGAGTAGCATTCTGTTAAGTCAACAAACTGCCTTACTTGCGAACTTTTACATTTATTTGTTATTTTTTCCGATTACAAAAAGGTAATACACGGACCAATTATGTTGGTTTTTAAGAAATTTGGGTAAGAAAATATGAATTCGGACCAGCAATATACAGAACAACGCTTTTCATTATCTAAATTACGCAGGCGAAGCTATACAGCTTATGTATGTATATATATATATTTCTAGTAACAATTGATAAGAGAATAGATAAAATGACTGTTTATAAAAAATAATTATATTTATATAAGAAATATAATAAATATTACCTATTTTACCTTATGTACTTATTAATAGATATTATTATTGTAACATAATGAACTTCTTGCAACAACGTATTATTTATCCCATATTCCATTTTTGAATATTAGAACCGAATATAAATATATCGAATTTGATAGCAGCAGACTAAATTCAAAAACTAACAGATACGAGTTGTACAAAATTTTATTATAATGAATATTATTGAAAAGGTTTCAATTCATTTTGAACCCGTCTAGACATTTATTGCTTTGTTATAAATTAAATTAAACAACGTCACGAGATTAGCTCTAAAGTGGCATTGAGATTAATCTAACTTTTGTTTGATAAATTGCGTTTAATTTGGTTGCATGCAAATATTAAATTATGAAGGCCAAGCTACGCTAGTCCCCGAAACAGTGGTACGGAGGATTCCACCTGATCAAAAGGAAGAGAATAGATGTGTCATGCAGGAGTAATGAATTTATTACCTTTTCGATTCCATAGGTGAGTGATATGGTGGCTCAGTTATTTTCTGACGTCAATAGCCACCGATAATGTACTGATAAAATTTAGATTTAAAAAGGTACCCTCTAATACTTAATAGGGTTTCAATATAAAAGCTTCGTTACTTTTGAGGCTTTTATACATTGCCTATATATACGGATAGCGTTTAAATAAAAGGAACAGAAGAATAAAAAAAAACTGCTGTTACATTTTGCTACAATTAATTAAAATGTAAAATATGCTGTGGGTTTTTCTGATTCCAGTTTCCACCTACTTGGATCTTTCAAGAAATATTTGGTATTGTACAACAATTTTATACTAGTTAAAATTTATACCTTAACATTGTATAACCGGACTGGTTAAAAAATTGGCTGCCCATGTAACAATGTGCTAATTTAACATAAACAGACCTACTTCAGGAAGAAAGGGGGACATTTTATTTATCACTTTTTATTAACAGTTTGTCACTATTTAAAGAACTTATTATGAGCTTATGTGAACAGATCAAATTGGCAAATATTGTTTGTAATGCACATTATTTGACGACCTCGGTGGCGTAACGGATAACGCACGTCGGTACGCTCGCGGAGGTCACGGGTTCGATTCCCGTCTCGCGTCTGGGTGTTTATGTATAATATGTATTTATTTACAAAAAAAAAAGTATATCAGTTGTCTAGGGCCCATAACACAAGTGCTACTTAGTTTGGGACTAGATAACGCTGTGTGAATTGTCACAAAATATTTATTTATTTATTATATATTCAATGGTATTCGGAGTCCCGGAAATCCAAAGTTATAGCTTTAGATGGCCGAGATTAACAACTTTAACATGTTTTACTGCAAAAAAGTAAGCTAATTAGGACTTAAGACAATCTAGGAGACAGGAAAACGCATCTCGGCAAATGTAGTGAAGGATGCTCGAAGAACGGTCGAATGAAGAGAAAAGATTTGTGCTATAAAAAGATGACTTATGTCCAGCAGTGAGCGAAAATTTAAAATAGTACTATTTTCTATTCCTGCAATGGCTATAAGGAGTACTAGTCACGTCTCTCAGGATTAGAAACTATTCAAAATAAGGCATTATTGATGCCCGATAAAAAAGTTGTAGAAACTTTTTTTTATTGCTGTAGGACAGCAGACAGGCTGACGGTCCACTTAGAAGTTAGCAGTTACCGTAGCTTATGGGTGTTAGCAACGCCAATGGCATCACGAACTTTAAGTAAAGATTAAAAATAAATATAAAGCCGGTTACCTTAAAAGGCTTCAACATTTTCCTCAATTCGCCGCTTTCGTTGAGTTTCTCCACCGTATCCGCATCCTGGAAAATTATAATGATTACTTAAACAACTTTATCTTCTAGACAAAATAGCTTAAAATCCATAGTCTGTAGACATAATAAACCGAAAATAAGAATAGGGCTTTCAACTCCTAGATGAGGCCCCTACTCCTAGGATAGTGGTCGGCAACCCCCAGGTCTTTCATTCTTCGGCTACGGCTCTTTGGCGAAAAATTTAGTCCAGGCACGACATTTTCTACTACAATACATCTATAATTATTTGAATAATAACGTCTTCTACTAAAGTAAAGCATACATATGTTAAAAAATGGTTCTTTGAATAAATTTACGTAATTTTTGGCTCTTTTGGATGACAAGGTTGCCGACCACTGTTCTAGGGAGTTCGGAATTGGTATAACCTAATCGGATTTTTATTTGGGGAAAAAATATAAGTATTACCATCCAAACCAGTAATGCAGCCATCGTTTTGGGAACATTTCCAATCGAGGGCGATCTTAAATCTATCCTTTTCATAATTGCCTTCATTATCGTATACGAGTATAAATGTGGTAATTTATGTTCAAATTTTAGGTTACAAATTGAATAGTTTTTATTAAATACAAAATATACAATTATATTGTTATTACATTTTATTTAAAGATATTATATTTCATATTAATTAAAACGCACCACCTGTAGCAAAGCTCTCTTATTTGTATTTCGACCCCAAGGTTGTCTGGAAGAGATCGCTTCTTAGCGATAAAGCCACTTATTGTATACTTTTATATATTGATAACACTTTATTGTAAACCAAATAATTTACAAAACAAAGAAAATTATCTAGTTATAAGTTTAATAGAAAGTTGCTTTGTATATATATTTTGGTGGACAATAAAGAATAATCATTTTACTTTTTTTAGTTCACAATAAAATTCCTATATTCTCATAATTCTTTCACAAGAAAAGTATGGCGGAAGGACAGCGATGAAAGTTTGACTATGTAATAATAAAGAACAGGAAACCGAGTACCATCCATTCCAAAAACGACCTCGAAAATGCTTGTTTTTTTGCACTCGGTTGCTTTTAAGAAGTTGCAGTAAAATTTCGCTGAATATGAACATTAAAAACAATATACCTCCTTATATGTTTTACATAATATTAGTAGCACTGAATAATTCTTTTCTTATAGTTTTATTCTCTTTCCATCAATGTTTTTCAAAGTTTCTATCGTCTGTTTTATTTTGTATAGTTGTCCGTTATTTTCTTAATCTTATGATTTCCCTCCTTTAATTTTTACATTATATGACAGTAATTTATTGTCGTTTTGCTTGTTACTTTCGTATCTTTATACGTCACGTTACATTGTTATGTATAGTAAGCGCTCATAAGGAGTAGTTTCACAAATCTGTCGAATCAAAACAAATCACCCTTACGATGTTTTTCTATAACAAACACACATACATCATCTAGTAATCACACTCTATCATCATTATCTAGTTAGAAAATGAGCGATATAATGATCATTGGCCTTAGTGACAAATTTGTTAATATTAAATCACTGACACGTGTGTGTATGTAGTACCGTACAGGCGAATACGATCGTTGACGTGAACAGTAAAATGTACATTTTATGTATATATGTTCGTGCACCTCACTAATGTATTGCACTCTTTGGTTTCCCATTCATTTTATACATTTGATTCATTTATTCATGTGCCATCAAAAAAATACTGAAAGTGTATATGTTGCATTTTAAATTGTAAAATCAAGTATTTGGTTAACGTAAGCTGGATTCAGATATATAAAGACTCCAGGCAGTTACGGATACTAAAACTACAATTATTATTGCGACATAAAAACCAGATAGAGATCTAAATAGGCTTCAATCTTGTAAGGTCTCGAGTTAATCTTTGTATCCTTAAGGTTTTAATACTAGCCTGTAAGATGAAGTTAATCCTATATCAAAAAGGCGTTTCAACCGTATAATGTGCTCTACTTTCCGATATACAGGTATTAAAAGTATAAGCCTACTTACATTGTCGATGGGAGGCTTAAAAGCAGATCCGGAGAATGAAAGGGGTTTTTAATATATGTTTTGTAACATAATATGAAAATTTGATAAATATTTTACAAATGCAGTGATTCTTTTTTGATATTAGCGCTTAGTGGTCAAATGGTGGTCACGGCGACTGACCTAGAAATAGTTGATTTGAATCCCACGGCGGTACCGCTTAGACAGTTTTTCTCGTACAATATGCATGATATAATTGCCACATGCCGACGGTAAAAAATACATCTGCTTTGTACAAGCGTAACGGGTGTAGTGGATGCGATTTAGCCCATGGTATGCATTCGCAACATGCCTACTCTCGTCATGCCACGTCTCATGTCAATGTATATTTGTGAAGGTGTCACTGTCAATATACAAGATATATATATACAAGAGTCATTACGAGTGTATGCGAAATATACCGATTTCCCGAGCTAGTGAGGTACCCATACGAACATTATATAGCGTAAAAATCTCTGTGCAAACGTCTCTCAGCGTCGTGCAGAAGAGATTTGCACAGAAGATTGTCGCTCCATGCGGCACTCGTATTGTCGTTGTCCCGTTGGACCATCGGATATGGGAAGTGTCTCGGCTATATGAGTGCAAAAGGGGACGTCCCATATCTGTGTAGGACCGAAAAGAGCTGGAGTAGCGTGAGGTATTTTGGAAGTGCCCTAACCCAGTCGGTGAACCAGACATTCAGTACGAGTGTCTGAAAGATAAGCAGCCCGAGACTGTGGCTAGGCTACAGCTACCCGATCATCTGATTTACACCGACGGAAGTAAGTCAAATGATGGGGTCGGCTGCATAAATCTACTGGCGGGGTGCGTTCTAAATTCGAACCAAGTTAACGAGACTCGGGTCACTGTGCAGTCTTCCTGGCGGAGTTACTCGCGATTAGTCAGGCCACTGACCTGGTTATCTTTAAACACTATATAGCGGGTATATTGTCGGTTCCGTTTATGTGGAGGCCCAAACCCGAACAGTGAGATGTTATGAGCTGTTATTATTTTTACTCGTATTAATTTTTATGACAATTGTTATGAATTGACGGTACAGGATATTTTGAGGCAATGCGATACTCGATATTATGGAGAAACCTAAGCCCGAGTCACGTTCTTTTTTAGCTTAGCTTTAGCTTACCTAGGTTTACCTTAAAAAGTCGATAATGTTGACATAGGACACTAAAAGTCGCAATATAATCACTCAAACTCCAATATTTGTACAATCTCATAGAACGAGAAAATCATATTCAAAGCATCATAAAATGAAAATGTCTTAATACAGAAAAAAATTTTATACAGCATTAGCATAATTTTTTATGTAGCGATCTGGGTTGGATATTTGAATTTTATGAATAATAAAATGAAGGAAAGGCTACTTTAACTATCCAATACTAAGGTCACGTTTGGTTTGATTTGAAGACTAATTTTTCTCAAAGAATTTGCTTAAAGTGCTCATTACATGCGTAAAATAAAAAAATGTAATTTACTTAAATAGGAGATAAAATCATATTGGATTTCTGTTATACATATAATTATTTAATAAATAAAAGTATTGTACTATATAAATATACTGTGACAATGCGTATGCATTTAGTTAGCGTATATATTTAGTAAGCGTATACTAAGCATAATATACTTATATATTATCTTTTTCAAAATAATGGCATGGAATTATATATGTATGTATGTATATATATATATATATATATATATATATATATATATATATATATATATATATATATATATATATATATATATATATATATATATATATATATATATATATATATATACGAATTGGCGAACACTGCTTACCTTCTCTCTCCTGAAAAAGGAGCTACGATAAAATTTATCTACCTAAATAGCTTTTATCGTGATCGGATTGATCATTACATTCGGCTTAATAACAAATGATTTAGTAAAATTATTGCCAGTTCGCATGATTTCATACAAATAATACAATCGAAAGCTCAGTGAACTTTTAACACAAAGCTTTTAAATTTACGGACGATTTAATAATGCTTTAAATAGAAATAAGCAAAGCAAATGCATCAGAAATCGTAACAACATTTCTAAGTATATAGTTATGAAGAAGATAAAATATTTAAGTATTGCATGCAAGCATTTGTTATGTTCTTTTTATTGGATATACGAGTATTGAATCTACCAATAATATATTATTGTAATATGAGTTTATGTATATTGTGTATATTTCTTAGACGTACGTAGGTGGCACAATGTTGGTATGATTAGATAACGGATTCGATTCTCATCCCTAGTCTGGGTATTTATGTAAATATGTATTTATTTATACAATAAAAAAGTATATACGAAGTATGTCAGTTATATACTCATAGAGGAAGTGTGAAAGAAGCACCAGTGGTTGAAAAACTTAAAACTAACAGACTAACGTGGTTAGGCCATAATGAAAAGGGAAGAATGCCATATAACTATGAAAATGATAGGAATGAAAGTGGATGGTTAAAAGGAGAGGTAGACCAAAAAAGATGGATGGACTGCGTAAAAGCTGATATGGAGAAAAAGGGTCTGAATGTTGAGATGACGGCTAACAGAGGAGAGTGGAAGGAGAGAACATGTTGAGCCGACCCCATATAATGTGGGATAAGGGCACGAAGAAGATAACTCGTATATCAGTTGTGTAGCAAGACAAGCTCTCTGCAGCCTATTTTATAGCACTAGACGACACTGTGTGAATTGTTCCGGTAAATATTTACGTAATGGCGATTTTGAAAGTGATTTAGAAGGAAGGGTTGAATAAAGAAAAGATCTGGATAGAAAATTTCGGATGGAGTTGGGATGCAACACTTGTACGATAAACACGTATTAATTAAATTACAATAATGTACACCAAATTGTTATTTTAAAATAAGTACCCTGCCAGATTTATGTTTTTGAAAGAGTATATCTAAAAAAGTTATGAACGGTGCGGTGGGAAGGTCATGTCATTCGGCGCTCTAATAGCATTTGTTAGTCATAATGCCAGAGTGATCGGGGTAGCACCGAGCGTACGCTACTGAGGCACTTTTAAGAGTGATGGTTCTTACGTGACTGCGTGCCGACAGTTTTGTTCCCACTATAATATTCGGCGATTGAGCGACGGACCAAGTATTAATTTGATTAGATCATGAGTACAGAGGTTCCGCCAGACATCTTTTGCAAAATTCTTTTGCAGTGCAAGCTGTCCACTTTTGGAATGCTTTGCCTCTCGATGTTAGGCAAGCTAAATCACTGTCAAGTTTCAGGAAGTTACTTCGTAATCACTATTTCAAGCTCAACAACTACGTGTCGTGATGTAACATTTTGTTTATATTGAACAATCAAATACAATCCAATACAAATCAATACATACAAATGTATTTTTAGTATATAATAAAAATTATGTATATGAAGAAGTATATAATAAGCATGAATACTCGAACTTAAAATGCTACACCTACATCACCAGACTCCTTATAATAATAAAATACATCTAGATAAAAGGTTGCCTGGAAGAGATCGCTTTAACCGACAACGCTGCCTATTGTGTATTAGTTGTAAGAACTTCTATGTTTGTAGAAAATTGAATATACCTAGTCAGGTCATAAATTCTGTCACATGTTTAATGTAAAATAATTGTAACAAGTTTATTAATTATGTAACCATTCATATACCAAAATGAACTTAACAAAACATAGATTCTTATGACATTAAAGTTTATTCAAAATGACCTCCGTGATTTTGAATACAAGCCTTCAATCTGCGTGGCCAGTTGTCTATCGCAGCACGAACGAGGTCCATGTCAATATCGGCGGCTGCCTTAATCAAGGATGTCTTGAGTGACTCCAAATTGGGATGAGGCTTTGAGCACGCCTTTTCCTCCAAGTGTTGCCATATCTTGTAATCTAACGGATTCAAATCTGGACTGGAGGAGGGCCAGTCTTCGTGCCGGATGAAGTCGATTTCACGCGCCGCCAGCCAGTCTTGTGTGCTCTTCGCTCTATGAGCTGGCGCCGAATCTTGTTGGAATACCCAGTGCCTGTTATTGAACATGGTATGAGAAACAGGTTCCACAAGGTTCGTCAGGACTGTATTTTGATACACAACAGCATTCGTTTTTACACCTTTCTCACAAAAATGTACCTCTGTTAAGCCCCAATAAGAAACTCCCAACCATACCATGAGCGAGGATGGAAAATAACCTCGTTGGACACGCGGAATACGGTTGCTCGCTTCTTCACTACTGTGTGCGTACACCTTATCATTTTGTTTGTTGTAGCTCTCTTCTACGGTAAACATTTTTTCATCCGAAAAAAGAATTTCTCGATATTTTTTTCCGCGTACCGCTTCAACAAAGCGCGGCATCTCTTCAGTCTCAGGTCCATTAGACGAGCATTCAAACGATGTCCTGTTTTTCTTCGATATGCCCGAAGCCCTAAGTCTTCATTTAACACCCTTTTCACCGTGGTTCTGCTTAACCCCATCTGAAGGGCCAACAGTTTCTGCTTACGTTTGGGATTTCTTTGAATTCGTGCCTTCACAGCTTTTATCACTGCTGGAGTCCTAACAGACCGAGGGCGACCACTTCTTGACCTGTCATCTACACTAGAGTCTTCATTGTATCGTTTGATGGTACGATAAACGAATCTTTTGGTAATATTCAAATTTTTCAGTATGTTAAAAATTTGAATTGGCGCGTAACCGCAACGATGCAATGCAATAACTGCAACACGGTCTTCTTTAAGCGTCCACTCCATATTTAAAAATGAGTAAAATTCTAAAAGTTATACATTTTTATTTTCATGAACAATTCGAAATTCTAATTCAATAAACTTTTTTGTGGCCAGCATTCTAAAAGAAAAGTTTTTACTGTGTGACAATACTTATGACCTGACTAGGTACAATAAAGAGTTATCTATCTGTCTATCTTCTGCTTTAAATACCCCTCAGCTGAGACCCAGCAAAACATCAAGAACCACCGAAAACATTCAAGAGATTGAAAGAAGCTTACATGAAAATCGACGACTCTCAGTGCGGAAAAGCAGACGCTTTGGCACTTCCTAAAAGTGTTGTTCACGAAATTTAGAAAAAAATATATAAAGTTTTATCCTTTTAAGATTCAATTAGTCCAAGAACTTAAAGATTTGACGTAAATTTTATTTTATTTTCTTGATGCACAAAACAAATTACAACCAAAGAAATTATAAGTTTAGATATTCAACATAACAATCTGGATTGCAATTCAAAGCAGGTGCATACAGAAAAATTGTAACAACAAATGCCTAAAAACCTTGTGTGTGTATATTGATACACACATAACACACACGCACTGACACATACTCACACACGAAGCACGCATACACACTCACACACATATAAGTTACTATCTAATTAAATCTAATGTATCATTAACTGGTCACATATAAATTATTTAAGAATATGTTTTACTAATTTACAATATTTAAAAAAAACTAAAGAAAGAATAAGTAAAGAATAGAATCAAGTGACAAGACTTCAATTTACAAAAAAACTTCTGTGAACGGATGTTGAAGAAATTTCGCACTGTAAATTGCATCTTTTGGAGCGATGAGGCTCATTTTCATTAGAACGGTCACGTCGACAAACAAAACTGTCACTACTGGGCCCCAAAAATACGTAATCCGCGAGTGAAACATCAACGGCCCCTGCATTGCCCCAGAGTTACTGTTTGGTGCACATTATCGACGAACGGAATCATAGGTTCCTATTTTTTTGAATATTCAAGAGGTTAAGCTGTAAATGTTAACAGTGAAAAATATGAACGCATGATCGCACGCACGCGTAGTTTTAGCAAGATGTAGCGACTCCGCATACAGCCAGAACATCGATGGATTTGCTTCGTCTAAATTTTCAGCAAAAATTGATAAGCCGCTTTGGGGACATCCCGTAGACACCGAGGTCACAAAAAAAAATTTATGAGGCTATCTTAAAAGCAAAGTTTATGCCAATAATCCTCGGTCTGTTGTGGAATTGAAGGAAAAAATCTGCAATGAAATTCAGCAACTTCAGTCGAGCCTGTTGCAGCGCGTAGCACGTAATACGCTGGATTGTTTTCAATAATGTGTGCGTCTAAATGGACAGCATTTGGATGATCATTTTTAAAAATAAAATCCGCATCGTCTCTATTTATTAAATTAGTTAATAAAGCCATAAGCATATATTGTAAGTTATTGTTTGATTAGCTTTCAAAAACATAAATCTACCACCGGACATCCTATATATAATAAACAATTATTAGCCAATTTATTAAAACAAAAATTAGTATAAATAAAAAATAAGTAAATAAGATTTTTTTTATTGCTGTAGGAAAGCAGACATGCTGACGGCCCGCTTAGAATTTAGCAGTTACCGTCGCCTATGGGTGTTTGCAACGCCAGTGGCATCGCGAACACGCTGCTGTCCCATAAGGGTACAAGAACTTGGATCACTAATGCCGGAACACAACACAAGGTTATTATGGCGGCATACTTAAGACCTAAGGTGGTCGCCATCCAGACGGGCTTGAGGCCCTACCACGTAGCTAGGGTGGGTTGTTTTGTCGGCTTTTACTACAGGCCGACCCCGGCCGCAGAGGTTAATATACTTTCTCCGCCCCTGCACGGATAAAATTACGGTGATTACGCAACACAAAATACAAAAAAAAAATACAAAAGTCGTTATGATAATAGTATTGTAAAACCTAAACTAGGTAAGTCTTGTATTTTAGGTCGCGAGGGTGAAGCCTGCGTGCTGTTCCGCGGCCCCCCTCAACTAGAGTTGTTACAGGAGAGGGGGACGAAACCCTGACCCCCTGGCGCCAACACTTTAGAAGGGGCCCGCCTTAAGACAAAGGGCGGGCCAGCGCCGGCTCGGGCCACGAGATCGGCAGGCCATATCCGTGGACCCGGGCGTAGGCGATAGAACAGCGGGGTTTTTAGTGGGTAGTCGGATGGTCGAACATCTTTCCCGGAGTCCCACATATCCCTCAGTCCCCCCGGGCCGGGGAAACCCGCCAAGAGAGCTTTTTCCCCGAGACCAGATAAAAAAAGGTGTTAACGTCCACATAGGTGAGCTTGTGTGTGTGACAGAGAGTGTGTGTATGTGTATGGGTGCGTGCTTGTATGTAAAATGTAATATGATTCAAATATTATATACCAGATAAATCCAGATTTAGTGCAATTCATTTTGGCCCTAATGCCCTTTTATTGGTCTGTATAGTTTTTATTGGGGCTTATAGTAATAAAGTTGCCATACTTTGTGAGATCGGTACAGGATCAGTGTTCTGTACGATGGTCAATGCTCCTAAACTTTTCATCTAGGTTAAATGCAAAGCGTACTTCGCGTTACTGCTCTTATCCTTGATAGTTTCCTTTCATGTCTAGATAAAAGTCGGTAATTTTTACAGCAGATAGGCTAACGGCCCGCTTAGAATTTAGCAGTTACCGTCGCCTATGGATGTTTGCAACGCCATTGGAATCGCGAATACGCTGCTGTCCCATAAGGGTACAGGAACTTGGATCACTAATGTCAGAACACAACACAAAGTTATTATGGCGGCATACTTAAGACCAAAGGTAGTCGCCATCTAGACGGGCTTGGAGTTCTACCACGTAGCTCGGGTAGGTTGTTTTGTCACCTTTTACGACAGGCCTCCGTGCAGGGGCGGAGAAAGAATACTGACCTCTGCGGCTCCAAGCCCGCATGGATGGCAACAAACTTTGGTCCATAAGTGTGCCGCCATAATAACCTTGTGTTGTGTTCTGGCATTAGTGACCCAGGTTCCTGTACCCCTATGGAACAGCAGCGTGTTGGCGGTGTCCCCGGCATCGCAATCATTCATAGGCAACGCTAACTACTTACTATTAAGTGGGCCGCCAGCTGTTCCCCAACAATAAAAAAAGATTGACTGGTTATTATAAATTATAAATAGAATAGTTTCCTACCTTTGCCTGTGAACAAGCGAAGTAGTGCGGCAAAATATATAATACATATCTGACTTTCAAAACAATTGCTAGCTGGGCACTTATTTAAAAAAAAAAAAGAGTTTGAGATATGAAATCCATAGATGTCTATGGATTGAAACGCTGTAATGATTCATAATTCATATTGCGGATAAATTGCAGATGTCGCATTTGCTGATATCACCACATTTTATGGCAGTCGATGTGGGATACAAATAACATACTGCCTCCATCGGGTCCCCGCAGGAGGGGTAGAACCAAAAGTGCGGGATTGACTTCGTAAGGGGTGATATGCATGTCAGTGTACTAACTATCAAAGATGCTGAAGAACACGTGAAAACGAAAAGAAAAGGTCAGAAAACAAACCCCGGGAACCGAAGGGGATGTTTGGGTTGTAACCGGGATTTAATACAAATACGATGATAATTCACTATCCAGTTTAATTATTCAAAAACAAAAATAGTGATTACTTTAGCATATATTAGACCAGGGATTCCCAAGCTATTTTTGGCAAGCGACCCCTTTTCCCAAATGAACTGATAACTCAGACAGACCTCCATAGCCAGATTACTTTAAATTTCATACTGCTAGTTTTTTTTATAGCCGTGAAATAGCAGACCGGCTGAGGGCCCACTTATGTAATAGTAAGCAGTTACCGTCGCCTATAGATGTTTGTGACACTATGGGCACCGCCAACACACTGTTATCCGACAGGGGTACAGGGGTATTTTTTTCCTATTGGTATAAAATATTAGACCCTACCTACTAAAATACTAGTATACTAGGTACTTGTACCTATTAGTCAATCTTTAAAAATTTTGTACACATAGCATTTACAGTATATTGAACGTTTGATATAAGAACTAATGTTAATTAATACGGGATAATTTTTGGACCTCGTCGACTCTCAAAATCAGTTTTCGTTTATATCGTCTCTTGGTAAACCTTTTTCGACCCCAAGGGGATATCGACCACTTTGGGAATCTCTGTATTACCGACTAGACTACTTAATTTGCAGATTGCTTTCACGCCATGTACATCCAATACTCATTTGAATAATATACGTTGTTTATTAACTACCTTCAGAGAGAAAACTTATTAGGCAAACATGGAGGATTAAACGTAGAGTAAATAAGACTATTATGATAATATAACTAGCTGACCCGGCAAACGTTGTTCCACCGTATATTACCTTGTATTGTAGTTGACCGAATTTTCTCGTCTAGGAGATTTAATGTATTGATACCGTTTGAATGTACTGCTCCTTATATTTTAGCAGACTCTGCTTATTTCTATTTAATGCACTATTTTCGTACAAAATAAAATAATAAAAATAAATGCACTATGACAATTCTAAACTAGGACATTTCACGCAACACCATCTAAACTAAGTTGCGTATCATTTGTGTTATAGATACTAGGCACATATATTATATGATTTTTTTTTAAATAAATATTATATGATTTTTTAAAATAAATACATATTGTGCACAACCATTCAGATGCTGGACGGGAATCGAACACGTGACGCCAGCAGGTCGTCAAAAAATTGTAAATATGCAGATTTTCCTCGTAGTTATCTATTTTCAATAATAGGAAGCGGGTTCGAAAGTTGCAGAATGTCATTTGCCGGGAAAAGTACGGAATTTAACCCGGACGCAATTTCAACGGAGATTAAGCCTGTGCTCTGTAACAGATGAAATACCACAGAATATTTTAAGTTAACAGAAGGTTACTGAAGAATTTCATAATAAAAGTACCTATGTATGTAGTTTCCTAGCGGACACTAAAGAACTTCCCTTGGTAATCATCAAGATAATCTCAACTGATCTTAATACCTTATTGAGTAATAATTATGATGCTCGTAAAGAATAAAGAGACTTCTCCTTCTGAACTGGCGAGTCAAACGGTTACTGCAAAAACAAAATTTTCGTATGCCTGCAATAGCACTAGATGAAGATAATGTAATGGATGATGGATAACAGTAGAAATAACAGTAAAAAAAGTAAAATTATACAAAATGCCTAAAATTAACTGAAGTATAATTATAACGCAAGTTCCAGTACCCGTATACGGACAGCAGCGTCACAAACATCTGTAGGCGACGGTAACTGCTCAACATTAAGTGGGCCGTTACCTGTCCATCAGCAATGAAAAAAACTGACTACTAGGGAAACCGAAGACAATACCCAATTGCAACAAGATGCTGATTATAATTCCTTAAGCGTGGACCTACTGTATTTATAGTTCCTGTAATTACATTGGTGTGAGTGAGCGCGTGGCGGCTCAACAGGTAAAGGTCGTCTTATATCGATTGGAGTCTTTCATAGTGAAACAATGAACAGTAAGTTAAGTCAAAAAATTTTAGGGCATACGTTTTATTTTTTCGTTCGTATGCTGACTATGAATATACTATGAGTGAGTTCTTCTTGTGTTTACATGAATAAGGCAAATGACCTTGCCTCGGGCGACGAGACCTTAAAGGCGTATAAGTGTATTACTTTTTCGCTAGCTTACAGACAGAAATTAAACCTAAAATATGTATTTTCTAGGAAAAGTTGGGTCAGTTACCAGTCGCGGTTGTAAAACATCTATTCACATATAAAATAAATAGTTGAAATAGTAGGTAACATAAAAATAGTTTAAATAGACAAACTATTATTTACCTTTTTGCACGAGAAAAGGAAGGATTATGGAAGACATTGAAGTAAAAAAGGGAAAGAATTCACGAAAATACTTAACGACGATCTCGAGGTATGAAGCTGAGGTTCGCGCTTTCGAAAATGTTCACTGATGTTATTATTATATTGATTATTTATCGTGCAAATTACGTTTTACTCATATCAAGTGTTCATTTCTTCTACGCCTTGTAACAGCGTTATGAATTTTATAAATAATAATTATAAAATAGATATTTTACTTTCAATAATTGTTCTAGTTAGGAACTTATTTTGAATAAAAACATTTAGTTCGAGTTTGTCCATTGTTGACGTTTCGGCTACTTCGTAGCCAAATTTTAAATGACTTCTCTTCTTTCTTGACTTCTTTATTTTAACTGAGAGTTATTTTATTTTAAATGACAATTACCGTTCAAAAATTTTATATTTTTAAAAATAAATTTTGGCTGAGAATTTTTAATGAATATAAATTTTATTTTTAGTAAATATAGCTGAATTACAAGAAATAAGCATCTGCTAAGCGCGAAAATATCAATCCGTGTTCACAAAAAAATAATTAAGGTGTACATCTGGCATTACGTTGTATGGATGTGAGACGTGGACCCTGACAGAAGAGAACAGAGAAAGGCTAGAAGCGTTTAAGATATGGTATTGGAGAAGAATGCTGAAGACAAGCTGGACGGAAAAAAATACCAACGAAGAAGTGTTGAACACGGCGAAAGAGAAAAGGAACATTTTGAGAATTATTGAGGATAGAAGAGGACAGATGCTGGGACATTTGATACGATACGGTGATCTAATTGGAGAATTAGAGGAAAGCTGAAGAGAGGAAGACCTAGAAGGACATTTATGGAGCAAGTAAAGATTGGATGTCGTGTCTTATCAATATGTTAAGGAAAAGGCGCTTTGTAGAGAGGACTGGAAGATGCACCACCGACAAAAGCGGCAGCTCTTAAATAAATAATAATGATGATAAATTTATATAATAAATAAAAGTAGAAATGAATATTTAGGGGAAGTTTGAAAGTAGCGCGCCAGTGATTGAGAACCTGAAAAGTAATAGGTTAGCCTGGTATGGCCATATAATGCGAAGAGTGGAGCGTTATGTAACAAGGAGGATGCTAGAAATGTGAGTGGATAGATACAAGAGCAGGGGAAGACCAAAGAAAAGATGGACGGATTGTGTAAAAGATGATAGGGTTAAAAAGGTGTGAATGTTCAGATGACGGCTAATAGAGGAGAGTGGAAGGACAGGACGAAGAAGAAGAAGAAGAATTTTATTTAATATATGATAAGGTAGAAATTCATCTTGCAATTCGGCTCACAGAGAAAATACGCACAGTATCGCGCCATTATTAGACGCTGGTTGTAAAGGCTTGGTGATTACAAGATGTAATCCCAGTGGCATATGCTAGACTTGGCAAAAATAGTGCCTGCACAGTATCTGAATTCTTAATAAACATGTACCTATCCGTAAAACCTCGTTTCATTATACATTTCATCATTAACAGATATCCTGGTACCGGATATTTTATTTCCTTGAACCATTATCTGAGCCTCGTGTATCCTTAATGCTTTAAGACAATCGAAGGCTACATTTGCCTTGAAACTTACCTTGTTAGATATTAAGGGGTTTCATTTTGTCCTTTATTAAACGGTAAAACGTGTTATGTAACAACATTTCAAAATTTGGGAGCGAGCTAATATTGCAAGGTACTTAGAAGTAGAATGAGTTTTAAGTTAGATAAATTGTTAGCTAATAGACACTTATATCATATATACATTTACTTATACACTTATATATTTTATCCGTGCAGAGGCGGAGAAAGAATATTAACCTCTCGTAAAAGGCGACAAAAGGCACACTCTAGCTTCCGGCGAACACCTTTGGTCTTAAGTACGCCGCCATAATAACTTTGGGTTTTGTTCCGGCATTCAAGTTCCTGTACCTTTATGGGACAGCAGCGTGTTCACAATACCACTGGCGTTGCATACACCCATAGGCGACGGTAACTGCTATAATAAATTCTAAGTGGGCCGTCAGCCTGTCTGCTGTCCTATAGCAATAAAAAAACATTATATTTGGAATATAGTACACGGAGTATAGTATATTGTAGTGAATTTTAAAACACACAGTTTATTATTTTATTATAATTAAATACAAATAGACAACTAATACTATACTCATACGTATGTATATACTTTTATTTTGTAAAGAAATGCATATTCTAAACAGACTCAGAAAGCGTTTCGTCGTGTAGGTCATGCGCCACGGAGGTCATCAAAAAAGACATATTAGTAATAAAAAAAAATACGACACAGCTGGCTAAATAGCCAAGCTAGTGATCTGATGCGGTCGCGTATATGGGATCTTTAAAAAGCTGATTGTACTGTGTCTGTTTGTGAAAGGCAATTGTACTTTTGTGAAATATCTTTACAGTTCAAATTTCCGCCTAGAGAACGAAAAGGAAAAAGAGGTCCTAAGCAAAATCATGTGTTTTCCAGAGCATCCTTTCGAGGCCACTCTCTGCTGCCGCTGTTTTCATTTACAATAATTTTAAGATTTAGAAATCAGAAATTTTTAGTAATGTGTGATTAGGATAAAATGGGCCTTACATTATACTTGTATAAAAATCCCCTAAATAAATTAGATAAAAAAGTAAAATCATGCAATTCCTTGATTTTAACTCTGTGTTGCAAATAGTACGCAAAAACCTTATCTTTGTTACTAGGATTAGTTCTTTACCATATGTAATTCTTCATCTTCACAAATAACACTCCATAACGTCCCACTGTTGGGATCGGGCGTTCCCTAGAGGGAATGTACAGTATACCCGCCACGCTCGTCCAAGGCGGATTGGCGGGTTACACAAACCGGTGATTTCGGTAAGCAGGTTTCCTTGTTTCCCTTCACCATGGTACATGTAAATTATGATATAAGCATATAAGGAAAATAACTTGCCCACGGCTTGATCTTTACTACGAGATGTTAGTTGTTACGTAATAAATGTAAACTTACACCAATATGCATCCCATCAATGAACAGCTGCGGCACCAAAATCTGGTCGCTTCGCATCCTATCCCTAATTTCATCCTGATACTCCGTACTCATGAAGACATCCCGTTCCTCATACTTAATGAGAAGATTCCTTAGGATCTTCTTCACAAGAACACATCGTTGATACGTACTCCTGACAATGCCCATAGTAGTTGTATAGACGACAACTTTCCCGGCATCTTTTTCTTTGTAACTCTGTAAAGAAAAATATTATAATTAATTTATTGTTTAAAATTACACGATGTTAACAATAAAATGTCGGTGATAGATGGAGTGTGGGAGAGAAATTAAGCGCCATCTATTATAAAAACATTATTTTATGATCAGGGTTAATTTATTTAAAAAGAGATGGCGCTGTTACAATTTAATATCGCTGCTATCTATTTTTATTAGAACTGAAACTCGCGTCAACGTGGTTAAAAATATAATAACACTACTAGATGTCGCTACGTAATTGAGAAATACTGATTATACTTAGAAGTTTTAATTAAAAAAAAAATAATAGAATATAAATATATCTTTTATTAGGTAATTTACAACAGACCGAGAAATAATAATATCCTGACATAAATTCAATAAGCATTGGAGCTTATTTGGAGAAGTTAGTGGTTTTTTTTTAAATACTATGACACATTTGTTTACTTTGCTTATATTAAGTATTCCGCACAGTTTTCCGTCTAGGGGCAGAGTAAAAATATTTACTCCTGCAGCCAGGAAGGCCGGGCGTAAAAGGCGACTAAACAACCCTAGCTAGGTGATAAGGCCCCATGCCCGTCTGGATGGCAACCACCCCTGGTTTAACCATGCCCCAATTATTATTGCATGTTATTACATTGTGTTGTATTCAGAGGTGTTCCTAATAAGTGACTCACGTTCCAGTTCCTTTATGCTGATGACAGCGTTACGGTGCCTCTGTTGTTTCATATCAATAAATAAACATTTAGAAATATATTGAAAATTTTGATATAAACATAATTTTTATATTGCTTTAAGAAATTGTATACGTCGAAATTATCTTTTGAAACTTTTAAATTTGGTTATTTAAGTGAGGAACAAGTTTATAGTCATGTCGCCTCCCCCAGACCACAGCAGGAGCACCACACTTTTGAGGTCAACCTCACCTGCTGGACTCATAAGAATACCCTTCACGTAAGTAGCTGTTAACCGAAAAACATAGCCATATCAGCTTAGAGAACTCTCTTGCAGTTTTCTGCAATGTCACCGAAGATCGACGCGAATGCGGTAATTCCTAACGCAGTATCACCGTGTCACTCTTCATCATCAAGTGCAGCATATTTAGCTTCGTGACCCGTATCTCTTTCATGTCGCTCTAGCACTGGCCACACTTTGCAGCCGTATAAAAGACATACTATCATGATATGACCTCATTCTATTCGGTTCACTCACCAACAATAAATACCTTGTCAAACCAATGCCTACAAATGTTTTGTTCATTTTCAAAACATAGCACTGCATAAATTTGCATCAAACGTCAAACAAGATTCAGTCCTACGTAATATTGCACTGACATGCTAAATAGGTTATGTACATCGCAATTGCCGAGGTGTCGCCATCTTTGACAGACCACAAAATTGTCCTTACTTACAAATTTTGCGCAATTTCCTTGTGGCTTAAATACTGGGAGATGTGTTATGTAGAAAATGACTAATCATTTAAATACTCAGTTGAGATGTTTTTAGTTGGAGGGCGTCACAGAGCAATAAATGTATTCAGAGACACCCACCTTAAGGTTCAGAGTAACAACTAAGGTTTTAGTAGGTATGCCGTCACGGTCATATTTTTATTTATGGTTAATTTAAACGTATTTATATAGAAACATACCACGACGGTAAGCTGATCCTCTTAGGTAGTTTTCGTAGCTAGTAGTCAAAATTAAATAAATTCGATGTCCTGACGATTAAAGAAAACATTGTGAGGACACTTGTTATACTGAGATTGGATATGTGTAAATTCATCATTCCTTTACACAGGTTATAAGCTAACCTATTTAGAGATTACGACTATTGAAGTTAAATTAAATTATTGTTGTAACAACGAATAAATATTATTTATTGCTTTGGAAATGGAATTCAATACCTAGTCTAATTTTGTATCTTCTTAGCCAAGAAAGGCAAGTGTCTCTGAAAAGCACGAATATAAAAAGATGCGCTGAAGCTTTAACGTGTAACCATGTTGAAAGGAAACGAATGCTACTGATGCAGGCGGCAGGAAATGCTTAGAAAAATAATATGAATATCATATCAAAGCGCATTCTTTATCTGACAGTATTTACTTTACCCAGTTCACTGTATCCATCAATATCATTTTGAAGTCGATTTGAGGATTATCAGTAGCAGTACTAAATTCTTTAAGCATAATTTTATGTTGCTGAATTCATTAAATCGTTCTAGATCCATGATATTTGAGTGTAATAATACTTAGCTAAGACAATTTTTTTATTGCTGTAGGACATCAGACATCGGCCCACTTAGAATTTAGCAGTTACCGTCGCCTGTGGGTGGTTGCAATGCCAGTGGCACCGCGAACACGCTCCTGTCTCATAAGGGTACAGGAACTTGGGACACTAATGCCGGAATACAACACAAAGTTATTTTGGCGGCATACTTAAGACCAAAGGTGGTTGCCATCCAGAGGGGCTTGGGGCCCTACCACGTAGAAAAAATAAACAAAAAAAATAACAAACATAAAAACATATAAATTTTATTCTTTATTTTTTTATGCTTAATTTATATAAAAATTAATACAAAGACTATGTAAACTTTTAGCAACAATGTGCATTTAAAGGTTAAATGGGAAAGATTGCAGCAGTTCTTAACTGATGAACCAATAATTTTTCAATATCAGGAAAAGATGATGAGTAATCAGCAATCGTGATGACTGATTAGCAAAAATCTCTTTACTTAACCCATCCCTTTACTTAATACACAAATGATATTCAGTCACCCATCAGTAAGTATTAAGACATCTATTGCATCATAGTAAACTGGCAACCACTTTGTCTGTTTGTCCGTTTTGTTATGTAACTGAAGACAAACTTGTCGCAGATAGTCTTGGGAATGTGTTAATTGTAAATTAATTCGTTTTTAATGGATATATTTATATATATATTCATGAAAGTTAATTTCTACTTTTGGTTCAGCCATGTTTAACATATAATATTAACTTTTTTATATATTTATATTATATAAATTAATATTTGAATAGCGATTAGTTTTTCTATCATTTGACTAGGGAGCCATAAAAGCAAATAACGACCTCCGGCCGCCGTAAAAAGCGGCCGCGGGCGGCCCCTCGGGGGAGGATCCACCGCCCGCACCATTGCCGCGAGGGTGAGGGCTGCGTGCTGTTCCGCGGCTCCCCTCAACTCCTAGAGTTGTTAGGAGAGCGCCGGGGGGACGAAATCCTGACCCCCTGGCGCCAACACTTTAGAAGGGGCCCGCCTCAAAACAAAGGGCGGGCCGGCGCCGGCCCGGGCCACGAGATCGGCAGGCCATATATCCGTGGGCCCGGGCGTAGGCGATAGGAGAACAGCGGGGTTTTTTAGTGGGTAGTCGGATGGCCAAACATCTTTCCCGGAGTCCCACATATCCCTCGGGTCCCCCGGGCCGGGGGAACCCGTCAAGAGAGGTTTTTCCCCGACACCAAAAAAAAAAAGGGAGCCATAAAAGGCGACCAATGTAATTACATCTGTAATACATAAATGTATCATATTTTGCTACTACATATAAAGTAAATACCAAAGGCATTCTGATTTCGGAGTTCTTCCTCCAAAAACCATATTTCGTCACATTTTTTAGGAAAGGGTGTGTCATTGGTGATTCATTGGGTATGTCCTTTTATACAATAATGAAACGTGGCTGGTCCTGGAGCGACACAGTAGAAGACACAGTAGAAACTGCGTGTCATGGAGATGAAAATGCATACGCAGCCTCATGTCTTTGACATTGGGGACAAATTCCCCTCGGTGGTATTGCTTTATTTTCCAGTAATCGGCCACTTACAGAAACAAATTTCTAGCTATGCCGTCTCCTCCGGGCCCTGGCAGTAGGAGTAAACCCATAAACTGCTTGTTTTACATCGTAAAGGGCATACATACCAATGAACTCATTAACAGGGATGCTGAAATAGAGAATAATGTAACAATTAAGCGGACTGCAACTGGGAATTTAGGCTAAGATGGTGATAATGGAATGTCGTGGACGAAGCAAATAGTCCCATTGCCAAAGTACAAAACTTCTATGCAGGCTTTATTTGTCGGTGTAATTTAATGACACTTCCTTATGCAATATTGAACGTGCGGCAATATTCCGTATAAATATATACTCTAAGCACTTAGCATCCAATAATACAAAATCAACTGATAATTAAATAAACAAATATTATACAACAAAAGATAAGTGAAAGTCTATAAATTAAATACGCCTACTTCTAAGGTGTTAATGATTCACTTGTTATGTCATTTTGTCTTGCAAACGTCATTACGCCATCTCAATATGGCGGTTACGTCAATGTCATTGTAAGAAAAGTCATTATGTCCAGTAAATCGAAATTAAGGTTTTGGTTTTGCAAGGGTAATTAGTAATTATTTAAGTGCTATTTTGTGTTAGCGTTAACGGTTTTTTTACATATTGCTCAAAATATTGTGTCACATGCAACACTAATTAATCCATGTGGATTTCAAAATAATAAGACTTATATATTATATAGATAGATTACTAGCCACTCCCGACCGCTTCGCTGGGTGAACAACAGAAAAAAGGAATCCAAAAAAAAAAAACAATCGTCAACGGAATAACCTAACACAAAGCAGCCTAGAACCAAGTACCTACGAAAGATTTCGATCCCTTCCACGTAATATACAATAGTGACCATACTATTTTATATTATGAGCAAAACAACTCAAGTGACGAAGTGTAAGGTAGAAAAACTGTGAATAGTTGACAAGAGATTCGTAGTTAATAGATTAATCAAAATCAATTGAAATTTATTTAGGATGTTGAGATATTGTACGGAGCCTATATTTAATGTGACAACTTTTCTACTGCTAAATCAGAACATTTTTATTTTGGGTGTAATGGCAACTTTTAAGATCTATAAAATGTCAGACTGAATAATAAGTATGTAAGAAAATAAATCGGTAGGAAAAATATTGTAAATGGTTTGAGAATAAATAAAAGGTGAAAATGCAAATTAAGTTTTATTTGGACATCAATAATTAAGATAGGAAGCCCGTTTGGATGGCAACCATCCCTGGTTTCTAAATATACCGCCATAATAACCTTGTGTTGTGTGCCGGCATAAATGACCAGGTCCCAGCGCCTGGCAAAAACATCCATAGGCGACGGTAGCTGCTAACTATTAAGGCTTTCAGCCGGCCTGCTGTTTCACAGCAATAAAATTAAAAAAAAATTTACAAATAAAACAAATCAAGCATAAAATATTTTGAAAATGCATTTAGAATATTTATTTAAATAAACGAACTCCACATGGATTCAAAGAACTACACGATTAGTTCTTATAAATTCAGTTATTGGGTCAAAAAATTGTGAGATAATATGAGTTAAAGCCTGATTCTTTCGAAACTTTGCATTGCACAATTCCACTGAGAAAAAGCTTAGATATTTTTAATTTTTAGTAGAGGTGCCATTCTCCCGCTCCGATTCCCTATCATAGATTAGGTTTTTTTTTTAATAATAAATGGGTTGTCAATAATACCATGTGATATTAGCGGGTAGAATTTCGCTTGATCACATCTCCTACCACACCCATGCAGTACCTTTCCAGGTGGGGCCTGGTAATTTTACCAGCAAGTGTATCTTCGCCAAGTTTAATGCCGGTAGTAACCTCCAGATTGCATCTGAGGCGGCTATGCTGAGAGCATTTTAGTAGAAGATGCTGAATGGACTCCTCGCTCTTGCCGTCACAGCAGCATGTTGGGTCATTTTTCACTTTGAATCTATAAAGGTAAGCCGCAAAACCTCGTGACCCGTCAAAACCTGTGTCCACCTTATTTGCAACCTTTGTCAGTCTGTACGCGTCTTGAACATGGGGAAAAAAAAACTTGGTGACAGAGGCTGTTGCACCACAACAATAGCTTTCATCATATGCTAAGAAATTCCTTTTCCTTATCTCCGTTTGCGCAAAGGCTATCGAGGCCAGATCGTAAGCTACTGGTTTCTTTCTTTGCTCCGCTGCTTGCTTAGCTAGCTCACTAGCCCGCTCATTGCCGGAGATGCCGACATGAGCCTGGACCCAGAACAGCTTGACTTGGTATTCTCTCCTCTTCTTCTTCTTAGTCGATTCACTCTTTACAGAGCGGTCGTGATCAACTGGTAGTACTATTAGAGGCAGTTATTGTTCGCTGTATGATTTTACGCCATTTCTCGCGATTCAGAGACATTCTGGTGCACTCATGCAAAGGCCCGCCCACAGCCGATTTGATCTGGTCGGTCCATCGCATGGGTGATCTTCCACGTGATCTGGTCCCCTCCACTTTGCCCTGGACAACGAGACGCTCTATGGAGTCATTGTTTCGCCTTGAAAAGTGGCCTCTTAAGCTCCATCATATTATTTCTAATATAGGTAGCGAAGGGGTTTTGTGAGTCTGGATTGTAAATCAAGTCGAGTGACGATCTGGAGTCACTCAGCACTGAGATTTCACCGAAGCTGCTGCTAAGAATCAGCTGTGGCTGGATATATCGCAAGCAGCTCCGCTTGAAATACCGTGCAGAATGACCCCAACTTCATCTTCTTAGTACTCAAAATGTATAGAAAATTAAATATATTAGAAACAGTCTAAAGCAAACAGATCGTGTGAACCACTCATTAAATGAATCCCATGGACTGCAATTTTGTAATATTTATGTAAAATTGTTTTTAATTGTGTAAGCTTACACAATGTCAGTTGCCTTAATGAATTTGCTACCTTGAGGCGGCATTTTTACTTTCAATTATTACATGGTGTTTAAATTTTAAATGACTTATATAATATTTTTGTTAATTCTGAAAATCTAACTAATTATTTTAATTTAGTTTGGTTTTAGTTAAGTTTGAGGTGTAGTTCTTTCTGGCTTAAGAATTAGGATAGAATTAGGATCTTAAGAATTAGACTATACTTACGTTTCTAAGGTATAATTATTATAGTAAAGATCAGAAACAGATTATAGCTTCTGAAGTTCAAGCTTAAGTTAGGGTATTCGGTCAAGATGCTAGGAGCCCATCACTCTTCCCAGCTTTAACCCATTAACGACAACAACACAAAATTTTTGTGTTGAATTTTTTAGTTACTCGCCAAAAAAATTGTCTTATAATTTGTAAATAAACGACCTACTAAGGGTCCTAAAAGCTAACTAAACACTAAAGCTTAATATTTTACTCTAAAGTAATGGTGGAAACAACTCGGATTTTTTTCAAGATCGTCTTTCAAAAGCGGTATTTTGTGTGGTGATCTATAAACGTTATTACGTTATATGGACTGGGGCACCTGCTTGCCACTTAAAACCACTTGATTCCAACCAGCGCCGCATAGATGGTCTTGTCAACGAACTCAAAAGTGTCAACAGACGGTCTCGATACGCTTAGCCTTCGGAGAGACTTTGCATCTCTTTGTTTTCTACCGTCTTTATAAAGGTGAATGTTCTAAGAATCGATTCAAATGGTACCTTCATCCTCTTTCTATTATCGGACCGCTCGCCATTGGCTGGGCGTTCATCCTCACTATCGCCTCTAATGTCGAGCACGCGAAAGTTCGCCAGAACGTTTTTTTTTTTGCGCACAGTGAGGATGTGGAATGATTAGCGGACCCCGGGCACCGAAACGAAAGTTAAGGATGCAACCGGGATAACGATTAGATGATGATGATGATGATGAGGATGTGGAATGAGCTTCCGTCTGAAGTTTTTCCACTACACTACGACATGGTATATTTTAAAAAGGGAGTCATAAAATTTCTTTGCAGACGGCAGCGTGTTGGCGATGCCCCTGACGTTGCAGACATCCATGGATGACGGTAACTGATTTTTATTGAGTGGGCCGCGAGTCTGCCTGCTGCTCCACAGTAATAAAAAAAACCAGATCGAATAGGTTAAAGAGACCCGCACCAATCGAGATAACGGTCCAAGTCACCTCACGTCTTCGGAGCTCAAGGCGAACGAAAGTACAAGGTATTTCAGCGACTTGCGTTTCCCAACCAAGAGACAGAAATGCAATTTTACGCGGAGTCCTTCACTACTGTCTGAATGTATTCGCTTCTAAAAACGCCTATTCAGTTTTCTCTTCTAGTATTGATTGTAAAAAAAAAACAATTCTATCCATATATAAGCCATTATTTTGTGTCTCTGTAAAAAAAACATGTAGCAATCTTGTCCTAAATTCTTTTTCCAAAGTGGACGCTAAGAATTCAGTCAGTAACAGTTCTAAAATGTATTATTATTAGTAATACTCGAATATATTCATATAAGATACTAGTTCAGTAATCTCAACTAGTATTTATTGTACTTTTTATTTATCGAGGAAAATATATATTTGGTGTTTAATTCATTACAGGTTACCTGATGTAAGTTTTTATAGTATATGAGCTGACCCAACAAATGATAATCTGGCGAATAAATTAAAAAAAAAAATAGAACTTAATAACGTTCACCCCTCCTAATTTTATATTCGCGACAAAAAAGTAGTCTTATGTCCTTTTCCAAGCAGTTTAGGCGTGAAAACTTACGAGTAACAGACAGAGTTATTTTCACATTTATATATTAGTATGGATTGATTAATATTTATTGCTTTTTAAAACCTTTAATTGTCTGTTTAAAGGCAATATCCATTAAGCGCCCTGTAAACGATCAAATTTGCTTGACAAATTTACGTGTTTGTCAAATTATTTGATAGTGTGCAGCTGTGTTTAACGTGTTTGTCAAACAGTCTACGTGTTTGTCGTGTTTGATAGAAATTTTGATTGTTGTCGTGTTTGACAAACAAGTTTGAACGTGAACGGCGATGTTTGTCAAACAAGATCTCAGTCGTTGTGTTGGCAACATGGAGGTCAACGCCAAAAATGCGTCATCTGTATCGAGTGTTCGGGCAAGTAAGCTAATTTGTTTGATCTTTGGTTTGAACGTTTAAGCTAATGTTTGATGTAAACGTGAAGTTTGACCAACAAATTTGTCAAGCAAATTTGATCGTTTACAGGGCATATTAAAGAGCGCCTTTGCAGCATTCTATACCCATCTTGCAAGGTCGCCTAACAGGATCGTGACTTGATACTGTTACAAGCTTACTCGACATTGGGCCGACAGTGACTCATTGATATAACATTAAAGTGTGAAAAGATTTAACCAAAGGTAATTTTTTTAATATCATAAAGTTAATAGTGGGAATATGTGAAGATTCCTGGCGATATCATTCATCAGAATTCCCTTAATGAAAACTTTTTTATTGTTGTGGGAAAGCAGACAGGCGGACCCACTTAATAATGAGCATTTACCGTCGCCTGTAGATGTTAGCGACGCCAGGGGTACCGGTAGCACGCTGCCGTCCGCGTAGGAGACTGGCACCTGGTAACTTATGCAAGAACACAACTCAAGATCATATGGCGGCATATATAGACGCCAGGGTTGACTAACATCCAGACGGGCTTGAGCCCCTACCACTTATTTAGGGTTGTTTTGTCGTCTTTTACGACAGACCGACTCCGGCCGCAGGGGTGAGTATTTTTACTCCGCCCCTTTGTACGTAAGTAATATTTCTGAGTAGTATCTCTTTATTTTATCTAGAAGCTTCTTGTTGCTTTAGGTTAAGATGTGCTTTGACGGTTTCTAGTGACCAGTATAATGTAAGATAGTTAGTAATAAATGTATGACGTCATCTCTGGGAGCGTTGTGTATTTCGTTGATTTCACTTTGAACCTAAGCGAAAATACCATGAGTATGTTTTATTAATACATTATCTATTTTTATTAGGTACATCAATTATTAATTTAAATAAAAAATTATATATGTAACAATGTTATAAAAATGTGAAAAATCTGGAACTTATTTTCCAGTTAGGTATAATTTAAAAAAAAAATGGTAGATTATCCTTTATTTATTTATTTCAGTCTCCAACAAAGGGTGTACCGTTACAATTATCAAAACCTTCAATTACAGGAGATTACAACATGCAAATTACAATGTATATAGTAGAAGAATAATGTTACTTAATATACGGAAATATTCTAATATAATATATGTATAACTTGTAAAATGAAATAATAATTTACGGAATATATAAAATATAAAAAAGTACATATTCGAACTAATATTATAAATGCGAAAGTAAATTTTTTTGTTTGTTCCGCTTTCACGCCTAAACCGCCGAACTAATTTTGATGAATTTCGGTATAGTCATAGATTGGACTTTCTCCAAGAAGGAAATAGGTCACTTTAAAAAAAATCATATAGCAGAACAACGTTTGCCGGGTCAACTAGTATAAAATAAATATTGGAATGTCCATAGAAGTTAGGCGAGTACTAGTCATGCGTTATCAATGCTTTCCCAGAAGATTTTATAATAATAGATAGGATTTAAATCTTTATTTTTAAATAAAACATAAATGTATACTTTTATCATCATCTAACTTCATCTTACGATTATCATCATCTAGCTGGTTGCCTCCAAAACTTTTGATTTTAGAGCTCAGAAACTTATCTAAGTATAGTTACGTTGTAGGGCCCCAAGCCCGTCTGGATGGCAACCACCCTTGGTCTACAAGTATACCGGCATAATAATCTTATATTGTGTTACGGCATTAGTGACCCAGGTTCCTGTACCAGCGTGTTCGCGGTGCCTCTACTATTAAGTGGACCGTTAGCCAGACTGCAGTTCCTCATCAATAAAAAAAATATTTAAATAATATCTTTAAAAAAAACGAGTGTTATTAATGTTTGTGCCTATAACCATTCTTTTCTGGGGATCAAATTGCACATTTTTATTTTGTGAAGTAATAAATCTAATTATATATTCAAACTGTCTTCTAAAATCAAAGTACTAATTTATAAAGCTATAGGAATTCTTCCCGTGTTGATCCTCTCAGAGAAATATAACCATAGTACCTTTCTAAAGTAGGTCAAGGCAACTGTAGTCCCGCTTTCGTGACCCGGCTAGACCATTTCGAGCAGCATTCCTCAGCTATCTTATCCGCCTCGTCACGTATTAGCCCGTGTCCAATGCATATAGTACCGTAATTATGGTAAGGCGCTATCTTAATGTAAGTGCATACAGATTAAACTATACAATATCCAAAAGGAATTATCATAGTTCGATATTCTATCCAAAAGGATACAATATCGAACTATGATTATTTTATTACTTGTATAATAGTCTACAAAGGTAAATTAATGCAGCTTTGATTAAAATTAGCTTTTAATGACATTAATATTGATATTGCAAAGTATACAAATATCAACCTTAACCTATACTCTGGTATGTCGAGGTTCATTCTATTGAGAAACAAATTTGGCAACATCCGTACATTTACACGTTGTCGTTGTAATTTATTGATTTTATTTCCATATTACAAAAACAGTCTCCGTTTATGAGCCTTCTTTCTCGGTCCTAAACTTTCATATTAGATTTTATTCCGTGCAGGAGCAAGAACACTGACCCCTGAGGCCGGGGTCGGCCTGTTGTGAAAGGTGACAAAACAACCCGTAGTACGTAGGTGGCAGTGCTCAAAGCCCGTCTGGATGGTAACCACCCTTGGTTTCTAAATATTTTTTGTTATTGCTGTAGGACAGCAGACATACTGACGGCACACTTAGAATTTAGCAGTTACCGTCGCCTATGGGTGTTTGCAATGCCAGGCATCACGAACACGCTCCTGTCTCATAAGGGTACAGGAACTTGGGTCACTAATGCCGGAACACAATACAAAGTCAGTATGGCGGCATACTTAAGAATAAAGATGGTCGCGATCCAGACTTAAAGTTCTACCACGTAGCTAGGGTGGGTTGTTTTGTCGCCTTTTACGACAGGTTGACCCCGGCCGCAGAGGTCAGTATTCTTTCTCCGCCCCTGTATAGATAAGATGCATAATAACCTTGTGTTGTATTGCGCTAAGGTTCTAATATAACTGTGCGGACGGCAGGGTGTTAGCGGAGTCCCTGGCGTCACAGACATCTATAGGCGATGGTAATTACCGTCAGCCTATTTGCTGCAATAAACAAAATTGAATACTTTTGATTACTAGAGCAAAACTGTAGTGCCCTTTTTACGTAGTACTTTTTTGATTAAATATGTACAAAATTAAAATAATTTTATATGTTTGTAGTTTTTATAGGGGGAACTAGGTTTGACTTCCTATCCCGAAAAACTAGCTTTAGAAGAGGTAAGAGAATACCTATAATATAGATTAAACATTTGGGCACCCATGAAATCCTAAACCATCCCATATAAGCAATATAATAAACAGTCCCGTCGCGGTGTCTATTCGTTCGTATCGTTCAAATTAGGCAATGCTTTCGCTTATCATTAACTTCAAATATGTTTTTAATTTACAATTCATAGAATAAGGACATAACACGCAATGCATTACAAAATGGCGCTTTCGTGTAACGCTCTGTAATCTTATGTCCATTACTTAATTTTTTTTAATGAAATACTTTAGTTTAGATTGAATAATATTGCATTAATCATATGTTTATTATGAGCCTATACAAAACCAATAATGGACTTAGTTTTCTAAACTCTATATCAAAAAAATAAAACTCTACATTACGTGACCCGTTCAGGAGGGGAGGTCTTCACAATACTACGCTTGGTCACATAAAGGGAAGGTTAGGTTTTCGTGATTTATTCAACATCAGACAGCAGTTTTCATCTGTGCAGAGGCGGAGAAAGAATGTATTAACCTCTGCGGCCGAGGTCGGCCTGTCGTAAAAGGCGACAAAACAACTCACCCTAGCTACTTGGTAGTGCTCCAAGCCCGTCTGGACGGCGATCACCTTTGGTCTTAAGTACGCCGCTATAATAACTTTGTGTTATGTTCCGGCATTAGTGACCCAAGTTCCTGTATCTCTATGCGACAGCAGCGTGTTCGCGATGCCACTGGCGGTGCAAACATTCTATCCGTGTAGGGGCGGAGAAAGAATACTAACCTCTGCGGCTGGGGTCGGCCTGTCGTAAAAAGCGAGAAAACAGCTCTACGTGCTTGGGCCGCTAGCTCGTCTGGATGGCAACCACATTGGGTCTATAAAGCCATAATAACCTTGTGTTGTGTTCCGGCATTAGTGATCCAGGTTCCTGTACCCCTATGGATCAACTAGGTAGGTTGGCAGTGCTCAAAGCCCGTCTGGATGGTAACCACCCTTGGTTTCTAAATATTTTTTGTTATTGCTGTAGGGCAGCAGACATACTGACGGCACACTTAGAATTTAGCAGTTACCGTCGCCTATGGGTATTTGCAACGTCAGGAATCACGAAAACGCTCCTGTCCCATAAGGGTACAGGAACTTAGGTCACTAATGCCGGAACACAACACAAAGTTATTATGGCGGCATACTACATACACCAAATAATACATACACCAAAGGTGGTTGTGATCCAGACTTGAGATCCTACCACGTAGCTAGGGTGGGTTATTTTGACGCCTTTTACGAAAGGTCGACCCCGGCCGCAGAGGTTAGTATTCCTACTCCGCCTCAACCTGGAGAAAATAATAAAGACAAATATGAGCCTGAGATATGGAGGCATGGGTTCAATTCCCATTGCGAGTCTTATTTTTATTGCTGTAGGATAACAGTCAGGCTAACGGCCTGCTTAGAATTTAGCAGTTACCGTCGCCTATGGGTGTTTGCAACGTCAGTGGCATCGCGAACACGCTGCTGTCCCATAAGGGTACAGGAACTTGGGTCATTAATGCCGGAATATAACACAAGGTTATTATGGCGGCATACTTAATACCAAAGGTGGGCGCCATCTAGACAGGCTTGAGGTCCTACCACGTAGCTAGGGTGGGTTGTTTTGTCGCCTTTTACGACCGGCCGACCCCGGCCGCAGAGGTTAGTATTCATTCTCCGCCCCTGCACGGATAAAATGTCTTATGTATAATAAGTACAAGGATGAATAAAGGACGGTATATAAGTAGAATATCAGTTGTCTAGACCCATTACATAAACCCTCTGTTGGATTTTGGACTTAATAACGTTGTATGAATTTTGACAGTACATTTATATATGTATAATAGAGTCCACGTATTTAACTATGTAAGAAATTAAAATATTACATAAAATTATTATTAGAAATTGATAGTAAACAATGAACAAATATATGTCCTTCCCACGCTTTCAAGATAGCGTTTAGCGAGAATTACAAGGCGCGTGCGTGATGCACATGTATGTTGCATGTTTGTAATGTGATATTGTATAGAGATGTTGAAACCGATTGAACTATTTTAAAATTTAAAACTATATTTTGGTGTAAAAAATATATATCATCTAATGACGCGTGTAGAAATGTAAGAAAGAAGAGTATTCACGTGTTGGAATTATTTGATAGGTATGATTACTTCCGAAATAAAAATATCTAATAAAAGCAAAAGGCTCGATATAGCTCGCTAAAGGTCCCGAGTCTAGCTGTTTATGTATAATATCTATTTATATACAAAATAAGAGTTTATACCTATGGGTATAAACTCCGTGTTATGACACAAGATAGATCTGCTTGGGCTGTCTGAACACAGTGTATCCCATATTTATATAAAAGAAAAAAAAATATTTGCGTAGAAAGTACATGGAAGCATCAACGCTAAGACAAAATCTGTGCTACTTGCCGTCATGATCAGACAGTCGATATATTGACAGCACTTGTCAAAGCCAGATAAAATGACTAGCTCAGTGGTTATATAAGATCTTGCACGGTCGTTATTCAGCCTAGTTTGGTCTTTACGGGGGGCAGAATATTTATGCGATCTATAAATAAAGTATTTTGAACCAAAAAAATATCTCTACAATTTATGTTTGTTAAAAGCCATGTGATACAGGGTTTTGACTAGTTCTTCCTGAAAAAAATATATATTTCTTTCTTCCTGATCTCCAATATATTGCCGTTGTTGAATCTTTAGGCAGTATACTTCTTCAGAGGTCTTCTTGTTAGATCTGTTCCCAATGAAAGTCAAAGCCAGATTCCGGTATTCCATATTTTATTACAAAACTGGTGTAAAAAAATATGGTAACAAAACTAAATAAATTAGACAACAGCTGTGTGAAGGACATATAAAATGTACTATTGCACGATGCACGCCGTTTTAGAAAGGCGCTATGCTGCTTCACGTCTTTAATCACATTAATAGTAATGGGGTATTATCAGCTTAGTGTAAATAATGTAATATATAGAGTCAATGACAACACAATGTCAACGATCAAGACATTTCGAACAACGTTTGCGTGCAGAAGTATATGAAATGTAGTAAAAGGCAATCCGAATATGGCCGATATTCGCCATTAATTTCAGGGCATTTATATGCAATTTGCATTTAGCAATTTTAATGGTTTTCCAATTTTGTAAACGTCAGTTATTATGGTATTTGGTAAATTACGGTCATATACCTACATTGTAAATGTATGTAAGTAATAAATTAGGAAACATACTCCATATAATTATGGTTTGCTATTAATTACGAAATGGAGATATGTCTCTACATAAACATTGTTAAACATTGATTCTTGATTCCAGGTTGGCCATCTAGGCCGAAGATGAGGCCATCGTCAGGCTGCCGTGATGCCCCACCGCTCACATAGGTGTGCGTGCTCCGGCAGCCAACTCCACGTCACCGGGAGGTAGTCACCCCCGAGTTTATGCCGCGATAAAGAGGTTCGCCTTGAAGCCCTTACCTACCCCTCATTAAGGTGAAGTTCAACCACAGTGAAAGGGAAGAAGACCACGAGTAAACTTTTCACCTATATAAGATTTTAACTACACTGCAGGTGGTAAAGGTGGAATCGAGAATTATCGCTCACAGCTGGATATACTTCTACTATATCATAAATCAATGAAATCTCTCAGATTTACATCCCTATCCTGTGGCGGGCTTATATAGGTCATAAGGTAAGTCTTATGAACCTAAATAAGGGGCAACCATCGCCCGGGCTAGAGTGCATACTATACTATATTTCTCGAACGTTCTAGATTAGAGATTAGATAATTAGATTAATATACATAACAATGAATTTAAAAAATAAAAAATGGTTTAAATTGAGAAGAAATTATAGAAAAAGATGTGCTTGAAACAACTTCATACTTATACTGATTATAGTTTAATTTATCAATAAAATAGGGGGAGGCACGGCTTATATGGGTACGATGATGGTCATCAGCCGTCCGTGATCTGTGGGTTTGATTTTCGTTCAAAGCTAAATATTTCTGTAGCCATCATAGTGAGATCTGTTCTGGGTATACTCAGATGTGTGTTTTCCTTAATGACGAGAAGATTTGAAGAAGCTTATCAAAAGGTGCCCAACCGAATAATTTTATTAGCTTTTCTTTCGAAGTCGTGCTTGGTTAACTATGTTTTCTGTGTAAGAAAACTCCACTAAAAACTATATTACGTTCTTATTGAAAATAGTGTCTTCATACAATACAAATAAAAAAATCACGAAGTGAGTTGTACTCGTATATTTGAGTTGATTCAAATATTTCTCTTGTATTTGCTCCTAACGGTTAATTTTTTTATTGCTGTAGGACAGCAAACAGGCTGACGGCCCGCTTAGAATTTAGCAGTTACCGTCGTCTATGGGTATTTGCAACGCCAGTGGCATTGCAAACACGCTGCTCTCCCATAAGGGTACAGGAACTTAGGGTCACTAATGCCGGAACACAACACAAGGTTTTTATGGCGGCATACTTAGGACCAAAGGTGGTCGCCAGACGGGCTTGAGGCCCTACCACGTAGCTAGGGGGTGAGTTGTTTTGTCGCCTTTCACGACAGGCCCCTGCACGGATAAAATGATAACACTTTTAATGAGAATTAAATATACTTTTAGTATTAAAAGATTACGTATATATACGTATGTATATATTGTATAATATTAAGACTTAGTTTCACACATTTATTACACCTATTAAAACAATGTACACATGTCCCGAGTGAACAGGTTTCTATGATTGATTGCGCATTTGTACAAATTAGCTCACTACCGCGTTCCGACGAGGACCTTGAACACGCTCTTATTGTCTGTCTTATTGAGCTTTTAATTATACAAGGTCTAAAGAGATATAAATTGTCTTTACTTAATTTATCTAGTCGTCTAAGTCGCTCGTTAATAGTTTCTGTTATATCTGTCTTGAGTTGAGCCTCCGCAACTCAAGGCGTGGGATGATTTGGACTGTTAATAATTTTGATTTTTACCTTACTATTCAACATTTTACTCAATTTAACACGATTTCATGCAATATCGAACAAGACTGCGTCACCGACTACATACAAGTAACTCACTACAAAATTTATTGGAAATAAGACAAAGCTAAGTGAAAATAATTGACAGATATAAATATATTATATATGTATATAAGGAAAATGAGGTTCTGGCATTTACTTCCAACTTTTTCTTTGAGTATAGTAAAAACTGACTCAACGATTATTAATTTCGATTAAATGAACTAAAGTCATTTTTTAGATTTCCTTTATATATTTTTACTTTTTTATTAATATATTAAGACAATTCAAACAGCTGTGTGATAGCGCTAGTTTCAAAGTAAGTAGAATAGCACTTGTGTTATAGGTAATAGACAATTGATGTACTTCTTATATACTTTTCTTTCGTGAATAAACACAAACACTATCTGGGCGTTGGCGTTTTCAAGTATGGTAGCAGTTACGATACGGAAGTCATCAAATAAAATTGAAGTAACATGTAAAAACTTAAAAAAAACAGTGAAATAAAAAAATAAAAAAACAATTTATGTTTTCCTAAAAATAGTAATTTTAGAAAAATGTGTATGTTATCTAGTTGTATTTGCCTAAATACTGTTTAGTTACATTTATCATTTCATTTGTAATTACCAGTATGTTTTTCCTTATACTCGTACACAAATTCCGCATCACGAATATCTTTTATCGATGTACGAAAAACCTGTACCTATATCTAAGCGAACGGTACCTGACAGTACTCTCATAACGGTATCATCCAATTTGTATCTTCAGCAAAAAAAAAGCAATCTATCATATCTTTCAAATAGTTTTACATGACTAAATAAATACTATTAAAAACATTAATCTTACTATAATGGACTTTTAAAAGGAAACGATACTTGTTATCAGCAGTTAAAGTAAGAAAATAAAAAAGTATTGCTAAATGCCACAACTTGAAGATTCAGATGGTAAAATACAACCAATTTGAGTAAGCATGCATTATTCAGCTCAGATATATTTTTTTAAACATAAGTTGCATTTGTATGCCAAATATACATAGTAATAAAAACATACAGATAACACAACTCAAGGATGTGAGGGTATCCAAGCTTTTCCCATTTTTCAGAAAGTGCATCTTGATAAACAGACGAAGATCTGAAAAGGTTCTCCTTTCAGGGTCGGGATGGGAGACTGTAATCGCCTTTAAAACCTCAACAAGCAATAAACAGTCTGTTTCATTTATATCTTTAGGTTTACAATAGCGGTATAAGAAAATCCCCACTAATTTTATCCCGTGTCAATCAAAAGCGAACCCCGGGGGCCTCATTGAAGGATCTGGATGTAACCGAGATTCAAAACTCTTCATAGCCTACGATTATAATATTATAAAATACTAACGAATCCATTGAATACACATCGAGCTCAAAAGCTCTTTCATCACGATTGTGTTAAAGAATGGTTTCACGTAAAAAAGATTTCAACGAACTCGGCCATCAGCTCTTTAGTAACTTATTTACAGATACTTTTCTATCAGGACATTCTAAGTTACATTATAATAAATTGTATAATAGATGACTAAATTTTTTTACCTCAAAATTTCAAAAATGTATTCATATAAATAAACCTTAACCTTAAAAAAATTTAAAACCCAATATCCGTAAACCGCCATTTTATTGTAATTACTTCCACAATTATTCGTTGGAGGGAAGTAATTTGCAATTTTATATTGTCCAGACATATTACCTTCCTTATATGTTCATTCGACGTGCGTTGAATTAATTATAAAGTAACATGCGATATAATTATTTTATATTTTATATGAAGTAGCTTTGATTAAAAACTTCAATTAAAAAAAAACAAATTTATCTTACAGGAAACTAGTATAATTGATAGAATTATTAATACAAATCAAAGCTATCTTGGTTTCTTAATATTTTTTGTAAGATATTTAAGGCTGCGAAAAATTACATATTTTATAATCACATGATTCAAATTTAGTTCTCTCAGAGCCCTTAGGGCCTTGTGGTATTCCGGAAAGTTATGTAGTTTGGGGCTAAATATATTACAATAATAACATATAAAATTTCAGTACTACTTCTTTTGATCTACTTTTAAATATGAGATAATATACTTTTATATTTACATATTTATAATATATTATAATAATTTCAATATCAATAATTGAAATTGTGGGTGTTGAATAAAATCAGAGCAATTAAGTTATGTAAAACACGCGGATTGCCTTGGACCTACCTACGGAACACCTACTGTGATGGGACAGTAATTTGTAGGCCACATGGATAGTAAAGCCAGTGGAGATAAGTTTTGTAATTAAGTTTTTCATTATTTAGATATATTGTTCAATGATAGTACACATACGCTATTTTTGGGCTAGACAATTTATCTAGCGTTGATGAGGGTGACTTTTACGTGACTAGCCGGGAAGGTCAGGTGTACTCCGCGAAAGCCACGATGGCCTATTCTATGTCAAACAGAGGGCGTACGAACCGAAGCTTAGATTTCAGTAGATATGCTTCACTGCTGGCTGTAATTTGCAAGCTAGATAGGAAAGAATGGCAGCGAATACAACATATCAGCCTCGGATTTTCCCTAAAGTTCCAATATGGCATCGACTAGAAAGTATCATGAAAAAAAAGGTTACTGGACAATACATTTATAAAACTATTAGTATACATATAAATAATATGTTACAATTAAATAATTACTAGTAATGCATCGTCTCTTGTGTGATAATAATGCATTATTGACGACCTCCGTGGCGCAAAGGCACATCGGTACTCTTGCGGAGGTCACGGGTTCCATTCCCGTTCCGCATTTGGATGTTTATGTATAATATTTATTAATTTACAAAATAAAAATATACATTTAGAAATCTAGTACCCATAACTCAAGTGCTATGCTACTTATTTTGGGACTAGATGGCGCTGTATTAATGTCCCAGTATATTTATTTAGTTTTAAATTTGTATATGATTACTATTAGAAATATTGAAATCAAATACATTAATTTATAATTAAAATATTTGTCGAAACATCTTGATTATCAAAAAGTTTTAAAGGTAATTTATCTCTCATGCCCGACGACTCCTGCAGCCGTAATATTCCTGTTCAGGCTCCAGAAGAATAAAACAGTTTGTATACTAAGGGAACATACCTACGTGGTCCACTTAGGGTGGGAGTGTCTTAAAAATAACACGTTTAGTTTACGGCTTGGGTTTTCGTAAATATCCTCTAAAGGAAATCTAGCACTTTTTTGAGATATATTCAAATTTGGCGGCGCGTATCGTTTAGCGCTATATTAATAAAGCTAAATATGATTCTGTTTGCAAAAGAATGATTGAAACCCGTATTTATGAATTACTACGTGAAACCTATTGGGAGGGGTCTTGTAATATACAACAGATGTTCAAAACAGGAGGAAGGGGGGTAAGAAATTGTCAAAAATAAGTCACCTAGTATGGCTAAGTTCCAAGTAAGATACTTGTATATAGATTAAATAAGTATTTCCGTAATTATATTCTTAAATCGCTTGCTGCACACAAATAACTATTAATTGTGCTTTATGCATGATTGTCGCGTCTGTTTTTATTAAGTTCAGTGTAGTTTTTTACCCACTTTGAATTTTAATTAACTTTGATTAAAGATTGTTTAAATGAATAAAGATAGGTATGATCTGATAACCCAACTTTATTTTTTAAATTATGTTATATTAGTATAATTAAAAATTTGTCAATCGTATCGCGCAAGCTCCTAAACGCGTAGGACGGTATACGATCGACCTCCCTTCAGTTACTCCCAACTCTCATTGGCCATGCCATAAGGTTGTGTGTTCAGTGTGCGTGAATTTAGCTGGTGCCGTGCAACAGTTCCTCCGCGAGCGGACCTGAACCGAACCGGGAAGGGGTGGAATCAAGGTCAGTGCGAATTTCTTTGCCCACTGCAAGGTCAATACCTTCTACGTCTCTCTAACCACCGCTCCTCACCCCCTCCTCTCTCATACAGTCCACAGCTCTTGAGCCATCCTTCTCATTCCTGTACGGTGCAATCTCAGTCCGTGACCGGCATCGTACAACTTCTTTCTCTTTATGCATTCCACCATGTATTTATACATTTTTATTTTGTAACGAGCTGTGCCCGCGATTCCGTCTGCGTGGAATAGTGACTTTGGGCAGCATTTTTTGGATATATCTTATGGTTTATTTTGGATTACAAACCTTAAAATATAATAAATGAAATATACAAACTGCGTTCGAATCTACAAATCCAGCCTAAGCTGAACCCTATTTTATATAACTGATGATATAAATCTGAGGTCAACTTAAATTGGGTTGTAATAAATCCCTAACTAAAATAAAAGTAACTCCTTGTTACATCAGCTATCTGCCAGTGAAAGTCCCGTCAAAATCGGTCCAGAAGTTTCAGAGATTAGCCGGAACAAACAGACAGACAGACAAAAATTGTAAAAAATGTTGTTTTAGTATATGTACCGTATATACGTTCGAATGAACTTAGTAAAAAGCGGTTATTTTAATATTAGAAACAAACCCTCCAATTTTATTTATTTGTATAGATGAACACCCAAACTCCGAGCGCGTATTAGGCTGCAAAACCACGAGCGAAAGCCGTTGCACCATGGTGATCGTCAAAATAAAACGTAGATTAGGCAAGGCGTTACTTCATTCAAAACACACATGACAATACAACCTACCTTAGCCTGTTGAGCTTTCCCCTTGAGGGAATGGACACTCTATTGATACACTTATCGAAAGCATATTGGCGAGTTTAATATATCGGTAATTTCAATATGCAATATAGAGGATGAGATCATCCTGATTTCTTTCACCAGTAGTCCGTACTTTAGTACAATTGTTATAATATACACATTGGGCGAGAAATATCGAATGAACGATGTATGTCCTCGTAATATTTGAAGCCGTGACGAATATAATGGTCTCCTTAACACTTTATCGACCGCTAGCCTATTTATCGGCTTTTAGCTAACGACGGTTACTATTACCTTGAATCTATGTTATGAATGTTAGTATATAAGGCCCTTTTATATAAAATAAATGCAATATAAAGTATAGATATCAATAAAAATACATTCCTTTGAAATAAAAGGAAAAAGAACAACATAAAGACCGGTACTGGGAGTAAATGCGTGCGCGACTAAGCCGGTACTTGGAAAGGGGCAGACCCAAAAACGACCGGTCGATAAAATGTTATCTTAAAGTTGAATAAAGTTTTTACATGATTAACAAGATTTCTATAATCTCTGTTTCGTTATTTATAAATGGTAAAAAATTAACGAAATAATTTAATTTACGACCTGTCTTATGTCCGTCCTACTTCATTGTTTTAAATAAATTTCCATAAACCACAGTACCTGCATCAATAACCCAGATACGTGTTTTTAACCGCACTTAATCTCAAAAATAGGTAACCGTTACAATCTATGAATTTTACTTGTAATTTTTTTTGTTGTAATTTAAAAATATTTGTGGTTATAAAACTATTGGTATTGTTTTTAGAGAGTAGCTATATACATTTTTTTATTCTCTGAACTATACCTATGTACCCTGAGCTATTTTACCAAACATTATATTGATTAATATATTCAAGCACAAATCAAGCTAGTATAAACCATTTGCATTCTACAGATATACTACCTCTGTAGCGTAAGGGCTAACCGCACGTTGATACACCTGTGGAGGTCACGAGTTCAATTCCCCTCCCACGTCTGGATGTTTATATATAGGTATAATATATATGTATTTATTTACGAAAAAGTATATTAGTAGTACATCAGTTGTCTTTTACCCATAACATAAGTGCAATGTTGCTTTAGGACTAGGTGGCACTGTGTGAATTATCTGTATATATTTATTTTATTTGTTTATTATTTTGCCCTCCGTGGAGACCTAACGCACACGACAGTATTAGACTGCTATCGTAGTCATTGAATCAGTTTGGTCAATATTGTAGTGAAGAGCATTATTAACTTGCACAACTAATAAAAAATATTATATACAGGTGAAACTATGAAACTATTAAATCACACCGCATTCTGAAGGAAGCCAATGGGGTTGTTTTTTGGATCACCATTCTACGTTACATTCATAGCCTGATAGCATTCATAGCATGATGGCGAGCGATGGCTACAATGGCATACGAACTAAAAGCTTGGTTGTCATCTTAAGCCTTATATGTAGGATATATAAGGGGATCACAAGATTAAATTTTTGTTATTGTTCTGCAATTTTCCAGGCTCGTTGTGACGGTACCAAGCTGATAGAACTGTTCTTATATTTAAGCGATACTATAAAATTAAAGAAAAGTCGATGTTATTGGACAAAATTGTAATTAGGCAGAAATCTTTAAGAATGTCTTTTCTGTTTACTCACATATTCTACAATTTTAATCTGTCAACAGCTCTCTTGCTTAAATGAATGGGTGCTTGTTGATGTAAGACATAGCGTAGTATCGGGAAGGTGAATAGGCAGTATAGTAACTTTGTGCAAAGGATGGGGCAACGATTCTGCAAATCTAAAGCTTGGTTGAGGTCTAAGTCGTATTAGATGTAAATGTGTGGTTAACAACTTTTGACTTTGGATAATGTAGCCATAATCTATATAGTTTTCCTCAATCAAATAATCATGTTTATACACTGTAAAAGAATTTTACTGTGGCGCGTAATTTTTTCTATGGAGAGGTGACGAAATTTGAAATATAGTTAAGGGATTGTATTTGGAGAGGAATATAAGGAATGAGATCAGAATTCATGGGGGACTCTGAGTCGGGACGCCGGGAAAAGCGGATCAGAGAAATCGCGTTTCGAAGAGAGTAATAACAGCCGGGGACAAACTCATGGCTTCGCGTCGCGCGATATTTGTTTCTATATAGAGAATTGATTATGGTGGTTTGCATTGTGTTGGATCTGAATGTGGCCAGTTCTGATCTTTCATGATGTGGATTGCTTAGTCTATTTTCTATCCCGCGATCCGCGATATTTTAAAATAACGTGGAAATTCGACATAGGGAATTATTAGAGTCAGTGTTGTTTCTTATTCCGCGATTTAATTGAATAATAATTCACGGGTGTGCCTAGCCCTTTGTTTGTTATTTTCTCGAACTAGGGCCCAGTCGAGTCAGTGTTGTCTTAGGTTAGCCATTACGCGAGTAAGTCTAGATGTTTCAATTATTTTGAGTAATTCCGTAATAGGGTTTAGCTTAGAGTCAGTGAATGAGGCTCAGTCCAAAACGGGGCTTTGGACTGCCAAGTAAGTCGTATAGGTTTAACAATTTATCAAATTCTTATAGTTACATATAATGAAATTTCAACATTATACAAGTGTAAGTCGCAAATAATATATCCCGTTTAACTATTTTTATGTACTATATATATTATATTATATTCAATATAATTATAAATCATTACACATCACACAATCACTTATCACACACAGAATATATATCAGTTTCGACACTAAATTAGGTTAAGATATTAATTTAGAACATAAGGAAAATCAACTGACCTAATTATATTTGCATGGGGTATGCGCTACCTGATTGGCTTCATTATATTTATACATAAGAACCCAGGCTTAGACATTGAGTAAATGCTGACTTTAGTAGTCGTAAGGGGCTCTACGTGCCTATGGACTTGCCGTCAGGGATGTCGCGGGGTTGCGAAGGGGAGATGGCTTCATTATATTGGTACATAAGAACCCAGGCTTAGACATCGAGTAAATGCTGATTTTAGTAGTCGTAAAGGGCTCTACGTGCCTATGGACTTGCCGTCAGGGATGTCGCGTGGTTGCGAAGGGGAGAAGGCTTCATTATATTGATACATATGAACCCAGGCTTAGACATTGAGTAAATGCTGACCTTAGTAGTCGTAAAGGGCTCTACGAGCCTATGGACTTGCCGTCAGGGATGTCAAGGATCGAGCGAAGTGGAGAAGAAAGGTTGGAAAGTGGACCCTGAACTCCGGAACGAGAGTTTGGGTTGCAACCGGGAATTAACGCTAAAATTGTGATGATGTTATTTTATGGAATTTAGAAACTTATAAGGTTTCTTGAACACTTGTGGTTGAATCAGAATTAATTAAGGAGTAGTTGGCTTCCAAGTTGAAGACCGAATGGTACCCCGTTGAGGACCGAATGGTATATCTCGTCTATCACTTAACAGTGCGTTATGCTTGTCTGGAATGTAACCAGGAGGTGTAGACTACGAGACTGAGACGTTCCAATCCAAACGTTGACTCCCCACTCTTCGTCTTAGCGTTAGAGTATTACTATGCTGACGATGAACGGACGAGTGCGGTTATGGTTCAGCAATCTCAATGTCTGTGGTCTGCATACTTGGCTATATTCTAATACGAGTGCACAAATGGGTACAAATATTATTCTGATAAGCATGCATAATAATATACCTATAGAATCGCTTCGTGCGTGATATTCTTCAACTCATTTAACTAATGCAGCATTTACTCGCTATTTTAAATGACAATCCTATAATCCTATTCCTCTCCTATCTCCGTAAAACTGTACTGAAGTTAGTGCACGTTTTACCCTAGTGAAGTAATAAAAAAAGTAGCTTTGCCGGCTGCTGTTGCCACTTGGGTTGCACAATTATTCTTCTGGTATAAGTTTATAAAGTGAGAATAGAGGAATTAAATTTGTCACTCAACTCTTAAATCTCATAGCGATATTGCATTGACGATCATTATTATGGATAAGGCGGTTCTGCCTATTATATAACTACATACCTATAACTAGAATTATTACATCGATAAAAGGGATTGCTAGATCTGTAAGAGGTGTGAGTACGTGGCCTATAAGGCCGAACATACTATACTATCCACAATGCCATTAATGTGCTGACTCGATGTAAGTGCTTGAGCCGACCTGTGTCTTCTCTTCGACATGATGCAAGATGCTTTTCCTTGCTATACATTAATGAGTTGGCCAGGTCCTTTTGCTCGCCATTCGATAGGCATAGGCGTATCGCCCATGGTAAATGTGGTCTTCAATCTCCAACGTATAAGCGCTGCTCACAGCTTCGGCAATTTCTCGCGCCATATTATATAATTCACTTATTCCTCTTTTCCCCAAGAAATTATACTGAGAAGTTGTATTGTGGGACACTAAATGTAGAAGGTTAGTGTCGTATTTTCGCGGGGCTTTGAGGTGGTGGGTGACTTCACCGGGCAACATATTTTGTTGTAGAGTTTCGGTTTTACAATGAAATATTCCCGATTCGCGGTCGTGGTTAGGTTAGTACTATTTATAGTAATAAAGCTACTAGAATTACTTTAGGCTAAGGTTTATTATAAGTAACTGACTAATAACTTACTCACACGATACTCGTTACATAACACTTTACAATAATTACATTTTACTCACCTTATAATATAAAATATTTTCTTTAATATTTATCGACCTATATGAATATTTATTATTATTCCATTTTCCGTTAAGCCCCATAGAAATAAGTACATAGATGTATTCCAACATATACAGCTTCCGATATCTCAAATCACCGGTTAATAAAAGAATCTAGGTTTACTACTTTGGGAAAACACAACGTAGGTGTCCTAGCCGTAAAGGCGATCTCCGGCCAGAGCATCATCAGAAACCGTCGTGTTCGGTGAGTGATAGATATTAATTAATTTATTATTTCTATTTTATACACAAATGTGTAATTTTCTCAGCAAACAGGATTTTATATCTGTGACTGCTCATTTTATCACACTTCTATTGAAACTATTAAATACGTAATTCTTAACTAAAATTATTAGTTCCATTCGTCGTTACTAATCGAATCTCCTCGTAAATATATGTACATCGGTACATATACGGATTATATTATATATATATATATATATATATATATATATATATATATATATATATATATATATATATATATATATATATATATATATATGTTAAGTGATGTAGGGGGTGAACGTTACATCGTCACCCTAAGAGGGTTGTCTCTCATACTTATCTTACGTTACTCAGTAATTTGGTCTTCGCTAGATGTTCGTACCTAGCAGAAAAAAACAAAAGATAGGGTAACTATTCTTCTTTGAACCGGAACTACAGAAATATATTATTCAAACCAAATAACAAAAAGTTGTGGAATGACTTCCGTATAGAAAATATTGTATAAAATTTAAATTCAATCATTTGAATAAATGAACCTGTTTTAACGAGACAGTGTTAAACAACGTTCTAGATAAATCTTAATCAATTCTAGAGAAATCACATCAACTTTAATCACTTAATAAAATAAAGCTTGCTACATATGAAGTTACTATGTAGATAAATTTTTTATTGTTAACATGCAAGGAAAGTGAGGTTACATAACAAATCATGAATAAAACTTTCTATTTGGATTATATTCATTTAAATAAAAAAAATCCTACACCAAGCTGATTTTACTATACTCAGCATTTCATGACTTTTCATACACATTTTAGAAAACTCGGTACATGTAAATAATTTTTTAAACAATGCTGAACTGTACACATGTATTTGTTTTTTTTTTTACAAACGTACGTATTTACACAGATCAGTACTATATAAATATTTGACAGGCTATATTATATTAAGAATAAATAAGTCTAGACAATATCCAGACACACGTATCTGGAAGACTCCAGTTATATATACTCAGATCACCTGTAACTTGGTGCACTATGGTGAACGACGCGCATGATTCTAACAAAAGGCTCTCCTTTTGGAGTTGAGAGGGACAACAAAAGAAGGTCACGTGGCAGTTTCTTGGTAAAAAAGTGTGTGTGTGTATGCAATTCATATATGACAGAAATGAAATTTCAGAAAAATAGTCTACGAGAGAATAAAATATACATGTAGAGTATCATGAGTGTTAAGATAATTATAAAGTTTATTATTTTTATAATATTTTTACCAAGCTCAAAAATTATTCTATATTTTAATGCAAAATATTACATTTCATATATTAGTGTATTAAAGATACGAAAGCTGGAACAAAGAGGAGTCGAAGATTATACAGAACACTGTATACTTGTATGCAATCTTCTCTCATTCTCTCATAGCCTAAATCCTATTTATGTATATTCTTGTTTCTTTTTGGTGAATTTTAAAATTTCAATAGTGCTAACGAAGTTTCTCTTCGAAAATCATCAAATTAATTATATTAAATATTTTTCTTGTGACATTACTCAATTGCAAACTTTAAATCTCCTAAATAGAGTTCAAAGCAGTTTTCTCAAATTATGATTTTTACCCTCGTCGCCACGTCTGCGACGGGCTTTACGGGCAACGGCGTCTGCGACGGCTTTTGTTCCCGAACAGTGGGCGAACGTTCACAATACGTGGAGCAATGTATATGCAAATTTATTTTTTATTCACGTTCGATTGTTGCCTGGCTATATGAAAGTACATAAAGTCAAGGTTTTGTCGTGGTGAACAGACAAGTCGAAAATGGCACGAATAGCCTTAGACGCAAAAAGGTAAATCTATAAATATGAAAAAATTATTTAATAGCAGACATTCCATCACAACTTAAGCTACTGAGATTAGGTATGTAAAAAATAATGCATGTTTGTTTAATGGCCTCCGTAGCGCGACGGCTACTGAAATCGAAACGCATGCGAGGGTTACGGGTTTGATTTCCGTCCCGAGTCTGGGTGTTTATTTATAATATAAATTTATTTACAAAAACAGTATTTAAGGACTCTAGTAGCCATGGCACAAGTGCCCAGCTACTTAATTAGGGACTAGATGGCGCTGTGTGAATTGTCCCAGTATATTTCAATATTTCCAGTCCGTGCAAAAGGTAACCAATTACTTTTTTGGAAATTTGTAATTTACGAAGACTTGACCGAAGGCGTGTGTTTTTTTTATTGCTCAGGAACAGCAGTCAGGCTGACGGCCCACTTAACAGTAAACATTACAACTGCTAAATTCTAAGCGGGCCTAACTGCTAAATTCTAAGCGGGCTAAATTCTAAATACAGCAATAAAAAAAAAAAAACTTCAAGTTATATGTTCAAGCTAAGATAAATTGATCGCTATGTTCTTCTATCAATTACTATACGTATAGGAAAGCTATTAACAATGGGAAGCGGAAGGTGAAAATGGAAGTATTACGAGGAACTAGTTTTCATCCACGCATCTATATTGAATGAAAGTTTTTATTAAGTCTTTAGTATTAATTACTTTTATAGTGTTATTATCATATATTATTAAAAATTTCTTTATTGTTTAATAATATATACATCCTCAATTACTTTATTTAATATGTATAATAGTAATTCTTGCAAATATTAACTACATTTTTTTTATTGCGTAGGACAGCAGACAGGCCGACAGCCCGCTTAGAATTTAGCAGTTACCGTCGCCTATAGGTGTCTGCAATGCCAGTGGCATCGCGAACACGCTGCTGTCCCATAAGGGTACAGGAACTTGGGTCATTAATGCCGGAACACAACACAAGGTTATTATGGCGGCATACTTAAGACCAAAGGTGCTCGCCATCCAGACGGGCTTGAGGCCCTACCACGTAGCTAGGGTGGGTTGTTTTGTCGGCTTTTACGACAGGCCGACCCCGGCCACAGAGGTTAGTATTCTTTCTCCGCCCCTGCACGGATAAATCAAAGGTAAAAATAAAAATCGGTAAAAAAACTTTTACGTTAAACGGTTTTATTTTATGTGCACTGAAAAATAAAAAATAAATAAATAGTTACTTACCTATCAACCTTTTAGGCATATTAGACTAAAATAAAAACGTGGGCCCCATTAACTATTTCTGTATTACTTTCTACTATACTCCATAGGTATGATTTCAGAGGGGCCCCACGTTTTTATTTTAGTCTAATATGCCTAAAAGGTTGATAGGTAAGTAACTATTTATTTATTTTTTATTTTTCAGTGCACATAAAATAAAACCGTTTAACTTAAAAGTTTTTTTACCGATTTTTATTTTCTTGTTTTTAGTATTTAGTGAAATTGTCTACCGAATATTCCTCATTCTATTTCATTCATTCAGTGCATCATTATTACATGGTTTCTTACCTGATAACTAGTGTAGTCCTATTATTTGTTACCCATATTGTTGTGGTTGTGGAAAAATATGTACCTAGTCCGCCATAATGGAACGGCGTCCATCTTGAATTTTAAATTTTGACATAATCATCGTGTTTTACCAGTGTAGCTCTTTCATTTGATACCCATATTGAGGGGGTTAAGGAAAAATATGTAATCCGCCATTTTGTATCGGCGGCCATCTTAGATTTATAATGTTATTGATTTTATTATATTGTATTGTAAATGTGTGTACCAAATTTCAGATCAATCTGACAACGGGAAGGTGCTTAAATTTCAATTTCTAATTTTGACCCAAATAAATAAATTCCGTACGGGTCGAGCTAAATAAAACCGTTTAATTATAATTACATTAAATTTAATATGCTTCGATAACTAGAAACTTAATTGCATATTATAAACAAGAAATATGTTCAAAATCATTGTTAGTTATAGGAGACGTTCCCAGAAGGCTGTTTCATAACATCACTAGATAACATATACACATGTCGAGCTGACTGTAACATGTGCATAATTATCATTATTATTCAGGAGAATCATTATTACGAGTATATACATTTATTAACTGGTGTTTTACACCGACATTAAATATCTTTTGTAATTATTTATATTTTTATTATATTTGTACATTATTTCATAATATATATTTAATTTTATTGCACCCTCACTCTTTTACTTTTCATTCATTCATTCACTCTCACACTACACAAAACATGAGCACCCCGCACTCACAGAGGCTATTGAAATATAATTATTTAAAAACCCTCTTTATTAGTAATTCAGTTTGTTAATACGTAATTTATTTTTCTCCGTAAATAATGTTTATTTGTATTTTTTTTTACTTGTATTTTCCTTTTTCTCTGTAAAATTTTAAATTGATTTTTCATGTGTTATTTACAATTTTTATACGATGTCTTATTTTTATATAATCTACAAAGTATGATCCTTTTTTGGTTTATTCATTATATGTTAGTTTGTAAGTTTGAAATGCTGTATGATCATTGTTGAAGTAAATAAATAATAAATTTTAACTCTGTAGTTAAAAGAATAGTTAAGTTTTATTTCTTATCACAAGAAAATTATTATTAAAACGTTGCAAAAGTTACTGTAAACATATTAAGTCACAAGACCTCAGTTATCGAGAATTCTAACCTGTAAATCGCCTATCCAATTTCAAAACTCAGTAAGAGACAAATTATTCACAATCGATATTTTTGTATTTTTCGTTCGTGTTGAGAACATGATCTTAACCATAATTTTTAAAATATAATTTTTGTCAGTTACTGTGTTTTGAAATTGGACAGCTGAAATATATAACAATTTTCAATGGAGGCCATGTTTGCGTCGCTTTAGGTATTCTTGTTGCAGAAACAGCGAATGTGATGTAATAATGCAAAGTAATTAATTATATTTAATTAAGAGCGGAAGTGTATTATTTTTGGAGTGTAGAAATTAATTATGCATATAATGAGTAAGAAATTAGTTTACTGTGACTTATTATTACAATGTACGAGTAATAAAGACATATTATATCAGCAGTTTGGAGTACTAAATACCATTACAGTGGAATATTTCTACGCATCTGTTAGTGTTGACGGTCTTCCGTCTTTTCTATGTTCAAAAAGACAAAAGAAAGTGGATGGAATGCAATTGATTTTTACACATGCGACTAGCATGAACTCAACCTTGAATGGAAATATCGAAAGGGGAGAAGCAATCCATTTATAGTCTTTTACTATTTGTGAAGGTGATGGTATATCCCTATTTTAATTTCTGGTCGATATATCTCTTTTATAAATTTATATTTTAAATACTTTATTTATTTACGTATATTTGTTTTATAAAAGGTCGGTAGCGCGTTGATAATGCCTCTGGTGTTGCAAACGTCCATAGGCGACGGTGACCACCTTCTACGGTGGGCCGTTTGCCTGTCTGCTGTACTCTAGCTATAAAAAAATAATAATCGATTTTTAATAAAAATATAATGAAAATACTTTATTTATATAATAAAATTTATGAATAAACTATATTAAAAACTGTGATTCTCTGGCACAAGCCTAAGGTACCTGATCGCAATATATGCCGTGCTCTTCTTAGCCGCCTTCTACGAGTATATCAGACCCTTTACCCATTTACCTAGTGAAATCCTGTCTAGGTGTTTGTCGATTCAATTTATTCTCATTGATTCAATTTATGTACTTCGTAATTTATCCGTGCAGGGGCGGAGAAATAATACTAACCTCTGCGGCCGGGATCGGCCGGTCGTAAAAGGCGACAAAACAACCCACCCTAGCTACGTGGTAGGGCCTTAAGCCCGTCTGGATGGCGACCACCTTTGGTCTTAAGTATGCCGCCATAATAACCTTGTGTTGTGTTACGGCATTAGTGACCCAAGTTCCTGTACCCTTATGGGACAGCAGCGTGTTCGCGATGCCACTGGCATTGCAGACACCTATAGGCGACGGTAACTGCTAAATTCTAAGCGGGCCATCAGCCTGTCTGTTGTCCTACAGCGATAAAAAAAATCTTGTTTGTTTCTTTTCTTACGAGGTTATCATTATGCGGGATACTAAAATTAATAATTATGTCTGGCAGTTCAATCATTACGTTTATGATTTCAATATTTATTTATTTTTTAGTAGGAACCTTCTCACGATACATGCTGTATCCAAAAGAGCTGCCTTCTGTACCCAACCATTCAGCTACGGACCAAGCAAGAGATAATATTATTATGATAAGGATTTCTTGAATGTTGCAATTACACATAGCTCCCCGTATTTAAGACGTTCAACAATGTCCATAATGCAACAATCGTCATTGTCTTGTAATACCTACGCAAAACACCGTTTGTAACTCCAAACATTAGGCTATAATTAAACGTAACGTTTAATACTCGGTAGCTATCGATTGTTCACAAGAATGCCCCATGAAGGCTTAATAATACAACAAAATTATATTTCTTAAAAAAGACCATAAAAAATGAATTCTCAGAAATTTAGTAAATACTAATATTCTTTCAGAGATCTTTATTTATAAAAGTGAATCTTTATTCAATTCAAAATTTTCTTAACACCACTACAGCATAAGTAAGTAAAAATGCACGCGTATGAATATTCGTTCTATAGTTTCAATATTTTCTCGCATATTTTTTGCATGGGTAAGAATTGGTTCATCCGTAGTGGTTAATATTGTGTACAATAGTATTTTGTGGTAAGACTTAAAACGGTGACCTCTAAAATCAGTACGTGTGTCAGAAGAAACGCGCAAAATTAAAAAGTAAAACATTTTATTGCACCTCAGAGTTAGGTGTGGGTAATTTTTTAGAAGCAATGTTACCGGTGATTCATCACTGGTATATGCCGTTTGCATCGTAACTGACAAGAGTCTAGAATTTACTTTCACTTAAATATATCAGGATAAATGTTTTTATAAATAATGTCCGTTGTAACAATATTGGAGGTTAAAGCATAAAAGAGTCTGTCTAGTTTGACTCATCAGGAAAAAATCGGACACAAATTCAAAATCTTCCACACAATACTTTGTTCAGATAAATGGGTAATAGTTTTATATATTATCCATTTTAAAAACCTCATTAATTCCATCTAATAAGTTCTTGTCTTAAGAGTAGATTAACGTAGATCGTCCTTTGTCCAGGATTCATATTAATTGCCCCCAGAATAATGATATTAAGGCGTAATATGTAGGCTCTAATTTTTTTGTATTATTGTTGTAATGGTATTATAATACAAAGTTATTTTTGTGTTTTGTGTAAATTATAATAATATTATAAATATAAAAGAATTATTTTTAATAATTAAAATTGAATTCTACTGAAACTACTGTTATTGAAATCTACAGAACTGATGTTTTTCATCAATAGAAAGTGCCTCTATAAGAAAAAGGCTATTTGAGTATATACTTTATCCTAGCGAAGTCGGATTAATTAATAAAAAAATTTATACTGGTACTAATTTCATTAGGAAGAAATTTATTTTTAATTATCCCATAGAAAGCTTAGTGGTATATCTATAATGAAAAATTACCTTTGTGGTGCTCTGAATTTGGAGGAACGTTGCAATTCCAGCTCGCACACGATTCTTAACACCTCGTATTGTCCCCTTAGAACTGCGAATAGTCGAAGGCACTTCCTCGTTCTTATAATCCTTTACACCTGCGAAGTATTCAATGTCTGACACTTCACTTAAACTTTTATCACCAACACTGACACTTTTAACCGATTTGTCATCATCAAACTCTTTCTCATTCAAGTGGAAGTCATAAAACTTGTCCGTATCGAAATAATGACTACTGTAACACATTTCCTGCTTCATCTTGTCTTCTTTTTTCCTTTCTTCGTAAGTACTCTCGCTGATTATCGGTGTTTTGATCAAATTCACCGGTAATGATTCCGTGACGTTCTTTTTCTCACTATTAACTTGGGAAACTAGTCGGAACGAAGTTAGCTGTGCACTTTCTTTCGGTATATTAACATGCTCATTATTATTCTGGCTAACCTCCTCGGACATGCTCTTTTCGCTTTCAGTGTCGACTATACTTAGTTTCGCCGACCGGTCTCTAATGTCTTGCAGGAGACCTTGTGGTAGAAAGCTGTCTTTGTTACTTGTTTTTGTGATAAACGACAGCGTTTCAGTTTCATGTTTTTTATCTTTTTTAATGTATTCGCTGTGACTTTCATCTTGCACGCTTCCGTTCAATTCACTGCTATTCAACGAATCACATGATATGTTGGAGTCATTGTCTTCGAAATCGAGTTCACTATGGCTCCCGTTTCTTATTACAGTCACGGAGACCTTCTTTGAATTTGTTTTCAATATTTTCTTTTTGGGAAGTGGCGGGGGCGTTCCATCGAGATCACTACACGTTCCCGAATCTAGGGTGTCACTTGGAGAACACTGGCCACTTGACATCACCATGTTTGTCATCGAAGTGAAAGAGTTGCAGTAGATATAAGGTGCCTTATCAGTCTTCACAAGCTCGTCGCCTTCTATTATTTTTGGTTTGCTCTCATCTGCATTCAATCTGACGAGACTGTTGTTCTTCTTCACTAGATCATTGATTTTGTAGGTATCGAATTCAACGTCACTTTTGAGATGTACGCTGGATATTTTCGGTGCTTTTGGTTTATCACTGTCAGTGTTTATTCGGATGGTGACCACGTGTGGACGGGCGTCCGTGCTTAACGTACTCGCGGGTCGCTCTGACTGGGTCGCCGCAACAAATACCGTTGCTGATGGAGACTTAGAATTAAGGACGAGCGAGTGCATCGAACTTAGAGAGCTATCTGTATCGTAACCGTTCATTTTCACGTCGTCAGCTGTTATTTGCGTGAATGTTGTAGAACCTCTTTGCTTTACTTTCGGCGGTAGGGGAGGGATGTATTCGACGTTTGGACGTGTTGCTACTTCTTCCATTTTGCGGCGTTAATTACTTAGCATAATTATCAGTGATGCTAGTCAGGTCGACATTTAGATTGTGTTGGCAATATAAGGCATAATGCTTCCGGTGACCGCTAGTCACTAGGTTAATGATTTCTTTCGTAGACCAAGTACACCTGTAAAGAGAAATATAATAAATTAATAAAAAGTCAAACACAATTAAATAATATTACAAATAAAAATAATATGATCCATATCGGTTTATGAATATAACTTTAAACTATATTTAAAAAATAATTAAAAAGGTCCAGTATTTAAATTCGGTTAGAAATATTAGAAAACACATTCCAACCCACACTATTTCCTTCTGAGTAAACAATTTGGTTATTGTTTTATGAAGCAAAGTAATGTCAAATCATTGCAAATATTATGATATCAAACGTTATGTGACGAATGTGACAATTATGTGAAGACAATGCAATTTATCTACGAATATAGTGAGTAAAACAACTGTATAAAGTCACGTAAGTAACAGTTTTGTATTTTTGCACAATGCGAAAAATTATAAAATACAAGTCGATCGTTGATAAATGCAGAGTTCTTCATATGATTTATTTTAATGTGCTTTTTATTGCTAGTTTTCTGGGTTACATAATATTAATGTGATGACATATGGGTGGCAACAGATATTTTCATTTAATAGTATGGAAAGGTTCAGGGTTTTATAGTGCAAATTAGGAGAGGTTCATCAAAGCTACTTAGAACACAACGTTACAAATAATAAGCTTATCTTTACATTTCGTCAGGTTTTACGCACTTCTTCGTTTGTATGTTTTCCGCTATATACTATAGTAGCTTAATTCCTATGCTACACTATAATCTACTACAGTGTTGAATTTCATACAATTCCATTCAAGCGTGCTGAACATTCACAAAAACTTACAAATTTATATATTTGTTTACTGTACCCTAAAATAAACAGTATACCATTCACATTACTTTTGGTCTACGGAACTATTTAATGTTATCTAATAGATTGTTGTAATTTATACATAGAAGCTGTAATTATTTAAGATTAGGTTATTTTTAAGAATGTTAACGTATTCAAATGGAATTTTTCGGTATAAATATTTCACAAGAAATAACTATACAGGCGTTATGAATTTTAAATTACGCGATGCGTGTTATGATCACGTTTATTTCTAAATTTACGTGATCGAGATGCTTACTAATGATGAAATCTGATTATTTGAATCAATAATTAGGTTTTGGCTTCAACGTTTGGAAACGTCTATTTATCAATGTCAAAATAACGGTAAAAAATCTTACGTGAGAAAGCAAAAATAATATTCAAGGGAAACAAAATTTATTTGGTCCCCAAATTAATTTTAATTAATTTTAATTCAGTATTCTTTCTCCGGCCCTGCACGGATAAACATTTATTTTACGGATTAAAATGTTATACTAATTAATTAATATTAATTAGTATATCATTTTAATTCAAATATTATAATGCTTCTTTCCAACCAGAACCTGAAGAAGACGACACCACTAAACATTTGTTTACTACCTAGTGAGGTAGTTATTATAAATATGGCCATACCAACAGCGGCGTAGCGTGGGTAACGGCCGCCCGTGGCGGAAGACAATTTTGCCGCTCTTTCATTTAGGTATTTCAATTTAATGTATACTATATCTATACTAATATTACAAAAAGGTAAAGTTTGTGTGTTTATGACGTCATAAGGGTAATCTCTGGATCTACTGAACCGATTTTGAAAATTCTTTTTGTGTTGCAAAACCCATTTATTGAGGAATTTTATAGGTTATATATAACATCACGCTGGAACTAATAGGAGCAGAGCGGTAATGAAAAATCTGCCCATGTTGAGCCAGGCGAGCCTGCTAGTATTACATACATTAATTCTAGATAACTTTTCGGCAAGAAAAGTCATCATTATTTTGCATTATACAGGCTAACCTGTATAATGCAATCTAAATCTAATCTAAATTCATTATACTGGTCAAGTACAAAATAAACTATGGGGAATCCCCAGAAGTCAGAATAGACGGTGTTACCAGCAGTCGTTACAAAATATCATTCAAAGAATTCCCCATGAATTCAAGGGATTACCTGAATTCGTCACAGAATAAGTAATGAAAAATTCCGTGCTCTTTTCAATCGGTCCGAATTTGTAGTTGCGATAAAAATATGAAATGGTTCAAATATTTATTTTATTTATTGTGAAATTTTGCCGCTCCCTAAAAAGTGCCGCCCGGGGCGGGCCGCCCTGTCGTCCCCCTACGCTACGCAACTGCTTACCAATCAAGGCAATTTTCTTGCACACATACTAATAAATATCAAGCGCAAATATCAAGAAAATTACCAATCTAATGTTTACTCAATTATTGATATTGCAATCACGTAATTAATCTTGAAATCGATTTCGATACAGTTTTTCAAACAATATAATTGATGGTGACGTAATACTTCCGTATTTATGTAAATCAATCGGTTAATAAGTTCAATTGATTTTATGCGAAAAATGTTTTTTACGCATCACCAATTTATTGTGTGTTTTTGTGTCAATGAAACAAATTTCACGCGAGTTTCAACATTTTGTATGTAATATCGAAACTGAGTGCGTGGGCTCCCGCTGTTGACAAAATGACTGTGCAAAGGCTTCTCAATTCGATCCAGAGGGGCTTTGCACAGAAAATAATAAAGTCATACCGCAGTGTCACTCAACATTGTGCTTATGCTAGCTGGGTAGCTAAATCGCACGGGTGAAGAAGTCACCAAGCTATTTTTCCTGAAGCTGTCAAAGTGTTTAAGATAATTCGGAGGATAGATTTGAATTCTTGTCCATGCAATGACAGGCCATGGGAGGTTCGCAGCCTACTTGACTAAATTTAAATGCATATACAATGCGAGCTGCCCGTGCAGGGAGGTAGACGAAACGGTCCAACATTTGTTGTTTTAATGTCAAAGATACGATCTGCAGAGAATGGAACTTGAATCTGCTGCCGGTATAAATCTCACGGATAAAACAATCGCGGTAATGATTGCGGATAATAAAGTGCGCGTCCGTATCTAGAAAAATTCTGCACAAAGATTACAAAAGACGCATTGAAGAAAAATAGTACTCGCTGACTTTGGAAAATGTTTAGCTGTATTTAAACTGTAATATATGACAGTAAAACAGATAATGTAGTATTTGTACAAAACCTGACTAAGTTAGGGAGATTGTGGTGGGGAAGGAAAAGCCCCATATTTTATAAAAAATAAAAAAACTAAAATATAAGTTGATCATATACATCAATTTTATTCTTCTCGTCGGTCCTCTTCGAAATAATATATTCCATTGGCGACCTAGCTAGTTCAGGCTACGTACAAGTAAGTTTGTATGGTTGAAGTTGATAAGGTTAAAGTTTGATTCTTTTAAAACAAATTTCTCTATTTTTATTTAAATTTTTTTTTAATTTTTAGTTAAAATAATTAAACTTCAACCTTTAATGTCTTTTAAACGACGAGGTTTACGAAAAAAATTATAACAAAGCTTTTTTGGAGAAAGTTTAATTTTTAATGTAAAGTTAGTAGAGAGATATGATTTTTTTAGTAATACTGAAGAAGAAATGGAAAAATGTTGGAGCACCTTCCTGTTAAAACTAAGAACTCATATTTGGATAGAATTTCCTAGAGGTGTGTCTAGTAACCTATTTTTCAGAGTATAAAGTGACAAAATTAGTCCATTTTTGATCTACGTTAATACCACCCAATACGTATATGGAATACGTTACCATTCAATGCCTTATGTTAAAATTCAAAAATAGAAATATTAAAATATACGTAAAAAAAATTACAGTCATTGGAAATGCAGCTGCAGTTTTGACTTAATTATTCATAATAGAGATTAGAAGTCTTTTTAAATACTGCAAGATTTTACCTGTACAAATTCAATTTAAAAAAATGATACTTAAGGAAAACTTTTTTTAATAAAAAAAACAAACTAAAATGAAGCACGCTGTATATACTCGGGCCGCAGCTCAAAACCGGTTTGCTACTAGCGGCGCGAAGAATATGTACGGCAAGCGTACAACTATCTACTTAGTTCCAAGATTATTAAACGATTTACCAACAAATATAAGAGATAATATAACCCAAAAAATATTAAAGCCTCACCTAAAAAATACTTTTTAGAGAAATTGTAATCTAAATTTACACAGTCATTTGAACGTGCGTAGACTTAAGTTTCGATGGCATTGTACAAACCTTAGTGGTTTTTTGTGCTGTTATTTTATTAAGCCAATATAATAACTGTGAATTTGATAAATAAATTTAAAAAAGTATTAATTACCATAAACATTCTGTAACAAAACAACATTTTTTACACCAAAACACTTTCTCTCTAAAAATACATGTTATGAGCGAATTTTCTAATGAATGGCAGTCCTAAATTATGTTTTAAGCACTTGCAATGGACGATTAAATTTTATGTAAGCGGACTGTGGTCCGAAATTTCAACTCAAGTTGTAATAAGCAAAATAAATGAAATTTAAAGAGTACATGTAAACGTTATTAATCTTCAACTTAATGCTCAATATTTTCGGACATGATTACAATACCATTTTACGTATTATTATTAGAAGCAAAAGAATCAAAATAAGTTGTAATTCCGCAAGTTCTTTATCAGGGTATTTAAAAAATATTTGAGGATTAAAATTATTTGCTTATCAGTTTAGTTTGTGTCATTTAAGATGATTGTAGTAAATTTTACAATAATTTATGATTTGTGTCAGTTAAATCCGAAGTATTTTATTGAAGATCTTAAACCAGTTCAGAGTTTTAAAGATTTAAATTTAACAGACATGTCTACAAGATTTACTGGAGCAAATATTGTGTGATAACCACAATAAAGAACTACATTTTACGTAAGTAAACAATTTGATTGACGGATGAATTAGGTACATAACCTCATTGGTCCGTTCCGTTTATTGTATACTAAGGTTTTTATGAAAACAATTACATTATTTAATGTCTTTTAATAGAGCGATCAATGTATTTTGTACGTGTCTATGGCAAGGTTATACGTATATGTATTTTTTATGGTAAAAAGGTTGGACCTTGCAGTTCTACGTGACTCCAGTTCCAGGTCAAATAATAATTAGGTTTTGTAAATAAGCCACACTCATAATATAATAATTACTTTAAAAGAATACTAATCTTCATAAAATCAACTTAAATAAAGTAAATTCTTATATGGGTTTCATCTCGGTGGCATTCTTAGGGTTTGGAGCCCGAGGTGCACTCCTCGAGTATGTAATGCTAGGCTTTTGTGCAGACTTATTGTAGGAACGTTTCTGGAATTTTTCAATTTTCTAAGCAAAACTAAAAGACGAAACGTGATGTGTCTAAATTTGGATAGACCGTTTGACCACGAACCCAAGATTACTTTTTTTGATTATTTTATCAAACAGTTTTCTTAGCCTTCTGTTGTGTATGTTGCATTTCGTAATATCGCAACCCCTTGGAATATTGTGAAATAAAGTAAATCTTGCTTAATGCACGACTTGGTTGGCTCAGTGGCTAAGGAGCCTGAGATATTCCTGTATGTTGGAATGATCCCTAAATGGGTCAAAAAGTCAAGAAAATGTCATTAATCTTTATGGAATAGCTTATTGATACATGACTTCAATCAGGTTACAAAAAATGGGGTCATGAGTAAACTAACTGGTCTACAACAGGAATCAAGCCTGTCCGCTACAATCCTTAGCAGCGGACTGTTGACATGACGTATTATTTGTGAGAATCACTAAAACCAGTCACATAAAATTAAAATGTAAAACCTTATGCAAATTTAAAGTAGGAGAAAATCTGGTTTGAATTTAAGGCAAAGGATAAGTGCTGCCATCTAATGCGGTAGTGCAGTATTTAGGTAACGTGATCGGAATAATCTAGAAACATGCAATAAGGATTTGAATATCGAACATAGAAGTTATAGATGAGGACGATTTAGAAAACTGAGATTTTTCTAAGACGGTTGATTCTTGAATTATATAATAACGATATGAACGGGTGGGATAAAGCCCGTTTTGCACAAACGTGCGTTTTTATCCATGCAGGGGCAGAATAAGAATATGACCGAGGCCGGCCTTTCGTAACAGACGACAAAACAACCCTAGCTATGTAGTAGGGCTCGAAACCCATCTGGTTAGCTATCAGTGGTTTCTAAATATTCCGCCATATAAACCTTGTGTATGAGTGAATATGCTACCGGCACGCTATGGTGGCTGTTTTGACGTTTGTCGTCTCCATGAAATTTCGTATCAATTAATAATTACATTTGAAGGAGCAAATTGCTGTTCTTTATTGTCAATAAGTGCACGTCGCTATTGACAATAAAGAACAGCAATTTGCTCCTTCAAATGTAATTACTAATTAATACGAAACTTCATGAGTGGACAAACTTCAAAACGGCTATCATAGCGTGCCGGTGTAGTAGATCCCAGTTTTCTTATGTAGACGCCAGGGGCGCTGCTAAAATTCATAGGTGATGGTAACTGTTTATTATATAATGGGACAATGAAACAACGTGTAATAGTAAGTATGGCATACCTCTTTTTATGTTAAAATATATTACAGCATATTTTCTAGCCTGAAGACAGTCACATGTAACGCCCTAATAATGTCAAATTACTGTCAATCAGTAATCATTACGTTATATAAGAATTTTGTTCACAGTACAATAACTTTCACTACTGGTGGTAATTTTTATTGCAATTGAGTGTATGATATGAAACAACCAGGGTTCAGCTTTTATTTCAGTTTAGATGTTCTGATAGTGGTACTATTAATTTTTTTTTATATTACTGTACCATTTTCACAGTACAGGAGCGGGGAAAGAATACTGACCTCTGCGATAGGGGTCGGCCTGTCGTAAAAGGGGACTAAACAACCCAAGCTAGGTGGTAGGGCTGCCATATTAACCTTCTGTTGTGTTTCGGCATAATTGACCAGTTTCTAATACAATTACGCGGATGGCAGTGTGTTAGCGGTGTCCCTGGCGTCACAAATTCCCATAGGCGAGCGTAACTGCTAACTATTAAGTTATTAGGACTAAGTTATAAGTAATAAGGTCTTCTGCCTACCTGCTGTTAAGACAGCAACAGCTATAAATAATCCATCTATGATTGCTACTTCTTCGGTCAAGAAAAGCGCGCAGAAGTTTATATCTGTGACAATGTCAGTGACAATTAATTTTTCATTATACCTCGAATCAGTGAAAATTTTAAAGATAATGTATTTTTTTTTGTATTAATGTTTGTGTTCTAAACAAATCATTTCTTTCTTTCTGTAAATAACGGTTTTGTTAAATAAGTTACCTATTACCGAATTGGTAATGAGTTTTTTGTATGTATAAATGTAGTCTTCAATCAATGACGTAGATATAACAGACAAAGTACGTTCTTAAATAAATATAGTTACTACATTTACCAAACAAACCCGTGGTATATCTTCTAATATATAAAAATACACAATACGTCGTGGTCAGGGTTGCGATATTTGGTATAATAACCTCAAATTTAATATCAAGGTTTTACCATGTATAACAAAGTTAATGTAGTATGTATTATTAATGGTATTAATTATACCGAGTAAAACAAAATTAAATTAAATGTCAGTTGATTTTATCTATCTAAATTGCTCGTAATATGAAACTATGACCTCTGATACCGAATGGTAAAGTGGTTTGAATCGGTATCCCGGTGGATACTGAAATATAAATGCACCAACACTTACTCTTGGAACTAGATGTAAAGAAAGAGTGGATTCAGGTTCGTTGAATTGGCGATTTAAACTCTAAGTTAACATTTATAAGTTCTATTTTAGGACACTAGTTTTAAATTATTTAAAAATATCTGTAACACTATATTTAATGCCCTAAATAAAGTTTTCTTTCTTTATTTCTAATAATATCATAAATATAAAACAAAACATTAAAAAAATATATAATTAATGTATCTTATCTTATTTCGGGGCCGAGAGTTATCTTGGACACTTCGACCCAATGGGATCTTTTGTGTTCCCCTAGATAGCAATCACTCCTCTCCAATCTCATTGAAGATTTGCTTCCTGAGCCTAACAATGAGATATGGAGATAGGAGCCTGTAGTCTTTCGGTGTCGGATATCCTACCCCCAAAAGATTCATTCGCTTCCTGGCCAATGCATCGCATGTACACATTAGGTTTTCCGTGCGTTCTGTATGTTCCCCACACAACCTGCACATAGGTGTCGCGGTTAGACCCATCTTCATGAGCATGTTGTTGGTTCCAAAGTGCCCAGTAAAGGCCCCAAGCAAGTAGCGTATTTGCCCCCTGCTCATGTTCCAGATGGATCCTCGTGCTTTGTACGTGGATCCCAAAAATTTTTTGGAGTGTTCCAGACCGATTCTAGTCAGCCAGTGTTGTTGTTGACTGTGATCTGCAATAATTAATGTATAGGTTTCAGATCGCCTTCGTGAATATTTATGTTATTTACCATACTTTTTACTTGCAACAGTAAATTGCAACATAACACGTGACATTCTTGCATTTCGCAACAACGTTCTATTCATACGACATTAAGAAATAATTTTTCTACTTAATATTTCACGATTCTGTTGTAAAATAAACTGTTTTTTAGAACACTATCAATATAATATTTTTTTTATTGCTGTAGGACAGCAGACAGGCTGACGGCCCACTAATAATTTAGCAGTTACCGTCGCCTATGGGTGTTTGCTATGCCAGTGGCATCGCGAACACGCTGCTGTCCCATAAGGGTACAGGAACTTGGGTCACTAATGCCGGAATACAACACCAAGTTACTAAAGCGGCATACATAAGACGGAAGGTGGTCGCCATCCAGACGGGCTCGGGGCCCTACCACGCAGCTAATTAAAATTAAAAAATAAATTATATATAGGTACTGGTTTGGTATATACTATTATCCGTGCAGGGGCGGAGAAAGAATACTGACCCCTGCGGCCGGGGTCGGCCTGTCGTAAAAGGCGACAAAACAATCCACCCTAGCTACGCGGTAGGGCCTCAAGCCCGTCTGGATGGCGACCACCTTTGGTCTTAAGCATGCCGCCATCACAACCTTGTGTTGTGTTCCAGCATTGGTGACCCAAGTTTCTGTACCCTTATGGGACAGCAGCGTGATTGCGATGTCACTGTCGTTGCAAATACCCATAGGCGACGGTAACTGCTAAATTCTGCCGTCAGCCTGTTTGCTGTCCTACAGAAATAAAAAAATACTTTTACATAGCGCCAAGTAGTTCCAAAGTAAGTAGCATAGCAATGGTACGAGCACATATTATACTTATCATTAACGGGCAGTAGGACGACTTTTGAAGAGGGTTTTCCTGCTTACAACATCAATACCATACATCCAACGTGCAATTGACATTAAAAGCAAGACATATGATAAATAGGAGAATAAACAATAAGCAGTCAAAAAATAATTTACACCAGGTTTCTTTGAGATCATCTAGAGACATTAATAACATCGTTTAGCAAAAGTAAAAACAATTTAATTATACTCATCTTATTTAGATTAATATGATATAGTTAATATTATTGAATACATACATAAATAGAATGCTAATTGTATTAAATTTTATTGATAATACAGTAATCGAGCAATTTACAGAAAAAATGAATTTATTCAACTCGTGTTAATTACATCACAATCTGTGTCAAATGTTGAAAATTTTCAAATTTTATTGTTATTTACTTTCGTTGTTACTTAATTTTTATCGAAACATTTTATTAAAAGATAAATGAAAACGATTCTGTAGATTTAGACGCGTTTGCAGACAACCTTCTTGGAGGAGGAGTGATAGAAAATTAAAGGAAAATTTATGTAGACGGTTGTTCATGGAAAAGCAATAATTAGCTAATAATTAGCAAACAATGTAATGACAATTATATATAATTATAAAATAATAACAGTTCTCCTTTGATTCAGATTCGTAAGTGGTATGTTGAGTACTACCACCACTGGAAAATCCTATCGAGACATTCTGTTAAAGAGTTTGAAAAATAATAATTCTTACAAAGGTTTAATTAATACCTTGTCTTAATAGGCTGGTATGGGGCAGGCATAGCTCCGTCGCGTCGTAAGGAAAGTCAGTTGTAACAAATAATTGACTAACAATCAAACCACACCATTAATTCTAAATAAAACAGAATGTTTTTGAATAATAAGTACAATATAAGATTATACAAGAATAACAAAATCTCTTAAAGCGATGCCCAAATTAGACAAAAATAGGAAGTATTTAATTTCTAAATTATTTTTCGTCGTTTATGTGTATACTTTTTTAAAGCTAGTTTAGTGGATGAGTTTAGTAGAGCTATATACCATACTCAACAAAAAGCTTAGCGGTTTGATTCTGTGGTCTGGATTTTCTGGAATTAGTCATAAAAAATTCCCATTATAAATTTCTTATACATGAATGATGACCACATTCTGCTAAACAGCGTAAGACGCTCAGCTGTGAGGTGTGGCGACGACTTGCGGAAAATGGTAAAGGCTTGATATGACGAGTCAAAATTACGAATCTGTGGCAAGTTATGGGGGAAACTACATCCAGCAGTGGATTTAACTGAAGTGATGATAAGACACGCGTGTTTAATTATAAAATATACAATACACTCAATCATAGAGATAGTTATGTCGACACTATTGAATAGCGTAAAGTATTGGAGAATGTAACAAATTACTTAAGAGTTGTACGCCATGTTACATAATGCGTGTGTGTGTAGCGTCTGTGCATCTGTTTGTCCTTGACAGCGTGACTTTTGTATCTAAATGTCGTGACCAGTAAAGGTCAGATCTATTATAAACTCATAAAAGTAACACCACTCATTATATGCGACCGTATACTTGATATATCACGTCACATCTTCAATGACTGAAAATCGATCCTGTGGTTCCGTACATACAGAACCACTAGTCAGTATACCGCTAGCCAGTAGCATAGATGGGCTGCCGTAGATATAGGTAAATAGATGAACACACATCTGCTCTTCTCTAGAGTTTCAACGTGGTATTTATAATGTGCGTTTCTCGGGATCAAAAAAAGGAAACTCAGAAATCTTTAGATATCTTACTTACTACCTTATTCTACAGATATTTTTCCTAAATGAAAAAGTCTGAAACGATCTTTTGATTTTTTTCCTTAATTCTCAATTGTAATTTTTGTCACTTTGTATTTATCAGGTTATGAAATAAGAAGTAGAATAAAAATAGATATATAAAAATAGATAGAATAAAATTAGCCACAGCACACACAACACAAATTTAAACGAACAACCTTCCTTTAAAGTTTGATTAGTGCGATAAAATAAAACAGCTATAAGAAAAAACGAATCGCAACTCAAAAATAGATTACTAAAATTACAGCAATTATAGTGAAGAATCTGCCTCGTTTCCTTAAACCGATTATAAAATTCATTATTTTTTATGTCCTTTTGATGCCTTACTAAGTTTTTCAATATACGGAAGACTATCAATTTTAAAAGTACTACGAATATAATTTTCTTATGTCTATTAACAGTTATATATTATATTTTATACCGATATAAGTGTGGATTAGATGTGGTTACGCGTACTTATAAAAGCCGTTTTATAGGGCTGGGAAACGTGGCTGGTGCTCGAGCAATACAAGCAGGAACTGCGTGTCACGGAGATGAATATGCTATGGTAGATGTGAAAAGTGACGCGGAAGGACCGAGCCAGGAACTCCCATATTCGCGGCAGCCTTCATGTCCGTGACATTGCGGACAAATTGCAGGAATATCGCTTTCGCTGGTATGGCCACGTTTTAAGGCAATCCGCTACTTACGTGGGGAAAAAATATCTATCCATGCAGGACCACCTCCACAGGACCTGGCAGGAAGGGTAGACCCAAAAAGTGTTAGCTTAACGTCATAAAAGATGATTTGCGTGCTAATGGGCTCACTACAAGTGATGCCAAAGACCGAGCGAAGTGGAGAATAAAACGTTGGAAAGCAGACCCCGGGCACCAAAGCGAAAACTGGGGTTGAAACTAGGATTTACCGCTAGGATGATGATTCTTATATAAGCTGTGATATGTTTTAGGCAAATTAGTTTTTTTTTTCAACCATTTCAATTCGAATAATTTGCTATGGAACATTACACAGAGCTAAAGATTTTCGCGTTTTATGCGTCAACGCCTTTCTATGAAAATATTATTTGCATTGTATATAATTTCGTCCTTGTAGTCAACAATTTATTTTTCCTATCTTTCAGGAACAGTACTTTTTTTCATGAAGGATACTATCTGTTTATCTATAATACTGGCATGCGCGCATTCATGATACTTGTGGTCGCTCAGGAGTCGAAATTCGACTTCGAATAAATTACTTAATTTTTAAATTTGAACTTTATTAGGGTTCTTTTGTCAAAGGCTTCATCATGGCTACTCAGTTAATTTGCCATTTTTCTACATCAATTTGAACAGCATCACTGTAATGTTTTGTATTGCAAAACCTTTATTGTAATATTATTATAAAAGTTACCTACAGTCTAACACATAGATTTTATCTATGAACAAAATAGTTGGCCTTATGGTCTCGTTTCCAGGCCATATGCTTTTATAAAAAATAATCAAAGAGTAAGTAAGGTATGTATGTGTGTGTATGTCACTACTGCTCGAATAATACATTATTCGAGCAGTAGTGTGTAATGTTTATTTTAATTAATTGAATGTATTTTTAATTTATTTTAGGCAAAAAAATAGCTTTCTGCACTTCCCCTTCATATAAACTTTAACTATGCCAAATTTCATACTCCTCCGTCGGCACAGTTTTCGTAAAACAGGGTACAATATTTTCGCTGCACGTATTAATTTATAGATAAAATATGTAGTTTTTGTCTATATATCAATTCTCCTAAATAGGTAATATCTAGACAAGTTGGTGTTAACCTTCAAGCAGCTTTCCAAGCGTGATCTGAATAACCATCTTAAGCGGATGGACGGGCAACGGCAACCGGTTGTAGTGGAAAAAACATTAGTTTCTATTTGACAGGTTTATTTGATTCTGAATTATTAAGGAATCCGTCAACCCACTCGTTTGCTTTTACTTTTAAAAAGGTGATTATAATAAATAATATATATTATGGCGTATATAATTTGGAGGCTTTACATATTGTTCTATAATAGACTACAATTTTTTTTCTTTTAATTTACCAGTGTTCGTTACATTTTTGTATTGAATTTAGTTCTTAGTCCACTTATTTACGTACTAATGTCAATGTATTACAATAAAATGTTCAAAATTTGAAAGTCTTATGCACTGATTATGCTGTTATAATACTTAGTTACGACCTAATAATTGCAGGTCATATAGTCACTAACTCATTTTGTTCCTAGAAGCTTGAGAGATAACAAATGTATTCTCTTTCTTCAGTATCAAGTGAATAATAACATATAATAATATATAACAAAGTTGATAAAAAAATTCACATAGCAACATTAAATAAATTTGAAGTTAAAATAAATGAAAATCATGGCTATTAAAAATGAACTGTTCCGACACAGATGATTTTATTCATATTGGAGAATAATACATGTTTATCCTTGCTAGAAAAGTGTAATAAACCAATAAACTCAATTTCACATTTATAACATTAGGATTATTTTTTGCAAAATTAGTTAATTAAAAATAGGAGAGGAAACTTTCACCAGAGATACAGTTCGATCTAGTTCTGGAGCAAGTGGAATCAATCTATCTATCCTATATACCTAGGGTTGCCAACCGTCCTGTTTTCCCAGGATATGTCCTAGTTTTTGTTGTGTCCTGGGATGTCCTGGATAGTTTTTAAGTAGCATCCTGTTTTTTAATATTCAAATACTTATTATTAAATAATATTTGTAACTAACTTGTTATACTCTCCGTGCAGAGGCGGAGTAAGAATAACCTCTGTGGCTGGGGTTGACCTATCGTAAAAGGCGACATAACCACTCTGGCTACGTGGTAGGGTCACAAGCCCCTCTGAATGGCTACTATCCTTGGTTTATAAGTGTGCCGTAATAATAATCTTGTGTATGTCTATGGGGCAGCAGCGTGTTCGCGGTGCCCCTAGCGTCACAAACATACATAGACGATAGTAACTGCTTACTATTAACTGGGCCGTCTGCTGTTCTGCAGCAGTAAAAAAAAACTAATTCTAACTAAACATACTTTCACTACGAATTAATATAAGTATTGCAACTCTATTACTGCGTCCTGTTTTAAACTAAATTGTCCTGGTTTTTCCAACATCATATCCTTTTTTTTTTTTTTTTTTTTTTTTTTTTTTTTTTTTTTTTTTTTTTTTTGGTCTCGGGGAAAAACCTCTCTTGACGGGTTCCCCCGGCCCGGGGGGACCGAGGGATATGTGGGACTCCGGGATTTGATTTTTCCGACTACCCACTAAAAAACCCCGCTGTTCTCCTATCGCCTACGCCCGGGCCCACGGATATATGGCCTGCCGATCTCGTGGCCCGGGCCGGCGCCGGCCCGCCCTTTGTTTGAGGCGGGCCCCTTCTAAAGTGTTGGCGCCAGGGGGTCAGGGTTTCGTCCCCCCGGCGCTCTCCTAACAACTCTAGGAGTTGAGGGGGCCGCGGAACAGCACGCAGCCCTCACCCTCGCGGCAATAGTGCGGGCGGCGGGTCCTCCCCCGAGGGGCCGCCCGCGGCCGCTTTTTACGGCGGCCGGAGGTCGTTACTGGCCCTCCGGCGCCGCCGGCGTGGCCCGCGTTGGCGGGAGGGGAGTGTGGTGGTCGACTCCCGCTCCCGCTCCGCCGCCTCCTTTGCGGACATGACTGCCTCGCAGAAGGAGGCGACGGCCGTCCATCCAAGATCGCCCCCGACCATGGACAGAACCAGGGCCGGGAGCGACAGGTCCACGCCGATTTGGGCGACGAGGGCGCGGCGCTCCTCGCGCCACGCAGGGCACACGGCGACAGTGTGGTTCACCGTGTCCTCCTCGTCGCCCGCGCCACAGTGGTGGCACCCTGACGTCATCTCCCGCCCTATGCGACACAGGTACCTCCCGAAGCAACCGTGCCCCGAGAGGACCTGCGTCAGGCGGAAGGTCAGGGCGCCGTGGCGCCTTTCCAACCATTCAGCCAGGACGGGCCTCACCGCTTCGATGGTGGCGAGGCCCGCGCTGGGGTGCGCGAGGCGCTCCTTCCACTCCACCATGAGCACCTCGTCGCGCAGCTCCGCGCGCTTCACCTCAGTTTCACGAGGCGTGGGGCGAGAGCCACGCTCGGCCGCGCCCCGGCGCCACTGGTACAACAGCGCCAGGACCCGGGCCTCGAGGTCCCATGGTGGGGATCCGGCCAGCAGGGAGGCCGCTTCGAAGGACACCGTGCGGTATCCTCTTATCGCCCTGACGGCCAGGACGCGCTGCGACCTGCGAAGCAGCGCCGTCGTTTTAGCCGTCAGGCGATCCGCCCAGATCGGGGCCCCGTAAAGGGCCATCGACCGCACGGTTCCCTCAAAGAGCCTGCGGCACACTGCGCCCGGCCCGCCGATATTCGGCAGCAGACGGGAGAGTCCCGCCGCCGCCCGAACTAGCCTCGGCGCCAGGCGCTCGAAGTGTGCCGCGAAGTCCCATCGCCCGTCGAGCACCAGTCCAAGATAATTCATGGACGGCCCGACGGCGATGTGGACGCCTCCTACCGTTATGCGCAGGCCCGGTGGCGGCCTCTGACGGGGCCCGTAAAATATCACGGCCTCCGTCTTGTTCAAGGCCACCTCCAGGCCTAGTCGCCGGATTCTTGCCACTGTGTGCGCCACCCCAGCCGTGCCCAGAAGGCACGCCTGGCGGGGGTTCCTCCCGCGCGCTGTGACGAGCGTGTCGTCGGCGTAACAGATGACGCCGACGCCGGGGAGGAGTGCCCCCCTCAGGACCCAGTCGTATGCGATGTTCCACAGCAGGGGGCCCAGGACCGACCCCTGTGGAACACCGCACACGACGTCTCGCCGACTTTGCCCACCCTGGACCGGATAGACGACGGCACGATCACTCAAATATTTTTTTTTTTTTTGGTCTCGGGGAAAAACCTCTCTTGACGGGTTCCCCCGGCCCGGGGGGACCGAGGGATATGTGGGACTCCGGGAAAGATGATTGGCCATCCGACTACCCACTAAAAAACCCCGCTGTTCTCCTATCGCCTACGCCCGGGCCCACGGATATATGGCCTGCCGATCTCGTGGCCCGGGCCGGCGCCGGCCCGCCCTTTGTCTTGAGGCGGGCCCCTTCTAAAGTGTTGGCGCCAGGGGGTCAGGGTTTCGTCCCCCCGGCGCTCTGCTAACAACTCTGGGAGTTGAGGGGGGCCGCGGAACAGCACGCAGCCCTCAACCTCGCGGCAATAGTGCGGGCGGCGGGTCCTCCCCCGAGGAGCCGCCCGCGGCCGCTTTTTACGGCGGCCGGAGGTCGTTACTGGCCCTCCGGCGCCGCCGGCGTGGCCTGCGTTGACGGGAGGGGAGTGTGGTGGTCGACTCCCGCTCCCGCTCCGCCGCCTCCTTTGCGGACATGACTGCCTTGCAGAAGGAGGCGACGGCCGTCCATCCAGGATCGCCCCCGACCATGGACAGAACCAGGGCCGGGAGCGACAGGTCCACGCCGATTTGGGCGACGAGGGCGCGGCGCTCCTCGCGCCACGCAGGGCACACGGCGACAGTGTGGTTCACCGTGTCCTCCTCGTCGCCCGCGCCACAGTGGTGGCACCCTGACGTCATCTCCCGCCCTATGCGACACAGGTACCTCCCGAAGCAACCGTGCCCCGAGAGGACCTGCGTCAGGCGGAAGGTCAGGGCGCCGTGGCGCCTTTCCACCCATTCGGCCAGGACGGGCCTCACCGCTTCGATGGTGGCGAGGCCCGCGCTAGGGTGCGCGAGGCGCTCCTTCCACTCCACCATGAGTACCTCATCGCGCAGCTCCGCCCGCTTTACCTCCACTTCGCGAGGCGCGGGGCGAGAGCCACGCTCGGCCGCATCCCGGCGCCACTGGTACAATAGCGCCAGGACTCGAGCCTCGAGGTCCCATGGTGGGGATCCGGCCAGCAGGGAGGCCGCTTCAAAGGACACCGTGCGGTATCCCCTTATCGCCCTGACGGCCAGGACGCGCTGCGGCCTGCGAAGCAGTGCCGTCGTTTTGGCCGTCAGGCGATCCGCCCATATCGGGGCCCCGTAAAGGGCCATCGACCGCACGGTTCCCTCAAAGAGCCTGCGGCACACTGCGCCCGGCCCGCCGATATTCGGCAGCAGACGGGAGAGTCCCGCCGCCGCCCGAACTAACCTCGGCGCCAGGCGCTCGAAGTGCGCCGCAAAGTCCCATCGCCCGTCGAGCACCAGTCCGAGATAATTCATGGACGGCCCGACGGCGATGCGGACGCCTCCCACCGTTATGCTCAGGCCCGGTGGCGGCCTCTGGCGGGGCCCGTAGAATATAAGGGCCTCCGTCTTGTTTAAGGCCACCTCCAGGCCTAGTAGCCGGATTCTAGCCACCGTTTGCGCCACCCCAGCCGTGCCCAGAAGGCACGCCTGGCGGGGGCTCCTCCCGCGCGCTATGACGAGCGTGTCGTCGGCGTAGCATATGATGCCGACGCCCGGGAGGAGCGCCCCCCTCAGGACCCAGTCGTATGCGATGTTCCACAGCAGGGGACGATCACTCAAATATGCATCATATCCTAGTTTTTTAAATTTGGGGTTGGCAACCCTATATATCTATCTATATATCTATCTATCTATCTTTTTTTTTTTTTTTTTTTTTTTTTGGTCTCGGGGAAAAACCTCTCTTGACGGGTTCCACCGGCCCGGGGGGACCGAGGGATATGTGGGACTCCGGGAAAGATGATTGGCCATCCGACTACCCACTAAAAAACCCCGCTGTTCTCCTATCGCCTACGCCCGGGCCCACGGATATATGGCCTGCCGATCTCGTGGCCCGGGCCGGCGCCGGCCCGCCCTTTGTCTTGAGGCGGGCCCCTTCTAAAGTGTTGGCGCCAGGGGGTCAGGGTTTCGTCCCCCCGGCGCTCTCCTAACAACACTAGGAGTTGAGGGGGGCCGCGGAACAGCACGCAGCCCTCACCCTCGCGGAAATAGTGCGGGCGGCGGGTCCTCCCCCGAGGGGCCGCCCGCAGCCGCTTTTTACGGCGGCCGGAGGTCATTACTGGCCCTCCGGCGCCGCCGGCGTGGCCTGCGTTGGCGGGAGGGGAGTGTGGTGGTCGACTCCCGCTCCCGCTCCGCCGCCTCCTTTGCGGACATGACTGCCTCGCAGAAGGAGGCGACGGCCGTCCATCCAGGATCGCACCCGACCATGGACAGAACCAGGGCCGGGAGCGACAGGTCCACGCCGATTTGGGCGACGAGGGCGCGGCGCTCCTCGCGCCACGCAGGGCACACGGCGATAGTGTGGTTCACCGTGTCCTCCTCGTCGCCCGCGCCACAGTGGTGGCACCCTGACGTCATCTCCCGCCCTATGCGACACAGGTACCTCCCGAAGCAACCGTGCCCCGAGAGGACCTGCGTCAGGCGGAAGGTCAGGGCGCCGTGGCGCCTTTCCAACCATTCGGCCAGGACGGGCCTCACCGCTTCGATGGTGGCGAGGCCCGCGCTGGGGTGCGCGAGGCGCCCCTTCCACTCCACCATGAGCACCACGTCGCGCAGCTCCGCCCGCTTTGCCTCAACTTCGCGAGGCGCGGGGCGAGAGCCACGCTCGGCCGCGTCCCGGCGCCACTGGTACAACAGCGCCAGGACCCGGGCCTCGAGGTCCCATGGTGGGGATCCGGCCAGCAGGGAGGCCGCTTCGAAGGACACCGTGCGGTATCCCCTTATCGCCCTGACGGCCAGGACGCGCTGCGGCCTGCGAAGCAGCGCCGTCGTTTTGGCCGTCAGGCGATCCACCCAGATCGGGGCCCCGTAAAGGGCCATCGACCGCACGGTTCCTTCAAAGAGTCTGCGGCACACTGCACCCGGCCCGCCGATATTCGGCAGCAGACGGGAGAGTCCCGCCGCCGCCCGTACTAGCCTCGGCGCCAGGCACTCGAAGTGCGCCGCAAAGTCCCATCGGCCGTCGAGCACCAGTCCGAGATAATTCATGGACGGCCCGACGGCGATGCGGACGCTTCCTACCGTTATGCTCAGGCCCGGTGGCGGCCTCTGGCGGGGCCCGTAGAATATAAGGGCCTCCGTCTTGTTTAAGGCCACCTCCAGGCCGAGTAGCCGGATTCTAGCCACATCTATCTATCTATCTACTTTTAGTCATTTTATATAAGTTTCTAGTATTTAAGCTTCAGCCTTATAATTTTTGGTACAATAAAAGCAATATAATTTAATAAAATATTTAAATACCATTCGTATTTGTTTTTCCGAGTTGTGCGGGGTAAGATGGCAGTCGCTCGTTGTCAGCCGGTAATATTCCTAAAACGCAAGCTGCATTACCGCGCTGGATCTTAACACTAATCTGCAGCTTAAAATACACAAGCTTATAGTCACATGCTTCTTCTATCAAATCTCTGGACACAACAATGCCAAATGACGCCAAGAGTTTCTCTGTGTCGCTTTATGGCCTCATATTTTGCAACAGTTGTCCCAACCGCTACAACTGTGTCTGGAAGATCGGAAGTCGTCAGAGTTCAAATGGCATCCCATACCGAGAAGTGTACCATATTACAAGGCAATTACACAATATTTAATTATAAATTAATGTCTATAAAACATTTTTATTACGCATTTTTTCTTAGTTACAAAATGTGCAAGGTAAAATAAAAACCAAGCGAGACACGTTAAATGATTGCTAATGTGAGGTTATAAAATAAGTCTGTGTCGCTTCATAAATTATTTATAGAAACATGTTTTTATAAATTCTAAAGCTTCCAACGACCTTTGTATAAATATTTTTACAATACAATTATATGACTTGTATTTTTTATCTATCGATATATATGTGGGAAAAACGTCAATTCGTTACGCTGTTCTGATATAAGTATTTTTAAAGACCTTCCAATAGTGGAAATTTTATAGCAGGGCTTCTTCCTGCACGGATAAAAAGGTAGACATTTTTTTTATTGAACATAATATATTTTTAATCTTATTTGTTGCCAGTAACTAAGCAATTTTTTTTAAATAAAACAAAATAGCAGTCTTTAAATAGCATTCATTTAATAATAATTTGTATTTAATAATTTGACATACTTATAAAATTAACAATATCATTTACACTATGCTAAATAAATTTATATTATGCATTTTATTATGTTGACTTGTAAATTATTACGTAATAATGAAAGTTAGTATTTGACGAGAAATCTAATTTACAGTGTTAATAACATGTTTAGCCTTAAGTTATGTAAACAAATCGTTATATACTATAGTTAGCACGCATTTAAAATCTCACAGTTAAATATTGGTTTTTCGAATCCTATAAGTATTTTTTTATTGCCTTAACTAGCTGTGCCCGCGACTCCGTCCGCGTGGAATAGTGACTTAGGGCAGCATTTTTTGGATATGTCTTGTGGTATATTTTGGATTATAAACCCTATAAACTTGAACTTCCATTGTACAGCCTAAGCTGAACCCTATTTCATATGATTGTTGATATAAATCTGAGGTCAACTTAAATTGGATTTGTACATTTCCGAAATTGATAATTTTTAACTAAAACTATTTTTTCTTCTAAAATAAAAGTAGCCTAAGTTACTCCTTGTTACATCAGCTATCTGCCAGTGAAAGTCCCGTCAGTATCGGTCCAGCCATTTCAGAGATTAGCCGGAACAAACAGATAGACAAAAATTGTAAAAAATGTTGTTTTGCTACATATACGTAGCGTGTATACGTCCGAATGCACTTGTAAAAAGCGGTTATTTTTATATAACAAACAGACCCTCCAATTTTATTTATTTGTATAGATAACAGCAGACAGGCTGATGGCCCATTTAATAGTAAGCAGTTACCGTCGCCTATGGATGTTTGTGACACTAGGGGTGCCGAGAACATGCTACTGTCGTTTAGGTGTACAGGAACCTGGGTCACTAATGCTGGAACACTTGCCATCTAGATGGGCTTGTGGCCCTACCATGTAACTAGGCTTGTTTTGTTGCCTTTTACGACAGGCCGACCTTGGCCGCAGAGGTCAGCATTCTTACTCCGCCCCTGCACGGAGAAATTAAAAATAAACTAGAATTAATAGTAATGCTTTGTAAATGTATATTGTGTCTACACTTCATCGTTCACTTTTAAATCAAATCATTTTTTAATTAATATTCAACCAAATTGTAGTGGAATCAAAAAATAAACACAAAAACTGAAGAAATCGAAGTGGTAACCATAAATTATTGGCCTCAAAAAGGAGAATTCTTTAACTCTCATTCAGACATGTCTAATGCTCATATTATATATATGGATAATTGTTTTTATTAATCTACATAGTAAATTAGTTTCCAATAATATTTATGTACATACGCTTATAATTCGCACATATTTTCGATTAGTTAATATTATCTTATAAAAATAACTCATCTCATAAGTGTTTTAATTGCAATCTAAACTTACATTTCGGATTCTAAATACTATGCGTCTATTATCGTAGACGCCATGCCTTGATATTTCATTTTTTTAAGACGGAATTAGCTTAGCCCGTCTGAATGGCAAGCATCCCTGATCTCTAATTATGCCGCTATAATAAGCATGTGATGTATTTAGGCAGCGTGCTAGCGGTGCCCCTAGCGCTACAAACATCCATGGGCGGTGGTAACTGCTTACTTTTAAGTGGGCCGAAGTAGTGAGTGGAAAGGTAAATATTTTTTTTAAATATGTTTGATATAAATTTGATAGATGAGAACAACTGTTGTCTGATGTCTAATTCTGAAATCCAAATCTGCAGCTAATAATGATTGTTAAATTAAGTTTTACAATCTCATCATCATCATCCCAGAGTTGTATCCCGGTTGCAACACAAACTTTCGTTTCGGTGCCCAGGGTCCGCTTTCCGACTTTTTTACTCCACTTCGCACGGTCTTCAGCATCCCTGGTAGTGAGCCCATTTGCACGTATACCAATCACCCTTTACGACGTCAAGCCAGCACTTTTTGTGTCTACCCCTCCCGCCGGGGCCCAGAGGAGGCGGCATGGCTAGACATTTGTTTCCCACGTAAGCATCCCGTTGCCGTAAAATGTGGCCGTATCAGCGAAGCCGACACTTTTGCAATTTATCCGCAATGTCACGGATATGAAGACTGCCACGAATGCGGGAATTCCTAATGCGGTCCTTCCGCGTTACTCCACACATCCACCGCAGCATATTCATCTCCGTGACACGCAGTTCTTGCTTATATCGCTCTAACACCGGCCATGCTTTACAGCTGTATAAAGGGACAGGCTTAATGATGGTTTTATAGACATGTCCCTTCAACTTTACCGGCATCTTGGTCACATATCTCACCAGTTACTTCACGCCATTTGGCCTACACGGCAGCAATACGTGCCTTGACGTCGCAATCGATGTCACCAGACGCGTGAAATACAGATCCCAGGTATTTCACTTGGTCCGTACACCCGACCGTGTCGCCGCCTATGCGTACACGGTTCTGGGATCGATGGATAAAATTAAGTTTTATAATCTATTGAAGAAACATGCACTTAATGTAAATCATACTTTATATAAGAGATAAAAGTAATAAATAAATGGTCTAAAAGATGACTCAAGCTTTATTAAACTTCTGAGAACTTATGAAACTTGTAAGCTTAATAACGGGAAAACCAAAGGCTTTAAGTAATATATTTGAGATATTCAATACTTAGTTATATGAGATTAATGTCGGAGTATAGAAAAGTATGAAAGAGCTCACCACTAGCTATGGATATTACAATATGATAAGAAGTATTATAAGATAAGGGCCTTTGCCTTGCCCTTGATAAAATTTGGTGACGTATTTTAAAGACTATAAGAAATTTTCACTTCTATACCCTTAATCTAAGTTGGACAGAAGCAACAGAGCAAAATATAATTTGTGATCTTACACCAGTCACCCTTTTTAACATAAAAATTACAGGAAAACAAATTAAACATAGGTGAATTTGGTATTTACAAATGCGACTGCCATTTAAGGAAAACGTAAGGAAAAACTGAAAAGTGTCTAGTGGTGGGTACGCATTTGTTGTATTTTTATGAAAGGCTGGCTAATTTAATTAAATAAACCTACACTGGTTTGCTTTCCATTCCTCACACGCACGACACGACGATCGGACACTTTAAAAAATTTATATGTCTTTTTCAAAATCAAACGTAGAAAGACGTTAAAACTTTATTATAGTATATTTATATGTATTGTTTTAGAATGTAATGTATTAGTAACTTTAATAAAAATAAAACTAAGCAAAGATACCCTACACAAAAATACTAGCATCCTCACAATATGTTACTTTAAACGCTATTCTTTTTTTAGTTCCTCCATATGACGTGTGTGTGATGGCCCGGAAATGACTACCTGCGTGTGCGCATACCATTATTAACCCACCTTTGTGCCCAAACCTGCATGAGGATGTTAATGTAGTGATGATTAATATAAAGATACCAATATTATAAAAATAAACATTTTATAGCCGTTTGGTCCCAGTTTATAAAAACGTTAATTCCTAGTTTTAAAAGACGACTTTTGCTAGCTTAAAGAACGGCCAAGAGCGTCATTCGAAATTACTTTTGGAGCTGGGGAAGAGACAGCTGCTGCAGTATTTTAAGTAAATTTATTTAAATCGTGTTTCAAAGTATCCGTGCAGGGGCGGAGAAAGAATACTAACCTCTGCGGTCGGGGTCGGCCTCTCGTAAAAGGTGATAAAACAACCTACCGTAGCTACGTGGTGGGCCTCAAGCCCGTCTGGATGGCGACCACCTTTGGTCTTAAGTGTGCCGCCATAATAACATTGTGTTGTGTTCCGGCATTAGTCACCGAAGTTCCTGTACCCTTATGGGACAGCAGCGTGTTCGCGATGCCACTGGTGTTGCAAACACCCATAGGCAACGGTAATTGCTGAATTCTAAGCGGGCCATCAGCCTGCTCCTGACGTACAACATTAAAAAAAGTAAAACAAAGCCGCGCCAAAGTAAAAGAAGCTGCGATGGGACAAATGTAAATGACAAGGAAAATGATAGGAATGAGAGTGGATGGATACAGAGGAAGAAGTAGACTTGCGGAACATATTGTGCCACATAATGTGGAATGGAATCGCAGGAAAAAGAAAACCGAAGTACATGAAGCGGAGAAATATTGATTTCAAAAAGACTCAAAAGTATTCACCAAACTCCAAAGTTAAATTGTAGTCCGGTTTTTTCTTCTCCACTTCATAATTATCAGTAAGTTTTAATATGTTAGCATCTCCCGAGTTCCTACATCGTTGTATGATTAGATTGTAATCTTTAAGTAACTGGGTAAATCAATAATTAATAAAAAATGATAACAAAATTTTTAAACCAATATTACAATAAAGAAGGTGAAACTAAATAAGATACATCTATAAAAAACGGATCTATTAGGAATCGAATAACCAATTGATTCCCATGGGAAATAATTCAATGAGGCGACAACCAGCAAAAAGTTTAGTTTTTGCGACCAAAACCACTGACAGTGAAATGTTAAGACTACGGATTAAAATTGATGATTAAATAAAGTTGCGTCATTAATTCTATTGATTATGCTTTTAGTTTTTAGAGCATGATGGTTGTTTAGCAAATATTACCTAATATTTTTACTTAAACGAAGATCGATGACCTCCGTGGCGTAATGCTAACGCACGTCGATACGCTGGGCGAGGTCGCGGCTTCGATTGCAGTCCCGCACCTGGTTGTTTATATATATATATATATATATATATATATATATATATATATATATATATATATATATATATATTAAAGTATATTAGTCAACTAGTACCAAAAAAAACATGTGATTTGAATTTAATGTAATTGTTATTAAAAAAAATTATTTTATTCTTGTATGTATGTATGTATGAAGTATGAGCAATTTTAGATGCTAGTTGTAAAAAGTAACCGACCTACAATTTACTGAGCGAATCGATTGCGTGTTCTATACCAATGTATCGATTCATCTCGTAATACCTGTTTCGGTTACTTTCACCTTAAAAATCGAGCTTATATTTAACTCGAAACAAGAAATCGGTTATATAACATGCGTGCGGGGTTCACTCATTAATAAACTTAATATTAAAATTAATCAAACATAAAGTTTAATTTAAATGATAAATAAAAAAATATATTCAATTACCTTTGAAATTTAAACAAATTGAAAAAAGAACTGTATCATACCCGCGATGAAAAAAAGAATAATCGAAGAACGGAAAATCCCATTAACCCTTTACTCGGTAATGTATCTGTGTATCTGTAATGTAATGTATATGTGTGTGTACAAGTTCAGTCCGAATATTTTTATCTCAAATGAAATATTTATGTAAGGCCAATGTGATAAGGTTTCTTCTGGCAAAGATAGATAATTACTTTCATGTTTTTTTCTAAATCGTCAGACTATTAAAATCATGGCATATAAATTGTATGTCAAAATTCATAAATGAAGAAACCGGACAAGTTAACTCGTATAAAATAGAAAACATTAAAATATTAGAACGGCTAATAGCAAGTTTTAAGGACCTATAAATATTGTGTACCAAAAAAATAATGCAATAGCAATAGCTAGTATTCTCTAGTGTAAGATTTAAAAAAAAAAAGATTTAGAAATGAATTTGTAATATTTTAGTGGTTTACAACGATTGTATTTACACGCTTAGATCATAAACAATTATTTTTAATACGTTTAATGATTTTAAACCAAAGTTCAAATAACCTAACAAATCCATAAATTTAAAATGATCCACTCGTTATGAACATTCTCCACTTAATTGAATGAATCATAAATGATCCAGAATATATTATTGTATATTACATTTATAATATTATACAATATAAAATTAATTAAAAAGGTTCAATTATATTATTTAATCAATTTGTAGAAAAGTTTGCATATACTCGTATATATTCTCTTTACTTTAATAATTATAATCTTCAGCAAACTCCCTTTCTTCTGCAGCGACTAAACCATTAGCTTCCAATTGTATATATTAAATCCTCCTCCTTGAGTCGTGTACCTCATTACTGAGGGTCGTGATTCCCCTTATGAGAAACCAGTTTCTCTTTTATAATGTTCCTCCCCTGTGCCTGTCCTTGGTGTGGTGGAGTGCATCATGCAGCTTGGTGTTCAGCGTTGAGCAAATTTGGTCAGACCATCTTACCGGGCTGCGACCCCTCGGCCTCCTGCTATCCACTTTGCTGGTAACAATCATACATTAAATATTTGAATATAAATATACCTGTATGTAATTTTTTTTATATGTTTTCTTGTATAACTGTTTTTTGTTACAAACATTTTATATTTACATAACGATCATTGTTTTTTGTCGAATAATGTAAAGTATATTTTGATTAACATTTATATGACATATGAAAGCTGTATATTTATCCATAACATGCTTTTTAATGTATTACATTAACTGATTTATATAATTATATTAAGATTTTTACACAATAGAAACCGAATTTATTAAAAACTACTGTATTGGAAGAATTTGTTATAGAAATGTTCACTTTCTATTCTCTTTTATTACATAGAAAGTAAATAAATTTCGATGATTCCTTATTTAATGTAATAATGTTGCATCGCCATGACAACAGGTAGTTGATAAGGAATGTGTAATACAAAAAGATCTCGCGTACATAGCATAGCTTTTTATATCTATTTATTTGCAACAGTATCCTTATTCATTTACTTCCTGGTTTAATTTATTTATTATGCTACACTAATAAGAATTGGGTGTTTTTCTTATGGATAATATCCGAAATGGGGAAATCCATAAGAGAACAAAGTAATAAAAACTAAATAAAGGACGCCCCTAGCCCGATTACCTGCGCTAAGTTGCCGGTCGGCAGGATGGGAATAGCAAGGAACCGGGATGTGTGGCGCAAAGTTGGAGAGGCCCAAGTCCAGCAGTGATACTCATAACACAACTGCTATGTAAATTGTCCGTGTATATTTATTTATATTGTAATCAAGATGTATTGATACATTTATTTCAATGTTTGATTAAAAATATTACGATAGTTCAGAACTATTAGAACTTTATATGTTTAATATATACACACACACAGAGATAGAGAAATTATTATTATAATAAATTAAGTATAACTAAAGTCAAAATATGGAATAATATAAAAAAACTTAATATTTGATAAAGTTAGCAGCATTAAAACTAGTAATATCAACGTGATATCTTTCTATTAAAATTAGAGTTAAAGACCTAGTATTATGAATAATTTATAAGTGATTTTTTTAGATTTATTTAAAATGTATTATGATTATTACTATTAGGTGGGGGTGAGTTGCTATAAAATTAAGGTGTAATTCTCCAGCTTAGAATAGATACTTTGTTAAGATAGTTTGTTTCACTCGTCTTAGGTAATTTAAGTTTTGTAAAATATGAATTCTAATAATTATAATAGATATTCTCGAAATATTTTTATTTTATTTTTGTACCAAATCAGTCGTATTGAATCGATCAAACTTAACTTTTTACTATAAATAACTTTGTCTAAGTGTTTCTAAGTGTTAATGTTATGTAGGTAGGTTTATGTTATGTAGCTTAACTAACATTTTTAGAGAGTAATTACGAGGTCAGGATTGCGAGTTTTACGACAGCCTACACAGTTTAGGTAGTTTTTCGGCTTATGTGCATTTTCGCCTTATTTTCAACTTGCGATCCAAGATTGGATAGAGGAGAGTTAGATCGAAGAAAATATAGATAGATTGCGTGAAGGATGATATGGTGAAGCAGAGTAGAGTTGAAGGAGACAAAATGTTGTACCAACCCCGTATAATATAGGATAAAGGTAGGAAGAAGAAGAAGGAATGTGTGGCCCGCCAGTCCGCCTTGTCTAAGCATGGAGAGTATGCTATCCGTTCCCTTGATTGGGAGGACTGAGCTCAGCAGTGGGATGATATAGGATTTTATTATTTAATGTATTCGTTCATTATAACTGTTATTATTGCTCTTTGTGTTTTTTTTAGGCTGACGGCCCACTTAACAGTAAGCAGTTACCGTCACCTATAGATGTTTGCGACGCTAGTGGCACCACGAACACACTGCTATCCCATAAGTTTAAAGGAACCTGGTGAGAATGAAGTAATAATGAAGATTTTTATTTCAAGCCGGTATGTATAAATATAGAAATTTAGCATTACATTAGCTTGTACCGTGGTGTGCCAACACCCTAAAGAAGAAAGTCGACGCCATATTCGTTATGAGTAACCATTCACTCGAGCCGTTCGATAGTTCCTTCGTTAGGTCATTCACACGTTCACGTCACCATATGATTGGTAACCGAAGGTCAGTTTTTGAGGCCGATGTTGAATTGCTTTCTCTGAGTTTTATATCGAAGTTGAAGGAGTTAATAAAACGCTTATTTAATTACTTGCAAATTTGATTGTAATTCCAAATAATTGACTGGATAGAAGGTATCGTACCTAGCGTTAAACCCCGGTTGCAACCCAAACTTTCGCTTCGGTACCAGTGATCCCCTTTTCGACTTTTTCTTCTCCACTTCGAACGGTATTCACATATCAATTTTACGATGTCAAGCCAGTACTTTTTGGGTTTGTCTCTCCTACCGGGCCCCGGCGAAGGCAGCATGGCCCGAAGAAGGATAGAAGATATAATAAAGCAGCAAAATTGGTGAGATGTCTTGTTTTAAAAGAAAACCTTGAAATTAGGTAGCCAATCACGTAATATACGGTGACTTTTTATCCTCTTCCTTTTCTTTAAGGCTAAGCGTACTTTTATCATGTTCCCAGAATTAAAGGTTGGGCAATTTGTTTTGTTTTGTGGTATTTCGAGTTAAATATCAGTTGTCTAGTACCCATAATAGACGATCCGAGACGCTACGGGAGCCACCCTTCAAACCGCCATCCGGATGGCGCAAGACAGAAGTGTCTGGAGGGAGCTGGTGGCGAGGACTACGCACCTCAGTCACGTACCCATAAATTGCTCTGATGCTCTGGGATTAGGTAACGCTGTTTGAATTTTAACGCCATGTTATATATTTATATCTGCTATACTAAAAGGCATTCGTAAGAAAGGTCTATTAAAAACGATGTATAGGCCAAATGAGTTTTTAAATACAACTAATACAAATCACAAATTAATTGATAGATTATGTAGTAAAGAAAGGTAAATCAATTTTGATAATCAATTATTTGGTATAACTCAAAAAATTAATCCGCTTTCTACAACCATAAAATGTTCAGTGAAATCATATCGAAATATCGAGTTGATATTGATACGGACGGAACTGCTTTGTAACTGATATAAATTAAATCATGACTATGTACCGATGACTGAGAATATTTCAAATCTCATTACTATTTTATCTGTCGTTCAATTCTATCATTGTTAATATTAGCCTTTTAAACGATGGTTTAATATGACATTGTTTAATTCTATTATACGAAATAAGATATCCGTTTAAAAAAAGAACAGCATATTTATTATGATAAAGTTCAGAGCAATAGTTAGTAAAATTCTGTTTAAGGGAATACAAAATGAGAGAATTTTTTGTACAGGGGCGGAATTAGAATATTGACACCTACGGCCGCAGGCGCCCTGTGGTAAAAGGCGTCAAAACAATCCTAATTAGGTGGCAGAGCTTCAAGCATATCTAAATATGCCGTTAACTTTGATTTATGTTCCGGTATAAGTTACCGTTTTCCGTACGTGGACATCAGCTTGTTATCGGTGCCCATAGCGTCACAAACATCTACGGATAACTACTATTAAGTAGGCCGTCAGCGTGTCTATTGTCCCACAGAAAAAGAAAATAAATTAGACCATGTAATGAGTAACTATACGAGGGTGGTCTGAAAAGTTTCCGACCTAACAAAGATACAAGACATTTTTTAGATTTTATTTCTTCTTTGTAACTCCACATACTTCTCCCAGCGATGCTCCCATTTTTGTAACCCATCCAAATAGTACTCGGCGTTTTCCTCTGCAAAATAATTGTTCAGGAAGATGATTGCCTCTTCATTTGACGAAGATATCTGTCCTCCGTATTACCGTAGCTGATAAATGTTATGCTATGGGATAGCTTTTTCGAAGTTACGGCATATTGATAGGATGAGGATATAGTACATACATACATACATATAATCACGCCTCTTTCCCGTAGGGGTAGGCAGAGACCACTTCTTTCCACTTGCTACGATCCTTACATACTTGTTTCGCTTTGTCCACTTTCATTATTCCCTTCATACATGCCCTTCGGTTTAGGGTACTCTTGACCTGGCCTTTTTTCAAGACGTCCCTGATCTGGTCTCGAAACGTCGGCCTAGGTCTGGTAGACCTTCCAACACTTCCAATTACACTCGCCTTATACACTTTTTTCGTCAATCGATCTTCATTCATTCTCTCAACATGGCCAAACCATCTCAGCATACCTTTCTCAATTTTTGTCACTAAATCTTCTTTCAGGATATAGTTTAATATATTAATATATATTTGTATCACGTGATGGTTCTGTGCTATTTATTATTAATTATGCTTAAATAAACAGTGACCATGCCACTTCGAACTTTCCGAAAACCTTGAATAACGTGTAAGATTGCATAAAATTATAATAATAAAGATCTCTAAAATTATGTTCGTAAATCGCCGCGGGCGACTCTGCCAGTCTTATTAGCATTTGTATTACTTTCGAGAAGGTAAACTAGTCTGCCCACACTTGTTAACATGTCCTACAGGATTCACTTTGTTATTTCATCCTGAAATAGATAATATGTATATATAAGAAGATTTTATGTTCTTAAGAAGATAATATCGATTTACATTTTACAGAAATGAATATAATGCAATGCATGTGTGTACTAAGTGTTAGGAAAACATTCCGTCCGTGTTAGTTTAGTTCTATGCAGGGGTGTAGTAAGAACACTAACCTCGGAGGCCGGATCTGCCTATCGTAAGAGGCGAACTAAAGAACCCTAGCTACATGGCAGGACTCCAAGTCTGACTGAATGTCAATCGCTCCTGATTTCTAAATTAGTCGCCGTGATACCTTATGTTGTGTTTTAGCATAAGTGATCTAGTTACACGCGGACGGCAGCGTATTAATGGTGCGCCTGGCGTCTCAAACACTCGTGGGCGACGGTAATTGCTAACTATTGTATAGTGGACCACAGCCTGTCGGCTGTCCTACAGCAAATATATTCCGCCTGTCTGCTCTTCCACAACGATACAGAAAAGGGAAGGACTGTGAAGTTATGACATTGAACATTACAGAGCATTCAGCAATATTTATTTCTCTGTATTTAAAACAGATACACATTTCTTTACAAAAATAGTTATTTACTTTTTAATATAACTGTAAATATGATTTAAATGTTAGATAAGATAAAATATATTTATTTGCTTTAACATGTTGTGTTACAACAAGTTCACAATAGGTACAATAATCACACTTTTTTTTTTAATTATATACATGGAGATTTTGCAACAACAAGTAGACATGTTATGTCACAAACAGCATGCAAAATGATTGAAATATTTAACTACTGCTCCCCTATAGTAAAGAGTAAAAATAAAATTCAAATTCGATAAGCTTGTTAGCAAAAATATAAAATTTCAATACCTATAAATTAATGAAAATACATGTCATCAAGCCATGATGATAATAAGTCAAAAAATAAAATTAGTATACCTATTTTTAAATAATATTAACGTTAAACATGTCAAGACTCTAAAATAATTAAATTAAATCCGGTTCTAATATTTTCACATATACAATATATTTACAAATTATTTTTTATAGTTTCTTGTATTCTGCTCAGTCGTTTAAATAGTCTTTTACATTATAATAGCATTTTTTTTACAAGTATTTTTAAATTGATATTTAAATTTATTCGTAGTTATTAATTTAATATTTTTTGGGATTTTATTATATATTGTTGACGGAATGATTTAGTGCACTAGCATTTCTAGTTAATTTTATAATAATCTATTTTGTTGAGGTCTTGGTTGGGCTCTTTATACTTCATAAAACCTCATATAATCGTGTGCAGTGTGTGCATATTATTGTTACGAAATTACCAAAAGTAAAACTTCGTTGGAACACCTGCACCACCAGGTATCCGGTTGCAGTCATAACTTATGAGCCGTCAAGAACCAATGTAACGGATAGTAAGTATTCAGTTCCCATGTGAGAGACACTTTCTTTAAACAGTAAGAGGTATATGCGTTAAATGCTTTTATTGCTATAGGATAACAGACAGGCTGACGTCCCCTTAACATATGAGAATTGGAACCTATTGGAGGAACAACACAAGATTCCATCCAGACGGGCTTGGAGGGCCAACTAGCTAGTGTTGTTTTCTCGCTTTACAACAGGCCGCTCCCGGTCGTAGGGGTTTGTATTCTTACTCTGCACCTGCACATGGAAAAAGTCCTATGTTAAGATTAATCACATGGTAGCTAAGTGGTATCTTATACAGAGACAAACCTGATAAGCACGCCTGAAACAAAACTACCACGTACTGACATAATATATACCGATATTTATAATCCACCAATTTTTTTTATAGCTGGAGTTCAGCAGACAGGCAGACGGCCCACCCTGGCAGGTGGTCACCGTCGCCTATGGACGTTTGCAGCACCAGAGGCAATACCAACGCGCTGTCGGCCCCGAAGAAATTTTATAACGCCTTTATTGAAAAACCCCTTAACGTACCGCGCTGAGAAAACCTCAGCCGGAAGCCCATTCCAGATCCAATAGCGTAAGTATGGCTGGTATATTGTGCATTCTTTCTAGGGGAAGGAATGAAGCCAGCTGTGGTACTTTGTTATTATTATATGTTTATAAATTTAATTCTATTGAGCGTGTGTATGTGACTCAACTCCTCCTTAACGGCCGTACCGATATTTTTTTTATCTGTGTTCAGGTCAACGTCTGTCGGGTCTACTATGTTAGTTTATTATTACATGACTGATTTTAATCAGAGTAATTTTAATAATAACTATATGATCATTACTTATCAATATTAATAATGAATGTTATACTAGTTTCACCCAAAAGTCTAACATGTTTGTAATATGCATCAACTAGCAGTTCCTTAACAGCTATTTAATTAAAAACAGATTAATCAGGCCACCCCACGCTGAATCACTTGCAAAATTTGCCGAATCAGCTTGACGCAATTAAGTTTGGAAATTGCACGTGCATTATTCCAAGAAATACGTTTCGAAAACGAAACCATGTGAGTGACTGATTCTTAGCTCGAGTCAAAACAAATGATTTTAATTTTTAAAAATAGAACGACTGTTATTATTATAATGATGACACGCATCAGTAATCCTCACGGAGTTCTAAACGTTTGCACGATTCAAATAAGTTTCTCTTACTTTGGGTGCATTATTTTGAAAGTCCTGCGATGCAGCGGGCTTAGCTATAATACTCTCACTATTTTTCAACTCTCGTTGTTGCCACGCTTTTGGTACAAACATGTTGTGTTTTTAAAAAGTGGCACAAATATTTTGGCGTAAATTTATTGAGCCAGACCCATTGTCAAATCCATATATTTTCTTTCAGCGACAGGCGATCTTCTTAAGTCGAAACCATTATGTCTAATATCTCAGATTACTTAGTTCAACTAATTATCATATAACACGTTAGCTACGTGGCGTGAACAGTGAGTTTTTTACATGTCACTACTAGTTTACATTAAAGCGTTATAACCTAGAATACAAAATTAGAATGATCTTGAATTAAATTTTGTTACCTTGCTTTTTTGTAATTACTTTGATGTGATTATAGTATAGTTTGAAGAGTATTAAAACTGAACTTCTGTGTATTATTAACTATCTTAATAACTACTACTTAAATTACAAGGCTACGTAACTATATTTCTTAGACACTTCAACACTTAAAACAATATGAAAGTTAACTACCATAACAATACAACTTCCTATTCTCGCTAAGGAAATTACGATGACAATAGAATAACCAGCTGTTTAAAAAACAACACACGTCTAATAAACTTTAAACTGCGGAAGACGATGGCGCTACTATGTGAGGAAAGCAACAAAATATGAAATAATATAAAGATGTAGCTGAATAATATAGTAAGTAATTATAGTTCCGAATAAGTCAGCACTGAAAACCATCGCTGGATGCACTACGCCGCGTGGTCGTCTTCTTTTGGTAGATATACAATTCTAAATTTTTATTGCTGTGGGGTAGAAGACAGTTTGGCGGCCCACTTAATAATAAGCATTTACCGTCGCCAACGGATGTTTGCGATGCCAGAGACAACGCTAACCCGCTGCTGTCCTCACAAGGGTACTGGAACCTAGGCCACTTATGGAACACGAAACAAGGTTATCATGATTGCATATTTAGATATCAGGGGTGGTTGCCATCCAGACAGGCTTGAAGGCCTACCATCTAGCTAGGATTTTACTATCGCTGTATTCTTATTGCGCCCCTGCGGGAAGAATTTTTATTATAAAATAATCATCAAATATTTTACTTCTTTCAGACGTCCCTGCCTTTTGAGGTACTACCTCAAATGAATAACTGTTCATTACTGCACAATTAACGAATAATTCGTATTCGAAGGTGATTTAAATGTTCATTTGAACCTTAAAATATATTAAATTGTACCGTTTAACGCCAATGAAAAATTAGGATAATTATATCATTAATTAGCACCTAACACTTCTATTAAATCATTACGTTTATGTACATAAAAATAAACGATTATATAATAAAATTATATTAATAATTTGTAATTTAAGTATATCACTTCAAGTTTTTACATTATTTATGATTAAAATCAGGTAGTCACGCATCAAGCGTTCATAGTTTTTGATCGTGATTGACGTTATGGCCACTCCGGTTATTGACGACTACAGCTGTTAATACAACCCATAAATCTTAATTTATTGAATCTAGAATATAACTTGTAGTTTGGTAACATATTTTAAATAGATTCACTACAGAGAACATATTTTAAATTGATTCGCTTTCACTAGGGACGCTAAAGACCGTGTGTAATGAAGTAGAAAATATTGGGTAGCGGAGTGCGGGCACCAAAGTAGAATTTCAGTTTGTTGCTGGTATTTAACGCTAAAATGTAGAAGACATTTCTCCGTGCAGGGGCGGAATAAGAATACTAACCCCTGCAGCCAGGGTCGGCCTATTGTAAAGGCGACAAAACAATCCACGTGACGTGATAGGACCCCAAGTTCCTTGGTCCTTTCCTCCACCCTTGGTCTATAAGTATGCCGCTATAATAACCTTGTGTTGTGTTCCAGCATTAGTGACCTAGGTTCCTGTATCCCTATGGGCAGCGCGTTTACGGTGCCCTTGCGTCGCAAACATTTATAGGCGACGGTAACTTTTTACTATCAAGTGAGCCGTCAACCTGTCCACAGAAAAAAAAGATGAAACTTGACACTTCTTCTTAAAGATAGACTTGTACATTATTAAGTAAAATGAGCCCATCTTCTCAATACGACTTGAGCAAAATTAGTTCGTAAACCATCGGTACAAATAAGTTTGTGTGTGTAAACAAACCTGACGACACTTTCACTAAGGAAAGAAATGGTTGAAGGTTTTAGTTCGACGAAGCGTGACAACAACGGACAAGTGGCTTTACTATTAAAATTATACCGGAAGTGTAGTGTATAATGAGACGTAAAGACGTCTCGGATGAATGAGTCCACCTCATAATTATGTATTAACAGTTGGTGCTCTTTCCAAATACCTCCTCATTTGTTTAACCTGTATTTTGAATATGTGAATTACAGCGTATTTTATGAAACATTTAGCAGTTTTTTCATTTAATTATAATATATAAAATAAGTCACAATTACTTATCTCATATATCTGCCAAACTACACAGCAGTTTATAGTAGATGTAAAAATAATTATTATGTAAATAAATGTTAACCATATATTTCTTTTAAAGTACAAGTAAGAAGAAAACAAACTTATGAAGAAAAAAGTGAATGGTTTACAATAAATATTGGAACAAGTTACTACTTCGAGCCACTCACCTTCGTGATTTTGAGTTCTATAGCCAGCTTTTTGATATTTTGCTTTTTTGGAAGTAAGCCCCAAAGAATTCCTATATATTATCAACGAAACGTTAAATAGTTTAATAGCTTTCGTACATACAGAAAAGTAACTAAACAGTACGCCAGTTATCTAGTACTGTGCTTACTTTTAAACGGGTTACGACGAGACGGGTGCTGTGTAAACTATTACATACAATATTTATTATACTAGTGTATCATCTTAGAGAAGTCCACCGTATGTCACAGATTTTGCTTTAGAAACGAATAAAACGTTGGAAAAATTATAGTTGAATTTGATTTTAACATGAACGGAGGTATCCATTACTCACCTTTTAAGACATCCTAGATGAGACGGAGTAGCTCTGTTCTTTTTGGCCATGACAATGTTAATTTATAATGTAATATAATTTATATATAACGTTAAGGATACAACGGGTTAGATCGATTAGATCATTATGCGGATGAATCTAACATTCATTTAGTCACGTCCGACGTCATTGAACTATGCGAATGAATATCGTCTGCTACATTTCAGTATGTAACTGCACTTTGTATATATGTCATTGTATTCATTCGCAATTTTTATTTATCTTGGCCATTTTTAAATTACGAGGATGCTTCAGATTTTTTGTTGTGAATGTAATATGTGATAAATGAGTAACAGATTTTTTTTTTTAATAAATATGGATTGGATCAATTTCACAAGACTCCATTTGAATGAAAAATAAAAATAAATGATGTCGAAATATTTGTCCCCTACTGTGTTTTCAAATTGGATAGCCGTATTTATTATTAAGTTAAATATAAATATTATTATTACACTACACGCCTTTTCATATTGAAAAATCTTGTCCATGCAAAGATCTTGCTTTTAGTAATAAGGCCGCCTACTGTGCCTTAACGTAATTGTCTCTGAAATTGTATGTTGAATTTATAATTGTTCGCAATGAAGAATATTCTAATAATATTCTATTATTATTTAATTCTAAAGAATAATATTTGATAAAGACATAAACAGCTTTTTATAACTTTGAAACTTAACCTTTTTCACAAACACAATAATTGAAGGACACATGCACCCAGATAATAACAAACTATTTTACCTCTGTGGAGGTACATATACGGACAAGACCGTGACAACCCATTCGCGTCTCCACTGAGACATGTCATCTGATGATTCAATTAATAATTCATTTCAATTAATTCTTGGTTATTGAACATAATATATTGAATAAAATTTGAATTATTCTGCACTGCATAATTTTTCTTTTTTAATCATGAAACTGTAATGGAACCACAATAAAAGTTTTATTAATTTTTTTGTGACATTTGTATGAATTATTAGATTAGACATTGTTATTTTCTATGTAAAATATTATATTAATATTAAATATGGTCTTTTATATTTTTTTGAAAATATTAATTAATTAAACTAAACTTATTGATGTATTTTATTGGTGGACACTTTATTGGTGTATGTATTTTATTTATTTTAATATTTTATTAATAATGTTGATTGTTTACTTGTCAAATAAAGTACATAAATAATTCTGTAATAACGTAAACAAATTAATGACTTCAAACTGCTAACAAGTTAAATTCAATAAAATCACAACAAAACAAAACTCGCTTAACGAGCTTCTGAAAGTCGGCCAAAGTACAGTTAGTATCACAAATGCGAAGACGATATTACACTCTACAAAAGCTATTAATAGAAAACGTTGTATCATGAAAAATATACGTGATTAAAATGTTATTTTGCGCCTAAGTTAATCATTTTTGATTGGATGGTTACTAAATATTTATTACACCAATTTTGACTAAATATTAAATTTATATATTTTATATATTGTTATTCAATTAAAGTTTTTTTTAATAAAATAAAAATTTCTAAAAATTTTGAGCTATAAAAGCACTTAATAATTAAATTGTGTTCCTAGTTTAATTATAATCCTAAGTCCGCTTTCTGCGAATCATAATTGCATACGATAAAATTACATATTTTTTATTATACAATTATCAGTAATAGGTGAGACAAATGAGATTTCTAGTGGAGACTAAGTTTTGCAATGTCCAGCAACAGTGTGGAGCGACGACCTGCAATGTAGCTGAAAATTGGACACAGTAGCAAGCTTAAGACGTACAGCCGTCTCCTATCTGGGCATAGGCCTAACAGTGGATTTCAATGATGATAAAATCAAACAATTGAGAAACAATTTCTTACATTCTCTCTCATTTTTATAGAGTACTTCAATTCAATCATCTGATACATGTGTAGTATTCAGTGGGAACTTTTATACTTGACCATTATGCATATCGGACTGAGCAGGCTCCTGAGTCAATGACCCCACAAGACTTGCAACTTAACTACCGATCAAATTACTCGAGATGTCGTGCATGCGACTGTACTAAATAATTAATAGTGTTTTTGTTTCAACTTTAAATAAAGTTACTAAACAAAAATCATAACATGTTTTGACGTAAAAATATTTCAGTGATGAAATAAGATTTAAACAAAGAAAGTAATATTTCATATTATTAAATAAAATTATTATTCGGTACAGAGATGATATTATGATTAATATTTATATATTAATATAATTTTTAAACATAATATTAGGATTAATAAAAATCACACGCATTTTCATTAATTCATGTGTATTTTTTTATTATCTGAGGTGAGGTGTGTTATCTATACTACTATTATAAAGAGGAAAGATTTGATTGTATGTTTGTTTGTTTGTTTGTTTGTTTGTTTGCTTTGAATAGGCTCCGAAACTACTGACCCGATTTAAAAAATTCTTTCATTGTTGGGAAGCTACACTATCCCCGGGTGACATAGGCTATATTATATTTTCAAAAAAATTAGGGATCCTTACTAAAACTCCAATAATGTAACCCAAAGTGTAAAAAAATTACCTAAAATATTATTTAAATCGCGTGCGTTGCGAAAACTATTGATGATAGAATAAAATAATGTACTACAACTTTGCAGAACACATCATTATTTACAAAAAGTGTCGCGACAGCATATGTCTAACTATTATAGTTATGCCACAATAAGTGTTCTTTTATTTTAAAAATTTAATTGAAATGCCGCCCCTAGATAAGACTCTTTATTTGGATCTTGGTATTAATCCTTATCAAAATAAATTACTTCATATTCAGAACTGTTTCAATACCTTTATATAACTTTTTGAATTATTCAATTCGGATATTCCATTCGAAAGATATCACGAGTTTAAAAATGTAAGTATTAGAAAAATGTTGCGTGGTAGCCGCTCACCCTGTTCGGCTAGCTAGGCAGCACCTTATGCAATGTAGGCGTGCGTCACTGGGGTTTTTACTAAAATTAGAATACTTATTAAAAAATAACGAAAAATAAATAAAAAGTAATAGCAAAAAAATCATTAAAATAAAAGCTCATAGAAATAATAATATTCAAACTTTCTTTATAATTTTATTTTTTTAGTAACCTGACGAAAATAGAAGGGTTTGCCTCTGTCCGAGGAGTGCACGGGTGTGCGTACCCGAGGTGCCCGAGCATCCGTCGCTTCACTCCCCTCTCCGTTCGAGGCGACAGAGTCCTACCTTTCTTTCCGTCTACCTCTTACATCCTTTCCAACTTAGCTCTCTGTTCGTGGCGTGGTCCCCGGTGGGATGATTGCGAATACTGATTGGGGTCCCGGGTTCTACCCTGGGACCTGATTTGGTAGTCGAAACCATGCCTATTTCGACTGCGCCTGCACAGAGTGTTCCCGGGGCGGGAATTGCATCCTCGCTGTCGGTTGGTCTTGCTGGGCCGGCTACGACGTCAGGCGACTCTGCTTTTTCTGGAGTGTCGTCTGGTAGTCGTACCCACGCCTGACTAGCACGCGACGGGGATGCGAGTCCCGTCCGGAATTGGCCGCGGACCTGTCACTCCCGGCCCTGGTTCTGTCCATGGTCGGGGACGATCCTGGATGGACGGCCGTCGCCTCCTTTTGCGAGGCAGTAGTGTCTGCAAGGGAGGCGGCGGAACGGGAGCGGGAGTCCGCCACCGCACTCCCCTCCCGCCAACGTAGGCCGCGTCGTCGGCGCCGGAGGATGGGCAACGATCTCCGGCCGCCGTAGAAAACGGCCGCGGGCGGCCCCTCGGGGGAGGATCCGCCGCCCGCACTATTGCCGCGAGGGAGAAGGCCGCGTGCTGTTCCACAGCCCCCCTCAACTCCTAGAGTTGTTACAAGAGAGCGCCGGGGGGACGAAACCCTGACCCCCTGGCGCCAGCACTTTAGAAGGGGCCCGCTTTAAGACAAAGCGTGGGCCGGCGCCGGCCCGGGCCACGAGATCGGCAGGCCATATATCCGTGGGCCCGGGCGTAGACGATAGGAGAACAGCGGGGTTTTTTAGTGGGTCGAACATCTTTTCCGGAGTCCCTTATATCCCTCGGTCCCCCCGGGCCGGGATAACCCGTCAAGAGAGGTTTTTCCCCGAGACCGAAAAAAAATAGAAGGGTTTAATTTTTTATTTTTTATTAAATACCCGTGCGAAGCTGGGACGGGCTGCTAGTTTAATTATATTGTTTATTCGCAAGAAATAATAAATCAAAGTCTTATGCATATTAAAAACGACATTTTGAGAGAATTTTTTTATACATATCAAAATATTAGAATAAAATATGAGACATTGAAGAATGTTTTTTTTTAATTTATTTATTTAAAGTCGCTTTTTAACAACTCTGGTCATTAGCGACCACGTTTGTGTATGTATACACAGTGTAAAATTAATAACAATACATTGATCCTTATGAATTTATAATTCGATCAAATTTTTATTACTAATGATGAAATCAAAATTTATTGTTTTTATTTATTCTATATTTATATATTTATTTTATCCGTATTTAGTCCTTTCATATTTTTTAATTTCGTTGGATATAAGATTTTTTTGCTATTGCTACCTTATTTTTATTTTATTTATAAATTGCATGAATCCTTTTCTATATTCAAAGCTCTAATCAATATCAAGAACCGTTAATTAGTCTTGTTCGTTGTTTCTATTTAAATCACATCTGTTTCTTTTGAGCAGGTGGCAAGTTCATTGACCTTACAGGACATTTATGCCCCTGTATGCCTTACAGACGCTAAAGAAGATAAAAAGTTGGAATGTATAGTTGGAAGCTTTATATAAATATCTTACCCCTTGACGTGGGACATAATCATACGATGTACTTATGAATAATAGGATAATAATATAAGTATCCAAAGAGTTTCACTATTAGACTCATGTGTCATTTTAAGTAGTATATAATAATCTGTCAATGATTGGAGCTGATACACGTTGCGGCAAGCATCCGTAAACTCGGTGTATACTCCCGATGTTTTTTTTTCACTAGTAGTACGTGGCTTTGTCATATTTTCACAAAGCAAGTAGAAACCGCGTAATCTGGAGACTATTGGTTTCATTTTTATTCTGTATGTAGGTACTCGTATGTCGCAAACGCCACAAATTCCGTTCTCTTGCTTTTTTCATCCAGCCCTGGCGGGCAACCTTGCGCAGGGGTCATTGGTCCACCGGGCAAGATGACATCCTACGCTACGTTTGTCTAGACGCAGTCTCCACTCCAGGACACGTTTGCTCCAACGGCCATCGGTCCTGGACTAAACGTGACTGGCCCACCACTTCAGCTTGCATATTTTGTGACCTATGTCTGTCACATTGGTTTTACGGATTTCTTCACCCAACATAGCTTGCTGAGTGACTTGAAGTTTGTGAACCAGTCCCACCGTCAGTGTTCACGTCTCGGTTCCGTAGTAGGACATATTGCCTGAAGACTTTTGTCTTCAAGCACTAAGGAACGGTCAACGAGATTGCATGATTTATAGCGAAGGAAAATATTATAAGGAAAACTGAACAAATTATATTACCTAACTTAAAAGGTGGTGAATATACAATAATTTAAAACATTTAACATTTAATAGGATTCCGTTTCACTTATTCTAAACTAAGCCCTAAATATATCTTGATTTTTTACTATATGTCATCAAATATTTATTCTCTCAGACCACACCCAATTTAACATTTCTTCCTCATTACCCAATAAAGCGTTACAAAACAGTTTCGGTAATACAAAATACAATGAACCAATAGGTGTGGTCAATACCGAAAAATTTCGACAATGATACGCGTAATCGACTGGGAATGGTGAAATTTTGTATAGAAGTATTAAGAGCGATTTATAAATAGCTATAGATAATAAAACATGTATCTTTTTATCATTTATTAACCTCTTTTATCGATGTTTTTCGTAAAAAAAACTCCTTTTTATCAAACGTCGATAGAACAATATTTCCCTTGCAGCTATGTTCACACAAAATATAATCACATAAAATAGTTTAGAAGTAAATCATAAGCATTATGAATATTTTTATATTAAAACAAAATACAAAAACACATCTTAATTTCTGCCCTTGGTAAACTCGATGTCCCTCTAAAACTGGTTTCCTAAAGTCTGACGCCATTAAATTCTCGTTGAGACGTGCAAAATATCACACGCAAGTTATAAACATTTTTTTTCTCTTAACATGTTCAAAACATACGTATTTAGTTTGTAAATTTCATCGATAATTGAATAATTCCAGAATTGTCAACGTTTTAAAGATGTACAAATATAAATAATATATGATAGAATAAAATACGTTTTACAGCAGAGGTTGGCAGATAGGCAAATATCCCATTTGATAGTAGGTGGTCACCTTCGCCTATACGTTTGCTATACTAGAGTCATTGTCAACGCGCTGGTAGCCTGGAAAAGAAACTGGAACCTGTGTACTAGTACCGGAACACAACATAAGGTTATGATTGCGACATGTTTTAAAACCAGGGGCGATTGCCCGTCAATCGGACTTGGAGCCCTATATAATTTATGTAGTTTGTAATCCAAAATAAACCATAAGATATATTCCAAAAATTCTGCCCAGTCACTATTCCACGCGGACAGAGTCGCGGGCACAGCTAGTATATAATATAAACAGTCATTACGGGAACGTAAGCCGTGAGCTTCGCAGGTATTTCGACGTGTGTTGGCCGTTACGAAAAAGAGTTTGTCCAAATAATACATATTATTTGCAATATTTCACTTTTTAGCTGTTATCTATGCTATTGCCTGAAATGCCAAAGATTACGGATGATTAGAAGAAAGAGTAAAAAACCTAACGCTGGGCAGTGCAAACTGAGTTGAACATTTAAAATATTTGTGTTTTTCTTTCTATTTACCTTCACGTACGTATCATCTTAAGGTTTCGCTGTTGCACAGTACAATAGGACGAAGCTACCGCGCCTTTTGCGTTGGTAACCTTCCGGGACACTTTCATTTCCTGTACAAATATAGACAGCTTGTAGTTTAACTCCCCCCACTTCGAAGGTAAAACTAAACGCTGTCCTAATTTAGGACAGCCTCTGAACTTCAGGGAACTTTTGTATCTGTCAGCAAAGTCAGGTCAGGTCTAGGTGTTTGGGCGAATCTAAATACATCCCACAGGTGGGCTTGGGCCCATGCAGGTTTCCTCGCGAAATTTTTCTCTATTGTTGCAAGAATGCCTATGCGGTAATTGCTATCGTTGGCTTTGAAATAGGGACTTAGAGGTCCTAACCTAGAGGTTAGTTTCCACTTGGCTATCACGCGTACCTACGCCCGGCAACTTAATCTAAATGTATGTATATACATTTACTATCTATTCTATTTACATATATAATACTATCAGATGTACTCCTAAGGAAATATCATCCGTGTGAAGTTGGCTACAACTGTCAAAGACAACATTCAAAATTATCACTGGCTGATATTTAAAACAACCAAAGAGAATCACTTCTAGAGTGTGAAGTGGGAACGAGTGAGGGACGGGCCGACCGCTTCTATATAATGCGCCGCAAGTAGGTGCCAGCCCTCTTGAGCCGGAGTCCCCCAGGGCTCGGCTCTGTCCCCCCTACTTTTCACGCTGTACACCAGCGACATGCCCCGTACCCCACAGGTACATCTCGCCTTATACGCAGATGATACCGTCCTCTTCACATCCGATATCAATCAATATCGGATCTGCAGTCGTCTCAACACGGCGGTTGAGACGCTGGGCAACTGGTTCCGCACTTGGCGGATCGAGTTGAATCCGGACAAGAGCGCAGCAATCATGTTCGCTCGCGGCCCCCGCACTCAAAATGAGAGTCGGCCGACTCGCACGAGTCGGCACTCTCTCTTCCCCATAAAGCTATTTGACCGCGTCATCCCTTGGGTTGATGAGGTCAAATATCTGGGAGTCACTCTTGATAGAGGCCTGTACTTCAGCAAACACATCAGGACGGTAAGGAACAGAGCACACTTTGTGCTCGGTCGCCTCTACCCAATGATATGCGGGAAGAGTAAGATGTCCCTTAGGAATAAGGTGACACTTTAAAAAACCTGCATCCGACCGATCATGACGTACTCGAGCGTAGTCTTCGCCCATGCCGGCAAATGCTACATCAGTTCGATGCAGCGGCTGCAGAATAAGTTCTTGCGCATGGCAGTCCAAGCGCCACGTTACATACGCAACGCGGACCTACACCGCGACCTGGAGCTCCTTCCCGTGAAGGAGTACATGGTTTCCCTTTCGCGATCCTTCTTCGGCCTCGCTCCCCACCATCCCAATCCACTGGTGGTGGAGACGGTCAACTATACGCCCAACCGCCGAGCACCCCACGCACGTCGCCGCCCGCGTAACGTGCTCACGGATAGACGCGACCCCATCTCTAGGACGCTGAAGCGAATGCTCTCGCGGACGCTATCCCCCCCAGTCCGGCATGGACCAGCCCGACGAAACAGGTTTAGGGATGCCTTCCGCCCCCCATAGCATGTAGACGTACACAACCCACACAGTACATAAATACACGTAGAATAGATGTGTTGCGGGGGAGTTTCTTTCGCCGTTTCTTCTCTCCCAGCTAGAAGCACTCCGAAACGGTAGTAGTAATCTATTCTAATGAATAGGATCGGCTTCACCGGTGGAGCCGATAGTCCCCAAATAAATAGTATTCTTGCCATTCGTGGCTGTGCTCAATTGTCCCCATGCAGCGGTCAAGCCGGAAACGCACCTCACAGGAGGCGCGTGACCGAGCACGCTGCCACGGCTGATCGACCCCGCTCCCACGGGGTTGGAATGCCTTAAAGTCCGTAGTCGCTGTCGAGTCGTCTGAGACAACAACAGCCTTAGCATTAAGAAAAAAAAAAGCCAGCCCTCTTTTTCGTCCGGTCGTCATCGCGTGCGTAAGCTGTCGGTCTGCCTCTCATTTCGTTATTGTCGGTTCGATTCTTAGGCAAGGACGTGTCCTTGATAGGTCGTGCGGTATACGTCGGCCATATTTTGTTGTTAGCTTAGTCCTTAATCTATTCCATTATTGTTTTACGGTTGATCTGTTATGTACATAGTGAATTACCTGTAATCATATTTCTAATTATAAAATCGTTTGATGTGAATTATTTAGTTTTTAATTGTAATGAGAAAAATATAGAACTGAGGTTAGTCTCCCTCCAATTTGATTCTTATTTTATTAATCCTCATTTCTGGTTTCTAATAATACATATACGAAATACCACTTATCACGAGATCTCTAAAATTATATACTCGATGGACTTGAAATTTAGCATAATTACTCATTTTGTCAACACATTTTACAGAAATCTTATTCAAAATGTAATTTTCATCAATAATAACAATGTTTGTTGGGTCAGTTAATACAAAAACTAGCGTATTAAAATAGTTGACTATAAAACTAAAAAATACATAAAATTGTTAAGTGTTACAAAACGTTTCTCAGAACACGATCTAGTACGAACGCTTAAATTCAATTTAGATGATAAAAATGTTTAAACGTCTTGTTAATTTCAAATTTCATCTAGAAAGTGCAATAAAAAATTATGGTTCAAATGCAAGAAATGGCGAGAGTTGATATTTAACATGCGAGAGAATGTATGTTTCCTTGATATACAAACCTAGTTTATTGTTGGAATGAGTGAATTGTTGTCAGCCACTGACAGTGGCTGACAACAATTAGTCATGATCTGCGTATTTGAGATGGTTCATCGAGCTAAGGGTATTACGATAAAAGGGATAAAATTCTTCCCTTCACTCCGTGTTAGGGCGGAGTAAGAGTACTAACAACCCTAGCTGCGTGGTAGGGCCCCAAACCGGTCTGGATGGCAACCACCCTTGGTCTATATATATGCCGCCATTATAACCTTGTATGGTGTTCTGACATTATTGATCCGTGTTACTGTACGTCTATGGGACAGCAGTATTCGCGGTGCACCTAGCGTCGCAAACATCTATAAGAGACGGTAACTGCGCTATTAGTTGGGCTGACAACGCGTCTGCTGTGCGTTAATAAAAAAATCCAACTAACGCTACTAGAACATATAATAATATAACGCTCGAAGTTTTCCAGCGGAATGTTAGGCGAGATCTTGACGAGACCTGGTCCTCTATTAGCTTCTACTTTGAATTAGTTCTTGCCAACATATTGATGTATCTCGTTTATTGTATCTATTAACGCATTAACCAAAATTATAATTTGTCTATGTGAACATAGTGACAAATAAGAATAGGGTTACTCCAGGGATGTAAAGAATATTTTAAATATATATTTATTTACATTCAGAGGCAGCCGGGGTAAGAGACACACACCCCGGCTGGATCACATAAGAGGCAGGCTAAAGTCAACACAGCCAGCTCAGCCCAGGGTATAATAGCGATACACGTCCCCCTTGTCAACAGTAGGGGGCGTACAGGCACATTACATGGGTTTCCTACACTACCCCGCTACGAGCCTCCAAGCGATATACATAAAGCATTTCAACCTCATCAAAAAAGGTAAAATAATAGAATAACGCTGTCATCGAGATTGTGTTTTTAAATGATATGATTCTTGGAATTGTAAACTGAACGAACTTTATTTTATTAAACTAATATGTATTTAACATTTTTTGATAAATAAACTGCATCTACAGCGTGTACTTTATGATAAATGAGATCTCGTTTACATTATCTCGTATTTGCAAATACTTATGATGTTTTTCTTTGTAACATGGCTTTAATACCGGAAGATGTCAGTCCGGCATGTTTTTCCGTTGAAGCCTTGTAATCATAATTAGGCGAGTGCCCGATTATAATTGAGGAGCTTGGTATTTTTTTATATTGCTGAGGAATAAATAGCAGACGCGCTGTGAGCCTACCTAATAGTTACCGTCTCCTATAGTTGTTTGCGATGCGTGCACCGCGAAATGCTGTTGTCTCATAAGGGTACAGGAACTCGGGTCACTAATGCCGGAAAACAACAAGGTTATTATGGTGACATACTTTAGACCAAGGGTGGTTGCTATCAAGACGAGTTTGGGGGCCTACTATGTAGCTAGGTTTTTTTCGCCTTTTACGACAGGCCGACCCCAGCCGCAGGGGTTAGGTTAATTATTCTTACTCCGCCCCTACACAGAGAAAATTGAAATTAAACAATGGAATTTATTATTTTGAACGAATTTATTTTCTTTGCAGTAAAACGTCTATTAAAAAACATTAATATTATCGGCCGATAAAAAATATTAAACACCGGTTCTTCTTCCCACAGTAAAGTGTTTGGGAAGTTTTGGAGCCTCGAGCTAGCACTCTTTAGTCCGGCGTAAACTTAGGGGACAACGATGCCCCAGTGACGTGGTTTGAGCTGCGTGAGCACACCTCCATGTTTGGCTTGGGTTTTACCGCTGCTCTAAGTTGGTCTAATCTCGGCTATCGTCGGCCGTCAGTGGATTGTGTTGGCTTACTGTGGCTTGGTGATTTCGCGGTTTCAGTTGCTCATCTCCTAGGTCCAATGAGTGTACTATTAAGTCCTGGGGGTTGGTAGCTAAATACCGCGGTGATCCGGTGGCCAGGCGTGCAGATAGGCGATGCCGTGGAAGTGTATGTGAGAAAAACATTAATATATCATTTATATATTTTCAGTTCATTTTATGTCCTTTGTTGAAAACGTCTCTTGAAAATATACTATTATAATCGGTAGTTTTAAATATTTTGTCGATAATAATAAGAAATAAACTATAACAGATTATAAGTTGCCCATCAATATATCACTTTCATATTAATTTAATGTTTTTCTTGAGACTCGCTCTTGGCACCACAACGCTCTGACCTTCTGCTTTCTTTTATCGACACATTTCTTTTAACAATGAATTAATCTTAATTTTTCTCTAATAAACTATATATTATTATCATTTGATAAATCTATCTTTGTATGGTAATAATAACATGCATGCATACAGGAGGGAAGTACATACAAAAAGATGAAAAGACTTTTTCGAGTTCGAAGCCCATGTGGCATACCGATACATCAGGTAAGCCATACTCAAGCAATGACGCCATCACCATCGTTGAAATTAACAAAAAACTCGTTGTGTTAGCACTAAACATGTTGATGAACTCATCATCGATTGTGCGCGTGCGCAGTTTCCCGTGTATCCGCAATGTTTTATTGGTATGCCAGGTTCATAAATTAACGTATTAAATTCTATTTAACTGAAATGTATTTGGATATTCTCAGGTTACTGCATGTTTTTTCAAATAAAATTAAATCAAAATTATTTATTTCCATATAAAATCTTACAGATCACATATTGAATGTCAAAAATTTACTAGCGAATATATTTTCAGTCTTAATTTTATGTCTTTTTTTATTTTTCACAAATTTAATTACATAATTGAAATGAAGTTGGATGATATCAGCAACTTCTTTTAAGGTTTGATTCTGGTTACTTTTGGGGGATATTTGCCTCAATCCATTATTTATTTATTTTACAACATAAATAAATTTACGGATATACTATAAATAACAGAAATTTCTCTAATCCAGTTCTCAGTTCTTTAATACCCGATCAGTCGAAAGTTTCCAAGAACGCCCACGGCCGATGCGTTGGCAAATATCAGTTAATCTTCATATAAAATTATTCAAATCGAGTCGTTTACGCCACTTTCCAAGAAATTATTTGTGGAATTTTATATATCAATATAAATATGTAAATTATATATAATTCCGGTGCATCCTTAGCTTTCCTGTCAAACAGTTATGCCTTTATATTTATTTTATTGATTTATTTATATGACAAACAGGAGTTTATTATTATCACGTTCAGAATTATGTGATAACGTGTAACGCACTAATTTTTTTACAAACACAGAAATGATGTCAATTTTACGTATATTAGTGTATGGAATACATTATAATTTCTAGATTTCTTAGCAAACGTACTCATGAACTAATCCCACCTCTTGGTGACCATCTGTAAGTATATGAAAAGACCGTCACCTAGTTTTAATTTCATAATTCATGAATACGGTTTTCAACCAGCTTTTTACAAATGTGGTAGAAAAAAATTGGTTTATATTTTTCTTTATTAATATAGCGCTTGTCGCGTGACACTAAATTTATAGTCACACGTAAAAATTATACCCGAAACGCTGCACGCCATATTTAAATATAGTTCGAAAAAGTGCATGATTCCGTTTAGACCGTATTGACTACGTGACGAAAACCCAATTCCCACCCCTTCCTATTTTTTTTCTTAAAGCTAAGGCTGTTGTTGTCTCAGACGACTCGACAGCAACCTCTTCCTATTTGTGAACAAGAGTGTAATTTTGAAGATCTCCCTCCTCCTGAATAGATTACATAGTCGTTGCTTTATGTGTGTGTGTGTGTGTTTGTATTTTTTTACATTCTTATGTATGGAATTTGTTTTTTAATAAAAACTATTATTATAAGGCAATCTGCGAAGCCATTGAATCAGCTATATCGTAAACAATTTTTTTACTTGATAATTGTTTTCTTACATAATTATCGCGAATACCTGTTGTTTCTGACTTCTTCTGACGTCGACTAAAGAAAATAAATTTGACTAATTCCTAAACCTTTTCCCCGTGAGTTATGAACCTAGTTTTGCTATGCTAAAGTCAAATAAGTGGGAAACAATGGTAATTAGGGCACGTGTTTGTAGATGACCTTTGGATAAGGTTGTAAATGCAATTAAATAATTATCACAATTACACAATAAAGTACCTGACGAATAGACATCACGAATGGCATTCATGTACTGACACAGTTAAATCTTTTTTATTATTTATTTTATTTATGGCGATGGCTTTTTCTAATTTTGTGATTTATATGAGTGTGGTTTTGGGTTCGATTTGAAAATAGTTTTTTGTAGTATGGATGTATATATGGCACTGCATATAGATACAAGATTTGCAAATATGTAAGGTTAATGTTATAAAAATTGTGATTAACAAATTAAAATATTCTCAGTGTTATTTCATTTCTATATATTTTTAAGTTATCATTTTATTTAGTTAAATTTTATTTGTTTCAGTAAAACGGAGTGCTGAAGAGTAGCTGAAGCTTCGAGAATAATCTAAATGAACGCGTTTAAAATCCAAAACAGTTTTAATGGTGAATAGAAGCTAAGAAAACTTAAGAACTAAACTTAATAAACTTCAAATTCTACTTTCCGTGTGGATTTTTCTTAAAGTAATTCATAATTTTTATCTCAATATTTAAATTTAAAATTTTTATTGTTATACTAGCTGTGCCCGCGACTCCGTCCGCGTGGAATAGTGACTTTGGACAGCATTTTGTGGATATATCTTATGGTTTATTTTGGATTACAAACCCTATAAACCGTAAAATATAAATAAATGAAATATACAAACTGCGTTCGAACCTAGAAAGTCCAGTCTAAGCAGAACCCTATTTTATATGATTGATATAAATCTGAGGTCAACTTAAATTGGATTATAATTTCCAATACTTATGATTTTTAACAAAATCTATTTTTTTTCTAAAATAAAAGTAGCTTAAGTTACTCCTTGTTACATCAGCTATCTGCCAGTGAAAGTCCCGTCAAAATCGGTCCAGCCGTTTCAGAGATTAGCCGGAACAAACAGACAGACAGACAGACAGACAAAAATTGTAAAAAATGTTGTTTTGGTGTATGTACCATATACACTTAGTAAAAAGCGATTATTTTAATATTACAAACAGACCCTCCAATTTTATTTATTTGTATAGAATGTATAGAATATAGAATGTATAGATTATTTCAGTTCAAATTACAAATAGTATTTCTTAACGAAGGTGTCAAGCAAGTTAGTAAAGATCGCCCTCTTCTTATGACTACTTTGCATTTAAACCGACCTTTAGCTATAAATAAATTCTCGAAGGATACTGTTTCTTTACAATATTAATATTATATTTTATATAGGCTATATTTTTTAAAATCCATCTGATTATCTTGCGTAGAAAATAATATAATTATGTATAAAATTTAAGGAGAAAACATTTTATTTCTTGAACAGGTGTTATTTATCTTATTCGGAACAAACATATATATGCTGCTTTTAATATTGATATAGATAAAACTAAGATTTTTCGGAGTCGATTAGCGAATTTTTCTTTTTATCATTCCGGATACATTTTTGGAGGAGCGGAGCTACATGGTGTCTCTCAAGTCCCTAACTAATATCAAGAATTGAATCCAATTTCAAAAATTGATTTTGTGTTATCTTTAATATATTGCTTAGGCTGGTTTAGCAGACGAATTTGTGGCATTCATGTCTGTCCTATTTTGGACCACATGTTCATTTCAATAGACAGATACCATTAAGACCGTTCCTTTAAGTTGTGCTTGCGAAACGCGTTGAAATCTTTACTGAGAAACTACTATATTGACGATAAATAAATAGAAATTCTTCTTGTTTGCAGTTCTTGTCAATAAAATATAGGGCGCTTTCATTAATGCGGTATAATGTTTAGTAAGTGTAGGTCACATAGTCCCAGCCATAATGATACCCCGACACGTGTCTAGGAAATAGTAAAATACAACAGATATATTTCCTGAACTTCCCGAATTCATTGATGTCCTGACAATAAGGGAAGACATTTTTTTTCTTGTGCCTTTATGATAAATAAAAAAAGTAGTTAGTAGTAGTTTTCTACGTGGTAGGGCCTCAAGCCTGTCTGGATGGCGACCACCTTTGGTCTTAAGTATGCCGCCATAATAACCTTGTGTTGTGTTCCGGCATTAGTGACCCAAGTTCCTGTATGTCTTATGGGACACTGTCTTATGGGACAGCAGCGTGTTCGCGATGTCACTGGTGTTGCTAATACCTATAGGCGACGGTAACTGCTAAATTCTAAGCGGGCTGTCAGCCTGTCTGCTGTCCTACGCAATAAATAAAAAAAAGTTATCAAGAAGCATCAATGCAAAGAGTGTACTAAAATTACGTTTTATACTGTATTCAACTTATAATTCAGATGCAACTATCTATCTATACAGCGGTATTTTTATCACTATTCTCTTATTCAACTCCATGGGTGTCTCACTGGCTCATTAATATTCACGTATATCCCTCGTATATCACTGGCACTCGCTTGTAACTTTTATGTCTAGACGGTGACATCTTGATAACTTGTCACAGACAAAAGAGATAGCGTAGGCATGCATACCTGACATCAAATGTATACCTGAGACCAAATCGTATACACTAAAATATAATTTAATTTTTAATATTTCAATTACTAATTTGTGGGTTAGTTTAGATAGTTTATAGTTTAACTTAGAATATGTTTACTACTCAAAAGTAACTAGTTACCATCGTCTATGAATGTTTACGACGCCTTAGACACTTCTAACACGCTGCCATTCGCCCCGTAGCGGAATTTGAACCTCATTCACGTATGCCTGAACACAATACAATGTTATTGTGGTGGCATATTTGGATAACAGTGGTGGCTATCATCCAGATGGGTTTAGAGTTCTACTACTCAACCAGGGTTGTTTTGTCGCCTTTAACAAATCGCCTCTACATGGTTTATAATCTGGTTTCTTTAAGATTATACAGATTATAGAAAATAAACTATACCTGCGCACTTAAGTTGAAAAACTGGTTTAAGCTTTATTCATAGCAAATAACATGTAAATAAATAAATTAACCTATATGTGTAAAAATGTTGACACCTATTTTCAAGTTGAAATCACCTATCTCTTACCAACCAAACAGGTTTGGTTGATTGATCAATTTTCAGAATATAGTGGAAGACCCTGCTTAGAAGTGCTTGAACCCTGCTTGAAAAAGAAGAATGTTCCTTTATGCCTTATTACCAAAAATCTCCATCCATTATTCTCTTTTAGCTGTGATTGAAATGTACGCGCCATTCATCTCTTTCTTAAACTAAAGAGAGAAATAGAAAGTGAACCTCGGCACCGAAGCGGAAGATTCAACGCTTAAACGATGATGACCAAGACGTTATCATACAGTATGAAGCTACTATATTTATATCGTTCTAAACATTTTGTTGTCACATGTCATTCTGCTGTTTTCATTAATGTCCATACCATGCACGTCAATATCTATGACTATTACTACGAGTATATTATATTTTACAAGAAAAGTAAATTTTACTATATGACATTAATGAAAAACAGAGCCTGGCTTTCTCAGTGAAAGCTTGGAAACAGGGATGAAACTAATGAAAAAAGATTGCCTAGCATTATTTATTTAATAGGAGTGTTCATGTTCTAATGATAAACAGGTGTTGAAATTAGATTTCCTGTGTTAATGACAGCCCTAGCGCAACCTTTCTTTATTTCCCGTAAACAGCGACAGGTGGTCTACTTCAATAGTATTGCTAGAATATATCAATAAATAAAAGTCTTGTTTAACCGGTAATAGAAAGAAAACAAAAATTATTATATAAAGCAAAATGAGCGCCAATTTTAATTTTGCGTCGTTTTAGACGACGAGAATTTTAATTTTCTCGCCAATAGAAACAAATAATGGGCAATAATTTTACAAATTGCAACCATGACAATGAACTGTTGTAATTAATTAGTAGATCTCAAGAAATTACGATAAGCATCGTAACAACTTTATGTAAGGCAATATACGTGGGAGAATAACAAAAAAAAAAGAAAACAATTGTTGTATTAATTTAGTAGAAAAACTCTTACCTCAAGACGTGAGAAAATAATCCTTTGCACAAAATGTCTCGCACACAATTTCAATGTCACATCACGAACGGTACACACTACATGCAAAAAAAGTGGTCGCGAAAAAGAAATCAAATCGAACGTGATTGGCCGGTCGGCTGGAACGGACCGATAATTCAAATTAACCAATGGCGAGGCTGCGCACACGCGTGCACTATCGACGTGCTCTCGACGCGGACTGAGGTAGTTTCTCAAAACACTCGAGCCTTCTCCATTCACATTAAGTTAATATCATTTAAATCCTACAATTGCTAACTCTATAACATCGAGACAACGTTTAAATTCATATAAACAAAATTGTTGTTTATGACATTTTTAATTAAGCAATGCCACCTTGGTCGCCTTCACATGCGCACGAGTACTTTTTGCAATGTTTTAAATTTCTTCGTTTATTTTGAATAAGTTTTGAGTGGTCTAAAATGTTAATTTTTCGCAACGAGTGTTAAGAAATTTATTAATTCTGGTTTCACTTTACATATCTGACATTATATCTCTATGTTGTATGCAATATAGTCTTGTAAGATTTTATACAATTTTTCTAAGTTATAAAAATTTTATATAGGCATAAAGATAATAATAGAAAACAATTTATATGTGGCAATCATATTTTTCCTTTTTTTCAACTAAATATAACACGAAATTATATTTACTTTTATTTAAGAGTAGGTTACATTATTATTTAAATAATAAAATAGAAAAATTGTCTTATTTATTGTAGCAAACACTATAATTGAATACTAATGTGCTGTTATAATAATTAAATAATAATTAATTGTTAATTATAGTCGTAGTGGCTTGTATGGATGCATAACAATAGAGCTATTTCATTACTTGGGCTTGTAATAAATATGCTACTTTTATTAAGGAAGTGGTTCATGCGATATTGACAAAGCAGTTATGTTTTTTGCGCTCATAAGAAAATAAATATCAAATAATCATATATTATCAATTCATAAATACAATTTTTAAATAAAGTGTTATAAATATTGACTTTGGATTTTATTAAAAGTACTTACTTTCAGTATAATTATGGGAATAATTTGATGATTATTGGTTTTCTAAATGCGCCTCTGATATTGCCCCTAATTGCGATTGTTAGCATTGATGGAAGGGTTGTAAAATTTGGCGCTATATGGGATTAGGCAGCTTGAATCATCTCCAATCAACATTTATGACGTATTAGATAATTCAAAAAACTACCAGCATAATTTATGGAACAAGTGAAAAAAATAAAGTATGTTCGTATAACAAAACTCCATGTTGTATCAAACAAATTGCGACACTAAACCGATATAAACAAACAAACACTTTTAATCTATGTGTTGGGGATTAAATGCGCAAGAAAATCTTGTCGGACAGTGTCCAGTAAAAACGTCAACCCGTACAAAGCGAAATAAAATAAATACACGAATAATGTCATCTCTTACAGCCAAATATTGTATAAATACATACATAAAAAAGTCGTATACATTTCACGCCTGATAATAATCAAATAAGAAATTCTTATCAAAATATGTAATGTGCAGCATATTATCTGAGCAAACTTCAAACCCCTGACCGCTTTAAGAAAAATAAAAAAAATCTTCAAAAGGAACCTGTTTTATAGTTCATGGAAAATTACGGTGTGGTACCATAAAAAACAATCTACGATGGCTTGTTATGATGTTTTTGGTTTATTTTTAATGGGATTTACTAATCATTTATCATCACGATTGTTATCTTTTTAGTGGTAAATTCCAGATACATCTTTCATTTAATTCATCTCACTATTTGTGGCTTGAAGTTCACTAGGTACCCAACTATTATTTAGAGCTTCAACTCTGAAAGGAAAATATTAGGATAGAGACCTCAAACTCATTGTACGAGAATATTCTTAAGTCGATCATTGTCTACAAGGTGTAAGAGATGGTACTTACACTCTGTTTTTTATATAATAATAGGGCTACTCTTCTTTAATTAGCGTGGCTGGATTCATATATTTTTAATATTTACCAGTTATTTTTTCGGTAGCTATTCTTTGCCATGCAGCGATGTTTTCCTGTTTTCATCTTTATCTTTTAGTATTTTGTTTGGATTTTTACTATGTTGATCAATCAATTTTTATGACAAGTATGAACTAAATTTGGACAACTTTTCTGTTTTGCAATGGGTGTATTAATATGCGCGGTAATAAAAAATGTCTAAAAGGTACAAGTTATAGAGAAATTGAATCTGGGCTATATTAGTTTAAATACAATACAATTTGTTAATCACCTATTCGAGTATGTAGTCAGGTCATAAGTATTGTCACACAGTAAAAACTTTTCTTTTAGAATGCTGGCCACAAAAAAGTTTATTGAATTCGAATTTCGAATTGTTCATGAAAATAAAAATGTATAACTTTTAGAATTTTACTCATTTTTAAATATGGAGTGGACGCTTAAAGAAGACCGTGTTGCAGTTATTGCGTTGCATCGTTGCGGTTACGCGCCAATTCAAATTTTTAACATACTGAAAAATTTGAATATTACCAAAAGATTCGTTTATCGTACCATCAAACGATACAATGAAGACTCTAGTGTAGATGACAGGTCAAGAAGTGGTCGCCCTCGGTCTGTTAGGACTCCAGCAGTGATAAAAGCTGTGAAGGCACGAATTCAAAGAAATCCCAAACGTAAGCAGAAACTGTTGGCCCTTCAGATGGGGTTAAGCAGAACCACGGTGAAAAGGGTGTTAAATGAAGACTTAGAGCTTCGGGCATATCGAAGAAAAACAGGACATCGTTTGAATGCTCGTCTAATGGACCTGAGACTGAAGAGATGCCGCGCTTTGTTGAAGCGGTACGCGGGAAAAAAATATCGGGAAATTCTTTTTTCGGATGAAAAAATGTTTACCGTAGAAGAGAGCTACAACAAACAAAATGATAAGGTGTACGCACACAGTAGTGAAGAAGCGAGCAACCGTATTCCGCGTGTCCAACGAGGTCATTTTCCATCCTCGCTCATGGTATGGTTGGGAGTTTCTTATTGGGGCTTAACAGAGGTACATTTTTGTGAGAAAGGTGTAAAAACGAATGCTGTAGTGTATCAAAATACAGTCCTGACGAACCTTGTGGAACCTGTTTCTCATACCATGTTCAATAACAGGCACTGGGTATTCCAACAAGATTCGGCGCCAGCTCATAGAGCGAAGAGCACACAAGACTGGCTGGCGGCGCGTGAAATCGACTTCATCCGGCACGAAGACTGGCCCTCCTCCAGTCCAGATTTGAATCCGTTAGATTACAAGATATGGCAACACTTGGAGGAAAAGGCGTGCTCAAAGCCTCATCCCAATTTGGAGTCACTCAAGACATCCTTGATTAAGGCAGCCGCCGATATTGACATGGACCTCGTTCGTGCTGCGATAGACAACTGGCCGCGCAGATTGAAGGCTTGTATTCAAAATCACGGAGGTCATTTTGAATAAACTTTAATGTCATAAGAATCTATGTTTTGTTAAGTTCATTTTGGTATATGAATGGTTACATAATTAATAAACTTGTTACAATTATTTTACATTAAACATGTGACAGAATTTATGACCTGACTAGGTATATAAAAAGTAGCCGATCACGCCCGCTACGCTGGGCGAAAAATAGTCAAAAGTAAAAAAACTAGAAGTGGTCGATGGAACAAATAGCTTATAATCATCTAAGAAAAATTACCCGTTGAATGGTAGCAGTCACACCCCGATATGTTCAGTAGTTTTGTTGTGATGGTGCGTCAAAAGAACTTCATTTTCCTTATATATAGATAAATATAATAATAGTAACAATCCATTACGTTCTACTGCTGAACTTTTCCTTTAAGGGAACGGCTTAGCCCCCACGCGTGTCCAAGGAGAAATGGGTAGATTACACATGTTCTCGTCATGATGATTTTCTTACAATGTTTTACAATATGCAAATTAGGCGGGACAACTACCTAATTAGTACATGCCATCATGGGATTCGAATCTGTGACCTATAGGTTAGTCTACGAGTCTACGAGTGTAATACCAGTAGGCTTTTTTTATCCGTGCAGGGGCGGAGAAAGAATACTAACCTCTGCGGCTGGGGTCGGCCTGTCGTAAAACGCGACAAAACAACCCACCCTAGCTACGTGGTAGGGCCCCAAGCCTCTCTGGATCCACCTTTGGTCTTAAGCGCACCGCCATAATAACCTTGTGTTATGTTCTGGCATTAGTGACCCAAGTTACTGTACCCTTATGGGACAGCAGCGTGTTCGCGATGCCACTGGCGTTGCAAATACCCACAGGCGACGGTAACTACTAAATTCTAAGCGGGCCGTTAGCCTGTCTGCTAAAAGCTACCAGTTATCTATAAATTAAACATTTCCATGTAAAAATATAATGATCAGGACAGTGGGGGCAATTAGAGACGTAAATTTCCTGAAAACCCCAAATTTGTACGGTATATTAAAAGAGGCAATAGTTTTAGACTTGTTGCCAGGTCTACTATTTCTCATCTCATTACTATAACATATAAAAATATACACAATACATTAATAACCAACAAATCCATTTATTAAACAAAGACTTATACCAATCTCACAATCAAGGCTAATTTTTTTTAAATTATTTAGGTTCGAGCCAAATTATTCGAATGCCAATCCTTTAAAAGAAAAAAATGGCCTTGTATGTTACTAATAGGCAGAAGTAAGCCTAATCAAGCGTACAACATTCTAAGGACTTGAAAATTATAAAACTATGTATGTGTTGACCGCGATATCCATATCTGTGATAAACGCTATTTATGGGATGGGTGATTAAAATAATATGAGCTAAAGTTATTTCACCGCTATGAATAATATCATCATTCATGTGGATTTAACGAATGTATTTTTTTCATCAAGTTTAGACGTATCTATGACATTTACATTTTAAAAGAATTATCAATCTAGAAAAGTGCGCTTGCGCACGTGTTTACATTTACTGGGGTGTATAGAAATCAATGCAGGTAAAGTCACGGGTATAATTATAATATATTAAGTGCAAGTCATCGTCAGCCGATTATTATCCTCTGCTGGATGTAGGGTTGCTTTTTCCATACTGCCCTGACCGGCAACTATGTGTAGGTCATCGGTACATCGGGCATCCCTATACTATTTATACGTTTGCCAAGACGCGGTCTCCCCTCCTGGAATCGTTTGCTCCAGCTCACATCCTCACACATCGATCATGAGACAGACGTGACCGGTCTTTTGAAGGCAACAAAAGTGCTTCAAGATGTTAGTTAAACTAATTATTATAATAGCCCATAGACGTCCCACTGCTGGGATTTGGCCTACCTCTAGAGGGAATCGACAGTATACCCACCACACTTGTCCAAGGCGAGTTGGCTGGTTAAACATACCTATAATCTCGGTACGCAGGCTTCCTCACGATGTTTACCTTCACCGTCGCGCGTCGGTACTTGGCAATTTTTTTTTAATTGCTATTGTTAGGAATATTGAATTCAAAATTATCTTATTGGCAACACTGACTAATATTTAAAACAACCAAAGAGAGTTTCCATCACCTCCGAAGTGTAACACTTCCGAAGTATAAACGACCAATAAGAATGTAATGTTTGGACAACCAATGAGAATCACTTCTGGAATATAAGCAACCAATGAGAGTCGCCTTCGGAGTGTGGACTGGAGACGAGTGAGTGACAGGCCGACCGCTTCTATATAAAGCGCTGCAAGTAGGTGCCAGGGCCCTCTATCACACATGACACGAATACACGTAGAATAGATGTGTTGCGGGGGAGTTTCTTTTGCTGTTTCTTCTCCCCCAGCTATAAGCACTCCGAAACGGTAGTAGATTAGAATAGGATCGGCTTCACCGGTGAAGTCGATAGTCCCCAAATAAATAATATTTATGCCATTCGTGGCTGTTCTCAATTGTCCCCATGCCGCGGTCGAGCCGGAAACGCACCTCACAGGAGGCGCGTGTCCGAGCACGCTGCCACGACTGATCGACCCCGCTCCCACGGGGTTGGAATGCCTTAACGCCCAGAGTCGCTATCAAGTCGTTTGAGACAACAACAGCTTTAGCTTAAAAAAAGCCAGGGCCCTCTTTTTCGTTTAGTCGTCGTCGCGTGCGGAAGCTGTTGGTCTGTTTGCCATTTTTTAAATCATCCACCACTGGTGCATAAAACTATTTATATTATACTAATTCGTTTGTTATGTTAGTTTATCACTAATTTTTCGATGTAGGTTTACAATAAAATATTCATATTATTCCGCTTTTTATACATTATTGATTTGGTAGACACTAGATGCTTTCAACAAAGAGTTGTGAAGATTGAAGACAGTTTCTGTATAAATTTTTATATTTTTTTTTGTTGCTATAGGATAGCAGATAGGCTGACATCCCGCTTAGAATTTAGCAGTTACCGTCGCTTAGGGTGTGTGCAACGCTAGTGGCGTCGCGAACACGCTGCTGTCCCATAAGGGTACAGGAACTTGGGTCACTAATGCCGGAACACAACACAAGGTTATTATGGCGGCATACTTAAGACGATCCAGACGGGCTTAAGGCCCTAGCACGTAGCTAGGGTGGGTTGTTTTGTCGCCTTTTAATGACAGGCCGACCCTGGCCGTAGGAGTTACTATTCTTTCGCCGCAATGCTATAGGCATCTATATATGCATTAGGCGTGAAAAACTGCCTAAGCGGGGCATGCCATCATGGGATTTGAACCCGGGACCTTTAGAATGATCCAAGAGATTAATACCACTGAGCTACCAGCTACCCCTAGTTAAACTAATTACAAACTAAATATTTTATCTTGTATGTAAAACGAACCCAAAGAAACCACCAAATAAGGCCACTTATGTTATTACTGAACCGGCTGGAGTAAAATTAATTATAATCTAGATAAAAATTATATAATAATGCTATCCATATCAGCTCCATAAATATTCGAGACGCGTGTGGGCGATACACTGGTTTAATGTCCGGTTAAACGGTTAATAGCCAGTTTTGAACCCGCTCATAAACGGTAAGTACTGTTAGACAAATCGACGTACACTAGTTGTGATGACAAGTATTTTGTTTAACTGAACACGCTATACCGCCGATCGATGACGACAAGACAGCGAACGTAAAGTGATTTCTGCAACAACTTTTTAAATATTTAGAATATACACCATAAAATTAATTTATAATCTTATATATAAAATTCTCGTGTCACAATGTTCGTTCCCGTACTCCTCCGAAACGGCTTGACCGATTCTCATGAAATTTTGTGAGCATATTGAGTAGGTCTGAGAATCGACCAACATCTATTTTTCATACCCCTTAGTGATAAGGGTTGTCCACCCTTAACATTTTATGGCAAAACAACGTTTGCCCGGTCAGCTAGTTTTTATGTATATGTCGTGCTGTGATGTAATTCTAGAGTGGAGACCGCGAACTGTAAGCGCAGCGTGGGACGCCCTCCTACCAGATGGACCGATGACCTGGTGAAGATCGCTGGGTCTCGTTGGATGCAGGTGGCATTGGACCGGTCGCGCTGGAAATTGATCGGAGAGGCCTATGTTCAGCAGTGCACAGCTATAGGTTGAAATGATGATGATGACCGTGCTGGGAATCACACCCAGAACCTCGTAGTGGTTGGGAACAGATAATTCTAACGTTGAGCGATGTCTTTGGTGTATCCATATGGAATATTTTAAATTTAAATATATTAGTAGATATCCATACTAATTTTTTAAATGTGGAAGTAACTCTGTCTGTCTGTTACGTTTTCACGCGTAAGCTGCGGAACCAATTTTAATGAATTCCTGTATAGGATAGATTAGACATTGGTAAAGACATTTGTAGGAGGTGACCGTAATTAAGTCTTTTTTTTATTTATGTGGTTGAATAACGTTTGCCTGGTCATCTATTATAATATACATATTGAGACAATTCACACTTAAGCATTTGTTTTGTGGATACTAGGCAACTGGTATACATAACACAAGTACTTTACTACATATATAATTTTCTTATGTAAGTAAATATTATATGGATACATAAAAACCCGTCGTTGAATTAATATTAACTTTTTCAACTAATTGAAATAGAAAATACGAGTAAAGACAGAAAAGCTAAGAAACTTTTACAAGTGTTTCATCCATCTGAATGATATTGATGAAATTTTACACATCGCTGGGCATGGGCAAATAACAGGCAAAAGTAAATCGAAAAAAATGAGAAAGGGTCGATGGAATCCAAAAAAATAAATAGCCTATAACCATTTTATGTTTTCTAGTTCAAATACTCTGTATAAAATGTATAAAATGTATATTATGTATCTATGTGTGTGTATATAATACATATGTGTGTGTATATCTACTCATAAGAGGATCAAATAATTTTTATTAGAACGACATTATCTTTTTGTGGGTCGATACTGTTTATTGTAATGTGAGGTGGGCATTGAAAACCAGCGCTTATCTCGACTCAGCATAATGCTGAATGCCAAACCTCGTTGGCTAGAAAATTGGTGTTTTAATAAAAAAAAAGGCCAGGTCAAGAGTACCCTAAACCGAAGGGCATGTATGAAGGGAATAATGAAAGTGGACGAAGCGAAACAAGTATGTAAGGATCGTAGCAAGTGGAAAGAAGTGGTCTCTGCCTACCCCTACGGGAAAGAGGCGTGATTATATGTATGTATGTATGTAATAAAATTGTACATTGTTTAATAACAATACGAGACGATAATTCGTTATTTATATTTATGTCTGTCTATTATATTGAAAATTTGTTGTCTTTTGTATATTTTATATGCGTCTCTATTTTTTTGCCACTAAAAATTTTCTTTCTTTTCTGTATGGCTTAGTTCCATTGCCTTTCTCTTCGAGAAAAACCCTACTACTACTTTATTTTCTTTCTTTCTTTCTATTGAGGCTGATGTGATCATGGTCACAGGGCTAAGCTTTGCGCCTTTTTCATCACTGTTTTTCTATAATCAGGGATGTGACAGGGATGAAAATTTAGCTACATTTATTTTTTATGCCTCTTTGGAGGTATGGAAAGGAAATTTCATGAAAGTACAAGAACGCAAAAATAGTTTTTTACCTACCATAAAAACTTTTCTTAAATACGTTGCTAGGTTGATTATTGTTATGGATGACAAAGGAAACTAGGATCATATCCAGAACATCCAGACTAAATACAAAATAAAACGACAAGATAATTTCAATCTAACCGACACGTGTCAACGGGTTTTTGGGGCTGGTATACTTAATTAGGGATGTATAATAATAAATGAATATTAATTTTTGAAGATTTCTGCACAATTTTTGTATAATATATGAAGGAATGCTAATGGATTAGTTTAGTAGTATTATAAAAATATTGTGTTCAAATACCAGCAGTCTTTTTCGATATCCTAGCGTAATCATTACTCATTAGACCTCATGTAATTAGATCTTAACTATTACAAAGTAATTCATTCGCAAATCCCCAATGGTAAATAATAGCGATCGTTCAAAATTAATGGGCTTCGTCGCGGAATGTCGTTTGGCGGCCTCTGGTGTCCGGTCACCTGTGGACTGCGTTTGCGACCATCACGAACTGGTTTCACTCATAAGGTGTGGTGCACATGAAGCGATATTGCCGCAGTATGCAGATAATAAGCGGTATAAAAGTATGGCCAAGTATTATTTTACTCGAAACGCAACAAAGGTTCGATGAGGTATTTTTTCTTCCTTAATATATATATATATATATATATATATATATATATATATATATATATATATATATATATATATATATATATATACGTTATAATATGTACACGTAAAATGAAGGAAGAGATCGTTAGAAAGTTCTCGCTGTTCCCTCAAGGTAAAGTTCGTACTATGGGGCTTAATAGGCAATTCATCTTAACCCGTACATGTAGCTTACACGTAGCTATATAACACTACGTGCTTAGTCTTAGATCTGCGTAATCGATGCTATAAATCCATGTTTTAATTGCTTTGGACCGGCAGACTGGCTGACAGCCCACTTAATAGCAGTTGCTGTCACTTATGGATGTTTGCGACGCTAGTGGCACGACGAACACGCTGCTGTCCGCGTACTCCTGTGTCAAACCGGATCACAAGGTTATTTTGAAAGCATACTTATAAACAAGGGATGGTCACCATCTAAACTTGAGGCTCTACTACGTAGCTATGGCTATTTTGACGTTTACGACAGTCCACCCTGGCTTCAGGAGTCAGTATTCTCCGCCCTTGCACAGAGAGAACGTGATTTCGAAAGAGACTATTTATTATACTATTAACATTTATTGATTAACTATGTCACATATTTAGCTATAGAAAGATATAACTATAATAAATATTTATAAACAAAAACAAATCACACGCACAATTAAAGCTTGCCATACAATACTAAAACAATATTAAACTTTTTATGGATTTTAAGCGTGCGTTTCTTTATTCACCTAACGCTGTTATCATCTAACTGACAATCGTCATTTATAAATATTTAAATTATATTTATTTAACCCTAAAACACTTTTATTTTATTTAAAAAATAAAATAAAATTGATTTTATGGAGGTCTAGATAAGACTATGCTGTTTCAAAATGTGTTTAAATTAAAGAACAAAAAAAAAAAAAAACACGCGGGGCAGTCTTCGGAGACTGCCGATAGAAGTGAAAACTAAGTAACTTGTGAATTGTATCGTCGAGTTATTAGATTATTATTTTCGGTTTCTAAAGAAGTGTTTATGATCAAGAATTAAAGTTTAAATTGGTCATTAACACTTCTTTACAAACCAAAAATTGTTCACCCAAAAAGTGCTAAACGCGCCTAAAGAAGTTTTCACTTCAAAAATTCAACTGTATTTCATTATAATAAAGTCGCAATTCAAATAGATATGTATAAGTAATGCAATGCAATCATCTAAGTTACATTATAAAATAAACCTTAAGTCGTTATTAATGTAAGTTAAGTAAGGTTGGTATTACTGGGGCAAGACTACGTCTTACGAATCTTACGAATTTTCAATCAAGACACGTGACCTGACGCGAGTTTAACATTTTTACCCATCAAAAAAAAGTGCAATACTCCGATAAGGAAGTTTTCATTTAAAAAATGCGAATAAACCTCACAAAAAATCTTAACAAATAATGTTAAATAATTTTAAAACGGAGGGGAAACATAAAAAAAAACTAAAACTGCTGTAAAAAAACATAAATTTTTGGTTTGCGCCAGCTGCACTAAAATATCATTCAATCTGACAATTACATTTTAATAGAGTTAAAAATGATCAAAATAAACACGTGCTATAAATTCATAAAAAGTTTTAAATATATTATTTAAATTATAATTAAATATTAGCAGCGAACACTAAATATCATGACTAGAACATTTGCATATATATTTTAGATTACCTAATATAAAGTCAAAATAAAAGATCGATTTGCAAAAAGTACACTTGAAACGATTTTTTAAGAAAATCTTAATAGGCCGATTCTTTAGGCCTTTAGACTTTACTACAATAAAGATAAAAGTTTCGATAGGTTACAAATAGTGATTATTATTAAGCATTACCTCTTGAAATCTACTGCTGTTTTCTTACTACGTTAAATTTACTATTATGATATTCGCTATTATTAGCTATCATCAAAAGATCAAGATAAATATACTTAGCTTAATCTTACAAATGGTATCAACCACACGAACACTTTCAAATGACAGTAATAATTAAGCGGTTATAGTTTTTATTAAATCAACAATTCAAGATATGAGTGCCACGTGGTCCCACAACCACGGATGTCGAATGTCTTGCCAATTGGGGAAGTAAAAGTGGAAAAGATGTGTTGAAAGCCAGACTCGTCGCCACTATGTTCACGAGTATTTTATAAAGCTAATTAAAAAGTAAGCGTAAAACAATATATAGTGATGTTATTAAATCGAATACATCGGCGACATTAGTATTGCATGGTCTCTTATATTAAATTTAGACCCATACTCTGGTATTCTCTAATAACTGTGGTGTTTCTGCACCAATGTAGATAAATACTACTCACCAACTACAATAACAATAGCAACATACAATATGGTGTATTCCTCTTAAAACGTCCTACATACAAACACAAAAATGCTTTGTAACAAGAAAAATGCTATAAATTAGACTGAGTGGATAAAGACGGAGTAGACCGAAGAAAAGATCGATTATGTGAAAGATGATATGGTGACAAAAAGGTAAATGTTGGGGTTAACAGAGGAGAATAAAATGAGAGATAGAGAACATGTTGTGCTGATTCCAGCAAATGGCACACGGGTGGGAAGAAGAATATGGAGTTTAAAGAGTATCAATAAGACATTTGGGGTTAAAGTCACCTTGGCCAATAGCTGGTGTAACAGTATATAACAGCGCCATCTAGTCCCAAGGTAAGTAGCATAGAGTGTTATGGGTCCAACATAACTGATATATTACTTATATGTTTATACTTTTCATTCATAAATAAATAAATATTAGAGTACATCAATACACAGAGACGGACAATGCGAGACAGGAATCGCACCCGCGATCTCCGCAAGCCTACCGAAGTAAGTTAGCCGGTACGCCACGGAGGTCATCAACAATTTCGAGATCTTTCGAAACTGGCGGCTTAGGAGCTAGTCGTCTGCGTAAAAACTTTAACCAAAAGAATTCTATTGACTTTCTTATTTATTTTTTACAAAAGAAAGCAAGGTGTCATCGGACATCAAACATACAACTCGTATTATTTTCGCTTGACACCCCTCAAAAGTGAGCTCTGAACTCTAAAATGAAGACATGTAACCAATATTATTTATGATTTAAATTTTTAATAAAATTTTAAAACTTTTTGCTAGGCCTTAAGTTAGTCTCTCAGCAGTTACCAATGTTGCTGACGTCCAGCGTTTCCACTAACTATTGTCGCTATGAAAATTAGACGCATATTAAACATATACACGGGTATACACATTTCCCGACATATTATTAATTTTCTAATTTCTAACGGAACTAGAAGAAGTGATACATGAAATACATAAGTGATTTGTTTAAATTTTCTTCCGTGTGAGGAACCAGGTCTGCATTGGCTCTGCCTTCCCCTTCATGGAGACGTGTCCACGGTAAGTCAATTCAAAACTCTCGTCGTAATTATCTTCACGCATCAAGTAGCTGAAAACAAAATTTTAATTTAATGTTAACGTCATCTATCAACTTTTGAGCATAATTACCTATATGTTATGGTAAGCCATGATATACATGTAATAAGAATAGATCCGCCTTCTTTCGATTATATGGAGACATAAATGCCAATAAATGTATTATTTATTTCTTCCGTTAGCTTGAGAAATCGCAGCATTCACTTTGACGACATTGAAGAATCAAGAAAATCAACTTAATTTTATTTAAATTCAGGTAAATAAATTTTTCTAATGCCCATTTGGTAAAATGTAAAATTTTAAACGATTTTAACTATGTGATTGCGATTACTTGACTTTGAAAATTTTCTGAACATTAAGAAATAAAAAAGATTTTTAAGGATGTGTATGATAAATCACAAAAAATTTTAAAGTTGCAAAATATAATTAAATTTTCTGAATTTTATATTTTGTCCAAAGCAGCAATGGTACGCCATTGCCTTTAGGAGGACGATTTCATTCTGCCAGTCACATCATTACGTGTTTATTGCACTTAATCCGTCCTTAGTCCGTTTCTGTTCAGCGTACTGTCAGACAGCATCAGAAATTCACATGAGCAGTCCTCAGCTCATGTTTGCTGATGATATCGCGCTGGCAAATTCGGACAGGGGTAGGTTGGTGGGACGTATGAAGGCGTGGAAGGAATCGCTTGAGAACGGAGGTCTGAGGCTCAATGTGGCGAAGACCAAGTACTTAGCCTGTAACTCCATAGATCCCACACCCGTGCGCATAGGCGGCGATACGGTCAAGCGCACGGAACAGGTGAAATACCTGGGATCTGTATTGTCGCGAAGGCCAAATGGCGTGAGGTGACTGGTGTCATTTGTGACCCCAAAATACCGGTTAAATTGAAAGAATAGGTCTATAAGACCATAATTAAGCCTGTTCTTTTATACGGATGTGAAGCGTGGCTGGTGTTGGAGCGACACAAGCAGGCACTGCGAGTCACGGAGATGAATATGTTGCGATGTATGTGTGGAGTAACGCCGAAGGACTGCATTAGTAACTCTCACATTCGCGGCAGCCCTCATGTCCGTGACATTGCGAATAAATTGCAGGAGTATTGCCTTCGCTGGTATGGCTACGTTTTACGGCAACCGGCTACTTACGTGGGGAATAAATGTCTAGCCATGCCGCCACCGCCGGGCTCGGCAGGAGGGGTAGACCCAAAAAGTGCTGGCTTGACGTCGTAAGGGTTGATATGCGTGCCAATGGACTGACCATTAGAGATGTAGAATATCGTGCGAAGTGGAGAAGAAAAAGTCGGAAAGCCGACCCCGGGTGCCGAAGCGAGAGTTTAGGTTGCAACCGGACTCAACGCTAAGATGATGATGATGAGTGGTCTAATCCAAATTCTTGATACTATCATATATATAATTTTAAATCTAAATATTGATGTATCAGAGACTTATTTTTTACATAAACATTGGAACTTTAAGGTTTCTAAGTGTCGGCGTTAAAAGATTACGCTGCACTTAAAGGTATTCCCTGCATAGGAGGTGAACACTGTACAGTCCTACTTATTCATACGAAATACTTTATAGCGTACAGAACAATTGAGTTATCGGCAAATTCATAAGTAATTTATATATAATAATAAAAAAAAATTCATCAAAATATTTATTGTGTAAATTTGTAATGTGGTTTTTCTAAAAATGTTTATATTATGTTAGATCTAATGTGATCCTCTTTAGAGATTTCACCAAAAAAGAACTGACAATTAAAACATTATCTTTGAATTTTTCGATCTCCTCCTAAATATTTGTTTCTATAATTCAATTACAAAATTCAATAAGTGATTTAAATAATATATAGAGCTCTGAATATCGTTTAGTAAATTTTGAGATGGATTCGTTTATGGAGTTTTATTTTCAAGAAGTGTTTTGTAATTTGGATCGTGACGGTTTAAATGAAAGGTTCTAAAGGCGTGATTTGGTTGAGTATTTCAACAATGTTATTGCTGGATGTGCTAAAGGTATTTATGAAGCTCCATGAAATGTGTCCTTTTTTACTGGCTTAGGATTCATAAAACTTACTCTTGGGAGTCAGTAAGAGACTAGACTAAGAGTTTAGAGAAAAAGTCGTGTCGACGGGTATGCGGAAATTTTTACACTCTTTTACTGTGACTCAGCTGACTAGCAAATGATAGCCAGTAGTGCTTGCAGTGTCACATTCACTATAAAACTCCTCAAATATCACTAGTAAAAAGCCAAAAATTGTCACTGAGGTTTTAGTGCAAACATCAATCAACGTCGAAAATATTTTACTATTAACTTTGAATACTTTAATCTACCGTAATCATCATTAATCCATAATCTTTAATCCATTGCCAAATTATTTTATCATTTAAGCTACTGTATACTTCGATTGTATTATACTCGTCGGTATGTTGATGTTATGTCTTAAAATGAGTGGGAAAAGAGAAGTATCTACATCGTCAATAAGAAATGCGTAGTGATTTGTAAACGTATTTTCAGGTCAAAATAAATCTGATGGCACAACTTGCAAGAATTTTGTACTCTCGACACTAAAATACCACAACAGTTGTAAGGCAAACAATGGTGACGTCTGCCTTATGGGAAAGTATCATAACCTACTCTATATCGCCATTAAATTAGCTTTCGACTGGAGTCTCCAAGATAACGGTGTTGTTGCGGCTTTACTAGATGAATTATACGCTTGTGAGGGTACATTTGAAAGAATTTTCTTAGGTAAGTTGTCTTAAAATTAAGTGTATATTTTTTTAAATATTCCAGAAGTAAATATTTGTAACCCAAAAAATAGAAATACCCTATCCCTTTCCAAATAGCCGTAAAAGGCGACTAATAGTCGATTTCTTCTCTTATATATAATACAAAATGCTAAAGGACAATACTGTTCTATATCTATTTCAAGAAACCTCTTGGTTGATAATATAAATAAGGTATGTTTAAGTGTAAATTAAAAAAAGCGTAGAATTAATATTATATCAAATGATTTTCTTAAATCAAAATCTAAAATTTAGATGCAACTATGATCTTCCAAATTCAATTAAATTTTAATAGTTACTTTAATATATGTATATTGGTTGACGTTAGAGTAATAAAATATATAACAAACATTAATGATTTGTTGAATACTCTGGAAAAATAAATATATAATATAATAAAATATCAGGGTCATAAAGATTTGGAAAGAACTAAATGTACATACAAAATGTACTTTTGTACATAATATTACTAATGTTACAGGAGCAATATTTGGCACGTCTGCGCCATATTTTCTAGCTGGCTGGAAATCAGACTTCATGGATAAAGAAGAAAATGTACATGCTTTGGTATTCTTCTTAGATCATGCTACAAACGCTAACTTGGAATATGTTGAAGGAGATAAAACTTATCGATTTATAGATGTGCCCTTAGAAAGTTGTGGTAAAGCGTCTCCAGTGAGAGTAGTTATACAAATGGGCGCTGCGGAAATGTTAATGATTTTACTAAGATTTGGAGCAAGGATAATGTCTGATAAAGCATCAACGAATCCTGCAGAATCCATACTAGACAGATTGAAGGACTACAACCGAAAATATCCATATGAACTAGTGACGTGTTTGAAATTGGTATTGAGGGCTATACCGAAAATAATATTCACTGTTGATAAAAATGTTTTTAAACATCTCGAACTGCCTGAAGATTACAATTACCAAAGAAGAATAGCTTTAGAAAGTTACAGAGATATTTTAGAGGATCATTTAGTACCTAGTTCCAGGTGTGGGTTGAAACCTGTAGAGTTGAAACATTTGTGTAGATGTAAGATTCGAGAGATGTTGTGGGAGAAATTTGAGTTACCGTTTGGTATTCAAAAATTACCTATACCAATGCCGTTGAAGAAGTATTTGGACTTGTTTGACGATTAAATTATTTATCATCTTTGCCGTTTTCATTTATTACTAGATTACTAGTTCTAGTTTAAGCAGATTAGTATAAAGTCGTTATATCCAGATAAATTTGTCTATCTACACATATTCAATATAACACACATTTACATGCTTTTCTGATTTACGATAATATAATAATATATTCTGATCATCTCGTAACATTTTATGTTTATTATATGAAAAGACAACATATTCGCTCTTTAATAATCAGAGCTCGAGGTAAAGATAAAACAGTGAATGCGCTTTTTTAGACAGACCTTTTATTGACACTTTCATTTTCTAACCATAAAAGGATGAGAATGTTAATTGAATAAATGTGTCCAAATTTGGTATTTACGTCGACGATTACCGTACCGCTTTAATGAAAGCTGAATGCTGCATTTCTTTTGCTTTTATTCTTTACACTGCAAGCAGATGTAATAAATCAATTACTTAAAATTATCAATTATTATTAGGTACTTAGTAGCTAAATGAAATTAAATTTGAAGGCAACTCGTCACCTCTAGGAGTTTGAATCTTAAAATGGAATGCACATTTTACGTAGTTTTTTTAAATAAATGTTATTAAATACATACTGCAACACAACTGTCACGTAAAACATCTTGGAAACCTATATATCTATCCGTGCAGAGGCGGAGAATGCATACTAACCTCTGCGGCCGGGGTCCGCCTGTCGTAAAAGGCGACAAAACAGCCCACCCTAGTTACGTGGTAGAGCTTTAAGCCCGTCTGGATGGCGGGCACCTTTGGTCTTAAATATACCGCCATAGTAACTTTGTGTTGTGTTCCGGCATTAGTAACCCAAGTTCCTCTACCCTTATGCGACAGCAGCGTGTCCGCGATGCCACTGGCGTTACAAACACCCATAGGCGACGGTAACTGCGAAATTCTAAGCGGGCCGTCAGCCTGTCTGTTGTCCTACAGCAATAAAAAAATATATCGAGATAATATGTTTGCCAAACCAGCTTGGACAAGCGTGGCTGATATACTGTTCCTTCCCTCTAGGGGGAGGTCCAAACAGTGAGACGAAATGAGCTGTTGTTATTTTTTATTATCACACACCAGCCACGTATGCTCTAAACATAAATTTAAAATTACCTGTAAGTATCCTCGCTGACGTTAATGGTGCCAGGTACTCCAGTTGTCTCGCAGCGGCTAGTCAAGTTCACGGTGTTCCCGAAGAGACAGTAGCGAGGCATGCGGTGACCAATCACGCCCGTCACTACCTCACCGGAGTGGATACCAATAGTAATACCCTGGAATGATGATTTACTTAGTTTTAGTAATAAGCTATAAATTGAGATATTATTAGATATATTAGATATAGATTAAGATATTTGATTACAAAAGCCCGTGGTGCAATAGTTTGGGACTTCAAAGCGAGTAAGAAGTTTACGAGTTTGATTCCTGTTCCAAGTCTGGGTATTTATGTATTACACGTATTTATTTATAAAATATATATATTGGGACAATTCACACAGCGTCACCTAATCCCGAAGTAAGCAGCAGTCAGCACTTTTGTATTGGGTACTAGATAAATAATATACTACATATATACTTTTCTTTGGTAAATACTAAATACATAAACATCCAGACTCGAAACAGAAATCCAACCCATGAACTTGAGCAATCGTACCGCAGTGTGTTAGCCGTAACGCCACGGAGGTCGTCAAAAGAAAGAAAATATTATAGATAACATTAGTTGCCTAGCACCGAAACACAAGCTCAGTGCTTCTAACTTTGGAACTAGATGACGCTGTGTTAATTTGCACAGTATATTTTTATTTATTGATCTAAATCATATTATTGTATGTACCTATAAAAATTAATAATTATTTTTTATTAATTTTATAATAATAATATAATATAATATTATATGATGAAGTTGTAAGTATAACATGGGGAGTACCACACCTTACACTTCCATACACCGCCGTACATTCAAGCGCCACGGGATATAACAGGAACCCGTTTGAAATATCTGTTTGTGATTAATAAAATGTATAAAAATTTAAAATAAATAATTTAAAAAATATTTATCAAATACCACTGGTTCATCATCCACTGTCACCGTTTGAGATAAGTCCATCATTTCCAAAGCCAAGAGACAAATATGCTTGGCATGAGCCACTTCGTATTCTGGCAGGCCGGACACCGCCATGTATTTGTCACCAACTGTCTCCACCTTTAACATTAAGAATGTTAATAACTATATTCATCATCATTATTTAATTAAGTCTACTATTAGCTGGAGTGTAAAAATATCGCTTGTTAGAAGACTAGCTGCGTTTAGGAAATTAGTCTATTAATTAAAAATATCGGATTAAAAAAAATCGGCGTGAGAAAAAATTGTTTTCTAGTTTATTTGAAAGTATGTTGTTGTTGTTTTAGTCTATTATCAAAATGAATTCATTTTAATTACAAACAATCATGGCAGAGACCAAATGTCTTTGTTTAAAGGCCACTTGTTAAAATCTTTATTGCAGGGTTTTTGCGAACCTAAAACTGACTGAACTTAGAACTTCGCTTTGAAATTTAAAACTAGTAAATATTTCCTAGAACTACCTTATACACGTTAGGGTTCCGTTTAGGGTCTGTCAACACATCAAAAGCAGTGTAAAGATCGTTCAACATCCTCACGATCTTCATAGCCCCCTTATGATCGGTATTCCTCGCGCAGTAGTTGGCGAAGCCAACGATGCCGCTGAACAGCAAAGTAACGGTGTCATAACGACGAGCGGGCACGGGACGCCGGTGGCGAAGTTCAGTAGCAACGCTTATCGGTAGTACCGAGTAGAGAAGCCTGAAAGCAAGTTTTACATGTAGGTAGCAGATTAGAAAGAACGGTCGCTGAAAAGGTGGGCGAGAAGTTTGAAAATGTAAAAGATATATGAACTGTGACATATGAGAAACAGATTACAAGATGGCGTCTGAGCAGCCGCGCTTATGCTATAATAAACTTAAATATTGCGAAGAAGTCGTAAATTTTTCCAAGCCAATAAGTTTACGATTCTGGACTTTCAGCGCTATAAATATGATGTTGTTATGGATCATTTAGTCGCTCGATTTCGATACTGTATTAAACAATTTTATTAAATCAAGCAAAATTTTAAATGTGGTTGGATTCAGTAGTTTTGTAAAGTACTTAGTACCCAATTGGCGAATGTACAGATCGCGAATTCGAATCACAATACTCCATTTAGACAGTTATACAACACTTAAATTCCTTTTCTGTTCGTAAATATTCCATAAACTAATTTATGCAATGGTGAAAGAGAACATCATGAGGAAACCTATATGCTAAGATCACTGGTATGTATAACCGACCGATTGATCTTGAATAATAACGGGTTTGCTATAGGGTCCTTCTAAGAGGAGGATCGGGTTTTAGAGTGCGCTCAAAGTTAGCATAAAATGTGCAAAATTTTAACCTATTTTGAAGTTTGGCTTAAACTTATTGGCAACATCCATTTAAACGTCTTTAAACGTCGATTTGTATGCCGATTTAGCGCTTGTTAAATCTATTATTTTACATTTTACACTCGCGATTAGTCAACAAATGATCCCAGAGTAGAAGTTTAAAACGCGCATTGAATTTACTTTTTGTATTTCAAGAGATAAATCTGGTTATATTAGATGTCCGCAAAGGAGGCGGCGGAGCGGAAGCGGGAGTCGACTACCACACTCCCCGCCCGCCAACGCAGGCCACGCCGGCGGCGCCGGAGGGCAAGTAATGACCTCCGGCCGCCGCAAAAAGCGGCCGCGGGCGGCCCCTCGGGGGAGGATCCGCCGCCCGCACTATTGCCGCGAGGGAGAGGGCCGCGTGCTGTTCTGCGACCGCCCTCAACTGTTGATTCAGGAGAGTGCCGGGGGACGAAATCCTGACCCCTGGCGCCAACAATTTAGAAGGGGCCCGCCTTAAGACAAAGGGCGGGCCGGCGCCGGCCCGGGCCACGAGATCGGCAGGCCATATATCCGTGGGCCCGGGCGTAGGCGATAGGAGAACAGCGGGGTTTTTTAGTGGGTAGTCGGATGGTCGAACATTTTTCCCGGAGAGGTTCAAGAGAGGTTTTTCCCCGAGACCAAAAAAAAAGGTCATCGTTCTAATCATATGGCGATCACCTTTAGAATAATAATGTAATGTGGTAATGGCATACCAGCTAAAATCCCGGTCACTACCAAAGCCTTATGAAGAGTCATCGAAGTATATACTTTCAGTTATTGCGTGAAAGCCTAACCTTACCTGTCCGTTTTCTGCTTCTCCGAATCAAGCTCTCTGAAAGTCTGCTGCAATTTATCAGTGAGAACTTCCAAGTTTTGAGTGAGCTTGTAATCAGCTTCAAATTGCTCTGACATGAGCACCAAGTCACGCGTGGCATCGTGAAGTGGAATGTCGGAAATGCACAAACCACGGCTATAGTAAAATTAATGATTATTATTATTCAACATAAAAACATCACAAAAATGTAATATCATAAGAAATTTTTTAAAATAGCAAATAGCTACAAATTCACTATTTTTATATTAATAGATTAGATACTTTTTTTTGAAAATTCTAGCTACAATATTATAACCTATGTTTCCTGGTAATCCGTCTGAGTAACAGCCTGGTAATACGACTACTAGCTGACCCGCTTAATGTTGTTCTGCCATATAAAAAAAACTTAATTACGTTAACACCCTTCAAGTTTCATTTCCACAACAAATAGTAGCCTATGTCCTTCTCCAAGGTCCACTCTATACTGAAACTCATCCAAATTAATTCAGGGATTTAGGCTTGAAAATGCAACAGACTACAAGCTACTTTCACATTTATAATATTAGTATGTTTTTTTTTATTGTTGTAGGAAAGCAGACAGGCTGACGGCCCGCTTAGAATTTATCAGTTATAGGTCACTAATGCCGGAACACAACACAGGGTTATTATGGCGACATACTTACCAAAGGTGGTGGCCATCCAGACAGACTGACGTAGGATTCTCACTAAAGCAGATTAGTAGCGGGAATTTATGGCATGTTTGTACATGTAGAACTGATTTACATTAGTTTATATTTTAAAAGTAAAGGAAAGTTTTTTATAGCTGGAGTTTGGTAGATTGACAAACAGCCTACTTGAGCAGGTGGTCACCGTTACCTATGGACGTTGGCAACATCCAGAGCCAACACAATAAGATACGGCTTCGAATAACTTTAATAACCCCATTTTTTGAAATCCCATATTTTGTAACGATTGCTTACCGAGTCAAATCATCAAGGTTGGTGACGCTTGGATAACATTGGAAAACAACCACGTCCGTTTCAGGGATGTACAACATTTGACCCTGAAAATGAAGCGAAATCATCTGCATCTATCGTTAATTCTACTAGATAGCGCTCCGTGAAAAGTCCTAATATTTATATATGTATTTTACAGCATCACCCTATACGATATCAATCAAGCGGTTCTTTGTTCTATGCTTTCTACTGGCATCTGCAAAGACGCCAAGACAATTGTTTCCCACGTGAGTAACCGGTTGTTGTAAAACATATCGACTCTTCTACAGTTTTTACGAAATGTCATGGAGATTGGTTTGATTTGGTTTTTAGTATATGGATTTTGGAACTGATTTTGTCAGTCATAGTATGTCAGGTGATGAGATAGAAAAAAGTCTTCGGTAATATTTTCTGAAAACCTAAGGACAAGGTGATATAACTCAAACTGGTTAAAAATGTATAGCACTTAAGGCAAGGGACTTCCATAGTATATTTATAGATTTGGGATAATATAAGATGAGGAGGGTTATTGACTCTCGGATTCGACAGGAGTGCACTGTCTCGGAATGTCAATATGGGTTTCGCCCTGGTCACGGGACAATGGACCCTATTTTCGCCCTAAGGACTGTCGCGGAGAAATACAGGGCGAAGAATACGCCTCTGCAGTGTCTGTTTCTTGACTGTATTCCTCGCGCGATAATCTGGTGGGCATTGCGGTCCAAAGGGATTCCAGAGGCCTATATTGGGATCATCCGAGACATGTACCGTGATTCCGATTCCGTAGTTCGGACCGCTGTTGGCGACACAAAACCTTTCCCCATCACCGTCGGGGTGCACCAAGGATCCGTCCTTAGTCCGTTTCTGTTTAGCGTGGTATTAGACGTATTGTCAGACAGCATCAGAAACTCACATGAGCAGCCCCCGTGGTTGCTCATGTATGCTGATGATATCGCGCTGGCAGATTCGGACAGGGGTAGGCTGGTGCAACGCGTGAAGGCGTGGAAGGAGTCGCTTGAAAACGGTGGTCTGAAGATCAATGTGGCGAAGACCGAGTACTTGGCCTGTAACTCCACAGATCCCACACCCGTACGCATAGACGGCAACACGGTCGAGCGCACGGACCATGTGAAATACCTGGGATCTGTGTTTCATGCGTCTGGTGACATCGATTGCGACGTCAAGGCACGCATTGCTGCCGCGTGGGCCAAATGGCGTGAGGTAACTGGTGTCATTTGTGACCCCAAGATGCCGGTAAAGTTGAAGGGACAGGTCTATAAGACCATCATTAGGCCTGTCCTTTTATACGGCTGTGAAGCGTGGCCGGTGTTAGAGCGACACAAGCAAGAACTGCGTGTCACGGAGATGAATATGCTGCGGTGGATGTGTGGAGTGACGCGGAAGGACCGCGTTAGGAACTTCCGCATTCGCGGTAGTCTTCATGTCCGTGACATTGCGGATAAATTGCAGGAGTGTCGGCTCCGTTGGTATGGCCATGTTTTACGGCAACCGGATACTTACGTGGGAAACAAATGTCTGGCCATGCCGCCTCCGCCGGGCCCCGGCAGGAGGGGTAGACCCAAAAAGTGCTGGCTTGACGTTGTAAAGGGTGATATGCGTGCCAATGGGCTCACTACCAGGGATGCTGAAGATCGCGCGAAGTGGAGTAGAAAAAGTCGGAAAGCGGACCCCGGGCACCGAAACGAAAGTTTGGGTGGCAACCGGGACTAACGCTAAGATGATGATGATGATGATGAGTATGTCAGGTGATGAGATAGAAAAAAGTCTTCGGTAATATTTTCTGAAAACCTAAGGACAAGGTGATATAACTCAAACTGGTTAAAAATGTATAGCACTTAAGGCAAGGGACTTCCATAGTATATTTATAGATTTGGGATAATATAAGATGAGGAGGAAATTTAGTTTAATAGGACGGAGGAATGTCACCGAAATTAAGTGTCGCGAATTCATAACGAATAAAAATCTATATGATTAGCCCCTGCTTGTCGTTTAACACTACAATATACTACTATTGAAAAGTTCATAGAACAATCACAATGGTAATATATAAATGATATATCAAATCAGAAGAATACCTTTAAGCGAAGAGGAGCAATATTCTCATGAGGATCGGTAACGACCACCTCTTCAGGTTTTGTCTTTAAGACGTACACGGTGTTGATGTGAGCCAGGACATTGGCAAACGTCATTTCCAAATGCGGGCGAACCTTAAATATCAGTTAAAAAATTAACGTTATATCAACTCAGGCGCAAAAGAATGGGTAAAAAATAGTCTTTAATTTAATAACATTTTCCGTGTTTCTCATCTATTCTACCTTTTTGGCTCGCTGCGCCAAGTTTATGGAAGACCATCTGTTTCGTAAATTTTCTCAATGATATACGATATTATTAAACATAATTTAATGAATAACATAGCTCATATCGTCCCACTGCTAGACTCAGACGTCCTCAAGCGGGAACGAATAGTATACCCGTCACACTTGTCCAAAGCGGATTGGCAAGTTACACATACCGGTGACATCGATATCACCGTTGATACACGGTGAGTATCAGGCACCGTTAAACATGTCAAAAGCAATTTGATGTCAGCAGAACTTAATAAAATTCTAAATTATTATTAGAAAGAAATTATGATCACTAGTCAGGACAACAATAGGTTGTCGCTAGCCGTATCAAGTTCCAATTAATTTATTTGGGAAATATGGGTTTCAAAATTGGATAACAAAAGATAATATAATATGGAAGCCATTTTAAGCCTCTCAGCATGTAACAATATATGTAGGTATAATCATTCATCATCTTTCTTGTAGTTCTTTGCTCATTAATATAAAATGACATAGAAGGACACCGATGTAAATAATCCTACAAAAAACCTTAAACGAAGGCTTAAGGGGAAGAGGAAATTTGGAAATATATTAATAATAATAATAAGTTTATTTGCAAAATATACAGTAATCCACATATAACAATTTTTACCCTGGCTTCTGAGCTAGACCAGAGTCTGTGTTATAGAAGCCAGTGCCCACAGTTGTTCAAATATTTTACAAAGTTTACAAGTACAAAAATTATAATAATAATAATAAAATAAGAGTGCGTGTGCATATATGTGTGTGTGTGTGTGTGTGTGTGTGTGTGTGTGTGTGTGTGTGCGTGCGTGCGTGCGTGCGTGCATGCGTGCGTGCGTGCGTGCGTGAGTGCATGCGTGCGCGCGCGTGTGTGTGTGTGTGTGAGTGAGTATGTCTATAAATGAGCTAATCTGATTGCATGTTAGTATGTTATCTGTGAGTTCTATAAAGCTATCGTACCACAGTTTCAGTTTTGTGGTAGTCTAAAGTAAGTAGCCATTCCTTTAATTTAAAATTTTATTTATTTTGTTATAAAGTGATATACCCATGTAATGCTGCTGACGCCTAGCTAGGGATGTCCGATAAATAGGTAGATGACATACATTTGGAGTTGTCCGTTTATGATTGTAAGTAATCGCTACATAGGGAGTCCGTCTAGGTTGTTTTAATATTATATGAAGTATGTACAGTTATCGCACACTTAATACATTACATTTTGCATATAACAATTTTGTCGGATAACGAAAAGGACTGAATGTCATAGTTTTTAGCAGTGATCTTTGAGCTCTTTCAAGTTGGATCATGTAGGATTTGCATGCTCCTCCCCATACACTAATACAATATCTTAGAACAGATCTCACCAGGGCAAAATACACATGTAGCAAGGTATCTAAATCAGCTGCGTGACGTAATTTCTTAAATACATATATAAGTTTTCGGGTACGAGTGACAACGATATTAGTGCACTGCATGATAATAAAACTGAAAAACCTAGTAATTGTAGAACCTTTAATCAAAGAGGCACATAAACGCACTCTTACCGAGATTAAAAGGTAATTGGGTACCATGAAACAGGTATCATCATTAGATACTGCATAAAATATTGGATTAATCTGTAACTTCTACTTACAGTATCAAGTACGTCAGTGATCTTGCATCCAGGCCTGATTACACGCGGAAGCAAGCGGGAGACAGTGCGGCCTGCTTGCACGATGTTGAGTTCCCTATCGAACATCAAATGGAAGGGGAAAACGCGGCAAAATGTTGCTGGGCTTACTTTTGGTTCTGAAAAAAAAATTGATAAAATTATTTTTAAATTTAGATTTTTGGTACTAAAAGTTCGTTTACACTTACCCAAAGAAAGAGTTTCAATTTCAGCAATCTCCGGGGCAGACACGCGTCCAGAAGTTGAAGTCTCAGTAATCAAGAACTGGACATGGTCACACTCTTCTTTTGTTTTCAGGATTTCCACTTTTACTTCAGTGTTATGCAACTTGCTGGCTACCGTCTAAAATAAATTTAAACAATTAAATTACTATAAGATATAATTTTAAGGATTACTATGTTTTTTTAGAAAGGAAAATTTCCCGACTTTTTATCTTAAATGAGACTTGATTTCACGCTTTCTTTCTTAAGTGTGGCCTGATCTTTTTACTGGTAGTAAACACAATGTCTCTTCAATGGGACATTTAATGCCAATTATTCACTTCTAGATTGCTTACGAGCGGCTGTGGAGAGAACGTTCTCGCATTTGCTATACAAGCAAACTTTTTTACCTTTAATTTATAGCAACAAATTTGAAATGACTCGTTAGGACGATGTTACATCATTTTCTTAAGCAGCATATCAATGTCATGGATGTGATGTAAAACATCTTGATACTAGCTATTTGTATACAATAATATTTTATATAATAAATTTTTTTCAATGCATTGAATTATTTCTATTATTCCATCAAGAGTTTATAGATTTTTAAGATTAATTCCGGTTTTCTGCAAACCGGATACAGGTTTCTTATTATTCGATTCTTGCATAGAAGGTAGCGGATATCTCGTCTCGTGATTTTGTGAACTACCCTCACTGTCACGTGAAGAAATTGCGAAAGCGAGCGTGGGACGAGAACTGGTGTCGCGTGTATCTCTGTAACGTGTGGGATATGTTGACGTGCGGCCTGTGAACCACACTGAGACCATTTGAGTTCAAATATTCGCATTCTATTTTATTGGTCGTGCAAAACCATTGTGTGTAGTGGTCAACTTAGTAACGTATAACTGGTACTGCGTAACAATTCCTCTACAGGCAGACCTGAAGCGAACCAGGAAGCGATGTAATCAATGTCAGTGCGAATTTCTCGGCCACTGCAAGGTAACGCGAATATCTCTCTATAACCAACGTCCTCTTTATCTCATTTGTCATACAGTTCACTGTTATCTCTCTCTATCCCATCACGCGTTGTACGGTATATTCTGGGTCAGTGACGGGCACCGTACACTTACTTTGACAATACCAATGACGATATGCTCCAAGCCCGGTCTATCAGAGTAGTAATGGAGTACCAAAGCGCCATCTTCTGGTCTTTCAGTGCACCTGAACGATGGAGATCTCATACCTGGATACAAGGTACCCAAATGGTCATGCAAGCCATCTAAATTCTGTAAAGAAGAACCCACTGTAAACATCATATTTTTTTATTACTGGATAAGTTTAATTTTGATAGTCCTTTACAAGTCCTTTAAATTTTTTTCATATGAGACAAAAAATGGACTCCTGCTTAGTCGCAATTAAGTTAAATCAAAGGGTTTTTTGTTTATTTTGGCTCAAAAGAATTATGATGCAAAAAAGGTACTTGGAATTTAATCTATGTTACTTAATACCCAAAAGCGTAGAATATAATGTACATGTACATGAGAAATTATATTTATGTTATTCTCATTACTCATAAATATTATATAAATACAATAAGTAGCCTTATTATTGAAAATAATTGTTCCCAGATAACCTCTTTGAAAAGTAGTTTTCTTATATTATAATCAGTCAAAAATAGCTTCTCACTGAAAAACCGGAGAGAGCTTACATACGTTCGATACTAAGCAATGATAATAATAATCAGTCTTTAATTTATACCTGCAAGAAGTCTCTTGGTGTAGCTCCAAGCACCTGCAAAATCTTATCATACCCCGAATCTTGGCAGAACTCGAAGAAAGTCTTCCCAAATAATTCGAGGATAGCATCAGCAGGGATTTCTAATGAAAAAAATTAATCTTCTTCAAGTTTAGTTAGTTCAGAAAATATAGTTAGTTTATAACAGAAATGGTAATGTCCATAAGAACCTTAATATAAAAAATATCTACACATATTATCTTATGAAGTTTACTTATCCAAAAAACAATTTCTATATATATATATATATATATATATATATATATATATATATATATATATATATATATATATATATATATATATATATATATATATATATATATATATATATATATATATATATATATATTCTCTTCATCTAAGGACGGAGCAAGGATATTGGGGCCAGCCTGTTGTAAAAGACGACAAAAAACCCGAGCTAGGTAGTACGGCTAATTGGCCACACCCGTCGAAATGGCAACCATTCCGAGTCTTTAAATATGCCGCCATAATAGCCTCTTTTTTACTGCTGTACGAAAGCAGACATGCTGACGGCCCGCTTAGAATTTAGCAGTTACCGTCGCCTATGGGTGTTTGCTATGCCAGTGGCATCGCGAACACGCTGCTGTCTAATAAGGGTACAGGAACTTGGGTCACTGATGCTGCGTTCTGGCATAAGTGCTCCAGGTTCTAGTTCCACTACGCGAACGGTAGTGTGTTAGCGTGTCCCTTTCATCGTAATTACCTATATGCGGAGTCTCAACAATAAAAAAATCTATACATGTAGGGACGGAGAAAGAATACTAACCTCTGCGGCCGGGGTCAGCCTGTCGTAAAAGGCGACAAAATAACCCACCCCAGCTAGTGGTAGGGCCCCAAGCCCCTCTGGATGGCAACCACCTTTCGTCTTAAGTATGCCGCTATAATAACTTTATGTTGTGTTCCGGCATAAGTGACCCAAGTTACTGTACTTATGGGACAGCAGCGTATTCGCGATGTCACTGACGTTGCAAACACCCATAGGCGACGGTAACTGCTTACTATTAAGTGGATTTCAGCCTGTCTGTTGTTTTTTAGCAATAAAATAAATACCGCAAATTACTTAGTTTCGGTTTACAGTAACCGGCTATCCTTAAAAGTATTTCAGCCCACGAGACATTTGATGTTACGATTGACGCTGGTTCAACGTTCATTGTAGTGATGAAATACATTAATAATACATAATTTAAACAACACTATCTAGTCCCAAGCAGCAGAGCATTTGTATTATGGTTACTAGCTAGAGTTCAGCAGACAGGCAAACGGCCCAACCAGGCAGGTGATCACCGTCGCCTATGGACGTTTGCAACACCAGAGGCATTACTAATGCGCTGACGACCTCGAAAAAATTTTGTAACGCCTTTTTTGAGAAACCTCATATCGCATCGCGCTGAGAAAACTTCAGCCGGAAGCTTATTCCAAATCCTGAGAGTACGCAACATGAAAGTTCTTGAGAACAGTTTCGTACAAGAAAGAAGAGGCTCCAAGAAATGGGGATGAACACCTAGTCGATGGCGGGCAGTGCGGTGGTAGAAAGACAACCAGGGCACCGTTCTAAATAGCTCCTCAGAACACTCCCCGTTATGTAGACGGTAGAATACGCAAGTAGACGCAGTCTCTCCGAAGTCCAAGCGTGTCTAGACCGTCTGTGAGGTGGCATGGAAGAAATCGCCTTTTGCAAAAGTGCCATTTGTATTTATTTTTTATTTTTTGTGTTGTATTTATTTTATGTGTTGCACTATAAATAATATTAATTTATTTATTCAAATAACACTTACGCAGCACTTCAACTGCTGCAGTAATCAAGTTGTAAGTTATCTCGTCCTCATAAATCTGCCTAACCAAGAAACTGCCTTCCATTGCTACATCAGCTTTTTTCCTGAAAAATTATTAAATTTCACTACTTTCTCTTCTTTACGTTTAGAAACATCAATGTGATATTTTTTTATTATGCGTAGGTCACACTGAAAGTCTTTTTGAAAATAAAAAAACGGTTCAATGTAGAAAGTTGTCGATACTTTTATTGTTTTTCGAAGTAGTATCCACTCCAAAGAGTTTTATAATTGAAATTTAAAAGAAGTTTTCCCTGCTAATTGTTCTAACTGACCCATTCTAAAAACTTTCAGTGCCACCTAGGTACAATGTAAGAGGTAAGGTTAAAAAATATTTGATTCAGTAGATACCCAAGCGGTATATAATAATGAATAATAAATATTATACATTTTTAAGAACTGCAAGTAGTTAGTGCTGGCCTGAATGAACATGTCCATCGATAGTATATCTGCGAAAAAGGGCAGCTGAGATTTGGACTAACATCATGATTGGTTTCTCTAATCGCTCAGTGAGCTATAGAGCGGACTTGTTACTTTTGTACTGCGTATAATGATGGAAATGAAGATGATTTGTAAATAAACAAAACAAAGGAGGCAAGGAGTTGAGACCGTGTCTCAGTTAATGAGATGTACGAGTAGCACGTCGCTCAGTCCATAACACCCACAAGGTTACCCAACAAGCTTGAATGGGAATGGTAAAGGAATGGAATAATCTGTTACCCAAACTTGGGTAGTCCTACGTCTAATAGTAGCCAGCAATTTGTTGATAATCAATTATTTTGCGAATCAGGTTGACTAAGGGATAAACCAGGAAGCCTTCTAAAAAATAAGCATACTTGATCCTCTCCCATGTCTCTTCGTTGAAAGTATTCATCACCAGCAGCTCCAAAGCATAGTTTACGAACCCGTACTGTAATAAATATATTATATTTAATGTATTGTCCTTATTTAATATATCTCTTCAATCATATCATCTATCTCTTCAATTGAAAATAAATAAATATATTATGTCAATTCACTCAGTACCATCTAATCCAGTAAGCAGAAGAGCACGCATGTTTCGGACTGGAATACTTTTATTTTGTTAATAAAAACATATTAAAGATAACCACCGCTCAATGTGACGAAGGATGACTTCTACAGATCCTACAACCATGCGTATAGGCGATGACACGGTCAAGCGCACGGTCACATACCTGGAATCTGTATTTCACGCGTGTGGCATAGATCATGACATCAAGTCACGCATTGCTACCGCGTTGGCTGAGTGGCGTGAGATGATTGGTGTCATTTCTGACGCTAGGATGCCGGTTAAGATGAAAGGACAGGTCTACAAAACCACAACTAAGCCATTTCTTATAGATCGCTGTGAAAAGTGGCCGGTTTTAGATCAAGCAGGAACTTCGTGTCATGAAGATGAATATGCTGCGGTGGATGTGATAGTGATGCGGATGTGCCGTGTAAGGAACTTTTGCATTCGTAGCTGCTTGGATACTGCCACATTTCAGATAAATTAAAGGATTGTCGCTTTTGCTTTTATAGCCACTTTTTACAGTAAGCTGTTACTTAGGTTGAGAACGAATGTCTATTCACTGGGCCTCCAAAGCCCCAAACGCAGCGTTGATATTTTGAGCCATATCGGCCGCATTAGTGCCACGTCGGAACTCGTATTCAAAAATGACTCAGATTTTCGAAGTATCCATCTTTCAGGTATAAGCTAATTAAAAAAAACAGTGAAAAGTCGAAAATCAAATGTTGCACATTTTTTAAAAGAAGAATCTCAAGGTATCATGTGAAAATAATTTCACTCGAAAATCTCACACCATGGTTTTGTCAATTCAAAGTTTCTATTACTATACAACGGCAATTTCATAATTTAAACCCTATTACTAGGCCTCACGAAAACCTTCAGACTTCAGATAAATTCTAAGTACGTAGTAATTTTGCTAACTGAACTACTTATGAGTACTAAAAGAACTCTACTCACCATTTTGACTCGTTTTCCTTAATCTGGAATAATTAAAATTAGTTATAATTTCAACAAGGAAAAAGTTAACTATCAATTGGGTATTACATTTGTTGGAGCTTCAAATCGTAGCTGAATCAATATCTTAAACCTTAGAAAGTTTTCAAACATTCTGATTCTAACTTGGTCATTGCTATTTGTCAATAGATGGCAGTACTGAGGCGATTTTCATTTGTAAAATCGTTAGTTTATACTTTTTATGACTAACATTTTTATAATTATCTTTCGAAGTAAACATAATAAAATTTTCAGTTGTTTTAAGCAATTATTAATGATTTATTCACATTTTCTCATATCAGTATTAGTAATTAACATTGTTAATTACTTTGTTAATTTCTACGTGCAACGGTGGATAAAAATACTGACCGCTGCGGCCGGGGGAGGACAAAACAACCCCATTTAGGTGGTAGTACTCAAAGTCCGGCTGGATGACAACCACCCCTGATCTCTGACCGCCATAATAATCTTGAGCTACGTCCCAGCATAAGTGTCGGCGGCGAGTTAACGATGGTTTTGGTGTTACAAACATCTATAGGTGGCTGTAACTGTTTATTATTAAATGGTACATCAGCCTGTCTGCTGTTCTTCAGCAATAAAAAAATATTATTATTATATATTTTTGATAAATAATGATAACAGAATACATATACTAGACGAGTATTCAATAAAATATACTCATATAGAACCATTTAACTATGAATACAATAGAAGAATTAATAGACGTATATATTTAAAAGAAATGTGATCATCAAAATTTACCTGTTCTCCGCTATATATCGACACAAATATAAATATATCTGTACTTAGAGTGAAGCCATACACTTTAACGAGGTGTTATTTTGTACACAGAAACATAAAACCAACTAACAATACCATTCACGCCAACTATCTGGCGCACACTGACGTAATGAACGCTACGACGCATGGGCTAAAACTGCTAAAACATATATTTATTGTAAGTAAAATCCTGCTTACATCTAAAATACACTGAAATTATGCTTTATAAAGAAAATTTAAACATGATAATATGTTATTACTCTAATTTCATGACCATTGTATTATTTTAAATATTTTGTAATCATAAAGAGACATCTGTTGAAGTTTTCCAGTTATAAAATATACTATTCAACAATAGATGGCAAGACCTGTTATAAAATTACTAATTAGTATCAAATTTTTGTTAAAAACAACGATACAGACTTTTTAATTATTTAATAGGTTTATTTTAAATATTTATTTATATTGATTTCACCTCAGGGTCTATTTTATTGTTCATGTTGTAAGATTAATCTGAACTAACGTAAAATTAAGAGGGGCTTCATGGTGTAAAAAGTCATAACAAGAACTCTGAGTAACAAACGATGTTCTGACGCAAGATTATACATACTTAAAGGGTTTGGGAGATAAACTATAGTTGCCTTTGTAAAACCCACTTTAACTAAATCTATTGCGTCATTGCAAATAACTTGACCAAACCCTTGACCTTTTCTTTTCCTTGAGCAAAGAAGCACAAAATATTTATATATTTATTTGGTCTTCTGTATCTGCAAGAAAAATGCTACATATTATTTAGCATTTTTCTTGTCTCACGGCGTTTTCAATTCGTATTACACATTATTTTTAACTTTGGCTCCCACTTATTACACTTTTTAACTTTTTTAATATACCCATTTCTAATTTTATTCATTTTCGTTACCAAATCCATACATTGTTATGTGATCACTATATATAATATGGAGAAAATACATAAAAGTAATCCTAACTAATATTATTAAATAAATGCGAAAGTGTGCTACGCTTTTACGCCTAAACAGCTGAATCAATTGTCATGAATTTCGGTACAGTCATAGATTGAACCTTGGAGAAGGACATAGGCTACTACTATTTGTTGCGAAAATGAAACCTGAAGGGGGTTAACATAATTAAGTTTTTTTTAATTCATATGGCAGAACAACATTTGCCTGGTCACCTAGTATTTAATAATCAAATTATGTTATGTTTTCAAGTACCTGAAAACAAATAAAAACATTTTTCCCTTAAGGAACAGCGTAGGAGGTATCATTTTTCAGAAATCTTTTCTCATTTTTCACGTTATTACATTGCTTATTCGTTTGAAGCTGGGTAATAGTCGGGAAATTGATTTTATTATTTTTTATTGTTTGATCAGAGGTGTTGGCTGCACCTCTGTTAAGGTTTCTGGTTTCTTGTTTTAAGTTAACTCCACGTGCCCGTTATTGTACTCTAAACACGAAGTGGAAGGAAAGTATTTATTAGAACTATTTAATAAACGTATAATGTGAACATTAAGTATTTGGTAGTAGTGCTATCATTGACAGTCATAAACTTACGTATTCGAAACCCACGATGCATGCATCACTTAGAAAGTTGTTATCGCTTAAATTGCGTATCATAACATCAAGTGAGTAAGAATAATAGTCTTTCGTAACAGGCGACAAATCAACTAGCTAGGTGGTAGAGTTCCAAGCCCATCTGGCTGGCCACCACCCCTGGTATAATATTTCCGGCGTAAATAACTCAGGTTTCAGTTTCCCAAACGGCAGCGTGTTAGTGGAAACCCTGGCGACAAAAACAGCCACAAGTGACGGTACCTACTTACTATTAAGTGGGTCAGTCTACCTGCTGTTCCACAGCAATAAAAATATCAGTTCACAGATCACCGTGAAGGCGCTACCGACAAACTGCTATACAATTTGTAGATGAATGAGAAATAATATGCTTTTCTTCTGAAAATGAATGAAAAAAAACTGTGTGTGTCAGCTCCGACGCACGACTAGAGTTTACTGCTTAAGTACGATTGTCTAAACATACGCAAAAAGAGTTTATTTAACTGAAAAAAGAATAATACCATATGAAAGGGTAAATTAACAAATTAATGAAAATAATATACATATATAAAAAGTTTTAAAACAGTTTTAAGTTCAACCTAATTACAACTATGGCACCTAGTAATAAAGTCACAAATCTCCAAAACATTATCTAATACTTATGATCATTCGTCATATAAAATGAGCAATGCAATAAATTACTCTTGACACTTACAAATGAAAAGACATATGTTAAACAACATTTAATGTGAAATCAACCTTAAGTTGTAACAAATAAAGTAATTTTTGCCTTTAGAGATACATCGTTTTGTTTTGTTTAGTGTGTTCCGGTGCACGCGCACCAAAAAAGTAACGAGGTCATTCATTAGTAGATTTTACTTTCACATTTTTCTCATACCGGGCGCCCTAAATATGAAAATCGATTCTTAAGGAGTAAACTCCAATATAAATAAACATGAACGCTACTACGTCCATAGGGCGTTATTAAAATCTAAAACTCATTTTTGAAACACATAGACGGCAAATACAGGCAAAACGACAACAGAAATGTAATAGAATCTTTATTTTCTGCCGTAAACGCAACCCGGTTCAATGTTTGCAATTAAAGAAAATACACTGTTCAGCGAAGTAATTTAAACACCACAAAACCACTGGTTGACCGTAAGCACGGCTGTAAAACGAGCTGTTCCAATTAATTTACCCTAGGGAGCCACATTTTTATGTTTAAGCTTAAATGAGTTAATTTACACTTGTTCTTTGGCTTAGAAGACTGGTAATTATATTAATTCAATTTAAAACATCAAGTTAATACATTAATGATAATAAAAATAAAAAGGATTGATAGCATATATATAATTTGGTGGTAGACAGAATCTTTAGAGGATAAGCCGCCGCGAATAGCCCGAGTATTCTTTTCTAGCCAATTGATCGCTATTTTAGGGAGGATAACCCAATACCTGCTATAGTTCTTCCATTCTAAACCGGTTCTATTTTAAGGCAACACTAAATATTTTTTAGTGAGACTTCAAGGGTCTATTTTACTCCATCACTATACGGAGTTGGTATTGTTTTTCACAGACAACATAAAAGTGACCATTCAATGTTCGTTCCTTTATAATATTATGAAATTTATGTAAATTAGCAAACTAACAAATTCTTCATATTATACTTATACGAATTCAAAATGGCGGCCCATACTCTATGATAAAATGTGCATTTTACCGAAAGCGGATGTTAAGTCTATCACAGATTTGTTAAACATAATTATTACATAATTTCAATTAATTAGGAAGTATAAAAATGCATTTTTTTACAAAAAAAACAGATAAGTTTGCTTTAAAAACTGTGTTTTTTTATATTTCAAAGGTGGGGATTACATTTTCCTTATCGGACTTAATTGAAAAATGCGATAGTAAAGTGGCGAAAAAAAAAACTCAAAGCGATTTTCCAAAGGAAATGGGAACACGAAAACTTTGTTTATACAAGCTTATGGCTAAGTTACTGTAAATGTTTAAATTAGCCTGTAGACATGCTTTGATATGACAGGAACAATTTTATAGATGTTTGATTGATGTTTTTATAGGTGTAGTAATAATACTACACCGAATAATAATAATAATATAAGTAATAATACTAGGTATAAACCTAGCAAAGTAAGAATACCCCTGCGCCCGGGGGTGGTCGTAAAAGGGGACGAAATAACGTACTTAGTGATACTGAAACCTAGTCAATTATGTAGGAAGGTTATGATTGTGCCATAATTAGAAATCAGGGAAACTCTTGCATCCAGACGAGCTTGGAGTCCTACCACCTAGGGATTTTTGTCCGCAGCAGTCAGTATTCTACTCTGCTCATGCACATAGAAATAGAGGATTAATATATTTTATTTTGATTTGTACTTTGAAATAATGTATTTAAGAAAGATTACTCAATGGGAATAACATAAATTTAAGGGATCATCATTTCAGCCGGAAGACGCCCACTGCTGGACAAAGGCCTCCCCCAAAGATCTCCACGATGATCGGTCCTGCGCTGCCCTCATCCAACCTATCCCGGCGATCTTGACCAGATCATCGGTCCATCTTGTGGGGGGCCTACCAACACTGCGTCTTCCGGTACGCGGTCGCCATTCGAGGACTTTTCTGCCCCAACGGCCATCAGTCCTTCGAGCTATGTGCCCAGCCCACTGCCACTTCAGTTTTGCAATCATCCGGGCTATGTCGGTTACTTTGGTTCTCCTGCGAATCTCCTCATTTCTAATTCGATCTCGCAGGGAAACTCCGAGCATAGCCCTCTCCATTGCTCTCTGAGCGACCATGAGCTTTCTCATAAGGCCCATAGTTAGCGACCACGTCTGCGTTCCGTATGTCATCACTGGCAACACACATTGGTTAAAAACCTTCGTGTTGAGACACTGCGGTATTTGGGACGAAAAGATTTTACGGAGCTTCCCGAACGCTGCCCATCCGAGTTGGATTCGACGAGTGACCTCTTTCGCGAAATTGGACCTGCCTAACTGGATCGTTTGACCCAAGTAGACGTATTCGTCAACAATTTCGAAAGTACAGTTCCCAACTGTTACGGAGGTAGGTGCGACATGGACATTAGACATGATCTTCGTCTTGTCCATGTTCATTTTGAGACCTACTCCTTGGGAAGCTGTATTGAGGCCATCAAGCATATGGCTTAAGTCTTCCATGGTTTCAGCCATGATTACGATATCATCTGCGAATCTAAGGTGAGTGATGTACTCACCGTTAATGTTGATGCCCAGTCCGTTCCAGTCCAGAAGCTTGAAGACATCTTCCAACGCAGCAGTGAACAGCATCGGCGATATGACATCGCCTTGTCTGACTCCCCGCTGCAGTCGGATAGGCTTCGAGTTCTGATCCTGGAGACGGACTGACATGGTGGCGTTTTCATACAAACACTTCAACGCTTTGATGTATCGATAATCAATGTGGCACCTCTGGAGAGACTGAAGCACCGCCCAGGTCTCGATCGAATCAAAGGCTTTCTCATAGTCCACGAACGCCAAGCATAGTGGCTGGTTATACTCCTCCGTCTTCTGTATAACCTGCCGCAGCGTATGTATGTGGTCTATGGTGCTAAAACCTTTTCGGAATCCGGCTTGTTCGGGAGGTTGGAAGTCGTCAAATCTGCGCGCGAGACGATTCGTGATGACCCTTGAAAACAGCTTGTAAACATGGCTCAGAAGTGATATCGGTCTAAAGTTCTTCAAAAGGGTTTTGTCGCCCTTTTTGAAGAACAGCACCACTATACTTCCGTGCCAGGCCTGCGGCGTTTTGCCATCGAGGATGACGGAATTAAATAGCTTCTGGAGGATTTTAAGCACAGGAGTACCACCAGCTCTCAGAAGCTCGGCTGTAATTCCATCATCACCCGGCGCCTTGTTGTTTTTAAGCTGTTTAAGGGCTACACTAATCTCGTACAGACTGACGTCTGGGATATCTACGGTGTAGTGTCGGGTTAATTTAGCTCTTGGGTCTTTAGCATTGTTGTTAACAGGTGCCCGTGTGGTCGTGTATAGCTGTCCGTAGAACTTCTCGACTTCCCTCAAAAGTTCGGGTTTAGACGAAACGACCCTGCCGTCGTCGGTCTTCAGCTTCGTCAGTTGGCTCTGCCCAATAGACAAGTCTCGTGCGAATACTTTAGAGCCCTTGTTACGCTCTATAGCCGCCTTTACACATTCTGTGTTATGGCGGCGGATATCGCGAGTCAAGGACTTGGAGAATTAATTAATTAAGAATTAATTTAAGGGATCAGCTGTAATAAATTAATATATAATGATTTTTAAATAAAGTTAATTTAACTGACAAAATGTAGATGAAAAAGTACACTCTCTTTCGAAGGGATCTTATTTCGACTTAGCGAGATTGCTTGTTGCTAAGAGAAGACTTATAAAAATTATACAAAAAACCTGTGCGTTTCGGGACGCCCGACAGAAGTGACAACTTAAACTAATCTAAGTTGAACTTTTTAATATGAAATTGTTTACCTTGAGAAAAGCTTAGGTTATTACTTAAATTTTATGTTTATTAATATGATAATGTAAGGAAAGGTTATTTATTAATAAAACCAAAAATAATTCTTAAATAACTAAAGTTTACGAATTTACAATTTTTATTCCCTGATGTAGATTCTTTATAAAGAAAAAAAAACACAACTGTATTTCATTGTAATAAAGTCGCAATTCAAATAGATCTAGCGCTGTGGGTTAGAGTGAGAGAGGAGGAGCCTGCTTACCACTGCAGTATGCGTGAGAGAAAGGGAAGTCAGACAGACTGACGCTGTAACGAGTTACGTAACGAAGCGGTTTAGAAGTTATCACTTCAATAAGCCTTTATTGCTGTTTTTCTTTTTAACAATAGTTTTTTTTATTATAAATGAAAACTATTTTTTCTCGACAATCGGTTACATGTCCTCTACAACAGCTTATCTTTCGACAAAGGCCTCGTCTTCGGCTTTCCAATTTTCCAATTTTTTGCAATACGTTAAAATTAACGTTATTGTTACGCTTAAATTGCCTTCCTTTCTCCCTAAACATATGCCCAGTCCAACGCCATTTTAATTTTCTACATTTAGTTTGTACTTTTTCAGACTTGGTTTTTCCTTTTATTCGTTTTCAGTTTATTTTATCTCTTCTGCTTACTCTCAATACACTTCTCACCATTCTATTCTCACATACATTTATTTTATTTGGTTTTGATCAGTTAGGACTCATGTTTGGCATCCGTACGTCAAAAATAGCAGCATACAGACATTAAAAACTTTACGTTTTTTCGGCATAGGTATTTCTTTGTTTTTCATTATTTCAATCAGTGATCAAAATTTCTTCCACGTGTTAGCTACTCTTCTTTTGATTTCTTTTTGCATGTTTCTGTGAGTAAAATTAATTGTATTAAATAAATTCATGACATATTCTAATGTCAAACCAAGTCTGAATATTAACATATCATTGGCATATTCTAATGATTGATTATTAACTCTAATAGGGTCTTGTTGTAGGGAATGACTCATAATTTTCATCTATGTTATATGTATTGAGAAGAAGAAGAAATATATTATACACATATTAAATGGTCCCGAAGACATTCCTTTTTTTATTGCTGTGGGATAGCAGACAGACTATATTCTAATATAGCAGTTACCGTCGCCATTGGGTGTTTGCGCCACCAATGACATCGCCAACACGCTGCTGTCACATAAGGCTACATGAAATTGGGTCACTAATGCCGGAATACAGCACAAAGTTATTTTGGCGGCACACTTAATACCGAAGATAATTTCCATCCAGACGAGCTTGGGGCCCTATCACGTAGATAATTCCTGTCGCTTTCTTTGAAAAAAACTAAAAATATCAGAAGAGTGGCGACAGCGTGTCAAAAAGTAGGAGAGTATTATGACTAAGTCCGTTGGTGCGCCATGTTTTTCTATCGAAGTTGGCTGTTGCCATATATATTTGTCGGAGAAGCATTGTTTACGCCGACATCATCATTGGAGGTTACGCGTCATCAAGGTAAAATGCGAGCACAATACACAAATATCATGTAATAATATTCCGAAATACGCATACAAAGATACTATCAACTCGACTACAGTTCATAACAACCAACTCAATATAGCTTCCTAAGGCATACTTATATGGTATATTATACAAAGAAATAAAAGCTATGTATAATGTGTGTTCATGTTAAAATATTTGGGGAACTGTTTGTTGGCTTATTAGTCTGAATAATATACAATACAGTTTAAGTTTTATTTTTATTAAAGTAGATATAAAATAATTTTTTCTATTACATTATTTACATAAATATGTTATTGAATGTAAATGTTGTTTTGTAATTATAATAAAATCTTAAACACCAGATATTTAATTAATTAGTTCATAATTTAGAAATTCCTCAGAGTAACATAGTTCAGACATTTGCAGCAACAAAATAACATTGTACAAAAGTAAAATTATTAAAACACGCGAGCTGCCATACCCCGATTGCGCATATGACTGGGCTCGACCTACTAATTACACAAATGGATTAATACGGGCTTGGCGTGTCTCATACACTTTGATACTCCTGTTAATTTTGGCTTACATAAATAGTTGTCAGAGAATAAAGAAAATTAACAGCGACCTCTAACAGTGTTTTATTACCATTATGTGCTAGTTGGAATATAATAGTAAATTATCACAGTATTCAAATTATATGCTTTGATTGTGTTAATATAATATGAAAACTGTTTTTTATTATTTATTTAATATATTTTAATGAATGTCATTGCCTTAATTCTTTTTACACTCTATTTGTTTTGTTTTTATTAATCTAGATAATACCAAATTGATTCATGTTTGACTGTGTTAGTACTTGACATTATAATTGTAACTATGTATAATATCGACATTAATTAAATTATTACTCCATTGACGACATTTGTATTGTAAATGATGTGCACGCCTATAATGGGTCCACACATCAGAACATTTATATTAAATGATTTGTAATGTGACTTAATAATGTGTGTACTGTTGGTGTGCCATAAATAAATAAATAAACTAAATAATAATTAGGAATTAGTTGTTCACTTATAAAAAGCTTTATTGCTATGGACTAGTAAACAGGCTGACAGAAAACTTTATAGTATAGTATTATAATTAGTTACAGTTGCATGTAGATGTTTGCGACGCCAGGAATCCGCTAACACGTTACTTTCCCCGTAGGCAAGCTGGAACCAAGTCTGAATATTAATATCATCAGCACTTTAATTTAATTCTTCAGTGTTACAATTATAACTTATTCTAAATTTGTTTTCGAAATACCTTATAAAAATATAGTTGAACCAAAATTTTTTTACTTTGTGAATTTGAATAAAATCTCCATCTTACCGTTAAAATGGCGGGAAATTTAAATTTTTGCTTCTTCTCCGCTTTGTATGATCGTTGGCATCCCTAGTAGAAATCTTTGTGGCAATATTCATTTTATGAGCCAATACCAACCATTCACAAACCCGAAATACAGGAAACATACATTTTACAAATCATTGCGCTTCTGTTTGTTGAACGTATTAAATTATAATGAATTTTATGAAAGGGTTCCGCTGGGTCGAGACTAGTTTCAAAAAGGTTTTTTTCTCGAATATTTACATTAAGCTATTCAAGACTTTAATAAAACGGGTTTTCTGTAAATATTTTTAAATATTTCGTTATCATTCAGGTCATTTAAATATTTTGATATCAGAAAATTATTTAAATATGTTATTAGATTTTAAGTTTCGGATTTAATAATGTGGTATAGTCTTCTATCAGTTTTTTTTTGATAAAATACCATTTGCTTAATTAAATTATTTAATTAAACAACCTTGTGCTGTTCCCTTGCAGCGGAGAGGAGCGTTCCCCAGGCGGCGAATGGGGGGAAGATCAGCAGTACAGCCTAGCTAGCTGTAGTAACCGGTTGCCTAAGCCCAAAGGACTCGCTGACCAACGTAGGATGTGGTCCTTCAGCATTTCGGGGTTGTGTGACGGTTTAACGCCCCGCTCATGTAAAAAGCCCATTGTTACGAAACCGACAACAGAAAGAATACAATCCGATCCTAATGACGATTCTAGGCGAGAAAATAAGGACTTCCGATTTTTATCATGGAATGTAGCTTACAAAGGGTAGGTGCTGTGTACCAACTTAATAGAGAATTACGCAGATGTAAAGTTGATATTGTAGCGCTTCAAAAAGTTAGATGGCCTGATAAAGGTGATTGTGATATTGGTGGTAGCGCTATATTATTTTATATTAGAAGGGAAGATGAACAACTCAATAATGGCACTGGTTTTAATGTTAACAAGAGAGTTATAAGTAATGTTCTCAAATTTGAAGCTATCACAGATAAAATCAGTAGTCTGCAGGTAAAAACGAAATTTTATAATATCAAAATGAATAATATAATATCAAAACATTTTGAAGTTCTACAGTGATGCTGTTCAAACTCATGTAGAAAAATTGCAAATTAACTGAGTAGCCATGATGAAACTTTTGATTATAGAGGTCTAGCTTTTGACAAAAGTGTCTCAATAAAGTTAAAATTTAAAAATTTAATGAATTATGGTCGAATTTCGACCACTGGGCGACAACTAGTTTACATAAATAAGTGGGCTAGTAATCCATTCAAAGTTTTGATTAAAATTTTTATCGGTATTAATGTGGAACCCTAAACCCTTACATGAGGGACAAATGAGCCATGCCGCCTACACCAGGCCCGACAGAAGGGGTAGAAAGTACTGGCTTTATGTCGTTAAAAAGGATATCACGCCTAACACACTTTACTTCAGAGATGCTGAAGATCATTGGAGAAGGAAAAGTCAAAAGCGGAATCCGGGAACCGAAGGGAAAGTTTAAATTGTAACCGGGATTTAATGCTAAGATTGATGAATGTGGAACTCTAAAATTGTGGGTAAAATTAAACGCAAAGTAAAATAAAATACATAAAGAGGAAGGCAAGGGTGATTGGGGCTGTTTATCTTATTACGTGTAATAAGGGCAACATTACGTAAATAATAAAGTATTCTGTGAATTTTAGACTTTGTTTTGAAAGGGCTTCATTAAGGGTATATTTGTTGAGGATTCACTGTCTCTTTTTGTTTTATGAATATGTAAAGGGCAAAACAATTTATTTTGGTAATACTAAAATTACAATAAGAAATACATTTTGTTGTTGTTTTTCCATTTTCCGCAAATTATGATTTGGTATTTAAAATAACAAGATTGTACTGTATTGTGATTTCTTACGAAAGATGGGTTAAATAGCACCCGAGAGGTATCCAAAAGAAACAGAAAGTACAGAGGATAAGTTTATAGAAAATAAAATTAATTACACTTACTTGTACCGAACTCCATGCTACAGTCTGTGCCAATATCAATAAAAAAAAAAATATATTGCTGTAGGACAGCAGACAAGCTGACGGCCCGCCTATGGGTGTTTGCAACGCCAATGTCATCGCAATCACACTGCTGCCTCATAAGGATACAGGAACTTGGGTCACTAATGCCGGAACACAACACAAGGTTATTATGGCGACATATTTAAGACCAAAGGTGGTCGCCATCCTGACGGGCTTGGGGCTCTACCACGTAGGTTGTTTTGTTGTCTTTTACGACAGGCCGACCTTAGCCGCAGAGGCAGAGGTATCTTTCTCCGCCCCTGCTCGGATAGCAGATGAGATGTGCTTATTATATCATAACTGGTATGTCTCTACTGAAGGGGAAGGAAAACATCGTGTGGAAACCAGCATTCCGAGATCAGCGGTAAACCGCTGTAGTAAGCATAGTGTAACCCACCAATCCGCCTGGGATCAACACGGGGGGTATAATAGTGTCCGTTCCCTCTAGGGAGGAGGGGGGGGGGGGGGGAGCGATACCAGCAGCGAGACGCTATGGTCTGTTATTATAAGTTCATGTTACGCATTCCACTGTACACAGCTTCCGGCATTTTGGGTTGTTGTCTATTGGCATGAATATCACCTTATATGTTGCTTGTCGGAGAACATGCGGCAGTTCTTAACTACCAAGATACTACACATATACATTTTCCCTGTGTCGCTCATATTATAAGGATCAGTAAATATGAAAAGGACAGGCTCATATTATTATCTTGTTCCTTCAAGTTAGCCAGTATTTTAAGGTCTTCATCATAATACAGACCATCCAAAAGAATCTAATTATACAACGTAATACAATAAACAGTAAGAATAAAAGTTTTAATATTTAAAAGTAAAAATAAATTAGTTCACTCGTTTCCGTTTTCTGCATTCAGTTTGTTCCATTCCATTCGCAATTCGAGAATATTACAGTTGTTACTTAATAAGATTTCATTTTGAATTCACAAGTTGTATTTGCTAATATCATTTTGTGAATGCAATTTTGTACAGAACGAAATAATTGGATATTGGAGCGTTTTAAGTTCAAGTATAAATTATTGATATAGTTTGTAGTGAAGTCCTCATCGTTTAATGCTTAATTGGCATCTTAAGTTATGCATTATATATTTTTCTTCGTTGGGCCCTCTAAAGAGGTCTGCCCACTACACCGTCGGTTACGGAACGGTCTAGTGGGCATAGTCACATACTTTTTAATACAAAAAATATTTTTTGCCTGGCACGTTCCTAGAACGGTCATGGTATGGAACAGTTTAGTGGGCAGACTCCTTTATACTTGATCGATTTTTTTTTATTGCTGTAGGGCAGCAGACAGGCTGACAGCCAGCTTAGAATTTAGCAGTTACCGTTGCCTATGGGTGTTTGCAACATCAGTGGCATCGCGAACATACTGCTGTCCCATAAGGGTACAGGAATTTGGGTCACTAATGCCGGAACACAAGGTTATTATGGCGGCACACTTAAGACCAAAGGTGGTCGCCATCCAGACGGGCTTGAGGCCCCACCACGTAGTAGATTAAGGTTAACTCATCACAGTACGGCACGGCAATTTTGACTACCTGTTACCAGATGAGCCATTGGCCTGTTTGCTAAATTTCAACTACAAAAAAGTCCTCTTATCTTCTTCCTGCCCTTATTCCATATTATTTTATGTTAACATGGCACAAAATGAACATGTCAGTACCTGAAACTTAGAGGGAACCCTTCAAAGGATTACTTGAACTTGACTTCCTGGTGGTTTTTTATTTTTTTCACTTACTATTTGCATGAAAAGTTCCTTATTCACCCGCTGCACCAAGTACAGAAGTTGGCCTTAATTGGCTACCATCGCCTTAAACTACCACTAATAACTTAAGGATAAAAAAAAATGTCTGAAATAAATGATTATTATTATTAAACACTTAACGGTCTATGCTGTAGATTACTATTATGGAAGTTTCATAGACTAGTTGTTATCTAAGTATTTTAAATTACATCGTGCTACAAATATAACACCAGAAATCTAGTAAACCAAATGATTTCAAAGTCTTGTGTTAGGAGTGCGGTCTGAGTAAGTCAGTAGTCAACCGACCAGTATGAACCAATGACATCTCGTCTGACGGACATCTATCCTGTAAATAGAAACGCTTATATAGTTTATAACTATCATAAATCTTCTGCAGTATTGGGATACTGGACTCCGACCAGAGAGTACCCTCCGTTTTGATATAGCACATTGTGATACATAGGAAGAAATAATATAATTTTTCTCTCATTACTGCGCGCAGTGGCGGACTAAGAATACTAACCTCTGCGGCAGTGGTCAGCCTTTCGTAAAAGGTGACAAAACAACCAACCCTAGCTACGTAGTAGGGCTTCAAGCCCGTCTGGATGGTAACCACTTTTGATCTTAAGTATGCCACCATAGTAAGTTTGTGTTATGATCCGGCATTAGTGATCCAAGTTCCTGTAACCCTATGGGACAGTAGCGTGTTCGCGGTGCCCTTAGCGTCTCAAACATTTATAGGCGACAGTTCGTCAGCAATAAAAAATAGATATGTATATATTAGTTAGTCAATACATCGGACATCCGTGAGAATCATGCATAGAGGAGCCTCTCCGTCATTTTCTAAGAGAGTCGCGAAAGGTGACTCACTTTGTTACTTCTGGCTGCCGGTAGGTGACTGAAAGAAAGAGCAAGGTTCTAATTTCATACTCCATGACCAGATACCCTGGTGCCCCTGATTGGAGCCCTGTTAGAATCGATTTGAAAATTTGAAATCAATTTCATACATTATGACAATGTAGTAAAGAAGCAGGCAGCTAGGTTAGTCAACTCTTTGACGATAGTTATTAGTACCCAGGCCTATAGAGAAAGCGTCTAGAAACGGTATGTAGCTCGTAGGGTATACTGGATGTAGCATTTTCATAGTACATTAACCTAAACAATATTCACACTCAACAATAGTTTTGAAATTGTTATCTATGACTTATAAGGTACCTGTTTTGCCCCTACCAGAGCTGAAGAAGGTTTGTTTTTTACTTAAGCAAGCTAATCCATTTTATTTGGTGTGAAACCATGCAGCAGATCATTTCGTGTTTTTTACGGCTTAACTCCAAATTTGATTCGATTTAAGTCTATTTTCTTTACCTTATCTGGATGTATTTAAACTTACGTCACTGTAATTGTACTGACAGAATACCGAATATAACCGAGATCTTGAAGCGTGCCTTTTGTGATAATACTGTTACTATTTATACTGTTGCTATGCTATATGCGAGTGTGCATATTGGATTTGAATAATATCTCGATCGAATATTCATAGAACGGACATTGAATTAAAATGAATAGCAACCATAACTCGTTTAGTTTTATTGTCACGGTTGCGTGTATAGTAATTGTTCGAGTTGAGTACTGAGACGACTAGAGAAGTAGAAGTAAGAAGAAAAATGGAGTATATTGTATAGTAATAAAAAATATTCTGAGACGATTCATACAGCGTCATCTAGTCCCAACGTATAGACAACTGATATACTACTTATTTAATATTTTTTTGTAAAAAATATATACCATATATAAACATCCAAGCAGTTCTTCATTTTCATCCGTGCAGGGGCGGGAGAAAGAATACTAATCGTAAAACGTACTAGTCGTAAAAGGATACAAAACAGCCCTACCACGTAGCTAGGGTGGGCTGTAGCTCGTCTAGATGGCGACGACCTTTGATCTTAAGTATGCCGCCATAATAACTTTGTGTTGTGTTCCGGCATTAGAGCCCCAAGTTCCTATACCCTTATGGGACAGCAGCGTGTTTGCGATACCACTGGCGTTGTAAGCACCTATAGGCGACGGTAACTGTTAAATTTTAAGTGGGCCGTCAGCCTGTCTGCTGTCCTACAGCAATAAAAAAACCCAACGTGCGTTAGTCCTTAAGCCACGGACGTCGTTGAATAACAGCCCATAATATTTTACCACTGGAGTTGGGTCTCACCCTAGGGGGAATGGACAGCATACCCCCATGCTAGTTCAAGTCGAATTGGTGGGTTATACATACCAGTAACCTATGATTCCTTACTATAATAAAATAAACTCAGTTTGACAATGAATGATTTTGGTTTGATATGAATGACAATTATATTTTGTGCAGACTAATTCGCATCTACCTACATAATTGAATGTTTTTATTTAATCAATTCACTATACTCACGATGTTTTCACCGTCAGTCATCTGGCAATTATGTGATCAAATGCTGCTTAGGATTTTAATTCTATTCGAGTGTGATAGCTATCACCTACCCTACATTTCCTTTTTTCCCTTGTAGACGGTTACTTCTAATATATCAATTTAATTTAATTTATCATTATATGATAATTTATGTAATAAATACAAGACGATATCCGTTATTAAATACATTGATAAACATTATATAAACTTCCAGGTTACGGGCTCCAAGTACGATCCTAGTGCAGGTCTTCTAGGATCTTCTTACTGGACTCCAGACCTACAAACAAAACACCAAACCATTTAATGTTATTTATTGCTAAACGGCAGATAGACTGACGGTCAACTTATTACTAAGTAATTACCGCCGCCTGTGGATGTTTGTGAGGCTAGAGGTACCACCAACACACTGCTGTCCTATAGGGATACAGAAACCTGGGTCACCTACGCCAGAACACAACGCAAGTTTATTAAGGTGGCATATTTATAGACCAAAGGTGGTTGCCATCCTGACGGGTATCACATAGCTAGGGTTGTTTTGTCACCTTTTACGACAGACCGACCCTGGCTGCAGAGATTAAAATTCTTACTACGTCTTCGCCTGGAAAATAATTCATATTTACTTCTCTGTAACAACTTTGTGTCGTAGAAATATTAAAAGCAATATATGATTATCTGTTCAAAATAGCTCTTATATAGCCGGATTCGAAGTACATTTTCAAGGTATCACTAAAATATTCTTCGAAACCGTACATCGATACTGAAGGTTGAAACGATAATTTTTTTATATTGACTCTTCTATAAAAATATTTTTTATGATCTAGTAAACATATATAACGACTACTGCGACTCTGTTATGTGTCATAAAAATACAGTTATGAGTTAAACAAATACATGTTAAATTTATTGCATTATGTTTTTGAGTGTAAAATATTATATAATAAAGTAGCTGGCAAACGTTGTTCTGTCACATAAATTAAAAACAGAACTTAATTACGTTCACCCCCTTCAAGTTTCATTTACACAAAAAAAGTTATCTCTATACCAAAATACGTATTTTGATGACAACATTGGTGGTTTAGGCATGAAAACGTAACAGACAAGAGTTATTTTTACATTCATAATATTAGTCTGGATGAAATGACTTTTGGCCATCGACTTCACCGGAGAAGCCTGCGGAAATCACATATACGTGTTTGGGTGTTTGTAAATAATATGTATTTACAGAAGAAAAGTTATAGATTAATAATATACTATATGCTATTCACTTTACCAAAAAATAAAATGTAAACAAACGAACCAATGTTTCTCAAACAAAGCTAGAATAAAACAACATGGCGGGTATAATCCGACCGTAATAATAAAACACTCCTTTCAATCGACAATAGTACGTTGAACAGTACACTTATAATTACCAGCAAATAAAACCAGTAAGAGATTTGGAGATATTTCTAATAAATAATTAAAAGTTGTTATGATAATTTTATATCATGTTGATTATTATAAAATCGACATTCAAAAAACCCTTTTAAGATTTGTTTATATTTTATTTTTTGGTAAAGTGAATAGCATATAGTATAATTTGTCTAATATATACATAAAAACATGCCCATATTTTGGAACTAAATGACGTTGAATAAATTATCACAGTATAATTTTTATTTGTAGTACTTTTATTCAGCGTTAGTGACATACTGACTAAAAAGTAACAGCTTAGTGTGGTATGAATATATAATACAAAATAAATAATACTGTGTAATGAGGACAATTATAAAAATGTAACTACAATACAGTAGTATTGATAGACTAAAGATATGAAGGAGTTTTGCGTAGAGAACAATCAGTAAAAAAGGCATGCATGTGGATATGATGGCTAAAAGAAGAGTGGAAAGAGAGGACATATCGTGCGGTCTCGTAAAAATGTGTGATTTGCACCAGAAGAAGAAGAAAGAAGTTTTGTAACAGTACTACATTGAACTAAACTTCGGAGTTTACTGGAAAAATTACTTTTATGATGTTGGTGACTCGAGTAATTAGCTTCCTAATCTTTTTTCATGGTCGAAGAACAGCAGACAGTAATAAGAAGTTACCGCTGCCTATAGATATTTGCGACGCTAGGGGCCTCTATCTTGCTGCCGTCCACTTAGGGCTATACGAACACAACACAAGATTATTATGGCGGCATATTTAGAGACAAGGGTGGTTGACATGAGCCCTATTACCTAGCTAGGTTTGTTTTGTTGCCATTTATAATAAGCCGCCCCCATATTAGGGGTCAGTATCTTTACTCCACCCCTAGTCGAAGAAAAATATCGTGAAAGGAAAGCTCTGTACCAGAAACTCAACCTTCATTTTACATTATGTTGGCTTGATATGTTGCTTGATGTTGGCTTATTGACATTTATTATTAAAAATAATTTTGGTTCTGCGTAATAATAAACAAAACCCTGCACAAACCCCTTCTATCCGTTCAGGGGCCGACAAAGAATACTAACCTCTGCGGCCGAGGTCGGCCTGTCGTAAATGGTGACAAAACAACCCTCCCTAGCTACGTGGTAGGGCCTCAAGTCCGTCTGGATGGCGACCACCTTTGGTCTTAAGTATGCCGCCATAATAACCTTGTTTTATGTTCTGGAATTAGTGACTCAAGTTTTTGTACCCTTATGGAACAGTAGCGTGTTCGCGATACCACTGGCGTTGTAAATACCCATAGGCGACGGTAACTGCTAAATTCTAAGCGGGCCGTCAGCCTGTCTGCCGTCCTAGAGCAATAAAAAAAACAAATTTGTACAGAAGAAATTGAATAACATTCTTCAAGCAATTAAATATCAAGAAACGGAGAGCCTAATTAAAAAATCTTGTTGTAATTAATATAACTGCGCGCTCGTTAACAAACTGAGTTGAAGAAGTAATTAAATACGAGAAAAATTATTTAAATACAATTAATTGATG